>CM057458.1:1397452500-1398702500 GCA_016271365.2 Neoceratodus forsteri | reverse complement strand
TCTCAGACCAGCTACTCCCAAGGTACACTTGGCGGCTGTTTCTGCTTTCCTGTCTGTAGGCAAGTCTTCCTCTCTGTCATCCCATCCTGTATTCTGTAAGTTTTTCAAGGGACTGCTTACACTAATCCCCTCTTTAGGGATCCTGCTCCTGCTTGGGATCTTAATGTTTGCATAGCTCAGCTTATCAACACCCTTTTGAGCCTTTGTCCTCAGCAGAGCTTAAGTACTCGACTTGGAAAACTGTGTTTTGGTAGCCATTACTTCTGCAGACATATCAGTGAATTGCAAGCCTTGTCAGTGGAATCTGATTTCATCTCTTTTCACAAAGATAAAGTGGTCCTTAGAACTAACAGAAAGTTCTTGCCTAAAGTGGTTTCAGATTTCCACCTCAATCAGTCTATATCTCTCCCTGTTTTCTTCACTGATCATTCTTCCCTGGGGAGAGGAGGCTACACAGCTTGGATGTTAAAAGAGCCCTTAGCTACTACATAGAACGTACCAAGGGTCTCAGGTTTGAATCCCTCCAGTTGTTCCTCACTTATGGAGAAGTTGGGAAGGGCAAACCTGCCACTAAGAGATCTATTGCCAGGTGGATTGTTTCTTGTATACAATTCTGCTATGAAAAACTGGGTAGAACTCCACCCTCAGGCCTGAGGGCTCATTCCACAAGAGGTACAGCTGCTTCCCTGGCTGCTGCCAGGGATATCCCTCTCTTGGAAATTTGTCAAGCAGCCACCTGGGAAACAGTCCATACTTTTACCAAGCATTACTCTCTGGATACCCAGGCTAGGAGTGATGCTCGGTTTGGCACAGCAGTACTTCAGAGCATGTTTCCAAAGTAGGTTCTGTCCCTCCTCCATGGAGGTACTGCTTGGTAGTCTGCAATTGTCAGAATTCAGCAAGATTTCATGTTGTTTGAAGAAAAATTACTCACCTTAGTAATTATGTTTCTTCTAGTGAGTCTTGCTGTATTCTGACCCGCCTTCCCTCTCAGAACCTAGATTTTTGGGATGTGGGTGGGCAGGTGCAGTGTAGGCACCCTAGAGGTACCCCCCACCTTTACACCCTCTTTTTTCTTTGGGTGGAATGTTGTTCATTTGATTGGTTTTTGTTTTTGGGTTTCCTGACTTGAGTCTTCCTTTGAGAACCAAAAACATTATATTTCGACCAGTTGGCTAGTTAAAAATTTTACAGTTTCCACACAGAACACCTAGTGAGTTTTTGCTCATAAAGATCTGATGGTTGCAGTTTAAATAACAACAGGCAGAGAGGCTTCAACCGAGCTTGAGATGAACATTCTATGCCATGCATAGAAAAGTTAACCCTATGTTCTCCGGGGCAGTTGAAAGGCTGGACCTAACTGCAATTGTCAGAATACAGCAAGACTCCACTAGAAGAAACATAATTACTAATGTAACCCCCCTGCAAATGGGGGTTCCCAAAAGACTTCCAAGAGCTTGCTTGAATGCTCCAAGTCTGAATGGTGTTTGGCGTTTAAGCCATTTATCAGTGAGTGTTTTTAGAGCCTCTGGTACTGTCTGTTTAAGAGCTGTCTGCTTGCAGACATAATTAGTTTGTATGGGGGGACTGTGTGCTTCTCTGCTTGAGTACCACTCGAGCTGCTGCCAATTCACTCCATTTTTGCAGTCACTAGGAGTGCAAAGGGAACCTATCTGAAAGATGTAACTGTTTGCCAGAAATCATTGAGTAATAATGAAAATCCAGTTTGTCTAACCTGCTTTCTTTGCAGTCAGAACTGTGTCTGCTTAGTTCCCCATTCTGGTTTTGAACTGCTGAACTGGACCAATCAGTGTGGGTTAAGGTAGCTCTAAAATGGTGCCTTGGACGAATCAGAACTTGGACTCGTAATCTGTGCCAGCCACAAGAGGATTGTATGGGCAGTGACTCTGGGAGATGTAGTTTGGACTTCGGCGCCTTTTTGGACCAATAGGGGCAGTCTATTGTGAGTGACAGCCAACTGGGAGGAACTCAAAGGAAGTGCCCAGTTTTGTCTGCTGGAGTTTCAGTTGAGCTCTGGCAATGAAGAGGGAAGGATCCCTGTGCTTTTTCAGTGTGCAGTTTTAGTCGGGAAACGTGTGTAAGGCCCCGAGTTCCGGTCTGCAGCTTGTGTAACTGCTTGTTAGGACTGAATCCGTCCTGTGAAGAGAATCAAAGGATATCTGAAGAGTAGAAACCAGGCTCACCCTGTAGAAGACTGGAGAAATTGCTGATTTGCACTCGGTCTGTCAGGAACTGAATCTGCTGTGTGTTCTCCCGGGTATTGTGCAGTAACTGCGATCGGGATAGAGAAGCAGCCTGCCTGGTATAGTACTTTCTGTTCACCATATAAATGTGTGAGGAGGCTTGTGTAGCTCAAGTGAATCTTGCTGCCATTAAAGGACTTTTGCCTGTTGCAGTTTGCCATATAAATGTGTGAGGAGTCTCGTGGAGCTCAAGAGTAGCCCTGCTGACATTGAAGGACCCTATCTTGTTTGGAGGTCATGAGTACTAATTCAGGGTCACTCCCTGTTGAATTGCCACATTGAATCCAAATGGAATTACTGTACTGCTGACTGTTTAACTAATTTTTCTTTTCTCTGTGTGAAAGGGCCCCTACCAGCTGCCACAGTTTGGACTAGCCACTAGGGCTTGGGTACCCAGGGACAGTAACTGGTAGGGATAGGCCTATGCACAGAGCCATAGATAGATGAGTAAAGTGATAAGCTAATTAACCTGATTTCCCCCTGTCCTTGTTATATTCCCCTAAATAAATCAGAGCTGCTTGTTTCAGCAAAGTTATACTGCCTGAGGTATTTGTCTATGTTAAAGTATTGTACTGTGATTGTTGCACTGTATCTTCTTATTTTACAGGAGGTCCCAGTGCATGAACCAGCCCTGGGGGTAAGTGTATACTGTGAAGGTAATTCTGATATACTGTGTGGGCCACTAGTGGGAAGAAAGGGGTTGCAGTGTCCCAGAGAGCTGTGACCAAGTTAGTTTAACTATTGCAAACCCTGACCTCTGGGTGGAGGCACCTGCCATCGTATCCAGGCCCCTCAACCTGTTAGTGGCAAATCAGGCAGGGGTAGTAGCCCTGGGATAGCGCCATCTAGGGTTACACTAAGGTGAGTAATTTTTTCATCTGTAGCATTGTTGGCACTTAATCAATTCTTATCTGGAAAAAATTACACTGTTTTAGAATGTACTGCTCAGTCCACTCTGTCCAGAGATTTGTACGCATCTGAATTTGGTTTTACTCACCTCACTTTCAAAATGAGAAGTACAGTGCTCATCCCAAAAGTCTTATCTGGAGCCCTGCTTGTACCCACCCTCCAGTCCCTCATGCTCAGGGCTTGGCTCTTGAGGACGTAGAGTATGCTGACCTGCACCTCTCTGAGGGAGTACTAGAGGTCCTTAGGGTTTCTAGAAAACCCTCTGCTAGAAAGACTTACACCTCTAAATGGAAGCGGGTCTCCATTTGGTGCCACCAGAAACAGACAGACTGTCACCAGGCTGGGTTAGCAGTCATTTTTGATTATCTGGCACATCTGCATTTCACCCTTAGGGTACACCTAGCAGCTGTCTCTGCATCCCTCTCAGCTGGAAAAGGGTCATCCCTGGGTATAAACCAGGGGCTGGATTCACAAAGACAGCCAAAAATCCTGCAGCTGTGGGAAAAAAGCCTGCAGGACTGCAGAAACGCTGCTGCAGGATATTTTGAAAGAAAAATTGCACACATGTGGAAATCCATAAAAACTACAATTACGGAAATTCCACAAGTGCAGAAAATCCGGAACTGCGGATACGCAGCTGCAGAAAAGGCTTAGGAGGCACAACAGGTGATCCATATTAACTGGAGCAGCAGACATTGACAGTCTTGCCACAGATGTAGCTGAAGGTACCCACTGAGAGAAGAGCATTCATTCCTTCAACTGGGACCACTGCAGTACCACTGGTACCAGAAAAAACATGCACCACAGTGGCTGTCTATAACTGATGGTGGTGTCTCTCCTGGAATGTTTATGTTGCCTGCTGCAGTAGCACTCACTGCAGGCTGTTCAGCCTCTTCTGCCTGTGGGGCTCCTTCATGGACTGCACTAGTTCTGGTTGTTGTTGTTTGTTGTGTTTCAATGACTATGGTGTACTAGTGTTGCTGTAACAACTGCCACTCTATGTACCCACTGGTTTGCTATTACTTGTGCCTGACCTCCACTGTAATTGTATTTTAATTGTTAGGGCACTGCATTTTGCTCAGGGAGTATTCACGCTTACTCTCATGTGTGCAACATTTTTCTGCAACTGCGGAAAAACACAGGCTGAGAATAGCCTTTAGGGGATGTGCCATGCTTATGAATGACTTTTTCCCTCAGGAACTTCTGCAGCTGCACTTTTTCCATAGTCCATAGTGTATTTTTTCCGCAGCTGTGGAAGTTTTGTGTGTAGCACAATTTCCCTTTTTCCGCAGCTCATGGAACTTTTGGGGACTTAGGAAAGGATTTGCACCTTCAGATTGCTTTGTGAATCCCCCAGGTATTCAGAAAGTTCTTCAAGGCCTACTGCAGTTGCATCCCACTCACAGGAACCCACTCCTGCATGGGACCTCAATATATGCATTGCCAGAAATGCAGCCACCGTCTGAACCCATGTCCTCAGCAGAGCTTAAGTATGTAACATGGAAAACAGTGTTCCTTGTAGCCATCACCCAGCCAGGAGGATCAGTAAGTTCCAGACCTTGTCCACAGAGCCAGATTACATAGCAGTTCACAGGGACAAGGTGGTCCTTAGGACTAACAGGAAGTTCCTCCCTAAGGTGGTCTCAGACTTTCACCTTAATCAGTTCATCACTTTATCAGTCTTTTTCACTGACCACTCCAGTTCAGGGGAACGTAGGTTGCATAACCTTGATTCAAGAGAGCCATAAGCTACTACTTGTGTAACCCCCCTACAAATGGGGGTTCCTAAAAGCCTTCCCAGAGCCTGCCTAAGTGCTCCCTGCCTATCTGGCGTTCGGCATAATGCCGTTTAAATGTGGGCACTGTGAGTGCTTTTAGAGCCTCTGGTACTGTCTTTTTAAGAGCTGCCTGCTTGCAGGCTTTATTAGTTTGCAAGGGGGGACTGTGGGTTTACTGCTCGACTCCCACTCGAGCTGCTGTTTGAATCGCTCCATTTCTGCCGTCGCTAAGCAAGCAGAGGGAGCATTATTGAAAGATGTAACTGTTTTCTTTAACAAATGTAGTGTGGCTGTAAAATTGCTGTTTATTTAATCTGTTTCCCTTGCAGCTGGGACTTTGTGTATTCTGCCCATCCATTTTGGATCAGAACTGCCTCTTGGATCCAATCAGAAGGGAGAGGCGCTTAAAATGGTATATTGGTCAGCCAACCATGGCTGGGACTCCGTGGAGAGCCAGCTGCCAATGGAAAATATGGCCAGTGACTCTGGGAAGTGAATTCCAGGAGTGCGTCGCCTTTTTACACCAATAGGAGGAGACCGAGAAGACTGGCACTTGAAGCCCTCCAATGGGGTTGGGTGGCACTCGTGTTGGAATCTCTGCCCAACAGCCGAGAAGGCAGAATCGTTGTGGCTGTGAGTGAGGATGGAGCTCCGGGCCCCTGCGCTGTGAGTTTTCGCGCGGGAAGCGTGTGTGGAAGGCCTACAGTCGGGCGGCCCGATCCCCAAAGTAGTTGGACTAAATCCGCTGTGTGTTGCAGGCAGAGGAGGCTGTACATGTTGCAGCTACCTACCAGGTTCACCCTGTAGAGGACTGGAGAATCTGCTGAATCAGGCTCGGTCTGTCAGGATAAGTGAAGCTGCATTGTTCACCCGCTCGGTCAGAGAAAGCGATTGGGAGTTTGTAGCAGCTGCCTGATATGGTACCCCTCTGTGTTACATGTAAATGTGTGGAGCAGTGTCTGAATTACAGGCCAAGTCCTGCAGTGGCGTGTAAGGGATACTGCTGCAAAGGTCGTGAGTAAAAAAATCAGGGTAGCTCCCTGTCGTTGGATCTATTGAGTGCAAGTGTTTGCGTTTTCCTCTCTGGCCAAACAACCTGAGCCTACTGGCTCTGGATTACAAGTCTGGGTGTTGTACAGTTGCTTTCATCTACGGGACCCCAACCAGCTGCACCGAACTTGGCTAGCCCCTTATTGCCTGGGTACCCAGTGACAGTGACTCATAGGGAACTTAGCCTGTGCACAGCGCTCTGAAATAATAGAGTTTAAGCTAATCAACTAGATTTCCCCCTGACCTTATTTCCCCCTAAATAAATCAGATTTGGTTGTTTGCAAAGTATACTGCCTAAACTGCATGTTTGTACCAAAATACTGTACCGTGGCTATTGCATTACTGTGTCTTCCTTTACAGGGGGTCCCCAGATTCAAGCTGATTGACCAAACCCTGGGGGTAAGTGCATATTGTAAGGGTACTGTTGGTAACGAGTGTGGGCCACTAGTGGGAAGAAAGGGGGGTTGCAGTGACCCAGAGGGCTGTGACCAAGTCGTTCCAGACTGTTTAACCCGACCTCTGGGTGGAGGCACCCACTATTGGATCTGAGCCCTCAACCTGTTATTAGCTGAACAGGCAGGGGTAGTAGCCCTTGGGATAGCGCCCCCTAGGGGTTATATTTTGGAGGCACTGCTGGGATTAGCATCCCCTAGTGGCCGAATATACGAACTACCCCAACATGGCCAAACCAAAGGAAAAACTGGAGGAGGATATCACGACTAAAATTAAGTTAGACCCTGTTAAGATGATGGTGCATAAACTGATGGGGTGGGGTGAAACCGAAGAGTTGGATTCCCAGAAAATTGTGTTGCTACTGGATGTACCTCTGTGGATAAAGAACGCTGACCTTGTTTCTGCAGTTGAACGTGTTAAATGTTTAGGCACGGTAGAGGTGAAGGGGCGAATGGCCGACCTACTCGACCAGACTTTACAGGTGTTGCTTTATGCAGTATAATTATAGACCCAGAGAGGGTGCCCCCAGTGATTTACCCGGAAGGTGCTCCAAAGGGTTGGAGGGTCATTCATGTCCAGAGTGGTTCAGTCACCCGAGGGGTCCCCAAGACTAATAGCTTCAAAGATAAATTGCTTAAACTGTTAGCTGCAGAAGGGGACCACTCAGGAATTACTACAGGTGCTAGACCTTTCCAGTAATCCCACCCCAATCGTCCCCGTGTACATCTCCTGGGTCCTCCAAGAGTTCCATCCTGGCTCCACCACCTATAGTTGTTCCCCATACAGCTAGACTCCTATTGGAGATTGAGACTTTTTCTGGTACTGTGCCAGTGCCCTCGGGAGAAGATGATTTGGAGACTTGGATGGACTATGCTACCCCTTTAGTCCAAGAGTGGCAGTGCTCTGGGGAAGAAATGAAAGAGCCTGATGGAGAGCCCGAGGGGCCAGCTTTGGAAGCCATTCATTTCTTGCAGATTACTAGCCCCAAAGCCACTGCGTAAGTACTTTTCTGCCTTGGAGGGTGTTTGGGAGTACAGAAACTGGGGAAGACTTGCTGTGGAAGTTCAAGTCAGCTAAGCAGTGGAGGAATGAGAAACTGTCAGCCTTTGTTACCCAAGTGGAAAGGGCACTGCAAAAAGCTTATCAAAAGGCGGGGTAACTGCCCTGCTTTAAATCAGGTCCACCTAGATCATATCTTGAAATCTGCCAGGTTTTCCAGTGGATATTGTTGAAGCTCAAACTACATGACCGACAGGCTGCCTCCCGAATACTGCCAATTGATGAGGGAGATCAGAGAGATTGAGACTGATAAAGAGGTGGGAACCCTATGAGAGTCGTGAATATATGCCAGATCCCTGAGCGCAGTGAACCCGATGAGACCCACTCCTCAAGGGGTGAACAAGGGACCTGATGCTTTCCTGTGCCCCCCAGAGGCCCAGGGTGGAGTAGGGGTGCATGCTGTTCCTCTGATCCCGGGTGGAGAGTGATTTGAAGGCCGAGATTAGAGGCTTCACGGAAATGGTGAGAGAGTTGAAACAAACTGCTGCCCATCCCTCCAAATTTGGGGAGCCTGAGTTAGCCAGAAACAAACAACCTAGTCACGAGGAGCCTCCAGAACCCCGATGTCTCCAGGCAGGCAAGATATCCTCACCAACAAAGACCCCAAGATACTAAGTTCTGCTACCACTGTGGGGAGGATGGACACTTTCAGACTGAGTGCAGGTTACCAGAGAACTTGAGGAGGGTCAATAGCAGGCTAGTAGCCTGGCATCGCAAGGCCTATACTCGACCCCAAGGTGGGGTCTCCTTGGAAGAGTTTTGTCACCCGGGCCAATGCCCAAGTAACTTCCAAAACCGTGCCCCCTGAATGGTCTGATGTGGTGGGTCCCTCAATGGAAACCACAGTGAGAGTGCATGGAGTACCCACTTGGGCTGTGTTAAATAGTGGTTCTCAAGTGACCATTATGTTTTGGGACTGGTAACAGAAGCATTTGCCTGAGGTGCCCCTGCAGCCATTAGATGGACTCCATGTTTGGGGACTGAGCGATAAGGCCTACCCCTACTCTGGGTATATCCGGATCTGGTTATCTTTTCCTACTTCTGTGGCTGGGGTGGCCAAGTAAGTGGAGACCTTGGCATTAGTGTGTCCCCCTACTGGACTGTATGATGGGATGCCCTTGTTGATCGGAACCAATGCTCATATGTTTGGTCGTTTAGCGCAGCTGTGCTCTGAAAAACAGAGGTCCAGGACTGGGCGAGCTCTCAGCATTCCAGCCTTGATTCAGAAGGCCTATGAGACCCAGGCCAGCCAGGTGGATCCGAAGGCCCGTGGGTATTGTCTGGAAGAAGGATCCAGAGTCTTTGCTGCTAGCCCAAATGCCCAGTGTGTTCTCCAAGGAGGTCCGGATTAAGGAGGATGTTAAGAATAAAATATTGATGCTGGATGCACCAGGCGATGGAAAATTGCCAGAGGGGTTGCTGGTTAAACCCAGCATTTTGCCTGCTAGAGCCCGTGCTTTTGCCAGAAGAGTAATGGTTCAAGTGCACAATGTATCTGATCGAGAGATTCGAGTGAAGCGAGGTTGCACTCTGGCTACGGTGCACTGTGCAGATACTGCTGTTCTGCCCAGCAACAAGACTTCTGGGAGGAGTGAACGAGTGACCCCCGATTTGTTTGATTTTGGTGACTCCCCACTGCCAGCAGAATGGAAGAAAAGGATTAGTGAAAGGCTCGCTTAGAAGGAGCAGGTGTTTTCCTTGAAGGAGTGGGATGTAGAATGTGTGCAAGGAGCTGAGCATCACATTCGGCTACAGGATGAGCGACCTTTCCATGAGCGATCTCGACGCCTGGCCCCTGCTGATATAGATGATGTGAGATGACACCTGCAGGAGATGCTCGCGGCTGGGGTGATACAAGAGTCTAGAAGCCCCTATGCTTCACGTATTGTAGTAGTGAGGAAGAAGAATGGAACTGTTCGGATGTGTGTGGATTACCGCACTTTTAACAGGCGAGCCATACCAGATCAGTATACCATGCCATGCATTCAGGATGCTTGGGCTGTCTAAATGATAGTAAATGGTTCTCAGTGTTAGATCTTCTCAGTGGGTACTACCAGATCCTGATGGCTCTGGAGGATCAAGAGAAGACTGCTTTCATTTTGCCCATTAGGCTTCTAATGAAGTTTATGCGGATGCCCAAGGGTTTCAGGCACCCCTGCTACCTTCCAGCACTTGGTGGAGCGTGCTGTGGGGGATATGAACTTACTCGAATGTTTAGTCTACCTGGATGATGTCATAGTATTTGGCAGCTCCTTGGAGGAACATGAAAGCAGGTTGTTCAAAGTCCTGGATTGACTGGAAGATTTTGGTCTCAAATTGTCTATAGATAAGTGTCAATTCTTTCAGACTTCCGTGAAATACGTCGGGCACATAGTATCCACTGAAGGCATAGAGACTGACCCCAGTAAAGTGGAAGCTTTGACTACCTGACCTCAGCCAAATAATTTGAAAGAACTGCAAAGGTTCCTGGGGTTTTGTGGGTATTATAGACGATTTATCAAAGACTATTCTCGAGTGATTCGCCCTCTACTCAACCTTACTCAAGGGTATCCTCCAACTCACAAAAAGTATAAGAAAGCTGTGCCGTCTGAGACTAAGAAAAAATATTTCCGTCCAAATGATGTGTTTGGAACCCGCTGGACTGCTGATTGTGAGGTAGCTTTCCATGATATTATATATCAACTTACCCATGCCCCAGTGCTGGCCTATGCTGATCCCTGCCAGGCCATACATTCTTCATACTGATGCCAGTCTACAAGGATTGGGGGCCGTGTTATATCAAGAGCACACAAATGGTCTAAGACCCGTAGCATTTGCCAGCAGGATCCTAACTCCTTCAGAAAAGAACTATCCAGTGCACAAGTTAGAATTCCTGGCCTTGAAGTGGGCCATTGTTGATCAATTTCATGACTACTTGTACGGTGCTAAGATACTGGTGAAGACTGATAACAATCCTCTAACCTATGTGCAGACCTCAGCTAAGTTGGATGCCACTGGCCATAGGTGGCTTTCTGCGTTGTCTACCTATGATTATGCTGTTGAATACAGAGCAGGCCTGAACCACAGAGACGCTGATGCTCTCTCCCAGAGATCTGTGTCCAGAGACAGCTGGGTCAGGTTGTCCGAACCTGCCATTAGAGCACTTTGCCAAAAATTTGACAAGGAGGAACAGGTATCTCCTGATACTGTGGATTGCATGGTGGACTGTCTGGGGCCATCTGAGAACTGTATACCTACTGCTTACTGTCATTTCTCTGCATTAGACACTAGTGCGTTGCCCCAGTTCAATAATGATGGTCTCCGGCTGGCTCAGTCCCAAGACTCCATGATAAACACTGCTCTGGAGGCTCTGCACATGGGGAGAGATGTGTCAAAACTGCGTTCCCTCAACTTGAGAACTGCCCTGTTATACAAAGAAGGTCCCAAGTTGAAACCGTTAATAGACTATTATACAGAGAGACAGTAGATAAAGAGGGGCTAGTAGACAAACAACAACTGGTGCTGCCACTGCTTTTAGAGAACTGGTGTTGAGGTCCCTACACAATCACATGGGACACCTTGGCATAGACAGAACCCTTGACTTGGTGAGGTCCTGGTTTTATTGGCCCAAAATGGGTGCTGATGTGGAACAGCATATCAGGACTTGTAGCTGATGTTTACAAAGAAAGACCCTGCCCCAGAGGGCTGCCACCTGGTTAACATCACTACTACTGCCCCCATGGAATTGGTCTGCATTGATTTCCTGAGTCTAGAACCAGATCAGACGAACATCAGCAATATATTGGTAGTTGCTGATCACTTCACCTGGTATGCACAAGCTTTCCCCACTAAAGACCAGAAGGCAACCACGGTGGCTAAAGTACTTGTTGAGAATTTCTTTGTCCACTATGGGGCCCCTCAAAGAATCCATTCCGATCAGGGGAGAGATTTTGAGAGCTGCTTGATTAAGGAAATGCTATCCCTGTGGGGGGGGTACGAAAGTCAAGAACTACTCATCATCCCCAGGGAGATCCTCAGCCTGAAAGGTTTAACCACATGTTGCTTGACATGTTGGGCACCCTGCAACCTAAAGATAAGCCTAGATGGAGCCAGCAGATTAGCACTCTAGTACACGCTTATAACTGCACCAAAACTGATGCCACTGGGTTTTCCCCGTATCAACTGATGTTTGGGAGAGAGGCTAGACTGCCAGTGGATGTCTGTTTCGGAGTTTCTCCTGATGGATTCAAGCAGCTAATCATCTACAGTATGTGCAGAAGCTGACGGCCCAACTAAACCATGCCTACCAACTGGCCCAGACCATGGCTGCAAAACGAAATGTAGTCAATAAAGAAAGGTATGACAAAAAAGTGAAAGCAGTGGAGCTTAAAGAAGGGGGCTAGAGTGTTGTTGAGAAATCTGGGACTGCATGGCAAGCATAAGATTGGTGACAGATAGCATCACCTTCCTCATATTGTAGTGGGGAAGTTGGAGGATTTACCTGTATACAAAGTGCGGCCTGAGAACAACTCAAAAGATGTGAAAACTATACACAGAAATCATCTGCTGCCAATTGGACAGATCCTGATAGAGGCTGAACCGCCAAATGCCTCCCCCCCCCGGGCGTGTGACTAGAGCCGCTGCCAAGAAAAAACTAAGACCGATTGATTCCCCAGAAATCAAATTAAAGAGGCCTTCTCCACCCCCCTCTGTTGAAGCTGATTGCCAGTCTTGTGTCTGTGGACAGTGAGTGTAATCCTGAGTACTACCCCTCTTATGAACTGAGTCAGTTGTTTAGGGGCAATCCTCTAATCAACCATGGGGATGAAGCTGGGCTTCCTGGACTGTCTGAGCCCCCAGCTTTGTCTCTGGAGCCAATGTTCCCGGAGGGAGAAGTGAGTGGTATTAAATCTGAAGATATGAGCTCATTGGGACTGGCTGAACTGTCGGATTTCTCAGCCGAAGGAAGTGATGTGGGGGAGGCAAATAGGGACCTGCCAGAGCGAGAAGAATATTTTGAGTGCCCTGATAGTTCCCCGCCAGTGCCAGAAATGTCCCCAGCTGAGCCCGGTGGTGTGAGTTCAGAAATAGAGGGCTCTGTCCCCGAAGGTACCATGGATTCTGGGTCCCCTGCTCCTACAGAGGTTTTCCCGGCCATTCCAAGTATGGCTGGGATGGAGTCTGAGCCTTCAGAAATTTTCCCCGAGACTCCTAGGACGGACTGGCGAGAAATACGGCCTGTAGTGAGATTG
Organism: Neoceratodus forsteri; assembly: GCA_016271365.2. Classification (NCBI taxonomy): domain Eukaryota; kingdom Metazoa; phylum Chordata; order Ceratodontiformes; family Ceratodontidae; genus Neoceratodus; species Neoceratodus forsteri. Next base: position 1,398,689,756 of record CM057458.1, on the reverse strand, counting down.
AGTTATGAGTCCTTGGGCCAGCCTGTGGATCTGCCTTGAATGTGGTCCATAAAGGAGTGTACATGTCCCCAGCTCCTTGCCCAAACTAACCCTGGGGATGATTCCAGACTGCTAATATTGCCCTCTGAGTATGGTACCCCTGCCCCAGTTAGCTTGCAGGTAGCTGATAGGGAAGGGCCCCCTCTTCCCAGGTGTCATAAGCAGGAAGTAATGACCTGATTTAAAAAGAAAAAAGGTTGTCTGTATGTGTAATATTGTATAACCAATAGTAAACTGTGTAATGCGGTACTAGTGTATGTAACAAAAGGTTTGATGTGCTGTCAGTTTAAACTGTTTTTGCCTTAAAGTGATTTAAGGGTAACTACTTGAGGCGAATGCCAAGTTCTTTCCAGTCCAGAAAGGGTGTAACCCCCCCCACAAATGGGGGCTCCTAAAAGCCTTCCCGGAGCCTGCCTAAGTGCTCCCTGCCTATCTGGCGTTCGGCATAATGCCGTTTAAATGTGGGCGCTGTGAGTGCTTTTAGAGTCTCTGGTACTGTCTCTTTAAGAGCTGCCTGCTTGCAGGCTTTATTAGTTTGTAGAGGGGACTGTGGGTTTACTGGTGCGACTCCCTCAAGCTGCTGTTTGGTGCTCCGTTTCTGCGGTCGCTAAGCGAGCAGAGGGAGCATTATTGAAGGATGTAACTGTTTTCTGAAACAAATGTAGCGTGGCCGTAAAATTGCTGTTTATTTAATCTGTTTCCCTTGCAGCTGGGACTTTGTGTATTCTGCCCATCCATTTTGGATTAGAACTGCCTCTTGGATCCAATCGGAAGGGAAGGGTTTTTAAAATGGTGTATTGGGCAGCCAACCATGACTGGGACTCTGTGGAGAGCCGGCTGCCAATGGAAAGTATGGCCAGTGACTCTGAAGTGAAGTCCAGGAATGCGGCACCTTTTGCACCAATAGGAGGAGACCGAGAAGACTGGCACTTGAAGCCCTCCAATGGGGTTGGATGGTGCTCGTGTTAGAATCTCTGCCCACTGGCCGAGAAGGCAGAATCGTTGTGGCTGTGAGTGAGGATGGAGCTCCGGGCTCCTGCGCTGTGAGTTTTCTCACGGGAAGCGGGTGTGGAAGTCCTACAGTCGAGCGGCCCAATAGCGGAAGTAGTCGGACTAAATCCGCTGTGTGTTGCAGGCAGAGGAGGCTGTACATGTTGCAGCTACCACCAGGCTCACCCTGTTGATTACTGGAGAATCTGCTGAATCGCGTTCGGTCTGTCAGGACAAGTGAAGCTGCATTGTTCACCCGGCTCGGTCACAGAAAGCGATCAGGAGTTTGTAGCAACTGCCTGGTATGGTACCGCTCTGTGTTACATATAAATGTGTGGAGCAATGTCTGAATTACAGGCCAAGTCCTGCAGTGGCGTGTGAGGGATACTGCTGCAAGGGTGGTGAGTAAAAAAATCAGGTTAGCTTCCTGTCATTTGATCTATTGAGTGCAAGTGTTTGCCTTTTCCTCTCTGGCCACACAACCTGAGCCTGCTGGCTCTGGATTACAAGTGTGGGTATTGTACAGTTGCTTTCATCTTAGGGGCCCCAACCAGCTGCACCGAACTTGGCTAGCCCCTTATTGCCTGGGTACCCAGTGACAGTGACTCATAGGGAACTTGGCCTGTGCACAGTGCTCTGAAATAATAGAGTTTAAGCTAATCAACTAGATTTCCCCCTGCCCTTGTTATTTCCCCCTAAATAAATCAGATTTGGTTGTTTGCAAAGTATACTGCCTAAACTGTGTGTTTGTGCCAAAATACTGTACCGTGGCTATTGCATTACTGTGTCTTCCTTTACAGGGGGTCCCCAGAGTCAAGCTGATCGTCCAAACCCTGGGGGTAAGTGCATATTGTAAGGGTACTGTTGGTAATGAGTGTGGGCCACTAGTGGGAAGAAAGGGGGGTTGCAGTGACCAGAGGGCTGTGACCAATCGTTCAGACTGTTTAACCCGACCTCTGGGTGGAGGCACCTATTGGATCCAGGCCCCTCAACCTGTTATTAGCTGAACAGGCGGGGTAGTAGCCCTTGGGATAGCGCCCCCTAGGGTTACACTTGGATCACACAAAGGACCACAGGCATGATAGAACACAGCTCTTCCTAACGTATGGAGAAGTGAGGAAGGGGAAAACCTGCCTCAAAGAGGTCCATTGCCAGCTGGATTGTTGTCTGTATTCAAATCTGCTACAGCAAAGTGGGTAAAGAGTCCCCTGTAGGCCTTAGGGCCCACTCTATAAGGGGTGCAGCTGCTTCTATAGCGGCTGCAAGAGATATTACTTTGTTAGAAATTTGTAAAGCAGCTACCTGGAAAACAGTTCACACCTTTCAAACAACATGAAGTCTTGCTGTATTCTGACTATATGCAGTTAGCCCCAGCACTTGAATTGCCCCGGAGAGGAAAAGGTTAACTGTATGAACAGCATAGAACGTTGAGCTCGAGCTCGGTTTTCAAACCTCTGTCTCTGGTACATCTCAGTGTAACCGTCAGATTCTTTACTCTACCTAACTGTGAAGTCGCTCCGGAGATCTCTCCATCGCTTCGGTTCGGTAAAAGTAAAAAAAGCGTTTGGTTGTCAACCGATTTATTATTTTTTGGTATCAAGTCTCTGTCTACAGTACAGGTAGTGTGGTAGATAGGTAATGAAATTGTTATTGTGGAAATTGTTTTTTTCTTTGGTTTCTGATCGGTTGGCCTGGTTGGAAACTGAACCATTGTTTGTGTTTGAATTTCTTCTGGGATTTAGTAATGGTGTCTGGTTCCTATCAGTTTCAAAAAAACAGACTTTATCTGTTTTTTTATACAGTCTGTGATACAGGAGTATTACCTGGCTTGAAAGCTGTAATGGGTAATCTTATCTGTGTCAGTCTTTACCATTCATCACAAATGGATATGTGGCCGGAGGTCACGACCCCGCAGGAGCTCCTTTTTTTGGGATTGGCAGAGTCGGCCTGCGTCGTACCACCCTTGAAGGCGATGTACTGCATAGCGCTCACGGGTTGGCCGTTAGGTGTCATAGACCCCACCCTCCCACCAGTTCCTCATCTCCTGCCGTAGAGGTCGCACCTCATGAGGAGCTCCAAGCAATTACATTGGGCCTAGTCTTCGTGTCCTTCGACGCTGAGTTCTAACTGCTGGTTCCGTTTCACTCTACTCGACGCCACTATTTGGTAAGACTGTTCCTTTATTATTTTCAGTGACGTTGAGTCTGTTTTTTGCATTCTTTTCCGTCAGTCATGTCTAGGTCAGAGGGCAAAAAGTCGCTGTAAGCGGGGCGGCCTCCTATGCGTCGGTGCCCATGCGGCCGCAGGTACTCCGTTACGACCAGCATGATCGTTGCCTTACGTTCCTTGGCCCGCTTCATGATATGGATTTGTGTGATGCCTGTTTCTTTATGGATCGTTGTGTCCTGGAACAGCGCGCGTGGATAGTTGTACGAGCTCTGCCGACTTTCGGGGGATGGGTGAGCACTCGTCGGGCCAAGCCGCAGTCTCTTGGCCTTTCCTCTGGGTCCCTTCCCGGTTCTGTATGGACTGTGGAGGAGGGGGCTTCCACTTCTTGTAGCCTCGCTGTGGCAGAAGCCCCTTCCGCAGTGCAGGAGGCCCAGTCCATTCCCCCTGGGAAGCGGGTAGGAGGCAGCGCTCCAGCAATTGCCCTTTTGGGGGCAAAGACTCCCCCAGTGTCATTTCCTCAGGCTGGAAAGTCTGGATTGACACCATCCTCGACGCTGTCCGTCGGTGCTGTTTTGGGCCTCGGTTTCATTCACGGCAGTGTGGGCCCTGGTGGTGCTGTGGTCAGTATCGCTTCGCTGCTTGGCACCATCTCTGTTGTCGATGCTGTTCATGGCACCGATAGCACCCAGCACAGCGATGGGAAGTTCTCGGCACCATCTTTGACTGTTTCTCATCTCAGCATCGTTCGCAGTACCGAGGCTGGAGATGGCGCCGTTTCTAGCTCTGGCGTCGCTTGCGGTGCTGAGTGAGGACACGGCGCCATGGGAGGTGTCACTCTCAGTGTTGCTTGTGGCACCGAGGGAGCTGTCAGTGTCACTGTTGGTGTCATCCATGACTCCGGCGCTGTTCGCGGTGCCACGTGGGGGCAGGACGGTGCCATGGCAGACATCGACTCCGGTTCTGCTGCCGCTCTCGTTGCCATCTCATCCTCTGGAACTGTTCGGCGGTGCCATGGGGAGTTCTGTGCTGGCTCTGGTGCGGACACCTGGACTGGCACCTCTGTCTGTCCAGACAGGACCAGGCATTCGCATACAGTCTGGCACGGACTTGGTCTCTCGTCTTGGTGGACTCTGACTGGTTTGGATTAGCTGTCTGACTCTTTGGGTTGGCGGCCCATGTGGACACCCTGGTGGTTATTTCAGCTGACGGAACCAGCCTCCTCTGAGGAGCAGGCGGTAGCCCTGAGTCTGGGGTCAGGGTGCTGACCAGCAGGTGGTGGTCCAGGCCACTGTTTCCCTGCAGCCTGGGCTGGGAGGGTTTTCTGCCCCTCGTTGGGTCACCCCTCAGGTGGTGTGCCTGGATCACCCAACTTTAGGGCCGACCGGACGCCGTCGGGAGGAGGTGCTACTCCCTGGGTGGTCTCCTCGGGACTGACCAGGGTTGTCAGCGCAAAGACTGGTGTTTGCAAGGTGGAGGGCTCTTCGGACTCTGAGGGGTCAAGTTTGATGTGGTGACCCTTTTCTGGGACCCACCTGGGTTTGGGGAGGAGTCAGCGGTCCCCCACCCTTCCTTCTCAGTCTCCTCGAGAGGCCCTGGTCTTTGGAGGAAGGGACCATCCTTCTGGGTTTACACGGTCCGGTCACCTCACAGGAGGGGTTCTTTAGGGCCCGGCCTGGGCAGTTCCAGCATGGTTGATCAGCTGTCGGCTGTTAGGCTTTCCGGAGTTCCTCCTTCCCTTGAGGCTTCCAGTGTGCTCTCTTGCCCAGACAGAGGATGGTCCTCTTCTGTTGTGGACTTAGCCCCCATTCCTCTGTCACCATCTCCTGCTGTCCCGGGCAATCATGGTCCTATGGGACCTCTCTCCTGGGAGCAATTCAGAGGTACGGCTGCTCACTTCTCTACTTATGTCAGGGCTGTGGATGAGCAGGTGTTCCACCCTCCCCCTGAGCAGCCAACCCCTGGATCTCTGAGGTCTTCCACTTCCTTCTCATCCTCTTCTGGGGCAGAAGAGCCCTCCGTCCACATCTCCCCTGCTGCTGATCTCGCTGAGTATCAGCGTTTCCTCATGAGGATGATGGAAGACCTGCCTGTCGCCTCTTCCACTCAGCACAGTTCGGACCATTTGACATGTGCCTTCTTAGGTGACTTCAGTACGGCCACCCTTGTGGTGCCCGCTTGGCCTGCTCCTTCCCAGGAGGCATCATTGTGGTTCTGGCAAAGACCCTTTTCCAGAGTCCCAGCCCCTAGGTATCTGAGCCAGCGGTATTGTGCCTCCCTCGGAGTGTCCAGGTCGTATGCCTCATCCTCAGTCAGGACTGACACAGCTGGACACTCCCATGAGCTTTGCACCCCAAGCGTGACTGGCCCAGATCAAGATTCCGCGGATTTTGACTTCTGGGGGAGGAGGACCTTCTACTCAGCACGGTTGTTACTTGTGATTTCTGCTCATCAGGCCCACTATGCTTTCTATGATAGGTTCTTGTGGTCCAGGCTAGGTCAACTCCTAGCCTCCTTGCCTGATCTGGAGGTAACCAGACAAGCCATTGCACTCTGCACGTGGCCTGGAGCTAGCAAGGCACCAAGCGAGGGCATCTTACGATGCCAAAGAGGTAGCTTCCAGGGTAGTAGGGACAGCGATCTGCACTAGGCGGATGGCATGACTACGTCTCTTCCAGTTGTCACCCTTGGCCCGGCATAGGGTGATTTCCTCTGCTTACCGGAGAACCCACATTTTCTCCCGTAGAGTGAGGCAGTGTCTTCGAGACAACCTCCTGCCCCCTCGAGAGGTTCTCCGCCTCACTGTCCCCAGTCTCAGGCCTCGTCAGGCCCGTAAAGGTTCTCCTTCTCAATGTTTCCCCCACCGGGAGCTAGGGGACTTAGTCCTTTATGGTCTAGGGCCCCCTTTGGGGGGGGGGGCTCGGTACTCACCCAAATGTGATGAATGGTGAAGACTAACACAGATAAGATATGAAAATTACATACCTACCGTAATTCTTGATCTTTCTGTGTATCTTCACCATTCATCACAAATCCCAAGCTCCATCCCCTGGGGCCTCAATCTCTGGGTCCCCCTCCCTCAGTGTGCCCCCCCTTTTTTCCTTCCTTCCTTTCCGCTGGTCAGGAGCAGGGTGACCTCAGGCACACAAGGGGATTTTTCCTTCACCTTCTGGCGGGGGGGGAGGGATCAGCAGAGGGGCTCCCTCATTAATGTGGCCCACCCCTTAGGGGTGAGATTGTGGCTCCCTCTGTTTTCTCTTTCTCTCCCTCTATCTCCTCTGTCCTTGTCCTTAGGGACTCATCCCTCAGTTTTTAATTAGGGAGACTTGTTTTCTCCCTTATTCTAATAATTTGTTTTCGGGCGAGGACAACCCTGGATTCCTATCCCCTTCTGTCCCACGATAGCCTCTTCTGCTTCTGCTGGTTAGTTGCCAGTAATTCTGTACTTTGAATTCTGGCAATATAGCCTTCTGGCTACCCCCTTGCAGTTCCTAAACTCAGTTTGGGAACAGTTAATGAGTCCAGGGTATGTCCTCTCCCCTCCCACTTCTTGTTCCTCCCTCCTTCCCTTTCTGATTCCAGAGATTGGGGCCCCTTCCCAATCCCCTTAGTTTTCTCCATCTCCTGTCTGTCCTCTCCATCATTTATTTCTCCTTTTAGTTCATATGTCTTTTCCTTTGTCTGTCCATTGGACTTCCTTGTCCCCCCAGCCCTTTCTTACTCTACAATGACTCAGAACTGGAGGGAGGGCGGGGTCGACGACACCTAATGGCCAAACCACGAATGCCATGCAGTGCATCGGCCTCGATGGCAGTGCCGTTGGTGCGTCGAATCTGCCCATCAGAAAAATAAATAAAAGAGCTCCTGCGGGGTCGTGACCTCCGACCACATATCCACTTGTGATAAATGGTGAAGATACACAGAAAGATCAAGAATTATGGTAGGTACGTAATTTTCATATTTGTTTAGTGTGGCCATGTCTGAGAAACCCAAGAAAAAAATGGTCCCACTGGGTTTCTAAACTGTACGGAGTGTGGGAGGCCTTTGCCAAGGCTGACCCCACCTCATCTGTGTTTTGTCTGGGGTTTGACCACCTCAAAACAGACTGCCAGATATGTAAAAAATCTTCCCAAAGCCACTCTGGAAAAAACAGTGAGTAGGCTAAAGGAAAAGGAGGCCAATAAGTCCGCTGATCCTAGGGTTACCACCTGTCCTGATTATCGCAGGACAGTCCTGATTTGGGCAGCTGTGTCCTGCAAAAAAACATGAAAAATACTAAATGTCCTGACTTTATAGTAGAAAAAATATTTTCCAACTTTCCACTAAATGTTGTAGAAGACTATAATACCTTAACTAAAATACATTAAAATGATCAGAAACAATAGAAGCAACTATGAAGCTACAATACTTAGCCTTAATTCTGATTACATAAAAAAAACAAGTCTGCTGCACTGTTTGAGGTTACCTACTGTCCTGCGAAAAATCATGTTTCGGTATAAAATGTCCCACTTTGGGCTTCTTAAAAGGTGGTAACCCTAGCTGATCCGGATGGCCAGCCCTGTTTGGTTCAGGCCGAACATGAGGAGGTGCTCACTGACCTGGGCGATACCTCCTCAGGCAAAAGGAGATCCACCTCTGATGGGTCGGTTCCAGCTAAAAGAAAAAGGAAGTCGGCCGGTTCAGATCCAGTACTGCATACTACAACCACCAACGAAATAGCCAAAGCGATAAGTATTGTTCAGTCGCTTCGCCCGGTTCTGTCCAAACCATCGCCGCCGGTTAGGTGGTCAGTTCAATCGGATCTGACTCCATCGGATTATGATCCAGATGCATATTACGATGTAGAATGGGAGGGAAATGAACAGTATCCCGAGGATGATGATGATGACAATGACTTTGGAGGCCTAGATGTGCCTATTGAACCGGACATCTCCCAGACAGGCCTTCCAATGTCTCCCCTCCCAAGCTTTCTGAGTTCCTTCCCATTTTTGTTCTACAAAAAAGTTGCTGAAACTCTCCAGCTCCCAATGGTGGAAGCTGCTGAGGAGGAAGAAGAGCCTGATTTTGTTGAAATGATGGACATCCCAGAGTCCAAGAGATTGTCTGTCCCTCTTCATAAATCTTTGGGGAAATAGACAAAAAAGATTTTGCAAGCACCTAACTCCTTACATCCTGTGGATAAGAGAATGGATAGGTGGTACATGTTATCAGGCTCAGGTACAGAGTTCTTGTATAGTCATTGCAGTCATGTTGGGGTAGTGTAGGCTGCAGCCTGTGACAGAGCTAATATTCCTTTGGCTTCACACCCCAGATAAAGAGTCCAGAAGGTGTATGCCATGAGCAAGAAACAATACTTGGCATCCTCTTTGGGGATCAGGCAGGCTAGTTATATGGTCTACACAGCCAGGTACCAGAAGTCCAGGTGGGATACGGTTCTGGAACTGGCTAAACAGGCTTCCCCCCAGCTGGCCAAAGGGGGAGGTGGCTAATGATGGAATCGAGGCATCCAAGGTACAATTCCATGCTGCTGTAGACTCTAATGATGTGGCATCAAGAGTCATGGCTACATCTGTGTCTCTCAGGAGATTTGCTTGACTCAGATGTACTAGCCTTTCCCAGGACACCCAGGCTAAGGCCAAGGATTTTCCTGTGGTGGGTAACTCTCTGTTTGGGGAGCAGACAGAGGCGTACATGAAGAAAATGAATGAGTATAGGACCACCTACAGGAGTGCACAGGCCAAAGAAAGACAAGCCACTCCTCAAAAGCAGCGGTCTAGGGGCAAGGGCAGGCCTTTTCACAGGCTTCTTCTTTCCCACAGAGGGGGTTCTTTCGAGGGAGAGGTAGGAGGGGGATGAGCAGGGCTGCATCTTCTACCCAATCCAAGGCTCCTTCCAGACAGACACCCTGATGTGTCAGCCTGGGTCAACTCTCTTATTCCAGTAGGAGGCAGGCTGGCTTACTACTTCCAGGCCTGGAAAGCTGTTACCTCAGACAAGTGGCTACTGGAGGTAGTAAGCCAGGGACTGGCTTTCAGTTTCAAAAGATTTCCAAAAATGAGGGTCAGCCTGCTACTAAAAGAACTATTGCCAAGTGGATTGTCTCTTGTATACATTTCAGCTATGCCAAATTGGGCAAAGAACCCCCTTCAGGCCTGAGGGCCCACTTGACTAGGGGTACAGGTGCTTCTCTGGCTGCTGCTAGAGATATACCCTTGGTAGTAATCTATAAAGCAACCACTTGGAAAACAGTCCATACATTCACCAAGCATTACTCTCTGGACATCCAGGCTAGGAGTGATGCTAGGTTTGGCACAGTACTGCAGAGCCAGTTCTCAAAGTAAGGGTTCTGTGTCCCCTCCTCCTGGGGGGGAACTGCTTGGTAGTCTGCATATAGTCAGAATACAGCAAGACTTCATGTTGTTTGAAGAAACAAATTACTCACCACAGTAATGTTGTTTCTTCTAATGGAGTCTTGCTGTATTCTGACCTCCCTTTCTGCCTCAACTCTCAGAACTTATTTTTTGGGAAGTGGACTGGCAGGTACAGTGTTGCACCTCAGGGGTGTACCTTGTACCCTCCTTCTTCAGGGTGGGGTTATTGTTTTATTTCTGTTGCTTTATATCTATATATTTTTTCACTACCTTTTTCTTGGGTTCTTGACTTGAGTCTTTCGGACCCAAGTTGTTGCCATTTGGCCTAAAAGTTAAACAATTTCCATACCTATAGTTAGTTAGTTTGCTCGTAAGAATCTGACGTTACATTGAGATGTACCAGAGACAGAGGTTTGAAAATTGAGCTCGAGCTCAACATTCTATGCTGCTGCGTGAGTTAACCCTTTCCTCTCTGGGGCAGTTCAAGTGCTCGGCTAACTGCATATAGTCAGAATACAGCAAGACTCCATTAGCAGAAACAACATTACTATGGTGAATAATTTTTCTTACTAAACACTACAGCCTGGATACCCAGGCCAGAAGTGATACCAGATCTGGCACAGCAGTACTGCAGAACCTGTTTCCTAAATAGGTTCTCTACCCTCCTCAAGGTACTGCATAGGTAGTCTGCACATGTCAGAATACAGTAAGATTCCTGGGGTTTGCAGAAAAATTACTTACCATAGTAATCTTATTTCCTCCAAGGGAATCTTACTGTATTCTGAACTCCCACCCTATCTCCCCTACTAGAACCTATGGGCACTGCAACACAGCTGTCCATGCTGTTTGAAACCTATGAGTGTTTCTTTATTGGGCTTAGTGACTTGAGTCTTTGTGTTGGTCACATTTTTAAATAAAGGGGCATGTTTATTGTTGGGTGTTGTTAATTGGTTATTTATTTGTTTGCACAATTTAGATAGCTTATCATTGTGCATGCTCCGTAAGAATCTGACGGTTGCAGTATGTATTCCAGGTATAGTGGTTTGAAAACCGAGCTCGTGCCTAGCATTCCATCATTAGTATAGGTTCTATTAACCATTTTGGCCCCAGGGCAGTGTCATGGTGAGACCATACTGCCTGCATATGTCAGAATACAGTAAGAGTCCCTTGGAAGAAACAAGATTAGTATAATAATAATAATAATAAATTTTATTTCTCACAAGCACCTTTCAACCATCAAGGTGCTTTATAATACATTAAAAGACATGACAAAACTGTAAACAGCAATAAATAATCAGAGGATCCAAGTTTATTCAGTGCCACCAAAGGCATGGCCCCATAAATAGGTTTTCAACGCCTGTTTAACCCCCACAGTCATGCACTCCCAAAGCTGACAGGGTAGAGAATTCTAGAATGTCGGGGCCACGTGCAAAAATGCATGGGCCCCTGAAGATTTCAAAGACACCCTCGGAATCTCTAGCAACCCCTCATCAGCCGAACACAACTGTCGCACGGTAAGGCACCAGGAGCTCTTTCAAGTAGTCAGGCCCAGTCCATGTAGGGCTTTATAAGTCAGTAAACCGACTTTAAAGGTGATCTGCCAGCTAATCGGCAGCCAGTGCAGATCACACAGCACAGGTGTAATATGAGAGGATCGGAAGCTCCCATCAGCAATCGGTGCTGTGGTTCTGCACGAGCTGCAGGTGATGGATATCAACCCCAGGCAGACCTAAGTACAGGGAGTTGCAATAATCTAGGTGCGATGTCACAAAGCATGGACTAAAGTAGGCAAGTCCCCGGATGGAATCAGGTGCTTAATCCTGGAGATATTCCTAAAATGATAAAGGAAGTCTTGACGACGGCCAATACCTGAGTTTCTCGCAGGAGTCAGCCTGCCGCCAAGCATTACCCCAGGTTTCGCACTCATTCAGAGGATAGACCTGAGAGCCCCAAGAAAAAGTCCAGAGGGGCTGATCAGCCCACGACCTCTATCCGTGACCCGTGTCCACTGCCATTACCTACGTCTTTCCGGTGTTCAACTTTAACCAGCTCGAATTCATCCAGTCCTAGATTTCAACAAGGCAGGAATTAAATACAGAGACAGCTCCATCCTGGTCGGAGGCAAAAGACAGGTAGAGCTGGGTATCAAAAGCATAACAGTGAAACCTCAGCCCATACCATCTTACAATGTCTGAGGGGCAGCATATACACTGCAAACAACATGGGGGATGGCACTGAACCCTGAGGCACCCCACATGGCAGGGAGAATGGGCCCGAGGAGAATATCCCAGACACTACTCTGTGATGCCTGCCAGTGGGGAAAGATGTAAATCACCTGAGGACTATATCTGTCAATCCACAGATGGACCCCAGATGTCCTAGCAGCACCCCATGGTCTACAGTGTCAAAGGCTGAGGAGATGAAGGAGCACCAAGATAGAACGGCTTCTCCGATCTCTAGCCATCAGGAGATCATTGAGCACCCGAACCAGTGCCATCTCAGTACTGTGCCTCTTTAAAAACTGGATTGAGAGGTTCGTAGATGTTATGGATGATCAGGTGGTCATTCAGCTGTACTGCAACTACTTTCTCAGTCACCTTCCGATAAACGGAAGGTTTGAGATTTGTCTGTAGCTGGCAGAAAGATCTGGGTCCAAAGAGCTTTCTTTAGGAGGAGTTACCACTGCCTCCTTCAGGGAGCTTGGAAACTCACCAGATTCCAAGGAGCACCGGACTATCTGCACCAGGACCGGGCCAATCAAATCCCAACAACTCTTAATCAAGGAGGTTGGGCCCGGATCCAAACTACAGCGCATAGGGCGCATACCCTGGAAATCAACATGACATCCACAAGTTCAGGCAAGGCAAAGGTACTCCAGGAAGCCACAGGAGAGGCGACCAAGCATCGATCATCAGCAACCCCCATACAGCGGGTTGAAAGAATTTCCGACCTGATGTCGGCCACTTTATCCGCAAAGAACCGAGTGAGTACATCGCACTCTGCTTGCGAAAAAGGTCTTCGGAGCTGCTGACAGGCTGGGTTGCACAGCCTGTTGACAGTTCGGAAGAGCTGAGCTGGTCGGTTCTGAGTGGCAGCTATCTCCCTGGACAGGAATTCTGCCTTCTTATGGGAGATTGCTGATTGATAGATCTGATAATGCTCGGCCAATCTAAGGTGGTCGGCCTTCAGGGTGGATTTCTGCCAACACTGCTGTAACCTACATCTTACTCACTGCAACTCCCTCAGGGACCCATCAAACCATGGGGCCCGATGGTGAAGGGGGAAAGGACGAACACAGATGGGAGCAATCGAGTCCAGGGCTACAGAGATGGCATTGTAATAGGCCACCACTAAAGCCTCTGGACTCGAGCTGGCCACAGGAAACTCCGAGAGATCAATCACCATCGCTAGGCCTCTGGGGCTCACTTCCCGAAAAGGGGCCGTAACTGACCATCTCCACAGGGGCAGGCCTTCGAAGGGGGCACAAAAATTGAACCTCACTGTGTTGTGATTGGACCAACCAACTGGTTCTACCTCCAAGTTGGAGGCCTCAATCCCCAGGAGGAAAACCAAATCAAGAGAGTGACCATGTTTATGGGTGGCAGAGGTCAGTCAATCAATCAAAATCTTTATTTATCCAGGCAGACACCATTGAGCAGGGCTCATTTGCAAGATGGACCTGGACCTGGAACCTAGAAGAGGTAACAACCTTGTGAGGCCCAGAGATGTCATAAGCTGGAAGAAGTGTAGTCCAAACTGCGAGAGTTTGTCATCGACCCAGGCATTGAAGTCACCCAGTACCATCAATCTGGGCGACTCCAGTGTCATGTTGGTGATGAAATCTGCTACTTCCTGCAGGAATCGCGACTCATCCCCGGGTGGACGGTAGACGAGGGCTATCCTGCACCTATACCAGCCACCACAGTACACTCAAATGATTCGGTTTCCTCAACTGATACACTCATGAGGCCCAATTCGGTCTTGAAACAAACCGCCACCCCAACCCCCCCCGTGATTCAGTCTCGAGAGGTGTATCACCGAGTTCACGGCCGGAATTGCAGCGCCCAAAATGGGGCTAGCATTTTCATCCAGCCAGGTCTCGGTGATGCAAGCCAGATCAGTTGTTCCAATAAGATCTGCAGTGATTGCAGTCTTATTTTTCACAAATCTGGCATTGCATAACACCACTCGAGTTGGATGGGCATCCTGGGCTGCCTCAGCTACTTGCCTGCCACAAAAGGCAGTGCCCCTGGGTATGGGGACTAGACAGGGAGCACCCCGATCCAGACTCCATTTCGTCCCAGGGCGTCTTCTAGGCCTAACCACCTGAATGTGAGAGGTGCGCTCATTTGTCCTCCAATGTCCACACCCCCCACCCCTACACCCCCTCCTACGAACAACACCTAGTGCATGACAGTGCTGGTAAGTTGACCACAGCAGAGGAGGGAGAGAAAAAAAGGGTGGAGGGCGTGAGAGGGAGGACGAATAAGACTACAGGGTGGGGGACTTACACATTTTCGAATCAAAACAATATCAAATACTCAAAATTCAGACACCCAACCTAAAAGGAGCCCCAAAATTTTAAAATTGAATAAAATGCTAATAAAATACCCCACCCTGCCTCTAACTATTTAAACACTAAATCCCAAAATAAAACTATAATAAATTAAAATTGTGAAACATTAATAATCACTAAAATAACAAAATAAATAATAAAACCCACTTTGAACTACTCTGATGTTCCAGTCCAAAGCACAGTCTCAAATAAAAGTCAGTCTGAGGGCGATGCAGGACCAGGAGAAATTTAGTATCCCAATCATTAGAGAACTACCGTATTGAAAGCTACAAATGAGAAACAAGAATTAAACTGTTGAACAAAACTGAAACCATCAAATGTAAAAAAATAAAAACAAAACTCGAGTAATCCCCTCTCACTGGATATACAGGAGTCAGCAAATAAAATCTAATGAAGTTCAGACCCCCAGACCCTCTCACTACCTGTGGGTATTGATAAAAACCAAGGCACTCTCACTGCCCAAATGAAAATTGAAAGAAAAAAGTTCAAAGTGTGACCGTAAATTCTACAGTTGATTTGGCTCCAAAATGGAGACCTCCTGCAGGTGTCAAGATCCAGCGCGAACTATATCCAAGACCTGTAAACCCTACCTGTGGAGGCCACCACCGGAAATGTCTGCCCCACAACCATGGCACCTTGCTTGGGCCAACCCACCGGCTGGCCCAGCAAAGGGCCATGACAACCCACCACAGCCGGGTCCCCAACCAGACCAGGCTCGGCCTACTCGGCAGGCAGATTCCAGCGGAAGGCCAATCACAATTGCAGGGTCATCAGGGTCCCACATTCCGATCAAATCAAAAACCGGGCCGATGTTCTTCCTCCAGATAGAAATTTAGTGATGAAGGAGGCAAGGGGGAGGGGGCGCATCAATTGGACTGTCACTCCGACAGAGCCCTCAACCATGTAACTTCTTCCCTTCTGATTTCAATCCTAGTTGCCTTCGGATCCCCTGTCCACCAGGAGGCAAACGCTGTCTTACCATGTTGGTCTCCCCAGGCACAGACGATCTTTGGCGGGTCCTTCCACTTCAACAGGCACCGGATTACTCTCCTCACTTTCCTCACTCAGCCCAGACCAGCCAGACAACTGCCAAGTTTAACTTACAGGCAGTTCACTAAACCAACCTCCGATCTTAACTCTGGAGATGGACCTTAAGAAACATTTTGAGATGCGGTAGAAAAGGATGCTGGTGATGTTAAAATGTCAGACTACTCAAATATTAAGAAATAGCGCCAAGTAGATACTGCTTATATAACACAAGGACTACTACTTATTTGACACAAGCGGAAAAAATCAAAATGATGCGCATTCATAAAACAACCTAACGTTCAGTTCAGAGGCGCCAATGCCGACATAAACTCCTCGAAAAAGTCGCAGAGCCTTCTAAACTTCCTCACTTCTGAGCTCTAACTAATATGTCAAAGCTCAAACTAAAACTTAAAAAACAAAAATATTACCAATTTAAATGTAAAACAAGTATGGCTCTTAAACTAGAGGTTCAGGCAGCTCACACACCGACGCCATCTTGGAAAAAATAAGTATGGTAAGTAATTATTTCTTTTGTTCCTCCCTTAGACAATAGGTTGTACAAGAAATACCAGCTGGACAGGGAAAGGAAAGGGTTGAATTTTTTTTCTCCCACCCTGACCACCAAGAATGTGGTACAAGCTGTGGCCTGTGACAAGGCAAAAGTACCTCTGGCATCTCATTCCCCCAGAGAAGGATTCCAGGAAAATTGACAGCATGGCCAAGAAGGGTTACCTGTCTACCTCCTCCTTGGCCATCAGGCAAGAGAATTTCCAGACTTACGCAGCCCAATATCAAAAATCTCTGTGGCAGTCTGTCATGGCTATGGCAGATACAGCCCCAGCGGGTCTCTCAGCTGATTTAGCTGAGACTGCTAAGTTTGGCTTGGAAGCAGCCAAATACCAATTTCAGATGGCAACAGATACTAATGATACTGCTGCCAGGTGGATGGCTAACACTGCTGCTCAGAGGTGTGCCTGGCTAAGAGCCACAAACCTCACTCAAGATACACAGGCCAAGGCTTTGGACTTTCCTGTTGAGGGTCATTATCTCTCTTTGGAACTCAGACAGAGGCTTACATGAAAAGCTGAACAATGCAAGTCCACCTACAAAAGCAATTCTGCTAAAGAAAGGGCCTCTCCATCCACTAGACCCTATGGAAGAGGAGGCAGAGGTAGACCTTTTCCACCAGGCCTTTTACCAGGCCATGGCTGTACCCCAGGTTCAGCAGTACCCACCAGGGGTACTTCAGGGGCAGGTACAGAAGGGATTCCAGGTGTGGTTCCCAGTCCCAGCCTCAGGCAAAGCAAGACCCCTGACATGCCTTCCCAGGCCTTCTCCCCACTACCAGTAGGGGGCAGGCTGACTCACTATTTCCAGGTTTGGAAAACGACTACCACAGACAAGTCGGTCCTGGAAGTAGTGAGTCATGGTCTGTCCCTAAGTTTCAGACCTCTTCCCACTCTAAGAATCAAAGTGTTCAAGCCAGCTTCCAATACAGAAAGGAGCTGCTGGAAAAGAAGTACAAAACCTACTGTTGTCAAGGGGCAGTGGAACCTGTGCCCCTATAACAAAGGGAAGTTTTTTTATTCAAGATACTTCCTCACAACAAAAGAAAAATGGGGAGTGGCGCCTGTCCTAGACCTAAGGGTGCTAAACAGGCACTTAATAAAGCCAAGGTTCATTAATTCTGCCAACACTCCAAAGAGGAGACTGTTTGGCATCTCTGGACCTAAAGATGCTTACTTCCACATCCCCATAAAGAGTCTCACAGAAATTACCACAGGTTCTGACCCCTTCAGGTCATTACTAGTTGTCACCCTGCCATTTGATCTCACTCCGTCTCCAGAGTGTTCACAAAGTACCTGGCAGTGGTGTGGCACCTCAAAAATTAAGTGTCACAGTTTTCCCATACCTGGATGATTGGTTGGTGGTCGGAAAATCACCACAACAGGAAAGGGAACATTTGCAGCTCACTCAAAGAGTCTTTGAGTCACTGGGGTTTCTGATAAACCTCAAAAAGTCAGTCTTTCTCCCTGCATAAATGTTGCAGTTCATAGGAGCAGAACTAAATACCCAGGAGGGCAGGGCTAACCTACCTCTGGATAGGATAAGAAATATTCTGCAAATGGCAGGTTCCTTCAGCCTGAACGGACCAAAAACTGCAACACAGTTTCTGTAGCTCCTGGGCCACATGGCAGCCGCCACTTGCACAGTCCTAGGTTCCAGGTTTCGGATAGGAGACATTCAGTTCCACCTCAGGGCATACTGGTATCACAGAAGAAATCCTCTCTCAAAGCTGACCCAGTAACAAAAATGTTTACTTCAGGCCTTTAAGTGGTGGGAAGAGGAAAACAACCTAAGGGAAGGGGTTTTCTTTCAGCAAGAGTCTCCATCAGTGGTTCTCACAACAGATGCATCATTACTGGGGTGGGGTGCTCATCTAGGAGATCACACCACACACAGCACTTGGTCCAGTGCAGAGTCACTCCAGCATATAAATCTGCTGAAGGTCGAAGCAGTGTTGCTGACAATCGAAGCCTTCACACCAGTAGTGCAGGGGAGGTGGTACAAGTCAGGACAGACAATACCACTACAATGTATTACACATACAAGCAGGGAGAGACAAGGTCAGGTCCTCTCTGCACAGAAGCTATGAAAATATGGAGCTGGCTCTTCCCTCAGAGTCTCCCTGTGCCATTCATCTGCCAGGCAAGGACAATACCCTGGCAGATGCTCAGAGTCAGATCAACCAGGTCCATATGAATGGACCCTGAACAGACAGGTGGTGGGAGTGATTTTCAGAAGGTGGGGTACCCCAGAGATAGATCTCTTTGCATGCCTCGAAAACCATCACCTGCCACAGTATTGTTGCAGACCCCCAGCTCGGAGAACAATATCCCTGGATGCTCTGGCTCTGGATTGGTCAGGGAAGTACCTGTATGTGTTCCCTCCTTTTCTCCTGGTATACAGAGTGCTACTCAAGCTCAGGTCCTAGCCAGCATCGTTGATCTTGATAGCTGCAGACTGGGCCAGACAGCCATGGTGCACTCTGCTGCTGTCCATGTCTGTAGCTGAACAATACACCTTCCTCAGAGGCACAACCTGTTAACCTCCAGTCAGGAGGCTCTTGTACCGAACCTCAGATCCCTCAGGTTCAAGGCATGACTCTTGAGGACTTATAGTATGCAGGATTGCATCTCTCTGAAAGTGTTATGAACATTTTAAGGGGGTACAAGAAGCCCGCCACAAAGAAAACCTACCCCTCAAAATGGAAAAGGTTTTCCATTTGGTGCTCCACCAAGGATGTGGTGCCAACACAGGCAGGGGTTCTAGCTGTGTTAGATTACCTTACACATTTATGCTTACTGGACCTGTAGCCCAGTATGTTAAAGCTCCATCTAGCCTTAGTGTCTGCTTATGCCTCAGTCAAAGTCAAAGTTAAATTTTATTTATATAAAAGTGCTTTTCTATAACCAAAACACCTGTACAATACATTACTAAAAAATCTTCAGATTAAAATCCCAAATCATAAAAATTCAAAATTTTGATAAAAGCAAGTCATGTCAGGAAATGCTAGTTCAAATAAATAAGTCTTTAATGCAGACTTAAAAGACTCAGTGGACAGGCACTCTCTCACCCGATGAGGTAGAGAGTTCCACAGGGTCAGGGCATAAAAGCAAATGCTCTGGCCCCGAGGTCTTCAGAAGGACCTCGGAACCTCCAGCAACCCTCACAGCAGAGCGGAGTAGGCGGAGGGTACGGTAGAGACAAAAGAAGTTTTACAAATAACGCAGTCCCTGTTCATGTAGGGCCTTATAGGTCAGCAACACGACCTTGAAGGTGATTCTCCACCGCACCAGCAGCCAGTGCAGTTCACGGAGCACAGGCATAATATGACTGGTTCTCAAGGAGCCAGTTAACAGCCTGGTAGCTGCGTTCTGCACCAGCTGCAGGTGGTGGATATCCACCCCCAGAAGCCCTAGGTATAGAGCATTGCAATAGTCAAGGCGGGTGGACACAAAAGTGTTGACCAACATTGGAAGATCCTCTGACGGAACAAGGTGTTTCACCTCGGTGATGTTCCTCAGATGATAAAACAAGGTCTTGACAATGGCTGACACCTGAAGTTTAAGTGTCAGTTCGCTGTCAAGTATAAAGCCCAGGTTATGCACCTGTTTAGAGGCCCTCAACTGGTTGTCCCCGGTATAATATTGGATGGCTGACCAGGAAGTAGCCCTCTAACCGATGGCCTGGGTCCACCACCAACACCTCAGTCTTTTCCGGGTTCAATCCCAACCAGCTGGCACTCATCCAATCCTGAATCTCAGTGAAGCAGTTGTTAAAGACCGAGACAACATCATCCTGCTTGGGTACAAAGGACATGTACAGCTGAGTATCATCTGCATACCAGTGAAAACTCAGCCCATACTTCTTTTTAATGTCTCCCAATGGCAGCATATACACAGCAAACAACTTTGGAGACAAAACCGAGCCCTGCGGTACCCCACATAACAGGGGAAGAGGGGCCGAGGAAAAAATCCCCGACACCACTCTTTGACACCTGCCTGTGAGGAATGAGTGGAACCATCTGAGGACTGTCCCTGACAGTCCACAGATCAATCGCAGGTGCTCCAGTAATACCCCTTGGTCCATGGTGTCAAATGTCACTGAGAGATCAAGGAGAACCAAGACTGAACAGCTCTTCTGATCTTTCACCATCAGGAGATCATTAAGTACCCATAGAAGGGCCATCTCAGTACTATGCCTCTTCCAGAATCTGGACTGAGGATCATACAACTCATGACTGATAAGATGGTCCTCAAGCTGCAGCGCGACTACCTTCTCAATAACCTTGCCCAAAAAGGGGAGGTTAGAGACTGGTCTGTAGTTTACAAGAGAATCTGGGTCAAGGGAGGATTTCTTCAAAAGGGGTGTTACCACCACCTCCTTCAAGGGGTCTGGGAATACGCTCTTCTCCAACAAATACAAGACAGTCTCAACCAGGACGGGTCCGATGACATCCAAAAACTCCACAAGGAGGTGGGTTGGACCCGTATTCAAACTACAGCAAGTTGGCCTCAAGCCCCGGACGATCTTCAAGATATTAGTGATCGCTGGCTGGTCAAAAGCCGCCCAGACTGACTGGGTGCCAGCACCCTCCCACCGACAGTCGCAACACTTGACAGAACGTGCTAGCTGGATCTCAGACCTAATAGCAGCAACCTTATCTGCAAAAAATCAAGCAAACTCCTCACACTTCAACTGCGAAAAAGCTCTCCGATTCTGCAGACAGGCTGGATTGCACAATCTGTCCACAGTTTGAAAGAGCTGAGCTGGTCAATTTCTTACTGCAGAAATCTCTCTGGACAGGAATTCTGCCTTCTTACAAGAGATTTCTGATTTATAGTTCAAATAATGGGCCGTCAGTCTAAGCTTGTCACCCTCCAGGCCGGATTTCTGACATCATCGTTCCAACCTTCGACACACTCGCCTCAACTCCCTCAGGTCCCCATCAAACCATGGGGACCGAGGACGAAGAGTGAGTGGGCTAACATGAACAGGAGCTATGGAATCCAGGGCCCCGGACACTGACTTATTATAGTACTGTACCAGTTCCCCTGGATTCATGCATTCCCTTGGCCTACTCGATAGGTCCAGCACCACCATCAGACCCTCTAGAGTCACCCCTGTTAAAGGGCGGTACTGGACCATCTCTAAAGGGCAGGTCTATTGGAGAGCTGCAAACTGTACCCTATGATGTGATGGTCAGACCACCTGACGGTTCCACCACCAGGTCGGAGACCTTCATTCCCAGGAGGAACACCAGATCCAAGAAGTGACCCTGATTATGGGTCACAGTGGTAGCAACCTGTGTGAAGCCCAACAAGGTCATCAGTTGGAGAAAGTTCTGTCCAAACTGCGAGAGTTCATCGTCGATCCAGGCATTGAAATTCCACAGGACCAACCACCTGGGGGACTCCAGCACCATGTCAACCATGAAGTCCACGACTTCCTGCAGGAATACTTTCCTATCCCCGGGTGGATGGCACATACAAACATCTGAATGTGCCAGCAGAAACAGACCAACCAGTCTATCTAAGTCTGCTCGAGTGCGCAGCCAACACCCCTAGTTGCAGCTGCCCCACCCTCCTTTGTCATCCCACTGCCACCACCCACCTCCTCCACCCTCACTCTCCCTGTTCCCTGTCCCATGCCCTTTTGAAGCTGTTCACAGATTTACATGATACCACCCATTCTGGTAGGGCATTCCATTTTGCTACCACTCTCTATACGATGGTAGACAAGAAGTATCAGCAGCCACATCTCGCCCATGATACACTCAAAGGATCTAGTGGCCTGCACTGGTATCGCCAATAAGGTCTAGTTCTGTCTTGAAACAGATGGCTACACCCCTGCCCCTACGATCCAGTCTCGGAGTGTATCACCGAGCACCCAGTTGGAACTGTTGATTCTATTACAGGACCAGCATTTTTGTCCAGTCAGGTCTCAGTGATGCAAGCCAGGTCCGATGTTCCAACAAGATCAGCAATTATTGCTGCCTTGTTCTTTATTGACCTGGCATTGCATAACACCGCCCGAGAAGGATGGGTGGCCAAGGAAGAGTGGGCCATTTCCTCACCACCAGTGGAGCCCTTGAGTATAGGAACCAGGCAGGGAGAACCCCTTTCCTGGACCCATTTTGCCTCAGGGTGCCTCCTCGTACCCACCACCCCAATCCGTCCACCCTGCTCCTCCCACCTCCCAGCCAGGGACCCACACCCCGATCCCTCTGAGCTATCCCCAAGGCCCAACAGCACCTATACACCTCAGGGACATCGGAGGACAGTCAAAGGGTTCAGGCCCTAAGTCTAGAGGGGAGGCCAGCTGGCAGACAACTGCCAGCACTACTACCTCATACCTCAAGACTAGCAGCAATACCCCAGCAGCAACAAACCTGCACTAAAATAAATAACAAGCAATTAAATCCCCTCCTTTATATCACACAAAATCACCTCCAAATTTTACCACAAACTACCCCCAAAACCCCAACCAATGAACAACAAATATCACACAATCACAAAGGCCCAGAATATCAAAAGGATTAGCATGGTGTAACAGTGTTGCACCATGCGCAACTCACTAATCGCGCCCAGCACAATATTCAAAAGGGAAAAGTGTGAGGCACAAATCCAGATGCGCCGGTGCATCAGTAATGTATGCAGGGCAGGTGGGGCGTGCCCATGCATACCCTGCACAGCCTGATATTCAGCCGGGATGTGCAGAGCCATACATCAGCAGCCCTCTCGCCAGCACAAAGTTGATCCCAAAAAAGGAACAATGGATGGCCACCCACAGGTGAGTTGCCGCGTATGCAGGGTGCAACCGGCAGCTGCCACCTGGTGGCCACCTAACTCGGCTGCACCTGGCGGCGCCCCCATGCCGATTGCGGGCATTTGTAAAAAAAAGAACCCTATATCCCTGGTGGTCAGTGGACCACTGTCAACCAATCGGGGCATTTGTAATAGAAATGAAGAATTCTGTCAATATCCTGGTGGTCCAGTGGACGCTGTCTGCCCGATCGCGGGCATTTGTAATAATAAAAATAAATATGTCAATATCCCTGGTGGTCTGGTACCCCCCTCACCTGCCCACTGAGCCCACGCTCCGTCCCGCCCGCTGCCTGCTGACTGGCGTCCGTTGGTAGGGCTGTACACCCATTGGTCCAGTGTGAGCCAATGGGTGTGCAGCTATACCATACTACATTCAGATATCCATTCACATATCTGGAATGTGTAATGCAGTACGGGCTGCACGCCCATTGGCTCACGCTGTGTTGACCAACGGCTTCATAGCCCACGAGTGTCAGTCGGCGGGCGGTGGCAGCGGTGCTGCCGCCTGCCGGGCTGATGGGGGCGAGGCGTGTGGCTCCAGTGGGCGGGTGGGGAGGGGGCATCGCTAGACCACCAGGGATATTGACATATTTATTTTTATTATTACAGATACCCGCGATCGGGCAGACAGCAGTCCACTGGACCACCAGGGATATTGGACAGAATTCTTCATTTCTATTACAAATGCCCGTGATTGGGCAGACAGCGGTCCACTGGACCACCAAGGATATTGATGATTCTTAGTTATGTACTTAGCCCGCGATAGGGTGGGCAGGTCCACTGGACCACCCGGGATTTATGATTTTCCTTTTTTTACGGCAGCCCGTGATCAGGCTGTGGAGCACATTGCCGGCTGCAGGGGGCGTCGGTCCCAGATGGCTGCTGCCTGGCAAGGCGCCAGGTGCAAGTCGTCGGGGATCGGTGCACCTGCATGCAAATGTGGCCATAATGACATGCAAATGGCCCCATTAGCACCTTGCATACATTATGACCCCATTTGCATGTCAAGTTTTGAATATCATAGTTGCTGTGCATAGCGCAATGGAACTTGCGCTAGCACATACCGATGCTCCACTGTGGCCACTTGTGCTGGCGCAGTGCCACTGCAGATGGCCAGGGTGCGATATTCAATGATGCTGTGCCATGGCGCAGCTCCGTTGAATATCACCCAGTCCACACCCCTGCGCAGCCAAGTTGCGCTGCGCCCAAATTTGCACCACAACCTGGCATAGTTTGAATATCTGGGCCAAAATATCTAAAGTGCAGTGGAGATTAAAGTCTCAGAATTAATGAGTGAGGTAGAATAACTATAAGTGAGCTGCTAACACTCTCAAAACAAAAAGTTCAGATAAATGTCCCTAAGATCTCTCACATCAAAAGGACAATGGACGTAAAACCCACATAAGTTCCATTCCACAAGGACTAAATTGATATAACAGATTCTTATGAGCAGTAGATTGGCAGTGGATTAGGCACCATTATAGAATTTATGTAGAAGTACTTGTAAGAATGTTCCTCTAACTTGGTTCAGTCATAACAAAGCTCATATGACTGTCCCTTTGAACTCTCACTTCTTTAGGACTGATACTCCAAAAAATGCTCTGCAGGAACCAGCTCTCACCTGGGCCAAACCAAGCACTACACAATATTACTTGCATATTAGTCCCAGGCACTCTCACTGCCTTATTCAACCATATCCAAATCATCCAATAAACCATACCAACCCTTAGTCCATCTAACAAAATGTCCCTTGAATGTCTCTTACATAGATTCCGAGATGGATGGTCTCTCTGGCAAAATCTTCCTTGGGCTCCTCCTTGATGTGCAGTAGTTAATTGCCCCATCTCTTGGTGTGAGCCCTAACGAGGTAGCTACCTCCATAGCTTCCCAGGAAGATACTCATAGGCCGCACACAAGAGTGCTGGACAAAGTCAGCTGGATCCCCAAAGTGGAACCTCCAAAACAGCTGCCACCCACGGGACTATACGCCCAAATTATCCATGTTTCGCCCCAGGCATACAACCTAACTCAATTAAATGCCCACCAGGAACCTAGGAATCAAGCACAGGAGCTAGCCCTCCAACTTGCTCTAACCTAGTGATTCCCACTTAGGACTGAGCAACCACAGCCCCGCCCCCCCGGCAGACTGCTATAAGGAGGACCAACTCAGCCTCCAGACTAACCCCCGTAGAGATTGGGAGCAACTCACAGCAATACTGGACAGTTCAAACTTAGCCCAATGACCAGTCAGCAACACAGAGAAGTCCTCCAGGCGAAGTTCCATGAGGTACACCAGCCAGGGTGCACCGACACCATTCCAGTTTCCACCCTTCCTCTAGTGGTGTTCCCCACACACCTCCTTGAAAAGATCCTCACACCTCAGCTGGAAAGACTGCCTCTATGGCATCAAACCCTATTTTAAGAGATTCTTTAAAGGCCTAGCTCACTTGTACCCCTCACAGGGAACTGGTGTGAGCCTGGGACCTAAAGTGTATATAGCCAAGCTCATGGGTTCCACCTTTGAGTCCATGTCTTCAGCTCCTTTGAAGTATGTCACATGGAAAACATTTTTTCTATTGACAGTAACTTTGGCCAGAAGGATCTGTGAACTCCAGGCTCTCTGCATTGAACAGGACAACATCTCCTTCCACAGGGACAAAGTGATCCTGTGAACAAACAGGAAATTTCTTCCAAAGGTGGTCTCGGACTTCCATTTGAACCAGTCCATTACCCTACCTGTTTTCTTCACTGAGCATTCCAGCTCTGCTGAATGTAGACTGCACAGTCTTGATGTCAAGAGAGCTCTTAGCTACTACATGACTGTCACTAAGGCCCATAGACAGGACAGGAAACAGCTGTACCTGACTTTTGGGGATGTGGGAAAAGGACGTCCAGTATCTAAGAGGTCCATTTCTCGCTTGATAGTTTAGTGTTTTCAGTTTTGTTACTCAAAAGCTGGAAAAGAGACCCCAGTAGGGCTGAGGGCCCATTCCACAAGGGATACCGCTGCTACTATAGCAGCTTCCAGGATGTCCCATTGATGGATATCTGTAAAGCAGCTACCGGGAGAACAGTGCACACCTTCACAAGGCACTACAGCCTGGAGACACTGGCTAGAGGTGATGCCAGGTTTGGCACAGCTGTCCTGCAGAGTCTATTCCCAAAGTAGGTTCTGTGCCCCTCAAAGGTACTGCTTCCTAGTCTACATAGAGTTAGGAATATTGGAGTATTCCTTGGGTGAAAAGAAAAATTACTTACATAGTAATCTTGCTTCTTCCAGGGATACTTCAATATTCATAACTCTCCCACCCTGCCTCCTGCTAGAACCTGTGACCTCTGCCCTCCATGCTGTGTAACCAGGGGTATGAGTGCCACACTCTGGCATTTCTGTTTTGAAACTGTGTTTCCATTGTTTTACCTCTTCAGGTGATTCTGACATTTGGGGTGTTTTTGTGGTTATTCCCTCCTGTTGGAGGCTTTTTGGTGTTACGCTCACTATTATTATTATTATTACATTGTTATATAGATATTTTCCTCATGGGGCCTGTCTTTTGTGGCGTCCATGAAATCTGAGAGGTTAGAATATAGGCAGTTGATAGGGGCAGCATTTGAAAAGTGACACATGCTGATGGTGTTCCATCATTAGCATAACGTTCCATCTCTGGGCAGATCTGGCTTAAAGGCATACTGCATAGAGTTATGAAACAAGATTATATGGTAAGTAATTTTTATGTTGGCGGCGTTGCGCGGCCAGCATCTTCTGAGTAGTGCAGATTTGGAGGCAAGGTCACTGTTGGGCGAATGCAGGGCACGCACCAGTAGGCGTGTCCCTCATTCCCCAATCAGCTTGCATGCGGTGCCACACCATGCATACTAATGTGGCGAGCACATCTAGGAAAGGTCCGCTGCAATGCGAGCAAAGCTTACACACAGCGTGTCCTTCCTATGTGTCTGCCAGCTACAAACAAGGTGGCACAGTGGCCACTAAACTGCCACTTGGGGGTGCCCAATCCCCGGTTGGCTTACCCTGCCCTCAAGTATGTGCTGATGGGGAGCCCTCCCCGTCTGCAGAATGTCCCCCTCCTTTTTTGCTTGCCGGGGATGCCCAATCCCCTTGGCTCATATGCCCCCGCTTCGTTGTTTGCCGACTGGGGTGCCCAATCCTCGTCGGCATCCATCCTCCTCTTCCCCACTTTAATGTGCTGACGGGGGAGCCCACTCCCCATCGGCATGATGTCCCCCCTTCTTCTGTGCTGACGGTGGTGCCCAATCCCTCGTCGGCTACTGTGCCCCCCCGAAAAAAAAGAAACCACCTGTAAAAAAGAAAAGCGTCCGTAATGTTTTTTTTTACTACCTATAAACAGAAAACGGTCCCTCGTAGTCTCCCTACCCACCACTCTCACCCACCCACTCGCACCTGCCTCCCCACACCCCCCCTCACCCCATACTTATCTCCAGAGCTCGGCACAATGATCTTCGGTGGACCAGGAACACGTCTTCACTCTTCAAAGCCGACCGCGGACTGAGGAAATGCCGGTAAGCTGTATAATGGAATAAATAGGGGTTTTTCAACTTTGATGCATATCTCGGGCATTTTTTGGAATTTTTGCACCAGATTTTCAACATAAAGTTTTTGGGACCCCTCCTCATGAATTCTTTCACTGTTATGATGTTAATCGGTCCCGAAAGGTGAGTTCGCAGTCATTGTGCAGAATCACCTTTGAGACCAATTAACACAAGGACAGTGGCAGTGTTCATGAGGTGGGCCCTCAAAAATCTATGTTGGAAATTTGGTGGAAAAATCAACAAAATGGTTGGTTTACAAACGTATGCTCCACAGTTTTATGCAGCTGTAACTTTGCAAAATTCACAATATTTTCATGCCATATTTTTGACATTATCATTTTTCTACACCTCCTCAGAACAGTAAGCAGTCATTTCTCACATCCTGGACGAAATGTGTTTCCACACTTCTGGCGCACAATAACTCGGTCGCTGTGGAAAATCAGTGTTCGGGGCAGATTACAAAAATGACAGTGACACTGTTCATGAGCAGAGGTCCTAAAATGCCTATGTTGAAAATTTGGTAACGATACTCCATGAAATGACTGTGTTGCGAGCGTGCGTTGCGCAGTTTGCACGCACGCTCATAATGTTGTGCATTTGTAATATTTTCACTCTGGATTTTCACCATTGGTATTTTTCCACACCTCTTGATGAACAGTACAGCTGTCATTTTACATATCCTGCCGAAATGTGTTTTTGCACATCTGGCGCAGAATAGCGTGGTCGCTGTCTGAAATTGCTTTTGGACAGTTTGAGAAAGGACAGATGACATCTGCACGTGAGCAGAGGTGCTAAAATGCCTATGTTGAAAATTTAATGCGAAACTCCATAAAATGACTGTGTTACATAAGTGTGCGTTGCACATTTCCCACGCACTTTGTAACTTCCAAATTTGCAAAATTTATATGCCACATTTTCACCACTGCCATTTTTTTACACCTCCTTATGAACATTACAGCTGTCATTTTTCACATCCGGCCAAAATGTGTTTCCACACTGCACTACCAAAGCCCATACCAATAGCGACAACATTTGGTTGACAAATGCTTGTTTCTTGTCTGCCATAGCTTGTCCTAAAGAACCAGTCTTTGGTTGTTTTTTGCAGTTCTCACTTAAGTTTTATTAGGGTTAGGTTAGTGAGATTAGTGGCCACTGGCTCTTGAAATAAATCTGACATTGGAGAGCAGGGTAGAATGCTACCACACAGCAGAGATTTGAAATTGCATTCTAAGTTCCATAATTTACATACATTCCACTCTTTCCAGGGCAGCTCAACCCTTCAGGCCAATTGCAGTAGTAAGCATAGTGAGGGATCCCTTGGAAGAAACAATATTACTATGGTAAGTACTTTTTTCTTTCTATTAAATATATATTATTTTGATTGTAGTAAGTGTTGTTTCTTTATAAAAGCCTGAAAAAAAGGTTTGCAATTTCCCACTGAAATACACTGCCAGCCTTGCCAGTAAAACTTTTCTGACAGCATAATACAAGAATTCCATTGGATTCTATTTTCTACTAGTAGTTGAAAAACACAAATAAAATGATGAAAAAGTAATTAAAATAAATAAAAACAAAATAATTACAGAAGCATCTAAAGGCCCCAAACTTTTATTCTTTAAGACATACATTCTTACTAAGTACTTGTTCTTTAAGTAGGCCCTCATGGTATTTAGGGGCAGGACCAGCAGATGGGATTGATGGAGATGGGCTATATTACCCTAGTCTTCTCTACCTCACAACCATCTTGTTGATAATGCACTCTTACCGACACCATTACTCTGTTTTTCAAATGTGCTGAGTAATGCAGGTGGGTCAAAGGCCATGGAAAATTGTTGTATTACTGATGTAATATCGGAACTATATAACAACACCATCTTGAAAGGTGCTGAAATCCATCCATGATCAACGGCAACCATATACTGTCACCTTTTATATAGAAGTTAATTTAAAGAAATTATACTGGTGGTAACATATGGTTGACTAGCTTTCTAACTGGTAAAATGTAATTCTTTTCTTTAATTTAGACTCCACTGTCAGCAGACTACGTGAAGATCTTAATGAAAGGCATTCAAACTGAAAAAAGTATTCTTCCAGCAGGAAGTTCACAACAGCCAAAGTAGGTGCATGATATGTTTGATTTTTGATGGTTATCTTGCATTATACTGCAAGTAAAGCTTGTCAGACAGTCCATAAATAAGTAGAATTTTACCTGAAATCTACATTCCAGAATGACAAACATAGTACTCCCCCTTTCTTAATTACATAGTAACATACTCCCAAGAGCCATTTCCATAGTGCTCTTTTTCCAATACAATTCCTTCGAACCCCAGGAATCCCTCACTTATGCTTCACAAATGCAGTCATTCCCCTGGAACAAGCAGTCCTGGGCCTTTAAGAAGTTTATGCTAATTATGGAATTTAAAATGAAATTCAAACTCCACTGTGTGGTCATGGTCATCCCTGCACTCTAACTTCAGATTTATTTCTCCGTCTGAAAAGCAGTCACCAAGTCTTCTCTACACTTCTGGATGGTTTCCGGATATATTAGTTTATTATTGTATAATGTTAAACTGTTTGTCATTTAATAGCCTGTGTTAGTTAGGGTGTTATTTGTAATTTATTGTGTAAGTTTCATTTTCCCCAGTTTCTGATCAGTTCTCAGGAACTGGAGAATTCTGTCTTTAGTGTGATTCCACTTTCAGGGAACCACTATTTTTCACTTTTAAAGCAAATAAAATAACTTACTTAAACTGCTTTGTGGTTTTACTTAAGATTATTCTCAGTTCCTTTTGGGGAACCAAGATAACAACTGGTTAGCCACCTGCTTTCAAGCGCACACTGGGAAGCGAGGACAAGGAGCACCTAATGGTAATTTGTCCCTTCTCCTGCAACACTTCAGAGTGGGTGTTAAGGGCATTTCTGCCCTCCAGCGTAAACTGATTGTTTCAAACAACATGAAGTCTTGCTGTATTCTGACTATTGCAGTTAGGTCCTGCCTTTCAACTGCCCCGGAAAACAAAGGGTTAACTTTTCTATGCTTTGCATAGAATGTTCATCACAAGCTCGGTTGAAGCCTCTGCCTGTTGTTATTCGAACTGCAGCCGTCAGATTCTTTACTCCGCCTCACTGAACAGTCGCTCCGGAGATTTCTCCTGTTGCTCAGTTCAAAAGTCGGTTGAAGTGTCGGTTTTCGGTCGGTTTCTACCGAATTGTTGTTTCCGCATAGTCGGTTCAAGTCTCTGTCTGTGGTACCGTGAGTACTAGATAGGTTTTTGTTCTGTTTTCTGTGTGGAACTTGTAAACTGTGAACCGATCATTTTGAGGTAAAACTTGTACTTTACTTTAGCGTGTGGTTACCAGGTCTGTATTGGTTCTAAGCAAAAGGGTTTAATCGTTTTTTTTCAAGACCCGTGACACGGTCAGGAACCGATAAGAAGTCTTGCCTGGCGGATTGCGAAAAAGGGTAAGTTTTTGGTTAGGTTGGCTATGTCTGAGAAACCCAAGAAAATACCGGCCCACTGTTTCAACACTGCAGTGTGTGTGGGGAGGTCTTTGCTAAGGCTGATCCCCACACCACCTGTGTTTATTGTCTGGGGTTTGACCACCTCGATTTAGACTGCTAAATTTGCAAGAATTTCCCAAATCTACCTTGGAAAAGAATTAGGTAGACTGAGGGAAGGGAGGCCGAGAAGTCCGCTGACCGGATGGCCAGCCAGTTCGGTTCCGACCGAACAGAAGGAGTACCCTCTGACCAGGGTGATACTTCTTGAGCAAAGGAGAGCTGATTCCGAGGAATCGGTTCTGACAAAAGAAAGACAAATCGACCGGTTGGACCAGAATCTCATACTCCGACCGCCGATGAGATAGCCAAGCGATTAGGATTATGGAATTGCTTGATCGGTTCCGACTGAACTGGCACCATCTGGCAGAGGCTCGTTCGGTCGGTTCCCCAGTTCCGGATTATACCTTGACGAATTTTATGAACTGGAGTTTGAGGAGGAGGGAGAGTATGAGGAGGATTATGGTGATGGTGAAAGTCTGGATGTGCCTATTGACCCGGACATCTCCCCAGACAGACCTTCAGGTGTTTCTCCTCAGGCTTTCTGAGTCCCTTCACACTATGTGTTCTACAGAAAGATGGCTGATACCCTCCAGCTTCCTTTGCAGGAGGCAGTAGAGGATCAGGAAGAGCCTGATTATGTTGAGATGATGGACATCCCAGAGTCCAGGAGACTTTCTATTCCCATCCACAAATCTTTTGGGAAACAGACACAAAAATTCTTAAGTCTCCCAATTCTATACCTCCTGTGGACAGAAGAATGGACAAGAGGTACACTGTCTCAGGCTCAGATACAGAGTTCCTTTTTCAGCAATGCAGCCATGTTGGGGTTATACAGGCTGCTGCCTGTGATAAGGCAAACATTCCCTTGGCATCACACCCCCCAGACAAGGACTCCAGGAAGATTGATGCCATGGCAAAGAAGCAGTACATGGCAGCATCTTTGGGACTCAGGCAGGCTAATTATATGGCCTATGCAGCCAGGTAACAGAAGTCCAGGTGGGACACTGTACTGGCACTGGCTAAACAGGCTCCTGCCTAGCTTGCCAAGGAACAGGAGCAGGTGGCTGCGGATGGGATTGAGGCATCAAAAGTACAGTTTCATGCTGCTGTAGACTCCAGTGATGTATCATCAAGAGTCATGGCTACATCTGTGGCTCTTCGGAGAATGGCTTGGCTCAGATGTACTAGCCTCTCACAGGATACCCAGGCTAAGACTATGGATTTTCCTGTAGTTGGTAATTCTCTGTTTGGGAGCAGACAGAGAATTACATGAAAAAATGGATGAATACAGGACCACTTACAGGGAGTGCTCAGGCCAAAGAAAGGCAAGCAACTCCTCAAAGGCAGCAGTCCAGGGGCAGGGGTAGGCCTTTCCCAAGTCCTTTTACCAAGCTCAGGCCTCTTCTTCTTGGTTTTCGCAGAGGGTTCTTTAGAGGGAAAGGCAGAAGGGGATGAGCAGGCCATCCACCCCTCAGCCTAAAGCCCTGCCAAGCAGACACCCTGATTGGTCTGCCTGGGTCAATTCTCCTATACCAGTAGTGGCAGACTGGCTTACTTTGTCCAGAACCGGATGTCTCTTACATCAGACAAGTGGGTCTTGGAAGTAGTAAGCTCAGGGACTGGTTCTCAGCTCAGAAAATTTCCCAAGATGAGAGCCAGATCTTTTCCACCTGCAAATCTGTCAGAGACCCTTGCCCTAGAGGCAGAGGTTTCTTCTCTCCTAGCTCTCAGAGCTATAGAGAGAGTTCCCACCCTACACAGGGGCAAAGGATTGTACTCCAGGTACTTCCTAACCCCCAAAAAGACAGGAGAGTGGTGACCCATCTTGGACCTAAGATATCTGAACAAACATCTTTTAAAGCCAAAGTTCAAAATGGTAACTCTGGGAATTATCCTTCCCTCTCTAAGGCCAGGGGACTGGCTAGCCTCCCTGGACCTCAAAGATGCCTACTTTCACATTCCCATCAGGTGCTCCCACAGAAAGTACCTCAGGTTCGAGTTGCCCTCAGGCCACTATCAGTTCAGAGCAATGCCCTTTGGCCTAACATCAGCTCCAAGGGTCTTCACAAAGTGCCTGGCAGTAGTTGTTGCCTTCCTAAGAAGACAAAAGATTTCCATTTTCCCATACTTGGACGACTGGCTCATAGTAGGTCAGTCTCCAGAACAAGTCAAGTCACATCTGCAAGAGACCCAGCAAGTGCTCACTTCTTTAGGATTCCTTCTCAGCCTACCAAAGTCAGTTCTCAAACCAGTGCAGCTCCTCACCTTCATAGGTGCAGAACTGGATACGGTAAAAGCAAGAGCCTTCCTTCCCCCTGGAAAGGGCAAGGACCCTCATGGAACTGGCCTCTTCATGCAGCCTTCAGGTGTCTCGACCAGCAAGGCATTTCCTTCAGCTACTGGGCCACATGGCAGCTTCCACAGCAGTGGTCCAGGGGGCAAGATTCCAAACGAGGGACATTCACTTAAGAGCTTTTTGGTCCCAAAGAAAGGATTCCCTTACCAAACTAATTCCAGTGACTCGAACCCTGTTCCAAGCCTTGCAATGGTGGCAGGATCAGGACAGTTTGAGACAAGGGGTTCCATTTGTCACTCAGTCTCATTCAGTGATCCTCACCACAGATGCTTCCCTGCTGGGCTGGGGAGCCCATTTGGGGGATCTTACCACCCAGGGACTGTGGTCGCCTCCCGGAATCTCTGCTTCACATCAATCTCTTGGAACTCAGAGCAGTGTTTCTGGCACTACAAGCTTTTTCCAAATCTGTACTGAACAAGGTGGTTCAGGTCAGAACAGACAACACCACCACCATGTGGTACATCAACAAGCAAGGAGGCACTCACTCTACGGCCTTGTGCACAGAAGCAATGAAATTGTGGTCCCTGGCCTATTTCCTGCAAACCTCTCTGATAGCAGTTCACCTCCCAGGGAAGGACAATGTCCTAGCAGATGCACTGAGTAGAATATCTCAGGGCCATCACAAATAGGAGCTAGATCCTCTGGTGTTGAAAGTGATTTTCTCAAGATGGGGCACTCCAGAGATAGATCTTTTGCAGCCCCAGACAATCACCAACTTCCTCTCGTTTGTTGCAGACCCCCAGTCTTGGGCTCAGTCCCCTGGATGCTCTGATTCTGAACTGGAAGGGAAATTTCTGTATGCTTTCCCCTTCCCTCTCTGTTCAGAGTGTTAGTCAAGATAAGGTCACAACCATGCAAAGTGATTCTGATTGCTCCAGACTGGGCCAGACAGCCATGGTATCCCTTGTTGCTGTCCCTAACAGTCCATCTCCCCTGTCTCTTCCAGGAATTACAACCTGTTAACATCCTCTCAGGAGAGGATTTGTACCTGAATCTTCAGTCTCTCAATCTCAAAGCTTGGCTCTTGAAGAATTAGAGTTGCAGATCTCCATCTTTCCCAAGGGGTTCTGGATATCCTTAAGGCTTCTCAAAGCCTTCACAGAAAGACTTACAACTCCAAATAGAAAAGATTCAGCATTTGGTGTTCTAAGAAGAATATTTCTCCAGACTCTGCTAAATTGCCTACGGTTCTGAATTATATGGTCCATTTTAATGGCCTAGGTCTCAGACCAGCTACCCTCAAGGTACACTTGGCAGCTGTTTCTGCTTTCCTGTCTGTAGGCAAGTCTTCCTCTCTGTCATCCCATCCTGTATTCTGTAAGTTTTCAAGGGATTGCTTCACACCAATCCCCTTTAGGGATCCTGCTCCTGCTTGGGACCTTAATGTTTGCATTGCTCAGCTTATGCAACCTTTTGAGCCTTTGTCCTCAGCAGAGCTTAAGTACTTGACTTGGAAAACTGTGTTTTTGGTAGCCATTACTTCTGCCAGCCGTATCAGTGAATTGCAAGCCCTGTCAGTGGAATCTGATTTCATCTCTTTTCACAGAGATAAAGTGGTCCTTAGAACTAACAGAAAGTTCTTGCCTAAAGTGGTTTCATATTTCCACCTCAATCAGTCTATATCTCTCCCTGTTTTCTTCACTGATCATTCTTCCTCGGGAGAGAGGAGGCTACACAGCTTGGATGTTAAAAGAGCCCTTAGCTACTACATAGAGCATACCAAGGGTCACAGATTTGAATCCCTCCAGTTGTTCCTCACTTATGGAGAAGTGGCTAAGGGCAAACCTGCCACTAAGAGATCTTTTGCCAGGTGGATTGTTTCTTGTATACAATTCTGCTATGAAAAACTGGGTAGAACTCCACCCTCAGGCCTGAGGGCTCATTCCACAAGAGGTACAGCTGCTTCCCTGGCTGCTGCCAGGGATATTCCTCTCTTAGAAATTTGTCAAGCTGTCACCTGGAAAACAGACCATACTTTCACCAAGCATTACTCTCTGGATATCCAGGCTAGGAGTGATAATCGGTTTGGCACAGCAGTACTTCAGAGCCTGTTTCCAAAGTAGGTTCTGTCCCTCCTCCATGGAGGTACTGTTTGGTAGTTTGCAGTAGTCAGAATACAGCAAAACTTCATGTTGTTTGAAGAAAAAATTACTCACCTTAGTAATTATGTTTCTTCTAGTGGAGTCTTGCTGTATTCTGACCTCCCCCCCCACCTCCTCTCTCAGAACCTAGTTTTTGGGATGTGGGTGGGCAGGAGCAGTGTTGGCACCCTAGGGGTGTCCATTTTACACCCTCTTTTTTCTTTGGGTGGAATGTTGTTTTTTGGATGTGTTTTTCTTTTGGGTTTCCTGACTTGAGTCTTCCTTTGAGAACCAAAAACATATATTTGCCAGTTGGCTAGTAAAAATTTCACAGTTTACACACAGAACACCTAGTGAGTTTTTGCTCGTAAAGATCTGATGGTTGCAGTTCGAATAACAACAGGCAGAGGCTTCAACCGAGCTCGTGATGAACATTCTATGTAAGGCATAGAAAAGTTAACCCTTTGTTCTCCGGAGCAGTTGAAAGGCAGGACCTAACTGCAATAGTCAGAATACAGCAAGACTCCACTAGAAGAAACATAATTACTAAGATGAGTAATTTTTTCTTTTGTCTGCTGAGATTCAGCTTCCAGGACTGGGATCTGATTGCCATTGTACCGGAACTTTAAGAACTGTAGTCCTTTAATTTATCTTAGCCTCCGCTTTTACAGCTATCTACTGTGTTTAGAATCAGCCTGCTTTTATCGTGTACACTGTAGTGCTTGTTTCAGATCTGCTTCTCCCTGATTACTGCTGCTGTTTGCACTGCTCTTGTTCTAGCCAGTACTAGGAAAGTGTTTGTCTGTGAGAACATACCTGTGCTCCAAGGACCGGAGTTGAAGCCTACCACATGGTGGTAGCATTCTCCTCGGTTTCCAGCTGAGCTCCATCTTGGCCTCCTGTGCTGCGTTACCTGCTTGCGCATGCGTAGCTCAGCCCCAGCAGACTGTGTGGGTGAGGTGGATGCTTCCTCCCCCACTCTCCTGCTGCTTACTAATCTTTCCCTTTGTGTTGTTTTCCTTCTTTAGGCTGCCTTGGAACCTCACACTAGCTGCCTGCTTTCAAGCGCACACTTTGGGGAAAGCGAGGGACAAGCATCGACGCTTCACATCAACTGCCCTGCCTGCCCCAGCCACTCTCTCACTGGCGTCCCACAATTTAGTGGCATCATCTGGTCACATGACTACTGTCTTTTTTCCTAAGTGCCTGTTTCTCCATTAGCTTGTTATTCTGCATGGCCACTAGGAATCAGTGTGGTTCCTTCCCTGCAACTCTATTTCTCCCTTCCCAGCCACTCTAACCCTGCCCCACTTCTCCTCTATCCAATTTCACCCTGTGTCTTTTTTCACTTCACTGGATTACTTTGCCACGTCTCCCCTCCTCAGACTTGAATCCTGCACCTTCTTCTTCTTCCCAGTCCGTGACTCTACCACTGCCCCGAGTGAGCAGCCCTACTACTAAATACTCTTTATTAACTCTTATTCCAGGTCAGCCTCTCGCTGCCCACCTTACTACTGCCTGGTGCGACTCCTTCCTTCACGTGGCACTCTTTTATGTCCATGATGGGCTCTATTTTCCTTCTGCCCAATCTCATATTGTTTTGCCTTATTCCCCAATTGATCTTTGTCCCTGCACCTGCTCCTAACATCCCAGACCAGTGTATCCCCCTTGCCAGCCCCTTTTATTCATGCTGCTACCACGGATGTCTCTCCGTTGCCTCCCCCAAGTCTGATCGTCCACTTCCCCCTTCTCCTGCACCTCCCCATATTCTAGCTCTCCCCATGCCTGTCGTCAGCGCCAAACAAATCCGTGAGCCCCCCCAGGTCCTGGCCTCCATAAGCAACTCCAGTTTACTTTTCTTAGGGCCTTCTTTTACTACTTCAGCTATCAGGGATCATACACCCAAACCCAGGACCTACCTTTGCCCTCAACCCAACCTGCCTCCCTACTAATGGCCTTCACATAGAGTCCATTCATATCTGTAGCCTGCAGAAAAATATTGACTGCCTACAGGGGTGGATGGCCCAATACCAGCCTGATAATCTCTCCCTTGTAGAAACACGGCTCTCCAAAGACACCCCTGATTCTGTTGTGGCCATCTCCTGGTATTCCATCTTCATGCTGACAGATGAGGTAAACGTGGGGGGTTGTGCTGTTTACCTTTGTGACTCTCTTCAGGCTCAAGCCCTCCCTCCTGCCAAACTGGAACACGGTGCCCAAGCTCTCACCCTGAAAATTAGTGTGGGTAATGCCACAGCTCTTCTCTTCATCACCATGGTTTTCATCCCTCCACGAAACCAAAAGCCGGCTTTTCACTCTGTGCTTGACTACCTCTCCCTCCTGCCCCCTAAGACTGAACGAATAGCGCTTGGAGACTTTAACATCGATTGGTAATCTAACTCAGCGGCCCCTTGTAAAGATGCTATAGCTGCCATGGACCTATCACAAGTAGTCCCCTCCCCCACTAGGCTGAACCATAAGACCGGTTCAGCTACCCTGCTCGACCTAGTACTAACCAATCACCCCTCCAGAATTACAGGTGTCTCAGTGCTCCCTAATGCTGTGAGTGTCCATTCATCTGTGCTGTGCACCTGGTCTTGGAAAGTAAATAAACAACCACCTTACACTCTTGGACTGGTCCCCCGTTAACTATGCCCCTGACATAGATGCCACTCTTGAATATTTCATTAGCTCCTTTAACTCGGAATGCAACATATTTACCCCTCTTGTTAAATGCATTGTTAAAGGCCCTTCCACCCCTTGGATCACCTGATCTCTCCTAGCTCAGATGCATCATCATGACTCCCTCTGGCAGCTAGCCAAAGATCTTCAACAGAGTTGATACCCGAGGTGGGGTGGAAAGGATGAGAAGGGACTTGGCAAGGTTGGAGGAATGGTCAAATGTATGGCAGCTTAGATTCAATGCTAAGAAGTGCAAGGTAATGCACCTGGGAAACAAAACCCCAGGGAGGAATACACAGTGGGGGGTGAGATACTAACAACAACAAAAATGGAAAAGGACCTGGGGGTAGTCATATCAGATGACCTAAAGGTGGGCAAGCAATGTGAGAGGGCAGTAAGGAGGGCTGGGGGATACTGGGATGCATAGGGAGAGGCATCACCAGTAGAAAACAGGAAGTTGTTATCCCTCTGTACAGACAGCTTGTGAGACCCCATCTGGAGTACTGCATGCAGTTCTGGAGACCCAATCTCCACAAAGACATAAACAGGATGGAGGCAGTCCAGAGATGGGCAACTAAAATGGTGCAGGGTCTGCACCGGAAGACATATGAAGAGAGACTTAAGGAGCTTAATATGAATAGCCTCGAGGAAAGGAGGGAGAGGGGGACATGACAGAAACTTTCCGGTACCTCAAGGGAATCAACAAAGTCCAAGAGGGTAGCATCTTTCAGAAAAGAGATGTGCAAGAACAAGGGGCACAATTTGAAGATAGAGGGGGTGGCTCAGAGACAATGTAAGGAAGTATTTTTTCACAGAGGGTTGTAGATGCATGGAACGGCCTTCTGGAGGAGGTTGTGGAGTTAAAAACAGTGGTGGAATTCAAGAATGCATGGGACAGTCATAAGGCAATTCTAGGGGGTGGGGGTAGGAAGAAATAGGCTGTTGGTTAACTAGGATCTGCAGCTTATCCATTAAGTAGGGAAATGGGCAGACTGGGTGGGCCAAGCAGTCCTTATCTGCCATCAAATTCTATGTTTCTAGCCCTTGAAATGGACAAACTATCCGACAGGCAATGTTATTGGGCTACAAGAAATAAGAGTACGTGGGATATACAAAAAGCTAAGGCTGAGCACTACAGGGCATCCTTCACCTCCTCCTGGGGCTCGGGCAGAAAGTTTTGGCATAATCTAAAGGAGCTTAACGGGAAATCAGTATCTGCTCCCCCCACCCAAATGTACACTGACTGCAGTATCTCCACAGACCCAAAACTCATTGCCGACACTCTAAACTCTTCCTTCTCGGACCTCAGCAGTGTTCTCCCTCCCCACTTTTTCGATCCCACTACTACACCCCTACCCGTACCCTCCCCCCCCCACACACACACACCTTTGGCTTTTAAACCCTCACAACCTGCTAGGCAAGGCTGTACCTACTAAAAGCCCTAGGGAGTTCCTGGTTCAGCAGCAACACACTAGACTCCTGTGCCTGACCCTAGACATAGTCCTCATCCCCCTAACCAATATTCTTAACCGCTCCCTTTGCCTTGGTAAATTCCGCCAAATGGAAAACCGTTGTTATCACACCCATTCATAAAAGTGTGTGATCATGCTGCTCCTTGTAACTACTGACCTATCTCTATACTCCCCCAAGGCTCTACAGAGAATTATCTCGGACCAACTCACTGAACACTTCACCAACTCGACCTTCTGTGAGAGAAAGCAGGTTTTGAAAAGGACACAACACCACTTCTGCGCTGCTAGAGTTCTCCAATGATATCCACTCTGCCCTTGACAAAGGATGTCTGTCTCAAGCTGTCTTTATTGACCTGTCAAAAGCCTTCAATACCATAAACCACTCCCTCCTCCTGCCAACCCTCACCTTCTATGGTCTCTCCCAGGACTCCACAAACTGGTTTGCTAATTACCTTACAGGTAGGTCTCAGCAAGTCAAAATAAACAACACACTCTCCACCAGTTTTCAGGTCAAATCAGAGGTGCCCTAGGGGTCCATCCTAGGGCCCCTTCTTTTCAGCTTATTTCTTAACACCCTGCCAAAAACCTGCTCTGAGCAACTACTTCTCTATGCTGATGATGCAGTCCTTTTCTCCTCCCACTCTGACCCTCGCATGCTCAAGCAATCCCTTCAAACATCCTTCAATGAAGCTGAATCCTGGTTTGCCAACCACCGGTTAGTGTTAAATTACAAGAAAACCAAAGTCATGGTTTTCACACACACCACCAGAGCAAACTCAAGGGACTTCCATTTCATATCTATAACTTCCGGAATCAATCCCTTGACCGGGTTGCTACTTTCAAATATCTCGGTATCACCTTCGACTCAGCTCTTAACTATCACGGACATATCCACCAACTAAGCTCCGCTGTCAACACCAGAATTTGACTACTTCACCGTTGCAAGCTTTGTCTCACCCCCGAGGCCCTCTGTATTGCTGTCTCCTCCTCTATACTGTCCGTAGTAGATTATGGGATACTGGTCTATGGGGTTGCCAATAACTTTTCCCTACTCAGAATCAGAGTGTCTCTCAACAAAGCCTACCACCTAGTCACAGGCTGTGACCGGACTACACACACCTGCTCCCTGTATAGTCTCTCCAAGTGGTTCAATTTTGATGGACGGCTTAAGTATCAAACTTGCCTCTCCACCAAAAAGATCTGCTCTGGGGTTTCTTCCCCAGTCTGTCCACCCTCCTGCAACCTGCACCTCTGCTAAAAGAAACCCGCAGTTCCTCCAAATCTCCCTTCTTGATCCCTCGGTGAAGAACTACCCTATGTCAGAGAACGTTCAGCTACAGGGCCCCCCTCTGGATGAACACTCTTGCCAGTGCAATAACTACTGATAGAAGGCTTGGCCATTTCAAAGCCCTTCTTAGGGAACATCTTCATTCCACTAGCACATGTGTTTGCTACTAATTGACTGGGGCTCTCCCCCTCCCGCTATCTAAGGTGGTGCCCCACGGCCCAGTCACCCTACCCGCTTGACAATGGATTCACATCCTGCCTAACATTCTACCTTTTGTTTGTTCTGCCTAAATAACCATCTCTAGTCCTTAATATGCATCCTTATATTGTATTACTCATGCCTGTAACTACTATGTACTCCTAATGTATGTCATTACTGTATAACTATTTTGTTTTATGACGTGGAGCCTTTGTAAATGAGTCTCTGACTCAGAGGTTTGCAATTCCAATATGCCTATAAAATAAATAAATGAAAAATAAAACTCTACTAAGAATCCTCTTTTGAGGTTGTGGTTTTATGTTTTAAGAAACCGAACTGCATTTTTTGTTTAATACCCCTTTTCAAAATTTTTTGGGCTTTTGATATCTATACCTTTTTTATTGTAAACTGCAAACTTCTTTCCAGGATCATCAGCTTTGGCATAACTGGCAGACCCAAAAAGAAGATTGGACCTACAGGCTTTAAAAATTGTGATTTAGAAACGTAGAAGTTGATGGCAGATAAGGACCGCAAGGCCCATCCAGTCTGCCCATTTCTTTTTCTACCTTATGAATGTGCCATAGGCCTTTGCTCTGTCAATGGCCTATCTATTCATACTCATCTGTATTGCTCCCTTATGCCTATCCCATGCCTGTTTGAAGCCCTGCACTGTATTCATATCCACCACTTCCTGAGGTAGGCCATTCCATGCATCCACCACCCTTTCTGTGTTTGTTTCTAACTCCTGGCAAAGGCAGACTGCCACATGCTGTCTTTAAAGTGCATGGGTCCAGACCATGATTTGCCAGTTGTGACCTCTGTATTAAAAGGACACTGTCAGCCTTTTTGGGCCAGTTTGAAATGGCATGTAATGAAGCTGTCTGGAGCAAGCATTATCACTATAAAATGTATGCATGGCAACAGTTTTGCACAGTAGTGCAAGATACTTTATTTTTTAATTATGTTTTCTCTACCCGATGGAAATGTCAACTCCATGTGTCCACAGACAAGAACGACTCAGAGCCAAGGGGAAACTTGTTCATAAACGAGTTGGTTATTTTTGGTCCTATATGTGAAAATGGTCATATTGATTACAGGTCATGATGCAGAGTAGTGCAAACATATTCCCAAATGAAACAAGCACTGTAACCTGATCTTACCTGTGTCAGTCTTCACCATTCATCACTGTTGGGTGTCTGGCCGGAGACAGGTACCCCGCGGAAGATTTTATTTTATTTTTTTGGAAGGAGGAGCCGGGGCTGTCGGCACCGCCCATGACGCCGACACATTGCGTGGCGCTTGCGGGTTGGCGAAAAATGGCCCTTGGGTCCTTCTCCACCTCAGTTCTGCTTCACCTGCCATCGAGACAGCACCCCTGCTCGAGAATTCTCTGCGCAGCCTAGCAG
Source organism: Neoceratodus forsteri (assembly GCA_016271365.2). Classification (NCBI taxonomy): domain Eukaryota; kingdom Metazoa; phylum Chordata; order Ceratodontiformes; family Ceratodontidae; genus Neoceratodus; species Neoceratodus forsteri. Next base: position 1,398,647,583 of record CM057458.1, on the reverse strand, counting down.
TCGTCAACATCGCAAAGCCTTTCGATGCCGTTTTACTTTTCTACGCCGTGACACTGCCTCAGTTCTGCTGCCTACTCAACGCCATTCCAGATCCCGGTAAGAACTTTCCTTTTTATTTACGGCATTGAGTCTTTTTCTGTTTTGTTTTTCAGTTACCGTATGCGTCATGTCTGGTCCTCGGGACAAGAAATGGTAGAAGAACACGGGTTGGCCTCCTATGCATCGGTATCCCTGCGGCCGACAGATATCCATTACCGACCAGCATAATGTTTGCCTTTCCTGCCTTGGACTGCAACACAACATGGATTCCTGCGACACTTGCTTCTTGATGAACTGCCGAGTTCTGGAGCACCGCATGTTGAAAGTTGGCAGGGCTCCACTGACTTTCGGCGGGCGGTGTTGCTTGCATCAGTCCAAATGCAGGACACTCAGCCCTTCCTCTAGGTCTCTTCCCGGGTCTACACAGTCTGGTGAAGAGGGGGCCTCCTCCTCTTCTTCATGCCTTGCCATAGAGGATGTTCCTACCATGGTGACGGAGGTCCAGTCCAGCTTCGTTCGGAGTTGGGCCAGGAGCACCGGTCTGGCAGTCATCTCTTCAGAGGCGCAGGCTCCCCCACTTGTCAGGGCCCACGGCTGCAAGTCCTGCACGAGGCATTCCTTGGTGCCACCTCGGATCACAGTGCCGTTCATGACTCCAGTAATTGGGGCGGTGCTGCGAGAGGTTTGGGGCCAGGTCACGGCGGGGTCTGGAGCCCTTCTTGATTGTCTCCTCTTTGGAGCTGGACGATTTGGAGGCTGACCCGGACAGGAGGCCTGATTCTTCAGAATCAGAAGGTTTCCCACACCGTATCATCCTTGTGCCACCCCAGAAGCCCTCTCCTGCAGCTCAGGTGACCGTGGCCCATGCTGACATTTGAGCCAGTGGTGGTTTAGGGGATCAGCTGCGGGTCAGTGGTCCCACTGCTGCGGGTGGGGCAATCAGGTTTCTGAGTAAGGGGGTGGCTGCCATCCCCGGTGCTATCCCTCCTCTTAGAATCAAGATCGAGCCCCCTGCTGTGGCCCCCTCAGGGAGTCATCTGAGTTGGGGGGGGCTCTTTGGCACAGGGTGCGATGAAGAGAGCCCTCTTGGAGTCGACAGGGTTGAGGGAATGGGGCAAAGGACATCAGCATACTCCCTTGGCCCTCCTGAGTCAGGGGAGGAGCCGTAGTGCTGAACCCAGTTCCCTCACTTCATCTTCTCCTAGGGAGGTCTCATTGGGTGGGGCTGGGGACTGCCCTTCTGAATCCATGTGGCCCTGGTCTCCTGATAAGGTAGCTCACCCTACAGGGTTAAGTCCCGACCGATTTAAGTTTCTGGACGGGTCAATGAATTTGCAGATCTGCAGTTTTCCGCTTATGCTAGGTTCTCCTGTAGATTCCTCTAGCCCTGGCAGAGACACGCCACTTCAGGTGCCAGGCTCGATCATGCCTCTGTGACCAGCTGCCCTTTTCCCAGGCCACATGGGTCCTCTGGTACCTTTGACCTGGGAACAGTTCAGATCTCAGGCTGCGGCTTTCCCACAGTATGTTAGGGCTATGGACAAGCAGGTCTTCTGACCGGTTCACCTGTGCAACCAGAATCTGACTCTACAAGTTTCTCGACCTCTTTGTCTTTCTCCACAGGGGAAGAGGAGCCTTCTATCTATCTGTCCTCAGACACTGATCAGGTCCATTATCAGCGCTTCCTTTCAAGGCTGGTCAGGGACTTGCACATCTCTCGTTATGCCTGAGACAATACTGAGCGTGCGACGCACGCCTTTTTAGGCGAATACAGGGCACGTCATTTGGTGGTTCTATCCTGGTTAGTTACCTTCTGGCAGGCATCTTACAGAGCCTGGCAGCATCCATACTTCCTAGAACCAGCCCTTGTGGACTGCTGGAGGCGGTATTGTTCGACCCGGGGGGGTCTCCAGGCTCTTTGCCTCATCCACCTTCTGGACTGACGCATCTGGACACCCAGTCTGGACATAGACGCCCAGTCTGCGACCAGCCCCCTGATCCTGACTCCCCGGAGTTTGACCAGCTGGGGCGGAGAGTTTTCTCCTCTGTGCAGATGATGCTTGATATAATTTCACAACAGGCGCACTATGCTGCCTACAATAGGCATTTGTGGGAGATGCTGGGCCAGGCATTAGCATCGCTGCCTGACTCGGAGGCTACCCAGCAAGTCATAGCCCTCTCCACTATTGGCCTGGAATTGGCGAGGCACTAGTCAAGGGCATCTTACGATACCAATGAGGTCACTTCATGGCTTGCAGGGACAGCGATCTGCATTAGATGGATGGAATGGCTTCGCCTTTTGAGGTTGTTACCTTTGGCCCGGAGCAGGTTACTGGCCTCCTCCTTCCAGGTAACCCATCTTTTCTCTCACAGAATGAGACGGGAACTTCAGGGGCACCTTCCTTCCCCTACGGTTTGGGGGAACCCACCTCGTCCTGACCAATCCCAGGCCTAACTGGCTAGCAGAGGGTCCCCCTCCTCCTGTTCTTCCCCTCAGGTGGGGCTGAGGGCTATTATTCCTTCAGGGTCTCTTGGGTCCCCTTCGAGGAGCTCGGTACTCACCCAACAGTGATGAATGGTGAAGACTGACACAGGTAAGATATGAAAATTACATATCTACCATGATTTTTGATCTTCCTGTGTATCTTTACCATTCATCACTAATCCCTCCCACCTTCCCCTCACAAGCCTCAGTCCCTGAGCCATGCCTGCTTCTACTTTCATTTGCCCTGTGTTGTTCTCTCTCTCTGGCAGGCATGGGGAGACACTTCAGTGGGGGGTGTTGGAAATGGGCAAGTCAGGCACCTTAGGGTTTTTTTTTCATTAGGGCTTTCTGGTAGGCCCCTCCTCTATCCTGGACTGCTCTTGGGATGCCGCCATCTCATGAAGTCCATCTCTCAGTCTCCAGGATGGGATGGTTATGGGGCTGGCCATAATTCCCTTGCCCTTGTGCCTTTTCTCTTACCTTCCCTGGTGGGGATGGAATTTTTTAAGGGGTCCCTTCTCTTCCCACCCCCTCAAAAACCTGTTTTCTCCTTGCGGTAACTGCAGGGGGAGGGAACAGTGAGATTTTTTCCCTCGGGAGTTGGGATCAGAGCTGGGGGTAGCCTTACCCATCAAGATTATCTCAATCTTCGGGGTCTCCTTGAATCCATCCCCTGGTGATCTTCTGATTGACCTTGCCTCGATGGGTCCTGGCCTCCCTATCTCATCCTGCGCTCCCTAAAACCTCTTTTCTATCCTTTCCTCTCTTTCTCCCTTCTTTTCTTGGTCATTCAGGGACTACCCACAGGTCCCTTTCTTCTCTGTCCTCTCGTCGGCCTATTCTTTTTCAGTTGCTCCTTTTCCTTTTGCTGTTTCTTGAGCTCCTTCGCCCTGCCTTTCTTTTCTCTACACCTTCTTTCCTTCTGTTTCTTTGGTGTGCAGAACTGAGGTGGAGGAGGAGCTAACGGCTGTTTCTTGCCAACCCGTGAGCACCACGCAGTGCATTGGCCTCGTGGGTTGCACCAATGGTGCCAGCTCCTTCTTCAAAAAAAAAAATATATATATATATATATATATCTCCCATGGGGTGCCTGTCTATGGCCAGACACCCAATAGTGATGAATGGTGAAGATACACAGGAAGATCAAGAATTATGGTAGGTACGTCATTTTCATTTTTATTCTGTATGTAAAAAATGAAGCTGCGAGTCTCAGCATGCGTATTAGAGTTGACTCAAATGCGTATGCCCGGAGTTGGGGCTTCAGCTTTACATACAGAATAAAACAGGTTACAACACTCATTTTCGTTTGAGAATATCTTTGCACAGCTCTGCGTCGTGACCCATAAACGATATGACTATTTTCACATATAGGACCAAAAATAATGAACTTGTTCATGAACGAGTTTCTCCTTGGCTCCAAGCCATTCTATTTCTTGGACACACAGAGCTGACATTTCCATCGGGTTGAGCAAAATATAATAAAAAAATAATTCTCGCACTTCTGTGCAAAACTGTCGACATGTATGCATTTTATCAGTGGTGCAAGTAGTAGACAAGAAGTACAGGAACTCACGCATTGGCAATTATGAAATGCAGAATGAAAATCTGACACTAGTAGATTTAATTGGTGATGTTGAAGTATTTCTAGGAAAATAGCATTGTTGTACAAATCAAATGTTGTTATGGAAACCCTGATTGCAGATTATAGGTCCAGAAATTGTCACTATGGTGCCTGTTTAAAGCAGCTGTGCAGGATAACCAGGAAGTGGTTATTGAAATTGTATTTTTAGGCTCAATAGCTTCTGTCAGAAGTCTGATTTTTACAGTGTGGCCCAGATGTTCAAACTGCGCCCAAAAAGTGCGCAATAGCAGGAGCAAGCGCGAGTCTATTGCGCCCATGCGCAAGAGATGCGATATTCAAAAACGGAGCAGGCCAAACTGTGCCTACAGCCGATGACTGAATATCACACCACCTGCGCCATAGCGCAACTAGGGAGGGGAAGCTGAGCAGATCTGATGCGCCATAGCGCAACAAGGGATGTTCAGCTGAGCAGTCCAGAGGCGCCATAGCGCAACCAGGGATGCCCCTCAGCAGCAGAGAAATGTAACTGCACAACCAGGGAGGTAGGGGCCCACCACCCATGCCACAGATGGGCACAGGAACATACAGCAGAACAGACATCGTCCCCCCACACCCCATGCACTGCACAACTGGGGGAGGGCTGGAATAACCACTGGCCCATGGAGACAAGCAAACAACCCACAGCCGGGCCACGGTGCCCCATCGCACCTACCGGCAAGCTGTGACTGGCACACAAGGGGGGCTGACCACCCCGTGCCACCATCCCCCAATGCAGAGCACACCTGCACCGTGACCCCAGAACCCCCATGAGCAGTGACCACCACTGCAGGAAACCCCATGCATGCCACCACCCCCACTGTGAAACTGCAACCCTGTGCACCACAGAACCATGCAAGCCAGCCCCACCATGAGCACCCATCAGCGGGTGGCAGCACACAGCAATGCAACAACGGCAGACACAGTGCCACCACGCACAGTCCCCCCGAGGTACTGCTGAGAGACCAACCATGTGTTGGCACATGAGGTATCCCACATGGGACAGGGCGTGCCCTTGACACCACCACCAGTGGTACAGCACCCTGCACAGTAGTCCAATGACACACCCCGACCCACCACTGGCCGCAACAGCCAGCACAGCCACCCACAGTGGTGCGTGGAAGCATGCACCACACCAGATGCCACACAGTGTATGGACAGACACCCACCCACACCCAAGGGCACAACAACACAGGGACGCAGTGGTGGGGCAACCAAGCCCCCATTGTGGGCCCATGTAAACTGTGTACACACAACCCGCAGTCCTCCATGGCACTGGAGTGCCAGCCACCCTGCGCAGGCACTGTGGACCCGTACACCACCAGCAGTCGCCCGGAGCACAAGTCACAGAAAGTGGGGCACATCCCCTGCAACACACACAAGGCACAGCATGGAGGTGGGACAACAACTGTGGTGCCCACAGTGCCATCCGAGGCAGGCATGCACCACACCAGTGACAGGAGGCAACCCAGCAATGTGACAGGTACAGTGGCTTCCCTGCAGGGACTGCCACCACTGACATGCCAGTGGACTGTGCAGGTCACAGACATGCATGTGTGTCAGCTGCACAGGCCATGGACTGGCCGATGGGTGCGCCATGGACACAGAACACGCACCATGGACCACTGCACACAGTCATCCAGTGCACAGGGAACAACACACACACCACAGACACTGACTGATAGCTACCCCCACACCATAGTCACCTCGTAAAGGACACACACACACACACACACACACCCCCCCATGACCGCACCACCCCGACGCCATGCACACCACTGCAGCCGAGCACCTATAGCCCGCTGCAAATCAGAGACCACCACAGTATTCATATCAAAATTAAATGTATTGAAAAATATATAACAATCAACTATATACAATAATACAAGAACTATATACAATATAACTGATGAACTATATACAAGGTTGGGGAGGCCACAAACAAGGTGGGGGTAGGTAGAGGGCAGGGTGGACAAATGGGACGGGAAGGAGGGTGTGAGGGTGGGTTCAGGGGTAAAGGGAATACTGAGACAATCTATCCCTAGAGGCGCCTCTCCCGCTCTGGCTCCTCTGGGCCCTGTGCCTCCTCAGTACCGGTCTCATCTATAGTGTAGGATGTCCTGTGACGCCTGTGCCATAACCAATATCTCCCGCAGTGCCTCCCGGATCTCACGAAGCTGGCGGGTACCTAGGACAAGGGAGCACAGTCAATAGTTGTAAATGCACAACCCCATACAGCCTGCCCACTGTGCATGGCATACGGCCGTGGGACATACCACTGTGATGGTGTGTGACCACCCGCAGTGATCACGTCCACAGGACCTGCCACCCAGGCGCATACAGCCATGCGGAACGCTGCACACACCCACCGGCCAAGTCACGCACAGCAATACCGTGGTTGCTTAGTGACATGGCTATGTGGTGCAAAGGCAGTGGCACAACCATGTACCTGGTGCATGTATGGACCACCATTGCCGCACTCCCAGACATGCATTGCCACTGGACAGTGTTGACTGTAACAAGTTGCATGCATGGCAGTGGTGTCGATGGATGGTGGCCATGCCCCGCTGCCCACCCTGTCACACAGCATGCAATAGTAATTATGGATGTATGGCACTCACCTTCATCGGGCTGGTCAGGTGGGCGGTGAGGGCCCTTGCCCCGCCTGGCTGCATCATCCTCCTCCCGCCGCCGCTCTTCCCTCACACGGCGGCGTTCCTCCGGGCCTCTGGGGCAAACAAGGAGAGAGGAACATCAGTACAATCCCGAAGCAAAGTCCCCCTGCCCCCAGGTGTGTGCCCTTCCACCCAGCCAGACCCACCCACCCACACCCTGTGAACAAGACCATAGCCAACCCGACGGTCCCTCCCCATGTGCTGGACACATACAACACTGTTACCCATATGGACGATAAAAGTGTGTTGATGGAACCCCTACCTGGACTTGGCACTGTGCCCCTCCTGGCACGTGAACGCAGGCGTGCCAGTAACTCTGGCTCCCTCCTCCGCAGGTCCCCGTATCAGTGCCTGCACTGCTCTGCACTCCTCCCCCATCCAGTGGTCTCCTCCAGGGCAGTGGCCACCTCCTGCCACACCTGGGTCCTGGCCCTGTCCAGGGGCGCTTCCCCGAACAGAGGCCCATGGTGTGGCTCCCCAATGGCCACTAGGTTGGCCAATTCGATTGCAGACCACTGGGCTGCCCTTCTGCATGCCATTCTCTGTATTCTAGTTGTCAATATGGCGCTCTGCAGCGTGGCTCCCCACGTGCAGATGCTGTGTGGTACAGCGCTGCCATTCCCTATCGCGCTGTCACCGAACAGCATGATAGAGGTGCACCCATGCCTGACGCATGGCGCCTTGGGGGCAAAGGTCGGGCACAGGGTCAAGGGTCTCTGGCGCACGGACACGCACAGCACCATTGGAACACAATGCGTGTAGCGCGATTGGCTGCCTGTGTGCCAGCGCCATAGCGGCCTACTGCGGCGGTTGGCCCATTGCACCTATGATGGCCCAGTGCCACAGCGCCATGTAGTGACCATCGCTATAGCACCACTGGCACAATGGTGGCCATGCCCTGCAATGCCTACTGTGCACAGCACGTCATCAGCGCCGCAGAAACCTGCGTCAGCAACCCAGGCATGCGCAGTGAGGTGTACTATGCATGTCACAGAACTGCGCCATTGGCTCAGCACGTTCAACACAATTGCGCAACAGCGTGATATTCAGCCATCATATGCAAATCATCTAATCAGCCATTCAATGGCGCAGCACTGCAACTTGCATCTACTTAAAGTTGCTCCTCGCCTCATTTGCATGGGTTGCGCTATAAAAGTGCGACATTGTGCTGCAGTGGCCATAGTCGGTTACTGCAGTCTACTGGTGAGTTGCATGCTGTTTGGGAGTGTGGACTGTGGATTTAGGGACATGCATGGGACTGCACAGTCACAGGTAACAACTGCCATTCTTACAGGCTACATAATGACCGAGCAGGTTGTTGGAGAGGAGGAAAACAGTGGTGGGAGGAGGAAGCCTAACTTTACGAAGGCTGAAACCGAGGCCCTGTTCGAGGCCTACCTGGATCAGGGGCCACTTCTCAGTGGATGGTGGGGAACACCTCAAGCCTGTGCTGCTGCATGGGAGGAGGTGGCACGTGCTGTGAACCTGCATGGCAGCCACCAGTGCTCCGTGCAGGAGTGTAAGAAAAAGATGGGCACGGACAGGAGGAGCATAAAGGAGAAGGTGGCTGCCATTGGGGCAGCACGTGCTGCAACAGGTGGGGGACAGCCGAAGGTGGTACAGCTGACCCCACAGGAGGAGAGGCTTGCTGGAAGCATGCAGCGCAGTGCCATTGAGGGTGTTCCGGGTGGTGGCTTTCAGATGGGTGGTGGCCCATTACTGCATGGTAAGTCATGGTCTGTCCATGGTGGGGGGCAGGGTAGGTCACATGCAGTAACACGACTTTGTTTTCCCTTACAGATCCTGAGCGTCTGCATGGGTCAGCGGTGGTGGGCCTGTCCACTGAGGACAGTCAGCTGAAGTTGGAGGAGGGCCCATCCACCTCCACAGGTATACGTGGAGCATTGCGACAGTGGGGCTGCCTGGCTGTCCACACTGATGTCGTTGTAACAGGTGTGGAGGTAGCCCTGCCTGTGTAACAGTGTGCTGGTGACCACAGATGCCAGCATGCTGTGACTGTGGCCGGTGCAGAGTCCGTCACCGGTGATGATGACGCCAGCATCATTGGCAGTGACACGTGTGTGCCACGGGATGGCCACACAGCAGGGCAATTCGCGCCCATGGCTGTGGGTGGTGCTGCCGTGGAGGCCTGCATGTCAGCACAGTCCCAGCCTGTGCCTGTCAGCACCAGTGGGGCAGCACTGGTGTCTGTTCAGGACAGTGGGACTGTTGCGGCCACTGCGGCACCACTGAGCCCTGGGGAGCGGCAGCCGGAGGGGCAGCATCAGCAATCGGCCAATGGGCTTGGGGGTACAGGGTTCAGCGGCAGCATCTGTGCACCACCTGTGGACATGCCCAGACCTGGTCCTGGTGCGCAACACCCACCCTCAAGGGGTGCTGATCATTGGGGCTGTGCACACCCTGAGGGACAGGATGCCGAGGAAGCAGATGACCTCTTGGACAAGCACACCCGCCTACTGCAAGCATCAGTCCAGCAGCAGATGCGGCTTGCGATGTCCGTGGATGCACTGCGTGTGGCTCTGGAGTGGGCAGAGGAGCGTCGCAGCAAGGACACCACTCTGAACCTGGCAGGGATGGACCGTTTGCGGGAGGATGTGATCGCTGCCATTGACAGGCATGCACAGGCATTCACTGCTGTCATGGCCACAGTGGGCACACAGGTGCCTATGCATCGCGGACACCACACAGTGCACTGTCCACCCCCCGTTCCCAGCGTCGTGCGACTCCCACCCTTTCGACACCAGCTTCAGCTGTGGGCATCCCGAGCACTCCTGGCACAGGCATGTTCGGTGTGCTGCAGACCCCTGCGCGAGCACAGTCTCATTCACGCAGTGGAACCCCTGGGGGACCAATGGTGCCACCCCATGAGGCCAGTGGTCAGCCTGTCAGTGCTGGCGGGTCTCGGCGGGGCCACCCACGCATCCGTGGTGGCCGGGTCACTGTGTCGCATGACTTGACCTGTCTCCCAACGCGGCTACTGTCTGGTGCTGCCCTGTGTGCATTGTGTGTTTCAGCGGGCAGTGCACGAGTGGGTACCCGGCCCTGCACGTGGACGCACAGTCCACCTGCACACCCTCCTGACTGCTGTCCGCAGTTGCGTGTGCATGATGATGCCTGCATTGCGCTGTACACCAATGTGCAATGTTCTGACACATGCACATGGATAGGCAGTGGGCGTGGTGGCCTGTGGACATGTGTGTTGCTAGGGTTGGCGTTCTGGGTCGGTGTGCCTCCTGCCCTCTGTGCACGTTTGGTGCGTCGTGTGCATGCGTGTGTGTGTGTCCGTCCACGTGGCATGTTAATCCTCACCCATCCCTGGTTGTGTGTGTGCTTCTGTGCCCTGCCACTTCCCTTGACAGCATGCACCCTGGTGTGTGTGTCCATGCGTGTTTGTGGGTTGTGCCTTAGCCACTGGTGGTTGCACATGGCCCCATGACTTACCTGGGTTGGCTGAAGTGCTCCTCCGTGATGGTGTCCTGGTGCAGCTGTGCCAGCCGGATCAGTCGGGGGTCCCGTCAGCCAAGGGGGGGCTGCCTATCACCATCATCACCAGCGTCCTCATCGTCCCCATAGCTGTCCCCCTCTTCGACCTGTACGGCTATCCCACATTTGTTGGCCATGTTGTGCAGGATGCATCAGGCCAGGAATAGCCCGCAGGCCTTTGAGGGGCTGTACTGTAGGCACCGCCAGAGGTGTCCAGGCAACGGAAACATGCCTTCAGTATCCCGAACACTCGCTCGATGACATTACGTGTGGTGGCGTGTGCCTCATTGTAGCATTGCTGCGATGGGTTCACGGGCTGCCAGTAGGGTGTGAGCAGCCAGGGACGGAGTGGGTATCCACTGTCACCTGTGTGTACAGGACGGAGATTAGTTTGGTGATCAGCATCACCCTGCCCCAGGCCATGTAGGCCACTACCCATGTCACCTCTGGCCATGCCCTCCCAGGCCCTATGATTGTCCATGTGGTTTGCATACTCACCCACTAGGTGTCCAGTGGGGATGTCCCCACTCTCGAATCTGTGGCACAGTGCCAACTGGTGCCAGATGAACGAATCGTGTGCTCCCCCAGGGTGCGTGGCACAGACATTGATTATGCGCCCCCAGGCATCGCACACCACCTGGCAGTTGATGCTGGCATAGCCCTTGCGATTTATGTATGCGGCCCCCTCGGGGCCAGGTGGTGTGCGTATGGCCACATGGGTGGAGTCTGTTGCCCCTAGCACTCCTGTATGTTTGCTGTGTGCTCCGCCGCTGTGCTGGGGAAATGGATGTACTCCGCAGCATGTGGCAGCAGTGCGCTGAGGAATTTGGTGAGGTAGCGTGATGTGGCCGACTGGGTTATGCCTGTGGTGTCTCCAGTTGGTCTCTGGAAGGTACCCATGGCAAGCAAGCACATGCAGGCTGTTACCTTAGTCTCCACTGACAGGGCATGGCTCTGTCGTGTGGGTGCCTGCACCACATCACTGCACAGCTCACAGAGCCACCTCAGAATTGCCCTATTCAGGCGGTACCAGCCCACAATCTCAGTATCAGTGTACAGCTCAAAGCTGGTGCGGGCTCGGTACTGCCTGTTGGGGGCATACCGACAGGCCCTTCCACGGCCATGCCCCTGCTGCCCGCCTTCTCACCCCTCATAACGGCCTCTCCATCTGGAAGGTGGCACTGGCCATGTCCCTGGCTTGTGTTCACCTCCCCTGGCAGCTGTTACTGTATTCCCCCCGCTGTCCTCCCTGCTACTTCCCCTGCACTGGGAACACCTGCCTGTGCTGGCCTCTGTGGTCTGTGGCACTTCCCCCTTCTGCACTAGCTGTGGCTCCCCACACCTTCCCTGTGCCTGGGTGTTCAGATTGCCCTTTCCCTGGCCTGCCCTGTTTGTGCCTCCTGCCCTGTCTGTCTGCCTATGGTTCTGACTCATGTGGCTTCCTGTAGCGTTACTCGCCTCTCCCTTGCTCCTTTTATTTTGGCTCATTTCCGCTATCGCAAACCTCCGCTGTTCTCTATTGCGCATGTGGCGCAAGTCGCTATATCACAACGCCATTATACATGGTTCCTCCCTCAGTTGCACATGCCTTCATTATCATTGCGCTGTTGCTCAGCATGATTTCAGGCGCAACTGCCTCCTGCTGAATATCGCAGAATGGTGCAATTTCAGACCTGTGCAGGCGCAACCCTGTTGCGCGATGGCTCAACTCTTTTGAATATCTGGGCCCCTGTTTTTTTTCTGTGTCCCACGATCATTAGTTCTTGAGAAATAATTAAAAAATTACCTTTTCAAGCAACATGAAGTCTTGCTGTATTCTGACATATGCATTGATCTCCAACCTTTGAACTGCCCCGGAGAACAAAGAGTTAACTTTCCATGCAGGGCATGGAACGCTGAGCTCGAGCTTGGTTGAAGCCTCTGTCTGCTGTTGTTTAAACTCCAACTGTCAGATTCTTTACTCCACCTCACTGAACAGTCACTCCAGAGATTTCTCCTTGGCTCGGTTCAAAAAAAGTCGGTTAAAGTGTCATTTTTCGCTCGGTTTCAACCGAATTTCTGCTTCTAAGCCTGTCAGTTTAAGTCTCTGTCTTTGGTACCGTGAGTACTAGATAGGATTTTTATGTTTGCTTGCATGCATGTGCAAGAAACATAGTGCCATCATTGGAGATTTTGGAGGTGTGTCACCTCCTCCTCCAATTCAGTCAGTGTGCTGGCAGGCGCGGCCCCTGTAAGTCAATGCATTCTGGAGCTGTCTGTGATACGCTCCAAAATGCATGGCATACAGTTGAAAGGGAGCTATGCTTGAGTGAGCAGCGATAAGATAAGGCAGCTCATCGCAGCTCCCCCACAGACAGAAGCCACGCAGAAGCGTCGTCTGCCCAGCCGCTGCACTACCAGCCGACGGGTGCCCAATCCCTGTCGGCTGTGCTGCTCCCCGCCGCCCCAAAGGCTTCCAGAATGCCCGTTGGATGCCCACCCCAGCATGGCAACTAATAATATAGCCGGAGGGTGCCCAATCCCCATCGGCTCCACTGTCCTCCTCCCCGAGTAATAAGTGCCACGCTGGGGCCCACCCCAGCGTGGCAATGTATCCTTAGGCGATGGGGTTCCCCAATCCCCGTCGGCTGAACGCTTCCCACCCACAACCGTTCTTGTACTGCGCTGAGAGCCCACCCAGCGTGGCAAATGTCCCATGTTGTCCGTTTTTTTTAACCTGTAAAAAAACGGTCCAACGTTCTCGCCCCTCCACAGCCCGCACCCACCCACTGCGCACCCAGCCTCCCACCCCTCACCCCATACTTACCTCCGGACCTCGGTAGCCGCGATCTTGGTGGACCAGAACACGTCTGCACTCTTCAAAGCCGACTCGAACTGAGGAAATGCCGGTAAGCTGTATAATGGGCTAGATAGGGGGTTTCAACTATTGCATGTTTCAGGCATTTTTGGAATTTTTGCACCAAATTTTCAACATGGGTTTTGGGACTCCTTCTCCATGAATGATGTCACTGTCATGGCGTTATTCGGGCCCGAAGGTGAGTTCGCAGTCACTGCGACAAATCACCGCCGGGCCTAGACTCATATACATCATTGTTCATGAAAGTCCAAAACGAGAGTTAATTCATCCAAAAACTCGACTGTTTCTGGCGTCGTTGCGCAAGTTCCTCGCGGGCTCGTAGGTCGTGAATTTTCAATATTTTCCTCCAGATTTTCAACATTGCCATTACCACCTTCTTATGAGTAGTACAGTGCCATTTTCACATCTCACCCAAGCGTGTTTCCGCCATATGGCGCACAATGGCACAATTGGTGTGCTGAGATCAATGTCTGGACAAATTAAGAAAATCACTGAGTGACACTGTTCATGAGGTGAGGTGTTAAAATGGCTGTGTTGAAAATTTGGTGAAAAAGTCCTAAAATTGACTGTTTTACGGCGTGCATGCGCGGTTCCCTCTGGCATTTCGTAAAATTCGTGAATTTTCAATATTTTTCACTCCAGATTTTCAACATTGCAATTTTACCACACCTTCTTATGGTAGTACACCTGCCATTTTCATACTCACCCAAAGCGTGTTTCCGCCCATGTAGTGCACAATGGCGCAGTTGGTGTCTTGAGATCAGCTCTGGGACAAATTAAGAAAATCACAGTGACACTGTTCATGAGGTGAGGTGTTAAAATAGCTATGTTGAAAATTTGGTGAAAAATTCAAAAATGACTGTTTTGACGTCGTTGTACAGTTCTCATGCGCTTCGTTAGTTCACAAATTTTCAATATTTTCTCCAGATTTTCAACATTGCCATTTTACCACACCTTCTTATGGTAGTACAGCTGTCATTTTCACATCTCACCAAAGCGTGTTTCCGCCCATGTAGAGCACAATGGCGCAGTTGGTGTGTGAAATCAATGTACAGGACAAATTAAGAAAATCACAGTGACACTGTTCATGAGCAGAGGTCTTAAAATGGCTATGTTGAAAATTTGGTGAAAAATTCCTAAAATTACTTTTCTGACGTCGTTGCACAGTTCCTATGCATGCTCGTAGGTTGCAAATTTAATATTTTCACTCCAGATTTTCAACATGTCCATTTTATTAAACTTCCATATGAACAGTACAGCTGCAATTTTCATATGTTGCCCAAAATGTGTTCGCACATGTGGCGCACAACTGGTGCTGTTGGTGTCTGGCAATCTTTAGGACAGATTAAGAAAATCACAGTTACACTGTTCATGAGCAGAAAGTCTTAAAATGGCTATGTTGAAAATTTAGTGAAAAAATCCATAAAATGACTGTGTTCAAGTGAGCATTAGCAGTTTCGCGCACCTCGTTAGTTCATGACTTTGTAATATTTTCAGTCAGATTTTCACCAGTGACTTTTCCACACTTCCTTATAGAACAGTACAGCTGTCATTTTTCACAACATGGCTGAAGTGTGTTTTCACACTTTCAGTGCAGAGACGCGTGGTTGCTGTAGGAAATCATTGTTCGGCACAGATAAAGAAAATCACATTGACACTGTTAGTGATTGGAGGCACCAAAATGCCTGAGTTGACAATCTGCTGTAGAAAATCCCAACCTAATTATATTAAGATTGTCACGATGCACATTTCTATATCGCTCGTGACTTCACCATTTTTAAATATTTTACTACAGATTTGCAACATAGCCATTTTTACACCTCCCCATGAAAAGTACAGCTGTCATTTTTACATCCTGTTCGAATGTTTTGCACCTGTGGTCCTAAATGCCGTAGTCACTTGTAGCATTAGCAGCTTTCGACAAACTGATATTCCCCCTGTTCATGAGGTGGGGTCACAAAACAAACATGTTGAAAATTTGGAGTGAAAATACCAACGAATGCCTGAGGTATTAGGGTTTTCAACTACTTGTGCCCAACCCTATGAGAATGACAGGCATCAGGGGTGTGACTTGGGATTCTTGCCTGTGATGCTCATACCATTCACCCTGCAGTCAGTGAGAGGCATCAGTATGCCTTGGACTCTTAACTCAAACTTCACCCCATTCTCTATATCGCTCCCATCTCACCATATTTCCTAATGAAATGGGGTGCGCATAGAGACCAAAGACCACAAGGAACACCGTGACACTTGTCAGTCTCTGAAGGGTGGGGTGTGGTGAAATAGCATGGCCGTTCGCCTAACGACTAAGCACACCCCAATGCCTGTCCTCTCTGCAGGGTGGTGGTGGGGTTGGCTTCAGTTCAATACTTCACTGCCATTCCTATTACGCAGCTCTGTACCTTCTACACTACCACTACCAGTGCCAGCAAGCCAACATTCGGCATTGACAAATGCTTGTCTATATTAGTTTCTGTGTGGAACTTGTAAACGTTGGATTGGTTCGGTTTGAACCGATCAAGGTTTGTGTAAAAAATTTCTGTCTTTATTAGAGTGTGGTAACGGTCTGTATCGGTTCCTAAAAAAGCAGTTTCATTATGTTTTTCCAAGACCTATATTACGGTCAGGAACCGATTAGAATTGTCTTGCCTGGCGGATTACGAAAAAAAGGGTAAGTTTGGTTAGGATTAGCCATGTCTGAGAAACCCAAGAAAAAAGCAGGCCCACTGGGTTTTCAACACTGTAGTTTGTGTGGAAGCCTTTGCTAAGGCTGATCCCACACCACCTATGTTATTGTCTGGGGTTTGACCACCTCAATTCAGACTGCCAAATTTGTAAAAGTTTTCCCAAAGCTACCCCGGAGAAGTAGAGTAGAGACTGGCAGGGAAAGGGAGGCGAGAAGATCGTGACCGGATGGCCAGCCGGTTCGGTTCCGTTCCGACCCGAACCAGAAGGGAGTACCCTCTGACCAGGCGGAAACTTCTTAGGGCAGAAGGAGAACCCGTTCTGAGAGTCAGTTCTGGTTAAAAAAAGAAAGGGATAAATCATCCGGTTTGGATCCACAAGTTCTTTCTCCAAACTGCTGATGAGATAGCCAAAGCAATAAGGATAGTTCAATAAGCTAACTTCGGTTCCATTGAACCGGCACCCATCTGTCAGAAGGGCTCAGTTTGAGTCGGTTCCCCGGTTCGGATTATACTTTAGAAAAATTTTATGAACGGAGGAGGAGGAGGAGGGAAGTATGAAAATAATGGCGATGATGGTGATTATGAAAGTCTGGATGTGCCTATTGACCGGACATCTCCCCAGACAGACCTTCAGGTGTTTCTCCTCCTAGGCTTTCTGAGTCCCCTTCCCACTTTATGTTTTACAAGAAAGTGGCTAAAACCACTCCTATGGAAGAAGCAGTAGAGGATCAGGAGGAGCCTGATTTTGTTGAGATGATGGACATCCCAGAGTCCAGGAGATTGTCTATTCCCTCCATAAAGTCTTTTGGAAACAGACATTTAAAATTCTAAAACTCCTAATTCCATACCTCCTGTGGACAGAAGAATGGACAGAGGTATATTCTTTCAGGCTCAGACACAGAGTTCCTTTCCAACAATGCAACCATGTTGGGGTAGTGCAGGCTGCTGCCTGTGATAAAAACAAATATTCCCTTGGCTTCCACCCCCAGATAAGGACTCCAGGAGGATTGATGCCATGGCAAAGAAACAGTACATGGCAGCATCTTTGGGACTCAGGCAGGCTAACTATATGGCCTACACAGCTAGGTACCAGAAGTCCAGGTGGGACACTGTGATGGCTCTAGGTAAACAGGCTCTGACCAGCTTTCCAAGGAGCTGGAGGCGGGTGGCTGTGGATGAGATGAGGCATCCAAGGTGCAATTTCATGCTGATTGGACTCCAATGATGTTTCATCTAGAGTCATGGCTACATCTGTGGCCCTTAGAGATGGCTTGGCTCAGATGTGCTAGCCTATCACAGGATACCCAGGCTAAAGCCATGGATTTTCCTGTCATTGGTAATTCTCTGTTTGGAGAGCAGACAGAGAACTACATGAAAGATGGGCCGAATACAGGACCACCTACATTGAGTGCTCCAGGCCAAGAAAGGCAGACCACTCCTCAGAGGCAACATTCCAGGGGGCAGGCAGGCCCTTTCAAGGCCTTTGAACAAGCCCAGGCCTCCTCTTCTTTTAGCTCAGAAGTTCTTTAGAGGAGAAAGGCAGACAGAGCAGGCAGCTGCCAACCTCAGCTGAAACCCCTCCCAAACGACACCATGATGGGTCTGCCGGGCCAGTCTCAATACCTGTGGGGGCAGGAAACCCCACTTTGTCCAGCACTGGAGTCTTTAACATCAGACAAGTGGGTCTCAGGTAGTAAGCCAGGGACTGGTTCTCAACTTAAAAATTTCCCAAGATGAGGCAGGATCCTTTCCACCTGCAAATCATAAGATGCCCGCTTGCCCCTAGGGCAGAGGTTTCTTCCCTCTTGGCTCTCAGAGCCATAGAAAGGGTTCCTACCTACACAGGGCAAAGGATTGTAGTCAGGTACTTTCTAACCCCCAAAGACAGGAGAATGGCGGCCCATCCTGGATCTGAGATATCTAAACAAGCACCTTTTAAAGCCAAAATTCAAAATGGTGACTCTGGGAATAATTCTGTCCTCTCTAAGGCCAGGGGACTGGCTAGCCTCCCTGGACCTCAAAGATGCCTATTTTCACATTCCCATCAGGTGCTCCCACAGAAAGTACCTCAGGTTCGAGTTGCCCTCAGGCCACTATCAATTCAGAGCAATGCCCTTTGGTCTAACATCAGCCCCAAGGGTGTTCACAAAGTGCCTGGCAGTAGTGGTTGCTTTCTTAAGGAGAAAAAAGATCTCCATCTTTCCATACCTGGACGACTGGCTCATAGTGGGTCAGTCTCCAGAACAAGTCAAGTCACATCTGCAGATAACTCAGCAACTGCTCACTTCCTTAGGATTCCTCCTAAACTTTCCAAAGTCAGTTCTGGAGCCATTTCAGCTCCTCACCTTTATAGGGGTGAAGCTGGATACAATAAGAGCAAAGGCCTTCCTTCCCCTGGACAGGGCAAGGACACTAATAGAACTGGCCTCTTCTTTCACCCTTCAGGTGTCTCGACCAGCAAGGCACTTCTTGCAGCTCCTGGGCCACATGGCAGCCTCTACAGCAGTGGTCCAGGGGGCAAGATTTCAGATGAGGGACATTCAGTTCCATTTGAGAGCCTTCTGGTCCCAGAGAAAGGATTCCCCTACCAAACTAGTCCCAGTGACTCGAACCCTGATCCAGGCTTTGCAGTGGTGGCAGGATCAGGACATTTAATGCAGAGAGTTCCTTTTGTCACTCAGTCTCATTCAGTAATCCTCACCACAGATGCCTCCCTCTTGGGCTGGGGAGCCCACTTGGGGGATCTTACCACTCAAGGGCTGTGGTCACCTCAAGAATCTCTGCTTCACATCAATCTCTTGGAACTCAGAGCAGTGTTTCTGGCACTGCAAGCTTTTTCCAAGTCTGTTCAGAACAAAGTAGTCCAGATCAGAACAGACAATACCACCACAATGTGGTACATCAACAAGCAAGGGGGCACTCAGTCTACGGCATTGTGCACAGAAGCAATGAAGTTGTGGTCTCTGGCCTATTCTCTGCAAACTTCTCTCACAGCAGTTCACCTCCCAGGGAAGGACAATGTCCTAGCAGATGCTCTCAGCAGGATATCTCAGGGCCACCACGAATGGTCCCTTGATCCCCTAATTTTGAAAGTGATTTTCTCCAGATGGGGCACTCCACAGATAGATCTTTTTGCAGCCCCAGACAATCACTAACTTCCTCTCTTTTGCTGCAGACCCCCAGTCTTGGGCTCAGTCCCCCTGGATGCTCTGGTTCTCAGTTGGAAAGGGAAGTTCCTGTATGCTTGCCCCCCTTCCCTCTCCTGTTCAAGGTGCTAGTCAAGATCAGGTCTCAACTGTGCAAAGTGATTCTGATTGCTCCAGACTGGGCCAGACAGCCCTGGTACCCACTGTTGCTGTCCTTAGCAGCCAACCTTCCTCTGTCTCTTCCCAAGAATTACAACCTGTTGACATCCTCTCAGGGAAGGATTTGGTATCCGAATCTCAAATCTCTCAATCTCAAGGCCTGGCTCTTGAAGAGTTAGAGTTTGCTGATCTGCACCTCTCTCAAGGTATTCTGGATATTCTTAGGGCTTCTCGGAAGCCTTCCACCAGAAAGTCTTACAACTCCAAATGGAAAAGGTTCTCTATTTGGTGCTCTGGTAAGCATATTTCTCCAGAGTCTGCTGGGTTGCCTACAGCCCTGGACTATATGGTTCATCTCAATGGCTTGGGACTCAGACCAGCTACACTCAAAGTACATTTAGCAGCTGTTTCTGCTTTTTTTTCAGTAGGCAAGCCCTCTTCTCTATCAGCCCATCCTGTATTTTGCAAATTCTTCAAGGGATTGTTGCACACCAATCCTCCCTTCAGGGACCCTGCTCCTGCTTGGGACCTTAATGTTTGCATTACTCAGCTTATGCAACCCCTCCTTTGAGCCTTTGTCCTCTGCAGAGCTTAAGTACTTGACTTGGAAAACTGTATTTTTGGTAGCCATTACTTCTGCCAGGCACATCAGTGAATTGCAAGCCCTGTCAGTGGAGCCTGATTTCATCTCTTTCCATAGAGATAAAGTGGTCCCAAGAACTAACAGGAAGTTTTTGCCTAAGGCGGTTTCAGATTTCCACCTTAATCAGTCTATGTCTCTCTCCCTGTTTTCTTCACTGACCATTCCTCCTCTGGAGAGAAGAGGTTGCACAGCCTGGACGTAAAAAGGGCCCTTAGCTACAACATAGAGCGCACCAAGGGTCACAGGTTTGAGTCCCTCCAGTTGTTCCTCACTTATGGAGAGGTCGGTAAGGGCAAACCTGCCACTAAGAGATCTATTGCCAGGTGGATTGTCTCTTGTATACAATTCTGCTACGAAAAATTAGGTAGACTCCCACCCTCAGGCCTGAGAGCTCGCTCTACTAGAGGTACAGCTGCTTCCCTGGCTGCTGCCAGGGATATTCCTATCTTAGAAATCTGTCAAGCAGCCACCTGGAAAACAGTCCATACATTCACCAAGCATTACTCTCTGGATATCCAGGCTAGGAGTGATGCTCGGTTTAACACAACAGTGCTTCAGAGCCTATTCCCAAAGTAGGTTCTGTCCCTCCTCCTTGGAGTACTGCTTAGTAGTCTGCGACATGTCAGAATACAGCAAGACTTCATGTTGTTTGAAGAAAAAATTACTCACCTTAGTAATGTTGTTTCTTCTAATGGAGTCTTGCTGTATTCTGACCTCCTCCGCCTCCCCTCTCAGAACCTGTTTTTTGGGATGTGGGTGGGCAGGAGCAATGTTGGCACCTAGAGGTGCCCTTTTCTCACCCTCCTTTATTTTGGGTGTGTGTTGTGTTTTTTGGGTTTCCTGACTTGAGTCTTTGCTTTGAAACCAAAAAACCTTTTATCAAATTTAGTTGCCAGTTGGCTAGTGTGAGTTTACAGTTTCCACACAGAATGCCCAGTGAGTATAGCTCGTAAAGATCTGACGGTTGGAGTTTAAACAACAGCAGACAGAGGCTTCAACCGAGCTCAAGCTCAGTGTTCCATGCCCTGCATGGAAAGTTAACTCTTTGTTCTCCGGGGCAGTTCAAAGGTTGGAGATCACTGCATATGTCAGAATACAGCAAGACTCCATTAGAAGAAACAACATTACTAAGGTGAGTAATTTTTTCTTCTATATCGCTACAAGAAAGATGACGTCTGCTGTTTTTGTCTTGAATGTGGCTAGTACATGCTGTGTTTACATCTGTCTTTCGCACATGTGCGCACGTTCACGCTCAGTGTTCTGTATCCCACCGAATGCTTATTTCCTATCACTCAGTAGCATAAATTGTGCTTTTTGCAGGTAATTTATTCTTCAGGCATAACCTCTTTTGATCTGTTCTTGTTGGCAGTACTCATTGCAGATTGCTAATTTAGTGTAGCTGTGTAAGACTCCTGCACTGTCATTGGTTCTACTGTCAACCAGCACATATTTTCTCCTGACCTGTGCCTTTTGTATTATAAAACTCTTACCTGTGCTGTAGTCTACGAAGTCTCAGTCAGAGCAGTTCACATTACAGAGTTTTAGTTATGTTGGTTTACCCTGCTGCCTGCTGCTTCTGTTCTAAGATGTTGCCCTTCATAATGTTGACACATCATTTCCCGGTGTCAGCAGGCACTGGCAGAAGCACCATTCAAACAACATGAAGTCTTGCTGTATTCTGACTAATTGCAGTTAGCCCCAGCTCTTCAACTGCCTTGGAGATGAAAGGGTTACAATCTATGCTGGGCATAGAACATTCATCTCGAGCTCGGTTTTCAAACCTCTGTGCTATGTACTCTGAAGTGTAACCGTCAGATTCTTTACTCCGCCTAACTGAGAAGTCGCTCCGGAGTTCCTCTCCTACACTTCGGTTCGGTAGTAGTAAATCGGTAGTTTTTTTATCAACCATTTCCTTATTTTGTGGTCTTCACATCTCTGTCCTGGTACAGTAAGTGTATTGTAGGTAGATAGAATTGTGTAATTGCTGAAATAAATTTTTTGCGTTTCGGTTCCCCACCGGTCGGTCCAGTCAGGAGTCAAAGAAGTAATAAAAAGAGAGTGTGTGTCCCAGTACCTATCAGTTCCCGAAAAAAAACGTTTAACTTTGGGGTTTTTTCAACCGACCCATGACTTTTTTTCTGAGGCATGTCTGAGAAACCCAAAAAGGAAACCGGACCCACAGGGTTTCAGCACTGCACCGAGTGTGGGGAGGCCTTTGCCAAGGCCAATCCCCACCTCGTCTGTGTTTATTGTCTGGGGTTTGACCACCCCAAGGAAGACTGCCAAATTTGCAAAAATGTCCCTAAATCTACTGCTGAAAAATGCTTGAGTAGGCTTAAGGAAAGGGAGGCTGAGAAGCCCGCTGACCCGGATGGCCAGCCCAGTTTGGTTTCGGCCGAACCTGAGGGGGTGCCTGCTGACCTGGGCGATACCCCCTCGGGCAAGAGGAGAGCCAATTCTGCGAAATCGGTTCCTACAAAGAAAAAGCATAAGTCGTCCGGGTCGGATCCTGTTTCTCAAGTTCCGACCGCCGATGAAATTGCCAAAGTGATTGCTATAGTGCAGTCGCTTCGCCTGGTTCCAACCGAACTGACACCGTCTCGAGGACAGTCGGTTCGGTCAGACTTACAAGCTTCCGATTATGACCCTGAAGCTTTTTATGAGGGCGAATGGGAGGGAGAAGAAGAAGAAGAAGATGATGAAGATGAATATTATGAGGATCTGGATGAGCGTATCGAACCGGACATCTCCCCAGACAGGTCTTCCAATGTCTCTCCTCCCAGGCTTTCTGAGTCCCTCTCCCACTACCTATTTTACAGGAAGGTGGCTGACACTCTTCAGCTCCCTATGGAGGAAGCTGAACAGGATCAGGAAGAGCCTGACTATGTTGAGATGATGGACATCCCAGAGTCCAAAGGGTGTCTGTCCCTTTGCATAAGTCCCTGGAAACATACCCAAAAGATCTTACTAATGCCAACATCCATACCCCCTGTAGATTAGAAGATGGACAGAAAGTATGCTTTGTCAGGCCCTGGGACAGAATTCCTTACTACTCATTGCAGCCATTTTGGGGTAGTGCAAGCTGCAGCCTGTGACAAGGGTAATATTCCTCTGGCATCTCATCCCCCAGATAAGGATTCCAGGAAAGTGGATGCCATGGCAAAAAAGCAGTACCTGGCATCCTCTTTGGGACTCAGACAATCAAATTACATGGCATATACGGCCAGATACCAGAAGTCTAGGTGGGATACTATCCTGGCACTGGCTAAGAATGCCCCTCCCCAGCTAGCCAGTGAGCTGGAGCAGGTGGCTGCAGATGGCATCAAAGCTTCCAAGGTACAGTTCCATGTTGCTGTAGACTCGAATGACGTCCATTCTCGGGTTATGGCTACATCTGTTTCCATGAGGTGATTTGCCTGGCTCAGGTGTACCAACTTGTCTCAGGATACCCAGACCAAGGCCATGGATTTTCCTCTCTCTGGTAACTCTCTGGGGAACAAACAGAGGCTTACATGAAAAAGATGGATGAGTACAGGACCACATACAGGAGTGCTGCAGCCAAAGAGAAGCAGACCACTCCTCAAAGGCAGCAATCTAGGTTTGGCAGGGGCAGGCCTTTTCAAAGGCCTTTTTACCAGGCCCAAGCCTCCTCTTCCTTTCAGCAGAGGGGGTTCTTTAGGGGAAGAGGCAGAAGGGGGATGACAAAGGCTGCATCCTCCTCTCAGTCTAAGCTCCCTGCCAAGCAGACACCCTGATGGGTCAGTTAGGGTCGCCTCCCCAATCCCTGTGGGGGGTAGACTGGCTCACTTTTTCCAGGCCTAGAAGTCTATCACTTCAGACAAATGGGTTCTAGAAGTGGCGAGCCAGGGCCTTGCTCTCAGCTTCACCAGGTTCCCAAAGCTGAGGGCAAAGGTCTTTCCCCCTTCCTCTTCAGAGGAAGCACAGGCTTTGGAGACAGAGGTCTCATCTCTACTGCTCCTGCAGGCAGTGGAAAAGGTCCCTCTCATTCACAGGGGAAAAGGATTGTACTCCAGGTACTTTCTTACTCTAAAAAAGACAGGGGAGTGGTGACCCATTATAGATCTATGATACCTAAACAAACACATCTTAAAGCCAAAGTTCAAGATGGTGACTCTGGGACTAATTCTTACCTCTCTGAGACCAGGAGACTGGCTTGCATCCCTGGATCTCAAAGATGCCTATTTTCACATATCTGTCAGACAGTCCCACAGAAAGTACCTCAGATTCTAACTGTCCTCAGGCCATTACCAATTCAGAGCAATGCCTTTCGGTTTGACATCTGCTCCAAGGGTGTTCACCAAGTACCTGGCAGTGGTGGTGGCCTTCCTCAGAAAGCAAGGCGTCCTGCTGTTCTCTTATCTGGACGACTGGCTTATAGTAGGCCAGTCCCCAGACCAAGTCGGGTCACATCTAAAGGTCACTCAAGATCTTCTGGAATCTTTAGGGTTCATCCTGAATCTGGAAAAGTTAGTTCTGGAGCCTTCCCAGCTTCTCACATTCATAGGCGTGGAGCTGGACACTGTGCAGGCCAAGGCCTTTCTTCCTTCCCCAAGGGTCCAAACTCTCATCAGTCTGGCCTCTTCTTTTTGTCCACTTGTGTCTCGCCAGCCAGACACTTTTTAAAGCTGCTGGGCCATATGGCAGCATGCACTGCAGTAGTGCAAAGTGCAGGGTTTCAGATGAGAGATATTCAGTTTCACCTCAGAGCTTTCTGGTCTCAAAGAAAACACCCCTTAGCTCTTCAAGTTGGTTCCAGTGTCCCTGACTCTGGTTCAGGCCCTCCAGTGGTGGTTGGAGGAGGGGAGCACGTCAATTCACTCCCGCATGTTTGCTCCCTGAAAACCCGCTCCCGACAATTCACTCCCGACTAATTCACTCCCATCCCTTTTCGCTCCACGTTATTTCACTCCCTAGCAGATTTGACAGTAACAGTAAATAGCAAAGGCTGGTGGAAACATCTGAAACAATGCGATTCCCCCTTTGGCTGTTCTGTGACTTAGAGGGCTGGGAATAACTAGTGGTACCACTAATTAAAACTAAACACTGTTGGCGATTTCTTTTTGTAAAACCTTTGGTTAACCTGAGTGTAGACCACATGCATTTAATCATTTTCTAATTCGACTCTGGTGTAATAATTTTAAAGTAAAGTAACTTCATACCTTAAGTTGGTAATCACAGTGTAGTACTCCCCACTTTGTCATGTGACATATGATTAGTCATGTGATGCAGTGACATTAGCATCAATTTAGCGTCAATGTTAGTGCAGAAGTTCAAATATCCAGCTTAAAACCACATCTTTATTTAAGGTAAATTATTAAAATCATAGTGTTTTTCTTTGTTTTTAAAAATTAATACTCAAAACAGTGAGCCACTCCTCGTAAAAATTCCTCTGTTGTGCGTTCGGAGGACTTGTCGATAATGTGTTCGAGCCTTGATGCATTGTCCTTGTACACCCGTTTGGAACAATTGGGTGCATTGCCAGCTATTATTTGTTCAATGTCTGCCTTCCGTTTTCGTTGTATACCCTTCATGCCTTCAATAAATTTCCAAAAGGTTGGGTGAGACATACAGAGGATTGATTGCATGCCTCTATGAAATGCTTCTACAGTGTTATTAGTTTTAGCACGCTTTTCTGTAACAGTATCAAAGTGGTTCCAGAGTATGACTGGGAACTGTGGTTGTCTGCGCCCATTGCCTCTTCTATTCCTCCTGCCAATCCAGGTGTCTTCGAAATAATCTATAATTGGCTCCATCTCAGAAGGGAAAATTTTAAGTGTTTCGTTTGTAATTTCCTCGAACCGAGCCACAACCTGATCTGGAGGTAGAAGGCAAGGGTTGGCGAATATGACACTTTATGCTGAACTCGCTGTCAAGTGCATACCTTTGCCTAGCCCTTCAGCCTGAATCTTTCTGTAGATGCATTGGGCAAAATGGAAAAACATCCGGCTTGTCTTGCATTTGGGAAAACCGATTTAAATGCCTGCAATGTAGCTTTTTCAAAGTCTGTCATAATGACAGAGGGGTTCAAGCGTGGGTTTAAATCTTTTAGACAGGACAGCAGTCTTTCATAAATTTATTTTCTTTTACCAGGTAGTAGGGCGTAAATTGCAGGCTGCATACACACAAGTCGTTCCCCAATAATTACATACATTTGAGTGAATAATGGTGGTGCCACACTAAATGTACCATCGGCATACCAATGCTTACTCTGTTCAAGGAATGTTAAGTTGCTTTCTGTGCCGAACACAAGAATCCGGTCGCTGTCAGGACCGCTGTCATATAGTAAAAAGTTTACTTCATTGCCAGAACTACCTCTCATTGTGCGATAATGTTCAGGAATTATGATATCTGACAGTCCTCGGGGATTTGGTGGGGTTCCGTGTACACGGACACGCTGTATAGTGCGCTTTACATTTCTGTCTACCATTGTTCCCTGAGCAGCTAAAGACATGTTGTCCTTATAATGCAGCAGAACCTGAGCAGTGGTATCTTGACTACTTTCTGCTCGGTTTTTAGCTCTGCTGATGGCTTCACATCTCTCAACTGCAGCCGAGTCAGGAGCGTGTGAGTGCTCACTAAATGTAGCGACTATAGTTGGGTCCTCGTAACTGGCAGTGTGAACCCTGGCATTGCATGTTTTGTCTTTTCTAACAGTTCTCTCGCACTGCCAAATAGACTTCCTATTATACCCCCGTTTGTGGTGAGTATACTGTATATGAAGTTGTTATGGTCCACTAGTTTCTTTTTTTTTTCGCTCGGACAGGATACATTTTGCTTCCATTCTGCAGACTGTAAGCGGACTGTGAGCAAGCACTGTAGTAACAATCAATTTCCACAGTGCAGCTTTATAACTTTCCATAGCAACAGGTTGAGAACGTTAATTTAATTAATTGAATTATTGAATTATTGATTGACAGTAACAGTAAATAGCAAAGGCTGGTGGAGGATACAAAGGAATGAATTCTGCGGGAACGGGAGCAAGTTGACAAGGAGTGAGTTGTGCAGGAGCCAATTGCCAAGGGAGCAAGTTGTTGGGAGCAAGTTGACCGGGCGCGAAATCGCGGGAGCTAATTGACGTAGACCCTTGGAGGAGGAAAATTTGAGGCAAGGGGTTCCCTTCCTCAGTCAGGTGCCTACAGTAATATTTACCACTGGTACTTCCCTACTGGGGTGGGGAGCTCATCTGGATCAGCACACAGCTCAGGGGATGTGGTCCCCTCAGGAGTCCCTTCTGCATATAAACCTGCTCGAACTCAGGGCTGTCTTTCTAGCAGTTCAGACATTTTCGAACATGATCCAGGGGAAAGTGGTGCAGATCAGGACAGACAATACCACAACCATGTGGTACATCAACAAGCAGGGGGGGCACTCGGTCTTCGGCCCTGTGCAGCAAGGCCATGAAAATATGGTCTCTAGCTTATTCCCTGCGAGCTTCCCTGATCACTGTGCATCTCCCAGGAAAGGACAATGCACTTACAGATACTCTCAGCAGGATTTCTCAGGGTCACCACGAGTAGTCCCTGGACCCTCTCAGTCTTCAAGTCATTTTCAAGAGATGGGGCACTCCAGAGATAGATCTCTTTGCAGCCCCGGACAATCATTAGCTCCCCTTGTTCTGTTGCAGACCTCCTCTTCTGGGGTCTGTTCCTCTGGATGCTCTCCTGTTAGATTGGACCAACAGGTTTCTCTATGCTTTTCCTCCCTTTCCTCTGATATTCAGAGTGCTGGTCAAGATCAGATCCCAACCTTGCACAGTGATCCTGGTAGCCCCGGACTGGGCTAGGCAAGCTTGGTATCCTCTTCTGTTGTCATTATCAGGGACAATACCTCTGTGCCTTTCCAGACGGTTCAATCTCCTCATCTCTTCTCGGGGGAGGATTCTGTATCCCAACCTTCACTCTCTCAGGCACAAGGCCTGGATCTTGAAGAGCCAGAGTATGCAGGTCTCAATCTTTCCCAGCCAGTTCTGGATATCCTTAAGGCTAGTAGGAAGCCTTCCACCAGAAAGACTTACAGCTCCAAATGGAAGAGGTTTGGGTTTTGGTGTGCACAGAGGCACATCCAACCAGATTCAGCTGATATTGCCACTGTTCTGGATTATATGGTGCATCTTAATAATTTGGACCTTCGGCCTGCCACCCTCAGGGTGCATTTGGCAGCTGTTTCTGCTTTCATTTCTGCAGGGAAGGTCTCTTCCTTCGCCTCTCATCCAGTTTTTAAAAGATTTTTCAAAGGGCTGATTCATATCAAGCCTCCTTTCAGGTCCCCCAACCCTCTGTGGGACCTGAATATTTGTACTGCACAGCTGATGCAGCCTCCTTTTGAGCCTGTTTCTTCAGCTGAACAAAAGCACCTGACTTGGAAAGCTGTATTTCTGGTGGCTATCACATCTGCCAGGATAATCAGTGAATTACAGGCCTTATCAGTGGAACCTGACTTCATTTCATTTCACAGGGATAAAATGGTTCTTTGCACAAATAGGAAGTTCCTTCCCAAGGTGGTGTCAGATTTTCATCTGAACCAATCTATGACTTTGCCTGTATTCTTTACTGACCATTCCTCTTCTGGAGAGAGGAGGTTGCACAGTCTTGATGTCAAAAGGGTTTTGAGTTACTACTTAGAATCCACTAAACCTCATGGAAACAGTTGATCTTCCTGGACATAAGTCTCCACCACTCATTCAAACTAGTGGGATTAGCGCTGGAGGCACTAGGACCCATCGGGAGCAAACTTTTTGCTGGAGGGTCGGCGCGAGAGATGGCGCCGTGAGGCATGGCGCCGCGAGCGGTGGCTCGTGCGGTAATGACTATCTCGGCGACGACCCTCCAACCGCCTCAGTTCCTTTTTTCCCGCCGTCGAGTGCGCTTCAGTGACAACGTCGGCTCAGCCTGTCGCGAGTCAAACTTCAAACTAGCGCATAGTTTTCAGTTTATTTTTTTGTAATATTATCTCGATAGTAGTATAGCTTAATTTTATTGTATTTCGTTAAATTTCTGTAATATTTTAAATTTAACTTACATTAAAGAAGTCTCCTACTGGACGGAGTCGACCATGAGCAGGTCAGATGACGGTAGGGAGACTTCGTATGTAAACTGTTCAGTCAGTCGGGCTGGGTCCGGTCAGCCCCCTTCTCCTCAGCGGGGTTCAACAGCGGTCAGTCCGATGCCTGGGGGATGGGCGGTCCCCGCCGGCATAAAATAAGCGATCGCATTCTACGGCACCGTTGACCTCGAGCTCTTCTTGACCCACAGGTCAAAAGAAGGCATCACTGGTCGCCCTCTGATGCCTCTGCGTCGGCGGTCGGTTGTCGTAGCTAGTTGCCGGTCTCCTCCTTCGGAGTCGCCAACTTCCGGTTACCGCCGTCCTCGACATCGGAGCCCCACCCCGCTTATAGGTAGGGCTCCAGATGAGCAGTTTCATCAGTGGGCTGCTGTTATGGAGCGATGGGCTCGGAGGTTGGTTCTTCTGCCTGGCTCGGTTGCCCCAGAGCCTTTGGGCTCGTCGGGCGATCAGGTAGGGCGGTTGGACCTTCCTAGTCGTGCGGCATCTTCTTCGGTGCCAGCGACTCCGCGCTTAAGTGTTTCCCCCCCTCACATGGCTGTGGCACAGGGGGCCCCACCGATGCCCTTATCTCCTGTGTTTTTCCCATCTCTTGCTTTTCAGGTTCCAGGGGTGTCCTCAGCGCCTTCTGCGGGGTCTCTGTGCTTGTCGGCACGTTTTCGGGCGCCGCTGGGCCTTGTAGCGCATCGCTGACACCGCTGGGCTTCGCCAGCGCCGTCTGCGGCGGCGGCTGGGTCTGCGGCGCCATCGGCGGTGCGCGGAGTCTCAGCGGCACGTGTGCCTTCGCAGCGCCACCCGGTGCCGCCCGGTGCCCGTGTGCCTCTTGACGCCATGCTACTCAGCGGCGCCGTTTACCGACTCTTTTTCGCCTCCCCTCGGCGCTGG
Source organism: Neoceratodus forsteri (assembly GCA_016271365.2). Lineage (NCBI taxonomy): Eukaryota > Metazoa > Chordata > Ceratodontiformes > Ceratodontidae > Neoceratodus > Neoceratodus forsteri. The sequence continues at coordinate 1,398,617,804 of CM057458.1, read as the reverse complement.
GGGGCCTCGGGGACTCTCCTTTTCTATCTGCTCTTTCCTCCTCTCCTATTTTTCACTCCTTTCCTGTCAAACAGTTTCCTGGACTATCAGGAGATGATGTTGAGCCTGACCCAGACCTTGGTTGGGTGATGAAGTGGAGGAAACAGGATCTTTCATTGCTACAGAGCCTGTGGTCGAGGACCTGTCCTTTAAGTCTCTGTTGAAGAACCTGAGATCCACTCTTTCTCTCCAGACTACAGACATCGATCCTGGGAAGATATTAAGACTCCAGTATCTTCATGCTTCGGAGATCCCTACGGATTTGACTCCTCCGATTCAACCTTCCTTCGAGACGCTGTCTCAAATGGTATGGAATAATCCTGCTCTTATTCCCTCAGTGGCTAAATCCATTGATAAGAAATATTCAGCTCCCAAGGATCGTCCCATTTTGGCATCCCAAGCCTTTGCGGATCCTATTGTAGTCCTGGCAGAGAATGACAAGGTCGTTCTTCCTCAAGCTACTACAGCTCGACCTATTAACAAAGAGTCTCGTAAGATTGATACATTAGGTAAGAGAGTCTTTGCTGCCTCCACTTTAAGTATGCGTATTGCCAGCTATCAAGGCTATTTTTCTCAGTATGAGTATATCCTGTGGCACTCTATGAAAGAATGGTTGAAGCTCTTCCAGATTCCGACTCCAAGTCAGAGCTTCTTCTAACTGTTACCAGAGTATTGGGTCAATAATCAACAGGTCAAAACGCCATGGGCGCTTTCGACACTGCTTCTCGCTCAGCAGCACTTGGTGTTGTACTCGGCGCCATTCTGGCTGCGTACTTCGACTTTACGAATGATGCTCAGCAGCAGGTAATGGCGCTGCCCTTTGATGGCTCTTATCTTTTCGGTCCTCAGGTAGAGCAAGCCTTAGAGGCCACTCAGAAGACTAGATCGGCCATTAAGTTGGCTAGACCTCCGCCTAACCCCTCTCGGGGGCATGTAGGCAAACGTCAGTTTCATAGTCATCAGTCCTTTCGAGGCAGAGGCAGAGGAAGCTTCCATAAAAACCAACCTGCCCAACCTCAAAGAGAGCGCGGCAGAAAGCGCTGAGGGGCCTAAAAAGCCCAGCGCTACCTTATGAATCTGGCCCAAGTTCCATCCACACTGCCCGGTGGAACTTTCTCCTCCAGTGGGAGGTGGTCTGATGTACTTCTACAACCAGTGGAAGTCCATAACTTCAGACAAATGGGTCCTTCGGATAATTCGCGAGGGTTATTCTCTCAATTTCTTGGAACTCCCCAATTGTCCTCCCAGACGACAACCCAGGTTGTCCACCTCTCAGTCGGACCTCCTCACTGCCGAGATCCAGGGCCTTCTAAACAACAGGGCAATAGAACTGGTGCCCCGCATCAGCGAAACACAGGGTTCTACTCCCATTACTTTCTGGTTCCAAAGAAATCTGGGGGGATGCGCCCCATTCTAGACCTCAGAAAGTTAAACAAATTCCTCCCAAGGAGAAATTCAAAATGATTTCCTAGGTACCCTGTTACCTTTGCTGCATCACACGACTGGCTGGCCTCCTGGATATGCAGGGCGGCTTACCAGCATATCCCGTCCACCCGACCCATCGCAAATTCCTGAGGTTTGTAGCTCTGGGTCAGCATTATCAGTTCAGAGTCCTGCCTTTTGGGCTATCCTCGGCGCCGCGAGTTTTTACAAAGTGTTGTGCAGTTCTCGCAGTGCATCTCAGGAAGCTCGGACTCCGAGTGTTTCCCTACCTGGACGATTGGCTTCTAGCAAGCCCTTCCAGCCAAGGGACTCTGGAAGCCGTGCAAATGGCCTCTCGCCTTCTTACGTCCATGGGAGTTCTGCTGAATCTGAAGAAGTCACAACTGCAGCCCTCCCAGAGGCTCCTTTTCATAGGGACTCTTCTGGACACCTCTTCCGTGAAGGCTTTCCTTCCAGAGGACAGAAGACTCGACATCCTTCAGATGGCCCGTTACATCGGGGAGAACCAATCGGTCACAGCTCTCTCGATGCAACGTATGTTGGGTCTCATGGCGTCCTCAGTGTTCACTGTACCCCTAGCTCGGTTACACATGAGGGACCACCCAATGGATGCTCTCCGCTCAGTGGTCACCGACCTCTCACCCCCAGTCTTATCCCATCAAGGTGACGGAGCCCCTACGAAGGTCTCTCACCTGGTGGTCTCAAGACAGCAATCTTCTGGAAGGATTCCCCTTTGCTCCTCCGGATCATCAGATCTCCATCACCACAGACGCATCACTAATGGGATGGGGAGCTCACTGTCGCTCTCTCCACACCCAAGGTGTATGGACTCAGCTCAAAGCTCACCTCCACATAAATGTCCTGGAGATGAGAGCAGTCCTCTATGCAATCCGAGCGTTGAAGGATATTCTTTCCCACAAGAACATTCTCCTTCAAACGGACAACAAAGCTGTGATGTATTACATCAACAAGCAAGGCGGTGCTCATTCTTATCCCCTTTGCAGGGAAGCAATGAGAGTGTGGGAGTGGTGCTTGGAGCACAAATCTCTAATTCAAGCGGTATATCTGCCAGGTGTACAAAACGACTTAGCAGATCTCCTCAGCAGAGCGAGGCAGACCCTCACAGTGGTCTCGATCCAGCCGTAGCTCGGTCACTGTTCAAGAGTGGGAGACTCCAGACCTGGACCTTTTGCATCCCACTCAGCATAAAACTGCCTCTCTTCTGCTCGAGAAATCCAGGGCCTGGCATTTTCTGTCAGGATGCGTTCAGGCTGCGGTGGACAAACGCTTTCTTTACGCCTTTCCACCGCTTCTTCTAATTCAGAGAGTACTCCTCAAATTCGAGTCTCAGGGGACCAAGATGATTCTCATTGCTCCCTCCTGGCCTCGGCAGCTATGGTTTCCTCTGCTCAACAGTATGTCAGCAACCTCTCTGAGACCACTTCCCTTGCAAATCAATCTATTGACTCAGGGTTCATTAGTCCATCCCAACCTGAGATCGCTTCACCTTCATGCTTGGCTCCTGAAGAGGTAGAAGTAAATCGGTTCAACATCTCTCGTAGAGTCTCAGACATCCTTCTGGCTGCTCGGAAGCCAGCTACTCGAAAAACTTACGCTTCCAAGTGGAAACGTTTTCTCTCTGGTGTGCAAAGTCCTCTTGGAATCCCTTTTCCTGTCCTCCTGACAAGGTTCTAGAGTACCTTTCGACCTATCAAACTCAGGTCTCAGTACTCACGGTTAAAGTCCACCTTAGTGCCATTTCAGCGTTCCATGAGCCGGTTTCTTCCTTGACTCTGGCTCAGTTACCTATAGTGAAGAGATTTCTTAAGGAATTCTGCATACCAGACCCCTGTTAGGCGTCCGGTTGCAGTCTGGGACATTAACCTTGTACTGGACATGCTCACTCGGAGCCTTTCAGACCCCTAGCTACCTGTGAACTAGAATTTCTTACCTGGAAGACAGCCTTCCTAGTGGCCATTACCTCAGCCAGCAGGGTCTCTGAGATACATGCCCTAGTTACGGACCCTCAGTATACTGTGTTCCATAAGGACAAAGTAGTTCTTCGTACTCATCCTAAATTTCTTCCCAAGGTTGTGTCAGAATTCCATCTAAACCAACCTCTGGTGCTTCCCTCTTACTTATGAAACTTCAAAATGAAGGAGCGGTCTCTTCATTCCTTGGATGTTAAGAAATTCTTGATTCTACTTAGATAGAACCAAGGATTTCATAAGACTCAACAACTGTTTGTTTCCTTCAGCGAGACCTGGCTGGGTCAGCCTTCAGCTATCAGATGCATCTCATCATGGTTAGTGGCATGTCTTGACATTACTATTCCATGGCTCAAGTTAAATTAGAAGGTAGAGTGTACGCTCACTCTACTAGAGGCGATTCTTGGGTATCCTGGCGGAAATTGCAATGTTCCAGTGCGGATATCTGCAGACGCGCCACCTGGAGCTCAGTGCATACCTTGCGTTAAGCATTATGCACTGGATGTTCATGCCAGGCGTCATTCCGCCCGGCAGAACTATCATTAATGGACTTCTGTCCTAGGCGTGTGAGCTCTGGCTCCCCTGCCGCACTTTTGGGGGATTATCGCTTGGTACTCTCCACTGAGTGTGAATGAGTGGTGGAGACTTATGTCCAGGAAGATATGAAATTACATGTACCTACGTAATTCTTGATCTTCTTGGACGACTCTCCACCACTCATTCACCTACCACCCTCCATCCCAGGCTCACGCTGTGTTGGTCTTCACTCCCTCAAATCTTTGGGACGTGAAGACTTCTTTGCTGACCCTTCTTACGGGTCGTCCGGACTATCTTATGTCCGTTTTTAAGTTAGATTTACTCTTACGTTAGTTGCGCTGCACCTCCTTGGTAAAAAGGTACTGAGGCGGTTGGAGGGTCGTCGCCGAGATAGTCATTACGCGCGAGCCACTGCTCATGACGCCATCTCTCATGGCGCATCTCTGCCCGACCCTCCAGCAAAAGTTTTACTCCGATGAGTCCTAGTGCCTCCGGCGCTAATCCCACTAGTGTGAATGAGTGGTGGAGACTCGTCCAAGAAGATCAAGAATTACGGTAGGTACGTAATTTTCATTTCCCAGTTGTTCCTTACTTATGGAGAGGTGTGTAAAGGAAAACCTTAAGAGAACCATTGCTCAATGGATTGTCTCTTGTATACAGTTCTGCTATTCAGAATTGGGGAAGGAGCCTCCATCAGGCCTGAGGGCTCATTCTACCAGAGGTACAGCTGCCTCGGTGGCAGCTGCCAGGGATATACCCTTAGTGGAAATCTGTAAAGCAGCCACCTGGAAGACTGTTCACTCATTTACCAAGCATTATTCCCTTGACATCCAGTCAAGAAGTGATGCTAGGTTTGATACAGCAGTACTGCAGTGCCTGTTCCCAAAATAGGTTCTGTAGTTCCCTCCTCCTGGGGGGGTACTACTTGGTAGTCTGCAATTAGTCAGACTACAGCAAGACTTCATGTTGTTTGAAGAAAAATTATTCACCTTGGTAATGTTGTTTCTTCTAATGGAGTCTTGCTGTATTCTGACCTCCCTCCCTGCCTCCCCTCCTAGAACCTAGCTGTTTTGGTATGTGGGTGGGCAGGTGTAGTGCTGTACCCTAGGGGTGCATTGGTTGTTTTTCTTATGGCTATTATTATTATTATTCTCATTATTTACTTGTCTACCTACTTGAATTCTTTTTGGGGGTCTCGACTTGAGTCTTCATACCCTTGTTTACATATGTATGGCCTTTTGGCAAGCATTTTAAAACAACTTCAGGACTGTTAGCCAGCTAGTTTAGTGCTCGTAAGAATCTGATGGTTATGCTTCAGAGTACCTGGGACAGTGGTTTGAAAACCGAGCTCGAGATGAGCGTTCTATGCCTGGCATAGACTTTGACCCTTTCATCTCTGGGGGAGTTGAAGTGCTGGGGCTAACTGCAATTAGTCAGAATACAGCAAGACTCCATTAGAAGAAACAACATTACTAAGTAGTTTTTTCTTACCCATCCCCCCAACATCTCTCTGTACCACCACTTGCATTGCCGTGGTTCCTCGGAGAAAGTATGCTGTGACTTTGCATTTGTCCACCACCGTTTCCTTTGCTCTGATGACGAGACAGTGAACCACTGCAAAAAACTTGAAAACCCCAAAAATAAATGGAGTTACAATTACTGTGCCAGCAGTCACATTTTAAATACTCCCTCCTCCTCATTCCTGGGTGTTTTCCTTTTTGTTTGGTAAGGGGAAAAATGGATTGTACCACACTGTTTGCCTCTCACAAGCTACAGGCAAATTATGATAACTTGTTTACTGTGATGCTGATGGAGTAGCCTGCACCATACCAGCACTGTCAGTGGAACTACATTGTGAGTTATACAGGTATGACACAGATTCAAACAATATGAAGTCTTGCTATATTATGACATATGCAGTACAACCCCAGGTTAGAACTGCTCCGGAGGTGAAAGAGTTAACTTTCCATGCAGGGCATGGAACCTTGAGCGCGAGCTCGGTTGAACACTCTGTCTGTTGTAGCTCAAACTTAAACTGTCAGATTCTTTACTCCGCCTCACTGAACAGTCGCTCCGGAGATTTCTCCTGCTGCTCGGTTCGTTTGTCGGTTAAAAAGTGTAATTCTCGGTTTATTTACCGAAATTAAACCGCAATCGGTCGGTTCAAGCTCTGTCTGTGGTTTTGTAAGTAATAGATAGGCTTACGTTTATTTTCTTCTGTGTGGAACTTGTAAACGTCTTTTTCGGTTCGGTTTGAACCGATCAGATTGGTTTTAAATTAACTTTCTAGTCCTTTAGAGTGCGGTTCCCGGTTCTTATCGGTTCTAAAAAAAACGGATTTTATTACGGTTTTTCCACGACCCGTGACACGGTTGGGAACGATAAGAGAGTCTGCTTACGGATTGCCACTAACGGGCAAGTTTTGGTTAGGCTGGCACTATGTCCGAGAAACCCAAAAGAAAACCGGACCCACTGGGTTTCAGCATCTGGCCTCTGTGGGGAAGCCTTTGCTAAGGCTGACCCACACACCACTTGTGTATATTGTCTGGGGTTTGACCACCTCAATGCAGACTGCCAGATTTGTAAGAATTTTCCTGCTGCCACCGTGGAAAAGAGAGTTGGTAGGTTCAGGGAAAGGGAGGCCAAAAAGTCCGCTGACCGGGATGGCCAGCCCGGTTCGGTTCCAACCGTACCTGAGGGAGTGCCCTCTGACCAGGGCGATACTTTCTCGGGCAAATGAAGAGCCAGCTCTGAGGAGCCGGTTCCAACTAAAAGGGCTAGAAAGTCAACTAGTGTGGAGCCAAAAGTTCTTTCTCCAACCGCTTGGGAAATAGCTAAAGCTATTCAAATTGTCCAGTCTCTTTCCCGGTTCCGTCCGAACCGACACCATCAGGAAGCGCTCAGTTTGGGCCGGTTCCACCGTTCAAGATTATGATTTTGAGATTTTTATGAACGGAGGAAGGGGAGGAGGGTATGAGGAGAGTGAATGTGATTTTGAAGGTCTGGATGTGCCCATTGAACGGACATCTCTCCAGACAGACCTTCGAGGGTTTCACCCCCAGGCTATCGGAGTCCCCTTCTCATTTTATGTTCTACAAGAAGTTGCTGAAACTCTCCAACTCCCTGTTGAGGAAGCTGTTGATGAGCAAGAAGAGCCTGATTATGTAGAAATGATGGATATTCCAGAGTCTAGGAGACTGTCTATTCCCTTGCACAATCCTTTAGAAACAGACAGTAAAATTCTAAAAACTCCTCACTCTATCCTTCCTGTTGATAAAAGGATGGACAAGAGGTATACATTATCAGGCTCTGATATGGGTTCTCTCTCAGCAATGCAGCCATGTGGGGTAGTGCAGGCTGCAGCCTGTGACAAGGCTAATATTCCTCTAGCCTCTCACCCTCCTGAAAAGGATTCCAGGAGGATGGATGCCATGGCAAAGAAACAGTACATGGCAGCATCTTTAGGACTCAGACAGGCAAATTATATGGCTTATGCTGCTAGGTACCAGAAATCCAGATGGGATACTGTGCTGGCCCTAGCAAAACAGGCCCTTGACCAGCTTGCCAGGGAGCTGGAGCAGGTGGCTGCGGATGGTATTGAGGCATCCAAGGTGCAATATCATGCTGCAGTAGACTCTAATTATGTTTCATCAAGAGTCATGGCTACATCTGTGTCTCTTCGCAGAATAGCCTGGCTCAGATGTACTGCCCTGTCACGGATACTCAGTCTAAGGCTATGGATTTTCCTGTTGTGGGCAATTCTCTGTTTGGGAGCAGACAGAGAATTATATGAAGAAAATGGATGAGTATAGGACCACCTATAGGAGTGCACAGGCCAAAGAAAGGCAAGCCACTCCTCAAAGGCAGCATGTCAGGGGCAGGGGCAGGGGCAGGCCTTTTCATAGGCCTTTTTACCAAGCCCAGGCCTCCTCTTCTGCTTATGCCCCGAGGGGGTTCTTTAGAGGAAGAGGCAGAAGGGGTTCTAGTAAGCCTGCTTCTACCCCTCAACCCAAAGCCCCTGCGAAACAGGCTCCCTGATGGAGTGGCCAGGGCCGATTCTCCACTACCGGTAGGGGGCAGGCTGGCTTACTTTGTCCAGGACTGGAAGTCTTTAACATCAGACAAGTGGGTCCTGGAAGTAGTAAGCCAGGGACTGGTTCTCAGCTTCAAAAAATTTCCGAAGATGAGAGCCAGGTCCTTTCCACCTGCAAATCCATCAGAGGCACTTGCCCTGGAAACAGAAGTTTCTTCCTCCTGGCTCTCAGAGCTGTGGAAAGGGTTCCACCTACACCAGGGCAAAGGGTTGTACTCAGGTACTTCCTTACCCAAAAGACAGGAGAATGGCGGCCCATCCTGGATCTCAGGTATCTAAACAAGCACCTTTTAAAACCAAAGTTCAAAATGGTGACTCTGGGAATTATTTACCCTCTCTAAGGCCAGGGACTGGCTAGCCTCCGTGGACCTCAAGGATGCCTACTTCCATGTTCTCATCAGAAGCTCCCATCAAGTACCTCAGATTGAACTGCCCTCAGGCCATTACCAGTTCAGAGCAATGCCCTTGGCCTCACTTGGCCCGAGGTGTTCACAAAATGTCTGGCAGTAGCAGTTGCTGACTTAGAAGGCAAAAGATTGCCATCTTTCCTTATCTGGACGACTGGCTCATTGTAGGCCAGTCTCCAGACCAGGTCAAACTACACCTACAAGTAACTCAGCAACTGCTTACATCTCTAGGTTTCCTTCTCAATCTTCCAAAGTCAGTTCTGGAGCCTGTCCAGCTTCTCACCTTCATAGGCGCAGAACTGAACACAAAAGAGAGCACTTCCTCCCTCTGGAAAGAGCAAGGACTTTGGTCTCTCTGGCCTCTTCTTTTACCTGCAGGTCTCTCGACCAGCAGGCATTTTCTACAGCTCCTGGGGCACATGGCTGCTTCTACAGCAGTAGTGCAGGGAGCAAGATTTCAGATGAGGACATCCAGTTCCATTTGAGAGCCTTTTGGTCTCAAAGGACAGATCCTCTAACCAAATTGATCCCAGTGACTCGAACCCTGATCCAGGCCCTTCAGTGGTGGCAGGACCAGAGCAATCTGAGACAGGGGTTCCCTTCACTCCCAGTCTCACTCCTGACCCTTACAGATGCATCCCTCTTGGGGTGGGAGCTCACATGGCGACCTTACTACCCAGGGTTGTGGTCCCCTCAGGAATCTCTGCTCCACATCAATTTGTTGGAACTCAGAGCAGTTTTCTAGCACTCCAGGTTTTCCACATCTGTTCAAAACAAGGTTGTTCAGGTCAGAACAGACAATACCTCTACAATGTGGTACATCAACAAGCAAGGGGGCACTCGGTCTATGGCCTTGTGCACCAAAGCAATGAAGTTGTGGTCTCTGGCTTATTCTCTGAACGCCTTCCTTACGGCAGTTCACCTCCCAGGCAAGGACAATGTCCTAGCGGATGCTCTCAGCAGGATTTCCCAGGGCCATCACGAATGGGCACTGAATCCCCTAGTACTGGAGGTAGTATTTGCCAGATGGGGCACCCATGATAGATCTCTTGCAGCCCCAGACAATCACCAACTTCCCTTTTGCTGCAGGCCCCAGTGTTGGGCTCAGTCCCTCTGGATGCCTTCCTACTCAGTTGGGAAGGAAGCTTCTCTATGCTTTTCCCCTTCCTCTTCTCTTCAAGGTGCTAGTCAAAATCAGATCTCAACCCTGCAAGATGATCCTGATTGCTCCAGATTGGGCCAGGCAGCCCTGGTACCCCTCCTCATGTCCTTAGCAGTCCACCTTCCCTGTGTCTTCCCAGGAATCACAACCTGTTAACCTGTGCCCAGGGAGAGTTTGGTATCCAGACCTCAAATTTCTCAATCTCAAGGCCTGGCTCTTGAAGAGTTAGAGTTTGCTGACCTACACCTTTCCCAAGGTGTTTGGATATCTTGAAGGCCTCTAGGAAGCCTTCCACCAGGGCTACTTATAATTCAAAATGGAAAAGATTTTCCATATGGTGTGCTGGTAAGCATATTTCCCCAGAATCTGCTGGCGTGCCCACGATCCTGGATTATTTGGTGCATTTGAATTCTTTGGGGCTGAGACCAGCTACCCTAAAAGTGCACTTGGCAGCCATGTCTGTCTTCTTATCAGCAGGTAAGCCTTCTTCTTTTTCAGCTCACCCTGTGTTCTCCAAGTTTTTTAAAGGGTTGCTTCACACCAACCCTCCGTTCAGGGACCCTGCCCCTGCTTGGGATCTTAATATTTGCATTGCCCAGCTTATGCAACCCCCTTTTGAGCCATTGTCTTCAGCAGAGCTTAAGTACTTGACCTGGAAAACTGTGTTTCAAACACCATGAAGTCTTGCTATATTAGGACCATTGCAGTCATTCCCCACACTTGAACTGCCCGGAGGAAACAGTTAACTCCAGAGTGATCTGGAGTTCCACACCACGAGGCGCTGTTCAACTCTATCTGGCTAGTTTCAAATGAAACTGTCAGATTCTTCTCCTTCACTGAACAGTCGCTCGGAGATCAGCTCCTTCAGCTCGGTTCATTTCTCGGTTCAAGCGGTATTTTCGGTTCACTGGAACGGCAAAAGTATTTATTTTACGCATTTCGGTTAAAAGCTCTATCTGGTAAACCGTAAGTACAGAAATTAAGTCTGTGTGGAAATTCATTATCGGTTCGGTTTTGAACGATCGGTTTATTAAAATATATGTGTCAAACTGTTTGGTTGGGCTTTTGATGCGGTTCCCGGTTCTTATCGGTTCTAAAAAACCTAACTTTTATTTGGGGTTTTCAAATACCCGTGACACGGTTAGGAACCGATAAAGGTGTCTTGCCTAGCACTGCCATCTAAAGGGCAAGTTTTGGTTAGGCTGGCATTATGTCTGAGAAACCCAAGAAAATCCGGGCCCACTGGGTTTCAACACTGTGATGTCTGTGGGGAAGCCTTTGCCAAGGCTGACCACACACCACTGTGTTTATTGTCTGAGGCTGACCCTCCTGTCAGACTGCCAGGTGTGTAAAATTTCCCTGCAGCCACCCTGGAAAGAGATTGGGCCGGCTCAGGAGCGAGAGAGACAAAAAGTCCGCTGACCCGGATGGCCAGCCGGTCCAGTACCCACTGGACCAGAGAATGCCCTCTGACCAGGGCGAGACTTCTCGGGCAAAAGGAAGGCTGGTTCAGAGGAACCAGTCCCAGCAAAAAGACAAAAGAAATCAGCAGGTCTGGAGTACAAAATTGTCTCTCCAACTGCTGCAGAGATAACTAAAGCCATTCAGATTGTCCAATCTTTGTCTCAGGGATCTGTCGAACCCCTGCATCTGGGAAAAGGGTGGCTCGTTCAGTCCCAGTGGTTCAAGATTATGGTGTTGAGGATTTTATGAACCACATGAGGGAGGAGAATTTGATCAGTATGTTTGTGACTGGGAAGGTCTGGGCGTGCCCATTGAACCGGACATTTCTCCAGATAGACCTTTAGAATCTCCCCTATGCTGTCTGAGTCCCTTCTCTTTTATGTTTTACAAAAGGTTGCAGAAACCCTCAGCTTCCTTTAGAAGAGGCTGTGGATGAGCAAGAGGAGCCTGATTATGTTGAAATGATGGATATTCCAGAGTCTAGGAGGTTGTCATTTCCTTTGCATAAGTCATTTAGGAAGCAAACAACAAAGATTTTAAAATCCTCATTCTGTCCCTCCTGTAGATAAAAAATGGACAGAAGGTATACCTTATCAGGCCCTGATACAGACTTCCTCTCTGAGCAGTGTAGTCATGTGGGTGTGGTGCAAGCTGCAGCCTGTGACAAGGCTAATATTCCCTGGCCTCATCCTCCTGATAAGGATTCCAGGAAGATTGATGCCATGGCGAAAAAACAATATATGGCAGCTTCTTTGGGACTCAGGCAGGCTAATTATATGGCTATGTGGCTAGATATCAGAAATCTAGATGGGACACTATATTGCAGTTAGCCAGGCAGGCCCAGGGCCAGCTGGCTAGTGAGTTGGAACAAGTGGCTGCTGATGGCATTGAAGCCTCTAAAGTTCAATTTCATACTGCTGTTGATGTTAATGATGTTTCCTCTAGGTCATGGCCACTTCTGTAGCTTTCCGTGGGTTGGCATGGCTCAGATGCACTAATCTGTCCCAAGATACTCAGTCAAAGGCTATGGATTTTCCTGTAATGGGAAATTCTCTGTTTGAGTGATCAAGCGGAAAATTATATGAAAAAGATGGATGAATACAGAACTACCTACAAAGTGCCCAAGCTAAGGGAGAGGCATGCCACTCCACAAAGGCATGCCCCAGGGGTGAGGTGAGGCCTTTCCACAGGCCCTTTACCAATCTCAAGCCTCCTCTGCTATTTCACAGAGGGTTTTCAGAGGCAGAGGTAGGCAGGGCACAGGTAGACAGTCGCCCTCCCTCAGCCTAAAGCTGCTGCCAAGCAGGCACCTGATGGGGTGCCCAGGGCCGATTCTCCTGTACCAGTGGGGGGCAGGTTGGCTTATTTCAGCCAGAACTGGCTGTCCCTAACCTCGGACAGGTGGGTTCTGGAAGTAGTAAGCCAGGGCCTGGTTCTCAGCTTCAAACAGTTCCCAAGGATGAGAGCCAGGCAATTTCCACCTGCAAACTCTTCAGAAGCCCTTGCTTTGGAAGCAGAGGTTTCTTCCCTTCTGGATTGCAAAGCAGTTGAAAGGGTCCCCCCTTGCCATCAGGGCAAGGGACTGTACTCAAGATACTTTCTTACCCCAAAAAAGACAGGAGAATGGCGGCCCATCTTAGACTTAAGGTACCTGAACAAACATCTATAGAAACCAAAGTTCAAAATGTTAACTCTAGCAATGATTTTGCCTTCCCTGAGGCCAGAGGACTGGTTAGCTTCCCTGGACCTCAAGGACGCCTATTTTCATGTCATGATCAGGCCTTCTCACCGAAAGTACCTCAGGTTCGAACTGCTCTCTGGCCACTACCAGTTCAGAGCAATGCCCTTCGGCCTAACCTCGGCTCCAAGGGTATTCACAAAATGTCTAGCTGTGGTAGTGGCTCATTTAAGAAGGCAAGGGATTGCTGTGTTTCCCTACCTGGACGACTGGCTCATAGTGGGTCAGTCTCCAGATCAGGTAAAATCCCACTTGCAAGTCACCCAGCAGCTTCTTACTTCCTGGGATTCCTGCTGAACTTACCAAAGTCAGTTCTGGAACCTGTTCAGGTTCTAACTTTCATAGGTGCAGAATTGAACACAAAGTTAGCCAGGGCATTTCTCCCCTCGGAAAGAGTGGACAGGCTCATTGCCCTGGCATCCTCCTTTACCCTGGGTCTCTTGACCAGCAAGGCACTCTTGCAACTCCTAGGGCACATGGCTGCTTCCACAGCTGTCGTGCAGGGAGCAAGATTTCAGATGAGGACATCCAGTTCCACTTGAGGTCCTATTGGTCTCAAAGGAGGACCCCTTACAAATTAGTCCCGGTGACCAAAACCCTGATCCTGGCCCTTCAGTGGTGGCAGGATCAAGCAATCTACTCAAGGGTTCCCTTTATACCGTTTACACTCCCTCACCCTCACCACGGATGCCTCCCTGTTAGGGTGGGGGCTCACTGGGCGACCTTTCCACTCAAGGGTGTGGTCCCCCAGGAATCTCTGCTCCACATCAATCTTTGGAACTCAGAGCTGTTCTTTTAGCTCTTCAGGCTTTTCAACTGTTGTCCAGAACAAAGTAGTTCAAATCAGGACAACAACACCACAACAATGTGGTACATCAACAACAGGGGCCTCGGTCATCAGCCTTGTGCACCGAGCAATAAGTTGTGGTCTCGGCTTACTCCTAAACACCTCCTGATCACAATTCACCTTCCAGGAAAGGACAATGTCCTGGCAGATGCTCTCAGCAGGATTTCCCAGGGCCATCACGAATGGTCTCTGAATCCTCAGGTATTGGGTCGGTCTTTGCCAGATGGGGCACCCTCAGATAGATCTCTTCGCAGCCCCAGACAACCATCAACTTCCTCTATTTTGTTGCAGGCCTCCAGTGCTGGGCTCAGTCGCCCTGGGCGCCTTTCTGCTGGATTGGAAAGGAAATTCCTATATGCTTTTCCCCCTTCCCTCTCCTCTTCAGGGTATTGGTAAAATCAGAACTCAGCCCTGCAAAGTGGTTCTGATTGCTCCAGACTGGGCCAGACAGCCCTGGTATCTCTCCTCCTGTCCCTGACAATCCACCCTCCTGACCTTGCCCAGGACCCATGACTTGCTGACCTGTGCACAGGGAGAGTGTGGTACCGGACCTCAAATCCCTCCACCTCAAGGCTTGGTTCTTGAGGAATTAGAATTGCTGATTTGCACCTTTCTCAAGGGGTCCTGGATATTTTAAAGGCTTCTGGAAGCCTTCCACTAGAGCCACTTACAATTCTAAGTGGAAGAGGTTTTCCTTCTGGTGTTCGGAGAAACAAATTGTACCAGAATCTGCTGACTTGGCCACTTTACTGGACTATTTGGCCCATCTAAATTCCCTAGGCCTTAGACCAGCTACCTTGAAGGTTCATCTGGCAGCTGTTTCTGCCTTTGTTTCCGCAGGGAAGCCTGTTTCTCTTTCCTCTCACCCTGTGTTTTCCAAGTTTTTTAAGGGGTTACTTCACACTAACCCTCCCTTTCGGGAACCAGCCCCTGCCTGGGACCTGAATGTTTGCATTACTCAGTTAATGCAACTTCCCTTTGAGCCCTTTCTTCTGCAGATCTCAAGTATTTAACATGGAAAACTGTTTTTCTAGTGGCTATCACTTCTGCCAGACGTATAAGTGAATTGCAAGCCCTTTCAGTGGAAAAGGATTTTATTTCTTTTCACAGGGATAAGGTAGTCCTCAGGACTAACAGAAAGTTTTACCAAAGTGGTTTCAGATTTTCATCTGAACCAGTCCATTTCTCCCAGTATTTTTCACTGAGCATTCTTCCTCGGGTGAAAGGAGACTACACAGCTTGGGCGTCAAAAGAGCCCTAAGCTACTATGTGGAGCTACCAAGGGTCACAGTTCGAATCCCTCCAACTCTTCCTTACCTATGGAGAGGTTGGCAAGGGAGACCTGCCACTAAGAGGACAATTGCAAGGTGGATTGTCTCTTGTATCAATTCTGTTACCAAAACTAGGTGGGAACCCCCTCAGGACTGAGGGCTCACTCCACCAGGGGTACAGCTGCATCTCTAGCGGCTGCTAGAGATATTCCCATTTTGGAAATTTGTCAAGCTGCTACCTGGAAAACAGTTCACACCTTTACCAAGCATTATTCCCTGGACGTCCAGTCCAGGACAGATGCTTGTTTTGGCACAGCTGTACTTCAGAGCCTATTTCCTAAGTAGGTTCTGACCCTCCTCCATGCAGGTACTGCTGTGTAATCTGCAATGGTCCTAATATAGCAAGACTTCATGGTGTTTGAAGAAAAAATTACTCACCTTAGTAATTGCTTTTCTTCTCATGGAGTCTTGCTATATTAGGACAACCTCCCTCTACCCCTCTCAGAACTCCTACTTGGGTATGGGGTTGGCAAATTAGTGCAAGCACTGTGTCATGCCATTTTAGTCTCTAGTTCCCCCTTGTTTCCTTTGGGTTGAGGAACTAGGTATTTCTATTTTTGTTAAGTGGTAGATGGTCCCTCTCTGGACTTGAGTCTTTTGGGAGAGGGGCCTATTAGTCTTGTATGGGGTGATCCTAACAATAAATATTGTTATTATTCTGTGATTGTTCTTATTCTACTAATGGTAGGTAGCCAATGGCTAGTGTAGACTTTTCCACACAGACTTGCTATGTTAGTTTAGCTCCGTAAAGAACCTGACAGTTTCATTTGAAACTAGCCAGATAGAGCTTTGAACAGCGCCCTCGCGCTGTGGAACTCCAGATCACTCTGGAGTTAACTGTTTCCTCTCCGGGGCAGTTCAAGTGTGGGGAATGACTGCAATGGTCCTAACATAGCAAGACTCCATGAGAAGAAAAGCAATTACTAAGGTGAGTAATTTTTTCTTCTGGTAGCCATCACCTCTGCCAGGTGCATAAGTGAGCTGCAAGCATTGTCAGTGGAGCCTGATTTTATCTCCTTTCACAGAGATAAGGTGGTCCTCAGGACTAACAAAGTTTTTGCCTAAGGTGGTTTCAAACTTCCACCTTAATCAATCCATGTCTCTTCCTGTGTACTTCACTGACCATTCCTCCTCTGGCGAGAGGAGATTGCACAGTTTAGATGTCAAAGAGCCCTTAGTTACTATATAGAACGTACCAAGGGTCGAGGTTTGAATCCTTCCAATTGTTCCTCACTTATGGTGAGGTTGGTAAAGAAACCTGCCACTAAAGATCCATTGCTAGGTGGATTGTCTCTTGTATCCAATTTTGCTATGAAAAACTGGGTAAGATTCCTCCCTCAGACCTGAGGGCTCACTCTACCAGAGGTACAGCTGCGTCTCTGGCTGCTGCCAGGGACATCTATCCTAGAGATATGTCAAGCAGCTACCTGGAAAACAGTTCACACTTTTACTAAGCATTACTCCCTGGATATCCAGGCTAGGAGTGATGCTCGATTTGGCACAGCTGTGCTTCAGAGCCTATTTCCTAAGTAGGTTCTGTCCCTCCTCCATGGAGGTACTGCTGTGTAATCTGCATATGTCATAATATAGCAAGACTTCATGTTACTAACATACTAACATACTATTTGCCAGCAGATTAGGCCTTACGGTCTATCGAGTCTGCTCGAACTTTAGATCCTTAGTTGGGTGCCAAGACCCTCCCATCCCTTGTGCTCCAGAAACCCGTATCATCCATCCCCACCCCCCTGGGACAGGACATCATCTGATACATCCACTTTCTGTGTCTGTCCCATCCTCTCTTGAAGCCCTCCACTGTGGATCTCTGAACTAGCTCACCAGGCAGTGCATTCCAAGGGTCCACCACCCTCTCAGTGAAAAACCTCCTCCTCTTTTCCCCCTTACCCTTCCACCTTCCAACTTCAAACCATGCCCTCTGGTGATACCTCCCTGCTTTAGTCTAAAGATCCCCTCCATGTTAACCCTATTTATTCCCTTGAGGTACTTGAAGACCTCAATCATGTCCCCTGCTCTCCTCTCCTCTCCTCCAGTGAAAACAGGCAGAGCTCCTAAGTCTGTCCTCATCGTCAAATCCCTAGCCCTCATATCACCTTTGTTGCCCTCCTCTGTACCCTCTCTAGAGCTGTATGTCCCTCTTTAAGTGTGGTCTCCAGTACTGTACACAGTACTCAGGTGTGGTCTAACCAGTCCATTGTACAGGCAGAATCACTTCCTTGCTCCGAGGTGATCCCTTACGATGCATCCCAACATCCTGTTTGCCTTGCTAGCCTCCTGCACTGCTCAGAGTTATTCATACATGCATCCACCATGACCCCTAGGTCTTTTCCCCTATTGAGGCCTCAGCGCCTCCCTCCCAGAGGTGTACCTGTGTTTAGGGTTTCCCGACCAAGATGCAACACCTTGCACTTGGTGATATTGAAATTTAATTTCCATGTGTGAGCCCAGCTTTCCAGGGTGTCCAGGTCCCTTGCAGGGCCAACCTCCCTCTTCTCCCTCAACTACTGCTCCCATCTTGAGTCATCCGCGAAGAGACTCATTTCACACCTATACCCTCCCCTGATGTCCGATATGTATGCATTAAACAGGATCGGACCCAGGACCTGAACCCTCGGTCCCCACTACCAACCTCTCTAGGGTTAGAGCTCCCCACAGACCACTACTCTCTAAGTCGTCCAGCTAGCCAGTTTTCAATCCATCTGACCATCAAAGGCCTACTCCTAACCCCATCAGTTTCTCCACCAGACCATTGTGGGGACAGAGTCAAGCCTTGTTGAAGTCCAAGAATAATACATCCACAGGCTTACCCCTGTCCAGTTCTGATGTTACCCAGTCATAGAACTCCACAAGGTTGGTTTGACATGATCTACCTGGCACAAACCCATGTTGCCGACTATCCAGACCTCCACCTCCTCCAGTACACCCCTAATCGTTCCTTTAGTATACTCTCCATTAATTTTCCCACCACCGAGGTCAAACTGATGGGTCTATAGTTACCTGGTACTTCCCTCAACCCCCTTTATGGATTGGTACCACATGTGCCTCTCGCCAATCCCTAGGTACCCTCCCTGTCTCAAGTGACCTGCTGAAAAGCTCCACCAGGGGTGCAGCCAGTATGTCCGCCAATTCCCATAGTACTCTCAGATGAATGCCATCCGGTCCAGGAGATTTGTCTTTCTTTAGGGCCTTGAGGGCTAACCACACCCTTTTGGCAGAGATAGCATCATCCGCCCCTCCACCTTACTGGCCTTTTATCTTACCCAGATGTGACACCCTGGGGTACCTCTCTCTCCCTCTTGCTCCATTTTGTTGCTCCCTGATGTTGTTTGAAGAAAAAATTACTCACCTTAGTAATGTTGTTTCTTCTAATGGAGTCTTGCTATATTATGATCTCCCCCCCAGCCTGCCCCTCTCAGAACCTCTATTTTTTGGATGTGGGTGGGCAGTGCAATGTTGGCACTTCATAGATGCCCACTTTATTTTCACCCTTTCTTAGGGTGCTTAGGTGTTATGCTTTATTTTTTCTTTCTTGAATCCCCTGACTTGAGTCATTGTTTTGGGATCAAGAACAAAAATGTTTGTTGTAGTTAGTAGCCAGTGGGCTAGTGTGGGTTCTGGCTTCCACACAGAACCTTAGTGAGTTTTTGCTCGTAAAGATCTGACAGTTTAAGTTTGAGCTACAACAGACAGAGTGTTCAACCGAGCTCGTGCTCAGGTTCCATGCCCTGCATGGAAAGTTAACTCTTTCACCTCCGAGCAGTTCTAACCTGGGGTTATACTGCATATGTCATAATATAGCAAGACTCCATTAGAAGAAACAACATTACTAAGGTGAGTAATTTTTCTTCTGGTGCTTCAATGCTTCATTCAAAAAGCACTCCATGCAACCTCAGTATGCTTTCATGTGGGCAACTGGATATTAGCAGCGGGTAGCAACTGTTAAGTGTGCCTCAGAATTTAAATTGTTTGTTTGTTTAATTTGTTGACCCAGTAAGCCCACTGGGCCTAGAAGTCCCTTTTCAGGGCAACTGGGTGGAGGATACAGTTGGTAAGCAACTGAATTTGAACCAGATTAAGCTGTTGGTGGTATTTTTAGTGAATGAGGGAAATTTGGCCAGGACATTGGGGAAATTCCCCTACTCATCAGTAGGGGGACTTGCTGTCTGCTTCCAAGATGGCCGCTCGGTGTGAGACTCCAGAGGAAGAGGATGTTCCTCAGTTGGGAGAGCAGGCCTCCTTTCCAACCACAGCTAAGCCTGAGGCTGATGAACTTTTATATTCAGATGCTGATTCTGAAGAAGAAATTCCAGAGATGTTTTTATCGATGGAGGATTTAAGTAAAATTGATGACTATTCAAGTATACAAGTGAAACAAACGCCTTTGTCTTCACAAGTTTTGATACAGCAGTTGTCTCAATGGCCCATACCTTTGGACTACAAAGAAAGGCCTTTACTTGCTCCAACTGAGAAGTCAGATGACATACCCTGTCAAATGCCCCAAGCAGCCTGTCAAATCTGCAGATGACGACTAACATCAAAGCACCTCCTGGGCAGCTGGGTGAGTCGATTTCAGTTAAACCACTTATTACAAATGCTTCTAATAAGAATAATGTGACTATTTCGGCTGGCAGTACTATTGCTTCAGCGAGCGAGTGCCCAAAGCCTACAGTTATCCAGGATGGATTTAAACAGAGTAATTAAGAAAAAACACAGCCATTACCTGTACGATTAGAGGGGCGGGGAGCAGCTGAAAGTTTTTCTCCACACAGCATATCTGCGACATCGCAAACTCGGCTTGCCAAAATGGCTGGGTTTGTAGTATTTAAAACTCCTACTAGTACTGCACCAAATGAGGCTACAGCTCCCCAATCGCTTCATCAGCGCATAACAGACTCTCAGACTCAGGTGACTTCTTTTACTTTTCCTTGAAAGGGGAGTGAAGGATGTTAAGCAAGCAACTGGGAAAACTACCCCCAAACCAAAAGATCTAAATGAGAAGTCTACTCCTATGGTTCCAACGGAAATTAACCATGCAGCAGTATCTGTAACAACTACTCTATCAGATGCTTGGTCACCCAAAAGGCTCTTTTAGGATCAGGATGGCAACAAACACCTAGAGGCATTTGATTACCTGACCCTATATGGGATTCCTCATTCACTTTCTCACAGTCTTCCCCAGATTGGAAACCAGTGGTGGAACAGGAGGTAAAGAACACTACCAAGTTCCTAGTTACTTTTCAAAAGGTATTATGGAAACAAATGTAAAAGACGCTGAACTACCTTGTTTTGAGGGCTTAAGGCCTTCCATTAATAAAGCTCTGATCCTTTATTGACTGACGCAAAACCTTCTGATTCAGATCAACCTGCTGACCCTAATCGAAACCCCTAATGTCATAAATTTTCTCCAGAGCCAGGAAAGAAGCTGCCCTAGAAGAAATACAGTTTGCATTGGATATAATGGAGGTTTGGAAGAAAGACCAGATCGTCATTATGTGGGGAAATGTTTATTCAAACATTCTTTACATTTTTCTCCTAAGGAAGTCCTTGCCTTCATTATCATCTCAGGAGAGGACAATTTCAATGTTAGTTTCACTGCTTATTCTTTAGACCTATTTTGGGAAAGATATGGGCAGGGAAGTTATCCCCACATGGACCCCTTTCTAGTTATTCCTCTCACTAAACCTTTGATAAAATATGTTATGGTGATGTTTAAGAATGAGAGGGTCCATGTAGAGGATATCACCTATTGGTTATCACAAAATGTGATGTTTTAAGTGCAACTGAACCTGTTTTGGACACTGAGATGTTCTGGACTGGGGTTGGAAATATAAAGTCAAACTGAGGCAGACAGAACAGGAGGAGCACATTCCTAATTTTTCTGTTGGGCAGAGACACGAGTCTGCTTTTATGGGGTCAGCCTCAGGTCTATTATAAATATGGCTAAAAAATCACCTTTCCAGTGTTCGTGACAAATCACGATGTGATAACTGTGGTGGAATAGGATATGTAACAATGCAATGGTCCAATAACACACGGTGTGACTTATGTGAAGAATTTGATCATGTGTTTAATGAATGCCCATGGGCAGCCAAAAATAAGGCCTCATGTATCAGCCCTCATTTACTAATACAACAAGCACAGGAGGCAGCTCTCCACGAGTCAGAGGTAAAATCCTCAGAATTCTCAGTCAAAGTTTCAAAACCCTCTATCTTCCCACTTAGAGGAGGTATCTTTGTTTATTTTACCAAAGGAAGAAGTTGTTGCTTTGGATTCTACCAGCCTTCCTTTACTTAAACCAATGTGTTATGAAGATCAGGTTGTCAAGGATAACATTCACACTGATCCCCACTGATAGGAGATCAACTAGAATGTTAAACCTAAACCCCCCATCAGTTGCCTTTGATTCAACTAATTTTATGCTGCAATTTTTGGGGAGATTCTGAGATGGAATTGGGAGAATCAGATTCACAAAATCTTCTTGGGATCCTTCAGTAATGGTTGTTGAAGACTACAAAGGAAAAAAAAAAAAAAACTGAAAAATAATCCACTATGTATTAGGACATGGGTCTAACTGTACTGTCTTGGGGTGTTTTAAATACATATAGTTTATTAAATACTGCTAAGAGGCAAGCCATTTTTCAGTTTATTCATGATGAGAGCAAACAGGTTTGTTTCGTGCAGGAAACCTGGATGTATTCCTTTGAACAGGTAGCATCATTCAAAAGGGACTGGCCCAGGGGTTCTTCTTATTAGTCCTTTGGCACTAATAGTGCAGATGGAGTGGGAATACTTTTTAATTCTTATAACTTTAATTTGTATAACTTAATTGCCCTTTTTCCTGGTAGACTATTGATTCTAGATGTCAGGTTAGGAAATATTGATTGCAGAGTTATAAACATATATAACTCTCAAACCAAGGCAGATAGAGTCGCATGTATGAAGGCAGTGCAGCCCTATTTATTATCCTCTTACAACATTTTTGGGAGGTGACTTTAATTGTAGCCTTCCAAAAAAACAGTCAACAGATAAAAAAAAAAACTTATTGTGATTCCAACTCTTTGGGGAATATCATTCGATTGGCTGGTTTAACCAATTGCTCTAAATTTCAGACACAAGGCCCAGGATTTACATATTAGTGGGGTAAATATAAAACTACCATAGACAATTTATTTGTTTCCTCTAATGTACCCATTGGTAATTTTATAGCAACACCAATGGAATTTTCAGATAATTTGATCTTAAATTTCTCACTTAACGCCAACTCAATAAAATCTAGGAAGAAATATAGATGGAAACTCAGTACCTCAATCCTTATAGATAATTTAGTTAAAAATACAATTCTGACTATTATCAGAGCATGGCTTTTGAGGCCTTCTTACATACTGATTTAGGAGAGTGGTGGATTGATACCAAAACTGATCTTAGTACTTGGTCTAAAAAATTTGGAAAACAAACAAGGAACACCAAATTTCATAAATATCTTACACTTAGAAATCAATTACAAAAGCTTTATACTCTATCATACATATCTCAAGTTGATTATACAGTTCTGATTAATAATATTAAAAGAGAAATGCAAAAATATCAGTATGACAGAGCACATACAATGCAGGCAATGCTATCTAACAGCACTAAGAAATCACCACTGGGAGATACCTTTGAGGCCTGTAAACAGATTAATGACTCAATGCATATTGAATTCTTGAAGGACAAGACAGGGAAAGTGGTAGACTCAGTTGAAAATATTGAATCTTAATAAAACATCATTTTAGTTCATTGGCCCCAAAGTCTCCTATTTTACAGTCAGACATTGAAAATTATTTGACTCTTTTGAGTTTTCCATCATTACTTTGGAAGCCCTTAAATTACAAGCTCCAGTCAGGTCAGTCTTCAGTTATAAGAGAAAGGGGAAGAAGCTTCTAGCTGGAGGCTGTGAGAGTAAGTAGACTTGAAAGATTTTCTTAGCTGGTATTGTGTGTGTTTGTAATTGTATTTGAGGGCTGGTCTTGACTGCCATTTATTGTGCCTTTACATTTACTTTGGGCAGCCTTTTATTATGCTTTTACATTTAGTTTGGGTAGGAGGAAGGGATTCTAGCAGACAATTTGGTGTGTGTGTGTGTGTGTGTGTGTGTGTGTGTGTGTGTGTGTGTTTATGTGTGTGTTTAAAAGTTGCTATCTGGCCTGTAAGTGCAGGCATCATATTACAGGGGATTAGTACTGTTTGAATGTGAGGTGTGACTGCCAGCTCAGTCAGTCTTCAGTTAGAAGAGAAGGGGGAAGAAGCTTCTAGCTGGAGGCTGTTTCAGTAAGTAGACTTGAAAGATTTTCTTAGCTGGTAGTGCTTAGAGGTGCAGCGAAGGGCAGACACAGGGCTGATACACTCTTGTGAGAATTAGGTGTAGGCCCTAATCCCACCCTCTCCCACCCCTCATTCCCCAGAGCTCAGCTCATTTATAGGGGAACACCTGTCCAGCAATTGGAGGAAAAGGCTTCAGATGCAGCTCATGTAGTTCTAGCCACTGGGGGTTGGGTTTAAAGGCTGAAGAGAGGAGCTAGGAGCTTAGGAGTTGTACACTTACCCCTGTACGTTTACTGTGTAGTACTGCACTTAGTAATGGGGGTACCTGTTACTGTGGGACTGTATCTAGGATTAGTGGGTGACCTGATTAATGGGTAAGGTGTATCTTGGACGAGTGGAGAACCTGGTTGTTCACCAAGGAAACCTACTTGGAGAGGATGGGACCACATGTCATTAGGGCCGGCATCTTTGGGAGGGTGGTGGGGTGCACAGGGTGTGGGTGGCCATGATACTGGACTGGGCTTGGAAGTTCGGTGGTTGCCCAGTGTGCTACCAGCTGGCACAGCTTAGGGAGGAGGTTGAGGGGATTAGGAGACAGCTGGAGGGAGGGGGGAGGTATGGGCAGGGAAAAGGGCAGGGGCTCTCCCATAGGGTTGCACCAAGCACTAGGGGCAGGGGCATAGGTAAAGGAGTGCAGGAGAGTACTCTGGGGTCGTATAGAGATCCTGACAGAGTGGGCCCAAAAGGAGGACACTACCAAGGAAACAGGCAGGTATCTGGGGACCCACACAGAGGAGACCAAAGGGAACATTCTCACAGAATGAGCAGATGGCTGGAGCTGGACAAAGCACAAAGATTAGATCAGACAAAATAATACTGCTCAAACCTCTTCTATGAGATAGAGGGATAATCTATATAACAAGAAATGAAAGATAGAAGTGAACAAAGAGGAACAGATGTAGGAGCAGAGACAGGAATATAGGAAAGACAGAGATCAGAACAGGAAGGAGGAAGAGGAGTGAGAAGAAAAGCACAAGGAAGAAAACTAATGCGGAGAAAAGAAGGACAAAGAAGGCTGGAAGATACTAAATAAAGGAAACTAAGGAGGTTTGATAGAGGAAACAATACAAACAAGATTAGAACTAGAGGCTCATGAAGAAGGAAGCAGAATCAAACAAGTTAGATGGAGAAAAGACCTAAGCAGTGACCAGGGGTAAGAATTATAGGCTCAGCAGGAGGTGAGGCATAGGATCGGAGGGGAGGCTGGCCAAGGTAAATAAGGAGGGGTTAGCAGGTGGCACCCTGATGGAGTTCTGGAAGCAAAGTCCTGTGCAGTGTGAGAATATCCAGGACTGGGAAG
Organism: Neoceratodus forsteri; assembly: GCA_016271365.2. NCBI lineage: Eukaryota > Metazoa > Chordata > Ceratodontiformes > Ceratodontidae > Neoceratodus > Neoceratodus forsteri. The sequence continues at coordinate 1,398,593,079 of CM057458.1, read as the reverse complement.
GAGAAGCCAGAGAGAGGAGGAGGCAGCAAGGTCAGCTCCTAGGGTGGGGCTGACCAAATGAGCAGACATGAAAGACCGCTAGGCCTATTCTGCTGGCATTTTAGTATGTTAGTATGTAATTACAGAAATAGAGATAGAATTAGCTATTCAACAGCTTAAAAATGATACTTCTCCTGGTTTAGATGGGCTTCCTAACACATTTTACCAAGCTTTTTCCAAACTAATAGTGATTTGTCTTCAACAGGTCTTCCAATTTTTTATGGATTGTAATCTCATGTTTTCTTCTTTCACTGAGGGTTTGATGATACATTTGTTTAAATCAGGTGATAGACATGATATAAAAAATTGGAGGCCTATAACACTTTTAAATACAGATTATAAAATATTTACAATTTTGATAAATAATCGACTTAAATTATATACCATGCAGGTAATTTCCCCTTAACAATTTTGTGGTCTTCCAGATAGAAGAATTCAAACAGCATTAATGGTAATAAGGGATGTAATTGAACATTTAACACTTGGAGGGGTTACAGGCTATACTGTAGCAGCTGATTTAGAAAACGCCTTCGACAGAGTTTATCTCCCTTATTTATTCCAAGTATTGAATAGTTATGGCATTCCGTTCCATTATTAAATCTTATTTGTCTTTTATAGAACACTATAAAGGTTTATCCACTAATAAAAGGGGTTATAGCACAAGGTTTTTCTATGCAGACTGGAGTGAGACAAGGATGCCCTCTGAGTCCTCTACTGTATATATTTTCTTTAGACCCCCTTCTGCATTCCCTAATAGAGGTCCCTAGATGGACAGGTATATTTGATTCCAGTTCGGTCAACATTTGCTTTTATAACCTTATGCTGATGATGTTATATCTTTATCACAGACTCCAAGCAATTGAATATCTTTTTAACTGAATTCAACAGTTTTTCAGCAATTTCAAATGCTAAATTGAATATTGCTAAAACTAAGGGTTTAATTGTTGGAACTGGTAACCAGTTGGAGATTCATCACAATGGTATTCCTATATCAAATACACTTCTTACTATTTTGGGTGTTCTTTTAGGATCACAAAATCTACCCAGTGAAAATTGAGATATAGCACTTAAAAAAATAGAAGGGAAGATAACAAGATGGAATCAGTGGAAACTGACCAAGAAAAACATATTTTCAGACTAAAACAATTTATCATTCCCTGTTTGCAATATATTGTAATAATTTTATCCATTACCCATACATTTTGAAACAAGAACATGCAGTGCATTTTTTAGATGTTAAGGGGGAATAGGCTAAACCCGGTTAAAAGATGCTGTACATATTTAGATAAAAATAAAGGGGATTTAGGAATGTTAGATCCCATAGTGTTTTTTCATGCATTATTTTTTCCCCAGATGATTACATGTGGGCTTATTAATAAAGAGGGTGTTGGCCAAGCATGGGTTAAAAAAGTTTTAGAAAGATATTTTTCGGTTTGGCACAATATGGCTCCAAAATTGAATATACATGTCCATATTCCTCTTTATTTTAAACATGCGGTTCAAAAACTTTATAAATGGCAGATTGCTAAAGACGTGATACAGAAGAATACTGCACGTATATTGTATAAATTAATAATTAAAAAAAACTCTACCCTACTGAGCCTAGTTTTAAAAATTGCCCTACTGTTAAGAATACTTTTGTTCTGGCTCAATTGAATAATAAAAGTCTTCCCCCTCATATGTGGGAAACCCAGTGGCTGCTAATGTATGGCAGATTGAATATTAGGAACGCAACGAAATATAAAGCTAAGATTGAATGGAACTGTCCATATCCTGAGTGTATTAATTTAGAAGAAACAATGGAGCATTTTTTTGTTAGATTGTTCTCATGCAAAATCTTTATGGGTCTTTTTAGTGAATAAATGGAATTTACCATGGTTGCAATATCTCACTTATGATATTTTAGTTTTAGGTATATATCCCTCAGGATTAGCACATTTCCATCAAGATACCCTAACAATTTTTTTAAGCTGCCCTAGATTTTATCTCTGGCAAGCGAGATGTCATTGGGTGGTCTATCAACATAAAATGACTTATGAAGGATATTGTCAAATAGTAGACCAGGAACTGATGAAAATATATTTAAAAGATAAACAATTGTTTACCTCTGCTGATGTTACTCGTTGGTGGAAAGGTCTTCAAAGATTTATTACATATGATAGTTGATTTGTGTATATCTGAGCATTATGAATTAAGTTTATTTTTTCTCCTGTTTAGAACAGTTAAAATGCTTTTTCTTTCTGTTGAAATTGTATTACATTATTTTTGTGTTGTTCAATACGTTTTCATTCTAATAAAACTTCCCCTCTTTTCAATAAGTGCCATGGGATCCTTAACATCCACCTGAACTACCACCAATCCAGGCAGATGGGACCTCGGTTTAACGTCTCATCCGGAAGATGGCACCTCAGAAGTGCAGCACCCCTCTCATGCTGCACTACAGTGTCAGTATTGGGATATAAACCCAAGTGATAATTGGAGATTCAGACACATCTGGTGCATAGCCACACGCAGCACAGTCCCACACTGTGGGTTGGTTAATGCTTATATGTAATCTAATGCGATATAAGGCACAAACTGAGGAAAAGATAGCCAACTCTGTTAAGAAGGGGGATAAAACCTTTTATAGATACATTAGGAAGCGAAGAAAGACCAAGGGAGTTATACAGAGACTTAATAAAGGGGAGGGAATGTGGGCAGAGGGTGACAGTGAAAAAGCAGGGATACTGAATGAATATTTCTGATCAATATTCACAATGGAAGGGGGGTACCTAAACCAAACAAGAGAGAAACTCTGAATAGGGGTGTCGATACCAGTCCATTCGCAGAAGAAAGGGTTTTGAAAGAACTCTTGAAACTGAGGGTGGACAAAGGAATGGAGCCTGATGGGATTCACCCAAGAATTCTAAAAGAACTAAGGGTAGAACTAGTAACACCACTGACTACTCTCTTTAACAAATCATGGGAGGATGGGGTGGTACCTGAGGACTGGAGGAGGGCAAGTGTGATTCCACTTCACAAAAGTGGGAGCAGGGCAGAGGCAGGAAACTACAGACCAGTTAATTTGACTTCAGTGGTAGGGAAAATGATGGAATCACTTCTGAAGGAAAGAATTGTTGAGTACCTAGAGACCAGTGGTGCACAGGACCCAAGGCAGCATGGTTTCACAGCAGGAAGGTCATATCAGATGAACCCAATAGATTTCTTTGGGTGACCAAAGTAGTAGACCAGGGAGGAGCTGTGGATATTTTCTACCTAGATTTTAGCAAGGCATTTGACACAGTCTCACACAAAAGATTAATATACAAGTTCACCAGCCTTGGAGTGGGTCCCAAGGTGGTAGCCTGGATAAAAAATGGCTAGACAACAGGACACAAAAGGTAATAGTAAATGGAGTCCACAGTGAAGAAAGGAGGGTAACTAGCAGGGTACCGCAGGGTTCGGTACTTGGACTGTTCCTCTTTAATGTCTTTATAAGTGACATTGGAGAGCACCTGGAAGGAAAGGTATGTCTCTTTGCAGATGACACAAAGATCTGCAGCAGGGTTGATATACAAGGTGGGGTGGAAAGCATGAAAAGAGACTTGGCAACGTTGGAGGAATGGTCAAATATGTGGCAGCTCAGATTCAATGCAAAGAAGTGCAAGGTAAAGCAATCTTTGAAACAAAAACCCAGTGGAAGAGTACACAATGGGGGGTGAGTTAATAACAACAACAAACATCGAAAGAGACCTAGGAGTAATTATATCAGATGACCTAAAGGTGGACAAGCAATGTGAGAAGGCAGTAAGGAGGGGTGGCGGGATACTGGGATGCACAGGGAGAGGCATCAACAGTAGAAAACAGGAAGTTGTTATCCCTCTGTACAGACAGTTAGTGAGACCCCATGTGGAGTACTGCATGCAATTCTGGAGATGCCATCTCCACAAAGACATAGACAGAGTGGAGGCTGTTCAGAGGAGAGTAACTCAAATGGTGCAGGTTCTGCACCAAAACCCATATGAAGAGAGACTAAAGCAGCTTAATATGTATACCCTTAAGGAAAGAAGGGAGCGAGGAACATGATAGAAACTTCAAGTATCTCAAGGGAATTAACAAAGTACAAGAGGGTAGTATCTTTCAGAAGAAGAGATGTGCATGAACAAGGGGCACAATTTGAAGATAGAGGGGAATGGCTTAGAGGAAATGTTGGAAAGTATTTTTTCACAGAGAGAGGTTTGTGGATGCATGAAACAGCCTTCCTGAGGAGCTTGTGGAGTCAGGAACAGTTGGAGAATTCAAGAATGCATGGGACAGGCAAAAGGCAATTCTAGTGGGGGGGTAGGAGGAAGTAAGCTGTTGATTAACTAGAATCTGCAGCTTATCCATCAGGTAGGGAAATGGGCAGACTAGGTGGGCCAAGTGGTCCTGATCTGCTGTCAAATTCTATGTTTCTATACTATAAAACTAATGATAATAAGGAGGAATAATGGAAAATGAATGATGATGATGATACTTGTGCGTACAGTACTTGTACTTTACTTGTGTTATACTGTAAACAGCCGGCTGCAAGTCACAAAGTAAGATTATCCCATGGGCCACCCACAGCCAGCAGCACAGGCACATCAACTTGTATGTTGTTTGTCTGAACAGTATTTTTTTTAATACATGAAATCGTGAATGAAGATTAATAAGTGATCATGATCCATGATTGGATGGCACAAGTGAAAGGTTTATTTTGCCACCCTCCTGCCTTTGCCCTGTACACAAGCCACACTGAAGCCAGGAAAAATATTTGGGATTTCTGGGACTGTTACCTTTATCGTAGGCCCCATTGAAGAGTCTCTCTCTCTCTCTCTCTCACTCCTCTGGGCATCACAAGTCATTGATTTATTTTGCAACCCTGCTGCCCTTGCACTGTACACACAGTTACACTGAAGCCAGGAAAAAAAAAGTATTTGGGATTTCTGGGACTGTTACATTTTTCATGGTCCCCCAGCAGTCTCTCTCTCTCTCTTTCTGCTCTGGACATCACAAGTCAAAGATATATCTTGCCACCCTTCTGACCTTGCCCTGTATACACAGCCACACTGAAATGTTATTTGGGATTTCTGGAACTATTACATTTATCGTGGCGCCCCCTTGCTGTCTGTCTCTCTCTCTAACCAAAACAGCACCAGTCAAAGATGTATTTTGCCACCCTGCTGTCCATGCCCTGTACACACAGCCACACTGAAGCCAGGAAAAGCAATTTTATTTGGGATTTATCGGACTGTTACATTTATCATCAGCCCCCCGCAGTCTCTCTCCCTCTAGATGAGATTGTGAATGAATGTTAGCAAGTTATTATGATTTGTGATTGGATGGCACAAGTCAAAGATTTATTTTAGCACCCTGCTGCGCTTGCCCTGTACACACAGCCACACTGAAGCTAGAAAAATAAATTTGGCATTTTTTGTAACTGTAAAATTTCTCTTGGACCCCCAGTAGTCTCTCTCTCTCTACTCTGGATTAGTAACGGCACAAGTCAAAGATTTTATCAACCTGCCCTTTCTCATATACACATTCAGCTACACTGCTTGAGGCCAAGAAAAGAAAAAAATTCGTTTGGGATTTTCAGTAACTGTAAAATCTCTCTTGAGCCCCCAGTAGTTTCTTCCTCTCTCTTCTGAATCAGGAATGGCACAAGTCAAAGATTTTACCTACCTGACCTTTTTCATGTACACAGCTACACTCTCTGAGGCCAAGAAAAGAAAGCAAATCTTTCATTTGAGATTTTCTGTAACTGTAAAGTCTCTCTTGGGCCCCCAGTAGTCTTTCCCTCTCTCCTCTGAATCTGGAATGGCACAAGTCAAAGATTTTGCCAGCCTGCCCTTACTCATACATACAGTCACACAGTACTACCACACTGCCTTATTTTACAATTCGCATCCCCCCGGCAGCCACCCAGGACACCACTGTCTCCCTAGTCCCAAGTCCCGACTCCCCAACCTGCCTTCACCCACCCCCGATGATCGGTTTCTCTCCCTCTCCTTTCTCTTACTCTCCCTAATTTCTTTTCTTCCTTCCCCTTCAGCTCATAAACTTCTGTTTTTTGTTGCATTTTGGGGGGGGGTCGTGCTTTTGTTTGGTGACTCTCTCTGCTGGCTGGCTGGGTTTGCTGAGTGCAGCTCCTGCTCCTCCAGTCCTCACTCATCTGGGACCACGTTGCACACTCAGCATGATTATATACCGTGAGTGTGTCATGTGACCTTCTGTTGCCTCATTGGCTGCCTCTGGCCACCTGTATGTGTCAACGGCATCCCCATGGCAACAGACAATGAAATCATTGAAATGTCATCTCCACAGACCTGGACCTTACTTCTATGGCAAAGTCCATATTTATCCGGGTACTTGGATTGCGTGTTTGATCTGGGGGTCCAGACCTCCTGTAGAACAGTCCGCACAGCCCTACCGCTGGTAAGGGCATCAAAACAGATGCTGTACTCACTATTCCATAAGAGTGACCCAGTGGTGAAACTGCCCACCAGAAACCCGCAAGAGGACAGAGAAGGGCTCCGGTGTCAAGAGGCCCAGTTGCAAAGAATGAAGACCCCAGAAGGGTTGGGGTGTGTGTACCACTCTCTCCTAGCAAGGACTCCCTAGCAGACCTACCAGATGATGACCTCAAGTGGTACCGTCCCTTCTTCTTCCTCCAACAGGAAGGAGAAAGGCATGTGGTTGAGTGACCGGGTCCCTGACTGAGATTAGGAACAGGCCCATTGGTTTTTGTGCTTAATGGAGGACTGTTCTTCCCACCAAGCACCAGACTGTCCATGGTCTGACTCCCTCTCTGGAGAAGGGCAGCTGACTGGAGACAGCCCCACTGCCTGAACAGCTTTCAAGACAGATATTGTCCATGGTCGACTCCGTTAATGCCAGGCTGAGAGAATTTCTTCTTCAAACTATTTTTTTTTTTAATAAATAGAAACACTAGAAGCTACTAATACTAATTGAAACTGAAATACTATAACTGCTGTTGCATAGATGTAAAGATTTGACTTACGGCCAGAGAGTGACGTAGTCACTGAGGCGCACTTGACTGCAGGAAAAAGGGAACTGAAGCAGTTGGAGGGTTGACACTGAGATAGCCTACACAGGTGTGAGACAGTCTCATGGTGCCATGCATGTGCAGTCCTGCCTCGGCACTAGTCCTCCTGCAGATATTTTTCTCCCGCTGAGTCAGAGGACCACCAGCATAGTCTCAGCAGTATGAATGAATGGTGAAGACTTTAAGTCCAGGAAGATCCACCAGCCTGACATGGTTTACACTATCTCTGAGGAGGAGGTTCGTTTATATGTTTACAGTCCTATATTCAGGCTAGCCACACACATTCTGAACTTAAGGAGAAAGTGGTATCACCAACACTGGGACTTTAAATCCAGTAGCAGCACCCATTGTACCACCTGACTTTGGACCCAATGTCATTGACACAGGTACTGTTGTGGAGGATGATGGAGGACACTTGAATACAGCACCTACAGAGAATATAGAGATACCTAGACCTTCTAAATCCATTCCTGCACTGGATGCAGAATCTTTCAATTACCTTGCACAAGTCTTTGCAGAAGAGCCATTTGTAGCTTGTCAATCTGGAAGGGAATTCAAGCAACCTGTAAAACTCATTTATGATGCCTTTGGTATCTTCAACAACCGTCCATAAATGTGGTGCACAACAGAACAAATTTACTGCTGAATCCTTTGCTGCTCCCCTCCTTGTGCTGTTCCCTTGTCATCTTTGGGAATTGTAGACATACCAGTTGGGAAGACTATAAATTCAAAGGCATGCCCAGTGTTCATGTTGAATAACATCATCTCTCAGTCAGGATGCAGGTGTATTAGATAGACTGTTCTGTTGTGTTTAGCATGTTTGTGTTCTTCATGCCTCAACATGGATGCAAGGATTTCAGTGTTGGCGAATGTAATCACCTCCTAAAAGGGAGCCTATCTTTGCCTCTCTCCAGAGCACTGCTGTTACCCTCCCTGGCACTGCTCTTTCACCCCAGTTCTGGTCTAGGCTGCTGCTGCAGGAACTGGGGCTGGACTAGAAACTATCATTTATTCTTCCAGCCAGCCAATGCACCACCATCTCTCTTCACTCAACCAGCCCCTGAACTGCCTTCAGGGTCAGAGAGCCCACAGCAAGGAGGTTGCTCAGTTTCAAGCAGCTCTGAAAATTACACAAAGTGCAAAACTGCTCCTCCCCATGGAGCACAAGGTTTGGGGACACTCAACAGTGCTCCCCTGCCCCCAATGTACCCCCCCAGCCCCACCAGATGGCAGTAGGGACTGGGAGGTATTGATCCTGATAGCCAGAAGCCAGATATGCATGTCAAAATAGAAGATAAAGTGAAAGACTATAAAAGCAGAAATGTCCATAGTTTCTCTGGCCCCAGAACTACTGAATGGGGGTCAAAGGACAAACAATCTGGCTGGAAATGTTGGGAGTTCCTGTGCTTAATTTTGCAGAGCTAGCCAACAGCAGCCAACTTAGCTCTGCAAACCAACTAAATTAGTACATCCTGTCCCCAAGAAAGTGACATCAGTTTGAAGCTCTAGATCAGCTCTGCAAAACAACTAAATTGCAAGCTGGCTCAGAACTTGTGTGCATGCTTTTCCCCAGGAGCTGACCACCACTGAGAGCCAGGGGTTTAGCACAATGACTAATGCATGAGATACTAGCCATTGCTATTTGATCCCTGGATTTCTACACAAGAGAGAGGGATGTGAATAGAACAGATTTAGCTAGGAGACACAAGAAGAAAGACCTCTACAGAAAGTCAGCAGTGAACCAAAAAGGTGGAAGAAAGCTGTTGAAAGAATCTTTGCAGAAAGATTGCTGATTCATCGAGAAACAACACCAAACTCCTTCCTGGGCTTTGCGAGCTATCAGGACTTGTCTTAACAGACGATCTAAGTCACCTGAGGCCCTGGTTGAGTGTCTACTCCTTGGGGGTTGTGAAGGCAAGTCCTTCGCAGGGTGACGAGGACATCAGAGACCAGCACGGTCCACACTCCTTGCCATTCATAAGTGCGTTGGGTCAGCCGCTCATGTACCATCATCCAGATCTGCAACCCTAAGAGAGACCTCTCAACAGAGCCAGCCTGCAGAATCTGATGGGTTATGAATACTGGGACAATACCCCTCCAATTCTTCTGCTAGTCAAGAACAGATAAGAGTAGCTACTGGACATTTTCTGCATGATTATTATTCAAAGCTCATTTATAGAACTGCAATAGAAAGGAGCAATTAACATTTGTGTTGAATAATTTAGGATCTTACACCACCAACATTAAATCAGTACCACACCTTGGTCCAACATCAGGCCTGCAACTGCCCACTGTGTGCACATACATAATGGACTGCACTGGGAGCTATCAAAGGAACTTTGGCATACTCGTGCACCAATAAGGGAAACTAAATACAGTGTGGGTACTCACCAGTGGGTGGTGGGATTTGGGGTGTGATCTCAGAATTATTTCCCTGCATTTAATCCATTATCTGTACCCTAATCCTAATATTGTTCCTGTCCCTCTAATAAATATCTCTTGTGTTTAAACTGCAGTTTATTGTGTTTTGCATGTCGTTGTCTTGGCATGTATAGAGAATATGTTGCAGGTTGTGAATAACTGTAAAGATTCTCTGTCACGAGAATGAGGGTTACATTCATTTCCTGTATAGCAGTACCCTGTCAGCCATCTGTTAAAAGGATCCCATAAGGTGAAGGCACTGCACCATTTTGTATTACCTCAGTACCAATTGAACTCAGGTGACATTCACCTGAAGGCCTTATAAACTGTCTGCAGGATTATTGTACATGCATAGTCTAACACCTTGTGGGTGGGGAGGTTACTTATGTGATAACTTGGTCATCCCTCCATTCATTTTGTACTGGCAAGTTTGAAAAATATAACTTTGGTATATTACTTATCACTCATCAATTCTTTCTTTTGTTTAAGGGTGCCAAAAATCGACTTGCAAACCAGGTCCCTCTGATCATCCAGTTCTATATGATGGAGCAATTTGGGAAAAGACTGGAAGAGGAGATGCTAAAACTACTGCAGGAGAGGGACCGACTCAAAGAGCTTCTTCAGGAGGATGTCACTACTGCTGGGAAGCGGGAGTTCCTGAAGTGTCGTCTAATGCGTCTGACTAAAGCCCGCCAAAAACTAGCCAGATTTCGGTAGTAAGCTAGCTACAGTAGCTCTACTTTTAGAAGTATGAGTCCAAAGCAATGTTTTCAAGAAACGTTTTCAAATGTAGACTAGGTAGATCTTTTATGTACATGTTGCTGTTCCATAATGCTCACAAGACTTCATAATATGTAAGTGACAACACAACACAAGGAATGTGGACGCTTTTTGATATGCCCATGCCTTGGGTGTGCTGTGCGGCACTAGGCAAAGCCAAGTGTCTTCAAACACCTGAGAAGAGTTTATATCAGAGCATAACTGTACACCTCAAAGTGCATTATGGCACTTCTGAAATGGATGCAGAGTTAAAATATACAGGAAAAAAAACACATAAAAACAGTGCAGGCATGCAGGCATTGAAGAATAATTCACGTTCATGTGATTTGGTTTTTAAAGTAGGATTTTTCTTTACATTTTATAAAATGTACAGTAGTAATTTATAGTTATAAAGGGAATCTAGGTCAGTCAATTCCATCACCACCTTTTCTCCATTTCAACAGCAGGGATGAAGAAGTACACAGTTACTTCATACAATATTTGACCAATTGGCGCTAGATTTTCAAAAGCAATGGGTGCAGACTCAGGCTGTGCCGGCATCTGTTAAGTTGTATCCAACTACCTGTATGCAATTTTTCACATGTCTGTTTACAAGACTGAAAGTCATGTTTTGTGGTACCTCCCATTACAAATTATTTAATGCAGGGTTTCTGTCATTTTGTTGTGAAAATGCTACTTTTGAAGGATATACAGTAGACCATTTTATAAATAGCTGACCAGCTTGGAGAGATGTCTCACTGAAAATATGGGTAGGCGGATCTGTGATGGATCCATTTAAAAATCCTGACAAAAATATTTAGCATAAAGCAATAATCAGTTTTAGATCTGTAGGTACCTGTTCATCCTATATTAACCAGGATTGAGATAATGAAAAAGATTTACTGTAGGTGTCATTGTTGGTGGGAAGCTGAACCTCTCTTAAAGGAGATAGGAAATGATTTATAATTGTTTTGAACTGTTAAATAAAAATCATAAATAACAAGGAATGGCCTCAGTGTGTGTATAAAAGCATTGCTGATGTTTAAAGATGCATATTTACATGCTGGCCTCTTAATTTCGAAAGCTGCATCAGTTTGACAGTTTTTTTTAATCAGGAGTCTAACACTGTTCTGCCTATGTATATTCCTGCATTACTGCTAATGACTCTGCTCAGTATCTGACCAACCTCGTAAGCGATAGCCAGAATAGTGCTTGTAGTGCTTCTTTACTAGGGAACATGTACTACTGTGAGACTGCATAACATGTATAGTTGAAAACTGGGCATTAATTTTACTAGAGCTTGCCAACCACATTACTTGAAGTGTTACTCTATTGTATTGTTATTTTAGCCTGGACTAGAAGTTAAGGTAATGGTGAGAGTTTTCTTCCTTAATAACTAATCCTAGTCCATAAATTACCCAGCACCAGCTACGACGTTCATAAGAAACCTCCCTCTAGTCTGTCAGCACAGCAAGCTCTCTAACCAGATATCCTCCTAAGTGTAGCTAGCTCTATTTTGAACTCCTAACACAAAACCCGATTGACTCTGTTATGGCAAGTCCGTAGCCCTTGTCTCCCACTGGACAGGGCAGACAGCCTGAGAAAACAGCACCTAAAACTTAATACAGGGATATTCTCCTGGCAGGTATCCACCCGAACTTCAACCTAATTAACTATTCTACCAGAAGACACATTGGTCTTCCAATATGGCCCTGGAGAAATATTCCCCAAACCAGGGTACTCTTTGCCTTAAGTCACGATATGAAAGAAACCCGCCTGCCTCTCTCCTAAACAGGGGTGTACTCCTTGCCCTTCTATATATACTTTCCCTCCACTGGGTGGACAGGTGCATTGGGAACGGACACTTCGACCCCAAGTGGCTAAATCACAATGACCCCTATTCTTGTGGTCATTACTGTTGAACCTCTCCCACAAGATCAAATGATCTTCTCACAGCACGTGAGTTGGTAAAATGGACACTTACATGTGTTGCTCCATGCCACATGCAGGAGGCTCCAGGCCTCTCAAAACCCCTGGTCAGGCTAGTGTTATTATGCCTACTTGCTCTTCTACTGCTCCGGCAGGTGATGTTCAGCCAAATCCAGGGCCCCCAAAGCCAATCTCTTTGTCTCCTCCCCAGGATCTTCACTGGACATCATTGAAAGGTTTAAGTATTGCTCACATGAATGTCTGCAGCCTCAGACCAAAAATTCATGAGGTCCAAGCCTGGCTTGACCTCTGTAAGCCAGATATCCTAGCTATCTCGGAGACCTGGCTTAAGGCTGACATCCTAGACCATGAGATCATAATCCTATGGTACAAGACCATCAGACAAGATAGGGTAAAAAAAGAGAGGGGGAGTGGTTCTAATCTATGCTAAGGACACTCTAAATGTGACACTACTGAAGCCCAACCTTGGTAATTGCCAGGACGGGTAATCTATATTCATCTGACTAACCCTTGGTCATGCTAAGCATCTCACCATCGGCTGTGTCTATAACCCCACTAAGACTGCCCAACATGCCCTTGAGAGTATCACTAAATCTGTAGGCAGTGAATTAACCAAGAAACTCCTTATTATGGGAGACTTCAATCTGAATTGGGCCTCTGACTCCAACAAAGTCTTCAAGGCAATGATCCATGATGTAAACCTGGCACAGGTTATTTCTCTACCCACCAGGCTCAACTATAAAACAGGGAACTACACTACTCTAGACTGGGCTCTGGTATCCAATCTCCTCAACATCCAGAAAGCTGGGATATTGGCCGATGCTTTCAGTGACCACTCCCCAATTTTCTGTATTTGGAAAAACAGAGCACCAAAGATTACTCCCAGGATACTCACTGTACAAGATTTCTCCACTCTCACGCCGTAAAATTTAATGACTACCTAAGTAACCTGGACTGGAGCCCACTCAGGCTCCTCACAACCTTGGATGAGGCCTGGTGTACTTCCAAGACTCACCCTCAAAGCGGCCTCACTCTTTGCCCCTTAAGAAACTTAGAACAAAGGGAGGTTACTACACGTGAATCTCCCTCTCGTGAAATCTCTGATGAAAAGTCGGACAAGGCCTGGAAGAAGTTCTGGCTCTCCCTTCTCCCTGCTGATCTGCTTACTTACAAAATCTTAAGAAACAAATGTAAGCAAGCCATCAAACAAGCGAAAAGGAGTACATCTCCCACCTCCAACGATCCAACCTGGGGAACCCTAGCTTTTCTGGTCTCACATCAATGAACTGCTTAGAGACAATTCCAAGGAGGCACAAGGTCCAATAGAGGTACATGGACAGCTTATCAGCGATTGCCAGCAAACTGCCTCAGCAAACAACCACCACTTCACCAACCTTGATGATTACAAGATAGGTCTACCTCCTTCTATGCCAATACAGATCTCTGATGAACCCTCTGCCTTAAAAGACCTCAATTTCACCTGAGACTAGTCAAGGTGAGTGAGGTCTTAACCCTTAGGCTGCCAACAGAATTAGAATGCATAGTAATTCTGACAGATATATCAGCTCATGCACAGCAAGGGTTGCTACTAAAAGCCCTCAAAACAAAGCTTTGGTGGCCTGATGAAATCAGCCCTAGGTTGCTCAAGGAAGGTGCCCAGGTCCTTGCCAAACCTCTGACTTGGATCATCAACAAGTCTCTACTTGAAGGTTAAGTTTTGCACCAGTGGAAGTAGGCCATTGTGGTCCCCATTCACAAGGGTGGCTCGCTTGAACATATTGGCAATTATAGGCCCATCTCCCTGCTATGCACCCTTGCTAAATTGCAAGAAAGGCTAGTTTATGGGCAACTGAGGGACTACCTGGAGCTATACCTACTCCTAGCCCCCTCTTAGCATGGCTTTCGGGCAACCCATGGGACTGACTCTGCACTCACCAATCTCACAGTGGATGTATTCAGGGTAATGGATGTAGGCAAACCGACGGGCGTAATCTTTATAGATCTGTCCAAGGTATTCACCTGTGGACCACAACTTTCTACTCACAAAGCTTCACGGTATATAGGTCTGGATACCAGGCCTTAAACTGATTCAAGAGCTACCTATCAGGCCGCTCTCAGAGAGTCATCTGGAAGGGAGGGCAGTCTGACCCTCTTCCCATCAAGGAGGGTGTACCTCAGGGCTCAATTCTTGGCCCCCTCCTGTTCTCTCTCTTCACAAATGACCTCAACTGTCACTGTGGGGAAAGTTCAGTGGTTCAATATGCTGATGATACCATCATCTACCGGTCCATGGATACCTTACCTGAACTGGGTCCGCTCCTCCAAGGGGACCTAAAAACACTTGAGGCCTGGCTTACATCAAACAGAATGGTCCTCAATGCAGCAAAAACAAAAGCCTTGCTGTTTGGTCCTAGATCCCTTGGACAAAACAGGACCAAATCCTTACACCTAACTTCCCTTGCTGGAAAAGGATAGACGTGGTAGACTCCATAAAATACCTTGGGCTAACTATTGACCAAGGTCTCACCTTTAAGTTACATGTAGACCAAGTAACCAGGACTATCCATGGTAAACTGGCACCCTGCATCAGCTAAAGGACCAGCTTATCCCAGAGGCTAGGCATGCAATTGCCTCCAGTGTCCTTCTTCCTACACTAACTTATGCTGCCCTGTAATTCAGGGAATGTCTAAGCACAAGGGTGACTGGCTACAGGTCCTGTACAAAAGATTGTGCGGTTTGCAACCCTGAGCCACCCTAGAAGCCACCCCTCAAGGCCTCGCTCCCAGCTGCACTGGCCTTCTTTTGAGGCTCATTTTCAGTACCCCTGCTCTGCCTTGTGTACAACTGCAGGGCCTGGCTGTCCCACCCAGCCTAACAGGAACTATCACTCCAAAGTCCAACCTCGAATGCTTAGGACCTCAGGTCGGACCCTACTAGCAACCCCAGAGTCAAGACTAACATGGGAGGAAAATCATTCACTTACACTGCCCCTTATCTGTGGAACACTCTCCCACCTTCAGTACAGGAAGCCTCATCACTGCCAAACTTTCATATAAGGTTCAAGTTCCACTTGCTTGAGGCTAGCTCATGCCACTGTCAGGGTATAGGATCGCCTCCCTGGTCCCACATCGCATCTGACCAGCTCCTTTCTCACCCAAATGGACTTCATGCTCATGCTAAACTCTATCAATCGCTGCACTTATGTTCAAGGGCCAAGATATTCAAACTGCGCCAGGCTGTGGCACAAGCCTGAGCGCAGCTCAACTTGGCTGCGAGGGCGTGATCAAGGAGCATTCAACGGAGCTGTGCCATGGCTCAGCATCGTTGGAACACACACCTGGCCACCCACTGTGTGCATGGTGCAGTGGCACCACCACGACAGTGGCCAGAGTGGAGCATGGGATGCGCTAGTGCAAGTTCCATTGTGCTAGGCGCAACTACCGCGATATTCAAAAAGTTTACATGCAAATGGGGCCATAATGTATGCAAGGCACAAATGGGACCATTTGCTTGTCATTATGGCCCCATTTGCATGCAGGTGCACCGATCCCTGACGACTTGCACCTGGCGCCCTGCCAGGCAGCAGCCGTCGGGGACCGACGCCCCCTGCAGCGCGGCAATGTGCCCCACAGCCCGATCTTGGGCATTAGTAAAAGAAATAAAATCTCCTATATCCTTGGTGGTCCAGTGGACCACTGTCAGCCCAATCGCGGGCTTCAGTACATAAAGAAAGAAAGAAATCCTATATCCCTGGTGGTCCAGTGGACCGCTGTCTGCCCGATCACGAGATGAAGTAAAAAATAACAGAATCCTATATCCCTGGTGGTCCAGTGGACCGCTGTCAGCCCGATCGAGAGCTGAAGTAAAATAATTAAGTTTCCTATATCCCTGGTGGTCCAGTGGACCGATGTCTGCCGATCGCAGGCTTAAGTAAAATAACACTGACCTCATATCCCTGGTGGTCCAGTGGACTGATGTCTGCCGACACGGGCTTAGTAAAATAACACTGACTCCCATATCCCTGGTGGTCCAGCAGACCCCTCCCCACCCGCCCACCGATCCCACTTCCCCACTCTCCAGTCAGCGCGGCAGTAGCACCCAACCCACCTGCCGCCTCGCCTACCACTGACTGACACCATCGGTAGGGCTGCATGCCCATTGGTCCACAGCGTGAGCCAATGAGCGGCAGCCCATACCGCACTACACATTCCAGATATGTGAAGCTGGACCACCAGGGATATGGGAGTCAGTGTTATTTTACTTAAGCCCGCGATCAGGCAGACATCGGTCCACTGGACCACCAGGGATATGGAAGTCAGTGTTATTTTACTTAAGCCCGCAATCAGGCAGACATTGGTCCACTGGACCACCAGGGATTTAGGAAACTTAATTATTTTACTGAAGCCCGTGATTGAGCTGACAGTGGTCCACTGGACCACCAGGGATATAGGATTCGATAGTTTTAATACCAATGCCCATGATCGGACATGGGAGGGGTGCCACCACGGAGGTGCAGCAGGAGCTCAGGTGGCCACCCACAGGTGGCAGCTGCCGTGTTGCACCCTGCAATACGGCAGCTCACCTGTGGGTGGCCGGCCGTTGGTCCTTTTTTTTTGCTCAACTTTGTGCGGTGCAGGTAGCGGTTGGCGCATACGGCTCAGCACATCCCGGGCTGAATATCGGCTATGCAGAGTCTGCATGGGCATGCTTCCCTACCTGCACCTGCATACATTACTGGTGCGCTCCGCGCATTGGGATTTGTGCCAGATGCAATTCCTGTTGGAATATCATCGTGCATCAGTGAGTTGCGATGGTACAACACTGTTGCACCATCGCAACCCTTTGAATATCTGGGCCAATATATTCAGATTTATTGCCTTATTGTAACCTTGTAATCATGTCTACTTTCTCTGTACCCTGTACTACCTGACTGCCTTGTACTTGTTCTGTATCCTCGGTCGCCCTGAAAAGGGACCTTCGGGGCTCAGTGGCCTACCCGGTCATCAAAATTCAATGAATAAATAGATAAAAATATATGCTGTAGAATTCTGCTTGTGAAAACATGGAAGGCTTGTTAGGAACAGGCTAGCAGCAGAGCTTCATGGGACCTTCAAGTTTAAAAGAGAGGATAAGCTAATTAAGAACTTCCTTTTTTGACACCTACTGTACCTGTCAGAGCCTATGACCAGTCACTGCTTTGAACCTAGGAAACCGGTCATAAAATATTGCATTTTATGACATCAGGAGGGAAGCCAGTTCTGTTGGATACCTGTGGAAATTCACACAGCTAACAGAAGTGTTTTTCAGGATGTTTTTCTGAAGATCAAAGGGGGAATGCTGTTATAAACTGTGCACTGATGAGGAAATAGACTGTCTTGTTTACAATTAAAATATTGCTATCTTTGCACTTTTCAAACAGGTAGTCAGCGGAGGCACTTGGTTATACTTGGTCAGGTTGCAAATTAGTTACTGGATTAAAAGTGACCTCATGGGCTGTGACATCACAAGGAGGAGGATGGGACTTTACCTTTGATATAGCCTGTTGAAAGGACTGACACTCTTGTTCCAACCTTTGAAAGAAATTACATTTGTGTTCTGGACTTACAGGCACTTCTGTCAAGATAGGTAACACACAACTGAACACTGAGTTAGAACTAGTTAATTCAGTTACAAGACGTTCTGTTTTGTAATTTACATTTCTTTCTGACTGTAATCATAATGTATATATGTTCTGTTTGATGTACTGTATTTATTTACTATTTTTAATGTTAGTAAATGTTTTGATTTCTTAATCCTGCCTGAGGCATTTTCTCATTTTGAGTGTGAATGCTGGAACAGTATTGATAATTTTGGCATACCTGTAAAGTGCTTAGTGTGTCACCATATGCAGCCACACCTAACAAGGACCTCTGTAAAGATCCAGCCAGGTAAGGAAATACCTAGGTCTCAACTGAGTCAGAAGGGAGATTGTGAACCGGGTTGGTTGTATGCCAGCTGGGATTAAGTACTGCACTGCTTGCACCGAAGAGGGTGTGATATTTGGACCTGTTACCTCAGCATGCTAGCTAAAAAAGGGTTCATATTTGACCCCAGGACTCGAGACTTGTAGTTGCTCGGATCCAAAACAAACAGGAGGGTGTCCCTGTTTGTCCCCTGTTCACATATTGCACTTTGGGGTTGGGCACTGTGGGAGTAGAGGGCCTGATCCCAGGAGTGCGTTTGTGACACTTGGTATCTGAGAAACTGAATAAGATGCCATCACATAACTTTTCATGTCCTCAGACTCTGACAGCCTGATTGCGAATGCCAAATTTTGGGCTATTTTGTCAAATTATGCCAAAGTTATTAAGGTCCAGACACACAATGCCAGTGGACTTGAAATGCCAAATGTCAGAATCCCGATATTTGATGTATCGAGATGTCTCGGGCTTTGTCCAGCATCATGATGCGGGGAGAAATTAAGCAATCGCCATCACCAGACTAGAAAATACAAAACTGCAGCTCCTATGAAAAAATTAAGAAATCACCATGACCCAGTACATTGCCACCTACTGTTTCCTTACTCAGACATGCACCATGTTTTTACCAAGGTACACAAATGTATTTATGTGCAAGAAAGAAGAAAAGTGCATTACCTGCAACTAGGCTTACAAACGGCAGGGAAATGACACAACTAAAGCAATCTCAGACAGACTGAAGAGCAATCTGCAGTTTAGAAAGTGCACAGGAGCGGTAACATAATCATCACCTTTACCCTTCGGCCTTTTTGCTACCTGGTTCTTAAGACTTGTTAAAGCGGCAACACCGAAGTCTTAACATATAAATGAAGCAGAGCACAGAAAGTCTTTAAATATACATACGACTCCACACAGCACAAATCTGTACAAGTAGAAAAAGTAGAGAGGAAATATTGTCAAAGCAAAGTGCCCTTCACCCTTTTAGCTATCAGGTTTGCTTCGTAAGGCTTTTAAAGCGGAACAATAAATTAAGTCAGATTTAAAAAGGGTGAAAAATGCTTACCTTTACAGAAGGGTCTTCCGTGTTGTGTGACTTGCATAGTCCACATTTTGATTTTAGACAACTGTCACAACTGTTAAAAGTCAATACTTTATTTGAATTATTTAAAATAAGTTTTTAGAAGTTTTAAAAGTTTGTAAGCAGTACTTCCTACTTTGCATCCTTGCTTGTTGTATCAAAGGCTGAGGTGGTGTGCAATGCCTTGGATGTATTCAACATCTGATTTAGTGGTCCTTTCCTTTACAATATTCTGATTTTTATCAGCATACCTCTTTTTCATTGGGGATTTAGATAGACTCCAGTTTATTTTTTCAATGGTGCTGTACATGACCAGCTGCTCTTTTTGAAGTTCAGCAACAAATCTGTTGACGCCCACATGTGCACTTCTGACCAATGAGCCCAACCTCTCGTGCCAGGCCTCTATGTTATTTTGTGTTCTTGGGTAACCACTGGACATCTGGTCATGCATGGACCAGAATGAAGGGGGAAACAGTGAAGTGCTCCGCACAGAGGTGTTGTTTCTCATCCTGCCCCGTATATGTCCCAGGACATAGTTATCTTCAAACCATTCAATTAGGCTTGCACTGGCAGATGGCATTTCAGGCTTTATTTCCTGGAAAACGGCTTCAATTTCATCTGCAGGTAAAAAAAGCCAATGTGACTAGGTTTTGTATTTTTTGGCTGAGCTCAGCATCAGTGTCGTACATTGTTTCTAGCCCCAAGCTTTGGATCTTTCTCCACACAATTTGTCCAAAGTGGAACAGGCACCCCTTGTTCTGGCAGTTGACAAATTCTACCTTACAAGCATTCACTGCTGCCTGTTCAAAATCAGTTATCAGAACTTTGAGGGAAAGAGTGAGGCCATATTCATCAGCTATGTCCTGCAGATCTTGAAAAAGTATAATGTCGCACTCTTGAGACTTAGATGACATGAGCGCATACACCAGCGGGAGAATATAGGATGTTTCTGGTGTCCCCACTGCAGTATGAATGGAATACAGCTGACAGAATAATGCTGGTGCAGTTTTGAATGTGCCATCCATTATCCAGTAGTCGGTCGATGCTAGTTTCTCCATATTAATTTTTGTGGTAAAAATTATTGTTTTATCCTCACCTAAAGATGACTCCCTGGCAAGGAATCTTTGGCCATTTACATTTTGCAGATAATCTGGAAAGTTCAAGTCGTCCAAAGTTTGTGGCTGCGAGGTAGGGGAGATTCTGTCTTCTGGCCCTTTTGACAATCTGCTGTAAAGCCTGTCTCGATAGCATGCTCTGCAATACCTCCTGGGACACCTGTGATACCTCAGCTTGAATTAGCTGTACAGGTGTGTCATGTGTCTCTACAGCCCACGATGTCAAGGATGCCACTGAAGCAACAATGGGAAAGTCAGTGGCATCAGGGGAGTGATTGTTCTCTGAGTGCTTCCTAAGGTGTTGCTGGCCCCCACCAAGACAGTGGATGCTCTCCCCAGACAATTTTTACTTTTCTGGCATTGGCAGCACCAATAATAGAGGTCACTTGATTTCTTTCCTTAACAGGTAACCAGCTATGCATATTTTTCTCTTTACCTTTTGAGACAAAATGGTCTCACATACTACAGCCTCAGCCATGACTCCAAATGTGTTTGTTACAGCAAGAAGTAGCAGCTACTCGTGATTTATGAAGCCCTCATTAAGTAACTAAATAATTAATGACTCCTGAAACGTCACTGTAATTTAACAATTGACAGTCAGCTGTTACAACCGTCACATTTTACAATGAGGTCTTACTGGAATTATGAGGTCTTCTGAAATTATCACACCTGGCCACCAGATGAAGCTCAAAAATCACAGGGTCCCCAGAGTCTTACCATCCTATCATTGCACACTGTCATTCAGAAACCAGGGTTTGGAGGGTCACTGAATTTTGTGCTTATACTAGGTGCTTATACTAAGTATAGAATGAAAGAAGGCAAGTTGCCCATTATAACCGCTCCTGCATTAGCAGGTCCAGGCTAACCCCTTGTTTAGTATCAGGTTATCAGTCTTTTTAAAGATTTTCAGTGAGCTACTAGCTACTACATGATTCAACAATTTATTCCATAATCTACCTGTCCTATTCAGGTAGAAGTTGTATCTGTTTTTTTATTTAGTTTATATGTTTTGATCTGTCGTTTCTGTCCCCTTAGTCCTTCTGGTTTATCCAGAATGATAATATCTAATTCCACCATCATTTCTGTCGCTCATTATTTTATGCATCAATAACAGGTCTCCTCTCATTCTTCTTTGTTCTAACGAGAATAGACCTAAATATTATAACCTGTCAGTATAACTATTATCTCTAACAGATCCAATCATTTTGGTATATCTTCTGTATTCTCTCTAATTTGTCGATCTCCCTCAACATATGGATTCCATAATGAGGATCCATATGTGTCTAACACGCTTTGTACAATGGAAGCATACATTCTTTACTTTTGTTTCTAAAGCTCCTTTTATGTTTTTATTGTCAGATTTGTCTTTTGAATAACTCTGGTATGCTGTTGTTTAAAATTTAATTCATTGTCAATTATAATACCACAGTCTCTTTCGCTATTGACTGATCTTAGTTGTTTACCATTAAGTGTATAGTTAACTAATTTGTTAGTTCTTCCCAAATGCATTGCTGAGCATTTTTCTACACTGAAGGACATTTTGTTAACTTCAGGCCAACATTCAATTTTATTTAAATCTGCTCTTAACCTCTCAATATCTTCAAGAGTATTTACTGGGTCTCCTAATTTAATGTTATCAGCAAATCTGACCACCCAGTTATTTATATTATAGGGGAGATCACTGATATATATAGGGCAAATAATACCGGCCCCAGGACAGAGCCCTGGGGTACATCGCTTGTAAAATCACCAAATCCAGAATGTGTACCTAGTACTCTAACTAGCTGTTTTCTATCATCTAGCCAGTTATTGATCCCTTTAATCAACCTATAGTAAATTTCTATTTCACCCATCTTATTGATTAGTTTACAATGTGGGACCTTGTCGAAGGCCTTTTGAAATCCAGAAAGAATACATCGACTGGGATATTATTGTTAATGCTTTTACTAACACGCTCATAAAAGAAATCTGGTTCATAATACAGGCTCAGCTTTGTATTGCTATTTCTGTGGGAATTTGAAATTTGGTCATTTGTAGGAAAGACTGCACTCAGCATTAACCTGTCTTTACAGTTTGTATGTAGCTAATTGTGTTGCTGATTATGACTGTGTTAAGTAGATAAAGAGGAAATATGTTGCTGCTGCCCTGTAGAGCATGGTTTGACCTATAGCAAGGAATTTGACTTCAAAGTACAGTACTTCTCATGTAGCCGTGAACTGCTGACCAGTGTTCTGTATACCTCCCCTTTTTTAGATGCAGGACCACAATGAGAATCGGCAATACAGTACTTTACTGCCCCCATTTAGGATCCCTCCCTCTTCAACACTAGATTAGGTACAATTAGGTACTCGGTACGATTGCCTGACATGCATAATCCCATAACACATTCAGGATTTTGGCAAGTCGGAATACAACCAGCGGGCACTTCAAAATCCGGCATTTTAAAGTCTGGTTTGTGATCAAGTCAGGATATGGGTGTCAGGAAAATTCATGACAGGATTGTAATTGGAATTTGTACAGATCCCCCTTATAATATTAAACAGACCGTGGGACTATGACATCACCAGTGGCCAGAGGCTGCTGGATGTCTTCCAGAATGCGTTTCTGATACAGCAGGTGGGTGAACCAACTAGGGAGGCCTGGACACTTGATGTGGTCTCGGACAGTGTTCAGATTAGGGGCCTAGAGGTGAAGGACCCATTAGCGGGGAGTGATCACGCCACAGTCTGGTTCTTCCTGGACCTGGGGGAGCCAACAAGGATGGTAGTAACCGACTTTTAGGGGTGCAGACTTCAGGGAGATGGTAAGGATCCTTAAAGACTCGTCTGGGCAGGATAAGGCGGATATGGATGCTGACAGCAGGTGGGAGATCATTAGGAGGGGGAATACAGCAGATTACCAGATCCTGTGCAAGGGAAAGGCATAAGTTCAGTAAGGCCAGAAAACCCTGCTGGTGGACCCAGGAGGTACAGGAGGTGGTGAGAGAAAAGAAGGAGGCCTATAGGTACTTCAAATGCTCAAGGAGTGAAAGGGATCAGGAGGAATATGAGCTGACAGCCAAGAGAGTCACCAGGGTGGTGAGAGCAGCTAAGGCAAAAAAGGAGCAGTCCTTGGCCAGTGGGATCCGGAAGGGGAACAAGGGGTTCTTTAGATACATAGGAGAAAAAAGGAAAGTAAGGGGGTAGATCAGCAAGATAAGGATAGGGGATGGTTGGGCACAGGAGGGTGGGGGAACAGGCAGAGTCCTAAATGAGTACTTGCCTCCATTTTTACCGAGGATGGAGGGCTATGTCTTTTGAGGGGAGCAGGGGCAAACCGGAGGAAGGGGTGAGACCGGTAGAGACCAGGGGCCCTGATGGGTCTGGGGAAAGGGAGTGGCCACCACAGACAGGTGGGGGGCCAGCAGTGCAGGGTGAAAAGGGGGAGGATGTGGAGGCTTAAATCTTGGTAGAGAGAGTAAGGAAAGCCCTCAGGTCCTTTCGGATGGAGAAAGCACCTAGGCCTGATGAGATACATCCCAATGGGGGAGGCCTTATGAGGGGAGACTGGAAGAGCTTGGGCTGTACACACTGGAGGAAAGGAGACAGGGGGGACATGATTGGGGTTTCAATATGTTAAAGGAATAAATAAGGGTGGAGCCAATTAGATGTTCATGCTAAGAAGGGGGAACAACCAGGAGGCACAAGTGGAAGCTGGAGGGGAAAATTACAGGGGGAATGTAGGAGACACTACTTCACTGAGAGGGTGGTAGAGCCATGGAATGCACTGCCCAGGAGTCTGGTGGAAGAGGGCACAGTGGAGGGCTTCAAGAAGGGGTGGGATAGGAACAAGGGGAAACAGAAGCCAAAGAAGACCCTCTCTGATGGTGGAGGGGCAGGGAAGAGAGCACCTATTAGGTATCTGGATACTGAGCAGACACGACAGACCACAAGGCCTATTCTGCTGGCTTTTAGCATGTTAGTATGTTAATATGTTTCAGTTGCCTACATCACAACATCACACAAAAATGTCAGTCAATTTGATTGACATGGCATCCTGGCTAATCAGATGTCAGATCATCCTCCCAGTTGCAGCCTATAGTGATGCTGCTTTACAACTGTAAAGCCCACTCCTGCTGACATCTTGTTTTCACACTTCCCCAGGTTCCAGAGGAATAATTGCCATTATTTAAACTTTAAACTAAAACTGGCACTGTTCTCTTCTGTTTTTATCTGTCTCCCCCACTCAGAGACAGGTTTTAACCCTGTAATCTATATGACTGATGGATTGCGTGAACCACTTGCTCCCTAAACTGACGCCAGAGAAATAACTGCCACAGACTGCATTCTCTTACTTCCCCATTTCATACCACACAGGCTGCAGAAAAAAGATGTGTAAGCAGACCACACTCGCTCACTGCTCACTTTCAGACCACACAGGCTGCAGAAAAAACTTGAGCAAGGTAAATTAACATATTTGGGGGTGCTGAACATTTGGTGGTACACAGCGACCCAGTGACAGGGATCCAGCCTACACAGCATTGTGTGTGGGGGCAGGAGGGCAGTACTTTTGAACAAGGGATCCAGCCTGCACAATAAACCCCAATTGGGGGAACAAATCACACAAAGAAATTAAATTTAAAATATGCCCCTTTATACAAATCCACCACTTTCTAAACACAGACATTGTATTCACAGAACATACAATGGTCTGTGTTCAAATATGCCGCTCATTTTCACTTGCTGTGTGTGTGTGTGTGTATTATATATGTAAATACATGACTGGCTCTTTTCCCCATAAAAGCCATTATCATATATGTCCTGTATTCCTTATCAGTTACAGCTGTATACCTTCCAATTATGCTGTTTACCTCCAGAATCATACAGGAGGTATACAGCTGTAACTCTCAATTAAGGCTCCCAATTAAGGCTCTATGGAGAAAAAACTCCACTCCCCTCCCTCCAGAAACAGTCCCCACCACACACACATACTCAAAATCTGTTTGTAGGCAATCCTAT
Organism: Neoceratodus forsteri; assembly: GCA_016271365.2. Taxonomy (NCBI): domain Eukaryota; kingdom Metazoa; phylum Chordata; order Ceratodontiformes; family Ceratodontidae; genus Neoceratodus; species Neoceratodus forsteri. The sequence continues at coordinate 1,398,567,694 of CM057458.1, read as the reverse complement.
CCCTGCCTCACCCCCACTCCTCTCCAGAGCTCTTCACATAAACAAAACAGTCTGATGTCAGTTGCAGGGAGCAAATAAGAACCCCCCCACACACACATATACTTGCCGGCCACTATTACTTTTAAGCCACAGCTCTCTTCCATGCTGGTGCTGTCATGCCACTTACTCCACTGGCTCCATGGGCCTGACAACACACACTGTTCCCCTGCTCCCTGACCATAAACCATCCCCTAGACCTCCAGCGCCACTTCATACTCACCGCCAACACGCCTGCACTGCTCCAATCCATGACCTCACCAACAATTTAAATGATGCCTGGCTCAGACACTCACCCTTTGATATGGGAATCCATAAACAGAAACAAGAATGGGTCAAAGGAGAGCCCTTTCCACACACCACTACACTACGGAAACACACGGTCCACATAGTAACAAGGCGATCCTAGATATGGCTGTGACCACAGCTCACCAATTAACTGGCCCGACCCACACAGGAGGTAAAAGCGACAAAGACCTGCCATGTATTATATAAAATATATACTGGGTATGTGTAACATACAAGGCCATATACCACCAAGGAGGGTTAATCAGATAATAGTGTCACTCACCCTTTGGGCTTATGGCCTTATTATCTAATTAGCCACCTTGGTGGGTATATTTACCTGTATGCCACACACATACCCATCATATATTCTCTCTCTCTCTCTCTATTAAAGCTACTGACTTTCCAAGGCCTAAAACTGGGACGGTCCATCCTGACCATGACCACCCCCCCCACCGCCCACCGTGTCACTCCCATGGGCACAGCCACAAACAATGCAGCACACAATCAATTACATTTTGCTGCTTGCTCTGGCCATGCCACCCCACAGTAACACCAGTAGCAAACATCCAAATTAAAACAATACATCATTCTGCTGTAGCAAGTTCCAAATCATGATGTACAGAAAGTTCATTAGAAGCAAATCTGTGTTTAATTATGATCAGACATTCGAGCTGCATGTATTGCTCCTCCTGACAGTCCCATCCAACCTGCTTACACTCACCTCATTTGCTGAGCAAACTTCACTTCAGTGACTCCCACCGCCACATCACATTGTTTTCACACACTTCCCTACAGCCTATCAGGTTCGGGTAGTTTAGTTTATTGTTGCCAGTCTCTTCACTGGAGACCCTCTCAGCTGCTGGCAGGCAGACATCCACAAGTGCGTGTTTGCATTACTACCCAGCCTCATCTAACAGGAAGGAACATGCTTTACTGTGCTCCCACTGACATGCTTATGGTGCAACACAGGCACAGGGGTTGAAGTTGCAAACTGCTGTCCAGCCCGAGCAGCCCACAGTGGTGCTGAAATAACTGTCACTGATAACGTATTGGCAGTCAGCAGAAAAAAGGGACAAAACTGGGACAAGTAAGCAAAACCAGGACAAAAGTGAAATTTTGCAAAACTTGTGGGGACACTGGAACATGCTGCTTTAAATAGGGACTGTCCTGGGAAAATAGGACAGTTGGTAGCTTCTCTCTCTCTCTCTCTCTCTCTCTCTCTATATATATATATATATATATATATAAAATAAGTTCTACCATGGGAACTTTATGGACTGAACCTGAAAAAATTCTACCAAGTTCTGCCCGGTCTGACCAGGCAGAACTGTTAGAACCACATTCTACCTGATTCAAACCACACAGCACAAGAATGGCAAGACACTAAAGTTCTGCTAAGTGCTACCTTGCTTAAACCAAACAGTACAACAACAGAACTCCCAATCCTGCCTTTCACTTGCCTGCCAGAAAATGTAGTTTTCAGAGGCAGCATTGTGTGCCCCATCCTCTGCCCCATATCCTCTACATCGGGGGGCGGAGGCATCCATTCAGGTAGTATGTGCCTGAGATCTCTCCCTGTCACTGCCTTCTGGTTACTATGAAGTAATCCTTTGGCCTATCTTTTGGGAATCACAGATACAGAGTGCCGCATCCATCATTCCTTCAACCTGACCTGGTTGTCCAAAAGACCAAACTAAGCTATCCTAAATGCTACCCCATTATGTGGATTGAGAAGAGAAAAAATGTGGTGTCCAGTCTGCAACTACAGTTTTTGTACACCATGCTGCACAGTGAGGGCGACCAAGCAGTTTGGGTGGGATTTCCATCAGGTGTCCAAGTGCAAAGGACACCCAGACTGGTTCCTGCACCAGACTGCCTTGTCACTCACATTCTGCAAATCAGTATGGTATTTGGAAACAGTGACCATGTGCTGGATGCCATGCCCTCCCTCCCCCACACACACACATAAATGATGGGGCAGAAACAGGCTAGCCTAATGTGGACTGGTGGGCATGGGATGGAGGCATCTTTGACTGTCTCTCTAGTGAAGATTGGGCCCCTGCGACAGGAGGATTGCACCATAGCCAGCATCAGGCCAAATTTTTAATAATTTGCCCCCAACATCCCACCTCCCCTGGCTCCAGCCTATTCCCTATGTGCCCCATTACCACCTGCACTGTGGCATTCTCAGTCCCCCAGCTATGCCCATAATTCTGCTAAGTGCATTACTCTGCAAAAGCAATCTCAAACAGTTTACTGTTTTTCATGATACTGAAATCTTAAATGAACCCTCTGAGAATTCAATAATTTATTGCAGCCAATATAGTAATTAAAAAATAGGTAAGGCGTTATTAATACTCTATAAACATAGAGCTAAAACCTGCTGTTTTAAAATTGCACAATTTCAACATTTAAACATTCCTCCCAGTTTTTTATTAGAATGCAAATTCAGAAAGCAGCCAATATGTGTTCTGTAAGAATGCCCAGGACAGCTTGGCCAGGCCTGCCCCATTCAGTTGACTCCATCCTGTGCCATATATAAACCTGAGGACCAAGGGAGTGGGGTGACAAGCTAGGATGGGAACAAACCAACTGAGTGGCTGGACCCATCCAAACAGTTCTTTGCCTTCCAAACAGGTAACGTTATGCAACTGCTACACTTCCCAGCCCGGATATACATGGCACCACTGAGTCCCGACTGAGTTCTCCGTGTCCCAGTCCTCCACCATTTCCAACAGTTGAGTGCCGAATTAACTGTACTGCACACAACTATTCGCAGCCACAAAATGGTGCTTTTGGCACCAGGGTGGTGAAGTACTGATCCCGCATTCAATGCACACAGCTTATGCCACTTGAGCCGCATTACAAAGCAGCCAATGGCAGCATTCCATTTGTTACTTGGTGCAGTTCATCAGTGCAAACTAAACAAAATGTTAGAAAGTTTGCTGGTGTTCTCACCCATGTGAACAGCTGAGGCTTGACATTTTTGGGGTAAAGGTTGAACTGAGCTTGCAGTCCTGATATGTATGTAACCCCTAGATGGCGCTATCCCAGGGGCTACTACCCCTGCCTGATTTGCCACTAACAGGTTGAGGGGCCTGGATCCAATGGCGGGTGCCTCCACCCAGAGGTCAGGGTTTGCAATAGTTAAACTAACTTGGTCACAGCCCTCTGGGACACTGCAACCCCCCTTTCTTCCCACTAGTGGCCCACACAATATATCAGAATTACCTTCACGGTATACACTTACCCCCAGGTCTGGTTCGGCACTGGGACCTCCTGTGAAATGAGATACAGTGCAACAATCACAGTACAGTACTTTAACATAGACAAATACCTCAGGCAGTATAACTTTGCTGAAACAAGCAGCTCTGATTTATTTAGGGGGATATAACAAGGACAGGGGGAAATCAGGTTAATTAGCTTATCACTCTAATAATCTACCTATGGCTCTGTGCACAGGCCTATCCCTATCAGTTACTGTCCCTGGGTACCCAAGCCCTAGTGGCTAGTCCAAACCGTGGCAGCTGGTAGGGGCCCTTTCACACAGAGAAAAGGAGAATTAAACAGTCAGCAGTACAGTAATTCCATTTGGATTTAATGTGGTAATTCAACAGGGAGCAACCCTGAATTAGTACTCACGACCTCCAAATAAGATAGGGTCCTTCAATGTCAGTAGGGCTCACTTGAGGTACACAAACCTCTTCACACATCCATATAAAAGAAAGTACTATACTAGGCAGGCTGCATCTGTATCCCGATCGCAATTACTGCACAATACCGGGAGAACACACAGCAGATTCTAGTTCCTGACAGACCGAGTGCAATTTTCAGCAATTCTTCCAGTCTTCTACAGGGTGAGCCTGGTTTCCTACTCTTCAGAGATCCTTTGATTCTTTTCACAGGGCAGTTCAGTCCTAACAAGCTGTTACACAAGCTGCAGACCGAACTCTGGGCCTTACACACGCTTTTGACTCAAAACTGCACACTGAAAAGCAGGGCTCCTTCCTTCTTCACTGCCAAAGCTCAACTGAACTCCAACTGACGAAACTGGCACTTCCTTTGAGTTCCTCCCAGTTCTTGACTGGATTGGCTGTCACTCACAATAGACTGCTGCTGTTGGTCCAAAAAGGCACTGAAGTCTAAACTACATCTCCAGAGTCACTGCCCATACAATCCTCTTGTGGCTGGCTCAGATTATGAGTCCAAGTTCTGATTCGTCCAAGGCATCATTTTAGAGCTAGCTTACCCCACACTGATTGGTCCAGTTCAGCAGTTCAAAACTAGAATGGGAACTAGCAGACACAGTTCTGACTGCAAAAGAAAGCAGGTTAGACAAACTGTAATTTCATTATTACTCCTAAATAATTTCTGGCAAACAGTTGCATCTTTCAGATAGGTTCCTTTGCACTCCTAGTGACTGCAAAAATGAAGTGAATTGGCAGCAGCTCGAGTGGTACTCAGAGAAGCACACAGTCCCCCATACAAACTAATTATGTCTGCAAGCAGACAGCTCTTAAAGAGACAGTACCAGAGGCTCTAAAACACTCACTGATAAATGGCTTAAATGCCAAACACCATTCAGGCTTGGAGCATTCAAGCAAGCTCCTGGAAAGTCTTTTGGAACCCCCATTTGTAGGGGTTACTACCTTCCTGGCCTTGGGAAAGCTTGACGTCTGCGTCACAAGCAAGTACCCCATAAGTTTCAACTGCAACCATATATATTTTGCATTAGGCTGCATATGTAATCATCAGTCAATATATCATTTTACCAAGAACACATTTCTGAAACATTGCAGTACGTCACTCTTTACACAGTATTACATACACATTGTACCATAACTCAAGTTGTTACCTCTTGTACATGAAACCTGAAGAGAGGGGGCCCTTCCCTATCAGTTACCTTGGGGCTGGATGGGGCAAGGGCACCATACTTAGAGGGCAACACAAGTAACTTGGAGTTAGCACTGATGCTCAGTTTGGGCAATGAGCTCGGGGACACATACACTCCTTTATGGACAACATTGAGAGGCAAGTCCACAGGCCTCCCAAGTGAATCATAACTGAGGGTGCACCACAGGCTTTACAGCTGACCAGTCTTTCTAGGGGAACTGTTATAGTCTCTGCACTCTGAGCCTCATTTTCAGCATTGTCCTCACTTGTCAGGGAGTCTCCATGGGGTAGAGAGGCTAGAACTTGGGGCACTTTCAGGCTCCAGGAGTTACAGTTTCTGAGTCCACAACATTTGGCTTCATGGAGAGCTTTCGGACACTGGCAGTGGACTGTCAGGGCACTCAAAATACTCTTCTTGTTCGGTGTATCACCAGTCTGCCCCAATCTATCATTTTCCTCCTGAAAGCTCAAACAGTTCAACCATGCACAATGATTCCATTTCATCTGATCTGATGCTTTGCACTTCACTTTCTGGGAGCATTGGCTCCGGGATGAAGCTGGGGCTTAGACAGTCCAGAAGGCCCAGCTTTGTCTCCAGTATTGACTAGGGGATTGCCCCGAAACAATTGACTCAGTTCGTAAGAAGGATAGTATTCAAAGTCACTCTCACTTTCTTCCGATATGGACTGACAGTCATGCTCAACTGGGACTTGTGGAGGGGAACACTTTAACTTTGCTTCTGTAGGTGCAGACTTTCTTGATCTTTTCTTAGCAGCAGCTCTAGTCACTGGTCCAGAGGGGGCATCTTCTAGGGGCTCAGACTCAATTAAGATTTGTCCAATGGGCAGTAAATGATTTCTATGCATTGTTTTTACATCTTTTGAATTATTCTCAGGCCTTACTTTGTACACTGGCAGATCATCTAGTTTGCCCACTACAATGTGAGGGAGATGGTGCCATCTGTCAGCAATCTTGTGCTTGCCATGCAGTCCCAGATTTCTTAGCAATACCGATCTCCTCCTGGAGTTCCTGTGTTTCACCTTTTATCATACCTTCTTTGTTGGCTGATTTCTTTTGGCAGCCATGGTTTGAGCTAGTTGGTACGCATGAGTTAGCTGGGCCTTTAACTTTTGCACATACTGTAAATAGTTGTCAGCTTGAACCCCATCAGGAGAGACCCCAAAACACACATCTACTGGTAGTCGAGCTTCTTCCAAACATCAGGCGGTGGGGAGAATCCAGTGGCATCACTTTTGGTGCAGTTATAAGCATGTACCAGGTGCTAATTTATTGGCTCCATCTAGGCTTGTCCTTTGGGTGCAGGGGTGCCTAGCATATCTAAGCAAAGTGCGGTTGAAGCGTTCAGCTGTGGGTCCCCTGGGGTGGTAAGGAGTGGTTCTGGACTTTCAGACTCCCACAGAGAAAGCATCTCTTTGATCAGACGACTCTCAAAGTCTCTCCCTTGATCAGAATGGATTCTTTGTGGAGCCCCATAGTGAACAAAAAGTTTTCTACAAGTACTTTGGCTACAGTGGATGCTTTCTGGTCTTTGGTGGGGAAAGCTTGGGCATATCTCGTGAAATGGTCAGTGACCACCAGCACATTACTGATATTTCTTTGATCTGACTCCAAACTTAGAAAATCAATACAGACCAGCTCCATAGGTGCACTGGTGGTTATGTTAACAAGGGGGCAGCCCTGGGGCAAAGCTTTCCTCTGTAAGCAGCGACTACAAGTCTGAATGTGTTGCTCCACATCAGCCCCATCTTAGGCCAATAGAATCTGGATCTCACCAAGTCAAGTGTTCTGTCTATACCAAGGTGCCCCATGTGGTTGTGCAAGGACCTCAATACTGAGTCTCGAAAGGCAGTGGGCAGCACTAGTTGTTGTTTGTCTACTTGTCCCTCTGTCTACTGTTTCTCTGTATAACAGTTTATTGATCAGTTTCAACTTAGGACCTTCTTTGTATAACAGTGCAGTTCTCAAATCAGTGGGATGATTTGGACACATCTTTTCCTGCATAGAGGGCTTCTAAAGCAACGATCATGGGATCGCGGGATTGAGCCGCCCGAATACTGTCATTGTCCAGCTGGGCAATGCCAATGTCATTGGAGAAAAGTGGCACAAGCAGTAGGTATGCAATTCCTAGAGGCTCCTAAGCAATCCACCATGCAGTCCACTGCGTCCGTGGACATTTGTTCCTCCCTGTCAAACCTTCCGCAGAGTGCCCGAATGTCAGTTCTGCCAGTCGGACCCAATCATTCTGGGGAACAGGCCTCCGGGAGAGCATCAGCATCTATGTGGTTCAGACCTGCTCGGTATTGAGAGCATAGTCATATGTAGATAATGCAGAAAGCTACCTATGGCCAGTGGCATCCAACTTAGCTGAGGTCTGCACATAGGTCAAAGGATTATTGTCAGTTTTTACTTAGTATTTTAGCCCCATACAAGTACTCATGGAATTGGTCAACAATAGCCTACTTCAAAGCTAGGAACTCTAACTTATGTACAGGATAGTTCTTTTCGGATGGGGTCAGGCTTCTACTGGCAAGGCCACTGGTCTCAGGCCATTCTCGTGCTCTTGGTACCAACACAGCTAACCCTTGCAAGCTAGCATCAGTGTGCAGGGCGTAAGGTTTTCTTGGATCGGCATGGAAGCCAGCACTGGAGCATGGGTTAAGTTGATATATGATCTCATGAAAGCAGTCTGCCAATCAGGAGTCCAGCGGGCCCCAATACTTCCACTCGGATGAAAATACACCTTCAGTCTTGAGGGATGCTGACTTTTGTATTTTTGTGGGTTGGGGTACCCTGAGTAAGGTTAAGTAAAAAGGCGGATCACTCTTGAATAGTCCTTGATGAAGCGCCGATAATAACCACAGAATCAGGAATCTTTGCAGTTCTTTTAGATTTTTGGGCTGTAGCCAGGTGGTCAAGGCCTCAACTTTACTTGGGTCGGTCTCTATTCCCTGGTGGATACTATGTCCCACTATACTTTACTGATGTTTGAAAAAATTGACACTTATCAATGGACAGTTTAAGGCCAAAGTCCTCAGTCGGTCCAATACCTTAAATAATCTGCTCTCATGTTCCTCCAGTGAGCTGCCAAACACAATAACATCATCTAGGTATACCAGGCACTCTAGTAAGTTCATGTCCCCACTGCACGCTCCATCAATCGTTGAAAAGTGGCTGGGGCACCTGAAATCCCAGGAGGCATCCTCATGGAATTCATAGAACTAAGCGGACAGATAAAGGCTGTCTTTTCACGGTCCTCTGGGGCCATCGGGATCTGATAGTACCCACTGCGGAGATCCAGCACAGAGAACCACTTGCTCCCGTTTAGGCAGTCAAGCATCCTGAATACTGGGGGCATTGTGTACTGATCAGGGATAGTCCGCGGTTTAGTGCGATAATCCACACATCCTTACTGTTCCATTCTTTTTCCTCACTACTACAATGGGGGAAGCATAAGGGCTTCTGGATTCTTGTATTACACCAGCAGCTAACATCTCTGCAGATGCGTCTCACATCATCTATGTCAGCAGGTGCCAGGCGTGAGACCTCTCCACGAAATGGTCTTTCGTCCATGCAGCGGATATTGTGCTCAGCTCCTTGCACGCATCCTACATCCCATTCCTTTAAAGAAACACCTACCGTGCTCTCTGGGCAAGCTTCTCACTGATCTTCACTTTCCATTCAGCTGGCCGGGGAGTAGCGAAATCAAACAAGTCAGGCGTTACTCTGTCATTTCTTCAGCGAACTCTTGCTGCTTGGTAGCACTGCAGTGTCTGCACAATGCACATTAGCCAGGATGCAACCTCTGTTTACTCGAATGTCTCTTTCAGACACATTATGAACTTGGACCATTACCCTTCTGGCAATAAGCATGGGCTCTAGCGGGCAAAATACTAAGGCTTGACCAGCAGTCCCTCTGGCAATTTTCCCATCGCCTGGTGCATCCAACATTAATATTTTATTCTTAACATCCTTTCTGATATGGACCTCTCCCTGTAAGGTACACTGGGCATTTGGCGCCAGGATCAGAGACTCAGGATCCTTCTTCCATACAATTCGACCGGTTCCTCTGGTTCTGTTTTTCAGCATCTCTGTGCCTCATAGGCCTTCTTAATTAAAGCGAACTCTTAAAGCTCTACTAGTCTTTGACCCCTGTTTTCATAACACAACTGTGCCAGCCTTCCGAACATGAGCATTTGTTCCAATCAACAAAGGGACACCATCATACAGTCCAGTGGGGGGGACACACTAAGGCTAGGGTCTCTACTTGTTCAGCCACTCCAGCCACGGAGGTGGGGAAAGACAGCCAAATCGGATATACCGGAATAGGGGTAGGCCTTCTCACTTAACCCCCATACATGCAGTCCTTCTAATGGTTGTAAAGATGCGTCTGACAAATGCTTCTGATACCAATCTTGGAACATAATTGTCCTTGGGAGCCACTGTCTAATATAGTCTTGTAGACACTCCGTTCACCTTTACAGTGGTCTCCATGGAGGGACCCACTATTCTGGACCAGTCTGGAGAGGATGACAGTGGGGGCCTGGGCAACTGACCTTGCCACAAAGGACGTGAATTAGCATTTTTGGTGCCCTCACTGGGATCATGTCGTGCACCTCTTAACCACTGATTTCTTCTCTGAAGCTCTCCTTGTAGCCTATATGCAACTTTGTCAGTGTCTTTTGGGGACTGCATTCCCTTTCATGTGCCCATCTTTCCCACAATTATAGCAAAACATACTTTCTGGAGTTTGAGCTGGCGAGGCATCACACTGGGAGCCAGGGCGGTATTACATAACTGGAAACCTTGGTGCCATCTCTGTCTCTTGGTGATAAGCATTTGGAGACATCTCGTCAGTTTCTCCACTTCCATGGTCAAGGAATCCGAGTTGGAGCTGTTATCAGCAGGAGATACATGGGTGGAGTAACCCCACCCCATAGCAGATGCAGTCGGATATAGGTCAGGGCCCGTACTTGCAGGCGTGGCCTTCATAAAGGGACTGTTTTGAATTCCCGGATCTCTCTCAACAGTTCGCCCATTGTGACATATCTTTTTCCTTGTCAGAGCACTCATTGACTGCCAACCTCTGCCCCTGAACTTCACTTGATGGGTCACCCCTCAGTCACTCGAGTCGTGGCCGCAGCTATTGGTGCAGGTCCCTCCGAGGTCGATCTTCTCTCAACTCCTCGAATTTCTCTCATTAACTCATCATAGGAGGGTGGGGATTCCAGTCGATCTGCCAGGTGTAACTGAAGCAACAGCAGTTCTGAGAAGGGGCAGACTTAAGGATCCTGTCCAGCCTGGTTCTGGTCCAGTTCAATCAGCTGGCAAACTACCTTTCTTGAGGCATTCTTGCAACAATTTTTCCAGCCGAGATACATACACAGACAACAACTCCCCTTGGTACTGTTGTGCATCTCTTACTCTCCACCATAGGTCCTCATCAGAATCTGGGCTCCCCATACACATTCTCCAAGGCCTCAAGATAGGCCTGTGCAGTCGCTTCAGGGTTACTGGCCCGTTTGCACGGATGGTAGCCAGGGCAGGACCTCGGAGGCTCTCACTAACCTCTTTCGCTTTTCACCTTCCGAGCATTGCCATTCCTAGCACTTTGGGGCAACATAGTCTATCCAGGTCTCCCAGTCATCCTCCCCTTGAGAGTGGGAGGAGTGCCAGAGAAGATCCTCAACCTAGCCCGGTAGAGTGGTGACTAATGGCAGGTGCAGAAATAGGAGTCTGCTGGGTTCAGCCACCATTACGGGCACTGGAGCAGGAGAGGGTGTTGGGAGGAACACCCCCAGGTGGCAAGAATAGTTTCTTCCAAGTCCTCCACAGTTTTCCCTCTCCCAGCAACCATTCAACAAATTTCTCCTCAAAGTTTCAGATAGTGGTGGGGGCTGATTCCCCGGTCTTTACTGTCCTTAGTTATCACTCTCCAAGCAGTGAGGGCTCCCTCTGGGGTAATGGTCTGTGGCACTTTGGAGCTATCTATGGGATCCTTAAACTCTACTAGGGCCATGGAAAGTGTGGGTGAGCAGATTAGCATGCCGACCCACCACCACAGGGTTTTGTAAACCTTCCACCTTGGAAAGTACTCCTGCACAGTGTCCGGTATTGATACCCAGAGGGATGTCCAGGATAAGCATAGCATTTTGAGGGTCGATCTCCTCCCAGTACACCACTCCACCAGCCGGTGCACAGCCACTTCTGTCCGGTGCCCATTTTTTTCTTAACAGTGGTTCGTAAATATGGCCACTAGAGGACACACAATCCCAGCGGTGAGCCTCCAAGATCAAACCCTAGATGGCGCTTATCCCAGGGGCTACTACCCCTGCCTGATTTGCCACTAACAGGTTGAGGGCCTGGATCCAATGGCGGGTGCCTCCACCCAGAGGTCAGGGTTTGCAATAGTTAAACTAACTTGGTCACAGCCCTCTGGGACACTGCAACCCCCTTCTTCCCACTAGTGGCCCACACAATATATCAAGAATTACCTTCACGGTATACACTTCCTTAGGTCTGGTTCCGCACTGGGACCTCCTGTGAAATGAGATACAGTGCAACAATCCACAGTAGATTACTTTAACATAGACAAATACCTCAGGCAGTATAACTTTGCTGAAAACAAGCAGCTCTGATTTATTTAGGGGATATAACAAGGACAGGGGAAATCAGGTTAATTAGCTTATCACTCTAATAATTCACTTTATGGCTCTGTGCACAGGCCTATCCCTATCAGTTACTGTCCCTGGGTACCCAAGCCCTAGTGGCTAGTCCAAACCGTGGCTAGCTGGTAGGGGCCCTTTCACACAGAGAAAAGGAGAATTAAACAGTCAGCAGTACAGTAATTCCATTTGGATTTAATGTGGCAATTCAACAGGGAGCAACCCTGAATTAGTACTCACGACCTCCAAATAAGATAGGGTCCTTCAATGTCAGCAGGGCTCACTGAGGTACACAAACCTCTTCACACATCCATATAAAGAAAGTACTATACCAGGCAGGCTGCATCTGTATCCCGATCGCAATTACTGCACAATACCGGGAGAACACACAGCAGATTCAGTTCCTGACCAGACTGAGTGCAATTTTTCAGCAATTCTTCCAGTCTTCTACAGGGTGAGCCTGGTTTCTACTTTCAGATCCTTTGATTCTTTTCACAGGACGGATTCAGTCCTAACAAGCTGTTACACAAGCTGCAGACCGAACTCTGGGCCTTACACACGTTTTTGACTAAAACTGCACACTGAAAAGCACAGGGCTCCTTCCTTCTTCACTGCCAAAGCTCAACTGAACTCCAACCGGACGAAACGGGCACTTCCTTTGAGTTCCTCCCAGTTCTTGACTGGATTGGCTGTCACTCACAATAGACTGCTGCTGTTGGTCCAAAAGGCACTGAAGTCTAAACTACATCTCCCAGAGTCACTGCCTACAATCCTCTTGTGGCTGGCTCAGATTATGAGTCCAGTTCTGATTCGTCCAAGGCATCATTTTAGAGCTAGCTTACCCCACAACTGATTGGTCCAGTTCAGCAGTTCAAAACTAGAATGGGGAACTAGCAGACACAGTTCTGACTGCAAAGAAAGCAGGTTAGACAAACTGTAATTTCATTATTACTCTAAATAATTTCTGGCAAACAGTTACATCTTTCAGATAGGTTCCCTTTGCACTCCTAGTGACTGCAAAATGAAGTGAATTGGCAGCAGCTCGAGTGGTACTCAGAGAAGCACACAGTCCCCCATACAACTAATTATGTCTGCAAGCAGACAGCTCTTAAAGACAGTACCAGAGGCTCTAAAAACACTCACTGATAAATGGCCGTACCAAACACCATTCAGGCTTGGAGCATTCAAGCAAGCTCCCTGAAGTCTTTTGGAACCCCATTTGCAGGGGGTTACATGTACATATATATATATATATATATATATATATATATATATATATATATATGTGCTACCCATTAGGGAGCTTACTAGTTAAATTTTGCAGCTAGTGTAGTTGAGGCAGAGGCAGAGGAGGTTTTGGTGCCAGTATGTCTGGGGTGTTGGGACTGCCTCTGGCCAGCAGGGGCCCCACCCGGGGTTATAAGAAGGGTGGTTTGGTGCCATAAAGGAGGCCAGCAAGGGGCGAAGGAGAGAGCTAGGAGTCGGGAATCAGCCCGCAAGTTCATGGTGAGGGCCACGGTGGGGCCAGTGTGGTTCACTGCTACCCTGCAGCTCCTCTCAAGATCTGTGATGGCTGTGTGGCAGTTCGGGCTGTAGATAACATGGGAACAGTGGAGCACCAGTGTTTGAACCCACTGGTGCTAGAGCCCTGAGGAGAAGAAACTGGAGCCGATCAAGTAATCTCTGGCATCTTGGTAGGGTAAGCACTGATAAGGGGTCCTTTCCTAGATAATTTCTACGCCCGATCATGAGAGTGCATCTAGGAGCCAGTGAGTTTTCTGTTGGCTGGGCACGCTATGGCAGAGAGGGCAAGGGGCACGGTCCAGAGATGGCAACCTGGATAGTTGGCGGTGTAGTGTGGCAGGCTTCTCCTTTTTCTACAGTCCATGGGGCTGCTGCAGTGTTAGGACTCCCTAGTATGCACAGCCTGTGGAGGCATGAGGAATCCTGCATGGGGAGTGGCTGGTTGGGGCCCCAGGTGGGGTGGCAGTCTACCTGGGCACTTTGGGTGGCATGTCAGCTGGGTCTCTGGTAAAAAGTCAGGTTGGAATCGCTACATGGTGGAAAGTGCCTGCAGTTACTAGGATGGCTGGGGTTTGCATACTGGCCTGGGGGCCCAGAGCAGGCATATGGCATCAACGATTGGGCAGCAGGAGAGTTTTGGTAGTACCTTTCATGCTAAAAATAGCACCATTTAAAGGAAAACAAGAACTATTCAGTTTTAAAGCGTTTTCCCTGCACTGAAGTAACCCCAAGTTTAGAAGGCCAGTGAAGAATGGGATTGGGACAGTAAAACGCTCCGTGCTGTCTTGGTGCTACTTCAGTCTTAGTGTGAGGAGACTAAGAGAGTGATTAAATCTTAGCCTGTTTATTTGGGAAGAAATAAAGGAAGGAATATGAAGTGGAAGTGCTGCTAATAGTCCAAGTATCAGTGTGTGAGGCCTTCTCGGCCTGCAATTGGGTGCTGCTGTCGGGAATCGTCACCTTTTCGGCTCAAGGGGATTATAGATTTAAGTCAATCTATTAGAAAAAGAGACTGCATGCAGATTTATGGTTAGGTCCTGTGCCCACAAGAATGCTCCCCCCATTGTCATGTAACCCTCATGTTCCATGGGATAGGTCATCAAATTAATCTTTATATTAAATCAGTTTTGCACTTTTGATTCCAGAGTGGACATTGGTTTCTCAACAAAGAACTGTTTCATAGCATGTGCCTTTAACCATCATTGCCCCTGCAATACTTCCCCCAGTAACAGATGTAAGGTGCCTGCTCCCCAGCAAAGTGAATCCATCTTGCAACAATCAACTGAGCATCTTTATTCTCTGAACTGTGTTTTCTGACTGTAAAGTGCGCCCTCCCCAGGGCATTTACTATCTTTATACCCCTAGATGGGGGAGAGGGGGCTTGCAAATATATATTTTTATTATTATTTCAACAGAAGGATCATCAAGAGTGCTGCTGGAGCTGCACTGATAGAAGGCCCTGAGCTTAATTATTTGCTTCAGTTTCAATCCATGGGACCAAAGACTCCTAAACTGGCATTGTAGTTTTTTGGGGGATTACTTCCTGTGTATGCCCCTTCTCCCTCGAAGCTGGCTCCCTTCTGCCTGTTCTCCCCAGCCCTTTCACCTGACATTTCAAGGGACTTGGTTGCCCTCATGGCTTGCCCCAACAGTGAGGATCTTTCATAAAGGCAGGCAGGCTAAACATCTCAAATCCTCTTAAGCCAGCCTGGAAGGCAGACACTGTAGTCAATGGTGTGAGACCAGTGAGGTGAGCTGCATGACTGGCATTGGCCTGCTGCAGCTGGCCAGGGTGCTTTCCCTGTGCATTTCAGTTTGGCCCTAGGACACTGGCATGCTCAAAGCTTTAAGGGGATGGAGGACCACATGATGGCTCACCATCCCTGAGCCCGGGTAACGTCTCTCACAGCCATTGTCCACCCTCTGTCTTTGCCTCAGCTGCACTCCCACCTGTGGTTACCCAGGTAAAAGTAAAACAGTGGAGGAAGTAACCCTTTATCACCTGGGGAGGAGAGTGTACTCTGATGCTCAGCCCTCCTCTCCCTGGTTGCCCTCTGATGACCTGGGTTTGTTCTTGAACCCAGGTTAATGATATCACAAGCTGTAACTCTACTGCTGTACTGACGGACTGGCTTGAGGTTTACTGCTGTTTGAAAGGAAGGTGGACCAGCTCTTCAGAACATGTGCTTAACCAGCAAAAAAAAACACAACACCCACCAAACAAAGTATTCATTTATTTATTGTGTTCAGAAGACCTTTTTGCTCAAGAGATCTTTTTCAAAAGTGTCCAAGTCAAGCAAATAAAACATCAAGAAGCCAGTATAAATATTAACAGGTATCAAAAGGCATTACACATAAATGACAATTCACTTTATCATGGTTGCAGGTCAGAGTGTCAGTGTCCAAACAAAGGAAGAAGCACTTAAGTGTGAAATTGGTTAGACCTACTTTACAGGGTTCTCAGGGTTCTCTTTATTTGGGTTACTGCCACTTTGACTTTTAAGCCTCTTTTTTACTGTAAGCACCCTCTGACAGCTTACTAATTAACTTCGGTTGCTAAGTGCAGTTAGGCAGTTCCTAAGTGTAGCTAGGCAGGAAAGACAGTGGTGCCGGTAGATCTGGGATTTGGGCTTGCTTGCTGCAGCAGGGGGCCCCATCCCCAAAGGGTATAAATAGAAGAGAGATTAGATTCTAGGAGATTCAGGGCAAGCTTCCAGAAGAAGAGAGAGGAGTCGGGGGTCAGCCCACAGTTTGGATGGAGGGCTGCAGCAGGGCTGGTGTGCACTGCTTGCCAACCCGGCCCTTCTCCCTCAAACAGCCACGTATCAGAAGTGCGGCGATTCGAGCCGGTAGAAAGTGAAATCAGAAGGGGAGCAGTGGAGTAAGTTTTGGGGCTTGTCAATGCATTTGTGGGCTGGAGCCTGTTGCAGCAAGCAGAAGGAGGCCTGCCAAGTGATCTCTGGCACCTTGGTAGGGTAAGCACTGATGGGGGCCCTGTATTTTAAGTAGTCTTGCCCGTGGGTGAGTGCAGCCTGTTGGGTCAGTGTGTGTCCTGTGAAGTGGGCCTGCTCTGGCAGTTTGGGCCTGGGGTGCAGTTCAGAGGTGACAGTCCAGACTGTTGTGGGAGTAGTGGAGGCAGCACTACCCCTTTTCCCTTGGCCGGTGGCCACTACAGTGTTGGGACCCTCAGGTTGGGCAGCCTGTGAAGGCAGGAAAAGGTTCACATGGGGAATGGTTGGTTGGGACCCGGCAGGGTAGCAGACCATTTGGGTGCTCTGTGTGGCACAAGCACCAGTCCTGATGAAGGCAGGCCAGAAACTGGAATCACTGTATAAGTGGAAAGAGCCTCTGGGTCTCTGTAGGTCTGGGAGTGAGACACTCTGCAAGGGGATTTTAGTCCCTGTAGGTCCGGGAGTGGTCAGTGTCACACTTGGATAGCTGGTTCTGATCCCTGTATCATTTTTTTGTAAATATAAAAAACTGTGAGATGGACTGTCTGGCAGGAGGAAATGCTGGCTTGCTGAAATTGACACATCAACCCCCCCCCCACAGGATAAGTTCAAAGGACACGAGGTAGTTTATACTGCAGAGATCTGAGGTGCAATTATCTTGTTAGTTTGCTTTCAATGCAGGAACCAAGTTATCCATTTTATAATGCCCTAAGGGAAATCCTTTGATCTGCTCTGCATGTTGTTTGCACCATCGTCCCAGGAAGCCAGATCATTTCATCAAAAAGACCTTTGATGTCTGTGGATACCGGGTCCCAGACTAAATTAAGGAGTCCAATATACATTTGCGTGGAATATACAGTGACTTACATCAAAGAGAGTTTTGATGTCTAGGGTAAAGCAGATCACAGACCGGTTTGGACCAGTCACATAAAGAGAGGCAATTTATTATGTCATCTATTATTTTTTTAAATATCATAGTAGGCCATCCTGTGTTATAAAATTTAAATTTTAATACTCCAAGGTAGAGTTAGGTGACCTCAGAGACAAGGCCGGTTCAAGACTGCTGTTAAAACTACTGAGCAGACCTTATACAAGGACATTCATTTTCCATTTTCTGACTTAGAGAAGAGAGACCACGAAGTGCTGAAAGATTAATAAGTAAGGACCTTAGACAAGACTAGTCTGAGTGTTATTATTTGTAGGAATCTGCACTTTTAAACCTGCTTGTTTTAAAACTATATGTGTTGGGATATTTTGTTCTGTAATTTTACTGTTCTCCTATTTTACCTATTTTGAAGTAAAGATATATATTTTAAAATGGAAACTGCCTGGTGTGCCTGAAATTTCTTTTATATAAGTGAAGCTTTGAAGGTTATAGTTGACACTGTGTATGAGCTTACTGTGATACCAAACTGCGAAATAGAAAGAATTCTCTAGGTCTTGCATAGAGTTCTAAGGGTTCATTTTGTTATACCTGGTTAGGTGCCCATAGGCAAAGATATCTGGCCCCTCGAAGACAGAATTATCTGAGCCTGACAATTGGGTACGCTAATAAGAGGTTATCAGTTTGAATCCCTCCAGAACTTGGGACTAAGGTGACTCGAACCCACAAAACAGACAAGAGGGTTACCTTGTTCTGTTAAACTGTTCACAATTCTACGCTCAGAGGTTGGCACTTTGGGGGTACACGGCTGACTAGCTGAGCGAATCTGTGACACTCAGCACTCTGCAGGGGAGAACAGAGGGTGGGTGGCATCAGTGAATGGATGTCCAGAAGGTCATCACTGGTTTGGTTCTTGCTAAAGAACACCATTTTGACTATGTAAGACCTTGAAGTAAAGAAAATGCTCCATGTTTTGTAAGATGCTTCCCCAGTGGAGAAAGTGTAAGTAAGGCCAAGACCTAGGCAATTCTGGTGGTGGTGGTGGGGGTAGGAAGAACTAGGCTGGTGGTTAACTAGAAGCTGCAGCTTATCCAATGGGTAGAGAAATGGGCAGACTAGGTGGGCCAAGCGTCCTTATCTGCCATCAGAGTCTATGTTTCTATGTAAGTTGGAGATGGGATTGGGACAGTAGACACTTCTCATGTGGTTATAGTACCCAGTGTACACCCAGTTTTGAGAATTGGAGAATGAAAAGTAAGGCACCTGTGTAAAATTAGATTGAAAAGAAGGGATATGAAATGGAAGTGCTGCTAAGTACAAACTACCTCTAAGTGTGGCCTGGTTTGGTCCACAGTATTGCTGCTGTCAGGAATGTAGCCTTTTCAACTCAAGGGAATGTCTGCATGCAAGCTGAATCAGTCTGTTGGCAAAAGAGACTGTTGCAGAACAAATGTCAGGTGCCTACCTGTAAAGTAACCCTACTGTGAATTGGTTACCCTCTTGCTCCATGGAGTGACTGTTCCTGTTTATTAACTGTTCATTAAATGGGATCCCCTGTTTCTACAGTTTGGGTGTTGGAGAAACTGTTTTATTGTTAAAAGAAGTTTGTCTCCACAGGTAGTCACCAGTGTGTTCCAGGGTGTGATCCCAAAGAAACATTCGAGAAGGGCATTGAGAGGCCTGTCTGGTGAAAACTGTCTACAAAGGCCACCAGGGCAAAGCTGGCAAGGCCAGGCAGGTGAAGGTCTTCGTCACCCCACCAGTGCACCACCCCTGTATTGGTTGGCATCTGTGGGCACCCCCAATGAAGCTAATCCAGCAACTGCAACACTCGAGGAAATTTAGGTACTGTTTTTCCTGTTATTATATCTGGACTGAGTTTTCTTGGTTGTGTAGTGCTTCCCTCCTCAGGACATTTGCTATCTGGATACCCCTAGACACGGGGGTGGGGGTGCTTACATTACTAAACAAAAAAGTGAATTGTCATTTAATTTTTGGTTGATGGTGCCTTTTTTGGTGATTCTGACTCATGGCATAACCAGGCCCATCAGCAGCAGAGTGTTTTTTGCTGTTATATCCTCAGAACATGTACACCTACAATTTGGTTGTGCTAGCAAATTTCAAAACAGCTTTTGTAATAGATCCGTGGCTGTTTAAACTTCTGGGGCCATGACTAGAACTTTGAGTAGTTATACATACCCCTGGAGACTTTGAGCAGCCAGTTTTCTGTTAAAGAGCCACTGACAAGCCGGCTTGCTGGCACTGAGGGCTAAGGCATTAGAAGCCTTACCTCACTCCATGCCAGCTACCCAGGTTTGGGAATGAGCTCGGGCTGCCGGAGGATGGCAGGGGCAGGAAGAGATTGAACAGCTCTCCCTTCCTGAGGTGGGTGTAGGGCCTTGCGTCGCTTCTGAACACCCTCTGGCAGTTGTCAGGGGGAGCCACGGACCTGGCGCTGCAGACATATGGCAGGGGGCAGAGCTACGTGGTGCTGGTCATCATTTCATGTCTGATGCTCCATGGGAGGGAGGATGGGGAGAAAACCTATGAAAACCCCTCTCACTGGTAGGTGAAGGTGGGCTGTACGGCACCTCAGCACCACGACCAATACAGGGGCCAGTGCTGCCTCCCTGGGGGATCCTCTCGAGCATCGTGGGCCAGACACTATAGATAGAGCACCTGGGAATAGCAGTCCTTGCCTCTGGGGACTCAGATCTAAAGGGGCTCAGGTAATGGTTCACAGGGATCCCGTGGAGTCCCAGGAGGGACAGACAGAGCTTCAGGTGGAATGGAAAAGCTGGGGTTAGCCCAGTAGCTTAGCTGGAGAGAGTCCAGTGAGCGAGGGTGATAAATAGAGTTTAAAAAAAAAAAAAAAGAGCCACTGAGACAAAGTCTGTAACTGCCCATCTGGTGAGATGTCCGTGGCACCCCAGCAAGACGAATCACAATATTTGTTCAAAGTATTTACTTTTATAAGTCCTTATATGGAGATTAATAAATTCTGTTCGTGACTGCGCTGTGTTTGCATCGTGTTTGTAAATGCCCGACTCTGTGACATCAGGTCAGGAAATCATGCACCCCATGAAGCTTTGTTACTTTGAAGATATAAAGAGAGGTCACCGAAGGTATCCCTCCCTCAGGCTCAGTGCCTGCTCCAGCCCCAGTACCTGCTTCTGCCCCGGCACCCGTGCCCTCTGTTAATCTTGAGTCATACTGCAGGTTATGGTATTTTCCTGCACACTCCATGGGGAAGATGATCTAGAGACATGGATGGATTGTGCTTCATCTCTCGTACAAGAATGGCAATGCACTGAGGGAAAGAAAAGGACAAGGCTCATGGAAAGTTTAAGGGGCTCTGCACTAGAAGTAATTCATTTTTTTAAGATCAACTAACCCTGTTGCTCCTGCACAAGAGTATTTGTCTGCTTTAGAAGGTGTCTTTGGCAGCACTGTACCTGGGGAAGATTTGATGTGGAAATTCAAGTCCATGAAGCAGTGGAAGGGTGAGCCATTGTCTGCTTATGTTACTCGTCTAGAATGAGCACTGCACAGAGCTCATAGGAAAGGTGGGTTGCCGACCAGTGATTTAAATCGAGTGAGGCTGGACCATATCTTAAAGTCTGCCAGATTTTCCAATGTGCTAATGCTGAAGTTGAAGTTTCAAGATAGAAGGGATGATCCCATTACCTATTGCTGGCTTGTGAAGGAAATCAGAGAGGCTGAAAATGAAGAGGAAATTTGGGATCCCTATGCAGGCGCCTGCCAGAGTAGCTCAAGCACCTGAAAAGCTCCAATGAGAAGAAAACTGCTTTTGACGTACAGCAGCTTAAAGACTTGTTAAAAGAATTGAGAGAAGTGAAAGCAAGCGCCCAAAGTGCAGTAGAGATGTAAACGGCCAGGCAGTTAGAATGCATGCTGCTGAGGCAGCCAATGAACCTCGACAACAGTAAAGGGTGCAGGGCAGTCACGTAATGTGAAGAACTGAGTAGCAGCTTCTCCTGGTGCTCCACTTACTCAGTTTGTAAATCCTACCTATTTTCTTCTTAAACACTTGAAAACCTCTTAGACTCCACTGGGGTAGTTGTTCTACTTGGTTGGTGGTTTGCTGGATCCAAATTTTGCAAGTTATAGATGCTGAAATGAAGAATGCGCCACCTCATCATATGCCACCTCCTATTCCGAACAAGTACATGAAAGGTATTAAAGTCTACGCATCCTCTTCTGGGCATTCTCCTACTCTCACATCAGCGTGATTATCTGAGGAAAGGTTCCTCCAGAATTTCTTCCTTTCAAGGAGGAACTGCATGGACTGACACAAGACTTAAAAGCAATGCGGGTCTCTTTAGAGGAGCTGAATTGCAAAGTGGGAGACAATGACATGCCTCTTGTTTCGGTGGAAAAGTGGAATGATAAAGTCGATCCCGAATTAGTGGCACTGCATCAGAAGAATGCAAGATTGGAGGCTAAGCTTGAGAACTTGGAAGGTCAGAGCTGCAGAAACAATATAGTCACCATCGGCTTGCCAGAGAAAGCCGAAGGTTCAGACCCTCTTTTGTCTGTGTAAAATTGGCAAATAAACTTGCCGTTCCTTCATTATATGATGCCAACTACATAACTGAGCGTACTCACCGCTCGCTACGCCCAATGTCCCCAGAAGGTTTGTCTACCAGGCCTCTAATTATTAGATTTCTTGATTTTTTAGAGCGCCAGCACTTGCTCAATAAAGTCCAGGAATTGAAACATGTAAGCTGGAAAGGCATGCGTCTCAGGATAGCCCAACATTTGCCAGGTACAGTGAGACAGCAGTGCGTCACACCGCTTCATCCCATAGTTACAAAAGTGATTGTGGCTGGACTTAAGTTTAAATGCTATATCCAGCCACCTTGCACAGTTCAGTGAATGGCTGCTGGAAACACTAGGAGATGATGGAGCAAGCCCTGTCTGAATTGAAGCATCTACTGCTTGATCTATTTAAGAAGCGCCAGCTGGTGAGAGTTTTGATTTAAGGTTTCTCGGTCGGATTTGCAAATTAGCATTGAAAGTTTTTGACCTTATCTTTGATTCTGAGCTGCCTGTTTTCTTTAAAGTATTCTAATGACTCTGATGCACATTTGTTCACTAACACCTTTTATTGTCGGTGATATCCTCCTTTATTGACTACATGTGCACTCCTGTCTGCTCCTATGGATGTATCATAATTTTCCAGATTAAAGTGACAGGTGGAATTTCTTCAGACTGAAGACTGAGTGTAGTGCTCCTGTCTCTTTAAGTTTCGTGCAGGACTGTTTATCAGACCAGAATCTTCATTCGATCTGTGATCTTGGACCCAATTTCACGCTATATTGCAGTTTAATCTTTTCGTGACTGGCTGTAGATGCAGTCCAGTACCTATTCCCATGCAGGAGCTGACCTCAGTTGTCTTTCTGTTCTACTTCAAGCTTCTACATGCTAGAGAAGAAGAGCATCAAATTTGGATGGTGGCAGGTCTTGGTTCAAAGTGGGATCGCTAAAGGGGCTGATTTCTTGTTCAATATTGAATTCTGGAATGTTATATGTTTTATGCTACCTCATAGCCGAACCCGGTCCAGTCGAAGTGAGGGACCGGCTCTTGGTTAAACAGTCTTGCGTGTAACTATTTCTTGTTTGTCACTTTTCAAGCTTCTGGTGGTCAGTGAGGGAACATAAATTATAGAACCCAGAGGTGAGCTTGGTTTTGAAGATCTTGTTGAGGAACTCTGGTTTGTTCTAGCAATAGCTCCCCAACAGTGCTCCACTTCCTTTGGGACAGATCTCTGATTTTAAGCTGGTGACTATAATGCTTGACCTTCCTCAGCCCCACTGTTTGGTTCCATCTTATTTTATATTTGTCTATGGGCCACAAGAACAGTGTATCTTGGTTTTCACTATTTTGTAGCCCAGCTGAAAAGTATTATCACTGCAGTAGTCGGCTCTGCATATTTTCAATGGCCCTTACTTTAGAGCCCTGGGATGGCTACCTAATTTTGGACTCCATAGGTTTTCTTGAGAGGCTATTCGGACTTGAGTTCCTATTACTCTGCCTTCCTGTCTTCATTTATCTCTAGTTGTTTGCTTGGTAACATACTTCATTTCAACCCCCCCCCCTTTCTGTTTCTTTCTCCATAGTCTTAATTAGAGAAATAAGGGTTGGGTAAGGGTAATAGTTAAAATTAACATACTGCTTTTGTTTTAACGGGTTTGTTATGGATGACCTTTACAGGGTTGCTTTAATATTAAGGTGACAATTGTTAACTTTGTGTGAAGTATTTGTTAGACGCTTAACAAGATAAGGGTTTTCTGTCCATACTTGTTGTTTGGTTATGGGTATATCCCCATGTTCTGGATTTGTGGGCTGGGGGTGGGGGGGAAGGGAAGAGACAGGTTTGGGTTCACCATGGGCTTGTTAGTGTTTGTGGGTTACTTATCGGGGAGGAGGTGATTGGTTAATGCCATTTATTCTTCGCTGGGGAGTATGTTACTGTTTGCTTGTTGGGGTTTCTTAACTGTGGATTTGTGGTGGGGAGGGTGGGCATTGGGGCTGTCTTTTCTTCACAGTAGTATGTCTGATGAGAAACCTGTTCCCTGGGTCTGTTGGGGTTTAATTGCTGTAGGTACTACTTCTGTTTATTCCTGGGGGAGCAGGCAGTTCCATGATGTCTGGGGGACTTATACCTTAGGGGTTTATATGTCTGTTTCTGGAGAGAGGTGAGATATGCTTATGTTTGGTGGTACATGATGTCTTTTACATTTTTTGGTATTGGGGGAAGGTGGCAGAGTGGCTTCACATGTCTCATGGTCTATTCTGAGCAACTGATGGGTGTCCTCCTTGTATCCTGACATCCTTCAATCTGACATAAATGGCTAATATAACTACGTTTGCCTCTTGGAATATAAAGGGAGCCTGTTCCAGGACTAAGATACCATATCCTTAAACATTTGCAGCAACTTCACGGCAACGTTACTTTCTCACCGGAAACCCACCTCATGAGTGAGGGTAACTTGTTTCGAAGCCTGAACATTAATCAGGTTTTCACTGCTGGAGACAGCACGGATAGCAGGGGAGTGGCTATATTTTTCTCCAAGAATGTTAGCTTTTCCTGTTTGCAGTATGTTAGGGACCCATCCGGTAGATACTTATTTCTCAGGGGAGTACTTGACCGCACTGAAGTGTTACTGGGCTGTATTTATGGCCCTAATTCCAATATCCCTTCTTTTTTCACTGAATTGTCCTCCCTACTGGCTCCTTTCCTCTCTCTCTCTCTCTCTCTCTTCCTATGGTAATGGGGGAGATTGGAATATCTCACTTAATCCAGATTTAGACAGAACTGATAGGCCTAAGGCTGGTTTGATGCCTGATCAGTGCTCTATCCAAGAAATGACGGATTTCCTTGGTTTGTGTGATCCCTGGTGGGTGTTGAACCCCCAGCTTAAGGAACTTGCCTTCCATTTCCCAGTTCATGGCTCCTCTTCAAGAATTGATTATTTTCTCTTTAGCTGGTCCTTGTTGGGCAGAATGTTGAGCTGTGATGTAGCCCCCAGGGTCATCTCTTATCACTCCCTGGTGTGAAGCAAGTTCTCCCTGACTCTTCCTACCCGAAAGAAACCTTGCGGTAATCAGTTACTGAAAGAGGAGTCCCTGATCTCAAGCTCTGCAGAAGTTCATTGGAGGTCATGAGGGCTAGTGGAAATGGTGCCCCCCACCCAAATCCCGATCTCAAGCTCTGCAGGTATGGGAAACTTTGCAGCTGTACTGCATGCTGACTACTTCTACCAAGGACTCACTCTGCTCTGCTGCAGTTTTGAATTTTGGCGCCATCTCGATTGTCGGCACAGATGTGGAGATAGTCACTTGCAGGGGCACATTTACTGTACTGCTGGTTATTTTTGGCATAAATTGAGAGGTGCCTTAAAACCTGGACGCATTTGACTGTTATTTTCAGTAGCTTCTGCTTAAACAGAAAGGTGCCTTAAGACCTGGGTGAATTTTACTGTTATTTTACTTTTATTCCTTTCTGGAAAATCTGAGGACTACTCTAATTTTGAATTCTTGGCGCCTTTTTGACTGAGCTTTAAGTTTACAGTCGGAGCGTCTGCGGGCACCCTAGCAGCATTATCTGTTGAAAATTAAATTTACAAGTGCCATATTTCCAGTCCTTATGTTTTGGCTGCCTGTTTAATTTTAGTTTGTGTGCTACATTTAGAGCGTTAGCGATTGACTTACAGTGAGCGTTGTGATTCACATTTTTTGTAGAGTTGCGACTGCTCTGCAGCGTGCGCCATTAGAAGCAGTACCTTGCTCATTTACACAGCTACTCTCATTGTTAGGAGTGAGAGCATACTTACTGGCTTATTTAATGTTATTCTATGGGAGTTTGTGAGCCAGGCTAGACTTGATCACTGTACTGTTGTTTAAAAACTGACCAATGCACGCTGTCTCGCTGTACCCCCTCCCCCTTTGTTCCCCAACAGCGAACATATATAAATCGTTACCTGTCTTCCTTCTCCATAGAAGTTCATTGGAGGTCGTGAGGGCTAGTGGAAACGGCGCCCTCCCCCACCCAAATCCCCGATCTCAAGCTCTGCAGGTACAAGAAACTTCGCAGCTGTACTGCGTGCTGGCTGCTTCTACAAAGGACTCACTCTGCTCTGCTGCTGCTGCTGCAGTTTGGCCCCACCAACACAGGGCGTCAGCTCCCCACCACCCCCACCACCGCCTTTGGTAAGCACTCCCTTTTATAGGCAGCTTTAACCAATCAGCCAAGTTCTCCATTAGCAGCTTATATTTTTCTACCACTAGAGGCTGCTCTACTGCCTGATCTCCAGTTTCACTGGACATCCTGAGCTTCAACTCTTAGTGTCATGATGTTTACTCTAATCCTGCTGCTTTGCCATTTACTCCTCGGCCCATTCTCCCTCCCTATCATACCCTGTTGCACCCCACCCCTCCTCTGCAGTTGGCCACAGTCTGAATGCTTGGCAGCTAGTGATATTTTTGTAACCTGACCCTCCAGGATCCTGTTATAGGGGTTTGGCAGATAACCTACACTCCTTTTACTCACTATGACTGCCTGTCTAGTCATTCAACCCTGGCCGCTCCCCCGTGGGCTGTCCTGACTCAGAAACCTCAACTTCTAACATCGTCGGCCTCCCTTGACTTTCACAACTTCCTTCAGGCCTACCTTAAGGAACATTCACTACCCATTCCTACCGTCACCACCACTATACCACATACACTGATACCCCTCGTTGGTAAGAGGAAGTGTGCCTGGTACCCCTCCACAAGGTTCCTGCTTCTTCTCTTATCAGGGAATATCCATCCTAATCCTGCACCACCTACTGACATGATGCCTCCCCAACGTACCCAGGGTCAGCTGCTCATTGCTTCTCTCAATATTTGTAGCATCCTAAAAATATGGGACTCCTTCCAAGGTTGTACTACAGCACCAACCAGATGTCACAGCAGTGTGTGAAACCTGGCTCACCCCTCGGACCCCGGATTCCTCTGTATCTCTGCCCGGGTTTATCCTTTACCGTGCAGATCGACATGGTAAGTGAGGGGGTGGCTGTGCAGTCTATACTAAGGATACCTTACAAGGTCACCTTCTCCACTCCTCTCAACAGGGGGCTGGAACACAGGTCCTCACTGTCAAACTTGCTCTGGGAAGAGCCAAAAACCCCTTTATACATAACTACAGTCTACATTCCCCCAAGGGACCAAAATTCAGCCTTCCAAGCAGTGCTGTCTTATCTGAACACACTACCCTCCCAGTCGGAACTACTTGTACTTGGTGACTTGAACATCAATTGGCTAAGCAAGGATACCACCCCACACATTGATCTCGCCACAGCCCAAGATCTAACACAACTTGTCACTTCCTCCCACACGTCTGGACCCTCGTAGCGGATCCTCCTCACTATTGCACCTCATCTTCTCCAATCGTCCTGGTAGGATCACCAATGTTTCCGTACTTCCAAATGCTCTCAGCGACGACTCTCCTGTTCTCTGCTCCTGGTCCTGTAAAATCCCAAGACCCCCTCCCAAAATAATTGTGCAACGTAAGCTTGGTCCTGGTAAATTGGCACATCTAAGAGCACACCTCAGGGTCATGGATTGGTCCTTCATTTTCAGCAGTGTAAACCTAGACAGTGCCTTGGACCCTTTCACCAGGTCCTTCAATAATATTTGTGACCTCTATGCACCTTTCACAAAAAGAATGGTCAAAGGCAATCACGTACCGTGGTTCACTGAAAGGCTCAAGTCTTTAATGCGAACCAGAGACTCATTATGGCATCTCTCCATCGAGTCTGGCCTCCCCCTTGATAGACAGAATTATAGAATGGCCCGGAACAAGTGCACGTGGGCCATTCGCAGGGCTAAAGAAGATTATTATAAATCCGCCTTAACCCCGTCCTGGGGCTCCGGCTGCAAGTTCTGGAACAACATTAAAGAAATATGCAGTAAGGTCCCCAACCTGGTCCCCTCCCAAATCATGTCAAATGGGTCCTTGACCTCTGACCCCACTCAAATTGCTGCTGTTTTCAGTGATGCTTTCTCCAACCTTAGCCATGTTCTCCCCCCGAACTTCTATGACCCACCTGCTCCTAGCAATCCAGCGCCTCACCTCGGTCCCCCCCCTTTTATTTTCGCTGAATTTCTTCTAAATTAGCTGAACCATACTTTACTGCTGCCCTTAGTCACGCCTCCTCCAACGCTGACTTCCTTGATCTCAGAATTCTTAGGCTCTCCCTTAAGGAAGTCCTGACTCCTCTCACCCACATTTTAAACCTTTCCCTCTCACTAGGTAAATTTCCTACCATTTGGAAATCTGCCTCTATCACGCCCATATTTAAAGGTGGTGACCACTCCTCTGCCAACAATTACCGCCCTATCTCCATACTTCCCCCCCCCCAAGGCCTTGGAGAGGATAGTTTCGGATCAGCTCACTGACCGCCTCAATAAATATGACCTACTCTGCAAACAACAGCATGGTTTCTGCAAAGGTCACAGCACGACTACTGCCTTGCTGGAGCTAACATCACACATCCTTACTACACTGGATAAGGCCACATCACAGGTGCAATCTTCATTGACCTCACTAAGGCCTTTGATACCGTCCATCATTCATTACTCCTTACCTCCTCACTCAGCCTCGGTCTCTCACAGGATTCTGTGGGATGGTTCACAGACTATCTTGCTAACTAGACCCTTCAAGTCAAAATTGGGAATACCCTATCCTCCAAATCTTCTGTCCTCTCAGGGGTCCCACAAGGGTCCATTTTGGGTCCCCTCCTTTTCAGCCTCTTCCTAAACTCCCTCCTCGCATCCCCTGCTCCTCCAACCTATTACTATATGCAGATGATGCTGTCATCTTCTCCTCTAGTCCAGACCCCTCTCAACTCCACCACTCCCTTCAGTCCTCTTTCAACACTGCCGAAAGCTGGTTCACCTTACAACTCCTCATTATTAACCATAAAAAAAAACAAAGGTATGCTCTTCGCTCATCCGCAGAATTCCAGGAAACATTTTTTTCCTGAAATACTATCAGCATCCCAGACCCCTCTGGAATTTGTTCATACTTTTAAGTACCTGGGCATCACTTTGGACTCTGCCCTTACCTGCCATGAGTGTATACACCAATTATCCAAGGCCCTAAATATTAGGGTTGGGCTTTTGTACTGCTATAAACATTGCCTTACCCCTGAGGCCCTGAAGCTTGCAATCTCCTCCTCGGTTCTCTCCCTGCTAGACTATGGCCTTCTGACTTTTGGAGGTGCAAGTCCCTCAGCCCTGGATAGTCTTAGACTTGTGCTAAACAAGGCTTGTCATCTTTTACTAGGGTGTGACAGACTTACCCATACCTGTGTGCTATATAAGGACACCAACTGGCTTAACCTTGATAATAGAATCAAATTCCACACATGTCTCTTAGCAAAAAAAATCACTCTTGGCCTCGCCCCTTCGGCACTCACTTCCTTAATCACCTTGAACCCTGAAGTTAAGTACACCCGTAGCTCAGATACCCATCGTCTCTCCATCCCTTCCTGTTGCACAACTCAATTCCAAAGATCCTTTTGCTACAGGGCACCCTTATGGATGAATAACCTACCCTCCTCCTTGCATTCTGATCAAAGAATTGGTTGCTTCAAAACGCACCTTAGGCCCCATCTTTGGTCCTCAACTGACTGCGACTGTTCGTGAACTGATGCCTTGTCCATCTAAGACTGACAATGGCCTCTGGTTTGCCTCTGCTTAAAGCCCTTACCTCCGCCAGCTCAGGGATGTTAGTTTCCAGTCTCTTTAAACTGCCTCAAACTGGTCTAGTTCCTGAATGTCAGCCAAACTTTCCTGTTGTAACATAATTTGAATCTGTAATAATCAATCACTGTATTTGTATCTGCACTAATTTGTATTTGTGCATCTGACCAATTATATGTGACGTGGAACCTTTGTAAAGGAGTCTTTGACTCAAAGGTATTTCTGATTTTCTGAAAATAAAAATATCAAGGAACAAATTCATTTATTTACCTTTAATAATGCAGGCTCAATAGGGAAAATAGATGTAGAATGGAGTGCCTTAAAATGTTTTCTACGGGGCAAATTTATTTGCCTTGCCTCAGCCAGGAAATGCATCAGGGTGTTGGAAACAAGTCTGTCCCCTGCTACTCCAGATTCTATACGTTAGGAACTTAGACATGCCTGAGACCAATACATTGAACTTATGCGTGAGAAGGCGCAATATGCTGTATTCAAAACTAATGCCAAGTACACTGACCAGGGCTCTTAGCTCTGCGACTGAAGAAGCAAGAGGCCTACCGTTTAATAACTGTTATTCAGTCATTAGACAATGGCTATCTGAAAACATCCCCCAAGGACATCTCATTCGAATTTGAAAGGTACTACCGTGTGCTTTACAATCCAATGCCAGCTCCCCCTTCTATTGCCTCAGTCAACACCTACCTAGCTTCTATCCCCCTTCCAACTCTGAATGAGGCTCAGCAATCCTTTTTAATTGCCCCATTAACAGAAGCAGAAATTCTCTCTGTTATCCAGACACTACCTCTAGATAAGGCACTGGGACCTGATGGGTTTTCCCCAAATTTCTATATACTTCTTGCTACTGAATTTGTGCCATGGATCCACCAGCTCTATCAATACTTTCTGACATCTGCTGTTTAAGATAAAATCCTTCTGGAAGCCGGACAAGGCCTTAGAAAAAGTCTTTAGTTACCATCTGATTTCGCTTCTTAATTACGATGTTAAAATCTTGACAAAAATCCGGGCTTCCAGAATTGGCCAAGTTTGGTCAGGGCTTGTTTGCTCCAAACAGGTAGACTTTATGGCTGCCCGTTCCTCAATGGATCACCTTTGTAAGCTTGCCCACATTAACTTCGCATCCTGGGATTCCAATACCCTGGCAGTTCTGGTCTCCTTGGACGCGGAGAAGGCCTTTGATAGAGTTGACTAGCAATTTATGTTTGCCACCCTAGAGCATTTTGGCTTCCCTCCCCTATTTCTTAAATGGGGTAGAGTTTTATATTAATCCCATAGTGTCCAAATATATTGCAATGGGGTCTTCTCCTTTACTTTTCCTCTATATTTGGGAACTAGGCAGGGTTGCCCTCTGTCCCCCCTCCTATTTAATGTCTACTTGGAGCCTCTTCTCTGTAAACTTAAGACTAATCTAAATCTCACTGGGGTGCAGGTGGGCTCTTAGGAACTGAAACGTTCCGCCTATGCAGACGACATCCTGATCCACATCTCAAACCCTGAATCAGCTATTCCTGCTGTCCTAGAAACTATTCAAGAGTACAGTTCCCTATCTAACTACAGGCTTAATCTCGATAAGACAGTGGTTTTGCTGTTCCCGGGTGACTCCCGGGTCACTAAAGCCAAGATTTTAGCTCTTGGAATGTCTTGGTCTCCAAAATACATTAAATATTTATCTTTCAAGAAAGGAGGCACAGATGAAGCTTAACTTAAGGATTTGGTTTCTGGCCTTCAACAAGACCTACAAAGATGGAAGACTTTACCCTTGTCTCTCTGGGGCAGGATTAATCTTATCAAGATGAACGTGCTGCCCCAACTCTACTGTCCCATTAATATGTTAAAATAGTTGACTTCCTCTGTCCTGGTTTAAGAAAGTGCTTTCCTTAATCTCCAATTTTATTTGGTTAGGAAAACCTCCCAGACAATTCTACAACAAAATAGCTGCCCCCAAAGAAAGTGGTGACCTCTGGCTCCCTCATTTTGGTCTCTATTACTGGGCCAGCCATGCATGCAAGTATCTGAAATGGAACTCTCCAATGCCAGATACGGATTCTACTTAACTTCCAATCTGGCTGGCCCTGGAAAAAGATCTGCTACATAAGTTTGGTCTGTCTCCCTGGGCCCTACTGTATATTTCGCTCAAGGATCTGCCTGAGCTCTGTAATTCACTAATTGGTCTTTCTGTAAAAGTTCATACTCAGTTGTGTTCATTCCTGAGATATTCTTACAGGAAGGACCTTTCCCAACCGGTTTTCTGGAACCCTAACTTTAAAATAGGTGGGAAGGTCATTCCAGACGCATGGTTGCCTCAGCTTGCATATGTTAATGTGTGTAATTTGATCTAAGATGGTATTTGTCTTTCCTCCACAGAGATCATGAGGTTATTTCAACTGGATGGACCGCTGGTCTTTAAGGTTTATCAACTCCACCATGTTGTGGTGTACTGATTTGAGGCTAACTTTAACCATGAGAATTTACTAGAGTTCCAGCAAACCTTACATGATCTTGTTTCCTTGCCCCACTCAGTCTCTAAAATGTACTCCATATTATTTTCTAAAGCCTTTCAGGAGATGCCTTGGCTCTGTACTGTTATTGCCTGTACAATATAATTCTCCCGGGTTGCACCTGAAAATAGGCACCTAACTGTCTAATGTGCTTACCTGGTAAACAAAAGCTAAATAAATAAATAGATGGTCTATCTCCATACTGGAATGACCAATTTCCACATTTCACCTTTTATTGGTGTAAAATCTGGAAAGACACCTACATTTATATAACCCAAGATAAGTTATGACTCACCCAGTTCCATGTCTTGAATTATCTGTATTTCACCCCGGTTAAACTGGTAAAAATAGGACGTACTTGCTCTTCTTTATGTACAAGGTATGAACAGGCAGATGGATCGCCCTATCATATTTTTGGGGGAATGCCCCAAAGTGACTCCCTTGTGGACATCCATCAAGAGCAAGGCAGACAATTTACTTGGGACTGATGGCTATTTTTCTCCCGACATCTGAATAGTAGGCGATTATACCGGTATTGATATCAGACAGCACAGATATTTTATAGCCCTGATTTCTCTTACAATTAAAAAGTTGGTTCTAAGACACTGGCATGACACTACAGTGTTGTCTTATAATGAATGGTTGCAGGAACCTCTATATAATATCAGAGTAGAAAGAATGATTGCTAGTCTGAGTAGGATTGCTAGTCTGAGTAATCGCCTGCAGTTTTTAACAAGATTTGGGGCAAGCTGCACAATATAAGAAACGGGTTTTGCTCCCTTGATGTTTAAAGATGTTTGTAATGTTTAACAAAGATTACTGTGGTGAATTTCCTTTCCATCAGTGCTTGGATTTGAGCCACTCTGCCAGGGGTGGGAGGATTAGTGAGTTTGTTGTTGTTTGTTTTATTGTTAATATTGTGATTGTTCTGTATGTTTTGTGTGAACTCTTAATAAAGCATATTAAATAAAGAAAAAAAACAGTAAAGGGCGCAAGTGCTTAAGTTTCCAGTGGGGAAAACAACAGTGATATGCTGAAGGAAATGAGAGAATTGAGAGCTTTAGTAGCTGACCTTGCTAAGACGTCCCAGCCAAGTTCAACCGGGAGGAGGCCTAGTGAGACTGAAAGTGCCTACAGGCCCAAAGATGATCCTAATCCCTGTCAGTACAGTAGTGCTAAGCCAGCTGAGGAGCCTGCTCAAACCCAAAACCCAAAGTCTACAGGTTTCTGTTACCATTGTGGTGAGGATGGCCACGCTAAAGTGTGTGTCAATTTCCTGAAGACCTGAGAAAAGTGCCTATCAAACTGCTTAATCAAATTAGACAGAGCAATGTAAAGTCTTTCTCCAAGTTGCCATATAAACTTTAAGTGGCCAAAACTACTGTCCAGCCTTCTGATAGTCCAACTCTTGACTGGGCAGAGTTGGTGGATCCTTCCATGGAGACCACTGTACATGTTGGAATCCTTGCCTGGGCAATGCTCAATAGTGGGTCTCCATAATCTTCAAAGATCGATCCATCCAGCATTTATCTAGTCATCTGCTGCTGCCTGTCAATAGACTGAATGTTTGGGGTTTGAGTGAAAATTCGTACCCGTATTTGGGTTTTCTTAAAGTGTGACTCTCATTCCCTTCATTTGTAGCTGGTGTGGGAGATCCCGTGGAGATGCTGTCCTTAGTCTGCCCCCCTTCTGGACTGTACAATGGTATACCTGTACTAACAGGCACCAATGCTCATATGTTCAGTTGTCTTGCCCAAATGTGTCAAGAGAGACAAGAGAAGAAAACTGGAAGAGCACTGCCAATCCATGCCATGGTAAAGAAGGCCTGAAAATTACAACTGCAATCTAGAGAAGGAGATAAAGACAAGTCTGTGGGTATTGTGTGGAAAAAGTACCCTAATACTATCATGCTGTCCCCGAATGCTGAATGCAGCATCAGTAGAGAAATTCATCTGAAGAAGGATGTCACTAATCAGATACTGATGCTGGATGCTTCTGAAGATGGGAAGCTTCCTGATGGACTACTGGTCAAGCCAAGTGTACTTAATCATCTGAGCCCATGCTTACGCCCGGCGACTGGTGGTTCAAATTCAGAATATCACAGAGAGAGACATTACAGTTCCTAGAGGATGTATCTTAGCCAAGGTTTACTGCACGGACACTGCTGTGTTACCTAGTAAGACAAAAGATGACAGAGAATATGAGGTGTCTGCGGACATGTTCGATTTTAGGGAGTTGCCTATTTCAGATGGCTAGAAAGCCTGAGTCAGCCAGAAGCTGGCACACAGACCAAGGTTTTCTCCCTCAAGGAATAGGATGTTGGATGCGTCACTGGTGCTGAACACCACATTCTTCTTCATGATGACTGGCTCTTTACAGGAAGATCTGGGAGGCTGGCACCAGCTGACACAGATGATGAAAGTTGCCATCTGCAAGAAATGCTCCCTGCTGGAATAATCCAGGAATCACGCA
The DNA here is from genome assembly GCA_016271365.2 of Neoceratodus forsteri. NCBI lineage: Eukaryota > Metazoa > Chordata > Ceratodontiformes > Ceratodontidae > Neoceratodus > Neoceratodus forsteri. The sequence goes on along the minus strand of CM057458.1, from coordinate 1,398,533,174 downwards.
GCCTGTAAGCCTCTCCCATTGTAGTGGTACAGGAAACAAAATGGCTCTGTGAGAATGTGTGTTGTCTACAGAACACTAAATAAAAGAACTGTGCCCGACCAGTACACTATGCCCCGTATCCGGGATGCTTTGGACTGTATAAATGAGAGCAAACGGTTTTCTGTCTTTGATCTATGCAGTGGATATTATCAGATCCCAATGGCTCCTGAGGATTGGGAGAAGACTGCATTAATTTGTCCATTGGGGTTTTACTAGTTTGTTAGAATGCCACAAGGAATCTTGGGTGCACCCGCAACCTTCCAGAGACTCATGGAGTGAGCAGCACGTGACATGAACCTCCCTGAATATTCAGTCTACCTTGATGAAGTCATTGTGTTCTGAAAAAGTCTTGAAGAACATGAAACGCGTCTTTTCAAATTACTTGACCAACTAGAGGAATTCAGCCTCAAACTATCAATAGACAAGTGCCAATTTTTCTAGAGTTCTGTGAAATACATGGGTCACATCATGTCTCTGCGGGCATCCAAACAGACCCCAGCAAGGTAGAAGCATTGACAGACTGACCTAGGCCAAATAACCTGAAAGAGTAGCAGAGATTCCTTGGATTCTGTAGTTACTATTGCCTCTTTGTTAAAGACTACACCAAAGTAGTATGACCACTGTTGAATTTAACTCAAAGGTATCCACCCATGCACAAAGAGCCTGTGAAAACATATTTCAGGCCCCATGAGCCTTTTGGTCAGAGATGGACATCTGATTGTGACTTTGCCTTTGAGGAGGTCATCTACAGATTTATTGGCTTATGCTAATCCTTCAAAACCCTATGTACTGCATACTGATGCCAGCCTCAGTGGGTTGTGGTCTGTACTTTATCAGGAGTATCCTAAGGGGTTATGTCCAGTGGCTTCTGCCAGCAGAAGTCTTTCATCTCCTGAGAAAAACTACCCAGTTCATAAACTGGAATTTTTTGCTCTTAAAATGGCCATCGTAGAGCAATTTTACAAATACTTGCATGGAGCAAAGATTCTAGTAAAGACAGATAACAATCCACTAACTTATGTTCAGACCTCAGCTAAACTGGTTGCCACTGGACACTGATGGCTTTCAGCCCTCTCCATTTATGATTATGCAATAGAGTATCGGCTAGGTCTAAATCATACTGATGCAGATGCCCTTTCATGCAGACCTGCCCTAGATCACCAATGGGCCCGCCTTTCTGAGCAATCAGTGAAAGCACTATGTCACAAGTTTAATCAGGATGCAACTTCAATTGCTGACAATGTTGACCATGTGGTGGATAGTCTTGGACTGCCAGACACCTGTGTGCCAGTGGCCTATTGTAATTTCGCTGCTCTGGACCTACGTTCCCTGCCTCAGTTAACCAAAACCGATCTGCAATGAGAGCAACATTGTGACCCCGTGTTGAAAAAAGTAATTTCTATTTATTTATTGAAATGTTTCACCAGGAGAGCACACTGAACAACAAGCTGCTTGTCTCATGGTGCGACCCGGGGGGAGGGGTTACATAGGGTTGTGAAGGATGATCAGTTACAAAATAGTATGTGGGTAGTACAAACAATACAACATTGTAAGATTGTGCAACAGTTGGAACACAAGGTATTGTACAATAAACAGTAGTGGAACATTGGGTAAATTACAATATATGTCCAAAATCATAAAAAGAGCATATAAATGTACAAAACAGTAATAATGCAATAGAACCATTTATAGTGCATGAGTGAACCAAGAGCAGGCTCAAGGTAGTATGCAAGTGCTGACCCTGAAAGACAGGTGGAGAAAAGAGGGAGGAGAGGCAAGAACTGAATATGAGGAGAAGGGGTAGCCATTTCCTGATTTCCCCCTTCAGGATGTTGAGAACTCTGCTTGGGAGGGGGGGTCATGGTAGGAAGGCAGAAACTGGGGATAGGTTTTAAGGTGGGTTAAAGCAGGAACAGCTGAGGGAAAGGTAATTATGTAGGGCAGAGGTAAGGGAGTAGTTGGAGGAGTGTTGTATTTCAGGGGGGAGAGAATTCCAAATTTTAGGGAAACGATGGGTGAAACCAGTCTGACTGATGAGGGTGGAGCAGTGAGGGACTGTCAAGGTGCGGGCGTCATTTGATCTGAGAGAGTGGGTGGGGGGAGGTGGAGTGGAGAGACAGGATGAGAGATAGGGAGGGGAGCCTCCCAAACCAGAATTTGGAGGTTAATTTAACACAGTGAGAGATGCATCTGTGAGATGGTGGAAGGAAGGTTAGAGGCGATAGAGTTCACAGTGGTGGGGCGAAGAGGGGAATCAATAGCAAAGCGGCAGAAGGAGTTAAAGATAGTGTCAACTTGGTCAGGAAGATTTGGGAGCAGCACCATAGACTACGTCACAGTAGTCAAGATGGGAGTATCATCTTCTGGACAGTTTCATGCCTCGCGGTGTCAGTGGGATGCAACTCGATTCCTGTAGAGCACCAAAGCGGCGCAGTTTCTTCAGGATAGCATCAATATGCACAGAGAAGCTGAGGTGCTGGTCCAGCCAAACTCCCAGATATCTAAATGAGGAGGTGTCCTCCAAGATGGTCCCATCAAGGGTGTGGAAGGTGGGTAGGGCCGGGGGCCTGGAGAGTCTCTACCTGGTGCCAAAGGTCATCAAGATTGTCTTCTTAGTGTTTAGAAAAAGCTGGTGAGAAGCAAACCAGAACTGAACTTGGTTGAAGTCATGCTGTAAGCTGGTTTGCATAGCAGCAGGATTTTTGCCAGAACTGTACAAAACAGTATCGTCAGCATACATGTGGATAGAAGAGGATGAGTAGGCTGTGGGTAGATCATTAAGGAAAATGGAGACGAGTAGGGGACCAAGCACTGAGCCCTGAGGGACACCAGTGTTGATGGGGAGTGGAGGGGAGATGGAATCAAGGATTCACACGGACTGGGTCCTGCCAATAAGGTAGGATTTAAGCCAATTGGTGGCTGACGAAGCAAGGCCAGCTGAGAAGAAAGAATCAAGAAGTAGGGGATAGGAAACAGTGTTGAAAGCTTTGGCTAGGTCGACAAAGATTGCTAAGGTGGTCGGGCCATCGTCCATCCCTGAAACAACAGAGTCAGTAAGCCTAAGGAGGGAGGTGATTGTTGAGTGGTTCTTCTGAAAACCCGATTGGAAGGGGAGAAGAAGGAGGAATCAGAAAGATAAGGTGATAGCTGACAGAGACTCTCTATCCTAAAGCAAGGCAGGGATGTCTCTGCTATGCGTTCCCCTGACCATGACACCAGTTTGCTGCTGCATGAAGGGTCCAGGTTAAAATTAAAAGAGCAATTGCTGTACCAAGAGATTACTAGTACCCAAGATGAACTGACCAAGAGTCGGTTGGTTTTGCCCTCCAAGTTCAGGACTATTGTGCTGAAACTCCTGCATAAAAATATGGGGCATTTGGGGATTAAAAGAACCCTGAATTTGGTTTGGTTGCACTTCAACTGGCCTTGAATGCATGCTAACATCAGAAGATACTGCAAGAATTGCAGCTGGTGTGTACAAAGAAAAGCCCAGCCTTAAAGAGTGGCTCCAGTGGTCAACATAGTAACCAGCACCCCAATGGAGCTTGTATGTATAGACTTTCCTTAGTTTGGAGCATAATTCATGAAATATTACCAGTGTGTTGGTAGTTACAAATCACTGATGCGAGATATGCTCAGACCTATCCCACCAAAGACCAAAAGGCTTCAACAGCAACTAGTGGAAAAGCTCTTCATGCATTAAGGCTCCCCTCAGCATATTCATTCCAACCAAGGCAGAGATTCCGAGAGTTGGTTAATCAAAGAGGTGCTATCGTTTAAGCTCATGGAAAGCTGCTCAAAGACAGAATCACCAACTACCTGGAAGCAAATTGCCTCCTTGACCCAAGGCAGCACGGCTTTTCCAAGGGCAAATTCTGTCAAACACACTTGGTAGGATTTTTTGGCCGGGTCACTAGAGTAGTGGATCAGGGTGGGTCAGTAGAGATAGCTTACCTGGATTTCAGGAAGGCTTTTGATACGTTACTGCACGGTAGGCTATTGTACAAAATGGAGTGCCTGGGACTGGGGGGGTGGTTACAAGGTGGGGATGAAACTGGTTGGAGGGCAGAATACAGAGGGTGTTAGTAAATGTGGTTCCCTCAGGAGTGTCAGGGGTCACTAGCGGTGTTCCCCAGGGGTCAGTGCTGGGACCCCTGCTGTTCAACATCTTTATAAGAGACACAGCAGAGGGCTGAGGGTAGAGTGAGCCTGTTTGCGGATGATGTAAAGATCTGCAATAGAGTGGACATGCAGGATGGGGCCAAGAGGATGCAGAGGGACCTAAGGAAATTAGAGGAATGGACCAAGAAGTGGAAGTTATTCAACATGGCAAAATGCAAAATCATGCACCTGGACAAATAAAATGGGAGAGAGGAATACAGATTGGGAGGCAAGTCACTGACAGTGAACAAGGAGGAGCGGGACCTGGGTATCATCATTTCTCACAGGACTTGAAGGTGGCCGGGCAGTGCAGAACAGCAGTGGCAAAAGCCAGCAGTTTGTTGGGTTGTATTGGGGGGGGGGTCACCAGCAGGAGGAAAGAGGTCCTCATACCCTAGTACACCCAGCTGGTCAGGCCTCATCTGAAATGTGGGGTCCAGTTCTGGAGGCCTTACCTAAAAAAGGATGTGGAGAGGGTGAAGCCAGTATGAAGGAGGGCAACCAAGATGGTGAAGGGCTCGATCACTTGCAGTATGAGGAGCGACTGGGAGCCCTCGACATGTACTCCCTGGAACAGAGGAGGGAGCGGGGAGACATGATAGAGACTTTTAAGTACCTAAAAGGGATCAACAAAGTACCTACAGAGAACCTATTCCAATTGAATGGGTGCCCCATGAAAAGGGGTCATGATCTCCAACTAGAGGGGTAAGTTTAGAGGTAACATCAGGAAATACTTATTTACGAGAGGATGATGGACACCTGGAATGGGCTGTCTAAAGAAGTGGTGGCGAGAATACAGTGGGGGTTCAAGGGGCTTGGGACAGACATAAAGGGCTATTGAAGGGAGGGAGGAAATCACAGCAGGCCTAGAGAATGCTAGGCAAATGGGCGGACTGGTGGGCCTGGCGGTCCTTTTCTGCCTTCACTTTCCTATGTTCCCATTACAGGATAACATAGGTATACTAGTGCCAGTAAGGAAAATTGGGCCTTAAATACTTCTTTTTTAAAGGAAAATTCTCTAGCACTGTACCTTCTAATTCATTCTTATGCTAGACTAAACCATTTTTGCAATTGTCATGATTTTTTTTTCAATAGCCAGTTACTCACTGACGTTGATACTGCTACAAAATCCATGAATCTATGCTGTAATTTTTCACAACCTTTTTCTATTGTTTATTTTTAATGTGTAAAGATTTAGGAGATAATACAGCATAATAACAAGTACATAAAGCAGAATTCCAAACATTAATTTGGAAATTAATGTTACAACGGTTCAAGTCATACAATTTATTAATTAGAAACATTTACAGAAGTTGCTGAAAATGAGCTATTGTATTGGCCAAAAAAATCAGTAAGGTGCCGCTGGGGTCAGGTGTAAGCATCGTGTGTCATTGTGGTGCCTAGAAGATGCTGACATGAGGCGAAGCCTCGCACCATAATCATCAGTGTTGCAGTTTTTCCATGATAACACCGCACCCCAAGTGCCTGTAGTGATTTCTCTGATTGTTTTGCCTGAAGTATACTGCAGGTTTGTTAACAAGTTTAAGTTAAAAGTACTGGAACAGTTTGACAGCATACAGCCATAAAAGGCATTTCAGCACAGGCATGAGTTTTTGTTATTCTTTTGTAGCTCGGTAAGCCCCTGCTGTACAAGGCCATTCACAGGGGTGATCCAGGAGCACAGTTAAGTGAGTTGCTCAGATTCACATAATATGCAAAAAAGGTTGTGGGAATCAAATCCATGTCAGCTGGGTGTACCAAGCTCATTCACAGCAGCCCTGAGAGTGATATGTCATATAATTGATAAATTGGTCTGCCAGGGGTGCTGCCAGAGCCTGTTCCAACTCCCTGAGCACCTGTGCGTGCAACACCTCTGGTCCTGGGGACTTACCCACCTTTAACCCATTCAGCCCTTCGAGCTCCATTTCTTCTGTAATACTACTGATATTTGCTTTCCACCAGACCTAGATGCTGCACTGTAGCAGTGCCCCCTGACCTTGACTGTGAAGACTGAGCAGAGGTATTCATTGAAAGTATCAGCTTTCTGCTCATCCTCCACCCATGCCTTGCCCTTTCACAACTTCTATAACTCCACCCTCCCCCATTCTTTTAATTTCCCTGACATACTTGAAGAAGGCTGTATCATTCCCCCTCACCCATTCTGCAATCTTAAGCTCCACGTTTGCCTTGTCCCTCCTTACTGCCTTTCTAGCTTACTTTGTCTTGACAAGGTAGAGCTCCTTGCTTGCCTGTATTTGCTCAGCCTCGTACGCTTTGAAGGTCACCCTCTTTGCCCTCACAGCTACTTCAACCTCCTTAGAAAACCATATAGGACTCTTATGCTCCTTCCCATTGCCCACATACCTGATGCAGCCTTTTGTTATAGAAACCCTTATCTGATATGTTCACACCTGCTCTCTGCTCTTTCCAACTGTTTACATAACAATAGCCTCTATTTTAGCTCATCTCCCATCTTTCTGATGCCTGTTCTGTAAAGTCCAGGTCCACTGCCCAGGCCAACTGCCTTTTTTGCTTTCAGGGCTATATACACTGCACTGTGTTCTGGTCACTAGACCCAAGCAGATCTTCCACGGTTAAACCTCCAATGCTATCTCAGCTGGTCAGAAGTAGGTCTAATGGTCCCATCCTTTATCTACTCCTCCATGTTAAGTCAGGAAGCAGTCCTGGAAGGTGCCTGCCAGCACTGGATTTCTGCTTCTCCATGCCACTGGGATGTTCTAGTCTGTACCCAGTATGCTGAACTCTTCTAACAGGATGATTTCCTGCCAGCTGCTGCCTTTGTGATCTCTTTAGTCAGTGCCCTGTCCACCTCCTCTGATTGACTAAGGGGCCTGTAGATTACCCCTTTCCCTGTCCATTGTAAACTGAGCCGACAGGGATTCCAATCCACTACAACCCCACCCCAATTTACTTATCCTTCATCCCCCTTATATTTTCTCTAAAGTGCATTGCAACCCCCCTTCCCCCCTCCCTGTTTCCATGAGTCTCTTTGAATAACACATAGCCTGGGATTGTGAGGCCCCCATAGTCGTTGAGTGATGTCCAGTTTTCATTACTACCATCATGTCTGACTGCTGCCTGTTGCTTTGGCTTGGACATCATTTATTTTTATACCATGACTTCTGACATTTAAGCAGACCACCCTCCAGAAACCCTGCCCACTTTGCTTCTTTTGTCAGGCACAGTTAAATTGTTCCCTTTAATAAACTTTTGTCCAAATTCCCCCTCCCAATCCATTTTGATTCTCTCCCTTGGGTGCAGCCCTCTCATGGTTGCATCCCTCTGCAGGCCCGCAGAGCCATTGTTCAGAAAAGAATCCTTCCTATATTTGAGTAAGGTGACATAGTTTACAGTGCTGCACCTAAATTCACTCTATCCAGACCGGACTCTTTTCCACTCCTTCTGTGCTAAACTGTCCAACCCGCACTTACCACTGCACTTGATACACCTCTCTCTCCTTCACCTCCCTTGAGGACAGGTGCTTAGCCCATTGTTCCTCTTTCTCAGGCAAATACTGGTTTGGTTCTCTCCCTTCCTATCTCTTCTGTTTCTCTCCCTACCCCCACCCACCTCCTACACTCTTCACAGCTGTAACTGCCACTTCTTTGCTCTCCCCCCAGGTCCTCCTCAGTGGGTCAGACTGCTTTCTCTTACTGCTTTCCTAAACTCTGGAACTCACTCCCTTTACACTTCCGATTTTCCCTCTCCCCCCACATACTAGCCTCCCTTCTGTTCAACTTCACCTCACCCTCCTGTAATTGTAATTGACCCGTCTTTCATCCCCTCTGCTTTCTCTTACTTCCTCTGTACTCTGGCACCTCCCCTTCCATCCCCTCTGCCTCCTCCTCTCCTCTCTTCCTTTCCTACAGTATTTCACCCTGTGACCCTATACTGCCCCATTTCCTCCTTCCTCCCTGTGGGTAATGCCTCTATCTCTCTTATCTCCCTTACCCCCATTTCCCTACAGCCCCCAACTTCCTCCTTGTTTTCTGTCAACCCAACTGGCATGGACTTGGTTTGCATCGATCATCATCTGGCCCTTGTAGGTATGCATCCCAGAAGATTGATGGTCTTCCTCACTGTTTTCCTCTCCCCACCCCAATCCCCATCCCTCCCCTCTTCCTTTCCCCTACCTATTTCTTATTTTTCAGTCTCTCTCCCCACCATCCAGCTCACTCCCACCTTCTCATTATTTCTGTTCTATCTCCAGGTTCTGCTGTATGCTTACTCTTCCACCTTGTCATACTCTGCACCAACTCTATCCTCCAGGCTTCCTTTATAAGCCCTCCACAGGTCCATACTTCCTATTGCACATTGATGCTTCTCTGTTCATGTTCATCTCTTGTGAGATATATAATATAACTATGTAAAGTTAACATGCATGTTAGATTTAATGCACTCTTGTGTAAAATTTACTGTACCGCACCCCCCCCCCAACGATACATCTGGAAACGAGCTATTTTCAGCTCAGTATGCCTTTCCTGGTGAAACTGTTCAACTAAATAAATAGATGAATAATTATAACTTTGCCCTGTACCCCAACTGCATTACCTCTAGTTCCATGAATGCCCTTTCTGTTTAGTGTTTCCCCTGCTAGTTTCATTACTCTGAGATGAAAGCCTCAAAACTTTGGTCTAGTGCCTTTGTTCCCTCCCCTGTGGGATCTTTGTCTCACTTAAAGGCACCCCAGTCCCCGAGGAAGCAAAGCCCCCTCTTCAAGGCACCACCTTTTCAACCAATCATTGAACTTGGAGATATTCAGCTTCCATGCCTCCCCAATCCCACGTACCATAACATACAAGAAAGTCACAGCACCAGACAATATCTCAAGCCTGGCCTCCAGTGCTCTGAAACTGTCTTTATTAACCCTAATGGCAACCCTGCCACATAATTTGTCTTGCCATGACACCCCCCCCCCACTCCTGGGGCAGCACTCGCAAGGACAAGGTATCTTCAGCACCAGTGCACAAATATCAAATGACAGATGTTATGAATAGCGATCTGTGCATTCCAAAATTGAGAACTGTGGTAAAATGTCCACCACTTACTGTTTTCTAGTGTTACGGAACAAACTGTCTCCCGAAAGTCAGAAATTCAACAAATTTACATAATTTTAAATGCTCTACAGACACATAATATGTGGCTAGTTGCATTCATATTCATATTCATAATTTATTCCGTCTATCTGTTGACCTATCTGTCTGTCTGTCCATCTATTGTCTAAAATTGCCCCAAATTATTTTTGCCTAATGTCCGAGCAAATTTGGCCTTTGGATTTTGACCTAGGTCCTAAACTAAGACTTGGACCAAGTGTTACTATTTAAAAATGCACTAAATCCAGTACCCTCTTTATTAACTCACAAATTATTTAACAAAAACAAACAAACACAAAAGGTGAGTTATTCGGGTAGACTTGTTTAAAGACTGAAAACCTGAAATCTGATTCAGTTTTGGGTTTTGAATCTCTTGATATAAAGGTGAAATGTTAAATTACTATATTATAATTCTTTTACTCAGATATTGCCCCAAATTATTTTTGCAGCTGCATATTGAGGGCTAGCTGCTGTCGAGCAGACTCAATAAACCATAAAACCTGCATCTGCTGGCATTTTCGTATGTTCACACATATTTAAATACCTGTGTATTGCTGTATGAAAAATGTATGTGGCATCTTTGTGGAAACCTTTTATGTACACAGGACAACTTTGGTCCTAAAATTTTAATTCTATCAAAATAAAGATTTTTGCTACTACATCTATAACTACCCCCTCTATCTTACAGAGTATACTGTCTGCTGTCATCTCTGGATGTCAGCACACTACCCTCCCTTCCCAGTCTGCACTACAGACCACAGACCTGGTTCCCCAATAACAGAGTTCTCCCACTATGAGCACCTTCTTTACAACTATCCCTTTCTGAACCCCCACTCAGCATAGCAGGCTTTGCTGGAGCTGGGGCTGTGGGGGCAACATTTATTTTCCCTTATCAGGAGAGTAGTGAGCATGGCATCTTTCAGAGGGAAAAACAATTGATTGTTGCCCTCTGAAAGCCTCTCCCCTCTCCTGGGGCAGCAATCCTGTGGTAAACCACCTTGCCCATCGAGACCCTGTCGTGAACTCTTAGGATATGCTGAGAGAGAGGTGCAGCTGTGGACATCTGTAGTACCCTCTCCAGCCTGTTGTTTAGCTGCCTATTATAGTTCACTGCAGCCAGTTCAGAGATGAGTGTCACAAGCCTGTGGAAGACTGGACATCCTCCACACCTCCACAACCTCCACAGAGTACCCTGGAGGAGTGTGGCACTGCAGGACATATGAACGTAAGAAGTGTCAGTAGAAGAAGGCCCAGATTGTCTATCAAGTCTGCTTATTGCAGACCTACAACTCACTCACTCACTCACTCCCCATTCAAAGCCTCTACATCTGCCTGCTGCCCACAGCTATTCTTGGTCCCCTCTTTGAGTCCTAACTATGATAAATCCTTGCCAGGAATGCTGCTGTCTTACAGGGTGGTCCTACTATTTCCTCAAGGTGTTCTCTAACAGTACTTGAGATTAAAACTAGTTATTGATATAACCCAGCTAGCGTATTGCTCAGGTATCCTAAATACCATGCCTCGGTCCTGAGAAATTGCTACACAGCTCTAACTCAGGTAAGTTTTTAGCTAGGCCCTTTGCTAATTCTGTCCTGCTAACACAGCTTACTCTCTAACAATCCTTGGATTTAACTGTTTTAACACCTTACTGAGCCCTACCACAGATAGATTTTTTCTTTGTTTTCCCACATACTTACCATCACACCTGTGTATAAAACAGCCCCCAGCACCATGTATACCTCAGCCAATGCACAGTTGTATTATTTACAGTATGAATTAAAGTACCCCCAGTGGGTGAACCAGATGTTTCCAACCTTGGAATGGAAGAAGAAATGACAAGTCCCTATAGTCCTGTAGATCTGTAGACTACCCTGCGAATGCCCTGCAGATGCTGTCCTCCTCCCACCCTCTTGCTCCACGCTCCTTCTGCTTTCACTCTCCTGCTGTCCTCCTGTTCTGGGTTCTCCCTGTTCTATGGTGCTCATTCTATGTAGTCTGTCTACTACATAGTCTCTCATGCTCTGGGGTACCTTGGTGCTACTGGTCTTTTATAGCACTGCAAGCCTTTACCTAGCCCTTACTGGTTTCAGCTGAAACTCTACCTGATCTGATTTACCTTAAACTTCTTGAAGCCTTAAATTTAAGAAGAATCCCCTTGTTTCTCAGATTAAATTAGACCCCTTTCTATCATTCCCACTCCCCCTTTGCTGCCCCAAATTGAATAGTCCCTCTTTAAATCTGTCTAGTCACAAATGTTCACACCTCTCATTTCTCTTGCATTACAATGAGTTACTTACAAGCTTTTCCTTTCAGAAAATCTCACAGTTTATCAACTGGCTGCCATTACATTCCCCCCATGTGGTCCTCTCATGTGTGCTTTCAGAAGAACTTAGGTTCAAACTGCAGCTCAGTCCTATTTATTCCTTTTTATAACACACACTGGCACTGACACACACACACACACACACACACACACACAATATAGTATAAAACGTTGACCACTATTATAGTATAAAAATAACATATTATGTCAGTGGCTGAGTAGGTAACACATTTACCTCTGGGACTGGAAGATTGGAGCCCTGGGTTATAGCCCCAAACCAGACACTTGAGTAATACCCCAACCATGACTGACACTGACACAAAGTTATCTCATGTATACAGGTGGAAACCTAGACTTTTCAGTGTCCCCATAACCACGTAACTGTAGATCGGCATTTAGAAAATGCCAAAATTGTAAATTACTGTATTCCTGGATAAGTACATTTTTGTGTTGATTGCACGCATGTGCAAGAAACATATTATGGCAGCTTTCTCCACAAGTAGGTTGTGGAGGCGCGCACTGTTGTGGCCAATGTCCCCACAGCCTTTAAATGCTTGTCCAGCATCCCACAATGCCGTGGCATGCTGCTGCTGACACTTGTTCAGCCAGTGTGCCACCAACTTGTAAAACAGTTGCTGCAATCAGGGGCCGCCTCGTCATTGCAGCGTAAGCCATTCACTGCAATGAAGGAGCGACCCATCATTGCAAGGTGGGATCTTCACACATTGATATTGTTTGTGAACATGGTGGAGGTTTGCCACCATGTCCACAAACAATATTAACCTGCCCACTGTGTTTATTTGCCAGTGGGGCCCCTATCCCCATCGGCTTCAGTGCCCCAGTGGTCGAGACAGGGAGCCCACTCCCCGTCGGCATTACATAACCCCCACACTTATACTGTCTGCTGACGGGGTGCCCAATCCCATTGGCATAATGTCACCCTCCCTTTTGTTGTGTGCTGACAGGGTGCCCAATCCCCATCAGCTACAGCTTGCCCCCCCACCAAAAGCAAGACTCCAGTGGCATGCTGGGAAAGAATTTCTTCACAGAACGGGTGGTGGACAAGTGGAACACCCTGCCAGAGGAAGTGGTGGGGGCTGAAACAATCACGGGATTTAAGAATGCATGGGATAGACATAAAGGAATTCTGGAGTTCAGGGGTAAGGGGCAACAGACTTCTAGGAAAACAAACTGAACTTACAAGCTCAAATGGGCAGACTGGGTGGGCCATAGGCCCTTATCTGCCGACACTGTCTATGTATCTATGTATTTTTTGGAATTTTGGCACCAAATTTTCAACATGGGGTTTTTGAGACCCCTCCTCATGAATTCTGGAACTGTCATGGCATTAATCAGCCCCAAAAGGTGATTTTGTGGTCACTGTGCAGAATCACCTTTCGGGGCTCATTAACAAAACGACAGTGCCAGTGTTCATGAGGTGGGCTCTCAAAAAGCCTATGTTGCAAATTTGGTGGAAAAATCCATCAAATGACTGTTTTACGAGTGTGCGTTGCACAGTTGCTACGCCAACGCTTGTAACTTCAGCGAATTGCGATATTTTCATGCCAGATTTTCAACATTGGTATTTTTCACACCTCCTTGTGAACAGTACAGCTGTCATTGTTCATCCTGGCTGAAATGTGTTTTGCAGTTCTCACAGAATAGCATGGTCGCTGTGGGAAATTAGTGTTCGGGACAGATTAAGAAAACAACAGTGACACTGTTAATAAGTAGGGGTCCTAAAATACCTATATTGAAAATTTGGTGACGATACTCCATAAAATGACTGTGTTACGAGCGTGCATTGCGCAGTTGCTATGCACGCTCATAACTTCACAAATTTGTAATATTTTCACTCCAGATTTTCAACATTGCCATTTTGCCACACCCACTTATGAACAGTATAGCTGTCATTTTTCCCATCCTGGCCGAAATGTGTTTTCGCACTTCCGGCCCAGAATGGGGCGATCGCTGTGGGAAACCACTGTTCAGGACAGATTAAGAAAATGACAGTAATACTGTTCATGAGCAGAGGTCCTAAAATGCCTGTGTTGAAAATTTGGTGATGATAGCCCATCAAATGACTGTGTTACAAGTGTGCATTGTGCACTTTCCACGCACCCTTGTAACTTTGCAGATTTGTAATATTGTCATACCAGATTTTCAACAGTGGCATTTTTTCACACCTCCTTATGAGCAGTACAGCTGTCATTTTTCACATCCTGACCGAAATGTGTTTTCACAGTTCCAGCGCAGAATAATGTGGCGCGGTGTGTGAAATCAATGTTCGTGACACATTAAGACAATGACAGTGGCACTGTTCATGAGCAGAGGTCCTAAAATCCCTGTTAAAATTTGGTGACGAAACTCCATAACATGACTGTGTTACAAGCGTCGTTAAACTGTTTCCATGCACCCTTGTAATCGCAGAATTTGTAATATTTTCACACCACATTTTCAACAGTGGCATTTTTTCACACCTCCTTATGAACAGTACAGCTGTCATTTTCCACATCCTGGCTAAAATATGTTTTTGCACTCCTGCCAGAGAATAGCACATTCACTGTGGGAAATCAGTGTTTGGGACAGATTAAGATCGAGCGAGTGGGGGGGGTGACCGAGCTCAACTGAATCTGTTGGGACTGCTGCGGATTTGTTTGTGGGTAGAAAAAGGCCCCAACACAAGAACCCAGTACAAAAGTGCAGCCTGCAGCACTGGGAGAAATAGAACAAGAGAGTGAGTGAGCGAACTCACCGGAGTGCTGTCAGGACAGCTGCAGATTTCTTTGTGGGCAGAAAAAGGCGTCAGTGCAGGCAAGGGCCCAGTACAAAAGGCCAACCTGCAGTGGTGGGAGAAACAGTACGAGTGAGTGAGATGGAGGACTGGGTGAGCTCAATGGAGCTCTATCAGGACTGCTGCGGATTTCTTTGAGGGCAGAAAAAGGCACCAATGCAGGCAGGAGCCCCGTACAAAAGGGCAGCTTGCGGTGCCAGGACAAACAGAATGAGCTGCGTGAGAGACAGACTGAGAAACCTCAATGGAGCTGTGCCAGGACAGCTGTGGATTTCTTTGTGGACAGACAAAAGTGCTAATGCAGCTAGGAGCCCCGTACCAAACCATAGCCTGCAGCGCCAAGAGAAACAGAATGAGTGAGTGACAGAGTGGTAGTGAGCAAGCTCAGTGGAGCTTTATTGTGACTGCTGTAGATTTCTTTGTGGGCAGAAAAAGGCAGCAATGCAGGCAGTAGCCCAGTACAAAATGATAGCTTGCAGTGCCGGCAGAAACGGAATGAGTGAGTGAGAGAGGGGGAGTGAGCGAGCTCAATGGAGCTGTGTTGGGACTGCTTCAGATTTCCTTGTAGCTAGAAAAAAGCCACCAATGCAGGCAGGAGTCCAGTACAAAAGGGCAGCCTGCAGTGGTGGGAGACACAGAACAAGTGAGTGGGGAGGGTGTGTGAGCTCAATGGAGCTCTGCTGGGACTGCTGCAGATTTGTTTGTGGGCAGAAAAGGGCAGCAATGCACACAGGGCCCCAGTACAAAAGGGCAGCCTGCAGTGGCGGGAAAACTAGAATGAGTGAGTGAGAGGGGGGAGTGAGTGAGCTCAACGGAGCTCTATTGTAACTGCTGCAAATTTCTTTGTGGGGCAGAAGAAGGCGACAATGCAGACAGGGGCCCAGTAGAAAAGGTCAGCCTCCAGCGCCGGCAGAAATGGAATGAGTGAGTGAAAGAAGGGGAATGAGCGAGCTCAATGGAACTTTGTCAGGACTGCTGCAGATTTCTTTTTGTGGCAGAAAAAGATGCCAACAGAGGCAGGAGTCAAGTACAAAAGGGCAGCCTGCAGTGCCAGGAGAAACAGAATGAGTGAGTGAGACAGGGGGAGTGAGCGACTTCAATGGAGCGCTGTTGGGACAGCTGCGGATTTCTTTATGGGCAGAAAAAGGTGCCAACGCAGGCAGGAGCCCAGCACAAAAGGGCAGCCTTCAGCACTGGGAGAAAAACAATGAGCGAGTGAGATGGGGGGGAGTGAGCTAGCTCAACCGAGCTCTATTGTGACTGTTGCAGATTTTTTTGTTGGCAGAAAAAGGCGGCAACGCAGGCAGGAGCCCACTACAAAAGGCCAGCCTGCAGCGCCAGCAGAAACAGAATGAGTGAGTGAGATGGGGAGAGAGCAGGCTCAACAGACCTGTGTCGGGACTGCTGCAGATTTCTTTGTGGGCAGAAAAAGCCACTAACAGAGGCAGAAGCCCAGTACAAAAGGGCAGCCTGCAGCGCCAGAGGAAACAGAACGAGTGCGTGAGAGAGGGGGAGTGAGCCACCTCAACAGAGCTCTGTCAGGACAGCTGCGGATTTCTTAGTGGGCAGAAAAAGCTGCTAATGCAGGCAGGAGCCCAGTACAAAAGAGCAGCCTGCAGCACCGGGAAGAACAGACTGAGCGAATGACAGAGGGGCAGTGAGCAAGCTCAACAGACCAATGCAATCAACATTCGGCATTGACAAATGCTTGTTTATACTGCATTCAGTCATATTTAGAAGAGTGTTGTGATCCAAGATTTTTTTGTCAGAACACAAATCTGGCGTGCCATAAGGAAAATCTTATACATGCAAATATGAGTCTTTGTTTGCTTAATTCCCAAAGGGCAGGGGGAGTCTTTATTAAAAAGAAACTCAAACAGTCATAATAGCAGATATTATGTATAGCAAAGTGAAAAGCCATGCAGTGAAAGTTGTACATATGGAATAACATCAGTTAAAAGAAAAGAAGGAAACAAAGCTGCAAGAAGGGTATGAGAGTTTCCCCAGTGTCATAGGCAATATTTTCCCCTGTAAATAAAACAGGTCCTTGTAACACCCTCAGGATGATCCTAGAAATGAGCTATCACAGCTCAGTGTGTCTTTCAAGGTCAAAAATTACAAATTAGCAACTACATGAATATTTTCTGTTCTGTTCCTGTTAGTTGGCTAATAATATACATGTAAAATGCCACTTCGCTTTCAAATGGAAAATGTACCTTAAAGTCACATAAAATGTTAGCTATTTTACCAAATATAATTCTGTTAAAATATTCCCTTTCTCTGTTTTAACAAAACTTACTTTTTCTTTTATAGGCCATTCCTAAAGATCTTCTCATCTAAAAATTGTTTTCGCATTTTATTTCCTATTTTTTGCATGCTTTCAAGACCACGTTTTTGAACTAGACATACATTCAGTACCCATCTCAGCACACTCCTGACTCCCTGTGCCTTGACCAGGAAGCTGAGGTCCATGTGATGGGGGCTTTTGAGGTGCCAGCTTTGAGTCAAAAGTCAGCTGGGGACAGGGCATTTATGATGACTACCCACAATGTGAAACTTGCTCTTGGTAGAGTGCAATCCATGAACTCCTGGCCTCATTCAAATATTATTCTCTGATGGTAAATCCACCCAATAGCACAGACCTTTAGGGAGGCGGGTTGAAGGTTTTGCCTCTGGACTGTGTGAGAAGCCTTTTGTTTGTACACCGAGTGCCTGTCAGTTAATTTAAAGTACATTTGCTGTAAAAGTGCTCTGAGCTGTGGAGAAGCATGGCACATAAGTAAACACTATGACTACTACCACTACTACAGTATTACTGGTATTTGTCATCACTTACTTTTGAATGCTGTTACTGAGGCAGCCATCAGCCAGGTCTACAGAGGATTGTAGAAAGTATTTAACCTTAGCCATGATGAGACGTGAGAAGTGTCTGACTCCAAACAATGATCTCACATTTTGTTGTAATAGTCAAATGTTTCGCTTGGCTAAAGGGATGAGTTTGCATGATTCAAGGACAGAGAGCACTGTGATCTAGTGTTCAGAGAGCTGAACTTGTGAAACAGGAGATACAAGGTGTGACTTCCAGCACAGTCAGTGGACAATTGCATGACACAGAGAAAGTCACTAGAAATAGGCATCTCAACCTTTCATTATCAAAATGTGACACGCTGGCCCCTCACAGTGTGAGGAAAAAAGAGATAAAATGATGAGGCACAGTGCTGATACATGCATAGAATCACATGGGAAATATGGTATTTACAGAGTTCCCTGTTTGCTGATTATTATAAATTGTGATTTCCTGTCCATCGACTTACTACTGGGAGGTGCAAAGACCCTTACACTGTCTACCAGATATAGTCCCCTGTGCTATTCTGAAGGCGGCACAAAAGTGATCTAACAATTTGGTGATTCCATCCCCGGCCACAGAGTAGATTATTGCAGGTGATTTCAATTTAAACTGGTCTGTGAAATTAGGTAATATTTTCCTCCCAGTCTTCCATGAGCTTGGTCTTCATCAAGTCATTGAGATTCCTACCTGTGTCAGCTATAAAACCAGCTCCCAGACAACCCTTAACTGCTCAGCAGTCTCTAATACAGACAGGGTTCTATCATTAAGTACACCCCCTGATGATCTTAGTGATCACTGCCCTATTTTCTGTCTCTGGTCTGTTAAAAGGCAGTATAGCGCAGTGGTCTAAGGCTCTGAACTGCAAATCTAGTGACATCCAGCAGACCAGACCTGGGTTTGAATCCCACAGCTTCCACTTGCATACTGTGTGACCCTGAGCAAGTCACTTAACCTCCTTGTGCTTCCAGGTCGCTCCTGTAAAAAAGCTTCCAGCTTAGTGTACTATACCTGGTTAAACAACTTGAAAAAAAAAAAGGTCCAACCTCCTCCAGTCTACATCCAGACTAGAAACATCAAAAATTAAATGGTGAAGCTTATCAGAACAGTTTGATTTCTGCTGATTCCTAGATGACAGTATGGACTGGAATTATGCCTATAGTAAATTTTGTAACACCATGGCAACTATTCTTGATCAGTTGCCCCTAAAATGAATGAGAATCAGAGGTGACAAGGCCAGCTGGTCAAATACGGAAATACTCAGTAAGTTGAAACTCAGGGACAAAATCTGGAAAAAATTTAAAATGACTGGTGATCCCCAAGATTTGCTAGAGTATAGAACTGCCAGAAATAAGTGAAAGACCCTAGTCAGAAATGCTAAATCCTCCTATATCAAGATACCACAGAAAACTAAATGCACCCAATCAAAAAATGTTTGGCAAGTCTTTAAAGAGTTAACCTGTGACAAACATTCTGGGAACTCCTTTACTTTCGAGGTGGATGGCACCTTGGTTAGTGACCCTACAGTAATAGCTAATCACTTCAATAATCAATTTGGCGATCTCTCCAAATACAGAACCTCTCAGCGTTCTACATCTCCTAATCCGACTGGCTTAGATCTTCACCACCCTGGTTCTCATCCCAAATTTTGTTTTAGGATTCTGACCAGGAATGAGGTCTTGAGGTACATTAAAAAATGTAACCCCAAACCCCTCACTGATCTAGATGGCCTGGACTACCATTTCATAAAATCAGGAAGGAGGTTCTTGCTGCTTATATCACAAAGCTCTTTAACTTCTTACTTAGATTGGCATTTTTCCTGATGTTTGGAAGTTTGCAGTCATTATACCCATTCATAAATGGGGTCTTAAGACCCAGTCATCTAACTACAGACCCATCTTGCTTCTTAATCCCCTCTTCAAACTGTTAGAGCGCATCATGTTTGACCAGACACTTGAATTCTTAATGCAAAACAACCTCCTCACACCTGCACAACATAGCTTCTGCAAGTTACACAACACCGAGACAGCCCTGGTGAGATTCACAAACTGTTCACAAAGCTTTGGATGTAAGAAACTACCTTGGCTGCATATTTGTGGATCTCACCAAGGCGTTCGATTTGGTGGACCATCCACTGTTACTGAACACATTGGCTCAGATTAATGTTTCCTTTGATGTAGTGGCCTGGTTCCAAAGTTACCTAGGCAACAGAGCACAGAGAATGAACATTAATAATACCCAATCTGACCCAGTCATGGTGCCCTGTGATGTACCCCAAGCATCAATCCTATGACCTCTCCTTTTTTTTTTATTTTTTATTAACTCAGTACCATCTGCTTGCCCCCTCTCTGGAATGGTCCTTTATAATGATGATGCTGTCATCTTTCCGGAGGGAAAAGACATAAGTAGCATAAACCAGCCGGCCTGGTGATGCTGAGGTTTGAACTGCTGGAAAGAACTAAGGGTAGAACTAGTGACACCACTGACTACTCTCTTTAACAAATCATGGGAGGATGGGGTGGTACTTGAGGACTGGAGGAGGACAGATGTGATTCCTCTTCACAAAAGTGGGAGCAGGGCAAAGGCAGAAAACTACAGACCAATTAGTTTGACCTCAGTGGTAGGGAAAATGATGGAATCACTTCTAAAGGAAAAAATTGTTGAGTACCTAGAGGCCAGTGGGGCATAGGACCCAAGGCACCATGGATTTACAGAGGGAAAGTTGTGTCAGACAAATCTAATAGATTTCTTTGACTGGGTGACCAAAGTAGTAGACTAGAGAGGGGCCGTGGACATGGCCTACCTAGGTTTTAGCAAGGCATTTGATACAGTCCCACACAAAAGATTAATATACAAGTTAGCCAACCTTGGAGTGGTTCCCAAGATGGTAGCCTGGATAAAAAATTGGCTGGACAACAGGATGCAAAGGGTAGTAGTAAACGGAGTCCACAGTGAAGAAAGGAGGGTTGCTACTGGGGTAGGGTTCAGTACTGGGACTGGTCCTTTTTAATGTCTTTATAAGTGACATTGCAGAGGAACTGAAATGAAAAGTATGTCTCTTTGCAGATGACACAAAGATCTGCAACAGGGTTGATGCACAAGATGGAGTGGAAAGGATGAGAAGGGACTTGGCAAGGTTGGAGGAATGGTCAGATGTATGGCAGCTTAGATTCAACACAAAGAAGTGCAAGGTAGTGCACCTGGGAAACAAAAACCCAGGGGAAGAGTACAGTCTGGGGAATGAGATACTGACAACAACAAAAATGGAAAGGGGTAATTATATCAGATGACCTAAAGGTGGGCAAGCAATGTGAGAAGGCAGTAAGGAAGGCTGGGGGGATACTGATATGCATAGGGAGAGGCATCAACAGTAGAAAACAGGAAGTTGTTATTTCTTTGTACAGACAGTTGGTGAGACCCCATCAGGAGTATTGTGTGCAGTTCTGGAGACCCCATCTCCGCAAAGATGTAGACAGAGTGGAGGCTGTCCAGAGGAGGGCAACCAAAATGGTGCAGGGTCTGCACCAGAAGATATATGAAGAGAGACTAAAGGAGGTTAATATGTATACCCTTGGGGAAAAGAAGTGAGAGGGGGACATGATAGAAACTTTCAAGTATCTCAAGGAAATCAACAAAGTCCAAAAGGTAATATCTTTCAGAAAAGAGATGTGCAAGAACAAGGGGCACAATTTGAAGATGGAGGGGACTGCTCAGAGGTAAGCGTGAGGAAGTATTTTTTCATGGAGAGGGTTTTAGATGCATGGAACAGCCTTCCTGAGGAGGTCATGGAGTCAAGAACAGTGGGGTATTCAAGAATGCATGGGACAGACATAGCAGTCCTAGTTGGGGGTAGGAGGAAGTAGGCTGTTGGTTAACTAGGATCTACAGCTTATCCATCAGGTAGGAAAATGGGCAGACTAGGTGGGCCAAGCGGTCCTTATCTGCTGTCAGTTTCTATGTTTCTATGGACGCCTTACCTCACGGCATGCTGGCGACCTGGGTTCAGGAGCGAGCCCGGGCCATCAGAGGTTGGCAACAGAAGGGGAGGGTGAAGCTGGATGGAGCTGCCGACAGGCAAGCTCTCCTCTCCAGGGAGGTGTATGGGCTTCTTCTGGCTGATGGCTGCCACCTGGTGGAGGCTGCGGTCAGCATGGGCCAAGGAGGAGCCAGGAGTTAGGCCAATAGGGTGGGACGAAAGGGACTGTTACTAGGGTTGTGGGACTAATGCATGCCTCCACACACATGTATACTGACTGCTGGAGCCCCTGGGCATAAAAGGAGGATAAAATCTCCGCCAGCGGCAGGATGACGATCGACTACCCGCAGGCTTTGCTCCCAGGCTGGGTGTAAAGTAAGCTCTGGTTATTCTGGGGGATGGCACTGGGGGGGAGGTTAGTCTGATGGGGGCTGTCTGGGGACAATGCACCAAAAAGGTATTCAATGATAAAAAAATAAGTAGCATAAACCAGATCTTGCAGTCAGACTTCACTTCAATGGAGAGATGGTTTAACCAATACAAATTGGTCCTTAATACTAAGAGTACAAAGGAATGTTCCATGCACACAGCACTCAGGAAACACGGAAAATTAACAACAAAGTCTCAGAATATCAGCAAAGTAGATTTATTTGGAGAACTGGCCTCTCATCCAAGAGAACAAAGGCAATGCTGTTCTCGGGTCCTCGTAAACCAGTCCACACCTCCCTAAACCTCTTGTACGCCTCAGGCGAACAAATAGAAATAGTTAATGAATTCTGATACTTGGGAATTATCCTTGATGACTCCCTCTCCTTCAAATCTCACATATCACATGTCATGAAAAAACTTCATCAATGGCTGGGAGTATTACAAAGGGTTAAAAATTGTCTCACATACGAGTCATGAAAAATGTTGTTCGATGTTCTCTCATTCCCATTAATCGACTATGGCTTGCTAGCATATTTGTCACCTACTGAATCGGTGTTATCCTGGGTAAGGGTACTATACCACTAAGTTTGTGATTTCAAACTAACCTGCCTGGCCATACTCATCACTGTTGCCTCCTCTCCTCTGCCTCCCACCTCTCCCTTGACAACCACATAAAATTCCTAGCCCTGGTCTTTCTACAGAAAGTGGCCTTAGGTCTTACCCCTTCAAGTATTAAAGAAATTCTTCCTGAAATAGTTAAAAATAGGACTACTAGATCCTCCGAGTGCTGTGCCTTCTACTCCCCAAGAATGAACCTTGGTCAGGGATCTCTAATCCACAGGACCACGAGCTGGTACAATAAATTGAATACATCTCTAACTGCAAAGAAAATCCATCTTCTGCTTTAAAAAAGGTTTGTACATGGTACCTTCCAGCACAATCTAGTTGTATATGTTGCTGACCCATTTGTAACCATTTCTGTCTTATTTGTTCTCCTGACTATCTGTATTGTTACACTAGCTTCCCCTGTTTGTAATTACACTGTGCACTTATGAAAACGGGTTCTGCCCATTAAGGTTTCCCAGTATAATAAACAAGCATTTGTCAATGCTGAATCTTGTCTTGCTGGCATTGGCATTGGTAGTGCTGGAGTTAGAGAGATGCATAATAGGAATGGCAGTGAAGTATTGAACTGACGCCAGCCCCACCCCCACCCTGCAGAGACTGACAGGTGTTGGGGTGTGCCTTTGGGTCATCAGCCATAACGCTCACGCCATTTCACCTCACTCTACCCTGCAGACACAGGCACGTGCCGTGGTGTGTCTTGGCATCTTTGGGCCTTAAGCTCACCCCATACCATAAGGAAATACTCTGAGATGGATGCAGTATAGGAGATGGGGTGAACTTTGGGGCCAACGACTCCAAGGCACACCTTACTGCCTGTGACTGGCTGCAGGGTGGGAGTGGGGGTGGAATGGCACGAGCATTACAGCCAATGATCCCAAGTCACACCCCTGATGCCTGTCAGTGTCTACAGGGTGGGGAGTTACGGTTGGAAACCCTAACGCCCCAGGTGTTTGTTGATATTTTCACTTCAAATTTTCAACATGGGCTTTATGTGATCCCAACTCATGAATAGTGGCACTATCAGTTCAAAGGTGGTTTTGCACAGCGAATATGCCATGTGGTGCCACAGGTGCAAAGACACATTTCCAACAGGATGTGAAAAATGACAGCTGTATTATTCATGAGGAAGTGTAAAAAATGGCAATGTTGCAAATCTGGAGAGAAAATACGACAAATTTGTGAAGTCAAGAGTGTGCATAGAAACTGCGCAATGCTCGCCTGTAACGCAATTACTTTTGGCATTTTTTTAACTACATTTTCAACATAGGCATTTTGGGACTTCCGCTCATGAACAGTGGCACTGTGAATTTGTTAGTCTGTCCAGAAAGTTGATTTCCCACAGCGACTGTGCCATTGTGCGCAAGTACCTCAAGGGAATCAACAAAGTCCAAGAGGGTAGCATCTTTCAAAAAAGAGGTGTGCAAGAACAAGTGAGCACAATTTGAAGATGGGGGGGGGCAGCTCAGAGGTAATTTAAGGAAGTATTTTTTCACAGAGAGGGTTGTGGATGCATGGAACGGCCTTCCGGAGGAGGTTGTGGAGTCAAAAACAGTGGTGGAATTCAAGCATGCATGGGACAGTCATAAGGCAATTCTAGGCAATTCTAGGGGGTGGGGGTAGGAAGAAGTAGGCTGCTTATTAACTAGGATCTGCAGCTTATCCATTAGGTAGGGAAATGGGCAGACTGGGTGGGCCAAGCGGTCCTTATCTGCTGTCAAATTCTATGTTTCTATGTGTGAACACACATTTCAGGCAGGATATGAAAAATAACAGCTGTACTTTTCATAAGGAGATGTGGAAAAATGGTAATGTTGAAAATCTGGAGTGAAAATATTAAAAAGTGTTGAAGTTATGAGCGTGCGTGGAAACTGCACAACACAGGCTTGTAACACAGTCATTTTTTGGAATTATTTCACCAAATTTAAAACATAGGCTGTCTGGAACCCCACCACATGAACAGTGGCACTTTTGTTTCATTAGTCGGTTCCAAAAGGTGATTCCATGCATAACCACAAAATCACCTTTCGGGACCGATTAACAAGATGACAAGAGCATGTGTTCATGAGGTAGTATCCCAAGAACCCCATGTTAAAAATTTGGAGGCAAAATTCAAACAAATGGCTAAAGTATCCACTTAAGTTGAACCTCCCCCCCCATTGATGCCATTATATAGCTTACCAGCATTTCTTCATTTTGCAGTTCAGCTTTGAAGAGTCCAGACGGTCCCGCTCCACAGATGATTGCAGCACAGGAACTCTGGAGGTAAGCACGGGGTGAGGGAGGTGCGGTTTGGGGGCCCCAGGGACTATGAGGGACCATTTTCTTTTTTACAGGGAAAAACAAAAAACAGACATAAATAGAGACAGTTTTCTTTCTTTACAGGTGAACTAAAAAAAAAATGTTGGGCACACTGGGGTGGGCTTCCAGTGTGTCCCATGACTTTCAGGGGGAGGGATGCTGGGCACACTGGGCTGGGTTCCCAGTGTGCCCCATGAGTTTTTTTGAGGGCGGGCATGTTGGGCACATTGGGATGGGCTCCCAGTGTGCTCCATGGCTTTGGGGGGGAGACTGATGCCGACGGGGATTGGGCCCCATCAGAAAAGAAAATGTGTGTGTGTGTGTGCATGCGTGTGGGACGAGGGGGACTGATACCGATGGGGATCGGGCCCCTTTGGCAAAGAAAGTGTGTGGGGTGGGGGAACGTGCCGACATGGGGGATTGGCCACCCCTGAAGTTGGTATGGGGACTGTGTGTGGTGGACGGCAGAAACTGCCATGTTTATTGAAAAGTTTCACTAGGAAAGGCATGTTGGGAAGGCGTGTCATCTGCCGCTGCATGACGAGCTTGTCTCTGACTGCAGCGGCACATTTCTTTCAAGTTGGTGGCACTTTCCATAATTTCCATATCAGCGCTAGCATGCTCGCTAATTGGGAGGATGAGGGACACACCTACTAAAGCATGCCCTGCATTCGCCAACACTGACACACCACTCAATGTGGTACTACCGCAAGATGTTGCTTGCGCCTGCGTGCAAGACAACATAAAAAGCACAAGCTGTGACACCTACCAGCACCAAATGTACAATTAGATATATGCGGAGTTCAGGGCTCTTCATTTTCCACAGAGCAATAAACCAGTGTCCCCATTCCTCTAAAATGCCAGGAAGAAGTCCAAACCCTGCAGGAGTTTGTTTTTCTTCACTTTAAGTCATCAGGATTGGCCGGCCCACCAGCGCAGTGGTGGAGCTGCCGCTCGTGGTGCCATTGACCCTGGTTCAGGAACAAGCCTAAGTCATCAGAGAACCAGCTTTGGGGGGATTGAGCATGCTAGGGACACTCTCCTCCTCCAGGAAGGGAGGGTTGCAGTACCTGCTGCGATACTGCCACTTGGGTGACCACAAGTGACAGTGCAGTCGGGAACGCCATGAGGGACAGGAGAACTTCGGCTGGGGTCCAGAGCGGTGGGGCATCTCTGTGTGCACATGTGTCCTTGGCTTCCCTGCATGTCGCCGTCCTCAGAGATTGAGAGAAAATGAAAAATAGACCCCGCATCCACACCTGGTGATGGGCCCTGGTGCCTAGCAACTGGACCAACCCTGATAATCCTGGAGAGAAGTGCCCGATGCAGGTCTGTGGGGCTCCCTCCTTCCCTCCCAGGGGGTAAACTGCTGCAGGACAGGGGATGATTCTCCTAGGGGGCAGTCAGGAGTGCAGCCAAGCAGAAAGGACACCTTGGGAGACCCTGAGAGAAAGGGTTGATGCGGTGCTGGAAGTGGGCATAAACAGAGAAAATTGAAAACAAAATCTCAGCAGGATTGCTTCTCCTAATATTGTGTTTGGCTATGTTTTGTGAAGGAGATATTTTGTTTTATTAACAATTTTTTTTTCATCATCTGTTCAGCTTCATTACTACCCCACCAACAGAATTTCTTTCCAGAAGTAGGTGGGTGCCATCCATACATATCAGTGATGACATCCCTGAGGAACTGACAGTGAGGGGCAAGTGACAAAACAAGTTGCCCAAGGATACCATGTAGGAGCTGAAGTGTAAAAAATAGTTTTTACAAGGTTGCTAGGGTCTCAGATCCTCTGAAAGTCTTTGCTTTGGAACCTAAAATGTCTACAGAATGAGGACATTCCATGCAGATTTATTTGTATCCACAGGGACTGGTTTGTGAATAGATTCGGAAAGCTGGCCTCATGAACCTTGAAGGGTAGGGTAGGGTAAGGTAGTACTGAGCTTGGCAAGCTGGCCTCATGGCCCTTGGATGGTAGGGTAGTGCTGGACTCAGGAAGCTGGCCTCGTCAACCTTGGATGGTAGGGCAGTGTTGGATTTGGCAAGCTGGCCTCATGGAACTTGAAGGGTAGGGTAGTGCTGGACTCAGGAAGCTAGCCTCATGACCCTTGGAGGGTAGGCTAGTGCTGGGCTCAGGAAGCTGACCTCATGGACCTTGGAGGGTACAGTAGTCCTGGACTTGGCAAGCTGGCCTTATGGCCCTTGGAAGTTAGGGTAATGCTGGGCTCAGGAAGCTGGCCTCGTGGCCCTTGGAGGGTAGGGTAGTTCTGGGCTCAAGAAGCTGGTCTCATGGCCCTTGGATTGTAGAGTAGTGCTGGGCTTGGGAAGCTGGCCTGATGGACCTTGAAGGGTACAGTAGTGCTGGACTTGGCAAGCTGACCTTATAGTTTCATAGTGGATTACGAGTTCAGTAAGCATGAAGCCCTTTAGTGAACTCGCTACAAACTCATTGGTGGAATAGAAATTTCTTGCCTTTCATAAAGTTATTCAAGTTAGTTTTGAAGGTACTTATATTAGGGCTATCAACAACTACACTTGGAAGCTTATTCCATTTGGGTATCACACGTTGTGTGTAGTAGTTACTTCTTTTGACTGTATTATTGGTTTTACCCCTCAATTTTAGTTTGTGGGTTCTAGTGCAATCAAAACCAGGATTCCTCCTAAAATCAAGAGTTTCTGTTATGTACACATCCTGTAATGTTTTACAGATTAGACAAAGGTCTCCTCTTTCCTGCCTATATTTAATTGAAAGAGGTTTAACTTATGAAGCCTGTTTCCATAGCTCAAGTTCTCAAGTTCTTAGTCGTTCTTATATTTCTTGTCATTTTTCTTTGAATGTTCTCGTGTACTATCTGAGTTCTTTTGGAAGTAGGAGCACAAAACTGGGAACAATACTCCATGTGGGGTCTCACCAATGCACTATATAGGGGAACCAACACCTCTGTTTCTCTGCTCTTTATGTTCCCAAGTATACAATCTATCAGTTTTTGAAATTTTTAGCAGTGACTAATGCACGAGTGTTGAATTTTAAGTCATCCGTAACTAATACTCCTAAGTCCTTTTCTTCTTTAACTGTGGACAAGATGGTGCCATTTATTTGATATGTATACATGGGATTATTTTTCTCCATGTGCATCACTTTACACTTGTTAAGGTTAAAGTACATTTCATTCACTGAAGCCCAGTTTGCTATAGAATTCAAGTTGGATTGTAAGAAACTGGCATCCTCTTGATTGTTTATCAGACAACCTAGTTTACAATCATCAGCATATTCTCCAACCCATACTCTATTAGAGCAAGGAAGAGATGAGATTAACATATTAAATAGTAGTGGTCCAATTACAGAGCCCTGAGGAACACCACTAGTGACATACCCCCACTCAGACGAGAAACCTTTAATGGTTACATGCTGAGTTCTATTATTTAGCCATGAAGAAATCCAGCTAATGAGATAATTGTTTAATCCAATATGAATGAGCTGATTAACTAAGATTTTGTGAGAAACTTTGTCAAATGCTTTTGAATAGTCAAGGAAAATGACATCAACTGAAACATTGTTATCTAAAGCTGCACTGACTGGTTCAAAGAAACTAATTAAATTTGCTAAACATGATCTTCCAGGGGTAAAACCATGTTGAGATGAATCTACCAATCCATTATCAATTAAGTGAGTAGAGATATGATTGTGTATTAATTTTGCCATAAGTTTTCCAATTACTGAAGTCAGGCTTATGGGGCGGTAATTTCCTACTTCTGTTCTTTGTCCCCCATTGAAAATTGGGATTACCTCTGCCATTTTTCATTCCTCAAGCACCTGGCTTTCGAGGATGGATCTATTAAATAGGAATGTTAATGGCATCGCAAGTTGATTGACTAGTGTTTTCAAGAAACTTGGAGTAATGCCGTCAGGCCCTGGAGAACCATTAGATTTAATGCCATTGATAACATTAATGATGTCAGTTGGTTGGAATTCTATTTTTTTACAGTTAAATTCAAAACGTTGTGGAATATAAGTAGTGGGATTGTGCACGCTCAAGAAGTATGAATTAAATTCTGTTGCCATTTCAGTTTCTTCACTCAA
The DNA here is from genome assembly GCA_016271365.2 of Neoceratodus forsteri. Lineage (NCBI taxonomy): Eukaryota > Metazoa > Chordata > Ceratodontiformes > Ceratodontidae > Neoceratodus > Neoceratodus forsteri. The sequence continues at coordinate 1,398,504,489 of CM057458.1, read as the reverse complement.
GACTTTTTCTCCAATTTTTAAAGGGTCAATTGATGGTTGTTTGCCTTTAAGACTACCTATATAGCTAAAGAATTTCTTGCTATTGTCCTTTAGTTTGTTCAACAGATTAAGTTCAGTGTCTTTCTTAGCTTTCTTTATTTGATTTTTTATACTACTAGCTAATGTTTTAAATTTAAGCCACTTGTCTGGTGTTTTATTCTTTTTATAGGCCATATAGTATCTTTTCTTTCTCCTTATTATTTTATTTAACTTGTGAGACCACCAGACCGGGACTCTCCTGGAGTTGGTGTATTTGTGTCTGGAAGGTACCCACGTATAATACAGAATTTAATATGGTTATATATTACTTTCCAATTTCATCAAAGCATTTAGATCTTAGTTTATTTTCCCAGTTTATTTTATTCAGATAATTTTTTAACCCTTGCAGTACTGGGACTGATATATCAGTCCCAAATTCCTATTCGTTATAATTCTGTCGGCAGCTTAAGGATTACTCCTTTGAAAGTTGGCTTTGTTGTAATCCAATATTATAGTTTTACAATTGTTGATGTGGTATTTGACTTTGTATTCCAGAAGGATGGGGTTATGACCACTATTGGCCAGAGGAGTCATAACCTCAACATTTTCTATAGAATCAGGGTTATTAGAGAACACTAAATCTAAGATATTATTCCCTCTTGTGGGGCGGTTAATAATTTGTTCTAAATTCTATAATACTGTAGCATCTATAAACCGATTTTCAATGTAATTGCTGCCTGACATTTTGTTCCAGTCGATATGAGGGAACTTGAAATCTCCCATAAGTATCATACTTTCTTTTGTATTGATATCAGTTATTTCAGTTATCAAGTTATTGTTTTGTTCCAGGGATGAACTGGAGAGTTGATTTATAAGTCCAATGTCAAGGAAGGACTGGTTGGTCTTAATTTTGGCCCATATGGACTCGTTGTTAATTCATTATGATTGAATTCATAGGCTGTGAGGGACTCCTTTATGTACAGGGCGACTCCATCCCCTTTTTTTACAGTTATGTTTTTACTTAATTTTAAATAACGAGGTATGATAGTATTCCAATCCTCGTCCCTGAACCATGTTTCGGTAACCCCACAAAGGTCAATATCTTTAGTAATTAACTCGTTTTGTAATTTATCTTTCTTATTCTTTAAACTTCTTGCATTGAGTAATAATATTTTTAGGGATTTTCCAGAATTATTTTTCTTCCCCATTGGGTTAGGTTCTACAGTGTTGATTGTTAGTTCAGTTCTAAAGTCACTGATACAGTTTAACCCTTCCCCCCTACCAATTAGTTTAAATGTTTATTGATAGTTGTAATTAAGTGTTCCCCAAGTCCTTTATTCCCTCTGGAATTGAAATGTAAACCATCCCAAGCATAGAGTTCAGATTTATTAATAAAATCTTCCCAGTGCTTAATAATAACAATATCTTTGTTTTAAACACCAGCTTCTTAACCAGTTATTCACACTTCTTTGTTTAAGAGTATGCATATAACTAGCCCTGGGAGTAGGCAAAATTTCAGATATAATGGGAATGCAACCTAACTGAATAATTTTGTTAGTAAGAGAAACATAATGCTCTTTAATATTTTGTTCTGCGTTACAAGAGATGTTGTTAGTGCCAACATGAATGATCACCATAGGTACAGTCAAGGAATTGGGCACTATGTTGTCCAACATACACGTTATATCTTGGATTTTAGCCCCCCTGAAGCTAGATAAAGTTCTGTGCTCTTCATATGGGTTACAAATGATCCTATCGATGTTTTTTACCATTGAGTCCCCTAATATAAAAATTTCAGGCATGGTCCTATCAGATGAATCCTGGCTGAGCCGATTTCTGCCTGGGAATATCAAATTGTATTAACGATATCAAGTCATCAGATACAGTTGACTTTTTATGTACTATGTCACTATTTTGTGTACTAAGTTCATTTGTTATCAATTCAGTCTTGTTCATAGATTGATCCTGCACATTGTGTAATGTGTGTAATGGTAAAAGCGGGTCAAATTGATTGATTAATGGAATAGGGAATTGATCAGCCCTCCTCCCTCTCTTTGGGGCCTTGCCATGTTGAACTTCATACCACTCATCATCACTAGTAACTTCAACTTCCCTATTTCTCTTACTGGTTTTATTAGAAATACATGGTACATCAGCAGGCTCTTGAAAGTTAGGGTAGTACTGGGCTCAGGAAGCTGGCTTCATGGCCCTTGGAGTGTAGGGTAGTGCTAGGCTTGGGAAGTTGGCCTCATGGCCCTTTTACTGTAGGGTAGTGCTGAGCTCGGGAAGTTTGCCTTGTGTCTCTTGGAGGGTAGGGTAGTGCCTGGCTCTGGAGACTGGCCTTGTGGCCCTTGGAGGGAAGGGTAGGGTAGTGTTGGGTCAGGAGTCTGGCCTCATTGGCCTTGGAAGGTTGGGTAGTGATGCACTCAGGAAGCAGACCTTGTGCTCCTTGGAGGGCAGAGTAGTGCTCGGCTCTGAAGGCTGGCCTTGTGGCCCTGAAGGCTGGCCTTGTGGCCCTTGGAGGGTAGGTCAGTGCTGAACTCAGGAAGCTGAACTTGTGGCCTTTTGAAGGGTAGGGTAGTGCTGGGCTCTGGAGGCTGGTTTTGTGGCCCTGGGAGGGTAGGGTAGTGCCAAACTTGGGAGGCTGGACTCATGGCCCTTGGAGGGCAGGGTTCTGCTGATCTTGGGAAGCTGAACTCATGGGCCTTGAAGGGTAGGGCAGTGCTGGGCTCAGAAAGCTGAATTCTTGGCCCTTGGACTGTAGAGTAGTGCTGCACATGGGAAGCTGGACTCATGACACTTGGAGGGTAGGGTAATGCTGGACTTGGGAAGCTGGACTCATAGCCCTTGGAAGGTAGGACAGTGCTGGGCTTGGGAAGCTGAACTTATGGCCCTTGGACTGTAGGGTAGTGCTGGGCTTGGGAATCTGGACTTATGGCCCTGGGAGGGTAGGGTAATGCTGGGTTTTGGAGGCTGGCCTCGTGGTCCTGGGAGGGTAATTCTGGGCTCAGGAGGCAGACCTTGTGTCCCTTGGAAGGTAGGGTAGGGCTGGGCTCAGGAGGCTGGCCTTGTGGATTTGGGAGGGTAGGGTAGGGTAGTGCTGGGATTGGGAGGCTGAACTCATGGCCCTTAGAGGGTACAGCAGTGCTGGGCTCTGTAAGCTGAACTCGTGGCCCTTGGACTGTAGGGTAGTGCTGGGCTGGGGAAGATGGACTCATTGCCCTTGGAGGATAGGGCAATGGTGGGCTTGGGAGGCTGGCCTCATGGGCCTGGGAAGGTAGGATAGTGCTGGGCTCAGAAGTCTGACCTTGTGTCCCTTGGAGGGTAGGGTGAGGATGGGCTCAGGAGGTTGGTTTTATGGCCCTGGGAGGGTAGGGTAGTGCCAGACTTAGGAGGTCGGAACTCGTGGCGCTTGAAGGGTAGGGTAGTGCTGGGCCTGGGAAGCTGAACTTATGGCTCTTGGAGGGTAGGGCAGTTCTGGGCTCAGAAAGCTGAACTCATGGCCCTTGGACTGTAGGGCAGTGCTGGGCTGGGTAAGCTGAACTTATGGCCCTTGGAGGATAGGGTAATGCTGGGCTTGGGAGGCTGGCTTCGTGGCCCTGGGAGGGTAGTGCTGGGCTCAGAAGGCTGACCTTGTGTCCCTTGGAGGGTAGGGTAGGGCTGGGCTCAGGAGGCTGGCCTTGTGGACCTGGGAGGGTAGAGTAGTGCTGGGCTCAGGTGGCTGGACTCCTGGCCCTGGGTGGGTAGGGTAGTGCTGGGCTGGGGAAGCTGACCTTGTGCCCCTTGGACTGTAGGGTAGTGCTGGACTTGGGTGGCTGTCCTCGTGGCCCTCAGAAGGTAGGGTAGTGTTGGGCTTAGGAAGCTGGCTTTGCAGTCCTTGGAGGGTATGGTAGAGCTTGGGCTTGGATGATTGGCCTCATGGCCCTGAGTGGGTAGTGCTGGGCTCTGGAAGCTGACCTTTTGGTCCTTGGACTGTAAGGTATTTCTGGGTTTGGGAAGCTGTCCTTGTGGCCTGGGGAAGGGAGGGTAATACTGCCATGTAGCAGTATCCCATGATGGAAGGGTGGCGCCAAGTTAGCATCAGCACGCTGGCGCTCTGCAGTTGGATGGGGAGCTTGCTACTCTGCAGAAGAGTTGCTGAACGTGCACAAGGCCTGTCAGAGATCTGTTCACTGCCTTGCAGGAGTTTACAAGGGCCATAAGAAATGGGGAAAACATAGTTAACCTTGCAACCACCAGAATGACATACAGGAAGTTGGAGCCTAATCTGATATGCTGCTCTGCTGACGACAGTATGCCACAAAATGGGGGGGAGGAGCATGCCAGCATCTCCCAAACTTGAGCATGCTGCTTACTGAAATGCTGAAATACCAGCATGCCAGAAAAGGTTAAGGTGTTGCTTTTAAATGTTTGTGTTGTCTCTCATTATGCCACAGCACTAAGGTAGCTGCTGTCAAAACTAGCAGCAATTCACTGAAATATAAAATCCTAACATAATCAGGTAGGACCCCAGCATTAAGGTACCACCATACCACCTGTATAAAAGAATTTCAACAAGTGCATACTGCTGTAATGCAGACTCCCCCAACAGCACTGCCCACTGACACCACAGCCTGTCAACAAGTGACATACTACTTTAATTAAACAGAACCCCCAAGCACCTCCCCACTGACATAACACTATGTCAACAAATGGCATACTGCTTTAATGCAGACCCCACCCCCCAGCACCACCACCCCACTGGTATCACAGCATGTCAACAATCAGCATACTGGTTTAATGTGTACCCCGCACCCAGCAGCACCACCCCACCAGCATCACAGCATGTCAACAAGCCAATCCTGCTGTAATGTAGACCCCCCTCAGCAGCATCACCCACACCAGTACAAGACAATGTCAATAAGTGACTTACTGCTTTATGCAGCTCTCCCAGCAGCACCCCTCACCACCACCACCCTAACAGCATGCCAACAAGCAGCATCTTGTTTTGGTGCAGACTCCAAGAGCAGCACCATACTTACCGGCATCACAGCATGTCAGCAAGTGGCCTACTGCTTTAATGCAGATATCCCCCCCCCATCAGTACCACCCAACATGGGCATCACAGCATGTCAGCAAGTGGCATACTGCTTTAATGCAGATTCCCTCCTATCAGTACCACCCAACATGGGCATCACAGCATGTCAGCAAGTGGCATACTGCTTTAATGAAGATATCCCCCGCCAGCGAGTACCACCACATGGGCATCATCACAGCATGTCAGCAAGTGGCATACTGCTTTAATGCAGATAACCCCCCCCAGCAGTACCACCCCACACGGGCATCACAGCATATCAGCAAGTGGCATACTGCTTTAATGCAGATATCCCCCCAGCAGTACCACCCCACACGGGCATCACAGCATGTCAGAAAGTGGCATACTGCTTTAATGTAGGTATCCCCCCCAGCAGTACCACCCCACATGGGCATCACAGCATGTCAGCAAGTGGCATACTGCTTTAATGCAGGTATCCACCCCCCAGCAGTACCACCCCACATGGACATCAAAGCATGTCAGCAAGTAGCACACTGCTTCAGTGCAGACCCCCCCCCAGCAGCACCACCCCACCAACATCACAGCATGTTACCAAGTAGCATACTGTTTAATGCAGATATCCTCCCCAGCAGCACCCTCTACCAGCAGCATAGCATGACAGCAAGTGGCAAACTTCTTCAATGCAGATACCCCCAGTAGTACCACCCCACCACCATCACAGCATGTCAGCAAGTGGCACACTGCTTTAATGCAGACGCCCCCACACACCCAGCAGCACCACCCCACCGACATCACAACATGTCAACAAGCGGCATACTGCTTTAATGCAGGCACCCCCCCTGCAGTGTCATCCCACCACCATCACAGCATATCAGCAAATGGCCTACAGCTTTAATGCAGACACCCCCAGCAGCTCTACCCCACCAACATAACAGCATGTCAGCAAATGCATACAGCTTTAATGCAGGCACCCCCAGCAGTACCACCCACCAACATCATAGCATGTCACAAGTGGCATACTATTTTAATGCAGACCCCCACATCCAGCAGCACCACTCCACTGACATCACAACATGTCAACAAGTGGCATACTGCTTTAATGCAAGCACTTCCTGCAGTACCATCCCACCACCATCACAGCATATCAACAAATGCTTATAGCTTTAATGCAGACATACCCACCAATATCACAGCATGTCAGCAAATGGCATGCAGCTGTAATGCAGACACCCCCATGCAGCATCGCTCCAGCATTGCAATATGTCAGCAATGGCATACAGCTTTAATGCAGACACCCCCCAGCAGCACCACCCCAACATCACAATATGTCAGCAAATGGCATACAGCTTTAATGCAGACACCCTGCTGCAGTACCATCCCACCACCATCACAGCATATCAACAAATGGCTTATAGCTTTAATGCAGATGTACCCCAGCAGCACCACCCCACCAACATCACAGCATGTCAGCAAATGGCATGTAGCTTTAATGCAGACACCCCCCTGCAGCACCACCCAGCATCGCAATATGTCAGCAAATGGCATACAGCTTTAATGCAGACACCCTCAGCAGCACCACCCCAACATCGCAATATGTCAGCAAATGGCATACAGCTTTAATGCAGACACCCTCCTGCAGCACCACCCCAACGTCGCAATATGTCAGCAAATGGCATACAGCTTTAATGCAGACACCCTGCTGCTGCACCACACTAGCGTCGCAATATGTCAGCAAATGGCATACAGCTTCAATGCAGACACCTCCCAGCAACACCACCCCAACATTGCAATATGTCAGCAAATGGCATACAGCTTTAATGCAGACACCCCTTAGCAGCACCACCCCAACATCACAATATGTCAGCAAATGGCATACAGCTTTAATGTAGACACCCCCCAGCAGCAGCACTCCAACATCGCAATATGTCAGCAAATGGCATACAGCTTTAATGCAGACACCCCCCAGCAGCACCACCTCAACATCGCAATATGTCAGCAAATGGCATACAGCTTTAATGCAAACACCTCCCAGCAGCACCACCCCAGCATCGCAATATGTCAGCAAATGGCATACAGTTTTAATGCAGACACCCCCCAGCAGCACCACCTCAACATTGCAATATATCAACAAATGGTATATAGCTTTAATGCAGACACCCCCCAGCAGCACCACCTCAACATCACAATATGTCAGCAAATGGCATACAGCTTTAATGCAGACACCCCTTAGCAGCACCACCCCACCAACATCACAGTATGTCAACAAATAATATACAGCTTTAATGCAGACACCCCCCCCCATCAGCACCACCTCACTAACATCATAGCATGTCAACAAGTGGCATACTGTTTGAATGCAGACCCCACCCCGCCAACATCACAGCATGTCAACAAAACCAGATAAAAACCCTCTTACTTGCCCCTCCTTCTGCCTGACCTTAGTACTGAACACAGATTAAAAGCTTTTTATGGCTATTCTTGCTGGAAGATTGGCTAAGGACTTCCCTACCCTGATAGGCAGAGATCAGACAGAGGTTGTGCACTCTAGAACCACTAATGATAACACCCTTGGGGGGGGGCACTGTAGAGCCCAAGTTGAACGGCAGCAGATTTTACAGCTCCTGTAATAACTACAGTAATCGATTAAAATCATCCATTTAAGTACCTTGAAACTGATTTTGGTTGCCACCAGTGGCCAGAGCGATATCAGATTCCCTAAAAATAGGCAATCTTAGGAAGAAAAAAGGGACTGGTGGAGCACAAAAAGGCAAGGGGTCCAGTGGAGCTCAACCCTTGTGGCATGATGTGGAGGCACCGGCCGGGGCAGAACAAGCTTCAGGTGAAACAGTGGCATCACTTGGTCTGAAGCTTCAAAGACCAACTTCCTCTGCTTCGGATTTAGCCCAGAAAGTGAATGGTTTCAATAGTAGAGTTCTTGAGCCCAATATGGACGAACTGAAGGGCGAGATGGCTGAGGTCCCTAAGCAAGTGGATGTCTCCTTGAGCACCACTGCCTTAATGGCTAAAGAAAACCAGCACCCATGAGCATGACTGAAATCCTTGGTGAACCAAACTAGATCTGCCAATACACAGATTATTGGGTTATCAGGGGGTTGTGAAGGGGCTCATCCAGTGATGTTCGCTCAGGAATGGCTCACCAAAAAGTTAGTACCAGAGGGAGTAGCAAGTATACTGGTCATTTGGAAAGCCTATCGGATCACACCCAGAGGCTGCCCACAGAACTCTGAAGAACTTAGGACTCTGATGGTGGTGGTGGTGATGGCAGGAGTTGGTATCGGAGACTGCATTTTGCAGCACATTGGTAGAGGGGCCATATCATGTAGGATGACCGAAAAGTCCATGCCTTTCCCAACATATGTTATGTCACACGGCAACATCAGAAAAAAACTGATGGAGTTTGACGTGCCTTGAGAGAGGCTAGTGTGCCTCATCCTGCGATTTATCCGGCCCATCTTAGGATCATATACCAGGGTAAGGTATACATTTTCTCAGGCCCTGTGAAAGCTGGTAAGTGGGCGACTAGAAGGGAGGCTGAAGTCAAGGTTAGATGCCAAGGCTAGACCAGAGGAGAGGGACAGTGCCGAGCCCATGGGGTAACACGTGAAGATGTGGATTAATTACCATAGCCTGTTACTCCTAGCAACAAAGTTTTTGGAGTTGGCTTGACTGTCGACTGATTTATCAGCCATTTAGCCTTTTCTAAAATAATTCGAGACACTAATGTTCATTTTATGTGGATATTTTGTATCTGTTGTTCTTATCACTGTGTTGGCTAATCTGGGCCAGGGTTTCCCAGGTCCAGTAACCACAGTCACATTGTTTCACCATTCCTGTTGTTACTGATTATCCTCAGAATCTCAGTTTCAAGGTTTCCTTTGGGGGGGGAGGGGGGTGATTGTCTGATAATGTTAGATCTATTGTTATTTGTCCTTGGTGATTATAGAAGGCATGGGGTTCAGAACTGTTAATTATGTTTTAATCCATTTTTGCTGCTTGAAGGAATTTAAAGTTCAAGATTCATTTTAGAGATAATAACATGGCACCATTAGTCCGTACCAGAATGCGTTCTTTTGGACTTTTATTGCTGGACAGTTATTTACCTTTCAGAATAGCCATGTTGCTCTTGGTCTCAGAAATGCAGCACACATGGAGATTTATTTTAGAATTATTATTATCTGGTATCCCCTCAATGATGTACCCTTATATAGTGAATGCATGTCTTCCTTTTGATTAATGGACTTAGGTCCTGGAAATCTATGCCTCTTTTGGACTGTGTACTATATGTTATACCTTTGTTTTGTAAAAGATTAATTAAAAAAATAAAGTTTAAAAAAAATAACACCCTCAGAACTCTGCATTTCCTCGCCCGGATGCAGAGGTCCCACATCCCTTCACTCTTGCTCAGTCTAGTTGCCGAGAAGGCATTTGACCGGATCTCCTGGCCATTCCTGTACCTGGTGCTGAGGTGGCTGGGACTCCCCACTTTCTGCATTCAATTACTTTAAAATAGTTACTCTACACCACATGCTTATGCCAAGGTAAATGGCCACCCTTCAGGGGACTTCATACGTTATAGATGCACCCATTAGGGTTGTCCATTATCTCCCCTTTTGCTCACAGTCTATATAGAACCACTTGCACAGGCCATATGAGAAACAGACCAGTTCAGGGATGCCCGAGCAGGTAGGGGAGGGGGGGAGAGGAGTACCGAATTGCTCTATATGCAGAAAACGTTTCTCTACCTCTCCAATCTGAAGGATGTACTTCCTGGAGGGTTTGCACTGCTTAAGTCCTACGGGGACCTTTCCAGTCACCAGCTCAATATGGGAAAGACTGAAACTCTTAGCTTTCACTATATTCCTGACTCCAGAGACCAGACAACTATTTCAATTTTGCTGAGAACATGAGGAGCTTAAGTACCTGGGGATTTACGTCACCCATTCGAGCAGAAATGCCTAACAAGATGAATATCTGCCCTTCATTTGTTAGGTGGAACATACTACCTTTAAACCTCTCCCTAGGGTGAAAGTAGTATAGGTGGCAACACTTCCACGAGCACTATATTTGTTCAGAAGTGTTCCTCTACATCTCCCAGTGTCCGCATGGTGCCTTTAGAATAGAGAAATCCCTACTAAAAGGCAGGGAATCTGGCCCTGCTTAATGTATGTCTCTGCTATTGAACTGATGGGATATAGGCCCTTGGGTGACTGGCCTATGGCCTGGCTTGAACTGGAAAGGGAGTTTCTCTGCAATATGGAGAATATCAGGAATGTTTATAATTCTACACCTCTACAGGACCTACATAGAGTTGCCAACCCCTGGTTATATCACCAGCTACTGATAAATGGTCTAGGATTCAGGATTAAGGATCTTCATTGATCTGCAGACCATCTTTTGCCTGAGACAGGAGTTCTTCAGATACCTGCAGGTTCAGCATTTTTACCAGTCCCCACCTCTGGGGGCTCACACCACTACATAGCACCCTGCAATTTGCTTCCTGTGATTTTTTAAAACAGGGTTCTCCTCTCATATGATTTCCCACATCTATCAGGTCTTCAGGTACCTGGAGGTAGCTCAGAGATGGGAGGAGGAAACGGGAGTGGCTGTCCCACCAGACACCTGGCACCGAACATGTCTTGCCACTGCAAAGATGTCCGGCTCTCATCAATGCCAGGAGTATAGTTGGAAGCAATCGGTCTGCATTTTTAAATCACCAACTATCACAGTACACTGTTCCCCAGACCACTCTGATGCTTGCTGGCATAACTGCATGGAATCCCGAGCAACACACACTTTGCCCTTTTCAGGATATTGAAAAGGAACTAGCAGAACTATGCCACAGGCCCATCCTGCTATCCTTAGAATTACATTTATTCCTGCAATCCTCATATGGATTCCGGGACACACATGCCAAGTACCTGTGAAGTATCCTCCTTACAGCAGCAAAAATGTTGATCATGTGCCAGTGGTTAATGCTCAAGCCACCAGACATCCTGGCCTGGTGCACCCTGGTGGTATAAACTTATACTATGGGAAAAACTACTTTATCCCTTAATGATTGCTCTAAGAGGTTTAACTCCAGATGTACCTCCTGGCTACTTTACACCATGAACAAGGATCCAACTTTGGTACCTTGACACTACACTCAGCAAGTGACTTGCACTGGTACCCCCCTCCCCAAATTCTGCTCTCCTCGTACTAAGAAACCAAGATATACAACTGAATAGGTAGGTATTCTGCTGGCCCTCCCTTCTCCACAAGAAGTATTCAGAGGATTCAGAGGATCTGCCTCCCTCCTGCACCTACCCCCACAGCATTTTTTTTAGTGGTTGAAAACCTCCTTTGATGGCTCACAATATTATTTGCAAACTCTTACCAGTCACACAGTCCGCTCTCGATCTGTGCCTTAAGACAGTGGGGTTGTCATTTCTGAACTAACTGATCCAGTGAGGGGTTTCTGCATAGGTTCTGTATCATGGATGCCTTTTACCAGCCTGTACTGACATTATTGCACTGTATTTCTTATTGTACATCACTGCAAACATTTTAATACAAACTTTACTTACAAAACAAAAAAATCACAGCATATCAACAAGCAGTATACGACTTTAATGCAGGCCCGCCCAGTAGCACCCCCCCCCACTGGTATCACAGCATGTCAACAAGCAGTATATGACTTTAATGCAGAGCCCCCAAGCAGCACCCCCAGCTCACAGTCTGTCAACAAGTGGCATACTGCTTTAATGCAGACCCTTCACACCCCCTCAGCATCACACCATGTCAACAAGCAACATACTGCTTTAATGCAGAGCCCCCAAGCAGCACCCCCAGCTCCCAGCCTGTTAACAAGTGGCATACTAGCAATGCAGACCCCCTACCCAGCAGCACCACCCCACCAGCATCACAGCATGTCAACAAAGCGCATACAGGTTTTAATGCGGACCCTTCACCAACACCCCCTCAGCATCACAGCATGTAAACAAGTGACATACAGGTTTTAATGCGGACCCCTACCAACACCCCCTTAGCATCACAGCATGTCAACAAGTGACATACAGGTTTTCAACGGGACCCTTCACTAACACCCCGTCAGCATCACACCCTGTCAACAAGCGACATACTGCTTTAATGCAGAGCTCCCCAAGCAGCACCCCCAGCTCCCAGCCTGTTAACAAGTGGCATACTGCTTTAATGCAGACCTCCCACCCAGCAGCACCACCCCACCAGCATCACAGCATGTCAATAAGTGACATACAGGTTTTAATGCAGACCCCTTCACCAACACCCCCAGCATCACAGCATGTCAACAAGTGGAATACAGTTTTACTGCTTTAATGCAGACCCCCACCACCAGCACCACCCCACCGGCATGACAGCATGTCAGATAAGCAGCATACTGCTTTAATGCATCCCTCCCAGCAAGTTAATAGTTAACCGGTTAAAAAAATACTACAGAATAAAAGATCAATGTTCATGTACTACCTTTAGGTCACATATTTTCTGTACTAAAAGATTTGATGAAACCAATATGTATAGTGCTGTGGTTTAGGGCTCTGGGCTGAAAACCTAGAGAACTGGGTTTGAATCCCACAGCCCTCACTTGCATACTGTGTGACCATGAGCAAGTCACTTAACTTCCTTGTGCTCCCAGGTTGCATCTGGAAACAAGCTTTAGCTTAGTGTGCCTTTCCTGATTATACATTTTCCCCTTTCCCTTCTGTAAACACTTGAAATGACTTTTAAACTTTAGTTTTTTGTTGACTGCAAAAGCTTCTGAGAATTGCTGATAACTAAACTGACTTGATCATGACTCATAACTCTAGGGCTGGTATGTCTTGTTGACCTGCTAGTCTAGGTGCCATGCCTGGAAACCTCAAACCACTGGCATGTCACCGCCATGACATGCACCAGAAACCCAGCACTTATACCAGCGTGCTGGCACTTGCTTGCTTGCACTGGGACCAGCGTGCCAGTAACACATGCTGGTGCGGAAATGGTTCCAACCCCTAGAGAGGGGTGTGGAGTCTAATCCAGTATGCTAGCATGCCCCTTTGCTGAAATGCCCACCTGTCTGTCAACAGGTAGGCCAGCATCCCAAGCACTTTAACGTGCCATTTACTGACATTCTAAGATGCAGGCATGCTAGAAAAGATGGGGGTGTTGCTTGCAAATGTTGGTGTTGCATCTGATTATGCCTCAGTATTATTATTAATTACTGTTAAAGCTTTCCAAAACTAACAGCAATTAACTGAATAATAAAACGCTTGCATAATCAGATGGAACGCTGGCATGCTTGGCATGTCAACAAGAAGCATGCTGCTTTCATGCGGAACCCCCACCCAGTAAGCTAATAGTTAATTACTTTTTTAAATGCAGAATAAAATATCAGTGTTCATGAAACATCTTTAGACTGCATCTTTCTTGAACAAAATGATTTGAAGATAAAAGCAATAAGCCTTCTATCGCTGTTTTTCAATTAGAGAATTTATTCCGGTTTCTACAGACACTTTCATTGGCTTTTCATGTTGAGTTTTTGTTGATTCCTAGACTGGCTTTTTTCTCAATTTTTTTTCCCCCCTTCTCTAAGCAGCCTCCCACCTGCCGGCCACCCCAGCCCTGTTACCCTGACTTCCTCAGGACTTACCTTACATTTCCCCAAGGGCTTGCCCTCCTGGTGGGGTCAGTGGGGTTCACTGATCCCTGCCGTGACATGGATATGGTTCACGACATCACCTAGATCATTTGCTGCATGGCTGCAGGTGACAGAAATCATCCTGTCAGTCACTGTTTTTCCTGGTTTCCTTACCCCAGGAGATAAGTGCATGCAATGCCATCATGTGCAATGTGCGTCAACAGCCACTGTCCTCCTTTTCATACTGCAGTCCCAAACTGTCCTCCTACTAGCCTCCATGAAGGGTCGAGAGTATGCCCCTACCCTCCCCAGGAAGAACAGCTGTCCTATGGACACTCAATTCTCTTCCTGGCAGCTAACCACCTGGCATCTTGATCTTGTTCCCAAACTCAAGTCGTCAGCTCAGGCTGCCATATCTAGGTTGACTTGATCATGGCTTGCAACACAGCACCAGCAGGTCTTGTTGATATGCTGATCCACGTTCTGTCTTGGAAACCTCACAACAACACCAGCATGCTGACACCAGGACAGGTGCTGGACACCTGCCACCTACACTGGCATGAAGGCATCAGGACAGTTGCCAGAAACTTGACACATCACAATGCCAGCATCTGGACCAGCATGCGAGGAAAACATGCCAGTAGAGGTGCTGGCCCAGTGGTTTGGAGGGCTGAGGCACTGGTACCTTACCTCCTGCTATGCCATTGAGCAGGGTTCGGATACAGACTCGGGTTGCCGTGGGTTGGCCCGGGACAGGAGAGGACTGACTGTCCGAAAGACTGCTCTCCTCTTCCAGGGAGGGGAGGGATGTTGGCCTGGCCTTACACTGCCACCAGGTGGAGGCCTGGTGGTAGTGCAGCCTGGGCAGCAAGAAGGGAGGAGGCTGGGTGAATGTCATGTAGTTGCCTCTAGACTCACGCTTGATGTCCTGCAGCAGGGGCAGGAGACAACTAGGAATATGAATGCTGGGGGCTTAATGAAGCCTTGCCTACTCATCTTGAGTCCACGTCATCACCCAGTGACCTCACCGATGATCCGCTGTAGATAATTATAGTGGGGAGGATGGCCCTCCCCTCTCCGGCCCTGGGGGTTCAAAGTGGAACAACAGACCACAGTGAGTATTGGGAGATGGGTCCAGGCTCAAGGAAGCAAGGACAAGACTGATTATCCACCTCTGGACTAAGGCGATATAAACACCTTTGTGGAAATAAAACACATGCCAGTACCAGAAAGGGCTCCAATGTTTACAGTAATGGCAGCCACCCGACATACCAGATTCCCCTCCATAGATCCCCCTGGCATGCGCAGAGAGATCAGCTGAGTGGACAAGAGGTCACTGAGCAGACAGCCTGACAGAGGGAATGGAAAGCAGCACAGGGAGCGGTGACTGGGTGGTTGCTGGGCAGATGGCTTGACAGAGGGAATGGAAGGTGGCACAGGGAGAGGTGACTGGGTGGTTACTGGGTAGATGGCCTGACAGAGGGAGTGGAAGGTGGCACAGGTAGAGGTGACTGGGTGGTCGCTGTGCAGATGGTCTGACAGAGGGAGTGGAAGGTGGTACAAGTAGAGGTGACTGGGTGATCGCTGTGCAGAGGGAGTGGAAGATGGCACAGGGAGAAAAAGAGAGATGGAAAAAAAAGAAAGTAAGAATACAAAACTGTACCCACTGATGATTCTGATATTTTGGGTTGGGTTCTGGGTGGTCCTGCCTTCATTCAAGACTTCCCAAAATGCAACGCACAATGCCACCGGTTGAGTACCCACAAAGTGCAGAACCAGATTTATTGTTGGGTTAGTCTTTGTATTCTGGCTATGTTCTATGTGATACTGGTTTCAGAACCATTCCATTTAGTTTCTTTACCTTTCCAGTCCCTCCTTCCTGGTTGTTCTGTTCATTCTGGGTCATTCTAGTTTCAGACCATTCTAGTTCTAAAACCATTTCAGTTCTGCATGCATTCTAGTTTTTACCAAGCACAGGTAACTAAGTTCTAGGAATGTCATGCCAAGACAACTGGGGTGACATAATTAACAAAATCAAAGGACAATGTAAGTTTACAGCCCTCCTCAGCCTAAAAGCACTGCCTGGAGGAAGCATGTCTGTGTGTGTGTTTTGGGGTTGGGGCATCCTCCAGATGTTATGTCCATGAAGACCCTGTGCCAGGTACCAACCTAACTATGCACTTTATCAGAGTGCAGAGCTTACCATGCAGTAGGCCTCTCCTCCTAGCTGGGTGAGACAAGTAGAATCAGTCCAGGAACATACAGAAACTCCAGGGTGGTCATGGCCACAGCAATGCATGAAAGTACAAAAAAACGTGATTGGCATCACACTAGGCAAAAGCTTCAAGCGGTTACCAACCTGATGCCAATAAAATGTTTATGAACTTTCATAAATGACTGTATCCATGTCCTCCTTAGTGCAGAGTTTCTGTCTGTTCCTGGTCACCATCACTACCACCTCAGCACACAACTGAGCCCTGTACTGCCCTTCTCACTGAAAAAGTAAACTGATTCAATATTCTTGGCTAATTTAGTGAAAGTTTTTCAAAACAACTGTTAGCTCAAGTGTGCACATTTAGGAAACATAGAAACATAGAATTTGATGGCAGATAAGGACCACTTGGCCCACCTAGTCTGCCTGTTTCCCTCCCTGATGGATAAGCTGCAGATTCTAGTTAATCAACAGCTTATGTCCTCCTACCCCCCACTAGAATTGCCTTATGCTTCTCCCATGCATTCTTGAATTCTCCCACTGTTTCTGACTCCACAACCTCCTCAGGAAGGCTGTTCCATGCATCCACAACCCTCTCTGTGAAAAAATACTTTTTAACATTACCTCTGAGCCATCCCCATCTATCTTCAAATTGTGCCCCCTTGTTCTTGCACATGTCTTCTTCTGAAAGATACTACCCTCTTGTACTTTGTTAATTCCCTTGAGATATTTGAAAGTTTCTATCATGTCCCCCCATTTCCTCAAGGGTGTACATATTAAGCTGTTTTAGTCTCTCCTCGTACGTCTTCTGGGCCAGACCCTGCACCATTTTGGTTGCCCTCCTCTGAACAGCCTCCACTCTGTCTATGTCTTTGTGGAGACGGGGTCTCCAGAATTGCACGCAGTACTCCAGATGGGGTCTCACTAACTGTCGGTACAGAGGGATGACAACTTCCTGTTTTCCAATTTTGATGCCTCTCCCTATGCATCCCAGTATCCCCCCAGCCCTCCTTACTGCCTTCTCACATTGCTTGCCCACCTTTAGGTCATCTGATATAATTACTCCTAGGTCTCTTTTGATTTTGATTGTTATTAACTCACCCTCATTGTGTACTCTTCCCTGGGTTTTGTTTCCCAGATGCATTACCTTACACTTCTTGCACTGAATCTGAGCTGCCACATATTTGACATTCCTCCAACCTTGCCAAGTCCCTTTTCATTCTTTCCACCCCACCTTGTGTATCAGCCCTGTTGCAGAAATTTGTGTAATCTGCAAAGAGACATACCTTTCCTTCCAGGTGCTCTCCAATGTCACTTATAAAGACATTAAAGAGGACCAGTCCCAGTACCGAACCCTGCGGAACCCCGCTAGTTACCCTTCTTTCTTCACTGTGGACTTCATTTACTATTACACTTTTGCATCCTATTGTCCAGCCAGTTTTTTATCCAGGCTACCACCTTGGGACCCACTCCAAAGCTGGCTAACTTGTATATTAATCTTTTGTGTGAGACTGTGTCAAATGCCTTGCTAAAATCTAGGTAGGCCATATCCACAGCCCCTCCCTGGTCTACTACTTTGGTCACCCAAAGAAATCTATTAGGTTCATCTGCCATGGCCTTCCTGCTGTGAAACCATGCTGCCTTGGGTCCTGTGCCCCACTGGCCTCTAGGTACTCAACAATTCTTTCCTTCAGAAGTGATTCCATCATTTTCCCTACCACTGAAGTCAAACTAACTGGCCTGTAGTTTCCTGCCTCTGCCCTGCTCCCATTTTTTTGAAGTAGAATCACATTTGCCCTACTCCAGTCTTCAGGTACCACCCCATCCTCCTATGATTTGTTAAAGAGAGTAGTCAGTGGTGTTACTAGTTCTACCCTTAGTTCTTTTAGAATTTTTGGGTGAATCCCATCAGGCCCCATTGCTTTGTCCATCCTCAGTTTCAATAGTTCTTTCAAAACCATTCCTTCTGTGAATGGACTGGTATTGACCCCCCCCCCATTCAGAGTTTGGTTTAGGTACCTCCCCCTCCTCTTCTGTTGTGAATACTGAGCAGAAATATTTGTTCAGTATCCCTGCTTTTTCACTGTCACCCTATGCCCACATTCCCTCCCCTTTATTAAGTCTCTGTATCCCTCCCTTGGTCTTTCTTCACTCCTTAATGTACATATAAAAGGTTTTATCTCCCTTCTTAACAGAGTTGGCTATCTTTTCCTCAGTTTGTGCCTTTGCTATTCTGACTGACTTCCTGCCTCCTTCTGCTTTAACTGATAAATTTCTCTGTCTTGCTCCTTCTGTGTTTCCTTATATTTTCTGAATGTTATCATTTCTCCTTAACCATCCCTGCCACCTCTTTTGAGAACCATAGTGTTTTTTCCTTCATTTTGTTTTGTTGATTTGCTTCACACAAAGGCTTGTTGCCTCTGCAATGGCTGTTTGATTATTCCCATTGTTCCTCCACCTCTCCTTCTTGCACGTTTGTTAGTGCTTTTTGAGCACTCTTTCATTTTCCCAAAGTCAGCCTTCCTAAGTCCAATACTCTTGTTTTGTATGGCTTGACTCTATGGCTGTGTTTATTGTAGAACCACACTGTTTGGTGGTCACTTGTTTCCAGATGGCTACCCACTTCTAAATCTGAGATCCTTTCTCCTTCCCCATTTGAGAGTACCAGGTCTAAGATTGCTCCCTCCTGAGTGGGTTCCAACACTAGCTGTCTGAGGCATGCCCCCTGTAGGGCATCAATAATGACCCTGCTCTTGGATGTACCTGCAGCAAAGGTACTCCAGTTAACATCTAGCATATTCAGGTCCCCATCTACAATATCTCCCTTTTCTTCCATTTTAAGGATGTCTTCTATCATTTCCTTGTTCATTTCCAACCCCTGAGATGGGAGTCTGTACACAACCCCCATGTGGATTATGGTGCCATTTCCTGTCTCCAGGGTGACCCACAGTGACTCATCAACTTCCTGTTTACTTTTTAGTTCTGTTGCTTTAATCTTGTCCCTTATATAGGGAACTCCTCCTCCTCTTTTACCCACCCTGTCCCTCCTGTAGACTGCATATCCTGGTATGTTGACATCCCAGTCATGGTTCTCTGTGTACCATGTTTCAGTGACTGCCACTATATCCAGGCATCCCTCTTCCATCAAGGCCACTAGTTCAGGGAGTTTGTTGCGCAGACTGTGGGCATTGGTACTCATTGTCACACTTGGACAGCTGGTTCTGATCCCTGTATAATGTTTTTGTAAATATAAAAAAATGTGTGATGGACTGTGTAAAGAGAAACCAGTGTCTTGCTGAAGTCGACACAAAACCCCTCAGGGATAAGTTCAAAGGACAGGAGGTATTTTAAACTGCAGATTTCTAAAATGCAATTATCTTGTCAATTTGCTTTGATTCCAGGAGATAAAATTAGCCATTCATGGTGTCCTCAGAAATCCTTTGATTTTGCACTAGGTGTCATAATGGAAAGAGCATGCTTGTGTTTTGGGTGTCTTCCAGGAAGCCAGCTCACTTCATCAAAGAGACCTTTGATGTACAGGTCCCAGATTGCATTGTAGTCCAATATGCATATGTGTGTGTGTGTGTGGGGGGGGTGCCACCAGAGGGAAGTCAGCATTTCATCAAAGAGCCTTTGAGGTCTTTGAAAATCAGAAAGACCCTTTTACATCAAAGAGTTATTGAGAACTTGAGTTATGCTGCGGTCACAGGACCTTACTGCTTTATAAGGAAATCCTGTTTCCTATAGAGATAATTTTTTGAATATATCCTGATAGGGAGGAGTAAAGTGACCTTGTCCAAAAGGGGCTGGAGGATCCAGCTTTTAAACTATGATTCTGTTTTCATAGAGTGACATTTTTATCCGACTGTGAAGAAGCAACATCAAGCACTGTTAGGAGATAAGTATTATGTGGATAGGAGATTTAGGTTGCATGTTTAAACCTGTTTTGTTTAATGACTTGTATGTTTTTGGGATAGTTTGTTCTGTATTTTACTGTTTCCTATTTTTTTATCTATTTTTAAAGTAAAGATATATTTTAAAACAGAAACTGCCTGGTTTGCCTTGAAATTTCTTTTTATATAAGTGGAGCTTTAAAGGTTATAGTTGACACTGTGTATGAGCTTATTGTTATGCCAAACTGGGAAATGGATAGAGTTCTCTTAGGTCTTGCATAGAATTCTAAGGGTTCATTTTGTAATACCTGATTAGGTGCCCATAGGCAAAGATATTTGGCCCCAAAGACAGAATTATCTGAGCCTGATACAGTAATTGGGTACACTAACAAGAGGATATCAGTTTGAAGCCCTCCAGATCTTTAGACTTAGGTGACTCGAACCCACAAAACAGACAAGAGGGTTACCTTTGTACTGTTAGCTGTCCACAGATCCTATGTTCAGAGGTTGGCACTTTGAGAGTAGAGGGCTGACTGGCTGAGTGAATTTGTGACACTCATCATCTTCCATTTATTTTTTATGGCCTTACCCCTTTTAGCCCCATCCCTGTCCTTACTGCCTTTTTCTGCATGTATCCCTGTCCTGCTTCCTACTGACATCTCTACCTTGGTGTTTATCTCTCTAACTGCTGTGTTTTGTGGGGGAGGAAGGCTGTGATTTTCCTGCTGCTTTTCAGTGCTTTCCCCCTTGGCTAGTTTAAATGCTTGCCAATGAAGCATTTAAACCTGTCACCTAGGATTCCGGCCCCCCCCCCGGAGAGATGCAGACCATCGCACCAGTATAAGCCTGCATCCCTCCAGGTAGCTCCCCACTCCCCCAATAAAGTCAAAATCCTGAGCTCCACACCAGTTTTTCAACCATTCATTGAATCCCATGTTGCAGAACACCCTAGCATCATCATTGCCATAGACAGGCAACATTTTCAAGAAGGTTACCGTACATGTTACTTGTCTAAGGCCCTCCCAACTCCACAAACTCCTCTTGCACTGCTCTGATCCCATTCACAGCCAGATCATTTGTCCCTAGGTGGACAATGACATCCAACTCTCTCCCTTGATACTACCTGCTCCGCTATCCTGAAGATTCGCTTCCTGTCCCTCTGAGCCGTGGCACCAGGTGGCCTGCCCTCCCTATCCTCTTCCTCCCCACTTCTACCCCCTAGTGATCAAGTCCCCACAAGGAGTTGTTCCTTCCCTCTAGGGTTTCATGCCACCCTCCTGTGGGTCTCCTTTGTGGAGGTTCCCAGTATCCTCCTTGTTCTCCACTGCAGGTGCCTCCATAGGGGAACCACTCTTTGCCTGGGCAGCATATGAATTTTGGAGAGGTACAACTGGAGGGATGCACCTCTGTTCTACCACCCTCTCCCTCCCTGAGCCCACCTTTGTCCAACTGCTCCTCTTTCTTGGCAACCTCTGAAGTAACGGTGGTGGCCCTGGTAGACCCTGGGTGGGGGAAAGGTCTCACAAATCCTAGCCAGGTCAGCCTGGTGATGGGCAACCTCCTCCCCCAGACCAGAGAGGCACTTGCAAACAGGGCAACATCGCAGCCTCCAGAATGTCTCCCAGAACACTGCTACCCCATAGCCATTGCATTGCACCACTTCCATCTTGACATATTTTGTGTTCCCTCTCCTGTTGCTTTGTATCCTTATTGTCTCCTCCCTCTATGTATTTTTACACTTTCTTTCCTACTGCATATGTGCCCTTAAAACTCTCGCCCTTCCTGTTCTGGGACAGGAACTTCCTGTAGTCTTCAGTAGTCTCCTTCTTCCATGCTTGGATTCAGACCTCCAGAAGCTGGGGGGAAGGGAGGGGAGGGGAGAAAAAGTTATTTTTTAGGTTCCTTCAAGGTTGATGAAACTAATGTGTCACACTGATCCTTCCCTTCCTACTGCCAAACAGGAATTTCCTGTTGTCAGTCAAATGCAGTGGCTATAAAACTAGAACTGGCTTTGGGTGGGAGGGTAGAGGAGTGGAGCGGAGGGTAATTAGTAAAAAATCTGTACTTCTAGACTGCTGTTTCTTGCTCTGAAACCAAAGTTCTCCTCTGTCAAAAACAGCAGGAAGCTGTAATTGAAGACACCTGCTTTTGTACTCCTAACTGCTAAGCCACACCCCCAATTAGATTCACCCCCTGATCTGACTCATTAAATTAAGCTGATACAACCCCCTTCCTCAAAGAAACACACAGTGACTTTCTTCCTTTTTTTTTACTTAAATGAGACCCCCTTCTTCTAATAAAGTATCTGTTTGCTTAATCCAAACAGGTACTGACTCCTACTGGGATAGAAGTGATTTATCAGTAAAAATCTGTCATGCTAGACTGCTGTTTCTTGCTCTGAAACCAAAGTTCTCCTTTGTCAAAAACAGCAGGAAGCTGTAATTGGAGACACCTGCTTTTGTACTCCTAAGCTGCTAAGCCACGCCCCAATTAGATTCACCCTCTGCTCTGACTCAGCAAATTAAGCTGATATAGCCCCCTTCCTCAAAGAAACACACAGTGACTTTCTTTTTTTACTTAAATGAGACCCCCTTCTTCTAATAAAGTGTCTGTTTGCTTAATCCAAACAGGTACTGACTCCTGCTGAGATAGAAGTGATTTATCAGTAAAAAATCTGTAGTTCTAGACTGCTGTATCTTGCTCTGAAACCAAAGTTCTCCTCTGTCAAAAACAGTAGGAAGCTGTAATTGGAGACACCTGCTTTTGTACTCTTAACTGTTAAGCCACACCCCCAATTAGATTCACCCTCTGCTCTGACTCAGTAAATTAAGCTGATGCAGCCCCCTTCCTCAGAGAAACACACAGTGACTTTCTTCTTCTTCTTCTTTTTTTTTTACTTAAAGGAGTAGTCCACCGAGAATGTGCAAAAAACATATGTTATGTAGAGTGTTTTGATATGTAAGTTAATTCCTAGTGTGTCCTTCCCTCTGTCTATTTGGAGTTTTTCCTAAATTGCCTGCTAGCTGTATGGTAATTTTATGACCCGTGGGGATCTCCAAAACAAATAGTTTTATTGGCTTTCTTTCTCCCAGGATGCCCCCTGTCTCATGTAACAGTGATGTAGCCATGCCCTTATAGTTAGCATGTGTATTGCTTTAAAATTAGTTTAGCAACAGCAGAGCCTTGCAACTTCTTATTCAGGGAGCACAAATGGCAACAGTTAGTTTAGCAGATACCTGAGAGGAAGCTAACTGAGGTTTCTGTAAGACAACATCTATTAAATATCTCTAATTCATTATTTGTGTTTTGATGTTAAAACACTCCTGCTAGCTTCAGCCCTGATGTACAGAGAAAACAAAATAGTGAATCAGAGCTGATTAGTAGCTGTTGTCTTACAGGAACTCAGTTAGCTTACTTCTCAGGTATCTGCTGTGCTGTTGCCATTGCTCTTCCTGAATGATATGAGCTCTGCTGTAATTTTAAAAAGCAATATTTGTCTTCATCTGAGGCATGGCTGTCTGACCCATGAACAGGCATCTGGAAGCCAATACTTCTTTTATGGAGTTCCCCGGGGCCTCAAACACTATGCAACTGGCAGACAGGGAAAAACTTCAAATAACAGACAGAGGGAAGGACACACTAGGATTTTAACATATATATCAAAACACTCTACATAACATATGTTTTTTCACATTTTGGGTGAACTACTCCTTTAAATGAGACCCCCTTCTTCTAATAAAGTATATGTTTGCTCAGGGGTGTAGCCAGAAATGTTAAACTTATACTCAGAACTGATGCACAGTTGCCTCCCCATTATGTAAACATAAACCAAACTATGTGCTGCCATGCCACATCAATAACAGCCCCATTTGCCATGTCTGAGTTCAAGTAATCAGTTTCTTCCTGTAATCCTCCTGCCTTTGTTTTTCTGTCTGCCTGGTAAGTTGTTCCTGTTTGCATATTTGGCTGGTGGAATCAGTGCCCCATAGTGAACAACAAAGGCAAAAGGACTCAGTGACACAGACACAATGTGACTCACAAATGTCCTTGCATTCCTTTTTGTTGCCCTGCCTAATTTTTTTTACTGTACTCTGCTGAGTACAGTGTATGCCTGCTAACACCCCTGTGTTTGCTTAATCCAAACAGGTACTGACTCCTGCTGAGATAGAAGTGACTAATCAGTAAAAAATCTGTAGTTCTAGACTGCTGTTTCTTGCTCTGAAACCAAAGTTCTCCTCTATTAAAAGCAGCAGGAAGCTGTAATTGGAGACACCTGCTTTTGTACTCCTAAACTGCTAACCCACACCTCCAATTAGATTCACCCTCTGCTCTGACTCAGTAAATTAAGCTGATACAGCCCCCTTCCTCAGAGGAACACACAGTGACTTTATTCTTTTTTTTACTTAAATGAGACCCCCTTCTTCTAATAAAGTATCTGTTTGCTTAATCCAAACAGGCACTGACTCTTGCTGAGATAGAAGTGATTTATCAGTAAAAAGTCTGTAGTTCTAGACTGCTGTTTCTTGTTCTGAAATCAAAGTTCTCCTCTGTCAAAAACAGCAGGATATATTGCTTTTCACTTAGAAAACAAGCGCTGGTACGCATTTAAAAGAATTAGTATTTATTAAAATCATTGCGAATCTGCACTGTTACATAGACGTAGCAAAGCAAAACTCCAGTAACACAAGCAAGGCTGTGTTCATTTATCGGTAAATCACGGAACTCTCTGTCTCCATGAGAAAGTTACCTGGACAGGCTGAAAGTATGGTCTGATATATTTATTTAATTGGAAAATGTTCCAGTGTAGAGACTCAGAGCTCAGTGTCACTTAGTACTTAGATTTAATTCCAACGCTGCACAAAAACAGTCTGTGTGACCGCGGGGCCGGCTTTAGAGTTTTGGGGGCCCCCAGCAAGACAAGTCATGGGGCCCTTACTCAATCCAAACATACTTCATATTTTACTTTGTCCAAAATGCACATTTTATTTTCAATACAACAAGTAATATTTGTGTTTTAAGGGGAGTGGTAGCAATGTTAATTTTTGGGGTCCCACTGTCCATTAAATCAGTGTCTGTTCATTAGCCTCTGAGTGGACAGGGCATACATTAACGAATCATTTCATGATGTTATAACACCACAAGAAAAGGCTCCACAGAGCCTAGTGATGTCTTTTGGTGTTGTTTTACATTCAGCATGAATAATAATTAAAAAGAATTTAAAGTAGTACTCTGGATCGGGTTGGGGCCCCTTGTTAGCAGGGGGCCCCCAGCAACTGCAGGGTTCACTGGTGCCTAAAACTGGCTATCTGTGTGGGTCCACGTTTGTGGCCAGTTTGCTGGACCATCTATCTGTTAGTGTGACATCACTAGTGTCCCTGAGCGTTTTTATTAGAAAACAGTTGTTGCGCACTCCTTGCACAGGATTTTTTTGAAGGCCCTCCTGAAATCTTGGTTACAGTTGGTGTAAATGAGGGGGGTTCAGCAAGGTGATGCAATAATCAAATCAAAAGAAAAAGTTAAAGAGATCTTTGGGCTCCGAGCAAATGGCAGTCAGGCAGTAGAGAAGAAAAAAGCATTTGTCAATGCCGAATGTTGTCTTGCTGGTGTTGGCATTGGTAGTGCAAGAATTAGAGAGATGTATAATAGGAATGGCAGTGAAGTATGGAACTGACGTCAACCCCAACCTACCCTGCAGAGACTGACAGGCATTGGGGTGTGCCTTTGGGTCATTGGCCATAACACTCATGCCATTTCACCTCACCCTATCCTGCAGACACTGACAAGAGTCAATGTGTGCCTTGGGTTGTGTTCGGGATTTACACTCACCCCATATCATAGAGAAATACGCTGAAATGGGTGCAGTATAGGCAAATGGGGTGAACCTTGGGGCTGTCGAGTCCAAGGCACACCTCTACGCCTGTCACTAGCTGCAGGGTGGGGGTGGGGTGGAATGGCATGAGCTTGCTGTGGACAATCCCAAGTCACACCTCTGACACCTGTCAGTCCCTACAGGGTAGGGCATTATAATCAGAAACCCTAACGCCCTGGGCATTTCTTATTATTTTCACTCCAAGTTTTCAGTATGGGCTTTTGAGACCCTGCCACATGAACAGTTACACTATCAGTTCATTAGCCGAAGGTGATTTTGCACAATGTCTTTGCCATTTGGTACCACAGGTGCAAAAACACCTTTCAAACAGGATGAAAATGACAGCTGTACTGTTCATGAGGAGAATAGTAATGTTGAAAATCTGGGTGAAAATATAACAAAACTGGTAAAGTCTTGAGCGTGCATAGAAACTGTGCAACACACACCCATAATGCAATTATTTGGGGATTTTTACACCAGATTTCCAACATAAGCATTTAGGGACCTCCGCTCATGAACAGTGGCACTGTGATTTTCATAATCTGTCCTGAGCGTTGATTTTGCACAGCAACCATGCCCATTGTGCACCACAGGTGTGAAAACATTTTTCAGTGCAGGATGTGAAAAATGACAGCTTTACTGTTCATCAGGTAGTGTGCAAAAATGACAGAGTTAAAAATCTGGAGTAAAAATATAACAAATTGGCAAAGTTACAAGTGTTTGTAGAAACTGCTAACACACACTGGTAACACAGTCATTTTGGATATTTTTCACCAGATTTGCAACATGGCTTTTAGACCTCTCTTATGAACACTGTCACTGTGATTTTCTTAATCTATCCGAACATTGATTTCACATAGCGACCGTGCCATTGTGTGCCACATGCGAAAACTATTTGGGGCCAGATGTGAAAATGACAGCTGTACTGTTCATAAGGAGGTTTGGGGAAATGGTACTGTTGAAAATCTGGAATGAAAATATTAAAAATTATTGAAGTTACGAGTATGCGTGGGAACTGCACATTGCACGCATGTAACACAGTCATATTTGGGAATTTTTTCACCAGATTTGCAACATAGGCTTTTTGGGAGCCTACCTTATGAACAGTAACACTGTTGTTTCATTAATCTGTCCCAGAAAGTGATTCCACGCAAGGACCGTCACCTTTTGGGGACCTAATAATGACATGACAATGACTGAATTCATGAGGTGGGGTCTAAAGAACCTCATGTTGAAAATTTGGTGCCAAAAGTCACAAAAATGATTGAGACATCCATCTAAGTTGAAACCCCCCTGTTGATGCCATTACACAGCTTACCAGCATCTCTTCCATTCACGGTCGACTTTGAAGAGTGCATACGTGTTCCCACTCCACCGAAGATCATTGTGCCGGGCTCCAGAGGTAAGTATGGGGTATGGGGCGTGTGGGAAGTTGGGTGTGCAGAGGGCTGGTATGGGTTGGGGGAAGGGGCACTGGAAACAAAAAGGGACTGTTTTCTTGTTTACAGGTTAACAAGACAAAAAAAACTTTGCGGGAAGGTTTTCTTCTTTACAGGAATATTTGGCATGTTGGGGGTGGGCTCCCAGCGTGCCACCTGGGTGTTTTCGGAAGGGGACTGGAGCCGATGGGGATTGGGCACCCCATCAGCAAAAAAGGAAAAAGGGTCTCTGTTTTGGGGGGGGCATGATGCTGAGGAGGATTGGGCACCCCCTCAGCACAGAAATTCTTATATGGGGAAGTTATGCCAATGGGGATTGAACTCCCCCATCTACAAATGAAATGGGGAGGGGGATGTCAATAGGGGGATTGGGCACCCCCGATGTCGGCTTTCATGGGGACTGTGAGAGGTGGACAGCAACAACTGCCGACATGTTTTTTGAAATGTTACACCAGGCAAGGTACACCCTGCAATGAGGGGGAGCTCCCTCATTGCAGCGGCAAAATTGTTTCATGTTGGTGGCACACTATAGACTGCTGTCAATTAACAGTGTGCTATTTCATTTGTGCCACAGGGCCCAGCCTGAAAAAGCAGTGATGTCATTGGCCACAACATGACCGCACCTCCAAAACCTGTTATTTCAAGCTACCACAATATGTTATTTGTGTGTGTGCAAGACAACATAATAAAATTAAATGAAAAGAAATTACATTGGAACTTACGTAGTAATTTACTGTTGAAAGGGACTCTAGGTCCGTCAGACTGCCCCTCCTCATTTTCTAAGCAGAAATGAATATGTATGCTGTACACTATACACAATTTTTCCTTGAAGCAGAGATTACTAGTATGCAATTGGTATGACAGAGCTTTAAAGGGGATTATAAAAAAAGGTCTGAGAAATAGAGCTTTCTGATTGGCTGTAAGCATTATATCAGCCTCATGTTAATCTTTTATTAACATACATGTAGTGCCTAATCATACACTGAATGAGGTTTAACACTGTTTAAACATGTTTTTATTATAATAGCAATACGGCATGTCCAAGGGTTATGTAAATGGTCAGTTAATTACCATGCAGGGGCATGTGGCACTCAGCTATGCCTCATTCAACATTACACCCCTAGGGGGTGATTAACATACCATTAACATAATCCCTAGGCATGCCTTCATTCATCATCACTAAGAGCTTCACACCCAAGTGTGGGGCTGGTCCCAATTTACACTTTGCATGAAAAACATTTTTCATACTAATGGTTAACAATTGTATAATAGATTGTATCAGACTAATTTCACTTACTATTAGGCTGACATTTTCTATAACTACAAGTTCCAGAATTCTCTGTAGCTGACATCAGAGCAGGACTGAAGCAGTAGGAGATTCAATACCCTGTAGTGCATGTTGGAGTTTATATAAGCTCGGGTCTTTTGTTTGCTTGTTCTGCCATCCTCCCTGGGCTAAGCACAGTCACAGAGGAGTGCACTTAGCCTCATGAAAACACTGCACTACTGGCAAACATCTAATCTGATCTGAGTTTATAAAATATCTAACATGCCCTGTGGGGCCATTGGTGCTGACTGTTAGAAGTAAGTAGTAAAGTACTGTAAGTAAATAAAATAGTTTAATCTGTGTTTCCAGAAAAGGACCGCACAGTTGAGACAAGGCTTATTTACAGTGGGGTCCCTAGTTCAAGTAAAGATGATTCTCATCTTAAACTGCTGATTACACATATACAGAATAATATAAATGTAGCACAATAAATTACATCATACAAACTATTCACATCCCCATTGTATGCAACATGTTTTTGGCAACAAAGCGTTATTTACAAACCAAGTTTTTAAAGAACTCCCGGGTATAGTTCCCTTTAGGGGTCTTCTTAAATGGTTAGTAGGTTGTTCTAAAATTTGGGGCACTTACAGAGAAAAACAGAGCTACACTTGACAGTTTTTTATGACTGGTACAGTGAGTTCAATAACCCCTGCAGTATGTTAGCCTTCTGACACATTTCTTTTCTTCACCAGATCTGATAAATAATCAGGTGCATTGCAAGCTTGGACAAGACTGTGAAAACCTCCATATCAAGTAGGAACATCTCTATTTGTGAAAATGAAAAAGGAACTGATGAAAGTATCTGGCCTTACCGGTAATTTAAATGTGACTGTTCACATTTAAAATACCGCTAGGCCAGTTACTTTCATCAGTTCCTTTTTCGTTTTCATAAACAGTGATGTTCCTACTTGATGCAGAGGTTTTCACAGTCTTTTCCAACCTTGCAGTGCAAGTTTCCAATTCGTTGTTACGGGTTGTCACTCAAAGAAATAACATAAAACTTAAAACATGTTTTGCACATAGCAAAGAAACGGGTATGATAACTGTATTTTTAAATGCTTGATGTATGCAACTGTATTGTAACCTTTCATGTACTTTTATTCTGTAGTAAGCTATAATTTATGACTAAACAAACTTACATTTATGTGTCCATTAACCTACATCCCATGGTACCTTGGGATTTCCTTGATAAGCAGGAACTTGTCTAGGCTCACCTTGAAGGCACACAGTACTACCTTTGTATCACAGGTAATGGTTGTCAGTGTGGCTCAGTTGGCCATGCTGACATCAGCCTCTAAGCCAGAGGGTCGTGGTTTCTAGTTTCATACTGGGATTGCGTTCATACCATAAGCACTGGCACCTGAGTGTACAGTAGTACTAAGGAGATGCTGCACTATCCGAGTTTGTCATCCTTTGGATGAGAAGTTAAATCAAGATCCCTTCTGCCCATCGCTGGTGCAGACCAGCTGGAAGTAAAAGAAGTCAAGGCGCCTAGCATAAAAGTAGAAGATTTCTCCAGTGTCCTGGCCAGTATTCCCTTTTTCCATAAAAAATGGTTCATGCAATTATGCAAGGCTGTACGTGGGTGTTAATTAATGTACACTATGGCTGCCACTACGCATTACAAATACTTCACTAATAGTCTTTAGATGCATGTGAAGTACTTTGGGATGCAATGTGCATGAAAAGCGTTATATAAATGGTAGTCTTCTTCTATTAGTTGAATTTGTTTTAAAATTTTCTCTATAGAATGTTGCACAGTATTTTTATATTATCTTGCACACACGCAAATATTGTGGTAGCTTGGACTAGTTGGTTTTGGAGCTGCGCCAATGGGGTCACTGCTTTTTCAGGCTGGACTGTGTGGCACCGAATTAAATAGCATGCTGTCTATGACAGCAGTGCAAAAGCATGCTACCGACTTGAAATAATTTCGCCACTGCAGTGAGGGAGCTCCCCTCATTGCAGGGTGTGCCTTGCCTGATATAATGTTTCAATAAACATGGCAGCAGCTTTTGCCGTCCACCTCTCACAGTCCCTCAACAAGCTGACATTGGGGTGCCCAACCCTGTCAGCATGCCCTCCCTAGTTCATTTGCCATGAGGGAGCCCAACCCCGCCAGCATAATGTCCCCATATCATAGTTTTATGCCGAGGGGCTGCCCAATCCCCCGGCATTATGCACCCCCTAAACATGGACATGTTTTCTGTGCCAGCAGGGGGCCCAATCCCCGTCAGCTTCAATCCCTCTTCCCAAAAAATACAGGTGGCACACTGGGAGCCCACCCCAGTGTGCCAAAACAAACCTGTAAAAAAAAACGTTCTGTGATGTGTTTATATATTTTTTTCCACCTGTAAAAAAGAAAATGGTCCCTCATTGTCTCCGGTGCCCCCTCCACCAATCTGCACCTATCCTCTGCACACGCACCCTTCTCGCACCCCCCTCACCCCATACATACCTCCAGAGCCCAGCACAATGATTGTCAGTAGAGTAGGAACACATCTGCACTCTTCAAAGCTGACTGCGAACTGAAGAAACACTGTATAATGGCATAAATGGAGGCGTTTCAACTAGAGTGGCTATACTGGCCATTTTTGCGACTTTGGTACCAAATTTTCAACATGGGGTTCTTGGGAC
The DNA here is from genome assembly GCA_016271365.2 of Neoceratodus forsteri. Lineage (NCBI taxonomy): Eukaryota > Metazoa > Chordata > Ceratodontiformes > Ceratodontidae > Neoceratodus > Neoceratodus forsteri. The sequence continues at coordinate 1,398,473,403 of CM057458.1, read as the reverse complement.
CCCACCTCATGAATTCAGTTACTGTCATGTCATTATTTGGCCCCAAAGGTGATTTCTCGGTCACTGCATGGAATCACCTTTCAGGACCAATGACTGAATGATAGAACAGTGTCACTGTTCATGAGATGGGCTCCCAAATATCCTGTGTTGCAAAATCTGGTGAAAAAATTCCAAAAATGACTGTGTTACTGAGCATGCGCTAGTGCAGCTACCATGCATGCATGCTTGTAAGTTTGAGAATTTTTAATATTTTTACTCCAGATTTTCAACTATCCTTATGAACAGTACAGCTGTCATTTTCCACATACGGCCCAAAATGTGTATTCGCACATCTGGCACGCAACAGCACGGTCGCTGTGGGAAATCAGTGTTTGGGACAGATTAAGAAAATCACAGAGACACTGTTCATGAGCAAAGGTCCCAAAATGCCTATGTTGAAAATTTGGCGACAAAATTCCACAAAAGGACTATGTTAAGAGTGTGCATTGCGCAGTTTCCACGCACACTTGTAACTTTGAGAATTTTTAATATTTTCACTCCAGATTTTCAACATTGCCGTTTTTGCATACCTCCTTATGAACAGTGCAGCTGTCATTTTTCACATCCTTCCCGAAATATGGTTTCACACATCTGGTGCACAATGGCACGGTCGCTGTGGGAAATCAATGTTTGGGACAGATTAAGAAAATCATAGAGATGCCGTTCATGAGTAGAGGTCCCAAAATGCCTATGTTGAAAATCTGGTGAAAGAATACCATAAAATTACTGTGTTACAAGAGTGTGTTGTGCAGTTTCCACGCATGCTCGTAACTTTGAGAATTTTTAATATTTTCACTCCAGATTTTCAACATTGTCATTTCTTCACACTTCCTTATGAATGGTACAGCTGTCATTTTTCACATCCTGCCCAAACTGTGTTTTCGTACATCTGGTGCACAATGGAGCAGTTGCTGTGGAAATCAATGTTCAGGACAGATTAACAAAATCATAGTGCCACTGTTCATGAGCAGAGGTCCCAAATGCTTTCATGAGGTGGGGTCACATAAAGGCCATGTTGAAAATTTAGAGTGCAATACCAACAAATGCCGGGCATTAGGGTTTCTAACCATAACATCCCACCCTGTACAGACTGACAGGCATCAGGGGTGTGCCTTTGGATTGTTGACTGTAATGCTCATGCCATTCCACCCCCACCCCCCAGCCACTGACAGGCATCAAGATGTGCCTTGGACTCTTCGGCCCCAAAGTTCACACCATTCTCCTATGCGACATCCATCTCAATGTACTTCCTTATGGAATGGGGTGAGCGTAAGGCCCATCAACCCCAAGGCACAATGTGACACTTGTGACACTTGTCAGAGTCTGCAGGGTAGGGTGAGGTGAAATGTCATGAGTGTTATGGCTGATGACCCAAAAGCACACCCCAATGCTTGCTCGTCTCGTAGGGTGGGTGCAGTTGACGCCGGTTCCATACATCACTGCCATTCCTATTATGCCTCTCTGTAACTCCTGCACTATCAATGCCAATGCCATCAAGACAACATTCAGCATTGACAAATGCTTGTTTCCATGTGGGACAGCTGGTCTCTGAGAGTGGAAATGTGGGCATCACACCTTATGAGATAATAGCTGAGAGGTAGAATTGACTGGGCCCCGTGCTTCAGTCTGTCCCAGCTATTAAATGGGGTAGAATCAGGAATCTTAAACAAAGAGCAGTGACTTGGTGACGAAAATATGAAGCAACAGTATGTATAAATCCATGAACAACTGTAACTCCAACATAGTAAGACAGACAACTATAAACATGATTAGCAGTGATGCTGTGTCAGTCAGTGGTTTATTGACTCAGCTCAAAGCAAATGCAATGTATGAGGGGTATCTAAAGCACTGTGTAGGGAATTCCAGAGGTTAGCAGCAAATGTAAAGAAAGAATATTTTGTGGCATTTAAATGAATGAACTGGGTACAAAGAGAAGCAGCTCTTATTAAAATTGTAGAACATGAAGAACAAATTTCCACAGGTGTCATAATCAGTGTCTTGCTCCAGCTATGGTAATGGATTGTAGTGTACACTGAGCTCCCCGACACTGAGCTGCACTGACTATTTGTCTCATTTTCAAGCGTTGCTTGAAAAAGCTGCCTCACATAAACTGTCTCACATAAAACAAATCAAAGCATTACAAGTCAATCTGTAAGGAGAAAAGAACACTAACCATCACAGATGGACTGAGAAACATGCTTTCAGTTGTATTATGCAGAATAAAAATACCTAAGTGTAAGAACTCACTGATTCTGCATACCACATTAGTATGCTGACATCACAGAGCACTCAAACGTCTCTTTCATGCCAGTGATGTCAGCACACTAGCTCGATGTGGAAAAGCAGCTTGTTTTTAAGACTTGGGGGTTATTTATTCTCAGATTATAGTCTAATATTGGGGGAACAGGAACAGAGTTTATGCCAGAATAAACTATTTATCAGCCACAACAGGGACCCCAACTAGTTAAAGCCAAGGGGAACAGTCAGCACAAAGGGCCCCACACTCAAATGTAGGGCTGGTCCCAACATACATTTTCTGGGCAAAACCATTTTTGTTTGCTTACTGCTTACTGTAATATAGTAGATTATATCAGACTAATTCTGTTTAATTGTAGGCTGACATCTTCTTTTAATACAAATTCCAGGCTCCCCTGCAGCTGACATCAGAGCAGTAGGCAGTAGTGGGAAATTCAATAGCCTGCAGTGCATGTTAGAGCGTTTATATTCTCTGATCAGATGTTATCCAGGACTGCTTGTCTCCCGGAGCCAAGTACAGTAAATGACTTGTGGAGCATTGTGGGTCACTGCATTGTAGCAAATCATGATCCCTATCTTCTGTGGGCTCATGTACACGTGCAGTTATTTTTTGCTAGGGTGTAAACAAGCTGCTCCACCTGCATTGGTGCAGCCCTGTGACACCCCAGGCCAAACCTCCAACTCCGGCGGACCTGCCCTAATTACTAGTGTGGTCGTTTTGTTTGTAATGGATGCAGTTTCCCTACTGAAGTCTGAATCATCTGAATTTGCCTGCTGATGCCTGTGTCCCTCTTTCATTACCCACTTTAGTGTTACGGTAAAACCCATTACACTTAGGAAGGATGTGATTAACATATCAGCAGAAAAGGACTGCTTCATTCCCTCCCCAAGTCTGCCTGATTCTGCTGCTGCTATTAATTGTGAAATAGATCGCCATACAACCTGATTCATGCAGTTATTGCTATGTAACTGTTACTGTCAGCAGCTAGCGCCCCCCTCCGACACCACCACCACCAAAGGTGTCCATCTGAAACACCAGCAGCTCAGTTACACCAATGCAGGGGGCTGATGAGAAACGGGAGCAGCATTGCAGCAAATTGAGCAGAGCAACCAGCACTGCAACATAAATGAGAACTGGGTAGGTAATGTAGACACTTTTCCTTATGGGACAGTTTATATTCCTTGAGAAATGCATCAACAATTTGGGAATGGCTGGAAATGTTACTACATGATGTTGATATGTGATGTAGTAAATGTAAAACTGTTTCTTGATCTGGAGGTATTGTATGTCAGTGGAGCTGCTGTGGTGAGGATATATGCAACTTGCCCCAAAATCAAAGCACCAGAATGGAAGTTACATCTTTGTTGAGAGAATCCTAAGTACTAATCCATTTAAAAAGAAATGGGGCCTTTATATTGAAATATTGCTACACATCACATTTGCATGTAAAGCATATGAATCCAGCAAGCAAGTTAACTAGGGAAACATACTCCTTGTTAAATCTATGACACTTGTTTGAATGGTTTAGTTGATATCAGTGGATACTATTTATCATAGTATGTTATGTTGGTTTAACAGTTATATTTTGGGGTCGTGGGGTTAATGTTGCTAAGGAAATCTAAATAACCCACTACCTTGTTAAAGTGAAAATGATTCTGATAAATGTAATCATGTTTAAAAATATATTGCTGCTGTAAGAACTGGTATGGATCCTTTTGAAGCAGATCATGTGTTTGTTCAGCTAAAGTAAAGGGTGACAAATTAACTTACTGGCCACACTTCCTGAGGAAGCCTCTGTAGGGCAAAGTGCCATGGTCATTTTTGTGGGTCTAGCAGTAAAACAGAATCTGCAGTAGTGGGAGTGCATCATATTCAGGTATATGTCTGTCTGTTTTGTGAAGCTATGTGAGGAGACCAATTTGCCCTTGAGTAATGGCTCTGGAGCTCAAGCAAAAACTTTGCACATTTGTAAGTAGCACTTTATTGACACTTTATGAGAAACTATTGGCAATAAGAAATTAGCTTGAATTAAACTGATGTGCAACATGAAAGTGGTTACATGAATTTGCTTCAGTACTGATGGAAAATAAACCTATGCAGAAGTAATTTGTGGCTACATGCTTTCTCCTATTCATTTATTAATTGTCTTGGATAACAACCTTTGAGCTCTTTTACAAAGGTTCCACATCAGTGACAGAGAGACACACCTCAAGGCAAAAGATGAAAACTAATGCTGTATACAGAAGGTAATTCAAAATAGCTAGTAACTTAGAGTGTTAATAGCGCAGTTACAAGAGATCATAATAAACAATCTTGAAGAATGGAGTAAGGGAGGGTAGCAGGAAGGCAGATGAGTGAAAGGGTGGTATTTGGCCAGGATATGGCTTTGTTGCAATGAAGCAATATAGGTAGGGAGAACAGTGGGGGGACGGACAGCAGTTGGGGGTGGAGTGGTATGCAGCCGGAATGAGGCTATGTTATAAGGAATTGAGAGAGGCAGGGTGACTGTGATAGGAGGGGTTCATGGGGGGGGGGGAGGAGAGGAATTTATTTAGTGCATGAAGTGATATGAGGGAAAGGTATATTGGAGGGTGGGGAAGAGAGATGTGAATTGATTCAGATTTATTAGAGGGCAGTGGTGCCTAAGCAAGAGGATAGTAAGGAGATATGGAAAGAGCAGGCCGGGAGGGGGGATGGGAGAGGGGGAAGGGGGGAGAGGGGAGAGGTGGAAGGGGGAAGAGTAGCATAGTAATCTCTTTTTACAACATAAGAATGTCCCACTGAGTGCAACTGCTTGTTATGTTTGTGCTCGTGCAAAACAAACATTGATATGATGGTAGATTTGAAAGGTGTGTCGCTCTCACTCCAATGCAGGGTAGTCTGCAGTGGGCTTGATAATGTCAGACCAATCATCAGCCAGGCTTATCATGACAGTCTTCTGTGCTCGTTAGGTGGAAACTACGTGAAGTTCAAAGGAAAGAGCTGCCAATATCACAGGGCGTCTCTTTCCTTTGATCTGTATGATTTCACCCAGCGAATAGTTGATCAGCTTCATGATCAGCATGTGCCTCGTCTTCACCCCACCACAGTGCAACTGGCAATCCCAGAATCCCACCCTCTGCCAAGTACCCCTTCCATCTCCCCATCGCTTCCCGTGTCCCATGTCTCTTTTTAACTATCCCGCCATCTGCAAAATGTCCCTCCCACCTCCACGTTTGCTTCCCATACCCATGCAAGATGTCAGCCTTTTCCAAGTACCCATCCCACTCTCCCATTGTTTCCAGTGCCCTGTAAACATGATCCCAACACTGGGATGCCCAATTCCCAGTGTCAGTACCCAAATAAAAAAGTCTGTTGACGCTCTTTTTAAAGTTTTTTTTATACCCGTAAAAAGAAAATGGTCTATTGATGTCTGTTGCCAATGCCATATGCTCTCCCCCACCCGACTCCCCACTCAGCACCTCCCACACCTCACCCCACCCTTACTTACCTACTGGGAGTCCTATGCCATAATTCTCTCTGACTGGAGACCTGTCTTCCCTTCTCCAATGCTGAACCAGGAATTAAGGAAATCAGGTATGCTGTGGTCAATGTATTTTAATGTGTTTTGAGCTTGTACTTATAACTTGGTCATTTTTTTAATACTTTCCCCAAATTTTTCAAAAAGGCCTTTTTGGGACCCTGTGTCATGAACAAGGTTGGTGGAATTTTTTTAAATATGGCCTGAAAGGTGATTTGGCATTCAGTCTGCAGTGGGATCGTAAGAAGACAGTGTTCAAAATGTGGGAGCAAAATATCAAAGAACAATATTGTTATGAAGGTATGTTGACATTTCAAGGCTCACATAACTTTTGTAATTTTCAATATTTTAACCCTATATTTTCAACATAGCCATTTTTCACACCACCTCATGGAACCTGGCAGGTGTCATTTTTTCAAATGCTGACCAAAATAAGTTTTCATACTTGTGGCATGAAATGACGTTTTGGACAATATTTTATAAATGACACCTGTCATGGGAGAAAGAAGGGCATAAAAGAATATTTTGAAAAATTGGGTCAAAATGTCATAAAGCAACAAAGTTAAATATGAAGAAACATTGAAATTTACTAATTTATTTAGTTAAAAGTTGATAACTGGCAAAGACTCACTGAACCAAGGCTCATTTTCAGGTGTGATCCGGGGCAGGGGTAAAGGGTGCAATGCATACATAAAACATATACATATCTAGAAACAGAACAAGAGATATGAAGGAATACATAACAATACTAATGTTTACTCATAATAACGCGATGTGTGCAGATCTTTAATGTTTATTCATAACACTTCGATGTGTGCAGATTTTGGACCCAGTTTTTAACATATCCCTCTTGTTACCCCACCTCATGAACATGACAGGTGTCATCTTTAAAATACCTTCAGAGGTATGTTTTCACGTTTGCTCAGTGAAGTTACCTTTCGAATGGGATTTCAAAAAATCCACCTACCGTGATCAGAAGGTGGGGTCATAAAAGGACAATGTTGGAAATTTGGCATCAAAATTGTCAAACAACATCATAGTTATGAGGATGCATTGGCTTTTTTCAATGTTTACTCATAACTTCCATGATTTCTGCAGATTTTGGCCCCAAATGCACACATCGTCTTTTTCTTACCCTGCCTAATGAACTTGACAGGTGTCTTTTTTCAAATCCTCTTTGAAACATGTATTTTTCTGCGAATCCAGCTTTCAGACAGGATTTTAAAAATCCACCTATCTTGATCATAGCATGAGATCATAAAAGGGCTATGTTTATTTTTCTTAGTTTTTGTTTACTGGGTGGGTGTGCTAGCCATAGAAATGACTTTTTTCAGACACGACCCAGGAGGTTACAAGCAAGACAGTACAGTCATAGAGCCCAAGGTGGGATTACAATAGTAAGATTACAGTTTTGGGGCAGTAACAGGTACAATTAATGGTTTACAATAGCAAGATATAGATTTTGTCAGCGAGACAATCGAATTACCACAGCAAGGATACAGGTTTACAGCAGAAACATGGTTCAATTAGAGGATAAGGTAAATAACAAATTGGTGCTTGGCATACAAGAAAGATAGTACATTGCCAGGGTAAGTGCCAGCAGCAAAAACAAGGACATAAGAGTAGTAGCAATCGGCAAAATCCATATTACAATTTGACAAGACCAAGTAGTGGTGCTGGAGGTATGAGGTTAGGTCACATTAGAGTGAAAACAGCAAGGGAAGGGCTAGGGAGGAGCACAGCAAGGCAAGGTTAGGTGTAGAAATGAGCATAAGTGATGTGAGACCATGAGGAAGGGGAGAGGGAGCCCCAAACCAGGCAATTGCAGTCACAAGAATACTAGGGAGGATTAAAATACATGCAACGGGGTAGGTTTACATAGGTAAGACTGATGCATTTTCTTCAAAAGGGAATGGCTTGGCGGAGACCGAATCACTAGGGAAAGGGAGCTCCAAAATTTTGGAGCAGCACAGAAAAAACACAGGTTCCTTGGAGGTTTTCATCTTGGAATGTGAAGTGGGGATTGATCAGTGGACCGTGGGCCATATGAAGATGATATGGAAGAAGGAGGAGGCAAGAGATATTGGTACATTGGTTCTAATGATGTTGTCCACCAGCGAGTCAAGGGAGAGAAGTCGATAGTGTGAGGGGGAATGCCAATTTAAATCAGCACAAAGTTGGCATTTATGTGTAAGTCACTGGGATGCCGAGGTATAGCGGTAGATGATGTTTTATGCAGTGTCCCATCTGTGTAAGGATGACATTGAGGCATTAATATAAGTTACAACTCTGTAAGTCAGAGAGGGAAGCAGAATACCTCTGGCAATGGCTAGTCTAGCAGAAGGTGTCAGGATGCGACTAGTCTTATAGGCCAGCCCAGTTTTGCAGTTCACAGACTTACATGTGGTCAGGATATGTTGGTCAAAGTCAAGGGACCCATGAAGTAGGACCCAAGGTTTTGAAATGAGTTAACCATCTTCAGTAAGAACCATCAAGACAGGGATACTGAGTTGACTTTGGCCATCCTAAGTTTAGCCTCAGTGCTAAAGACCATGGCCTGAGTTTTCCCCACATTAAGTAGGAGCTTGTGCCTGGAGAGCCAAGACTGAATATCATGAAATGCAGAAGAGAGATTAGGGTTTATCTCTGACATACACTTTGAGCTATGGTACAGGACAAGGTCATCCACATAAAGGAGCGATGGGTAGTGAGGGATGTCCTGAGTAATGCAATTGATAAAAGCAGAAAAAAGAAGGGGACCCAGGATGGAACTCTGGGGAACACTTGTGTTTATGGATGCTTGATCCGATACAGCAGATTTAAATTTCATGACTTGAGCTCTGTCAGTGAGGTAACTTTAAACCAGGATACAGATTGTGGTGAAAAGCCAAGAGACTGGAGAGCAGGAGAGGGTGATCAACCAGATCAAAGGCTTTTTGAGGTCAATGAATACAACACCTGTCAGAAGTCCAGAATCCAAGGCACAGAGTACATCATTGGTAAACTTGAGTAGAGCAGTGGTGGTACTATGCCCTTTGCGGAAACCATGCTGCTTGGGTGAGAGCAGTTTGAAATTGGGAGAGATATTCAGTGGTTTGGGAGGCCACCAGGTTTCCCAGGATTTTGCCTAGGTCAGGTAGGATGGCAATGGGCCGATAATTCGAGATGTCTTTTTTGTCCCCTTTCTTGAATACAGGAGTGGCTCCGGCATTTTTCCAAATTCTAGGGACATAGCTTGACACAGGGACAGGGTATAGATTTGCACCAGAGGGGAGGCAATAAAAGGGACAGCTAGTTTTAGGAGCCGTGGCTCAATACTGTCTGAGTCAACACTGGTGTTGTCAGAGATTGAATTGAGCAGTTTTAGAACATCAGCTTTTGTGATGGCTTTAATGTAGAAAGGAGGATGATCAGGCTTATGATTGGTCTGCGCAGGGCAGGGGTTTGGTTGTGTATGGGGGAAGGTAGAAGTAAGGCTAGCTAGGTCAGTGAAGTAGATGTTAAAGAAGTTTGCAATGGTTGTCTGGTCATTGCAATGCACACCAGTCAGGACCATATCATTAGCAGGTTGGGATTATTGGGTGACCAAAACTTTCTAGATTTCCCTGCAGCATCCAGTAGGAGTTCCTTACAGTGGGTGCTCTTTGCATATCTAATTTACTTCTTACAGGAGTTTCTCTGAGCTCTATAAATATTATAGTCAGACAGGAGACCTGAGCTTTTAAAGCATCACCAGCTTCTGTCCCTAGCCCGAAGTGGGGCAAGCAGGTCTTTATGAAGCTATTTGGTTTGCTGTTCTTGAACACACCAAGTAATAAAGGGGATGTGTCTGTCCTGAATTTCCCTAAACCTGGTAAGGAAGTGATCTAGGGCCATCTGAATGTCCTGAGTCAAGTAGAGGGAGGACCAGTCAATTGAGGAGAGCTCATCTAAGAACTTGGCTTGATCCAGCCCTGCAAAGTTCCTGAAGGTAATATATTTAGGTGGTGGGGAAGGGGCCATTGAGGGGCTCCAGGTACAATAGATGGGGGAGTGGTCACTTATGGCATCCACCAGGGTATCTGCAGATTTGATTCATTTAGTGCGATTTGTCAATATCCAGTCTGTCAGTGTACCAGAATTTGAAGAGGATGAGGCTCTAGTGGGGCAGTTTATTATTTGATATAGATTATATCCTTGCACCAGGGAGAGGAGAGTGTTTTGCGCATTGCCAATCCAGTTTAAATTCAAGTCACCCAGGATAAGTACCTCATTGTAGCTAATAGCAAGGGAGATCTTTGCAAGCAGTTCTTCGAGGTCAGTAATACCACTTTTCAGAGGGTTGTAGTTGCAGATTATATGCAGTTTTTTAGTACCCAGTAGGAGGATTGTATTTATTTTATTTATTTATTTAGTTTTTGTTGACGGGGTAAGTGCACTAGACAAATCCTGCCTATTTTCAGGCACGACCCGGGGGAAGGGGATACAGATGAATGCCAACTGATCTTGAACCAGATTAAGCTGTATGAAGGGATTCACAAGAGGAGAGGGCTAGAGAAGAGGTGATGGAAAGGTTAAGATGTGATTTGTAATGGATTGCAACCCTGCAACCTCCCCACCTCTCTTAGGGGACTGTCTATAACATTTAAGTAAATTATAGTCTTGGAGAGTGCATGCTGAATCTGGTATGGCAGTCATGTTTCAGACAGGCAGAGAACATCAGGGCGATAGAGATTAACTCAGGCCTCCAATTCTGGTAGATTACAGGGCAAATTTCTGATGTTGATATGTGCAACACATAGACTCCTAGCATTAGCCCAGGTATCCTCAGAGTAAGAATGTAGTGCCACAGGACCAGGATTTAGTTCTGTATCACCTGATAGGATGAGAGAAATAAGTAGCAGGTACCATAGCTTTCTATGTATGAAAGGGGGCAGGGATAATAAATAATAGCAAGCATATTTTTCTTTTTTTTTTTATTTAGTTGTTTAACCAGGTATAGCACACTAAGCTGAAAGCTTTTTTACAGGAGCAACCTGGGAACACAAGGAGATTAAGTGACTTGCTCAGGGTCACACAGTATGCAAGTGGAAGCTGTGGGCTTCAAACCCAGGTCTGGTCTGTTGGATGTCACCAGATTAGCAACTCAGAGCCTTAGACCACTGCACTATACTGCCTCCTTAGTCCTTTCTCCTTACTCCTTATCTTTCTTAGTAGTATAGAGACCAAGATAGATTATAGCACTGGGGAGTAAAAGGGGTGTAAGATCAAGGCGCTTACTCAGTGTGCAGAGCAGGTTAGAGAAAGTAAAATTGGTTTGGGTAGTTGTTGTAGTCATAGAGGCCGGTGGAGAAAATGTCAGGGGAGAACCAGGCTCTAGGAGTAATGTCATACGAACGACTGTTAGTGATAGCATTGTGCAAGCCATATTGGATACGGTAGTCCAGAAAACTTAAGGTGCAGTAGTGGGAGATAGGGGAGGGAGGGAGAGAGCAAAGTTGATTCTTTAACAGTAGAGCGAGAGACCCAACTGGTGGAGTAGCAGGGAGGCCGTACTCCTAGCAATCAATAAATAAAAGGATGAAATGATAACATGGACTGTTAGTCACATGACCATCTGTGGCTATTTAAGTAATTGCCTGGATAGCGTGGACAACTGGGGAGTTGGTACAGCGCCACGCTATATTTAAAATGTAACTGCCCAGTAAGAGCTCACAAAGCATACCTTCAGGAGTGTCCCAAGTAAGTGAGCAAAGGTCTCCAAAAACAAGCTATCTTTGGTAGCGGCGATTAGGTTGGGGTTGGTGGAGCTGTTAGACTCCCAGTGCATTCCTTCTCCAGAGTGGCTGTAGTTGCGGCAGTAATGGCTCAGCCACCTGCATGGCTTTTGGTGGGGAGTCCTCACCATTTCGGACTCAGGGAGTCTTCAGGAGTGTTCAAGTAAGTGGAGCAGCAGGGCTCCAGGAAACAAGTCTCTCTGATGGTAGCGATTAGACTGGGGTTGGTGGAGCAGTTAGGCTCCCAGTGTGTTCCTTCTCGGTGCAGCTGAAGTTACGGCAGAAATGGCTCAGCTGCCCGCGACAGCTGGCGGGAGTCCTGCCTGTTTAACGCTCTGGGAAATTTTAGAGTCAAAATGTGAAAAAAAAACTAAGTTATGTATTAACATTGAATTGTTCCTGCATTTACTCAGAACTTTATTTTTGTAGATTTTGGTCCCACAGTTTTCAACATATCCCTTGTGTAACTACACCTCCTGAACACGACAGGTGTCATTTTTCAAATCTCCTCTATAATGCATTTTCACTGTTGCACAGCAAATTTAAAAAATGGCACCTGTCTTTATCATAACATTAGGTCATAAACACACTGTGTTGGAACTTTGAGGTCAAATGTGGGAGCCCACTGACAATTTGATATTATCTCTCAGTTGGCCTATCCTGGGTAAATACAATCTAAAAATGTGTAAAAACAGGATACCACTGAAAACAAAACATTACATCTCATTTGTTCTAGCCTAGGTAAATATATATGGTAGTAAAAATGTAAAAGCAGGACCCCAATACAGCAGAGCCCACACTGAACTGTGCATCTATGCTGCTCTATTATGTGAAAATACACTGTAAAAGCCAGATCCTGCTGAAAATGTAACTTGCACCTCTCATCTAGGCTATCCTGGGTAAATACATTATAAAAATGGGTAAAAGTAGGGCCCCACTGAAAACAAGATACGGCATCTTGGCTGTGCTATCCTGGGTAAAGACAGTATAAAAATTGGGAAAAGCAGGATCCTACTGAAAACAAGATACCATCTGAGCTGTGTGATCCTGGGCAAATACAGTAGAAAGTGTGTCAGAGCAGTACCCCTTTAAAATGAAATACTGCATCTCATCTGGGTTATCCTGGTGAATATATTGCAACACTGTGTAAGAACAGGACTCTACAGCTGAACCCCACTGAAAAGGAGATGTATCTTGGATGATCTGTCATTGAAAAATAAATTATAAAAGCAGGAACTCACTAAAAATGAGATATTGTAGCTTACCTCTACTATTCTGGGTAAATGCAGTATAAAACAGTGTAAAATCAGGATCACATTGCAAATGACATATTACATTTCATCTGGTCTATTTTGGGAAAACTGTATAGTAAAAGTGTTCAAGCAGTACCTGGCACAATAGCATGCAAGTGAATATTCAGCACTTGTATGGTTTTGAGGTAGTGTAAACACACCTTGTGTCTCCCATGCTTGGGAAGACACAACTCTGGTCCTTGTTGAGGTTCAAATCTGGAACTCTGGACCCCTACATGCTGGCATTCGTATAATGTTATTGGCAGTCTGTAACATTTTAAAAACACCAAACATGGTTCGGGTCCCCATTAAACATGTTGTTAAACCATGTTTCAAAACTGAGTTTAAACCCTCAGGAAACGAGGGTTTTAACGCCGTTTTGAAAATGGTTTGCAGTGTAGCATTCTTCAGTTACCTGTATGCATGTAGCATTCTTCAGTTACCTGTATGCATGGGAGTTTACACTGTGCTTGGGCTAGCTTGTCCACTTACTGCCCAAAATGCAGTGCACATTCACCTCGGCAGAGCAATGAAACAGCTTCTCAAAACTTTTTGTTATACTTATCTACGGACTGGTGAGCATGCCGTTGGTAATACTGTGTAGAGCGAAGGACAGACATTATATAAAGAAAACAAAATTGAATGAGTGCTGATCCCACATCCTGAGGGACTTTGGTTTTATATATTATGGACTGCCAATGTCACGGGAACACGCGCTTTAATTGTGACATCCTTGGCAGCCTAGTTTTAGCTCCTCAGATCTTTCAGTAAAAATCAAGATGTGGGTCATCCTTCAGACTGTATGTAAAGAGCACAGCATCCCATTTCTAACACTCTTCCCCAAGGCTGTTCTGAATTTGCCATTCTGTTAATGTTTTTTTAACATACTGAATAAGTGGTACATGCACACCTGTTGAATACAATCCACTATTAGTTTGCAAGGAACAGTTATTCAGGTTAGTTCTGATCTGATGGTAAATGAGAAGGGATTAATTAGGCTCTGTATATGTACTCCATCTCACATTGTTCTCAGGATGCACGGCGTGTGAGCATATTCCCAGCACCTTTTCACTTCTCCAAGTGTGGATGGGTGGCTATCATATTTGAACACAGATCAGACATGGATTGGACCTAAAGTGACTGCGGTAGCATGGTATGTATGTTAACAATTTTAAAACTCTTACTAAGTTCTTATTGCCAGTGTGGACAGCGCCTCTTGAATCTTAAAGGCTACAGCTCTAGCCATTCCGCTGAAGGGTATTCTACCTATCCAGGAGGTTAGTGATCTCCTTTACATTCATGTATTACAGTACTCGGAACCTCCATAATCCACTGGTTTGCATAAACTTATCTCTGCTTGCCTGTACCTGTTAATACCTCTACTCCTTGTCCCTGGGCCACACCTGGAAATAAACCCTGTCTCAGTCAGCCTTTTGTTCGACAAAATAAATAACAAGCATTTGTCAATGCCGAATGTTGGCTTGCTGGCATTGGCATTGGTAGTGCAGGAGTTAGAAAAGATGCATCATAGGAATGGCAGTAAAGTATTGAACTGATGCCAACCCACCCCACCCTGCAGAGAGTGACAAGCATTAGGGTGTCCCTTTGGGTGTTTGGTAGCAGTGGGAAAACATGTCGGGCAGGATGAGAAATGACAGCTGCACAGTTCATAAGGAGGTGTAAAAAATGCCAGTGTTGAAAATGTGGCATGTAAATGTATCAAATTTGGCGCTTACTAGGGTGTGTGGGAATATGCAATGCACGCTTGCAACACTGCCATTTTATGGCGTTGCACCAAATTTTCAACATAGGCATTTTAGCACCTTCTGCTCATGTACAGTGTCACTGTTATTTCCTCAAAGTGTCCCAAGAAGTGATTTCGCTGGCGACCACGCTATTCTGCGCGAAGTGTGAAAACACATTTTGGGCATGATATGTCAAATGATGGCTGTACTGTTCATCAAGAGGTGTGGAAAATGGCAATGGTGAAAATCCAGACTGAAAATATCACAAATGCACAATGGTACGAAAGGCGGCATGCAATCTGCCAACTTATGCTCGTAAATAAAGTTATTTTATGGAGTATCATCACCAAATTTTCAACATAGGCATTTTAGGTCCTCTGCTCATGAACTGTGTCACTGTCATTTTCATAATCTGGCCCAAACACTGATTTCCCACAGCGAATGCGCTATTGTGCGCCGGAAGTGCGGAAAACACATTTCGGCAGGATGTGGGAAAAATGACAGCTGTATTGTTCACAAGGAGGTGTATAAAAATGACAATGCTGAAAATCTGGCAGTAAAATATTGTGAATGCACGAAGTTACGAGCCTGCGTAGCAACTGCGCAACGCATGCTCATAAAACAGGCATTTGTTGGATTTTTTCCACCAAATTTAGGACGTAGGCTTTTTAAGAGGGCAGCTCATGAACACCACCACTGTTATTTCATTAATGGGACCCAAAAGGTGATTTTGCGCAGTGACTGCGAAATCACCTTTCAAGGCCGATAAACGCCATGACTGTGACAGAATTCATGAGGAGGGGCCCCAAAAACCCCATGTTGAAAATTTAGTGCAAAAATTCAAAAAAATGCCTGAGATATGCAACAAAGTTGAAAAAACCCTATCTAGCCCATTATACAGCTTACCGGCATTTCCTCAGTTCACGGTCGGCTTTGAAGAGTGCAGACGTGTTCCCGGTCCACCGAAGATCGTTGCACCAAGCTCCGGAGGTAACTATGGGGTGAGGGTGTGTGTGGGGAGGTAGGGTGAGCAGTGGGTGGTGCGGGTTGAGGGGAGGGGGCAGGAGAAGCGCCAGGGGACCCTTTTTAATTTACAGGTTTAAAAAAAAGGACGACGCGGACATTTGCCACTCTGGGGTGGGCTCCAGCATGACAGAAGGATGGCTGTGGGGTGTGGGAGCGGCCGGGATTGGGTACCCCATCGGCCATGGCATCAGTTGCCACGCTGGGGTGGGCTCCCAGCGTGGCACCCTGTACTTGGGGGAGGACAGTGGAGCCAACGGGGATTGGGCACCCCCATCGGCCATGGCATCAGTTGCCATGCTGGGGTGGGCTCCCAGCGTGGCACCCTGTACTTGGGGAGGCATGTAGTAAGTGGATATATCTTAACAAAGTGACGCCGTAGACAAGTTTGTCTCGATTGCAGCGCACTTTGTTTAGAAGTTTTGTCCACTTTACATAATGTTGGTGTCAGCGAGCATGCTGGCTTATTGGGGAATGAGGGACACACCTACTGATGCGTGCCCTGCATTCGCCCAACAGCAGCCGTGCCCCCAAAGCTGCAGTCTCCCAATATGTTGACTGCCACGCAAGCGCAGCAAGCCAACATAAAAATAAATAAGTCTTTCTGCTGCTACTGTTTCTCAGCACTGTATGCCTCATTCATTTGCAGCTCCTCCCAACTAGATGTGCTGCTCTTCACAGACTGATATTTCTCCTATACAACAGTCATGTCAATCATTAGCTCTTAGAGGGGGACACTGTCAGGTTTGGAGGGACCTAGTTGATTCTTTTCTGCGGTGTCGTTTGCTGAATTAAGAAATAAATGCAGATTGCTTACCTTATATGATGGTTTAACATGAAAGCAGGAGTATTAATTTTTTTTTTTAGTAAATAATTAGGTTTTCCGTGGTCTTCCTGAAATGAGGACCTCATGTACTCTAGGACTGATCCCACGCCTGACAACATAAAAACCTGATTTACTTCTTAAAAAGGAAAACAAAAAATGTTACTGATGTCTTCAAACCTGAGTGAAAGGTAAGCAAACAGCACTTGTAGCTTAAGTCAACAGACGACAGAGTATAGCGAAGACAGTTCTATAAGAATCTGTAATGGCTGAGCACAGTATAACACAGACATGTATTTAGCCTATGTAAGAACTCATCAGTGAGCAATAGCTGTTTTCCTCAGCCCCGGGACACAGAGTTGACCAGTCACATGATGGGAATCATTTGGGTCATGGTGTCAGCTCAAAGGAAGAAGGACATTTTAAAGGACAAGGACCTCAGTGCAAAATCACCCAAGCAAGGGTCTGTTGGTCTGTCCTATCTGTCTCCATCCCACACATAAGAAACTTGCCATATGCTGGACAAACCATCATAAAAAAATACATGGAAATAAATCACTTCCAGTCTCATTGGTCAACCATTGAGTAATACTGTGCCATCAAAGTAAGAGACTGCAGACATAGTGTATTACTTTATTTTACAACTAACTTCTATGTCTCATTTTTAGTGGGGTCTTGCTTCTACCCATTTCCACAGATGGATGGACTTGACCCCTGAAAAGCTATGTGACTTGATCAACAATGCATATTTGGCTTTGGTGGGGTTTGACTACTGTGTGTGCTACCATTATTTAGCTCTCACTTCAGGTCTCCTACTGCCAGTTGGAGGGAAGTGGGATATACAGGACAACCCCCCCCCCCCGTCCTCTACGCCATAATTCTGATCCCAGTCCAAGTCTCCAAGTAGTAACTTGTCGGGGGCAACTGCCCCCATCCTCTGCGCTCTTGGACAGCTACACCAGGAACATCCATTAAATGTGGGGTGTAACTGTTTTACCTAACTGTACATTGCTGTCGAGTAGTATCTATGTATGTGCTTCATATCGCATATTTAATCCCAAGTAGACATTTCTTATATTTGTTTTCTTTTTCTACTCTGTACAAACTGTACTAAGCCTTGTGACTGGGCTACTCCTGTAAAAGGGACTTGGTCCCAGTGAGTCAACCTGCTTGTCAAAATAAGTGGACTAAATGAAAAAAAAACCTGGCTTATCCATGTGGCAGGGTTCCACCTTTAGGTCTAGCCAGGGCCCAGTCAAAGAGATGGTAAAGATCACACCAGGGGTGTTCAATCAGAGGATTTTCACCATTTGGTTCCTTCTAAATCTCAAGCTATGCAGATGCAGCCTTGGCAGTCCTAAGTGGTGCTTTCATTGGCACTGCAGTTACCCATGCTGAACAGCACCTCTCCCAAGGCATCCCAGATATCATATAGAATGGTGTTTCAGATCCACCCACCCTCAGAAGAGAGCATTCTAATGGCTACCTACCCCTTCCCGTTTCTGCTGACCTCTACTCCAGCTATCCTGGGCTCAGAGAGTAAACCATAGTTTCCAGAATGGTCCCCACTTGGTGCCACAAAACCAACTGATACATTATTTCTTTGGGATCAAGTTGGCGGTTTTGGCTTCAGAGATGTGAAATGCCCCACCCGACACTGTATAACATCTTGCAGGGTAGAAGGTTCTGCCCATTGTTCAACCTGGAATCTGTTAAATCAAAGTTGGCTGATTGGTAACCATCCCAAGGGAGGCTGAAGTTAACCTAGACAGACATCAGATAGAGATGTACAGTGTTAGGAAGAGCAAGATTGACACCACCAAATGTATGGTTACCTACACACAGTGAAGATAGCTGTACCAAAGAGAGCTACCTGTCTTGCGGGTCTGTAACGGATGATGTTTTGCAGATACAGGTTAATAATGCCTGACTGTTACCGAAAACATGTCAGTGATTCATGAGGAAGCATTTGTCATTTCTATTTCCTTGTTACTAGGGCCTTGTTTTAAATTCTTATTTCACAATGATGATGCCATTAACAGCAGGTTGCTAGCGTCTGTCCCTCTTTTATTGAACATTCTCACATCAGTGTGAAACCCCAGGACTTCCTGTGTAAGTGAGGGGCCTGGGAATCTTTGTGCTGTGAATATTCTAGTGCCACTGATGCCTGGCAAACCCATGACAATACAGTGCAACTCCTTTTTGCTTAAGGTCTTTCATATGGGGTATGGTAATTCTTTACAAGAACACCAGCAAATAATAACAGAAACGTGATCAAGTCAGCACAATGTCAGTTGACTCTGGAGGTCTTGAAAGCTTGTAGACCTAAACTATTTGTTAGCCTAATGAAGGTATAATTTTTACTAAAACAAAATTATTCTGTTTTTGTGCTGTCTAACATTGTACAGCACACTTCAGACAACCTGGGTGCTATGTTACTCAGGGCTGAGGCCAGTACCTAGTGCAATAATATACCCTTTATTAGGCAAACCAAAATCTCTTACACTTGAGCTTTCATGACCCCCTTCCCCAAGGTATCTTTTTCAGGTGTAGCAAAAATTAATCAGCCTCTTTGAATTCATACACAGGAGTTGTATGAAGCATATTTAACATGTTTGCCCTGCATACTTATTTCATCTCTGCTTAGAAAGTGGTGATGGCAAATATGATTGCCCTAGAGTCCTTTTGACATCAAATTACTATCATACTATGATGTTATTGTGTAACACACACAAACAAGTTTAACGTAAAAAAAGTAAACAACAAATAAACAAGACTGTTTCAGCAGAAGTAGTTGCCAGGGGGTTCTGGGTGGAGTTACCTTTAAAGATGGATCTTTTTACAGTTGTTCCCTGTTTTTGTTCTTCTAGCCAAGATTCAACATAACAGTAAAGGTTACCGGCAGAGTTACAGAATATACGACTGTAGTCCCACATGAATGTGCTCCTATATGTCACTGACAAGTGTGTGTCTGCAACAGTATCAAGCACCCTTCCCAGGCCGGCCCGGTGGTGCTGAGGGTTGAGTGCTGGATGCCACCTCACTCCATGCCGCTGACTCGGGTTGGTGATAGACTCAGGGCCGCGAGGGTCAGCAGGGGAGAGAGGAATTGAGCTCAGTGGTGGCTCTCCTCTCTGGTGAGGGTTGTGTGCTGGTCCCACTGCTATACCACCATCTCCCAGGTGAACCTGGGCTTGGCGGTACAGTAGAGATGAGCGATGGGAAGGGCAGACGTCAGCTGGGAGCCCCGTGAGGAATTGCATCTTGACGCACACCTCCCAATTGGCTCTCCTCAAGTGCTGGTGACTGAGGGATATCAGAACACAGAAAATGGACCTCATCACTCCTAGGTGATGACCCCTCCAGAACCGAAGCATGTCCTCCAGCCTACAACAGCGGCAGACTCTGCTGTGCACCACCTGCTCTACCATTGTTCAAGGGAAGGTAAGGGGAACCTCTCCTGCCCTCCGGGGTTATCCAGGGTACCTAGGGTCAGCTGAGCAAGTGAACGCACTCTAGGAGCAGATTCCTGAGGCACTACAGGGGGTACTATGAGGTTTGAGGGTATCTGATTGAGTGGAGGGGCAGGGAAGTAAGACGGAGAAAAAGAAGAAATGTAAAAAAAAAAAAGTACCCTTCCCACCCCTGAACTGTGCAACTTCTTTATGTCAACAATACACGTCAGGCACTGTTCCCCCACAGTACACACGACATGCTACAATGATTTACTTAAATCATCAGTACATAATAACAGTGAACATTTCGACCTATACTTTTTATTGTATTTTAGAGTGCCCCTTATCTCCTGACTTGTAATGATACACTTCTTTCCCATTCTGAAACTGCTTGCATTTTTTTGACATTTGAAATAATTAAAGCAACATTCCTTTTAATATTGCTCAAACAAGGTTTTCATCAGCATTCCCACCTGTTTTTGTACACCTGTTGTCCCATAAGGTTAGGCAGTGGTGTCTGTTGCTTGAGCTCATTACTGTCACGAGAAAGTGATCTTGAAGGTGCACTGTCAGCTTTTGCTTTATTTTTAGCCTGGTATATGCAATTATGGGATACAGTCATAACTGCATATACGTAGTAGAGAGAGTAGACAAAATGCCTAGGGGTGCTGTTTGCAAACTAGGGACAAGCTACTAATGCTCAGAGGTACAATTTAAATGGTATTACTGTTTTCAATACACAGGCTAAAGAAGTTGAAAGGATCATAAAAAACTGGCTTTGCTCTATTATTGGAACCTGTGTTGATGAGACATTGTAAGAGGGCTCTATTTCACATATAAAAAGGAAAATATCTGAAGGATCTACTGGAACACAGTTACAATGGTAAAGCGAATGAAAAGGAAATGAGAAAACAGGGAAATTACCAGTGGGAACTTCAAGTGTGGTAATTGCACAGCATGTGGATTTATCAAGGTGGAAAGAAATCGTGTTACCACATAATGAAAGGTATTCCACACCAATGACTTTATATTGGTCAATACAGAAGCCGTGGTTTATACAGCCCTTTGTAACTGTGGTTCCTTTTATGTCAGTAAGACTGTGAGAATGTTTAAAAATCACATATTGGAACATATTCGACATATTAAATTGGATTCAGTGGAAAATGCCCTTGCGATGCATATCAGGTAGAGTGGTACTGGACATGCTTTTCTGTTCTTTGAACTTGAACATATTAAATTAGGGCCAAGAGGGGGTGATTTGAATAATACGATAATGTGTCAGGAGGCCTTTTGGCAATTTCGTCTGAGGGCCGGGCAGCCACCAGGTCTCAATGGATCCTTTCAGTTGGCCCCTCATTTGAAGAAAAGGAGATGATTTGCCCTCCACATGAATTATGGACAGTAGAAAAAAGAAATATAGATGCATATCTAGTTGGAAGTTTACATGCAATATTAGATGGCACATTGTGCATATGGTAATGTATTTATTATTTTTCCAATATCATACTATGAATAGAATGAAGACATTGGTATCAGCATATATACATATTTAGTGCTTCTGCTTCTTGCACTATGGATATGATATATTAGAGGTCATATGGTGGTTTTATGTATACTTACACGGTTAGGTACATTATAGTTATAGAATAGGCTTTGTTTTATTTGTTTGTATTATGTATCTATAAAACTATCTGGAAGGTGCCTAGGGTCAGGACCACGCTGGCCCAGCGATCCTTCCCCCTTAGAGCTCCATCCTGGTACAATGCTCTCCCACCAGCCATCACATCAATCATCAATCTAGTTCCTTTTAAAGCTGCCTTAAGGGCCCATATCCTCTCCTCACGTCAATGCCAGTGTAATCGGTAACCTGTGGATCCTGCACTACACTGCTAGGCCATGCATCCGCCCTTGGCCTGGCAGTGGAGAGTCCTCACTATTTCTAGCCTACAGACTCCTCACCTGCTTCGGTTACCATATAGTTGCACTGGACTATGAATGCATTGGATTATGTATAAGACAAGGTCTCCCTGAGGTGACTTTATTTATTAAATTTTGATAGCTGGGTAGGCCCACTGAGCCCCAAAGGTCCTTTTTTCAGGGGCAACCCGGGGAGACATTACATAGAGAGATACAGGAAGTGCGAAGGTTACAAGATAAATACAGGTACAATAGTTACAGATTTTTTATGTCATATATGCAGAGCAATAATGGCATTCTATCTGTAATGGCATGGCTGAGCCAAAGGCATTGGAGAGTTACTGAGATAGGGGATATGCCTGTGCCAGGGTTGTGCAAGTGAGGTGGTTGAAGTGGGTTGGTGGGGGGGGGGGGTGGACTGTCAGGGGCCCTGACAGTGACAAGTGCTGTTTGCTATTAACTTATATCATGCATCGCTTTAGCTACCAATTGTATAGCTTTTAACCGCTTAGGTAAATACATTGATAGCTCTGCCCTGTTTTAGCAACCAAATGAATAGGCATTAACCCATGCTCATTGTACTTATACTCTGCATGACTGCTCACCCACATTTATTCTATGTATGTACTGAATGAATGTCTATGTTTTATTCTGACATGGAGCCTTTGGAAATGAGTCTATGACTCAAAGGGTTGTAATTCTGATTTCCTAAATAAATAAATATATATATATATCTATGATCATACAGGATATTTATACTCTAGCATTATGCATCACCTGCTAGTATTAAGCATCATGCTTTTTAACTGAGATTCATGTTACTTTTAATTTGGTGAAATGATCCTATCATGCATGCAATATTTTAATATCTAAGGGAGTGTCTCATATGTATGACATCTTGACAAAGTATCAGTGTAGTGAAACATACATTAACGTTGTCACTTTGTGTGGGGGTGCTGCTTTGTTTAAATCAACAGCTTTTATAGCACACTCACATGTGGCATTTTTTTTAGCTTTGGAGTGTAGTCGAGAGTTTTACCTTTTTTTTTACATTTCTTTATTCATCATACTCATTCCATCCTCCACTCATTCAAGCCCCTCAGCCTTCACATCACCCCACTTATTGCCTTAGGAGTCTGCTCCCCTAGAGTGACCACATGCTCAGAGACTCCTTAGGTACGTGTCCTGGTATACCCCCTGGTGGGATGAGGGAAGGCACACCCCTTACCTAGTGGAGAGGGCGGTTCACAATGGAGTCTGCCCTGATGACGCCATGGTGATGTCCGGCACTAGAGGAGACATCACCTAGGAGTGACGGGCTCCATTTTCCTGTTTTTCTGAGCCCCTACCCTGCAGTCATTGGCACGCTAGGAAAGCCACTTGGGAGGCATGCGTCGAGACGCAACTTCTCCTAGGGTTGTCTGCTGATGCTGCCCCTCCCACTGTGTGCCCCGACTTGCATTACCAGTCCCGAGTTCACTCGGGAGATGGCAATATAGCAGTGGGACAGACGCACCACCCTCGCCAGAAAGGGAGAGCCACCACTGGGCGCTCAATCCCTCTCTCCCTCTGCCAACCCCGGTGGCTCGAATCTGTCACCGAACCAGAGCTTTACTTTTTGATGTTCCCTTGTGTGACTTGTAGTTTGGCTCCTCCCGTGGTGTCCTGAGCTGCATTGACATGGGATGAAGTTGGAGGGAGGACAATTCAGAGGAAACGTGATGAAGAATTTCTTCACAGAACGTGTGGTGGACAAGTGGAACACCCTGCCAGAGGAAGTGGTGGGGGCTGAAACAATCATGGGATTTAAGAATGCATGGGATAGACATAAAGGAATTCTGGAGGTCAGGGGTAAGGGCAACAGACTTCTAGGAAAACAAACTGAACTTACAAGCTCAAATGGGCAGACTGGGTGGGCCATAGGCCCTTATCTGCCGACACTGTCTATGTATCTATGTATTTGTTTTGTGTTTTTTCTGCCAGAAACAAGAGTTACAACACTACAGAACAGTATAACAAAACTGGAGCCATGACTCCAAGCTTGCACATTAGACCGGATGATAGTGCACATGCTTGGAGTCCAGTTGTCAAATACTGTTTTGTAGCATTGTAACTCTTGTTTCCACATAAAACCCACTTTAATGGATTCAACATATGTTGCTGTATACTGCCATGTAAAAATATTTGGGGGAAGGGGCTTGAAAAAGTAAACCTCCTGCTTGCATGGGCTTTTTTTCGGACAATCAAGGGGCCATGTTGAATTGTTGGGCATTCCTCAGGGAATGCCCAAGTGAAGCCTGTGGCCAGACTGTGGGTGAGCCATCAGGTAAAAAGCTCGTCCCATATGAAACATCGTTGTATACGAAAATCTATGAAAAAATGTATCAGAAGTCAGTTTGGGAAGCATGCGTGCCTTCAGAAGGCATAAAGAGCCTTACATGTACACTGCACTAACCAGGCTAAAAAACGAAAAGCTGACAGTCTCCCTTTAAACTATAGGTTTTCAAAAACAACAGAGGATGCTGACAAAAACTGTATTATACAAGTCAAGGGATAAAATAATGTTTTTTGTTTGTTTTATTGAGATCTTGGATTACAACACCTTGGAGCTGAAATCTCTTTTATAAAGGTTCCATGTCTGAGCAAAACAGGTAACATACAATAATGACAAGATGGGACAGAAAATGACAGGATAAACAGAGCTAATAGTACAGTCAGTTTGAGAGTGACACTTCAATTATAGAATTTAGTACATGTAACTAAGCTATGAGTAGCTGGGGGCTTTGTTTGAGTTAGGAGGTGTAGGGTGAGAGAAGCATGGAGCATGGACGTGAAGGGTGAGGTGAATATGGATAGGTGATGGGTATGGGTTGGGGGTAGGGGGGCACTGCAGACAGCGAGGACCATTTTCTTGTTTACAGGTTTTAAAAAATAAAAACGATGTGGGAAGGTTTTTTTTTACAGGTAGTTTGGCATGTTGGGTGGGCTCCCAGCATGCCACCTGGGAAGTTTGTTGGGGGAACTGTAGCCAATGGGATTGGCACCCCATCAGCACATAGAGTGTTTAAGGAACATGCGGCCAGGGATTGGGCACCCCTCAGCACACAACAAATGGGAGAGAACTTTATGCTGATGGGGACTGGGTTCCCCTGTCAGCAAGTGAACTTGGAGGGGCTTACCAACAGGGGATTGGGCATCCCTGTCGGTTTTCATGGGGACTGTGAGAGGTGGACAGTGACAGCTGGCCTTATTTTATTTAAAACAAATGGGGACATTTGTAAATCGACTTTCAAAAAAAGTAAATTAATTAAACATTATGCCGACGGGGATAGGGCTACCCTGATGGCAAATGAACTGGGGAGGGGGCATGCCAACAGGGGGACTGGGCAATGCCTGTCAGCTTTCATGGGGACCGAGAGAGGTGAATGGCGACAGCCGCTGCCATGTTTATTGAAATGGGACACCAGACAAAGCAAGCTGTGAGTCACTATTGGAATCAGGGACTGCCTCGGCAGCAAAAACAGCTGATTGTTAAATGATGGGGCGCTCCCTGATTGCAGCGGAGAGTTTCTTTCAAGTTGGTGGCACGCTACAATATTGCTGTCATTGACAACGTGCTCCTTTATTGGCGCCACGGAGACCAGCTCCAAAATGGACTGCTGGCAGTGGCCACAACACTGCCGCACCTCCACAACTTGCTACTACAGCAGGCCAAAATGTTCACTGCTAGCATGCACTGCTGCTTTAATAGCAGGATGTAATCTATTTTGGACACTACCTATCCTACACCCTCACAACACACTCTATTAGGTCTCTTGTACACTATCTCTGACTCCCTAGTCCATGTAAAATAACTACATCTCACAGGTGTCATTAGCCCCATTTACACTGACCAAGCTGTTGTAAAACTGGTGTAGCTCACACTGGTGTCAGGCTGCACCTTGTCATTAATGAAGCCAGTATTGTACACTGTTAGCTTTTTGGCTGATTTTTTTTTAACCAATCATAAAACTGCTGCCACTTGCCATCTATAAGCCAAGTGATAGCATGTGTATACCATGATTTATGCACAACTGAAAGTAATACTATTTTTTGATAAAAAGATTTTATTTGGGCCAGCCCAGTGGTGCTGAGGGTTGAGGCGCTGGATGCCACACCTCACGCCACACCGGCGACACATTTGGGAATGGACTCAGGTCATTCGGAGGTCAGCTGGGGAGGAAAGGATTGAGTGTCCAGAGGACTGCTGTCCTTCCTCGGGAGCCAGGGGTGTTTGTGTGCTACAATCAGCACTACAAGGGCTATAACCCGCCTAGGTGTGCTTGGCTGCCTCTGTGGAGGTGAAGACAGGTGCTGCACCTGATGCATGGGCATGGGGACAGAGGAGAAAAATGGAAAATACTGGGACCTGGCAGGACCCATGATGGCTAGTGATGGGCCAGAGGACATAACACTCGGGGGGGGGGGGTGTAGCCCCCATGGAGGAGATGAAAAGTAATGTTGTGATAAAAAAAATATATATTTTTATTCAACCCAACCTTATGTCTGCTGGCAACTCCTCCATCATGTCCACAGCTGAAAAAGTTGTCAAAATGCCAATAAACTCGTACATGAGCAAGTTATGTAATTTTAAAGCCTTATGAGTTAAGTTCCAAATCTGAATCTACGTTGCTCACTGAGATTGGCAAACTAAGTTTTATTTGAAAACTAGCAGTATATCCTACAGAAACAGCTGTTTGAAAGGTAAAGCCCTGACTCTGGGCATGTGCATCGGCGTAAATTAGAATAAATAAATGAAAAAAATGATAACATTGTGTAATTTGTGTAACTTCATGGTTGATGATTCAGTAAAAGTTTAAGTAAATTAGAGAAGTTCCCTGTTGATTCTGCAGAATTGTCTTTCTCTATTAAAAGTAACGTAAGACAAGTCTTATATGATTATGTGTGGTTGTTAGAATATTTTCTATTTTACCAAGTCTGGGCTGACTGTGCTGACACCCTCAGTGTGGATGTACTCCTGTCCTACAACTAAATTCACACCTTTCGAACCTTCATTCCCCACCCCAAGAAATCTCAGCAGAGCTTCCTCTTCAGTCTTCTATCTCCCTCGGTCTGTCTCTCTCTCTGTGTGCTTGCTCTTAGTTTCCTTGTAGAGGTTCAGCTGTCTATCTCTCTTCTCTCTCCCTCCTCCCCTCTCTCTCTCTCTCTCTCTCTCTCCCAAATCCCCAGTAGACCCACACATCCTGACTTCATGGCTTTCAGGGTCATTGCAGATGGACACCTGGCCAAAGTACCCCCTAGAGGACCTGGACCAGCAGTTCTGGATTTCCACTTTGTTCTCTGTCATGTCTCAGTGTTGTCTCATGCTGCACAGCACGCAATTATCTCTTTCTTCTGCAACAGGATTTTTAGCATCTCTCCCACTTCATCTTTCAGATGCTTAGTCTGAGAATGGCATACCTCCAAATCTCATTTGGCAACAGGTTTAGCTTACTCTGAGATCTCCAGCAGATCCGCAGCCTCCAAATTAGTCCCCATCTTCTGCCCATGATTCCGGAGCAGCTCACATTGGTTCAACTTACTATCACTCTGGAAACTCGGCAGCTCATAAATCCTTCCCAAGGATGCCAGATTACATACTCCATCCTCAGTCAGAGGCCTCCAGGGCCTTGCTACAGGCTTCCAGACCTTTAAATGACTGATATAGCGGTCAGGGGTTATCAAGATGGAGACAGTAATGGATTCCTCAGGCATTAATCCCAATGTTTTGGATTTCTAGGGCTCCTGCCCATGTTTGTAGCTCCCTCACCTAGTTCATGTGCAAGGGAGGGTTAAAACCTTCAGTTGTGGTGTGGCAGTGCTTTGGGCAGTCCTCTATGAGTGGCAATGTTTTGGCAAAACTGCAAAAGAGCAGTTCCAAACAAGGCTTTGGATTAAAAGCAATGATGAACTCCAACTCCTGTCAGTTCCCCATCCACAGATTCTAGGTCCCAGAGGCCGGAGGAGTCAAAATGGAGGTGATATTTGTCTGATCCCAGGATTGGGGTTCCCAGGAAGCTCAGATTTGGGCGGGGGTTACAAGTGGGACCATAAGCTTGAGTTCTTTGTCAAGTTACTTTCCCTGCACTCTTAGCTCTTCTAAATGTTTTATGACTAGTACAGTTCGGATCTTCTTTTTACACATACAGGAAATAACCATCAAATATGGTTTTCCTCAGGGCTCCATCTTTGGCCCCATCCTTTTTTCCACATTGTAAACTCTCATTTTCAGCCTCTTAGGTCAGAAAGATTACATATGAGAATCTGTATGCACTAATTTGTGCCACAAATGCACTTTAATTGTCGGAAACTGTATTCCATTTTTTGTCTTTCCTTGTTTGCTAAGAGAAGGGTATTTGGACAGTACAAAAATACGAGAGTGAGCAGGACTGCATGGCTTTGCTAGGATAAGCAGAAGAAAACCAGGAGGGTGCTCAGATGGGCTAAAGTGAGAATGGAGGAGAGTATTGCTAAGGGGTCAGGAGTGGGGACAAGTCATTCTTTGGGTATATAAGAGAGCGGAAAACTGTGGGACTGGGATACCTAGTCTGCGAGCTGAACCAGGGAAAAGGTAGAGGGGATAAAGAGAAGGCTGAATTGCTGAACAGCTATTTCAGTGCAGTATTTATGAGGGGAGGGAGGGGAGGATGGTAGTGGTCCAGCAGGACGAGAGGGGTGGGGGTGGATGTGGGACCATTCTAGGAAGAGGGAGATCTCAAAGGAGCTTAAGGGCCTGATGGTGGACAAGGCCATGGGACTGGATTCGATTCACCACAGAGTGTTGCGGGAGCTGGCAGCTCCCTTGACCCATCTGTTCAATGAGTTCTTGTGGACAGGGGTAGTCCCAAGGGACTGGAGGGAGGCGGATGTAATTCCCCTGCATAAGGTAGGGGGAAGGCAGGATCTGAACAATTATAGACTAGTGAGTCTGACATCGGTGGTCGGCAAGCTCATGGAGAAGCTACTAAAGGGCAGAATCACTGACTACCTGGTGGCAGCCAGCCTGCTCGACCAAGACAGCATGAGATTTTGCAAGGGCAGATCTTGCCAGACAAATCTGGTAGCATTCTTTGATGAGGTCACTAGGGGCGGTGGATCGGGGATCAGTGGACATAGCCTACCTAGATTTCAGGAGGGTCTTTGATATGTTACTACATGGAAGGTTGGTGTACAAACTGGAGTGTCTGGGGCTAGGGGAAGTGGTTCTTAGATGGGTGCGAAACTGGTTGGAGGGCAGGACATAGAGGGTGTTGGTAAATGGGATCCCCTCGAAGGGAGGTGGGAGGTGGGAGTAACGAGCAGGGTACCCCAGGGGTCGGTACTGGGACCCCTGCTGTTCAACATATATATATAAGTGACATTGCATGAGGGTTGGAGGGTAGAGTGAGCCTGTTCGCGGATGATGTCAACATTGGTAATAGGGTGGACATTAAGGGTGGAGTGGAAAGGATGCAAGAAGACCTAGGACAATTGGAGGAGTGGGCCAGAAAGTGGAAGCTAGCTCTCAATATGGCTAAATGCAAGGTCATGCACCTGGGAAAAAGGAATGAGAGAAGGGAATACAGACTGGGGGACAGGCTGCTAGTGGTTACCACAGAGGAGAGGGACCTGGGCATCATCATCTCCCAGGATTTGAAGGTGGCCAGGCGGTGTGGCAGGATGGTGGCAAAAGCCAGTAGAATGTTGGGATATATTGGGAGAGAGATCACCAGCAGGAGGGAAGAGATTCTGATTCCCCTGTACACCCAGCTGGTCAGGTCTCATCTGGAGTACGGGGTCCAGTTCTGGAGACCTTACCAAAAGAAGGATGTGGAAAGGGTGGAGAGGGTACAGAGGAGGGCAACCAAGATGGTGAAGGGGCTTAGTCATCTGACATATGAGGAAAGACTGGGGGACCTGGATATGTACCCTTTGGAGATGAGGAGGGAGAGGGGGGACATGATAGAGACCCTTAAGTACCTAAAGGGGATGAACAAGGTTACAGAAAACCCTTCCAGTTGAAGAAGTGTCCCAGAAAAGGGACATAATTCCAAATTGAGGGGGCAGGTTTAGGGCAACATCAAGAAAAAACTTCTTACAGAGAGGGTAGTGGACTCCTGGAACGGGCTGCCTAAGGTGGTGGTGGGAGAAAATCTCTGGGAGGGTTCAAGAGGGCATGGGACAGACATAGGGGGCTGTTGAAGGGGAGGGAGGAACAGGGGCAGGCCAAGGGATGCCAGGCAAACAGGCAGCAGACTAGGTGGGCCTGGAGGTCCTTTTCTGCCGACACTTTCCTATGTTCCTATGCATTGTGTGTATGCTATCAATCCAAAGCTTACTCTGTTTATTTTCTGTTGTGTATTTACCTTGTATCCTGTATGCTTACCTATTGCATTATATCTCTATGTACGTGTATGTTTTTACTGTACTGTATCCCCAGGTCACAACTGGAAACAAGCTTCGGCTCAGTGTGCCTTTCCCAGTCACCAAAAATTTTAAATAAATAAAAAGGACCTCCCCACCATCAGTGTCTCCTTGTACATCCACGTGCACCCAGTACTCTTTGTTTCCAGGGTCTCAGTCCCTCAGCTGGAATTGTTGCTTCAGCAGGACTTTGATAACATTAAACACTAGTTCCATACAAACCAAATCTTGCTTAATGCCACAAAACAACTGACCTGTGGCACAAATCAGACTCTAAATAGTGCCCCACATGAAGCTGTACCTCACTCTAAGTGTCCCTGTGTACAGCTGGACAAGCATCTCAGCTTCTTCTTCCACATCAAAGCCTTGAATAAAAAAAATCTCTGCAGCAGATTAGGCATGATCTATCCCAACAAGTACTGCCTGCCACTTCTGGTCCACTGCAAGGTTGTCCTCGAGATGATGTTGCCTGTGTTTGATTGTGCAGATGTCGTTTACAGTACTGCCCCTGAATCTTCTCTGGCTACACTGGATCTCCTTTTCCATTCATTCTGTCTTTTTGCCCTAAATGCCGTGTCCTTTACTCATCACTACTCCCTTTATCTTACCTTGTTCCCCCTTAAAGCCAGATGACTCTTCCCCTGTTCCTCTTTCCTGGGTTAATACTGGCTCACTACCATCTTCTCCTACCTCTTCTTTTCTCTTTCCTCTTCCTCCATCCCATCCTTATACTCTGCTGGCTCATCTAATACTTGCTTTCTCTACATCCCTCACCAAAAAACATGGTCAGCCCTCCTGTCCACTTTCTTACTCTCTAGAATGTTCTTCCTCTCCCTATTTGTCTCTGATCCTCATGTTCCTTTCTTTGGCCACTCCTTGTTTGCTTATCTTTCCCCTCCCTGCTCTTGCAGCTAGCCACTCACACCAGTTTTCGCTGATGAATTACCTTCCTCTGATCCCTACTGCAGCCTCACCCTGTTCCACTACTTTTCCATTCACATTTTTATCCCTGGCCCCACTGTTGGCCAGCAATATACCCTGTTGTTAGCAATATACCTTGTCCATGCCACAGCCATCATATAGATGGCAGTTGGGTGTTTTTCTCACCAGGTTCCTGCCCATATTCCTCCCTACTCCCCATGACATGGGTTGTGCTTTTGGTTCGCATCCCCCTGTGGAAGGAGCAAGCTCCCTGGCCCATATACAGGGCTTACTGTGGTGCTGAAACCTGCCTACAGCCCTCCCCAGCCAGGGGTACACTGCCTCTTGACAGCTGCCTGCAACCCAGCCAGCCTCCCAGTGTGGCAACCTGTGTATGCTCCTTAACCTAGATTGTCTGAACAGCAGTGTGGTGTGCTGCTGCTGGGCCATTGGTATGGCCCCCAGTTCCACTTCTTAGGGGGCACTATAACACAGTTGTTTAGGGCTCTGAGTTGCAAACCTGTAGACCTGAGTTTGAATCCCAGTGCTCCCAGATTGATTTGTCATTTTCCCTGTAACTATAGGGCAATTTTCCTGTGTTTTCCTGTAGATTACATTAGCATCTATAGAAACTAAATTGTTCTATTTTCCTGTATAACCAATGCAAGTCTATGGAAAGAATTTTCCTGTAGATGGCTCCAAATTCCTGTAAAATACAGGAATCCCTATAGATTTGGGAGCCTGAATCCCACAGTCCCCACTTGCATGCAGTGTGACCTGAGCAAGTCTCTAACTTCTTTGTGCTCACAGGTGGTACCTGGAAACAAGCATGTGGTAACGCATGTGCTCATCGAAGGTGAGTAGGTTCGAAGAGGAGTAGAGCTGGCATGTGTGCGTTCTGCTGGGGGCACTGGTCAGGAGCCTGCAAGCCTTGTTGATCCAGGTCTGGACTTTTGTGAGGGCAGTGGGGTCAGCAGCCGCATAGATAGGTAACCCATAGTCGACCAAAGACAGGATGGAGGAGGTGATAGCCAGCTGATGGACATTCTTAGGGAGGCAGTCTTTGTGGCGGTAGAGGAGTCCTATCCAGGAGTTCACAGCAGAGGACAGGGAGTTAAGATGAGAGTGGAAAGAGAGAGCCGAGTCGAAGGTGATGCCCAGATATTTGTATGCAGACACCTGTTCAAGGGGATGAAGGGTGCTGGGAAGGATGAGAAGAGGGGTATTTCTGTAGTGACTTTGGCGGTGGGCAAAAAGCAAGGATTTCGTCTTCTTGTGGTTCAGAACCAGGCAATGGTCGAGGAACCATTTTTCAGCTTGGCTGAAGGTGAGTTGCATGGAGCTCTGAAGGGTGATGAGGTCAGGGTGGGAGGCAACGAGGACCGCATTGTCGGCATATGAGCATCCTGCCCGAGAAGGAGCTGGGAAGTGTGTTGAGAAAGAGACTGAACAATGTTGGACCCAGGATGGAACCCTGAGGGACACTTGAGCGAACAGGTAGGGCAGTTGATAGGGTACCGTTTATCTTGACCCGTTGGGATCTGCCATGGAGGTAGCTGGAGATCCAGGCCACGGGGGCCAGATGAGAAACCTAGCTGGTGTAGGGAGTCAAGCAGTAGGGGGTGACACACAGTGTCAAAGGCCTTAGAGAGGTCAATGAACACAGCCCCGGCGATGTTCCCAGAGTCAAGTGAAGAGTGTGTTTGCTGCAAAAACTCCAAGAGGGCTGAGGTGGTGCTGTGTCCAGGGTGGAAGCCATGCTGTTCTGGACATAGTATGTTATATTTGGTTAGATAGTACATGAGTTGGGTGGATACTATTTTTCCAGGGCTTTAGAGAGTGGGGGGAGGATGGAGATCAGTCTGTAGTTGTTTGGTAAGGTGCGCTCTCCATTCTTATGAACTGGGATAATTTCAGACGACTTCCAGGCACTCGGGAATTGGCCGAGGCACAGTGACCGGTTTAACAGGTCAGTGAGAGGAGCTAGCATGACATCTAGAGTTAGATGAAGAATCCTGGAGTCAAGGGGGTCAAAACTGGGGTTGTGGCTGGAGAGGGCTTTTAGTAGGAGTGGTTTGGCTTCATGGGGAGATATGGTGTGGAGGAGAAATGAGGGGCAATTTAGGGTAGGGAGCTAGAGGCAGGGATAGGGTCAAAAAAGTGGACAGGAAGGACACCACTTATTGCACACCTTGGAGTGTGTTATTGTGATTATGAAATTGATCCATTTTTGTATTCATAGAAAAAAGAAAGTTATTTAAAAAATATTCTACAATGATTTTGTTGACTACTGAAATGACCTACTTTCAGACTAAGTTATGTACTGCAGTTTCATCCTGGCTGAATGTGGTCCCAGCCAATCAGATTGGAGGATTCTGACCCTCTATTTAATAAATAATGAATATTATAAAGACAACTGAGTCAGTCTATGCTGGTACTGGTAAAGGTTTATCAATTAACTTACACTTAAATGAAGGAGAAAGGCAAGTCTGTATCCAAGCAGCTACATAAAGGATTTCAAGTAATTAAACTTCAAATGTTATGTATTTGTCCAGGAACAGATTCACTGAGCCGAGGTTCATTTATGACAAAGCTCTAGTATGCAGTCATATAAGGTTACTCCATGTGTGCATTTTATGGTTGCATAAGAGGATTCATCTGTTCATTCTATAAAGGTTGCTGCAAGAAGAATGCTTGTCTTCCTTGTGCTGATGATCTGACTTCTCTGCATTGAAAGTGGGTTTCAAAGAAAACTAAACAAATAAGCATATCTAGCGAGAAACTGGGGTATGATGACAAATGCTCAAAAATCTAATACCATTGGGAGAATGGTGCAAATTTAAATGCATCTTGACAGTACTGTCCTGTTATTGGGGTGGTCCAGATGTATAACTATCTATGGGTTTGTTTAGCAGATAATGCAATTTGAGCAAGGATTAATGGCCCCTATTCATGAAGGGGTGTAGGATATGCGCAGAATGCGCATGCCCACCCATGGAGCTGTGCACCCACAGGCAGGTGCGCAGGTACCAGCATTCACAAATGCCAGTCACCTGTTCATGGCTCCACCCCCCCCGGTGCACAGGTCTGTGCAGGGCGGGCACAGGTGGAATCACAGACCCAGCTGGGCATCCAATCAGATGCCCAACATATTTCTGCCAGTGGATCCCTTGCACCAGTTTGGTTCCATTTTGATAGAGGCACATAGAGGCACCAGTACAGCTGATAGGGGGCGTATGCTGGCCACCCACCCCAGCCCAATCACTGTCTCCCAACGATGGGGGCACTCATCCTGCAGGGGTCTGATGACCCCTAGCCTGCACCAGTGGATCCAGCGCAGCAACTGGAGGGGGCGATAGCCTGGCACGGCAGCCCTCCAGATGTGTAGCTGCCAGCCCCACATGTATGGCACTCTGCACATTTGTGAATGGTGTGAATGTTAGAATGCCCCTCCCATTGAGACCTCAGCTCGCCCAAGCATGGAGCTCTGAGCTTGGCTGGGGATCTGATGCAGAGGGGCGTAACTCCATTCATGAATGCTGCGATGGTTCTGCGAATGGGTATGGGTGATATGCACCTGAGTTCGTGGCGTGC
This sequence comes from Neoceratodus forsteri, assembly GCA_016271365.2. Classification (NCBI taxonomy): domain Eukaryota; kingdom Metazoa; phylum Chordata; order Ceratodontiformes; family Ceratodontidae; genus Neoceratodus; species Neoceratodus forsteri. The sequence continues at coordinate 1,398,438,619 of CM057458.1, read as the reverse complement.
AGCCCATCCCTTGCCCTTCATGAATAGGACTCATTAATAAAATATATTATTGCAAGACAGGCTGTTCTACGGTATTATCCACTTTTACAAAAAGTATGTTGATAATGACCTGACACATGCACTGAAGGTTTATAAAACCACAGTAAATTCACAAGTGCTGTGTACAGCTTACTGATGGGTCTGGAATACCCAGGAGTCTCTCAAAAGAGTGAAGAATAAAATTTGCTGCAGTCTTTTTTTATCAGTCTCCCAAGTTATGCCAACCTTGTTTTTGAGAGCAGAGTCAGGAATCATTCATGTCAAAGACCGAGCTATAAAAGGGATATTTAGTTACTTGTCTAAAATTATTTTTATGGAAAATCACAGACTGGTGAAATTGTGTCTTCAGAATTCAAGGATGGCTCACTGTAAGAGTCATGATCATTTAAAAACGTTGGAGATTATTTCTTTTACAGGGGTATTTGACCTTTCTAACATCAAGGGCTGGCTCCCTGACTATGACCAGAGATGCGCCTGAGGATCCCTTGACTCAGGAAGTGTTAGAGTTTAATTTTTAGCAGTTGCTTCATTTTATTTAGAAATAAGTAGTAATAAAAATGACGTGCATGTGTAATATATATGCATATTACAGTTGTATTTAATGAGAAGGTTGTGCACAGCTCATTAGTAATACCACAACTCCACCCTCCTAATTAACCAAACGACCCCTAGGTGACTCACTGCAGAATCCAGGTTGAGAAACTGTTCAGTATTAAAGGCTGTCTATATATTTGGCGTTCCCAGGAAGAAGCTGATCAGCCCGTCCTGCTACCATTCCTGTAAATATCAACAAGCAATATTACAAGATAAAAGTATATGTCCTCTTTATGCCCATATATATATATATATATATATATATATATATATATATATACACACACACACACACACACACACATATATATATATATATATATATATACACATATTTATATAAAACCATTTTTTTGCCTTTCACTGTTTGTACTGATGTTTATACACCTCCTGCACCCCTTATCTGCCCAAACCCAAAAGGACCAGATCCCACTATAGCCACAGTACTTAATTTACCAATGAGAGGAGTGTGCCTGTTCTCAATGTCTCCATGTCCTTCAACCAAAAGGCCCCTCCATGCCATCAGTGAGATGGCACAGGCGGAGTTAAGGGTGTTCCTTGTGGAACATCTGCAGTCACCTTGGCTCTATAGTAGGCAGCTGTTTTTGAGGAGAGCAGTGTACCCTCCCTGGAGTAAAGCATCCATCCTTGTGGTTGCCGCTCTGACTCCTGTTGCAACCAGTTGGGGTTGTGGGCTCTGCATATGAACCTCAGTTCTCCAGACAGGTGAGTCTTAACTACTAGGCCACCAGTGTGGCCTTCTCTAGTTCTTCCTTAAGTATCATTCCACTTTTATGGTCAGACAAATACAATCCATTGTTAGGAATATCTGAATTCTCTCAAAATGTCCAAGCTGTAGTGAGCATTTTCCATACTATGAACTGTGCAGATGTTGACTGCTATTAAAAAGGGTAGTTGCACAGATACAGTGCATTCCACTTATATGCATATTGGATGCAAGCACATTCTAGTTTATATGCACAAAAATGGCATGTCCCAGTCCCAATCCTATGTACTATATAAGGGTGCTAGCTGCGCATATGAGCAGACTTGATAAACCGTGAGGCCAGTTTATGCTGGCAAGTTTTCGTATGTCTGTATGTACTAAATGATAACAATTTGCTTGTATGTATACCACATTTCAGTTGTATGTATACTTTCTCCTTCAGACAGTGGCTCCACAGACACGAATACTGTCAATCACACCTGTTAAACAGGGGCTAACTGTGCTGCCAGCACTCAAATACATGTGAGTTTTAATCAGTTTTAGCCTTTCTGTTTGTCAGACCCAGCAACCATGGAGAAGACCAATAGCTTAAATAGCTCAGTGTGGACAGCATTTGATATACTGGTATGTTTCAAATGAGTCTCAATATTCAGCAATAGTAAAAGCGAGTAGTAGGTAGAAAGACTGCTTTACTGAGTGGTTCAATTGATTTCAATACAATTTCACTTATGTGCCATTTTGGATGTTTGCATAAAAATAGGATGTCCCAAATATGTGCTTGTATCAGGACCTGATTGTACTCCAAAGATCAAAGATTTTGCTACTGTCTTCAAGTGGAAATTAAATCTTTAGGACACAATAAATTACGTTCTTCTTTTTATGCCTCAATTAGATCCTAATTTCTTGGCCTGACTGTAGCCAAATAATTTCAGACATAGCTTCCATGCTCCTGAAAGTAACTGAAGAAAGAAACCCCGAAGTTACTGAAATAATGGTATTTTTCAGTGGTGGTAGGTAGCACAGTGGAGGAAAAATATCTAGGAGTAATAATCATGGATACTTTAAAGGCACTGGCACAGTGTAAAACAAGCATTTGTCAATGCCGAACATTCGCTTGCAGGTATTTGCAGTGGTGTGTGGCATGTATGGTGCTCTACCTTAATGCCCTGTGCGATTGCTGGTATTTGCACAATAAATTTTCAGCATGACCTTTTTGTTACCCCATTGTGCGCTACATAGGCAGAGACACGCTTTGGGCAGGATGTGAAAAATGACAGCTGTACTGCTCATAAGGAAGTGTGTAAAATGGCAATATTGAAAATCTGGAGTAGAAATATTGAAAATTCGCAGAAACCTATGGAGCGTATGGAACTGTGCAGTGCACGCCGTAAAACAGTCATTGTTAGGAATTTTTTCACCAAATTTTCAACATTGGCATTTTAAACCTCTACTAATGAACAGTGTCACTGTGATTGTTTTACTGTGTGCCATACATTGATTTTGCACTGAGTTGCACCATTGTAGCACCCATGGGCAAAGAAACATGTTTTGGGCAGGATGTGAAAAATGACAGCCATACTGCTCATAAAGAGGTGTGGTAAAATGGCAATGTTGAAAATCTGGGTGAAAATATTGAAAATTCACAAACTTACGGCGCATAGGAGCTGCAAAATGAACACTTGTAAAACAGTTATTTTAGGAATTTGTTCACCAAATTTTCAACATAGCCATTTTAAGACCTCTGCTCATGAAAAGTGTCACTGTGATTTTCTTAATGTGTCCCATACATTGAGTTCGCACACCGACTGCGCCATTGTGCACTACATGGGCGGAAACACGTTTTGGGCAGGATGTGAAAAATGACAGCTGTACTGCTCATGAGGAGGTGTGATAAAATGCCAATGTTGAAAATCTGGAGTGGAAATATTGAAAATTCGCAAACTTACGAGTGCACGTAGGAACTGCGCAATGCACCTTGTAAAACAGTCATTTTTAGGAAATTTTTCACCAAATTTTCAACATAGCCATTTTAAGACCTCTGCTCATGAACAGTGTCACTGTGATTTTCTTAATGTGTCCCATACATTGATTTCGCACACCGACTGTGCCCTGTACGCTACGTGGGTGGAAACAAGTTTTGGGCAGGATGTGAAAAATGACAGCTGCACTGCTTATAAGGAAGTGTGGTAAAATGGCAGTGTTGAAAATCTGGAGTGAAAATATTGAAAATTCGCAAACTTATGAGCTCGCGTAGGAACTGCACAACACACGCTCGTAAAACAGTCATTTTTAGGAATTCTTTCACCAAATTTTCAACATAGCCATTTTAATACCTCTGCTAATGAACAGTGTCACCATGATTTTCTTAATGCATCCCATACATCGATTTTGCACACCGACTGCGCCATTGTGCGCTACATGGGCGGAAACACGTTTTGGGCAGGATGTGAAAAATGACAGCTAACTGCTCATAAGGAGGTGTGGTAAAATGGCAATGTTGAAAATCTGGAGTGAAAATATTGAAAATTCGTGAACTTATGAGCCTGCATAGGAACTGCGCAACGAACACTCATAAAACAGTCATTTGTTGGAATTTTTGCACCACATTTTCAACATGGGGTTTTTGGGACTCCTTCTCTGCAATGTCACTGTCATGGCATTATTCAGGCTCAAGGGTGATTTCACACAGTGACCGCGCAGTGACTGCAAAATCACCCTTTGGGCCCGAATAACGCCATGACAGTGACATCGTTCAGGAGAAGGAGTCCCAAAACCTATGTTGAAAATTTGGTGCAAAAATTCCAAAAATGACTGAGATATGCAATAAAGTTGAAACCCCTATCTAGCCCATTATACAGCTTACGCATTTCCTCAGTTCGCGGTCGGCTTTGAAGAGTGCAGACATGTTCCCGTCCACTGAAGATCGTTGTGCGAGCTCGGAGGTAAGTATGGGGTGGGTGTGTGTGGGGAGGCTGGGTGCGCAGTGGGTGGGTGCGGGTTGTGGGAGGGGAGGGAGACTACGTGGGACTGTTTTCTTTACAGGTGTTTTTAAACAAAAACGGACTACATGGGATGCTTGCCATGATGGGGTGGCTCCCAGCATGGCAGAAGATGGCTGGTGGGCCGAGGAGCCAACTAGGGATTGGGCACCCCATCGGCAAACTATGCAGGGGGCGGAGGAGTCGACAGGGATTGGGCACCCCTGTCGGCAAAAACAACGGAGTTACTTGCCACTGAGGTGGGCTCCCAGTGTGGCAGAAGATGGCTAGGGGCCGTGGAGCCGACGGGGATTGGGCACCCCATCGCCAACAATGTTTGCCACACTGGGGTGGGCTCCCAGCGTGGCACCAAAGCTTTGGAGGGGCGGCGTGACACGGTGCTCCATATGACAGCAGTGGTTTTCTTTGAAGTGAAGACCACCGCTGTAATACAGAGCTTCCGCATCCATTGGTGCAGGTCTGCCATGCCTGCTCAATGGAGCACTGGATTGAATGGGAGAGGCACACCTCCAAAGTGTGCTACTCTTCCAAAACGTTCCTTGCGCATGTGCACAAGCGAACGTTAAAATGGCAGGAAAGGCAAATAGGATGCTGCGTTGCAAAGGTGGGGAGGGGGGGCACTGGCAGAAGGAGGACGGTAATAATGCCCCTGGGTAGGTCGCTTGTCTAACCTCACCTGGAGTACTGTGCACAGTTTTGGGACAAACACCTTAAGCAGGACAGAAACAGACTGGAAGCAATGCACAGGAGTGTTTCCAAGATGATTCAAAGGCAGCTGTGGAGGTCATGTGAGGACAGTCTGCAGAATCTAAACATATATAATCTGTAGGGTTGCAGGACATGATGGGATACAAGGCATTCAAGTTCCTCCAGGGAATGAACAGACTGGATACTAGGGACTTGTTCACTTTAATTAGTAATACTTCCACCAGAGGTAACTCCATAGAACTGCAGTGAGGAAGGGTTAAAAAATATGTCAAAAAGTATTTGTTTACTGAAAGGGTGGTGGCAGAATGGAACAAATGTTCAAACGAAGTCCTATGTGCTGAGATTTTCTGGGGGGTGTTCAAGAGGGGATGGGACGAACATATGGATATACTGAGTTTGTATATGCTGTGGGGGGAGCAGTGGCAGGTCAGGGGCTCTATTCAGTAAATAGGCAGACAAGGGCAACCTTGATTGCCTGCTGGACAATTTCCTGCCATCATTTTATATGTTTCTGTGCTTCTGTGTTTTGCATATGAAACTGACCTCATCAAAGCAAGAGAGTTAGGGTCTGTAGTAATATATAGCATCCAGATAAGAAGGATTGTATTTGTGTGAAATTGGACTCAATCATAATGGTTACAGTTTAAATGTCATTGTTAAATTCAGACTGTTTTTTCCCTAAAAGGTTTTCTCAGACTACAGAAAGGTGAGCAAATATTATACTTCTGTTCAGATCCTGTGGTTCTGTTATCATGCATTATAATGAATCTCATGTAACCTCCCTGCAAATGGGGGTTCCCAAAAGACTTCAGGAGCTTGCTTGAATGCTCCAAGCCTGAATGGTGTTTGGCATTTAAGCCATTTATCAGTGAGTGTTTTAGAGCCTCTGGTACTGTCTCTTTAAGAGCTGTCTGCTTGCAGACATAATTAGTTTGTATGGGGACTGTGTGTTTCTCTGAGTACCATTCCTGAGCTGCTGCCAATTCACGTCATTTTGCAGTCACTAGGAGTGCAAGGGAACCTATCTGAAAGATGTAACTGTTTGCCAGAAATTATTTAGAGTAATAATGAAATTACAGTTTGTCTAACCTGCTTTCTTGCAGTCAGAACTGTGTCTGCTAGTTCCCCATTCTAGTTTTGAACTGCTGAACTGGACCAATCAGTGTGGGGTAAGCTAGCTCTAAAATGGTGCCTTGGACGAATCAGAACTTGGACTCATAATCTGAGCCAGCCACAAGAGGATTGTATGGGCAGTGACTCTGGGAGATGTAGTTTAGACTTCAGTGCCTTTTGGACCAACAGCAGCAGTCTATTGTGAGTGACAGCCAATCCAGTCAAGAACTGGGAGGAACCCAAAGGAAGTGCTCGGTTTTGTCGGGTTGGAGTTTCAGTTGAGCTTTGGCAGTGAAGAAGGAAGGAGCCCTGTGCTTTTTCAGTGTGCAGTTTTAGTCAAAAACGTGTGTAAGGCCCAGAGTTCCGGTCTGCAGCTTGTGTAACAGCTTGTTAGGACTGAATCATTCCTGTGAAAAGAATCAAAGGATCTCTGAAGAGTAGAAACCAGGCTCACCCTGTAGAAGACTGGAGGAATTGCTGAAAATTGCACTCGGTCTGTCAGGAACTGAATCTGCTGTGTGTTCTCCCGGTATTGTGCAGTAATTGCGATCGGGATACAGATGCAGCCTGCCTGGTATAGTGCTTTCTTTTATATGGATGTGAAGAGGTTTGTGTACCTCAAGTGAGCCCTGCTGACATTGAAGGACCCTATCTTATTTGGAGGTCGTGAGTACTAATTCAGGGTCGCTCCTCGTTGAATTGCCATATTAAATCCAAATGGAATTACTGTACTGCTGACTGTTTAATTCTCCTTTTCTCTGTGAAAGGGCCCTACCAGCTGCCATGGTTTGGGCTAGCCACTAGGGCTTGGGTACCCAGGGACAGTAACTGATGAGGATAGGCCTGTGCACAGAGCCATAGGTAGATTATTAGAGATAAGCTAATTAACCTGATTTCCCTGTCCTTGTTATATCCCCTAAATAAATCAGAGCTGCTTGGTTTCCAGCAAAGTTATACTGCCTGAGGTATTTGTCTATGTTAAAGTACTGTATTGTGATTGTTGCACTGTATCTCATTTCACAGGAGGTCCCAGTGCCGGAACCAGACCTGGGGGTAAGTGTATACTGTGAAGGTAATTCTGATATATTGTGTGGGCCACTAGTGGGAAGAAAGGGGGCTGCAGTGTCCCAGAGGTCGCACTGCTAGTTTAACTATTGCAAACCCTGACCTCTGGGTGGAGGCACTCTGGCCATTGATCCAGGCCCTCAACCTGTTAGTGGCAAATCAGGCAGGGGTAGTAGCCTGGGATAGCGCCATCTAGGGGTTACATCTTGGAGGCTCACCGCTGGGATTGTGTCCTCTAGTGGCCATGTTTACGAACCACTGTTAAGAAAAAAATGGGTACCCCGACAGAAGTGGCTGTGCACCGCTGGTGGAGTGGTGTATTGGGAGGAGATCGACCCCAAAATGCTATGCTTATCCTGGACATCCCCTGGGTATCAATACGGACACTGTGCAGGGTACTTTCCAAGGTGGAAGGTTTCAAAACCCTGTGGTGGTGGGTCGGCATGCTAATCTGCTCACCCACTTTCCTGGCCCTAGTAGAGTTTAAGGATCCCATAGATAGCTCCAAAGTGCCACAGACCATTACCCCAGAGGAGCCCTCACTGCTTGGAGTGATAACTAAGGACAGTAAAGACCCGGGGAATCAGCCCCACCACTATTACTGAAACTTTGAGGAGAAATTTGCTGAATGGTTGCTGGGAGAGGGAAAACTGTGGAGGACTTGAAGAAACTATTCTTGCCACCTGGGGGTGTTCTCCCCAACACCTCTCCTGCTCCAGTGCCCGTAATGGTGGCTGAACCAATGCAGACTCCTATTTCTGCACCTGCCATTAGTCACGACTCTTACCAAGGTTGAGGATCTTCTCTGGCTCCTCCCACCCCCCAAGGAGGGATGACTGGGAGACCTGGATAGACTATGTTGCCCCCAGTGCTAGAATGGCAATGCTCGGAAGGCTTAAAAGCTTAAAGAGGGTTAGTGAGAGCCCCAAGGTCCTGCCCTGGCTACCATCCGTGCAAGCAACGGGCCAGTAACCCTGAAGCGACTGCACAGGCCTATCTTGAGGCCTTGGAGAATGTGTATGGGAGCCCAGATTCTGATGAGGACCTATGGTGGAGAGTAAGAAATGCACAACAGTACCAAGGGGAGTTGTTGTCTGTGTATGTCTCTCGGCTGGAAAAATTGTTGCAAGAATGCCTCAGAAAGGGTAGTTTGCCAGCGATTGAACTGGACCGAACCAGACTGGACAGAATCCTTGAGTTCGCCCTCTCTCAGAACTGCTGTTGCTTCAGTTATGCCTGGCAAATCGACTGGAATCCCCACCCTCCTGTGATGAGTTAATGAGAGAAATTCGGAGGAGTTGAGAAAGGCGACCCGGGTGGACCTGCACCAACAGCTGTGGCTACGACCTGAGTGACTGAGGGTGACCCATCAAGGAAGTTCAGGGCAGAGGTTGACAGTCAATGAGTGCTTTGACAAGGAAAAAGATATGCCACAATGGGGCGTAACTGTTGAGAGAGATCCGAATTCAAAACAGTCCTTTATGAAGGCCACGCCTGCAAGTACGGGCCCTTGACCTATATCCGACTGCATCTGCTAGGGGTGGGGTACCCATCCATGCATCTCCTGCTGATAACAGCTCCAAACTCAATTCCTGACCATGGAAGTGGAGAACTGGACTAGATGTCTCCAATGCTTATCATGCCAGCAGACAGAGATGGCACCCAGGTTTCCAGTTAGTAATACCCCGCCTGGCTCCCAGTGTGGCGCCGGCCAGCTCAAACTCCAGAAAGTATGTTTTGCTATAATTGTGGGAAGATGGCACATGAAAAGGGAATGCCAGTCCCAAAAGACACTGGACAAAGCTGCATATAGGCTACAAGGAGAGCTCGGAGAAGAAATCAGTGGTCAAGAGGTACCGACATGATCCCAGTGAGGGCACCAAAATGCTAATTCACATCCTTGTGGCAAGGTCAGTTGCCCAGGTCCCTACTACCGCTCTCCAGACTGGTCCAGAATAGTGGGTCCTCCATGGAGACCACTGTAAAGGTGAATGGAGTGTCTACAAGAGCTGTATCTAGACAGTGGCTCCTAAGTGACAATTATGTTCCAGGGATTGGTATCAGAAGCATTTGTCAGACGCACTCTTACAACCATTAGAAGCGACTGCATGTATGGGGGTTAAGTGAGAAGGCCTACCTCATTCCGGTATATCCGGATTTGCTGTCTTTCCCACCTCCAGGCTGGAGTGGCTGAACAAGTAGAGACCCTAGCCTTAGTGTGTCCCCCACTGACTGTATGATGGTGTCCCTTGTTGATTGGAACAAATGCTCATAGTTCGAAGGCTGGCAAGTTGTGTTATGAAAACAGGGGTCAAAGACTAGTAGAGCTTTAAGAGTTCCGCTTAATTAAGAAGGCCTATGAGGCAAGAGAGATGCTAAAAACAGAACCAGAGGAACCGGTCGGAATTGTAGTGGGAAGAAGGATCCTGAGTCTCTCTGATCCTGGCGCTAAATGCCCAGTGTACCTTACAGGGAGAGTGTCCTCAATCAGAAAGGATGTTAAGAATAAAATATTAATGTTGGATGCAATTCAGGCTGATGGAAAATTGCCAGAGGGACTGCTGGTCAAGCTTCAGTATTTTGCCCGCTAGAGCCCATGCTTATGCCAGAAGGGTAATGGTCCAAGTTCATAATGTGTCTGAAAGAGACATCTAGTAAACAGAGGTTGCATCCTGGCTAATGTGCATTGTGCAGACACTGCAGTGCTACCCAGCAGCAAGAGTTCAAGGAAGAATGACAGAGTAACGCCTCTGACTTGTTTGATTTCGCACCCCCGCTGCCAGCTGAATGGAAAGTGAGGATCAGTGAGAAGCTTGCCCAGAGAGACCAGGTGTTTTTTTTAAAGAATGGGATGTAGGATGCGGTAAGGAGCTGAGCACAATATCCGGCTGTTTGACGAAAGACCATTTCATGGAGAGGTCTCGACGCCTGGCACCTTGCTGGACATAGATGATGTGAGACGGCATCTGCAAGAGATAGTTAGCTGGTGGTAATACAAGAATCCAGAAGCCTTATGTTTCCCCTATTGTGGTAGTGAGGAAAAGAATGGAACAGTAAGGATGTGTGGATTATCGCACTTGTACCGCGTGGACTATCCCTGATCAGTAAACAATGCCCGCATTCAGAATGCTTTGGACTGCCTAAAGCGGGAGCAAGTGGTTCTCTGCTGGATCTCCACAGTGGGTACTTACCAGATCCCGATGGCCCAGAGGACCGTGGAGAAGACGGCCTTTATCTGTCCGCTGGCTTCTATGAATTCATGAGGATGCCTCAAGGATTTTCAGGTGCCCCAGCCACTTTTCAACGATTGATGGAGCATGCAGTGGGGGACATGAACTTACTAGAGTGCCTGGTATACCTAGATGATGTTATTGTGTTTGGCAGCTCACTGGAGGAACATGAGCAGATTATTTGTTGTATTGGACCGACTGGAGGACTTTGGCCTTAAACTGTCCATTGATAAGTGTCAATTCTTTCTGCAAACATCAGTAAAGTATGGGACACATAGTATCCACCGAGGAATAGAGACCGACCCAAGTAAAGTTGAGGCTCTGACCACCTGGCCACAGCCCAAAAATCTAAAAAGAACTGCAAAGATTCCTGGGATTCTGTGGTTATTATCGGCGCTTTCATCAAGGACTATTCAAGAGTGATCCGCCTTACTTAACCTTACTCATGGGTATCCCCCAACCCACAAAAAATACCAAAAGTCTGCGCCCCTCAAGACCGAAAGAGTGTATTTTCATCCGAGTGAAGTATTTGGGGTCTGGGCTGACTCCTGATTGTGAGACTGCTTTTCATGAGATCATATATCAACTTACCCATGCTCCAGTGCTGGCCTATGCCGATTCAAGAAAACCTTACGTCCCGCACACTGATGCTAGCTTGCAAGGTTTGGGGCTAGTGTTGTACCAAGAGCACGAGAATGGCTCTGAGACCAGTGGCTTTGCCAGTAGAAGCCTGACCCATCCGGAAAGAACTATCCTGCATATGTTAGAGTTCCTAGCTTTGAAGTGGGCTATTGTTGACCAATTCCATGAGTACTTGTATGGGGCTAAAATACTTGTAAAACTGACAATCCTTTTGACCTATGTGCAGACCTCAGCTGTTGGATGCCACTGGTCCATAGGTGGCTCTTCGCATTATCTACATATGACTATGCTCTCGGTCATACTGAGCAGGTCTGAACCACATAGATGCTGATGTTGTCTCCGGAGGCCTGTTCTCAGAATGATTGGGTCCGATATTGGTGAACCTGACATTCGGCACTCTGCCGGAAGTTTGACAGGAGGAACAATGTCCACGGACGAGTGGACTGCATGGTGGATTGCTTGGGAGCCCTGATAATTGCATACCTGTTGCTTATTGTCACTTTTCTTGCATAGACATTTGCACTGCCTCAGCTGACAATGATAGTATCTCGGCGGGCTCAATCCCACATCCCATGATCAAAGCAGCGAGAAGCCCTCTATGCAGGAAAAGATGTGTCCAAATTACGCCCACTGATTTGAGAACTGCATTGTTATACAAAGAAGGTCCTAAGTTGAACTGATCATAAACTGTTATAGAGACAGTAGACAGAGGGGGACAAGTAGACAAACAACAACTAGTGCTGCCCACTGCCTTCGAGACTCAGTACTGAGGTCCTGCACACACACATGGGGCACCTTGGTATAGACAGAACACTTGACTTGGTGAGATCCAGATTTATTGGCCTAAGATGAGGCTGATGTGGAGCAACACATTCGAACTTGTAGTCGCTGCTTACAGAGAAAGCTTTGCCTCCAGAGGACTGCCCCCTTGTTAACATCACCACCAGTGCACCCATGGAGCTGGTCTGTATTGATTTTCTGAGTTTGGAGTCAGATCAAAGAAATATCAGTATGTGCTGGTGGTCACTGACCATTTCACGAGATATGCCCAAGCTTTCCCAATTAAAGACCAGAAAGCATCCACTGTGGCCAAAGTACTTAGAAAACTTTTTGTTCACTATTAGGCTCCACAAAGCATCCATTCTGATCAAGGGAGAGACTTTGAGAGTCGCCTGATCAAAGAGATGCTCTTCTGTGGGGAGTGCGAAATTCTAACCACTTCCTTACCACTCTAGGGGACCCACAGCCTGGACTGTTTCAACCGCACTTTGCTAGATATGCTGTGGGACTGCACCCAAAGGATGCTTCAGATGGAGCCAACAAATTAGCACCCTGGTACATGCTTATAATGCACCAAAGTGATGCCACTGGATTCTCCCCTACCGCCTGATGTTTGGAAGAGAAGCTCACTACCAGTAGATGTGTGTTTTGGGGTCTCTCCGATGGGGTCTAAGCTGACAACTATTTATAGTATGTGCAAAAGAAGGCCCAGCTAACTCCATGCACTTAACTGGCTCAAACCACGGCTGCCAAAAAGAAATTCAACAACAAAGAAAGGTAAGGATAAAGGTGAAAGCACAGTGAACCCAGGAGGGAGATCGGCATTGCTATGAAATCTGGGACTGCATGGCAAGCACAAGATTGTTGACAGATGGCACCATCTTCCTCACATTGTAGTGGGCAAACTAGATGATCTGCCAGTGTACAGTAGTGGCCTGAGAATAATTCAAAAGATGTAAAACAATGTATTGGAAATCATTTACTGCCCATTGACAAATCTTAATTGAGTCTGAGCTCCTAGAAGATGCCCCTCTGGACCAGTGACTAGAGCTGCTCAAGAAAAGATCAGGAAAGTCTGCACCTACAGAAGCAAAGCTAAGTGTTCCTCCACAAGTCCCAGTTGAGCATGACTGTCAGTCCATATCGGAAGAAAGTGAGAGTGACTTGAATATATCCTTCACGAATTTAGAGTCAATTGTTTCGGGCAATCCCTAGTCAATACTGAGATGAAGTTGGGCTTTCTGGACTGTTCTGCCCCAGCTTCATCCCTGGAGCCAATGCTCCCAGAAAGTGAAGTGCAAAGCATCAGATCAGATGAAATGGAATCATTGTGCATGGTTGAACTGTTTGAGCTTTCAGGGAGGAAAATGATAGATTGGGGCAGACTGGTGATACACCCGAACAAGAAGAGTCTTTTGAGTGCCCTGACAGTCCACTGCCAGTGTCAAGCTCTCCATGCGAGCCAAATGTTGTGGACTCAGAAACTGTAACTCCTGGAGCTGAAAGTGCCCCAAGTTCTAGCCTCTCTCCCCCATGGAGACTCCCCTGACAAGTGAGGAAAATGCTGGAAATGAGGCTCAGAGTGCAGAGACTATAACAGTTCCTCCTAGAAAGACTGGTCGAGCTGTAAAGCCTGTGGTGCACCTCAGTTATGATTCACTTGGAAGGCCTGTGGACTTGCCTCTCAATGTTGTCCATAAAGGAGTGTATGTTCCCGAGCTCATTGCCCAAACTGAGCATCAGTGCTAACTCCAAGTTACTTGTGTTGCTCTTTCTAAGTATGGTGCCTTGCCCCATCCAGCCCAAAGGTAACTGATAAGGAAGGGCCCCTCTTCAGGTTTCATGTACAAGAGGTAATAACTTGAGTTGTGGTACAATGTATGTAATACTGTGTAAAGAGTACGTATGCAATGTTTCAGAAATGTGTTCTTGGTAAAATGATATATTGACTTGATGATTACATATGCGAGCCTAATGCAAATGTATATGGTTGCAGTTGAAACTATGGAGTTACTTGCTTGACGGACGTCAAGCTTTCCCAAACCAGGAAGGGTGTAACCCCCCTGCAAATGGGGGTTCCCAAAAGACTTCCAGGAGCTTGCTTGAATGCTCCAAGCCTGAATGGTGTTTGGCATTTAAGCCATTTATCAGTGAGTGTTTTTAGAGCCTCTGGTACTGTCTCTTTAAGAGCTGTCTGCTTGCAGACATAATTAGTTTGTATGGGGGGACTGTGTGTTTCTCTGAGTACCACTCGAGCTGCTGCCAATTCACGTCATTTTTGCAGTCACTAGGAGTGCAAAGGGAACCTATCTGAAAGATGTAACTGTTTGCCAGAAATTATTTAGAGTAATAATGAAATTACAGTTTGTCTAACCTGCTTTCTTTGCAGTCAGAACTGTGTCTGCTAGTTCCCCATTCTAGTTTTGAACTGCTGAACTGGACCAATCAGTGTGGGGTAAGCTAGCTCTAAAATGGTGCCTTGGACGAATCAGAACTTGGACTCATAATCTGAGCCAGCCACAAGAGGATTGTATGGGCAGTGACTCTGGGAGATGTAGTTTAGACTTCAGTGCCTTTTGGACCAACAGCAGCAGTCTATTGTGAGTGACAGCCAATCCAGTCAAGAACTGGGAGGAACTCAAAGGAAGTGCCGGTTTTGTCGGTTGGAGTTTCAGTTGAGCTTTGGCAGTGAGAAGGAAGGAGCCTGTGCTTTTTCAGTGTGCAGTTTAGTCAAAAAGTGTAAGGCCCAGAGTTCCGGTCTGCAGCTTGTGTAACAGTTTGTTAGGACTGAATCTGTCCTGTGAAAAGAATCAAAGGATCTCTGAAGAGTAGAAACCAGGCTCACCCTGTAGAAGACTGGAGGAATTGCTGAAAATTGACTCGGTCTGTCAGGAACTGAATCTGCTGTGTGTTCTCCCGGTATTGTGCAGTAATTGCGATCGGGATACAGATGCAGCCTGCCTGGTATAGTGCTTTCTTTATATGGATGTGTGAAGAGGTTTGTGTACCTCAAGTGAGCCCTGCTGACATTGAAGGACCTTATCTTATTTGGAGGTCGTGAGTACTAATTCAGGGTCGCTCCCTGTTGAATTGCCATATTAAATCCAAATGGAATTACTGTACTGCTGACTGTTTAATTCTCCTTTCTCTGTGTGAAAGGGCCCTACCAGCTGCCACGGTTTGGACTAGCCACTGGGACTTGGGTACCCAGGGACAGTAACTGATAGGGATAGGCCTGTGCACAGAGCCATAGGTAGATTATTAGAGTGATAAGCTAATTAACCTGATTTCCCTGTCCTTGTTATATCCCCTAAATAAATCAGAGCTGCTTGTTTCAGCAAAGTTATACTGCCTGAGGTATTTGTCTATGTTAAAGTACTGTACTGTGATTGTTGCACTGTATCTCATTTCACAGGAGGTCCCAGTGCCGAACCAGACCTGGGGTAAGTGTATACTGTGAAGGTAATTCTGATATATTGTGTGGGCCACTAGTGGGAAGAAAGGGGTTGCAGTGTCCCAGAGGGCTGTGACCAAGTTAGTTTAACTATTGCAAACCCTGACCTCTGGGTGGAGGCACCCGCCATTGGATCCAGGCCCCTCAACCTGTTAGTGGCAAATCAGGCAGGGGTAGTAGCCCCTGGGATAGCGCCATCTAGGGGTTACACCTCACATAAAATGTCTGAATTGGCTTTGAATGCTGATATGTCAAATTACAGCATTTTTGGACGTTGTTCTCGGAAATCTATTTATTTTTTTAGCTGGGTAAGCACGCAGGGGCGATGTCCCTTTTACAGGAGTGACTTGGACACATGACTGCAATACAAAATATGCAACGGATACAAGTATTACATGCTCTCCTACTGTCTCTATCTCTCCCCCTCCCCTGACTCACATAGGTAACAGCTAAAACTCCTTCCTGGCACTCCCCCGGCCCGCTCCTGTCATCCCCCTCGCTGAGTACCAACTATCCCTATTGTTGGGCCTTCTCCTGGTTTCTTCCTCAGCCTGTATCAGGCTCCTCCCTTTTCTACATCTACACTGCCATTCATTCCACCTGCTTTAGGCTCTTTATTTACACATCAGAGTCACTCATTGTACCTTTGTTAAGCTCTATTTACTTCTTATGTGAACTTATAATATGTTTAATTGTACTCTGTTTGCACTTTACTTTGTGCCAATCATGAATGCCATGTTTACTTTTATTACTGCATTTCCTGTTCTCTCTCCCTGGGTCACACCTGGAAACGAGTGTTGGCTCAGTGTGCCTTTTCTTGTTTGCAATTAAACAAAAAGAAATACATGCATATATGCCCACAAAAATAATAAAACATTGGTCCTGAGTTTCCAAGGCCTCTATTTTCATTTTGGATTAAAATGTATTGCCTTTAAAAGCATCAAGTTTTATAATGTGTTCACAGTGTTTGTTAACGGTTGATAAAGGGGCATTTATTTACTTTAGGGGACACACCTGGGAAGCGAGTGCACCCAGTGAGAAATACGGCCAGATGCGCATCGCAGTCACTGATATGTCACGCCCCCACAGAACAAACATAAGGCTATCGCAAACTAAAGTAATCTAAAATGAAATGTGTTATTTATTTATTTTACTAGTAACAGCATAATTTACCGCTCTCATCATAATACATTCCTGGACCCGGGCAGTGTGGAGGGTGGAGCCCCCCACAGAACAAACATAAGGCAGTGGCTACTGGAAAACGAAATGTGTAGTTATTTAATTATTTTACTAGGTACAGCATAATTTACTGCTGTCATAATAATACATTCCTGGACCCGGGAGTGTGTGTGGGGGGGCGGGCCACAGAACAAAGATTTATGTTATTTCTTAGAATTTTAATTCTCTTTGGACCTCCACTTATATTTCTGTTCACCACTGAGGATCCAGAGGGTATGGGGGAGGCCCCCACAAAACAAAGATTTGTATTCAGTTTATCACTCGATCACTCTGCAGAGTTGACATGTTCAGCTGTGGTGAAGTACAGTATCAGAATTTGTGAGGTGTGAAAGACAGAAATAAAAAAATGGTATACCCATTAAGCTGCATTTTTAATGGTGTATGCATCTCAAGTTGTGGAGTATTAGAATAATTTCTTATTTTTGTTGCGTTGTACAGCATAATATTTCTAGCTGTATGGTTTCTCTAGATGAACATCAGAATGAGTGCGGTCAGCGGAAGATAGTAATAAAAAATGTTACACCCATTAAACTGCATTTTTGGTTTTACTTAATTTAGGGGACAGTCTGGGGCATATATTTACTGGACGTGGAGAAATCAGAGTTGGCTGATTACAAGATGTGTGTATAGGGGCGGAGAGTACTGACGTCGGTGGGAGGAAATTTTACCGTAATCCACGGAATTCTGGAACAGGGGCACTATGTGTCCCCTAATCTAAATAATCAGTTAAAATCCTCACAAAAATGACCAACAATTCAGCATCACTTCATCAGCCAACCCCTATGCAGTAGTGTTGTGCAGCCATAGCTATGTATTACACTACCCCTTCTGACCTTGCTAATGCTAAATTCTGTCAGACCAGTAAGTTTAAAGGCTTGTTTACACTACCTTGAAGGTAGCATTGAGGTCTCCTCTGCTCCAGTGCCACTCTTCCTGCAACACTCTCAACACAAGTTTACATGCTGCCCATCTGTATCCTTATAGATCCTTATAGCTCTGGACAGCGTTGCACCCAGCACATCTGCCACTGTGAGGAAATCAAGACCCGTTAGTTGCTTGGCATGGTGTGCTGTGGGGCTGTAGCCATGGCAGGTAGAGCAGTGAGTTTACAAGCTAGCATAAAACACCTGCACCAGTAGGCATCCCCATGAAAGTATAGATTGCACTGCGTTGCAGTTGCGTGACCTGCAATGTTCCTCAGGCTTTTTACATAGCCTAATCTGCAGCAATGCAACTCCTCCACACTGCTCAAAAGAATGCAGATTGGGCTGTGTATAGCTTGAATCAAATTCCCACCATAAGGCGCACAATAATAACATGTTTTTGCACCCTTCACAGTGCAAATTTTAGGCACCCAGCATCATGGGAGTAGGTTACCAGAAGCTGCCAGGACTAAATCATTTTAAGTCTAGTAAAGCCAGAATTATTAAGCATTTGACTCCTGCCATTTCCAGCAGAGATAAAATCATTTAAAACTGCTCAGATTTTTGGGTAGAGTACTTTATTATCAACATCGGATCACGCATGGAAAGAAGCTCCAGCTCAGAGTGCTTTTTATGGACAACAAATTCTAAGTACTTGAACCACCTGAGTAAACTGACAAATGAACAATTAGAACTGAATTATGTTGCTCTTGGCTAGCAATGGAATAACTAAATAAATAAGCAGATGATGAGGAGAAATAAATGCTTCTGTATATGGGAAGCAAGTACAACAGTGTCCCCAAAGTGTTCCCTTTTCATTAACTATGAGCCCAGTGGACTGGAGTTGTCAAAGAGCAAGTCTGAAGCAGTGAAATGTAAATACTGTTTTAATTTGTGCTAGAACACTGATCGCTTGTATTTCTCTGACACTTAGCTGGACCTGCTGTAGGGCACACTGGATTTCATCTGTTGACTGATATTAGCTCTCTACCAGGAGCACCGCTGAAAATTCCGACTGCACTTTATAAACGTGAGACAAGAAAAATAGAGGGGTTCTTTGTAGTGAAAGAGAAAGAAACAGCAGGACCTCAACTTATATCAGTGAGGTAAAAATAACAATAAAAATACTATAGTGTAGGTCCTGACCAAAGGGATCACCATGGAGTGGTTGTTAGGCTTATTCAAATCTCAGCTGATGCTTGACCACTAAAAAAACCCTAGAAATATAGAAATGTAGAATTTGTTGGCAGAAGAGAACTGGTAGGTCCATCCAGTCTGTTCTATTTTTCCTTGCTTATTCGTTATACCTCAGACCCTATTTGGTCACTGGTGTTCCTCCAATCTCCCTTTCATCTGCTTATTATGCCTGTGTGCCTATCTTATGCATGTTTGAAGCTTCCCACTGTCTTTCCCCCACCACCTCTTCTGGAAGGCTATTCCAGGTGTCCAATGCCCTTTCTGTGAAAAGTATTTCTTCTCATCCCTCTTAAACTTCCACTGCTCTAGCTTCATTGCATGCACTCGTGTTCTGGTATTTTTTCTCCTCTGAGAAACACTTCTCCTGCACCTTGTTCCTCCCGTGAGATGCGTATAAGTCTCAATCATGTCCCCTCTGCATCTTCTCTCCAGCAAGGAGTCCATGTTGAGATCCTGCTGCCTCTCCTCCTATGATTTCCTGTGCAGCCCTGCACCATTTTGGTAGCCCTCCTCTGGACCTTTTCCACCCTGTCAATGTCCTTGCAGAGGTGCACCGTCCAGAACTGGACACAGTACTCTAGGTGAGGTCTCACTTGTGAGTGATTCAGCAGCAACACCACCTCCCTTCTCCTGCTAGAAATCCCCCTCCCTCTGAACCCCAGCATCCCACTAGCAGTGCCCACTGTCTTGTCACAGTGCCCTGCCACCTTGAGATCATCAGCAAGGCCAGCGGTTTTAATTTATTTTACCAGAAAACCCAGAAGAATTCCAGAATCTGGACTGTCTGCACACCAGGAAAAAAAAAAGAATTTCATGGAATTTGGCCTTTTTTGGTCAGATCAATACAGGTACAGAATTTTCTTTTTTCCTCTAAATTGTTACCGGCACTATTTTTGTTTTCCTGTATTAAATTTGTTGTGTATTAGTCCTTTTTTTATTATAATTCTTAATACACATACTAAAAGGCTGACAGTAAAATCTTGGTAAAATCTGGAAACTGGACTTACAATCACTGGCGCGGTCCTGGAATTTCAAAAGCTTAAAATTAAATTTCTTGTTTCCGTGAATGTAAATTAGTGACCTTGGTTATCAGATAGGATTACCCCAAAGTCCTTTCTTACATGGTGACTAAGTACTGCCCCCCAACTAGGGTATGAAATTTATGAAAAAAAGTACATGCCCACTTGGGCATGTAGTAGGCAAAAGTACATGCCCAAGAAAATATTTTCATGCCACCCCTTAATTTACATTATTTTAAATGTCATCTTCATTAGACCAAGCATTTTAGTTATAGACACCCCACCACCATCATCACCACTACTGCTGGGCCTGGCAGAAGCAACATGCAATGACAGTGCTGTTCTGGAGCCATAGGTTTTGGTGGTGGGCCTTCTTTGCCATTTTCCACCACAGCGATTTGGCACCTTTAGGGTTATAGTCACTGAGCTGGGGTCCATTGAAGATATAGACACTAGATCATGAAGGGTGCCCGGTATAATCCAACCCTCCAATCATTTTTATGTTTGCTTGCATGCATGTGCAAGAAACATAGTACTCCTATCTGAGGGTTTTGTAGGTGTGCCTCCCCACTTCCAGTGCCCTGCTCCCTTTGCAGGCGTGGCTCGCCCGCGCACCAATGAATGTCTGAGCTGTCTGTGACAGCCATTCAGATGCAGTGGCATACAGTTGTAAAGAAAACACCACTCCAGGCAATTTGCATACTGCCGTTGGCAGTATGCAAATTGCCTGCGTCGGCACTGCATCTCAACTGTCATAGACAGTTCTTTCCCCTCCATGAACACATATGCACACACTGGGAGCCCACCCCAGCATGCTCATGCGCTCCTCTCCTCTACACTGTATGGCCAACGGGGGTGCCCAATCCCCCGTTGGCTCTGCTGCCCCCCAACACACTTCCAGGTGCCATGCTGGGAGCCCACCCCAGCATGGCAAATGTCCGGCCTGCTGCCCCCAAAAAACACTTCCAGGTGCCATGCTGGGCGCCCACCCCAGCATGGCAAATGTCCATCTGCTGCCCCCAAAGACACTTCCAGCTGCCACGCTGGAAGACCACCACACATGACAAAAGTCCAGTCATCTTGTTAAAAAAAAACCTGTAAACAAAAAAATTGGTCCCCATTGATTAGCTTGCCCCTCCCAACCACCTGCGCCACCCTCTGTGCACCCACCCCTCACACCCTCCTCACCCCATACTTACCTCCAGAGCCCAGCGTGAAAATCTTCGGTGGAAAGTGAACACGTCTGCACTCTTCAAAGCCGACCGTGAACTGAAGAAATGCCGGTAAGCTGTATAATGGCAGAAATGTTTTTTTTTTCAACTTTGGTGCATATCTCGCCCATTTTCGGAAATTTTTTCACCAGATTTTCATCATGGGGTTTTTGGGGCCCCACCTCATAAAACCAGTCACTGTCATTTTGTTATTCGGTCCCGAAAGGTGATTTCGCAGTCACTGTGCGGAACCACCTTTCGGGACTGAGTAACAAATGACAGTGTCACAGTTCATGAGGTAGGTCCTCCAAAACCCTATCTGAAAAAATTTCCAAAAATGACTGTTTTACAAGCATGCGTTGTGCAGTTCCTACACATGCTCGTAGCTTCCTGTATTTTTACTATTTTCACTCCAGATTTTCAACATTTCCATTTTAGCACACATCCTTATGAGCAGTACAGTTTCTCATTTTTTCACATCTCTCCCAAAATGTGTTTTCGCCAAGTAAGTAGCGTATATAAATGGAAAAGTTGGTGTGTGAAATCAATGTTTGGGGCAGATTAAGAAAATCACAGTGACACTGTTCATGAGCAGAGGTCTTAAAATAGCTATGTTGAAAATTTGGTGACAAAGTCCATAAAATGACTGTGTTACGAGCGTGCATTATGCAGTTTCCACGCACTCTCGTAAGTTCACAAATTTGTAATATTTTCAGTCCACATTTTCAACACTGGCATTTTTCCACACCTCCTTATGAACAGTACAGCTGTCATTTTTCACACCCTGTCCAAAATGTGTTTTTGCACTTCTGGCACAGAAATGCGTGGTCGCTGTGGGAAATCAGTGTTCAGGACAGATTAAGAAAATCACAGTGACACTGTTCATGAGTGAAGGTCCCAAAATGCCTATGTTGACCATCTGCTGCAAAAAATCTCCAAACTAATTACATTATGGGTGTGCGTTGCGCAGTTTCTACACACGCTCGTGACTTCACCATTGTTTTTTTTATATTTTCACTCCAGATTTTCAAGATTGCCATTTTTTACACCTCCCCATGAACAGTACAGCTGTCATTTTTCACATCCTGTTTGAAATGTGTTTTCGCACCAGCAGTGGCAAATGGTGTGGTCGCTGTGCAAAATCAGCTTTCCGCTAACAAACTGATATTGCCACTGTTCACCGAGATGGGGGTCAAAAAAACCATATTTAAAATTTGGGTGAAATACCAATAAACGCCCTAAGGCGTTAGGGTTTCTGACTATACAGCCCCCTGTAGAGACGGCAGGCATCAGAGGTGTGACTTGGGATTGTCACCTGTAATACTCTGCCATTCCCCTCCACCCACACCCCTGCAGCCAGTGACAGGCATCGAGGTGTGCCTTGGACTCTTTGGCCCCAAAGTTCATCCCATTCTCCTATACTGTACCCATCTCACCGTATTTCTTATGGAATGGGGTGAGCATAAGACCCAAAGACTCCAAGGCACACTGTGACTCTTGTCAGTGTCTGCAGGGTAGGGTGTGGTGAAATGGCATGGCCGTTATGCCTGATGACCCAAAGGCACACCCCAATGCCTGTCAGTCTCTGCAGGGTGGTGGTAGGATTGGCTTCAGTTCAATACTTCACTGCCATTCCTATTATGCATCTCTCTAACTCCTACACTACCAGTGCCAATGCCAGCAAGCAAACATTCAGCATTGACAAATGCTTGTTATTCTTCCCATTAGAGAAAAGCCTCGTTCTGCAACAGCAGTGTGAACAGGAATCAGGAGAATGATCTTGACAATGGGCAGCACATTTCAGAACTGTTGATCCTGCATGTCTGCAAGGATCACTTTCTGCCACAATTTCAGAGACATACAGTTCTCAACAGACAGCAAGTGAAGTACATGTTTTTTAAGTCTAGCCACTCCAGCAGTACCAAACTAATATCAACTCTGCATGACTCTAGGACAACTTTATAGTGATCAACAATTGTTTGAATTGCCTGATATCCATAGGTTTCTACGCCTCTGTGGATTTTGGCCAGGACTGAAAATTTAAAGCTCTTGCTGCTAGCAGCACTTTATTCATCGTGAAAGACTGAAAGCGAGATTCAATGTGTTGTGATGTTTTCTGAAGAATTTTTTTTATATTTGAAATTGTGGCTTCTCCAATGTCTGAAGGAGAACCTGATATGTGTCTGCTTGCTTCATTTGTCAAGGCAGCACTGCTCTACTGAGTTAAATGATCATTTACACCTGCTAGTGTAAAGCGACGAAGAGTTTTGTGATTCGAGAGACCATTTAGTTTCTGAATTGTGCTTTCTACTCTGCTGTGAACCTTTTCCACAGTGGCATCCTCTTGCTGAAAGCAGAGACTAAGAGCAGATAAATAACCAAAAAACACTTTCAGAAAGTTCGTATACATGACACAGTTTAAAGTCTTAAGCACTGTAAGTATTGCCAGTGCTTTCTGGCCATGATCTTGCTTGTTTGTCAGTGAGACGTGTTCGAGATGAGGCACTAATGCAGCCCAGTTCCTTTCAGGGGCAGAAATGGCCCATTCTCTGTGTGCAAGCCACCTAGTGCCACCAATGTTAACTGGTTTGACCACAATAATATTTAAAGGGATCCCGTTTCTGTAGGTCTTTCCAACTTTTTGGTGACCTGTGGTAAAATGAGTAAATGTTCAGCAGAAGTAGTTCTACCAACTTGTAAAAGGGGCAGTCTTTGAAGGAATCCTTTACAGCAAGCTGTAAACGATGTGTACAGCAGCGTATGTCAATGAGGTGTGGGCACTCTTGTTTTATTCGAGTAAGGACACCCAAGGTGGATCCTAACTTGACAGCAGCACCATCAGATGCTACACTGATCAACTTTTGTTTCCAACCACCATCCTTTATGCCATCCTCACTATCTAATGCATCAGTGACGACATTTAAAATGCTTCCAGCATCAGGAACACTAACTGATTTCAGTGCAAGAAACCTTGTAACTGGCGAGGCTATTGTCAAAACACGCCCGTAAATGCACTCCTCCTCTGTCACACTTTTATATGTGCATGAATCTGGAAGAAAAGAAAGTAATTATTGTCTTCTAAAACTAGCAGTAGTGTTTTGAATATTTTGAGCAATGTAGTGAATAAAGACCGTATCACCCTTGTGTTTGACACCCGACGGCAAAACACAGAAAAAAGACCATTACGGTGACATTTGCAGTAATGGTCCTTTTTCTGTATTTACATCTTCCTCAGTGTTCCGCCCCTCCCCAGACCAGCTCTGACCTGGGTTGGAATCCTGGGAAGTCGGGGTGAGGGGGTCAGAGCCCCACATGGGGGTGTGGGCGCAGCCCCCCACAGAAAACAGTGTTGGAAGAGGCAGCACAATACCTGCGTCGGTATTGTGCCATCGCTGTGGGGGAGGTGGTCATTCTCCCCGATGAGATATCTTGGTGCTTGCAATAAAGACACAACATTGCTTGTCACTACTGTAACTTTGATCCATTATATCATCTCCATGATTTCTTTTTTGTAAATCTATTAGCCCAGGAAAATCCCTGAAAGGCCTTTCAGTCCTAGCAACGTAATATGCAGTACAGAACAGTTTAATAATTTGGTCCATTTCTTTTTGTTCCATTAATTGTATGGGCTTCTCTACTGGTCTTTCTCCAACTTTTGTTTTGTTTGCAATGTATGCCCCTCAGCATTTTTGTGTGCTATAGACACATCATCTGCCGAGATCATGTGTACTCTATAAGTACTGCATCCAGTTGTAAAGTTATTTTTGCTTTGGCCTTTATCATAATTCTGACACCACGTACAGAACATGGCACATTTATCCGTGTCATACGTAAGCCACTGCCTGCCCTTTTTCCATGATTCCTGAAATGTTCTAACTTTTGGGCCTTAACTTGGCTTTCAGTACAAGCAGTAGCACTTGAGGAAACTTCAGTGGTCACAACAGTTTCACTGTCTGGGCAATGAGGTGGGGGTTTAGCTGTAGTAGTAGTACTAGTAACAGTGCTTGGTGTTGAGGAATCCAAGTTGGCTCCCACAGTCTCATCAAGGTGCTTTCTCTTAAATACAAATTTTAAAAGACTCATGGTGTCTGTCTGGTTGTTCGGAGTTGAACTTGTAAATACTGACTTTGAGAATTTTTAATTTGTACTACTCAGTATTAATAAATGCGACAAGGAAAAAAGCGTGTCTTGTCTTTTTTTTTAAATAATAATAAACTTAACAAGAAAATCTGACTGTGTGTCGTCTGATTATTTTTTATAACAGGTGATAACGTAGGCAGTATTCAGATTTTAGATAGTCCACAGACAGCGTAGCTTTTAAAAAGCTTAATAATCAGAGTTAGATGATTTTTTATAAAGTTTTCTGATTTTAGACCACACACAACATACAGTAGCTTGTAAAAAGATCAAGTAAATTTTTTTATAACAGTATTCAGATTTTAGATAAGTCCACACAACGTAGCTTGTAAAAAGCTTAACACTCAGATTATTTTTTAACAGTATTCAGATTTTAGATAGTGAACAGCATAGCTCAGCTTAATAATCTTAGTCAGAGTCAGATTTTTTTTATAAAGTATTCCGATTTTGGAGTAGCTTGTAAAAAAGCAAATTATAGATTTTTTTATAGCAGATCCTTCTTAGATTTTAGTTAAGCAACACTCACAGAGTAGATTGATAGGTCAAAAGTTACAAGTTTTAGCAGCTCACAGAACTGGCTTTTTAACTAGCTTTGAGTTACCTGGGCTGAAGTAGCCCTTTGTTTAATACTTTTCTGTGATCTAGTTGACACAGCAAACTGTAGCTGTAGAGCACCCTTCACAGGAATAAAAAAATACCTGTTTAAAATTGACGTCAGGTACCTCAGCTCCAAGTAGTTTAACTGTTATAAGGTCAGAGAGAGCTGTGGCTTGACAGCTTTAGTTTACTTAGCATGAATTAGTTAAAACAGCTCTTACTTAGATTTTTATTTCCAAACAGTTGCCGGACATAGACTTGACCGAGTCTGTTAATATAATGATGAGACTACTAAACTTTTTTAGTCATATCTTACTGCTTCAGGGCCAGCATTCAAACTAAGAGAAGGCAGTACAGGCATCCTCACAGGCAGAAGCCCTTTTTCAACTTTTTTATGACTTGAACTTCCCAAAATAGAATGCTACTTTCCTCAGCTCAAGTTATACATAGCTTTTTTGATTTGATGGCCAAACAACACACTCCAGATAGCTTCAGTTAGGAAAGGTTTGGTTAGGCAGGGCAGGCATTAGTAATACTAGTAATAACACATTCACTCACTACAAAACCTTTTACTGTATTAAGAAGGAAGGCAGGCATGCAGATTAATATATATTATGGGTAAATTCAGAGACTGTTGCAGCCTGCAAAGTCTGTAAATGGTCCCCGACTGAGTTCTCCTTCTATATGCTATAGTCAGCACCGCAGTCTAGTTGATTTTTCAACAATCAATGAGCACTTTCTGCCTCTCTTGCTGTAAGTTCAGCAAAATATTATGTTATATAGGCTAAGGCAGCAGTAGCAAGCTATAAATATGTCTTATCTCATGCAATTAGACTGGTGGTAATTTCAGCTCGCTTCACTGTCTGCAGTGCTTCCAGAGGTAATCCGTTTCACAGTGATACCCCTCTCCACGTGTCACTCAGACAGTCAGTCTAATCATTGATTTTTCAGAGATCCTGATTCCTGCCTTTTTCTCCCCACTTTCAAATGCCTAGTTGTTAATGTTTCCTCTCCCTGTTTTGTTTAAAATTTCTTCCCTCTGAAGAGAGGCCTTCACGGTCTCACACTTGCTTCGCTCCCTCCCCTATTAACTCCTGCGCACTCTCAGGTTAGTAAGTTAACACAAACAGAAAAATTACAGTTTCATAAATCGAGTCCAATTGCAATGGGACCGATAGTTACTCAGCAGAGCTGCCACATGTAGTCGACCTGTCTGTACATAAAAAGAGACAGAATCGCATTAGCGCTGGTAGTCCTCTCATGCCCATGCTGCGGCAAGGGGCGGGTGAACTATTTTACACTGGCACACCTATTGGTGCCCGCTTAATGAAAACATGCCTCCAGCAGTGACCGAGGGGAACCCTTACTGGTGCTAGATGGTGGAGGGCTGTGCCAATCGATTGAGCACGGCACGCCTACTTGTCTCTTCCTTGAGACTCACAGCATGTCAGCTGATGCCATGAAGAGCACACATGTGATGGGCTCTTGGTGTTAGAGCTGTTGCGCCTGCGCTCCTCTGGTGCTGCACCTCCATCCCGATAGCTCCCCTCCTGGACAGTGAACCCTGAAAGAAATAAAAAGTGAAGTGAGGCAAAAACAAAGAAAAAAAAAACAGAGCTCCACACAATTACCTTAGGTGCCCAAGTGGGCATGTACTACACAACAGTAGGTGTCCTGAGGCAATAGTGCATGCCCTGGGGCACATAAGGTATAGGAATTTCACACCCTACCCCCAACTTATACACAGCTTTCAGGTTTTTCTGCCCCAGGTGCATGACTTTGCATTTATTTGACATTGAAACCCAGTTGACACACCCTACACTACTCCTCTAGTTTCCCCAGATCACATTTTCTCCATCCCTTCTCAAGTGTCCATCTTGTTGCAGATTATTGTGTCACCCACAAAGAGACACACTTTCACCTCCAGTCCCTCAGAAATGTCACTTATGAAGACATTGAGAAGGACCAGTCCCAGTACTAATCCTCGTGGAACCCCACTGATCATGAGTGTTGGCATGGGGTCATTTTGCCTAAAACAAAAACATCGTGGCAATAGATGCTACAGGCAAAATGGTGTGCACTGAAATAAGGTTGGGTAAAACACAGACCTACACAAACAGCCCATGCCATTCTCTGCAATGTGTTTTTGTGGGGGGGGGGCTTTGCCTCCCACACCCCCCAGAATTTATAAGAAACTCCGGGGAAGTGAACTTAGAGGATGGGAGAAACTTATGAGGGGAACTTTTTTAAACAGCAAAAAGGAGTAGCCGGAAGACCCTCACAGACAAACCTTGTTGAGTTCTATGACTGGATGATGAGGGCCTTGGACCAGGGTAGGCCAGTGGACGTCCTCTTTCTGGACTTTAGCAAGGCATTTGATTCAGTACCCACAGTGGTCTGCTAGCTAAGCTGAAGGAAATGTGGTAGGAAACAGTTGTTAGGATGGATAGGAAACTGGCTCTCTGAGCATACTCAGAAGGTGGTGGTTGGAGGGTTAGCATCATCCCCAAGGTGGGTCACTAGTGGAGTTCTCCAGGGGGTCAGTGCTGGGGCCACTCCTGTTCAATGCCTATGTCTCGGACATCAGGAGGGGGATCAGGAGTGAGATGAGTTTCTTTGCAGATGACTCAAAGCTAGGTGCAGTGGTAGATGAGGAGGAGGGGAGGATGGCCTTGCAAGAGGACCTGGAGGCTTTGGAAAGGTGGTCGGGAAAATGGAAACTAAAATTCAATGTGGGGAAGTGCAAGGTTCTGCACCTAGGAGTCAGAAATCCAGGTCGGGGTATACCCTGGGAGGAGACATGAGTCAAATCACGGAGGGTGAGAGGGACCTGGGAGTAGTGGTACATGTCAAAATGAACAACTCAGAGACCTGTAGGAGGGCAGCAGCAGGCAAATAGGATGCTGGGATGCATCACCAGGATTACCTCCAGAAAGGCGGAAGTGATCCTTCCATTGTACAACTGCTTGGTTAGGCCACACCTCGAGTACTGTGTGCAGTTTTGGAGACCACATTTAAAAGGACATTACCTCCTAGAGAGGGTCCAAAGGAGGGCAACCAAAATGATCTGGGGCCTGGGGAGAGGACCTATGAGGAGAGGTTCAGGAGCTCTACATGTGCCACCCTGGAGGAGAGAGGAGTAGGTGGGACATGATAGAGGTCCTTAAGGCATGAAAGGGATCAATAAAGGAGGCCCAGTCAGGGTGCTCCAAAGGAAGGAGGGTGGGGCAACTAGAGGTCACAGGTGTAGCTGGAATGGGGCAGGCTGAGAGGAGAGAGAGGAGATGTTACTCGCTGAAAGGATGGTGGAGCCATGGAATGCACTGCTCCAGGAGCTGGTAGAGGTAGAGACTGTGAGATGGGTTTAAATGGGGATGGGACAGATACAGGAGGAGAGTAAATCTGACCAGGCCCAATACAGGTGAAACATCTGGAACTGGGGACAGTATAACCAAAGGGAGGGGACACCAGAATCGGCCCTCAGTGCAGGTGCTGAAAATTGAGCAGACTCGAGAGACCATTAGGCCTATTCTGCCTGCATTAGTATGTTAGTATGTTAAGACCTGGGAAATCAGACCAAAGCCCCAGATCTTCCAATTTCGCCATGTACTGGTGCCTTAGACCTGTCCACCATAGGAGTGGCTCAACCAGGCACCAGCACACAGTAACTGATGCCTTCCAAGAAAAGCATAGAGTGACAGGGGTAGCTGTAATTCCCTACCACTGTTAAACCCCTGTCGCTGTAGTCACAAGAGCGCTCTACACAGTACGATTAATACCGTGCTCATTTCACGTGTGGTATTGACTTGGTACCCTGAGAGTCTGCTGTTTACCACCACCCTCTGCCTCCTATTCTTCAACCAGTTTGATACCCAGTTTACCACTTTCTCTCCAATCCCCAGGCTGCTTAGTTGCTTTATTAGCCACCTGTAGGCACAGTGTCAAAGGCCTTATTGAAATGCAGCCAGGCCACATCCACTGCCCTCCCCTGATCCAACTCTCTAGTCACCCAGTCAAAGAAATCTGTGAGATGTGTTTAGCATGCCCCCCATTAAACCATGCTGCCAGTGGTCCTGTAGCCCATTTGCCTCCAGGTCCTCCAGGAGCTCTCCTTCACAGTGTCTCTGTTAATTACTCCACCACTGATGTGAGACTGACTGGACTGTGATTGCTAATCTCTTCCCTGCTGCTGCTCTTGTGCAGAGGACCCATCACCCTCCTCCAGTCATCTGGAACAACCCCTTTCTCCAATGAGGTGCTGACTAGTGTTGCCAGAGGTGGCTAGCACCATGTTCAGTTCTTTTAGAACCCTTGGGGAATCCTGTCTGGCCCCATTGCCTTGTTTTCCTTTAGGACTTTAAATCCCTTCAAACTCTCTCCTCCGGAAATGAACTTTGTCCACCCCCAGTGCCTACTGATACATTTTGATCCTCCCACTGTAAAGGCCAAACAGAAGTACCTGTACCCATTAAAACTTTTAGCTTTTCTGATCTTTTTCTGCACAGTCATCTCCCCCACCGATTCTCACTATTCCACCTCTTGCTTTCCTTTTTCACTGACATACCTGAAGAAAGTCTGTACCCCTTTTTGACCTCCTTGGTGATCATATCCTCTATTTGTGCCTTAGCTACCCCACCTTTCTTCCTGCCTCATTTTTCCAGATATACCTCCCCATCTCTATTCATCTGGGTCTCCTTGTACTTCCTAAAAGCTGTTTCTTTTTCCTCCCTTACCATGCTAGCCACCTCCTCTGAGAACCATAGTAGCCTCTTCCTCCTCCTACCCTTGCTTATGTCCTTCACACAATAATGCGTTGCCTTAGATACCCTCCCCCTTTATCTTTCCCAGTGGGTCTCCAGTGTTTAATGCATGGTAAGTAGAGTGAATGGAAGTTTGATAAAAGAAGGACCCTGATTACAGGCCCCTTGGGGCAGTATTTCTTTGTGGGGATGCTGAATTAAGTTTGTTGAGTGAGGGTTATATAGCATGACTGGGGTAATAGTCAACCTGTTGGCTATGTGTTGGTTACTCAGAATGGGTATAGTCACTGCCACATGGCAGGAGGGGTAGACAAAATGGTCCCTAAGTTCCTTCCATCTTTCAAAATATTATATTACTGTGTATGACTCTTTTTATTTGATTTATTTATTTAAAAGTTGATAACCGGGAAAACACTAGTGAGCCAAGACTCGTTTCCAGGAGCAACCCTGGGAAAGGCAACATGGGAAAAATAGTACATTTACATATGACAAAAAAAAAAACTCACATCTGTAACAAGAAACAAGGGTCATGGTTACAAGACCCATAACAGTAGGTAACATCAAAGTATAAGAGTACAACATTAAAGCAAAAAAATTAAAAATAAAAACAGTTTATCCACAGATAGCACCACAGTCCACTGGCAGGACAGGCCATTACACCAAACAAGCAAAGCAAGCAATAACACATGACGTGGTGTCGTTATGTCCTGATAAGAGCACATCCAGGTGTATTATGAGGCACAAGGAGCTTGCGCTGAGTGTCTTATGCACTTGGGCATGCTCTTATCAGGACACAACCAACCTCATCATGTGTTATTGCACTTCTAAAATGCCCCCAAGTAATTATTGTGAAAAAAATGTCTAAAATATATAAATAAAAATGTTTTAATAGGTGAAATGGTGAAAAAATAGTCCCATTTCATTTGTGTTTCATCACCCCCAATAATCCGTAAACAAGCACAGCATTCTGTACATCATTTCCCTCATTTTACTGAAGTGCTGCTCCTGGCAAGTTAGTTTAAGAATCAGAAATGAACAACACAAATGCTAGATACGCATGGGGCAACACAAATGCTAGATATGCATAGGCGCAGGGGGCTGTTTTCAACTTTTGGGACCACGGGTGTTTTGTACCTTCCTCCCCATCTCACATGAACAGAAAGAGTTAAAAAATACTACCCATTCATAACTAACCCTCATATTGAGCAACAGAGCAACACTGCATTACAATAAATAAACTCAGCAGCATTGGACAACGTACGTCGTCATCCAAAAAACCTAGATAGTCCCTCTGGGCTTCACACAGCTTCTAGTCATCCAGACTCAGTTCCATCCTTCTGTGGGGGATCGGTAGCCATATAGGACATTGCTGGATCTGTACCGCGACTGTTAAACACGCGGCTTGCGTTTTGGTCCCTTCGTTCATTGCTGTCATCTATAACTACTGGAGAGGTCATATTTAGAGAAACTTTTTTTTTTTATGTACTTTATTTTACTTTTGTTTACAATTTCTTTTATAGCCCAGTTGTGTGTGAGCAAAGTGGCGTGTCCTTTACCGCCGTTGTACTGTGCACTTTTGCATCATTTTTTAAAATGGTGTTGCTGTGCTGTTGCTGCCATTAGTGGAAGGGATGTTTAGTGTGTAGTGGGACGTTGTTGTTCACTGAAATCTAGCACTCTCAAAATGTTGTTCTGCTGCAATAGTGATGTCCATAGTGCAGCAGAACCCAAAAGTGACGTCCGCAGGACAGCAGAACAAGTTGTTCTGCTGCAATGCAGACGTCACACATGGTGTCCTCGAGCAGCAATCTGACAGTTAGTCTTATTTTAAACAGAAAGATGTAGTATTTTTTTTTTGAGGCAATGACATTCCACTATACACTATACAGAACAGTGCATGTGCTTTTAACGGCAGGGCTGTTGTTTCACACTTATTGGTACTATGGCGACTGGGCTACCTCAGCCGCGCCCTCAAGGTAATCTGTCGTCATAGCACCAACTTGGTGAAAGAATAGTCCTGTTGTTAATTGGTACTCATGCACTATACTATATGTATATGTTGTCAGTCATGGATGGGGAGAGGTGGGTGGGAAGGCAAGAGAACAGATGAGATGTTTGAAACGGACCAAAGGCTCGGGATTTCCCTAACGGTCACTCGTTCCTTGACCCTGCTTCAGATGCTGAAATGGTACATACAGATGGGCAGTGATTCAAAGATTACCACATAAAGGCATTAAAAGTGTGTTGTGGTGTGCTGGGGGCTGGAAATATTTCCTTCTGTTTGTTGCTGGCACTGCTCTCCAGATGCAGCGGCTGTTGTTCCATGGCATGTTGGCCTACAAGCTGCACAGTGAGAGCGGTGGCATGGATTGACTTCTCCTATGTTGCATTTTGATTGGCACAGTTAGTGCCTGTTGGCAGGATATTGCTTGATAAGACGTGGCTGAAAATGACTTTCAGCCAATCAGGATCCTTGATTTCTTTTGTCCATTTTATAATGAATGATGTGTCAGGAAAAAAAGAGATACAGAGATCAGGATACAAATTACAACAATGGGGTTCCTATTGGACAAGGAGATATGGCTGTCAGGGTTTGCAACTGTACTAGATTTTTTATTTTTTATTTACTGTATAATCAGTATTACAATCCTTTGAGTCATAGACTCTTTTGCAAAACTCCACTTGTTTACAAGGGGTGGAGGAGAACAAAGTACAAGGATGACAGACGGAACGAGCAATTATATACAGGTTTCAGTTCAGACAATATTTATACAATGGCTCCACGGTGGTTACAGGGGGTGGAGAGACACAAGATAGTATATAACAACAAAAAGAAGCACATTTTTGTATACACTTAGGTTATTTACTGGTTACAGAACCGACGTGGTAGTTGAGAGGCTTATTGTGATAGCATTAGGATTGCTTAACTAATGGTTAGGAGGCGGGACTAGGGTACAAAGGGAGCACAGTGGGTGAGGCAGAAGTCTGAGAAGCCCTTTGAGTGAGAAGGGAGGAGGATAATCTGAGGTTGGACTGGAGGAGTTTATTTCAGAGAAGGAAATGAAAGGAGAAAGCAGATTGGCCAGATGCAGAGAGGGGACATGTGATGGCAAATGTACGTGGGGCATGGGATGGCAAACATACGTGGATTCCAGTGATGAAGGGAGTAGATTAGAGGGAGCAGCTTGGGAGAGGCAGGGAGGTAGGTAGGGGGTTCAAAACCAGAATTTTGCAACAAAGGAGGCACAGTGAACCATTCTCCTGTGGGACAGGGGCACGAGGGTGAAGGCGGAGTACAGGAGAGATTGGTGTGTAAGGAGGGGAGGTAGTGGCAAAGCGGTCGAAAGAGTTCAGGAGGGTGTCTAGTTTGGTAAGTGAAGATTGAGAGGCACTACCATAAACCACATTGGCATAATGAAAGATGGGAAGGATCATTTTGGCAACCAACTCACGGTGGATGGGGGGGGGCTGGCCTTATGTCGATAAAGGACAGCCAGCTTGGGACACAATTTAGTGCAGATAGCGTCGATGTGGTTAGAGAAATCCAGATGGTGATCCAACCAAATCCCTAGATATTTGAAATCAGTAACATTCCATTCTGTAGTAGAGAGCCATCCAGGGTTGTTATGACGGGAGAGGACTGGAGGGTGGCCAGTTTTTGTCTGGAGCCAAATGTCATGGTCACTGTTTTTTTGGCGTTAAGCTTGAGTTTGTTTTTTCTGGAACCAGTGCTGAACTCTATTGAAGTCTTCCTGGAAGGGGGACTATACACTGATGGCAGAGGGCCCAGAGATGAAAACAATGGTATCATCAGCGTACATGTGTGTATTTGAGAATTTGCAAACTGAGGGGAGGTTGTTTATAAATAAGGAGAATAAGATAGGGCCGAGGACTGAGCCTTGGGGGACACTGAAAAGGATAGGGAGAGGGGAGGAGAGAGCATCACATATTTGAATTGATTGCTGCCTGTCGTAAAGGTAAAGGTGGAACCAGTTTACAGCAGATTCAGCAAGGCCAATCAAACAAAGTTTTGAAGTAGTGGGGGGGTGGGAAACATAATTGAAAGCTTTGGCAAGGTCAGTAAAGATGGAGAAGTAATGTGGCTTTGATCAATAGCTGTAAAAATCGAATCAGTAACTCGCAATAGAGAGGAAGTGGTCGAATGTTGTTTTCTAAAGCCAGACTGCACTGGAGATAATGTGTTGGTAGTGGCCAGGAATTCAGACAGCCTAGAGTGAGTGAGGGATTCCTGAAGTTTGGCAAGCAAGGGGAGGAGGGAGATAGGTCTATAGTTTCTGGGTGCAGAAGGGTCACGTCCCTTGTGGAGGGGCAAGACTTTGGCAGATTTCTAGGCCTTCTGGACAGTGGAGGTGGAGAGAGAGAGAGAGAGGTTTAGAATGTGAGCGAGTGGGGCCATCATGGCTGGGGCAGAGATGTGGATAAGCCTGGGGTAGAGACCATCAGGGCTGGACTTGGTTGGGTTAAGCGCAAGGAGGGCAGAGTAGACTTCAAGGGGGGAAAAGGGTGGGAACTGGTAGTTTGAGGGCTGCCTAGGAGCAACCAAAATGACCAAGTGTGGGGATAAGGGAGATTGATTTTCAGAGAGAGCTCATGTGGTAAATAATTTATTGAAGGACTCAATGACTGAAACAGGGTCAGAGACTGTGGTGCCATCAACTTTGAGAACAGGGGAGGCTTGATTGGTATGCAGGTCAAAGAGTAAGTGGATTTTTTTCCAAAAGGAAGCTGGTGTTTATCTTGCTGCAGGTGGTGCCTAAAGTAGCTTGCCTTGGAGAGGAGGATGGCCTTAGTGCAATTGTTCCTAAAGCTTCGGGACCTTTGAAACCTTGGCCTAATATTGTTATCAGCTGATTCTGCATTTCATGTGTTCCTTTTTTTATACTTCATTTATGTTGCTTTTTCTTGAAATGTGACTGACTCCTGTTTTACATATGGATAAGACTGAAGCACAAGATCGTCAAGTGACTAATTCAAGGTCATACTGGAATGTTCCCAGCCATATTGCGTCTTGTACAGATAGGCAAAGCAGGTGGTATAATAATTTTTATTGGACTAGCATGTCAAGGCTTCAGTAAAGCAATAAAAAGGTATTGGGATTATAAATATGATAACAGGGCTTTGTAATAGCTGCTTCTGTTCTGTTCACTTCTCTATCATGGGATGTTTGGTCTGTGCTGTTGGTAGCATCATTTACGTCACTACAAGCATTTCCTAATCCAGTCTGAATCTGTTTGAATTTGTCTAAATCTGTCACACTAAACTTGCAGATCTTATTTTATGTTTTTTTCTCTTATTTTACCATTTTTACTGACTCAGTTTACTGATCACTGGGTTATATATGCCAGCACAACAAAAAGATGACGACGGCACTTTAGCTGACAGGTTCCATGTCGACCGCAAGTTGCAGTTGGCATGGAGCTGCACAGTTTGGAGCTATTTATTTACATAGGGAGGGCTTTGCCCCCCGCACCCCTTGAACTAAAGGATTCTAACTCCAGGTCAGAGTTAGTTCGGGGAGGCATGCAGGTTGCGGGAAGAGTTTGCCCCCTTCCAGCAGCAGTTCTACAGCGGTACAGCGCTGTAGTTGATATCGACGCATGTTGCTGTAGAAATGTCGCTGTTAGGGTGGCATACCCTGACCACTCCCTCTAAACCTCACCATCCATATACCCTTGTGTTTATCATCTGTACTTCATTGCAGAATTGCATCAGTGAATCTATGTATATACATTGCTCACTTTATTAATCTTGAAATGTTAGACAACACTTTGCTGCTGTAACAGTCCTCCTACCTAGTTGAAAATAGATGTTGTCCCTAAATGTGAATTTCCTGGTGTGTCAAATTCTAATAAAAAATGTATGGTATCAATATGATCTTGATGTTTTGTAACGCGAGTTCTGTATTTATTGTCTTATCTGTTTGATTTGACTCATTGGCCGCTCAGAGCCTTGGGAGGGCAAGTAATGAATGAAATACTAATACTGTACCACTAAACCAGATTCATTTCCTTTTCTTTTTCTTTTGCCACCTGTAATCAGCATACATCAACTGAAGAACTTTCAAAGCAAATTATAAAAGAAAACTATTCATACTGGTTACTAGAAATTGCCAATAAAGTAGAATAACTGAATTTGTATCCCAATATTTTTAGGATCAAATGCACTGAGGTAAGAGTAAATCTTTGAGGATACTGTTTATTTCTATATGTTATTGTTGACCGGGAAAGGAGGGCTAGATGATTTTGCCTATTTTAAGCCTCATCCTGGAGCAGAGAGAAGGCACAGACGGTAACCAACTCAGCAATATATTTATAGTGAATGGGGAAAATTTACCCAGGTCATGGGGGAGAGTCTCCTACTCTTTTCCTCTCCTCTTTTAGGCCACACCTTTGGAACTATAGGGAGGCAGGAGACCAGACCCGCACCAGGCATGAACAGTGAGATGTGCTGCTGTATATATAAAAGCAATGGATTAGGTTCAGGCACAATATCTTATATAGCCCTCATTAAATTAGACGAGGGATGGAGAGAGGAATGGCATGACCAAGTGGAGGAGGTTCTTTTGAAGATCTCCTGTTATGGTATGTTCTTACATAACCATTTTGTCTTCTTCGAGGTTACCTCCTCCATTAGGTCACACCTTTGAAATGAGTCCCAAACAGAACCAAAAGCCATTGGGAGGATGGTACAGTTTGATACACACATTCAAAGCAGTAGGCCTTTCAGCACTGCAAGCCTGAAACCACCAGCATCTATGAGAGCCTATCTCCAGACTATAATGTTTAGTGAAGACATGGACAGTGTTCCATGTGGCTCTAGCACAAATGTCAGCAAAGAAACATTTCTGAAATAAGCAACAAAAGTGGACAGTTCCCTTGTGGAGTGACCGCGAACCGCACCGGGAAATTCCCCTTACTGTACTTCCTATAACAGAATGTAATACAATGTGCCAGCCATTTGGATAAACATTGTTTAGACATAGGGTGCCCTCTTTCCCAAGGGCGAGCAAAACAAATAGCTGGGAGAACTTTCTGCTGTCCTTGGTGTGATTCACATAGTATCTCAGTATCTTGGAACATCCAAAGTATGGAGCAGTGCCTCGCCTGATTGTCATGTTCAGGGTAGTAAAACAGGAAGGTGTATCGATTGAGTCAATGTAAATTCAGATACTGCCTTAGCTGAAAACTTAGGACTTGTATGTAAAGAAACACTGTCTTTGTGAAAAACCAAATAAGGAGACTCACACATTACAGCATGTAGCACTGAAATCCTTCAAGCAGAAGTGATTGCAACCAGAAATAATGTTCTCTATGACAGGACGTGTAAGTCACAGTACAGCTCTCGAAGATCTACTGTTACAGTAAGTTCTTTTGTAACATGGCAAGAAATGTAATACTATATTCATGTACTGTCATTGGCAGAAACACCACATGTGATGGAAAGTCAAGCCGATATTAATCCCCTAGTAATGCCTGATTGACGTCGGGACCGCGCAAAGACAGAGACAGAGAGAGAAATAATCACCTAGTGTTGCAGATCTGTAATGTTTTCTCTCTCTGTCCAATAGGTGGCATTACTCAATGGTGAAAAGGGAAAATGAATGCTGGTCAGGTGTACTCATCCACATGTTCACCCATCCGCGGAACCTCGGAGAAAATGACAAGCAGTTTCACCCGATGAAGAAAGAAAAAAATCGAACTAGACAGTCTGACAGCAAAGACAGACACATCCACAGGGAAAAGAAGCATGAGTCAGCAGTGTTGAATTGCAATGGAGTGATTGTTTCATTATTCTCTTCAAGCCAGTAATGCATTGTGGAGTAGTACAAATAGATACCAGATATGCATATATTTGTACTTCTCCCATAATGCATTAATGACTGAAATGTGAAAACAATCAAAACAAGTGAACTCACTGCTGCAGAACTACAGAAAAGGGAATTGTTGGTAATATTTATGTGCTATGTACACAGAAACATAATCCCACAAATAGCAGTAAAACAGCAGTCACAATATAAATGTGTATAGAGCAGTGAATGTGCTCGCGCACAGCCGTACATCTAGACAGCATATCAGCTTAGTCAAAATGCTTACTTGCACAGCATATAATATTGCATTAAGCAGTATTGTGAGTTGCTGTTCATTTCTGTCCCACATAGAATTGACTT
The DNA here is from genome assembly GCA_016271365.2 of Neoceratodus forsteri. Classification (NCBI taxonomy): domain Eukaryota; kingdom Metazoa; phylum Chordata; order Ceratodontiformes; family Ceratodontidae; genus Neoceratodus; species Neoceratodus forsteri. The sequence goes on along the minus strand of CM057458.1, from coordinate 1,398,399,997 downwards.
TTAACAGTATTCACACTGCACTTGCCATGTTACAAGTGCATTAATCCACTCAAAGTCGGGTTTTTACTAGAACTAATGCCTGGTTGGTGGTTGGAGGTACTGTGCCCCAACCAAGCATTAACTCCTAGCAGAGCCCTCCTTTGTTGTGAATTAATGCTTACATGTCGCTGTTCTTACTTCACAACCCTGCCCTGTTAGTGGTAGCTTGGTACTTAAACTACATAGCAACCAAGATGGTTCTACACAGCATGAATAATCCTCGAAAACCATAGCTCTTAGGCAAGTCTGTACACTGAAATCATTGTGTTAATCTTATCATGCACGACATTCAGTCATATTTCCAGGAAAGCTGACAAATGCAGTTTAGAAATTACATCTTAATCATAAACTGCATTTCAAGTATTAACTTCCTAGACTTATCGGTAAACACAGTCTAAGCTTATTTCTTAATCAACACACATCGCATCACTATTACTCAGATTTGTTTTATAAAAAACATGCCAGAGGATCAGTGAATGCATTCATATTCTGGAATGTCTGTTAGTCATTTATTTAATTACCAAGGCAGTACAGCCAAGAGGTGAGAGTGGCAAACTGGGAATAAGCTGGTACACCAGGGGACCTGGGTTTGAGTTCTGCAACCTCTGTTAGCACACTGTGACCCTGAGCAAGTCACAGAACAGATCTGTGCTTCCAGAACACTCCCAAAAAGACCCATTGAAACCAGTGTAAATGAGTTCCTAACTCAATGATGTATCTATTTCTCATGAATAAAAAAAATATTTATAATTATGTATTTGTATGCATATAGGTAAAGGTTTATTAGCATTACTGCTGCTGGTGGTGAATCACTTAGTATGTATTGTGTAGGAGAGATGATTTATTTTGGGGTTACATAACAGACCAAAAAGAGATAACATCTTAGAAGTAAGCCGTGTAACCAGTAGTAGCTTTTTGTAAAACCTAGCAAACAGAACCTATAAACGTTAGAATTTGGCTGTGTATTTGACTGCATCTGCACAGAAACATTTACAAAAGCAGCAAACAAAACAAACAAACACATATAAGGGCATCAGAAATCAGGGAAACTAGTGTTCATGACTGTAGGATCCATGGCATCCCATGCAGTGGAAAACTATAATCAAGGCACATTGTGGTGTGTGGGTCACCTGATATTCCTGCTCCCATATCCTTTAAGCATCCCAAAAAGTGAAAGTGGCACCAGTTGTGAAGGCAGCCACTGGCCTACCTTCTGGACTGGAAGAGGGTTGCTTAGGTGACGACCCTACTTTTTTGGTGTGGTGGAATGGGGAAGAAAGGGTGATCCAAACAAAAGAAACACATATTTTATTTAGTCAATCAATTAGCTTAAACCTTTGAGCTGTAAGCTCATTTACAAAGGTTTCTTGTCGGATAAGGTTATTACATAGTACACAACAAGTAAGTTACAAACAGGTAGTGTGCAATCACCAGAACCAGTGGATCCTTGTCATTGAGGTTACTAGAAATACAGCAATTGATAATAACAAACCAGACAAGATTTAATTGAGTGGACACCCCTGCAAGGTTAGATAGCAGTCACAACTAAGGCCTTCTAGGAGTGCTTATTTTTAGTCCTGACTTGAACTGGGCTCGAGTTGGCGAGCTCAACAGGGGTTCAGGTAGTTTGTTGAGCCAGAGAGGTGCTCTGTGTGTGACTGAGTGCTGTGCCAGGCTAGTTTTCCAGAAAGGTACCATCAACGCCTTTTTAGCCATACACCTGGATGGGTACTGATTACTGAGGAGCTGCAGTAGATTGTGGAGCACAGGGGTGATCGCCTTCATGCTGAGTAGGCAAGCACGGGTGTTAAACCAATAGACATATCTGCTGGGACTAACTGCATGCACCAATCATCTTGCCATTCCTCTAGCATGCTCACCTGGCTCAACCAAACCACACTTTAATCACGTCGATTTGCAACTCACAAGCAAGCATGCACTATGAATATCATTTCAAAAGGTTTACCAGGAAAGACCTACCGAGCTGGTTGCAGCTCATTTCCAGATGTATCCTGGGGAGAGAGTAGGGGAAAAGAGATAATATAACAAAGTGCAATAAATATAATAAACTATCAGTTATGCCAAAGAAACAAACAAAAAACCAAAAAACAAATAAAAAGTGCAGAAAAATACAATACAGTAAGGTGTATAAAATTGCAAATACAAGCACAGAGTAGCAAAAATACTGAAAATTTAGCATAGTGGGTATGGGGGATACACTAATGCCAAAGTGGGGCCAAGAGAACTGTGGCTTGAGGGTAGCGGATGCAGCATATAACAGAGGGCCCTACATCCTCAGTAAATATGATTATATCTGTATTGTTTGTAATGACTTTTATCAGTACTCCAATCTAGAACCACTCTGCTGCTATAACTGCACCCTGCCATGGATCCTCTTACCTTCTTACGAACATACAAACATACAAAGTTGCCAGCAGATATAGGCCATTCGGTCTATCTAGTCTGCTCGAGTATTAGCACTTCAGTCCATTAGACTGCAGCTTCCCCCATATGCCCTCCCCCATTTCCACCCTCCTGATTTGTACCCTCCCTTGAATCTGTCCCACCCTCTTGAAGCACCAACACTCTGCAACAATATAACTTCCTCTGGCAGAGCATTCCACCCTGCCACCACCTTTCTGTGAAATAGTGTCTCCTCAGTTCCTCTTGAACCTGCCCCTTCCAGCTTCATAGAGTGTCCCTTGGTTTCCCTTCCACCTTTCAGATTGAACATACACCTGGTGTCTACTTTGTTCAAACCCTTCAGGTACTTAAAGGTCTCAGTCATATCCCCTCTCTCCCTTTTTTCCTCCAGGGTATACATATTGAGCTCTCTCAGTCTCTCCTCATATGGTCTGTCCCCCAACCTCAGAATTATTTTTGTTGCCCTGCGCTGTACTCCCTCCAGTAGTTTGATGTCCCTTTTCAAGTAGGGGCACCAGAATTGCACACAGTACTCTAGATGCAGTCTCACCAGGGGCCTGTACTGGGGCAAGATGACCTCCCCACTCCTAGAAATAATCCCCTTTGCTATGCACCCTAACATCCTGTTTGCCTTCACTGCTGCCTTCCTGCACTGAGCAGAGTGGTTCATCTGCCCGGTTACCAGCACTCCCAGATCCTGTCCTCCTTGGATTTTGTTAATGGACACCCTCCAGCCACTAACGTGTCCTGGGTTCTTGCCCTAAATGCATCACTTTGCACTTCTTGGCATTGAAACCAAGCTGCCAAGTATGAGACCAATCCTCCAGTTTTGCCAAATCCTCCTAAAGTACTTTTGCTCCCTCCTCCCCATCTACCTCGGCACAAATATTTGTGTCATCTGCGAAGAGACTGATCTTGCTCTTAGTCCCTACTGCAATGTTGGCTATGAAAATGTTAAACAGAACTGGTCCCAGCACTGAGCCCTATGGTACACCACTTGTTATTACCCTGGGTTCATATGCCTCCCACCTCCACTACTACCTTCTGCCGGCCAACCCTGCAGCCAGTTCTCTAATTCCATCTGACCAGTTTCCTCCCTACCCCAGACTCTTCAACTTGCAGGTCAGCCTACTGTGTGGCACTGAGTCAAAGGCCTTGCTGAAATCCAGGTAGAGGACATCTACTGCATGTCCCCTGTCCAGTGCCCTTGTAACCCAGTTATATAAATCAACCAAGTTCGTCTGGCAGGATCTGCCTGAGATGAACCCGTGCTGCCTGCTGTCCTGGAGATTGTTATCCTCAAGAAATTCCTTGAGGATTGTCCCCATCAGTTTTCCCACAGTTGCAGTAATTCTTGTAATAGTGATATTCTTTCCTCTCTCTGTACTGAGCTAGCCCATTCCTTTTCCCTATGCCCTGCCACAGAATGCTGCTTCTGATCATTCCATGACTTTAACCTACTACTATCATGAATGCACTTATGTTAATATGTAGATGTGTATTGTTTCTAATTGTCTTTTTTATAACTTCATGACTTTAGTTAGATTTGTAACCTTCACCTTTGTAACACACAGATTACACAGAAATTTACTGGCAGAAAAGCACCACGTGGCCCATCCAGTCTGCCCTTATACTCTCCCTGTTCCCTCCCATCTCCTTAAATTGCTATCATCCCCTTCCCCAACCCCTTATGTCTGTCCCGTGCCCTCATGAAGCCCTCTACTGACTCAGCTCCCACCACCTTCTCTGGCAAACTGTTCCAGGCTTCCACTGCTCTCTCTGTGAAGAACTGCCCTCTGACATTGCCTTTGTATCTCCCGCCTTCTAATTTGAGCCCATGCCCGCTTGTGTACACTCCTTTTTTTCATTTTGAACAAACTTCCTTCCTTCACCCTGTTTATACCCCTGAGGTACTTAAAGTCTCAATCATCTCCCCCCTCTCCCTCCTAGTCTCCAGCAGGTACAGGTTCAGCTCCCTCAATCTCTGCTCATATGAGTATATCCCGCATCCCTCGTACCATTTTGGTCACCATCCTCTGCACCCTCTCCATCATCTCTATATCCCTGTGCAAGTGCAGTCTCCAGAACTGCATCCCATACTCCAGGTGCGGTCTCACCATGGTTCTGTACAAAGGCATTAGCACCTCCCTCTTTCTACTAGTAAAACCCCTTGCAATGCAGGCCAACATGCCATTCGTCTTACTCACCGCCTTGCTACACTGGTTCCCCACTTTAAGATTCCGTGATACCACAATCCCCAGATCCTTTTCCTGTTTCTTTGCCATGATTTCCTCCCCTCAAAGGAAATAAGTTGCCCTCTTGTTTTTCCTCCTCAGGTGCATCACTGTGCGCTTCCCTGCATTAAACTTTAGTTGCCAGGTTTCTGACCACCTCTCTATCTTCTCCAGGTCCCTCCTCATGTCCTCCACTCCCCCTTGTGAATCCACTCTATTGCAGACCTTTGTATCATCCACAAGCAGGCACACCCTGCCCTCCAAGCTGTCCACGAGGTCACTAATATATATGTTAAAGTGTAGTGGGCCTAGTACTGACCCCTGTGGCACCCCACTGATCACTGCCTGTTCCCTGGAGTGTGTCCCATGTACTACCACTGTTTGTCACCTACCCATCAATCAGCTCCCTACCCACCTTGAGATTTTGTGGCCCACACCCAGGCCATCCAGCTTATTCACTAGCCTTCTATGCGATGCGGTGTCAAGGCCTTGCTGAAGTGCAGGTAGGCCACGTCCACCGCCCTCCCTGGTCCACTATCTGCATCACCCAATCGAAAAACTCTATTATTAGGTTTGTCTGGCAGGATCTATCCTTAGTGAAATCATGCTGTCTTTCATTCTGCAGACCATTTCCTCCAGGAATGCCACCAGACTTGCCTTTAGTAATGTCTCCATTACCTTCCCCACCATCGAGGTGAGACTAACAGGGCAGTAGTTTTTGACCTTGTCCTTCCTTCCTCCTTTGTGTAGTGCAACTACCTCCCCCCTCTTCCAGTCCTCTGGTACCACGCCTGTATCCAATGACATGTTAAACAGTCTCACCAAATGTGGTGCCAGTCACTCCCTCAGCTCCATGAGTACCCTTCAGTGTAAGCCATCAGGCCCTATCGCTTTATTTACCCTAAGTCTATCCAGCTCTTCACTTACTCTGTCAGCCGTGAACACTATAGGATCCATGTGCCTGTGGGTTCCCCCTTCCTCTTCCGTACTGGTCGCTGCCCTCTCCCTCCTTCATGAAGACCGAGCAGAAGTAATTGTTCAAGGCCTCCGCTTTCTCCAAGTCTCCCTCCAGAATAGTTTTGGCTTTGCCCCTTATTCTCCCTATCCCCTGCTGTGCCTTCCATCTTTCTTTCTCCCACATACCTAAAAAAGGTTTTATCCCCCCTCCTGGCCCACCTTGTTATCCTCTCCTCAGTGACCACTTTACCCCTCCTTATCGTCTGCCCTGCCTCCCTCCTCTTTTCCCTGTAGGCCTCCTCATCCTCCGTCCTTTGTTTTGACTTGAACTTTCTGAAAGCCCTGGCTTTCTCCCGGACCACATTCGCCACCTCTGTATTAAACCAAAGAGATCTTCTCTTCCTTCTGTGCTTCCTGACTCTCCTGATGCATAAGTCCATGGCTTTCAGCACCCCACCCTTGATAGCTAGCCATAAACTTAACTCCTCCTTGTTCCTATCCTGACATTTCTTCAGTGAATACCCTCCGTATCATGCTAAAGTTTGCCTTCCTGAAGTCCAGTATTCTGGTTTTCGTCATAATCTTCTTCCTGCTCATTCTCACTTTGAACCTGATCGCTCTGTGGTCACTTGTCCCCATTTCATCCCTGACCTTCACCTCCTCCACACTGTCTCCATTAGTAAGGACTACATACAATAGGTTACCACCCCTAATGGGCTCCTTGACCTGTTGGTGTAGAAATATGCCTTGTAGTGCCTCTAGGATGCCCTTGCTCCTAGTTGATGCTGCTGTTTGGGCCTCCCAATCTATATCAGGGAGGTTGAGGTCCCCAAACAGTAAATTTCCCTTTCTGTGACATTCTTGTTGCTAACTTTACAAGATGTTCATCTCCTTCCACCCCCTGTGTAGGAGGTTGCTACGCTACCCTACCCTACTCTCAACTGCTTCCCATTTTCCTGTCTAAGGTGACCCACATCACCTCCGTTTCTCCATTCTCTTCCTGCTCCTCCATGGTCCTGATTTCTTCCTTAATGTATAATGCTACCCCTCCCCTTTTCCCCTTTTGTCTTTCTTAAATAAACGATACCCAGGAATCACCGCCTCCCAGGCATGATGCTCATTCCACCAAGTCTCTCACACTGCTACTAACCTTCATGTAATGTCTCTGCTGCTGTAACTACCCCAGGAATGTCTAAAAAATAGGTGTGATAACCTAAACGAGGATATCCTGGTTTACAAAATCTGAATCAATCAATCAAGCAATAAAACTTGAGAGCATGTATCACCTCATGGGATAGGCTATTCTGGTGTACATAAATCTAAACAAATAGATGTTACACCACGTAAATGAATCAATCCTGTTTGCAAAAATCTGAATAAGTTACTAAATACATAAATAAAATCAGTCAATCAATAAAACTAATGTTTGCACCCAAACGAGGTAGTCCTGGTGTACAAAAATCAAAGTAACTTAATCAAACAGTCAGTCATGACAGGATGTTTCATCTAATGCTATACCCAAATAAGGCAAACCTGGTGAAAAAAATCAGAATAACTTACTAAATCAATTAATCAATCAATCAATAAACTTGACAGGATGTTTCACTAATGCTGCAACGAGACACTCTTGGTGTACAAAAAAATCAAAGTAGTTTACTAAATAAATAAATAAATAATAAGAGGGTGTTTCAGCTAATGCTACGCCTAAATGGGCCAATACTGCTATACAAAAATCTAAACAACTTCCCAAATAAATAAATAAATACATACACAAAATGTTGACAAATGCCAGTCATGTTTGCTTGTTTGTATTTGCTGTGTAGCTGGCCATCTGTCATGTTCATAGGGGTAAACAAGCATTTGTCAATGCCGAACGTTTGCTTGCAGGTATTTGCAGTGGTATTCGGCACTTGGACATGGCTTAAAAAAATCAGTGACAAAGAAGTACAAGCATTTGTCAATGCCAAATGTTGCTTGCTTCTATGTGCTGTTTAGGTATTTGGAAGTCATTGGAGTGCAAATATTGAAAATTCGCGAACTTATGAGCGTGCATAGGAACTGCGCAATGCACGCTTGTAAAACAGTCATTTTAGAATTTTCACCAAATTTTCAACATAGCCATTTTAAGACCTCTGCTCATGCACAGTGTCACTGTGATTTTCTTAATGTGTCCCATACATTAATTTTGCACACCGACTGCACCATTGTGCGCTACATGGGCGGAAACACGCTTTGGGCAGGATGTGAAAAATGACAGCTGTACTGCTCATAAGGAGATGTGGTAAAATGGCAATGTTGAAAATCTGGGTGAAAATATTGAAAGTCAAACTTACAAGTGTGCGTGGAACTGCATAGCATACGCTCATAAAACAGTCATTTTAGGAATTTTTCACCAAATTTTCAACATAGCCATTTAAGACCTCTGCTAATGAACAGTGTCACTGTGATTTTCTTAATGTGTCCCATACATTAATTTCACACCGACTAAGCTCATGTGTGTGCTACATGGGCGAAACATGTTTTGGGCAGGATGTGAAAAATGACAGCTGTACTGCTCATAAGGAGGTGTGGTAAAATGGCAGTGTTGAAAAATCTGGAGTAAAAATATTGAAAATTCACGAACTTCTGGCGTGCATAGGTACTGTATAGCACACTCGTAAAACAGTCATTTTAGGAATTTTTTCACCACATTTTCAACACAGCCATTTTAAGACCTCTGCTCATGAACAGTGTCACTGTGATTTTCTTAATGTGTCCCATACATTGAGTTCCCACACCAACTGCGCCATTGTGCGCTACATGGGTGGAAATACGCTTTTGGGCAGGATGTGAAAAATGACAGCTGTACTGCTCATGAAGAGGTGTGGTAAAATGGCAATGTTGAAAATCTGGAGTGAAAATATTGAAAATTTGCAAATGTATGAGCGTGCGTAGGAACTGCGCAACGCACGCTCGTAAAACAGTCATTTTTAAGAATTTTATCACCAAATTTTCAACATAGTCATTTTAAGACCTCTACTCATGAACAGTGTCAGTGTGATTTTCTTAATGTATCCTATACATTGATTTCGCACACCAACTGCGCCATTGTGCGCTACATGGGTGGAAACACATTTTGGGCAGGATGTGAAAAATGATAGCTGTACTACTCATAAGAAGGTGTGGTAAAATGGCAATGTTGAAAATCTGGATTGGAAATATTGAAAATTCACAAACATACGAACATGCATAGGAACTGCGCAACCCACGCTCGTAAAACAGTCATTTTTAGGAATTTTTTCACCAAATTTTCAACATAGCCATTTTAAGACCTCTGCTAATGAACAGTGTCACCATGATTTTCTTAATGTGTCCCATACATTGATTTCGCACACTGACTGCGCCATTGTACGCTACATGGGCAGAAACACATTTTGGGCAGGATGTGAAAAATGACAGCTGTACTGCTCATAAGGAGGTGTGGTAAAATGGCAATGTTGAAAATCTGGAGTGAAAATATTGAAAATACGCAAACTTATGAGCCTGCGTAGGAACTGCGCAATGCACGCTCGTAAAACAGTTATTTTTTGGAATTTTTGCACCAAATTTTCAACATGGGGTTTTTGGGACCCCTTCTCATGAATGATGTCACTGTCATGGCGTTATTCAGGCCCAAAGGGTGATTCGCGCAGTGACTGCGAAATCACCCGTTGACCCGAATAACGCCATGACAGGTGACATCATTCATGAGTAGGGTCCCAAAACCCATCTTGAAAATTTGGTGCAAAATTCAAAATGCCTGAGATATGCAATAAAGTTGAAACCCCTATCCAGCCCATTATACAGCTTACCGGCATTTCCTCAGTTCGCGGTCGGCCTTGAAGAGTGCAGACGTGTTCCCGGTCCACTGAAGATCATCGCGCCGGGCCCCGGAGGTAAGTATGGGGTGAGGGGCATTGTGGGGAGGCTGGGTGTGCAGTGGGTGGGTGCGGGTTGTGGGAGTGGGGCTGGGAGAAGCGCCATGGGACCGTTTTTGCTTTACAGGTGAAAAAAACAAAAAAAGACTAAGTGGGACATTTGCCACACTGGGGTGGGCTCCCAGCGTGGCAGAAGGATAACAGGGTCGTGGAGCCAACGGGGTTGGGCACCCCTGCCGGGCAGATGACGGGGACGCTTGCCATGCTGGGGTGGGCTTCAGCTGGCAGCAAAGATTTTGGGGGGCGGCGATGCGGTGCTGTGTACTAAGAGTGCAGTTATTCTAGATGCCCTCACAGGGGCATGCCTTAGACAACTAGTACTGAGCCCACTGAGAGGGAGCAATATTAGACTTGATACTCTCAAATGGAGATGGAGAGGATCACAGATGTAGAGTGGGTAGCCATCTGGGAACTAGCGACCATCGAACAGTATGGTTCACAATAAACACAGCAATAGAGTCAAGCCATACAAAGACAAAAGTACTGGACTTTAGGAGGGCTGACTTTGCCAAATGGGTGAGTGCCTAAGGAATGCACTAGCAAATGGGTGGGAAGGAGGTGGAAGAACAATGGGGAATAATAAAACTGCCATCACAGAGGTAACGAGCCTTTGTGTGAAGCAAATAAACAAAACAAGACGATGTAAGAAACCACTATGGTTCTCGAAGGAAGTGGCAGTGAAGGTTCAAGAGAAAAGAAAGCATTCTAGGAAGTACAAGGAATCGCAGCAGGAGCAGGACAGAGAACTGTATCAGTTAAAGCAAAAGGAGGCTGGAAGGCAATCAGAACAGCAAAGGCCCAAACTGAGGAAAAGATAGCCAACTCAGTTAAGAAGGAATAAAACCTTTATAGGTACATCAGGGAGCAAAGGAAGACCAAGGGAGGATAGTGAGGCTTAATAAAGGGAGGGAGGTGGGCAGAGGGAGAATGTGAAAAGGCAGAGATACTAAACAAATATTTTTGCTCAGTATTTACAAAGAAGAGGGGAGGTACATAAAACAAACAGTAGTAACACTCTGGATACAGAAGTTGATACCAGCCCATTTACAGAAGAAAGGGTTCTGAAAGAACTCTAAAACTGAAGGTGGACAAAGCAATGGGGCCTGATGGGATTCATCCCAGAATTCTAAAAGAACTAAGGGTAGAACTAGTGACACCACTGACTACCCTCTTTAACAAATCATGGGAGGATGGGTGGTACCCGAGGACTGGAGGAGGCAGATGTGATTCCTCTTCACAAAAGTGGGAGCAAGGCAGAAGCAGGAAACTATAGACCTGTTAGTTTAACCTCAGTGATAGGGAAATGATGGAATCACTTCTAAAGGAAAGAATTGTCGAGTATCTAGAGGCCAGAGGGCACAAGACCCTAGGCAGCATGGATTCACAGCAGGAAGGTCATGCCAGACAAATCTGATAGATTTCTTTGACTGGGTGACCAAAGTAGTAGATCAGGGAGGGCTGTGGACATGGCCTACCTAGACTTTAGCAAGGCATTTGACACAGTCCCACACAAAAGATTAATATATAAGTTAGCCAGCCTGGGAGTGGGTCCCAAGATGACAGCCTGGGTAAAGAATTGGCTGGAGAATAGGACACAGAGAGTAATAGTAAATGGAGTCCACCAGAAGAAAGGAGGCTACTAGCGGGTACTGCAGGGTTCAGTAGTTAGGACCAGTCCTCTTCAATGTCTTTATAAGCAACATTGCAGAAGGACTGAAGGAAAAGTATGTCTCTTTGCAGATGACACTAAGATCTGCAACAGAGTTGATGCACAGGGTGGGGTGGAAAGGATGAGAAGGGACTTGGCAAGGTTAGAGGAATGGTCAAATGTATGGCAGCTTAGATTTAATGCTAAGAAGTGCAAGGTAATGCACCTGGGAAACAAAAACCCAGGGGAAGAGTACACAATGGGGGATGAGATACTAACAACAACAAAAATGGAAAGGGACCTGGGGTAGTCATATCAGATGACCTAAAGGTGGGCAAGCAATGTGAGAAGGCAGCAAGGATGGTTGGGGGATACTGGGATGCATAGGGAGAGGCATCACCAGTAGAAAACAGGAAGTTATTATCCCTCTGTACAGACAGCTGGTGAGACCCCATCTGGAGTACTGTGTGCAGTTCTGGAGACCCAATCTCCGCAAAGACATAGACAGGATGGAAGCTGTCCAGAGGAGGGCACCTAAAATGGTGCAGGGTCTGCACCGGAGGACATATGAAGAGAGACTTAAGGAGCTTAATATGTATAGCCTCGAGGAAAGGAGGGAGAGGGGGACATGATAGAAACTTTCAAGTACCTCAAGGGAATCAACAAAGTCCAAGAGGGTAGCATCTTTCAAAAAAAGAGGTGTGCAAGAACAAGAGGGCACAATTTGAAGATAGAGGGGGGGCGGCTCAGAGGTAATTTAAGGAGTATTTTTCACAGAGAGGGTTGTGGATGCATGGAATGGCCTTCGGAGGAGTTGTGAGTCAAAATCAGTGGTGGAATTCAAGCATGCATGGGATAGTCATAAGGCAATTCTGGGGTGGGGGTAGAAAGAAGTAGGCTGCTGGTTAACTAGGATCTGCAGCTTATCCAGTAGGTAGGGAAATGGGCAGACTGGGTGGGCCAAGCGGTCCTTATCTGCCGTCAAATTCTATGTTTCTATGTTTCTATGTTTCTATGACAGCGGTGGTTTTCTTTGAAGAGAAGACCACCGCTGTCATACACAGCACCGCATCCGATTGGTGCAGGACTGCCACGCCTGCTCAGTGGAGCAGGGGATTGCAGGAGAGGGGCACACCTCCAAAGTGTCCCATTCTCCCAAGACGTTCCTTGCATGAGCGCACAAGCAAACGTAAAAAGGCTGTGTTGACAATTTTATTTATTTATTTATTGCATCATTCAGACATAACCTTTGCACAAAATGCTCTTTTTCAAAGGTTCCGCATCTTGTCAGGAGGACAACACAGAAAGATAGTTACAGAGTATGAGTGCAGAGGTACAGAGACAAAAAATACAAGAAATAACAACAATTAGTCTGACTATTTACAATTGTAAGGTATCTCATATAGAGGTACAGCCTATTGCAGTTAGTACAGCCCAAGGTACATGGTTAGTGCTGTGGGTTTAAGAAACTAATTTAGCAGGAGGTAAAGCAGCCAGGGGGAGGCATTGTCATTATTTCATATAAAGTCAGGGTTGGAGAGACTCAACATAGGCTTTCACACCCTGTATGTTAATGCAGCCAAGAGGATACTTTGTCATCAATTCTAGTCAAGCGTGTGTGTGTGGGGGTGTAATTGTCTGTACAGGACTGACCTAGTAGGAAACATACTAGAGATCAATGTGAGGGAGGACCGTATACAGAATAAGCTGAGGGAAGACAGGTGCTAAGACAGTCACATTTGTGCAGGATCAATGGCAGGAGGGACTTAAAACAGAGTGCTGAGTTAAGGACAGTAGATAGAAGGCTTGTCGAGAGACTGTGGCCATGGAAGGCTCAAGTTCAAGGGCTGGCAAGTAGTAGGAGGAAGTAAGAGTTTAAACTCAGGGTTACTGAGCAGCAGGGTAACAATCGGAGAATGCAGCTCCAGCAGGAGCAGGCTGGACGCCAAGCTACTGGGTGCTAGTACTATAGGTTACTTGCAGCTACAGACCTCAGCCTTGGCCAGGTGATGTCTTAGTTCTGTCTTGAAGATGGGGAGGCTGTTAATGAGTAAAAGGCATGCTGGGATCTCATTTAGCCAAAGGAGCCCTGTATGCAAAGGACCGTGGCCATTGCCATTTTTCTGAAGGGGATGGTAAGTGGCCACGAGTTTGTCCTCTAGTGCGGTACCCGGATCTTCCTCGGCGAAGCAGTTCTTTGAAGACCAATGGAGGTTTACCTAGGAGAGATTTCATGCCAAGCAGGCATGTTTGGTATTTGATTGTGCCGGCAAGACTGGGACAGTTAGTGTGCTTGTAGAGGGAGCAGGTGTGTAGGAGATTATCAGCACCTAGCGCCAGCCTGCAGGCCTTGTTGAGGGTCGTGCTTACTCATTTTAGCGCAGTGTCAGATGCCGACCCATAGACTATGAGTTTGTGGTCAATAACAAACAAGATGGAAGAGGAGACTGCCAACCTGAGTGTTTCAGGAGTTAGGTACTGTCTGTGCCTATAGAGAACTCCAAGTTTGGTGTTCTCTGTTTTGACGACCTGGTCGATGTGCTGCACGTAAGAGAGAGTGTCATCAATGATTACACCCAAGTATTTAAAAGAGCTGACCTGCTCAAGTGGAGCAGCCTTGTTGTCTGGGGTCAAAAGCTCAAAAAATACCAAAATTATGAGTAAATGTTGAAACATTTCAATGTTCCTTCATAACTTTGGTGTTTTTTTGAGATTTTTACTCTTAAATTTTCAGCATAGTCTTTTTATTACCCCACTTTATGATCAAGATGGGAACAATTGTTTTAAAATCCTGCCTGAAAGGTGATTTGATAGAATGACTGTGAAAGCATGTTTCGAGAGGATTTGAAAACTACACCTTTCTTGTTCATGAGATGGGTAAAACAAGGCCATGTTGAGAATCTGGGGCCAAAATCATGAAAAAGAACAAAGTTATGAGTAAAAGTTCAAAACAGGAATTAAAAAGCCATTAACAAGACTTACTTTGTTTTCAGTCAGTTCGCACTGAGGCATGGTAGGGAGAGCATCATCGGCAATCCTGTGAGAATTATTTTGTGGAACTATAGTGAGGTAAGTGAGGGATAACAAGGTGTGGTGTGGTGGGTGCTGAGAGAGGAGTCAGGGGTAGTGGTGTTGGGGGTTAGAAGACATTCTGTAGATGGAAAAAGTATATGATCATTCTCAACACAAAAACCATATGAGGAAATATTTATTAATTAAACAATGAAACTCTGAACTAAACAGCGTGCTTGTCAGTCAGGCTGAGTCTGACACTACTAGTTTCACATACAGTCACATCCAACACGAAATCAGTTTAGGCCATACATACACCTTCTAAATAAATAAAAAAAGCAAATGAAAGGCCACACACAAACTCTAACAGGAGATCACTTCAACAGATCACTGCTGTCACCATCAGATCAGCGTAGAGATTTCACAGACTAGCTTAAGCTGTCCTGCTGTATTAACTATACAAAGGTCCCCAAGCAATTGCTTATGTTTAAGATTTTTTTTCCTTTTTATCAGACAACTGCAGCAATGATAAGATGACTCTGGAAGACAGACAGTGAAAATGAGCTGTCAAAATTCGGTCTGCCTCATACTTCACAGCAAAGGTTGGTGAGAGCTAACGGACTGTGACATCATTTGTCACACGAAAATCTCTAGTGGGATGGCTCACTCAGCAGATGGTGGTGCATCAGTACAAGCTTTGCCATAACAGTGCTGAACTGCGAAAAACGGGAACCTTGTGTTCAAACGTAAATAACTTTTTATTAAAACATGAAGATCTGTAATCTTTATATATAAATGGGCAAGCAAGGAAAATACATCAAACCACAGAAACTAACACTTTACCTTGTAAGCACAGTTACAAGGTGGGGGTGCCACTAGACACCAGGAAAACGTTTACCAAATATGGGGTTGGTGATCGGAGGATGGGGGTGCCACTATGCTCCATGGAAAAGTAAATTAACACAGGGCTGGCGATCGGAGGATGGGGGTGCCACTAGACACCAGGGAAACAGTAAATTAACACAGGGCTGTCAATCAGAGGTGGGGGTGCCACTAGATACCAGGGAAACAATAAATTAACACAGGGCTGGCGATCGGAGGTGGGGGTGCCACTATACTCCACGGAAACAGTAAATTAACACAGGGCTGGCGATCGGAGGATGGGGGTGCCACTATACTCCACGGAAACAGTAAATTAACACAGGGCTGGTGATCAGAGTATGGGGGTGCCACTATACTCCATGGAAACAGTAAATTAACACAGGGCTGGCGATCGGAGGATGGGGGTGCCACTAAATACCAGGGAAACATTAAATTAATATGGGGCCAATGATCTGAGGGTGAGGTGCCAGTAGACATCAGGAAACATTAACTAAATACAGGGCCAGCAATGGGAGGATGAGGAGTGCCAGTAGACACCAAAACATAATACGTGATGAAGCGTGCAGGATTCAATAGTGTACATTCATTCGAAGTTCAGTGACTCACTGAACTTTGGAATGAATGTATAATTGTGGCTTAATGTACTAAAGAGCAGAAAGAAATTCTGCAGCACTGGCCTCTAACAAGTGGAGTAGTTCTGTAGAATTTTGTTACACAGTTTAATGCATTAATTCACAGTTAATATGTTTATTACACCATTCTAAGTCAAATTTCCATGAAAGTTGCCAAAATGATTTACAAACTTTTGCAGACATGAACATCTGACTTTCACGGAAATTCCACCAGCGGAAGTCTTTTGCACAACTGTAGTCCCTCAGTGTGAGAAATGACTGTGCTTCACACTCAAGTGCATTATTCTCGTAGTTCATCAGATTATAAGGGTCTCATGATGGCTTTTTGGGGAGGGTATATCACCACAGTCCCATTTCAGGGCTGCAGCAGAAACCTCTCGTGAAAAAGCATTAATGATACATGTGAAGACTGGAGTTTGAGTCTCAACATCAACTTTAATAAAATCAGTCAGGGCTTGGATTCAGCTTGGAAGTGGTACAGTGCACATCACACAGCACCAGAACAATATTTTGGACTTCTAACTAGATGAACACATACCGTATTCAGACGGGTATGCTGGTCATAATTCATTAAGGCAATTGGAACTTAAACTAGAGTATAGTCTCTTAGCATGTTTATATGGCCGACAATATCCCAGTCTTACTTGGAATATTCAGTACACGAATAAGTATTCCAGTCACGTGAACTGCATATTCTGAATATTTCCATTTCATTTATTGGAAAGCAAGCTGAGCACAAGTTTCCTTTACAAATGTACGCCGGACAGATGAGAAAATCTATAGCAGGTAATAAAAATAATAGGAAAGGAATAAATATATTAATGGCGCTAAACACAAGTTACCATGACAAGATATGTACTGTCATTGTGTCTTTATGTTATGCAGCATTGTACCAGAAAACTGAGTGCCCTGTACTGATGTTTGTAAAATGAAATATACCAGTAAAATAATTAACCACAGAAAAGATTTCCATTTGTACAAGTAACCAGTGCCGTAGCTTCAGATTTCTGTGGTTGAGGACCATGAATGGGCTATTAAAACTTGAATGAAGAACAACAGATTTAGAAATGAACTGAAGTTCAGTAATCAGCACCATATTGGCAAAACAAAGTCAGCGTTGAATGAATTTAAATGTACTGAGCTGAGTTACAAGGAGGAAGTTTAAATACAAGTTTACAAGTTTCAAGTGTATTGATCAACCATGGTGTTATTAGCACTATAGTTATTACAAGTAAAAACAGTAAAATATGAAAAAATGTAAAGATAGATAGACATATATAAATAACAGGTACAGTTGTAGTTTTGTATACAATTAATTTCTGAGCATGTCTGTGCAGCAGTGCTGTCTGCACTCAGTCGGTGGCTGGCTGTAGAGGTGAGAGGTGGGCTGTGCCAGTCGTTGGCTGGGGATGGGTGGGGAGTGCTGGGTGGCCTGGCACGGCTGGGTGGGGGCCTCTAGACTACAGGAAACAGGGATTTGTACATTATTTATGTACAGTTGGGGCCACTAGACTACCAGGAAACAGGGATCTATATTTTTATTATGCAGTTTGGGGGCACTAGACTACCAGGGAAATGGGGATCTATATTTTATTATACAGTTCGGGGACCACTAGACTACCAGGAAATGGGAGATCTATATTTTTATTATACAGTTCGGGGTGCCACTAGACCACTAGGGCTGGATTTATTTTATCTTTATTGTATTAACAAGTTATTGCTGCATATTTATTTATTTTATTTTTATTTAGTTGTTTAACCAGGAGCAGCACACTAGGCTGAAAGCTTTTTTTACAGATGCGACCTGGGAGCACAGGGAAGTTAAGTGACTTGCTCAGGGTCACACATTTCATTTCATTTCATTTTATTAAATGGGTTAGACCATTGAGTAAAACTCATTTAAAATGGTGACCCTTGGTTAAACAGAAATAAAGTTACAACAATTACAATGGATACAAACATACAGTATGTAACACGACAGAATACATACAATTACATACAATAATTATATTGCTATAACCAGTTTGCCACAGCAAGCCTTAGTTTGAGCAAAAATGATTCCAAGAACCAGGTTTTAACAACTTTTCATGATGGGGTTTGCTGTTGTACAAACGAAATTTCAAAGACATCATATTCCAGAATTTAGGGACTAGCTGGCTAAAAAAAGTCAGAACATTTAGTTTTTGATCTGCGTATTACCAACTCTCGATAGGCCGCATTCCTTAAAGAGGGATTAACATCCCTAAATTCTAACCTTTCAGCCAGATAGTCTGGAATCACTGCTGTGATGCTTTTAAATGCCAGAAGATATTTATGTAATTGTCTTCTATCTGGCAAAGAGATCCATCCCAATTTGTGATACATCAAGCAATGGTGGGTATCCCAGAACACTGTAAAATCAGTCTCGCCAGACGATTATAGAGTACGTCTAATCAATATAACCTTCCAGAGTGAGAATAATTGTAAAATACATCTCCGTAACCAGAGGAAAAATCTGTGATTCAACAATTTTCTTTATCATATATCCACCCCAAAATTTTTGTTTCGATAAAGTAGACTCACCCTTTTCCCCACTAATCTAACTAACTCATCAACATGTGAATTGCCAGTAGCCGAGGGGTCAGCCAGTAACCCAAGTACTTACAAGTCATCACTTGATCTAATTTTGTTCTCCCAGGATCAAACACTGGTAATTTAGTGCAAGTTCTAAGTTTCATAGTAGAACCAAATATCATACATTTTGTCTTACTTACATTCATTTTAAGTTTCCGTTGTGTCAAATATTCATATAATCTATCAAAACTTAACTGTAATTTTACCTGAATCTCATCCACAGAAGGAGCAGAGTTATAAAGTATAGTATCATCCGCTTACAATTGGTAGGCCGTATTAGTCACATGGCAGCCAAGCTCTTTCAGATAAATCAAAAAGAGTATGCAAATGGAAGCTGTGGGATTCAAACCCAGGTCTGGGCTGCTGGATGTCACCAGATTTGCACCTCAGAGCCTTAAATCACTGCTCTATACTGCCGCATATGCGGCGGGTGACTCGTGGTTCGGGGCACGGGTGGGGGGATGGCAGCGCCACCTTGCGGGGCTTCTGCCAACGGCTATTTTGGGGGGCTGGGGGTATGGCAGCCCTGTGGGGCCCCCACTGGGGTGTGCTGGGCATGGAGGAGGGAACTGTGCAATGTCCACTGGACAGCCGACAGGTCTCACAGGACCCCAGGGGGCGTCCGTAAGTTATACCAGCTATAGGTACATCAGGGAGCAAAGGAAGACCAAGGGAGGGGTAGTGAGGCTTAATAAAGGGGGAGGGGGCAGAGGATGACTGTGAAAAGGCAGAGATACTAAACAAATATTTTTGCTCAGTATTTACAAAGGAAGAGGGGGAGGTACCTAAAACAAACAGTAGAAACACTCTGGATACAGAAGTTGATACCAGCCCATTTACAGAAGAAAGGGTTCTGAAAGAACTCTTAAAACTGAAGGTGGACAAAGCAATGGGGCCTGATGGGATTCATCCCAGAATTCTAAAAGAACTAAGGGTAGAATTAGTGACACCACTGACTACCCTGTTTAACAAATCATGGAGGATGGGGTGGTACCGAGGACTGGAGGAGGGCAGATGTGATTCCTCTTCACAAAAGTGGAGCAAGGCAGAAGCAGGAACTACAGACCTGTTAGTTTAATCTCAGTGGTAGGGAAATGATGGAATCACTTCTGAAGGAAATAATTGTCAAGTATCTAGAGGTCAGAGGGCACAAGACCCAAGGCAGCATGGATTCATAGCAGAAGGTCATGCCAGACAAATCTGATAGATTTCTTTGACTGGGTGACCAAAGTAGTAGATCAGGGAGGGCTGGACATGGCCTACCTAGACTTTAGCAAGGCATTTGACACAGTCCCACACAAAAGATTAATATCAAGTTAGCTAGCCTGGGGTAGGGTCCCAAGATGACAGCCTGGGTAAAAATTGGCTGGAGAATAGGACAGAGAGTAATAGTAAATGGAGTCCACTCTGAAGAAAGGGGTGACTAGTGGGGTACTGCGGGGTTCAGTATTAGACGGTCCTCTTCAATGTCTTATGAGCGACATTGCAGAGGGACTGGAAGAAAAAGTATGTCTCTTTGCAGATGACACAAAGATCTACAACAGAGTTGATGCACAAGGTGGGGTGGAAAGAATGAAAAGGACTTGGCAAGGTTAGAGGAATGGTCAAATGTATGGCAGCTTAGATTCAATGCTAAGAAGTGCAAGGTAATGTACCTGGGAAACAAAACCCAGGGAAGAGTACACAATGGGGTGAGATACTAACAACAACAAAAGGAAAGGGACCTGGGGTAGTCATATCAGATGACCTAAAGGTGGGCAAGCAATATGAGAGGGCAGCAAGGAGGGCTGGGGGGATACTGGGATGCATAGGGAGAGGCATCACCAGTAGAAAACAGGAAGTTATTATCCCTCTGTACAGCCAGCTGGTGAGACCCCATCTGGAGTACTGCGTGCAGTTCTGGAGACCCAGTCTTTGCAAAGACATAGACAGGATGGAAGCTGTCCAGAGGAGGGCAACTAAAATGGTGCAGGGTCTGCACTGGAAGACGTGAAGAGAGACTTAAATGGCTTAATATGTCTAGCCTCAAGGAAAGGAGGGAGAGGGGGGACATGATAGAAACTTTCAAGTACCTCAAGGGAATCAAGAAAGTCCAAGAGGGTAGCATCTTTCAAAAAGAGGTGTGCAAGAACAGGGGCACAATTTGAAGATGGGGAAGTGCTCAGAGGTATTTAAGGAAGTATTTTTTTCACAGAGGGTTGTGGATGCATGGAACGGCCTTCGGAGGAGGCTGGAGTCAAAACAGTGGTGGAATTCAAGCTACGCATGGGACAGTCATAAGGCAATTCTAGGGGTGGGGGTAGGAAGAAGTAGGCTGCTGGTTAACTAGGATCTGCAGCTTATCCAGTAGGCAGGAAAATGGGCAGACTGGGTGGGCCAGGTCCTTATCTGCCATCAAATTCTATGTTTCTATGTTTCTATGTAAATGCTGGTATAACTTACGTTGCGGATCTCTCCGGGGTTCTTGTAGAATCCTGATGTGGGCACTTTATGGCTGCCCCTAGAATGAGGCACAACTGCTGCTGTAAACCCCCTAGTGCCATGTTGCAGGGTGTTTATGCGGCGTAACTGCTGTTTAGGCGCACGCGGCCTCAGCGCATGTGGCGCTACTACATAAGTGCATGTCACAACTGCTGGTGTAAGTTGCTACGATCGTCATTCTACTTGGCACAACTGCAGTTGCCCAGGCAACCTTCTAGAATCGAGCCCATAATAGTGGAGTTTAAACCCATGCTCTAGATAAAGTACACAAATGTGAGCCAGGAGCTGACAGGGTTAAATCCCAAAAAGAGGCATTGGTACCAATCTGACTAAGCATTTCAAAGCACCTCCCTGTGTTTGAATCTTCAGAGCTTTAAATTTGGACACGCACAGTGTACAACTCCCCAGAGCACAACTTTTGAGTGGATATACTCCAGAACAGCAGACATTTGTTTCAAAAACTCTGAGATCCAAATTGGAAAACCAGAACTTGGCCTTGTCAGAGGGAACCAAACTGAAATGAGGTACTGCACCTTATTTGGGACATCATACTGGCAGGCAATATAGCATAGTGGTTAAGAGCACCAACTGCACATCTGGAGATTTGGGTTTGAATCCATCAGCCCCCACTTGCATACTGTTTGACCCTGAGCAAGTCTCTTAACTTCCTTGTGTTCCTAGGTTCCACCTGGAAACAAGCTCCTGTTTAGTGTACCTTTCCTGGTTAAACAATTTCCCCTTTTCCCTTTCCCTATTCTGGGGTAATAGTTATGTAACACTTTTTTTACAACATAAAAAATTTCTCTTGACCAGCCTATATTAACCCAGATCATTTATTTTATTCATATCTTTATAATATTTAACAAGAAGAGGCACTCTGAGTTATACAAATCTCTTTTTTAAGTGTGTCGCGGGGGGGGGTACATAAGAGACACTCAAATGCAAAATAAGGTACGGCAGTAGCACACATTTATTATTTGATTGTTTAACCAGGAGAGACACACTAAGCTGAAAACTTGTTTACAGGTGTGACCTGGGAGCACAAGAAAATTAAGTGACTTGCTCAGAATCACACAGTATGCACCTAGGCAGCTGTGGGATTCAAACCCATGTCTCCAGATCTGTAGTGATTGATTGACTAAATAATCATTACAACATTAACAATTCTTTTGAAAAATAATGGCAAACAACAGACAAACAAATATCATTACAGGCCAATACATACAGTGCGACATACACATTTTTCTAATCATGTGGAATATGTGAAGAACAACAACTGTAATAAGAGCTACAGTTATTGCTTTGTACATTCACCCACAGATACTGTAAATTGTATCTCTTTCCTTGTCAGCAGTGTTAAATAGTTTTTGCTGCTGGCCTACTGGTGTGTGGTAACACTACGACTTGTGATGTTAATGACCCAAGTTCAGGAACGGGCTCAGAGCATTGGAGGGCAGGTTGAGCATCAGGTGGACAGCTCACCTCCTCTAGGGCAGGAGGGCACAGGGACCTGATAATATAGTGCCTCCTGGCAGTAGTCAGGAGACAATGATCCTGGGGACCTAGCACATGCAGGGATTGATGAGATGCAGCAGGTGCTGACACATCATGTATGGAAGTCTGTGTGATGCTCCATGATGTTACTGCATGTAACAGAAAAAAGCAAAAAATGACACTGGCTGGGCAGGTGACACCACTCCTAGCCATTATGCCCACTGCTGGACCCTGCCCACCTGAACTTTGCATTCCTCAGTCTTCAACGCCACCTGCTTGGGAACTGGATGATGCATTAGATGATGCAACAGTTTAATCTGGTTCAAGGTCTGTTGGCATTCATCTGTATCCCCCTTCCCCTGGTCGTGCCTGAAAATAGGCAGGATTTGTCTAGTGCACTTACCCGGTCAACAAAAACTAAATAAAATTAGGTAGTCACTGTGAAGCTGATAGCATCCCTGGCTTGGGGCAAACTGAGGGAGGGGCCACCAGCAAGTGAGTTGCAGGTGGGATGGAGGACTAAGGTTCCAGGTCAGGGAGGATCTCCGTGAGGTGGGATCAGGTGCCGGAGATGGCCGAACGAGGTCCCAGCCAGTGAAGGGGTGGATTTATTTATTTATTTAATGTCTTTTTAATTTTATCTTTTTATATCTTATTATATATTAATATCTTTTTTTATTTATACCTTTGGAAACAACTGGATAAACAAAGCTGGAAACCCCCCTAGAAAACACAGTTTTTGCCACAGAGACAGAGTGGTAACAAAGATCTGCTGCATTTGCATGTGCATTTGTGTGTGTATGTATGCATATGTGCATGTGTGTGTGTCTGGCGCATGTGTGTGTGTGTGTGTGTGTGTGTGTGTGTGTGTGTGTGTGTGTGTGTGGTGTGGAAAGTCTTCCACTAGCCTGTTGTGTTTGCTGCAGCAGTTTGAAGAGAGTGTAGAACATCTTGGCTACATGCCTTCTCCAGTGAGACTGATCAATTTCTTTGTTTGGTACTGTAAGATGAACTGCATCTCAAATATTTACTTTGTTTTAAAAGGTAGCTTTGGAGTTTTTAATTATTGTTGCCATAGATATAGAACAGCAGTAATTAGAGATTTTCAAGGGTGTGTGTGTGTGTGTGTGTGGGGGGGGGTTCATACAGCATATGTTTGTCTGTGTGTTGGGAAGCTTAGATATTAATGTTTTTTCCATGTGATCTGTTGGCTTTAATCAGTGCTGGTCGAGCCGATTGTGGGGGATTTCACCCATCATGTCATGAAAGCTTTTCGTATGAAAGTTTGGGCTTGGGTTTGAGTCAGAAAATGTAAGAAAGTTGTGGTTTGACCCTTTTTAGAAAATGCTTTTCCAGTGTGGCAGCCTTTGTGTCAGTAATGCAATGCATTAATTTGTTGTAAATTATATGTAATTTCTGGTATATACTGTCACAAACTCACTCAGCAGGTCAGGCCCTGTACTCCCAAAGTGCCAACCTCTGAGCGTAGTCTTGTGATATAAGAGTTCTGTATTGTATGTTTGACATATCATTATATATTTTAGTAAAAACTCTAATTTTAGAGAAATCCTGGTCTGTCTTTGAACTGCTTTCTTTTGCTAAGAAATATTTATGATTCAGCAGACATATAGCTTGTATGGTGGTATCAAACTGGAAAGAGATGAGTTTTAAATCTGAGGTCTTTATAAAAGTTTTAAAGGGTTCATCTCTGAATACCTGGTTAGGTGCCCAAAGGCAAAGATATCTGGCCCCCTGAAGACAGATATATCTGAGCCTGTGCATTGGGTATGCTAGCAAGAGGTTACAGTTTGAATCCCTCCAGAACTTGAGACCAAAGGTTAATCTGAACTCACAAAAACAGACAAGAGGGTTACCTTGTCTGTTACACTGTTCACAAGACTGCGCTCAGAGGTTGGCACTTTGGGGTAGAGGGCCTGACCTGCAGAGTGAATCTGGCGACAGATTGGTTAACGTGATGACATAATTTTGGTATCACAAGCTTTATTGTTCTGTCAGCTGAGACCGTAAGCTCTCTTGCAAAGAAAGAAAAGGACAGATTTTATTTTAAAAAGAAAACAGAACTATATATCACTTGGTGTACAGTCAAGTTCCTACCTATTTTTTTTTTCTGAAGTGCAAAGTCAGAGTAGCAGTAGTTAGGAAAGATGGCGTCCTACTACAGCAGGCACACTGTAGAACAGTTAAAACAGTTGTGCGAGGACAGAGGAGTCCTGTTCGAGGTGAAAGCCAGTAAGCAGAACCTCATAGAAGCCCTGATGGTAGCAGATACCCAGAGCAGGGAGTCACAGACCATGACTGAAAGGGACCAGACCTCGAGTGTGGCAGAACTAGTGGCCAGTGAGGGATCCCGAGCTGATGAGAAGGACAGAAGGGCCACTGTCAGTGAAGGGCCACAGCAGCAGGGGAAGGTCACCAGTATCCTGAATCCAGAGGTACTCAAGCTGCAAATTGAGTTGCGGAGGATAGAACTGGAGGCAGAGCGACAACAGAGGGAGGCAGACCATGAGGAACGAGAGCGCCAGTGAGAGACAGAGGAAAAGAGAGAGTGAGAATGCAGAGCTGCAGAGGAGAGGAGAGAGGAGCGCCAGTGGCAACATGAACTGGAGAAGCTACGACCCAAACTAGCACACAGGCAGGTAAGTGGCTTGGGTTTAACTGGGATTGCAGGACTGGTTCACAAATTGAACTCTAAATTAATAGCTGAGTTTAGAGGACGGAAGGACATAGACACCTTTTAAATTCTTTTGAAAAAGTTTGTATTCAGGCTAAAATTCCTAGAGAGTCCTGCAGCTTCCAGCTATCCCCTACTTACTAGAAAAAGCTCGGGATGCATTGGGTCACATGGACAATAAGACAGTGATGATTCAGCAAGTTAAAGCTGCACTACTAAAAAGTTTGAATTAACTGCTGAATCATACAGAGCTAAATTCCTAAGCTCAGGAGAAGTCCTGATATGAGCTATAAGGAGCTAGCTGCTAAACAACGTCAGTTTTAAAATGTTATTGGAAGGAATTGAGGCAAACACTGTTGATAAAATTGAAAATGTGATTTTATTAGAACAGTTTTATTGGGCATCCAGCAGAGTTAAAAACCTGGCTAGAGGACCGAGATCCAAAACAGTGCAAGAAGGCTGCTGACTCTCGGACCACTATGCCAAGAGCAGACCTGCTCTGAGGTGAATGGGGTGGGTGTGGCAGTGCAGAAGAGCGTGCCTTCAGGGCAGCTAAAAATCCTCACTGCTTCCACCAAACCAGTTAGCCCCAGGTTTCCAAGAAAAGATTTTCTGAAGTAAGAAATGCTTGTTGGTTATGTAAAGAAACTGGGCACATTGCCAGACAGTGTCCAAGACGGGCAAGCAATCATACACGCAAAGTAGTGCCAGAAAAGAAGTGGGTTGTTTGTGTGTCCCTGAGAGCATGCCAGTGAACATGAGGGAACAGAACACATGCACCCAGTCATAGTAAATGGTGTACAGACGCAGGGGTTGAGGGACACAGGGGCATCCCTGACATTGGTGAAAGGGGATCTAGTAAAGCCTGGTCAGCTTATCCCAAACAAATACGTGACTGTACAGGACTTTGCAGGTGAAGCGAAAACATTGCCACTGGCCAGTGTTCTCCTGGACTAGGGTGAAATAGGGGGAACTGTACAATAGGTGGCTGTAGCTAAAACATTAACAGTAGATGTGATCCTGGGTAACAATCTCCAACAGGGGATGGTATGCAGTTACCATAGCCAAGCGGCAAGGAAAAGTAGTTCCTGAACCCCACAGAAACGGGTGTGAAAACTCATGGAGAGGCTGGTTCCCAGCCTGTGTCTCCAGATGGGGAGACTGAGAAAGGGGTAGAAATTTCCTGGTAGCAAGTGACCACACAGCTATGGAAGGTTACTCTGAAGAGGGAGGAGTGACCAATTGTCAGAGGGTTAGGATTGACAGTGATCCTGAGGGCCCTGATGCTAGTGCTAGGGACTCTAGTTTAGTGACTGAAGGGAATTTGTCCCATACCTTGGGACTGTGTAAGGGGTTTGCAGCTGCTCAGACAAGTGACCCTAGTTTAGAGAAGCTGAGGGGTTGGGTAGACTCTGAGGGCACACAGGGAGGTGACTGCAGACATAAGGTTTATTGGGAAAATGGACTTATGTATACACAGGCAGTACAGACAGAGGGAGGGATGCTAGGCAGGCAGCTTGTCGCCCTCAGGGGTATCGTGAGCAGTTACGCAAAATTGCACATGATATTCCCTTGTCTGGTCATCTGGGAATCATGCACACAATGCAGTGGTTGGCACAGAATTTCTACTGGCCTAACTTCACCCAGCAGGTGAAGGAGTATTGCAGGTCTTGTCACCGGTGCCAAGAAATAGGGAAGGCGGGCAAGAAAACCCAAGCCACCCTGATCCCCTTGCCCATAGTGGAGGAGCCATTCCAGAGGGTGGAAATGGATATTGTGGGGCCTTTAAATACCCCAGCTCCTCAGGGAAGATATTCATCCTGACTGTGGTGGATTATGCCACCCGTGCCCAGAGGCAGTCATCCTATCTCACTGAGGACAGACAAAGTGGCAGATGCCTTGACTTGGGATTTTCTCTCGGTTGGGTTTCCACAGGAGGTAATCGCCGATCGAGGGGGTTCCTTTATGTCGGTCCTGACGAAATGTTTATGGGAGAAGTGTGGGGTGGTGCAGAGATGCACGACACCGTATCACCCACAAGCCAATGGGCTTGTGGAACGATTCAATGGTACCCTAAAGTCAATGCTCCGGGTGTTTGCTGAACAGCATGGGAGGGACTGGGAGAAATACCTTCCCCACCTTTTTGCATACAGGGAGGTGCCCCAAGAGTCGACAGGACTTTCCCCCTTCTAACTCTTATATGGACGCTGGGTACATGGGCCCCTAGACTTAATCCAGGAGGACTGGGAAGGCAAGCATGCCACCCAGGGAACTCCCATTGTGGATTATGTCCTTAGGTTTAGGGAAAGGCTGAAGGAGCTTATGGGGACAGCCCAGAGCAACCTGGCAGCTGCCCAACAGAGACAAAAGGTGTGGTATGACCGCAGAGCCAGAGCTCGCTCGTACATGGTGGGTCAGGAAGTCATGGTCCTTATTCTGGTCCAGAAAGACAAGCTGCAAGCTGAGTGGGCAGGACCGTACAAAGTGGTTAGGAAGGTAAATGACGTGAACTACATTGTGGAGTTACCTGACCGTAGACAGACAGCAAGGATGTACCATGTCAACATGATGAAGCCATATGCAAATAGGGCTGACATGGAGTCTGCAGTGTGTAGTCATGGGGAGGGGACGGACGAAGGAGACCCCTTTCTGGACTTGCTGGAAGAGAGTAAGCGGGAGTCCTCTGTGGAAGCAGTAAAATTATCTCCCCAGCTGACCTCGGACCAGATCCAGAAAGTGAGGGAGGTTTTAGCAGACTTTGCCCCCTTGTTTAGCGCCAAGCCTGGACTAACCCCCTTAGCAACACATGATGTGGAGACAGGGACACAGACGCCCATACGGTGGACAGCATATCGGGTGTCAAGAGGCTGTCCAAAAGGACATTAGGAGGGAAGTGGAGGAGATGCTGGATTTAGGGGTAATCCAGAGATCCCACAGCCCCTGGCCTCACCTGTAGTCTAGTGCCTAAGCCAGATGGCTCAACTTGTTTCTGTGTGGACTATCGTGGACTGAATGCAGTCACAAAGTCCGACGCCCACTCGATGCCCTGGACGGACGAACTCCTGGACTAGTTGGGAGGGGCGACCTACATTACGACTATTGACCTGACCAAGGGGGTATTGGCAGGTAGAATTGCAGACAGAGCTAGGAAAGGCGTCATTCATCACCTGATAGGCTTATTTGAGTTTATAGTAAGCCTTCTCGGAATGAAGAACGCCCGACACTTTCCAAGGTTGGGAACCAGGTGTTGAATGGTGCTGAGGAGTACACTGTAGCATACCTGAATGACATTGCCATCTTCAGTACCAGCTGGGAGGAACACCTTCACCCCTTAGGGAAGTACTGGGCAGGATACAGAGGGCCAGGCTCACTGTCAAAGCCAAGAAGTGCCAGGTGACCATGGGGGAAGAGGCATACCTCGGGCATGTGGTAGGCCGGGGACAGCTCCGTCCTAACCAAATAAAGATAGAGGTGATTCAGGCATGGCCCAGACCAGAAACCCAGAAGCAGGTCAGGAGCTTTCTAGGGACAGCAGGGTACTACAGAAAGTTTGTACCTAATTACAGTGCCCTGGCTGCTCCCCTATTTGACCTGACAAAGAAAAAGGTGCCAAGGAAATCACTTGGGGCCCAACTTATGAGGAAGCCTTTTACCAGACTGAAGGAGGCACTGTGCAGTGCTCCAGTTTGACAAGTCCGAACTATAGCAAAACCTTTATAGTTCAGACGGTGCCTCAGATGTGGGTATTGAGGGCAGTACTTAGCCAGACATCTAGTCAAGGGACAGATCACCCAGTTTTGTACCTGAGCAGAAAGCTGCTCCTCAGGAGCAAGCAGCATTCCACGGTGGAAAAGGAGTGTCTTGCCATAGTGGGCCCTGAATAAATTAGAGCCATACTTGTATGGCAGCATTTGTGGTGCAGACTGACCACAACCCCTGGTTTGGCTGACACAGAGGGAAAGAGCAATGGGAACTGCTAAGATGGAGCCTTTGCAAAGGATATGATCTGACAATCATATATAGGGCAGGCATTAAGAATCAGAATGCCGGAAGGGCTGTCTAGGGTCTATGAGGAGGAACTGATTTGGGAAGCTCATCCCATGTAGGGGATAGATCCCCAAATTCAGTCTAGGTGGGAGGAGTGTGACATAGACAGCCAGTTCTGAGTGCTGTAATATATATTTTTTTATATAAAATGTATTAATGTCTCTGCTGAAAATTCAAATGCTCTAGGAATGACCTCACTCATCCCCCCATATTCCAGCTGACAGATGCAGGCCAAGAGAACTGCTGACAGCATTGTATCACACACTCAGTTTTATAGAGACAATATGTTACTGGAAGACTTTTATTAAGATCCTGTTTCTCTGAGCTAATACAGAGTTAGTTAATTTTGTTGAGAGAGAAATCATAAACTAAGTTTAGGACGTTAAAATAAGGGAAGCTAGGATGTTACATGAGGTGTAGGTTGTAAATGACCTATGAAGCTTATGGTGAAGAGGGTACAGCATGAGATCAAAAGAGGTGTCATTGAAACTTGAGTTATGCTAAGGTAGCAGAATTAATACTTTGAAATTACATTCTGTGGTTGTATAAAAATATATTACAGCACTCAGAACTGGCTGTCTACATCACATATACAAATATTTTATATTAGTTGACCGTTCAGATTGATGTCATAATCAACTTTTATTATGATACAAATTGATGGTATCATAATTAGATACATAGATACATAGACAGTGTCGGCAGATAAGGGCCTATGGCCCACCCAGTCTGCCCATTTAAGCTTGTAAATTCAGTTTATGTTTTCCTAGAAGTCTGTTGCCCCTTACCTCTGACCTCCAGAATTCCTTTATGTCTATCCCATGCATCCTTAAATCCCGTGATTGTTTCAGCCCCCACCACTTCCTCTGGCAGGGTGTTCCACTTGTCCACCACCCATTCTGTGAAGAAATTCTTCCTCACATTTCCTCTGAATCGTCCTCCCTCCAACTTCAGCCCATGCCCTCTAGTCCTGGAATATCTTTTTAGCTTAAAAATAGTGTATTCCTGCACCCTGTTCCTCTATAAGATACTTGTATGTCTCTATCATATCCTCTCTCTCCTCCTCTTCTCCAGGGAGTACATGTCCAGTTCCTTCAACCTGTTTTCATAGGACTTGTGATGCAATCCATGCACCATCTTTGTTGCCCTCCTCTGAACCTTCTCTACCCTGTCTATGTCTTTACGTAGGTATGGTCTTCAGAACTGTACACTGTGCCCAGGTGGGGCCTCACTAGTGTCTTGTATAGTAGAATTATGACCTCCCTTTTCCTGCTGGTGATGCCCTGCCTATGCATCCCAGCATCCTATTTGCTTTACCTGCTGCCTTGTCACATTGTTTCCCTACCTTGAGGTCATCAGCGATGATAACCCCAGATCTCTTTCCTGCTTGGTGCATGCTATATCCTCACCCCCAACTGATATATTGTGCCAGAGTTTTTGTGCCCATATGCATTATCTTGCACTTCTTTGCATTGAATTTCAACTGCCAAACCCCTGACCATTCTTCAAGTTTCTGCAGGTCCTTCTCATTCTGTCTACACCCTCCAGTGTGTCTACTCTGTTACAGAGCTTTGTGTCATCAGCGAACAGTGAAATTCTGCCTTCTAGGTCTGTAATGTCACTGATGAAGATGTTGAATAGGACCGGTCCCAGCACTGATCCCTGTGGTACCCCACTGGTCACTCTTCCCTCTGTGAAGTGACAGCCATTTACCACCACCCCTCTGTGTCCTGCCACCCAGCCAGTTACCTACCCACCACACTACTGTCCTGCCCATACCATATTCCCCAGTTTGTGTAATAGTCTTCTATGTGGCACAGTGTCAAAGGCCTTGCTGAAGTCCAGATAGGCCATGTCCACTGCCCTCCCCGATCCACCTCCCTAGTCACCCAGTCAAAAAATTCAATGAGGTTGGTCTGACATGACCTTCCCCTGGTAAAACCATGCTGTCTTAGGTCCTGTAGTCCATTGACAACCAGATGATCCACCAATCTCTCCTTCAGTAGTGTTTCCATGATCTTCCCCACTACCAAGGTGAGGCTGACTGGTCTGTAGTTCCCTGCTTCCTCTTTGTTCCCACTTTTGTATAAGGGGACTACATCTGCTGTCCTCCAGTCTTTGGGTACCTCCCCTGTTTCCAGTGATCAGCTAAACAGGATAGCCAGAGGTTCAGCCACCACCTCTCTTAGTTCTTTAAGGACCCTGGGGTGCACCCATCTGGCCCCATTGCTTTATCAACTCTTATTACTTCCAGTTCCTTCAGGACCCTTTCTCGTGTAAAGGGACTATATTTATATATCAAGTCTTTTATTTATATATATATATATATATATATATATATATATATATGTATACTAACATACTAAATGCCAGCACAACAGGCCTGTCAGTCTTTCGTGTCTGCTCGGTATCCAGCCCTTAGCGGGCACTCTCCCCCCCCTTGTCCCCATGAGGGTCAGTCTCGGCTTCAGTACCTCGTTCATCTGTTCCACCCCTCTTGAAGCCCTCCACAGTGTCTTGCTCGACTAGGCTCCTGAGTAATGCATTCCATGGCTCTACCACCCTCTCTGTGAAGCAATGCCTTCTACGTTCTCCCCTATAGGTTCCTTCCTCCAGTTTCCACTTATGTCCTCTGGTTGTGCCCCTTTGCTTTAGCCTGAACATTTCTTTGGCTCTGCCCCTGTTAATCCCTTTCACATATTTGAAAACCTCAATCATGTCCTCCCATATCACCTCTCCTCCAGTGAGTATAGCCCAAGGGCTTGCAGCCTGTCCTCATAGGTCCTATCCCCCATGCCCTGGATCATCCTGGTTGCCCTCCTCTGGACCCTCTCCAACAGCACTATGTCCTTCTTGAGGTGCGGCCTCCAGAACTGCACACAGTACTCAAGGTGCGGCCTAACCAAGGCATTGTACAGAGGTAGGATCACCTCACTCCTCCTGGACATTATTCCCCGGGCTATGCAGCCCAGTAACTTGTTTGCCTTTGCCGCCATTCTTCTACAGTTCTCACTGTTGTTCATTTTGGTGTCTACCACCACCCCGAGGTCTCTTTCACTTGAAGTGGCTTGCAGTGGAACCCCTCCCAAGGTATAAACATGCCCTGGGTTTCTGACACCCAGATGCAACACCCTACACTTCTCTGGGTAAAACCTCAGCCCCCACCTCCTTGCCCAGCCCTCCAGTGTGTCCATATCCCTCTGGACTACCATCCTTGCTTCCTCCCATCGGCCAATGCTCCCAGCTTAGAGTCATCCGTGAAGAGGATTATCCTACTCCTAACTCCTGTCCTTATATCAGAGACATAGGCATTGAATAGGCGTGATCCCAGTACCGACCCCTTGGTCACCCCACTGACGACCTTCCTAGGGGAGGAGACAGTTTCTCTCACCACCACCCTCTGTGTTCTATCTGTGAGCCAGTTTCCCACCCATCTAAGAAACTGTCTCCCCACCACCATCTCCCCCAACTTTGTCAACAACCCGAAGTGGAGTACTGAGTCGAATGCCTTACTAAAATCCAGATATAAGAAGTCCACTGGACTCTGTCTGTCCAGGGTCCCTGTCACCCAGTCATAGAAATCTATGAGGTTGGTCTGGCACGATCTCCCTGGGATGAAACCATACTGTTCTTCATCCATGTGTCCCAGCCTATCCAGTTGCCTCCTGAGCATCTCTTTGATGAAGCCCTCCATCAGTTTGCCTACCACTGACATGAAGTTGACAGGCCTGTAATTTCCCATCTCCTCCCTAGACGCCCCCCTTTGTGGATGGGCACCACGTGAGCCACCCTCCAATCCTGGGGCACCCTTCCTGTCTGGAGAGAAGTGTTGAACAGCACAGCTAGTGGAGCTGCTAGTTCGTTCGCCAGTTCCTTCAGTACTCTTGGATACAGCCCATCCGGTCCTGGTGCCTTGTCAGTTTTCCAACACCGTGAGCCCTCCCTCACACTGCCTCTGTGATTTCCCCTCCCTAGCTGTCTCCTCAGTAAAGCCCGTTCTCTTCTTGGCCTGGCCCACTTGGTGCCCGACCTCTCTCGATCCTCTCATCTCCCTATGCCATATCCTCTCAGCTGCCCCCCGTTTTCTGGTTGAATAAGTCCATGTCTCCCACCCTAAAAGCTGAGGCAAAATGCTTGTTCAGTACCTCTGTCTGCTCCCCCACCTCCTCAGCCCATCCACCCCCAGTCCTAATCCTGGGGATCTGTGCTCTCCCCTTCCTCTTTTCCCCTATGTATCTATAAAAACCCTTCCCCCCACGTATATCCTTAGCCAGGTAGTGCTCCATCCTCGACTTCAATCAATCAATCAATCAATCAATCAATCAAAATCTTTATTTAATCAGGCGAACATCATTGAGCATAGCTCATTTACAAGATGGACCTGAGTGGTCAAGAAGTGCAAGTGTTAATACATTGACAAGGGTAGCATAAACAGTAATACAATGACAGTGGTAACATAAACAGTAATACAATGACATAAGTGCTAATATATAACAATATACATATGTACCGGCATATTAAAACTATTAATCTGTGAGACAGAAGGCAATGGACACATCAGGAATAATATGTAGATTATAGGACCTAGCAGGCATTTTGAGGTGAATCTTGGGACTGGAAATGGGAGTTTTATCAGCATATAGGAACACGAAAAAAGGGGTAGGTAGGGCGAGGGTTTAGGCCTTGTGGAAGCAGTTGCAGAGTTCTGGGGAATAGGGTGGTGAATAATCTTTTGAAGGATATTAAGTGTAGGAGGTTATTTAGCTTCATGGTTTTAGGTGAATTCCAAACAATTGCTAGTGAGTAGCTGATAGCAGCCCTCCCAAACTGGGTGCAGACATTGGGACCTTAAGAATGATAATTTTGCTGATCCTTAGGTTGTATGGCCTAAAGTAATTTGAGTAAAACAGTCTGAGATATGGGTAGGTAGCTTGTCTGATAAGGTTTTGAATATCAGAATTGCAGCATTCCTATTTCTTCTGTGTTGTAATGATGTCAGTTAACTGCCTTATAAAGGGGAGCAATGATGGGTGCTGAAGGAAGGTCAGTAATGAATCTGATGGACCTGTGGTATAGGGTGTCCAGTTTATTTAAGAGGAGTGAACAATGTCCGTACAGAAAGTCAGCATAGTCAATGAGGGATAGAATGAAGCCTGGATTAATCTTTTTGGAGTCTCTGTTGAGGTAGTGCTTTATTCTAAAAATAAACCAAGCCTTTGTCTCAGTTTCTTTAGTAGCTCCTCAATATGGACAGAATAGTCAAAGCTTATTTATCAATCAGACTCCAAGGTATTTGAAATTATCAGCAATTCCAGCTTCTCCCCAGTAAGGTGGTTAGTTGAAGGGTGGTGGATGGTGGGGTAGTGGCAGAGCAGCTCTTTGAGGTAAAGAACATAGCTTTTGTTTTTTGGCATTTAAGTAGTTTTTTATCTAGTAGGTTGTGTTGTAGGATGGAAAATTCAGATTGTAGCAGTTCACAGGCTTTAGATAATGAAGGATTGCTAACATATAATACAGTATCATCAGCAAACAGATGGATGTTGGATTGAGTGAGGTTGGCATCAATATTATTAATATAGATGGCAAAGAGGATGGGACCAGAATAGAGCCTTGCGGTACACCTCTTAACAGTGGTTTAAGGTGGATGAGTAGTTTCCATTTTTACCAGTTGTGACCTATCTGATAGATAGCACTTGAACCAATTGGTGAAGAGAATCAACCTAGTGAGCCAAGGGAGGTGATTAATTCATGATCCACTGTGTCCAAATGCTTTGCTCAAATCCAGGAACACAGCACAGGTACTGTTCTTCTTATCCATAGCAATCTGCCAGTCGTTGGTTACTTTGGCTAGGGCGAAATGGTGCTATGCCTTGATCTAAATCCTGATTGTGCTGTATTTAGGAGGTTATTGTTATCCAGGTAGTCCCTTAATTGTGAGTTTACTAACTTTTCGAGCATCTTGGATAGAACTGATAGGATGGAAATGGGCCTGTAATTATTGAGGTCCATGGGATCACCAGATTTGAGTAAAGGAACTACTTGAGCTGTTTTCCAAGTGGAGGGAATGGATCCAGTGGTGAGGGAAAGATTGAAGATCCTCTCACCACCTTTGTGACCCTTCTAGCTGACAGCTCGTATTCTCCTCTCTCCCATTCACCCCCTGGAATGCTTAAAATGTGTGTAGGCAGCCTTCTTACCTCTTACTGCCTCTTGCACCTCCCTAGTCCACCAGCACGGCTTGCTGGCCCTGCCATTTGCTTTTTACCCTTGCACACAAGCTAGTAGCCTCCTGTACCCCTTTTTTAATGGCCTCTCACAATCTGTCTACATCCATGTCTGGCCTGATCTGGCTCAAGCTCCCCCTCAGTATTCTGCCCATGCCCACAAAATCTGCCCCCCTGAAATCCATTACCACTGTGTTTGAGCGGTTGTCTTCCCCCCCAGGTACAGCATAAACCAGACTGTATCATAGTCTCCTCATGTCAGTGGGCTACACACTTCCAGATCCCTTATCTGGTCGCTGTCTGCAAGGACAATATCCAGTATCCTCCCCAGTAGGCTCCCCCACCTGTTGGACCAGAAAGGCATCCTGAAACGCATCCATCAGCCTCTGCTCCCTGGTCACTGCTGATGTCATGGCCCCAGTCTGCCCCCGGCACATTCAGGTCCCCCATGACCACCACCCTACCCTTTCCCTGGTCACAGTGTCCCTTGATGTGCTCAACCAATTTTCCCTCCAGATCCTCATCCATTGCAAGTGGTCTGTATACCACCCCTACTTTTAATCTTTTTCCTCCCCCCAATTGTAGGGTTACCCAAATAGCTTCCACTCCCCCCTCTGCCTCTTCCACTTCACTTACCAATATTCCATCCTTGACTATCAGTGCTACTCCTCCTCCTCCTCCTCCTCCTCTACCCGCTTCTCTATCCCTCCTGAACATTTTATAGCCCTCCAAATTTAGGTCTCAATCATTTCTCTGGGTGGCCCATGTTTCCATAATCACTGCCACATCCGCTGATCCTTCAGTCAGCATCGCCTATAGCTCGGGCATTTTGTTGCCCATACTTCTAGCGTTGATCAGGACTGTCCTGCACCCCCCCCCCCTCCCATGCACAGCTGATTTGGCCCTGCGCACTCCCTATTTGACCTCCTGCACAGCTCTTACATTTTGTCCATCAGAGTCCCCTACCCTTATTTGCCACCGTAGACCAGAGACCACTGTCAGTCCTCCTTTTTCTTCAGTCCTGCACTAGTCCCTCCCCCGTTTACAAGTTTAAACCCCACTTCACGTTTATGAATTCGGTGAGTTTTAGCTTTAAGATCTCCTTCCCCTCTAGGTTAAGATGTAGCCTGTCCCTAGCATATAACCCCTTATCATCCCATGTGTCCCTACAATCCACCAACAGTCCAAACCCTTCCTCCCTGCACCACTCCCTAAGCCACTGGTTCACACTTCTTAGTTTGTGCTTGGCCTCCCCAGATGCCCTAGGCACCGGTAGGATTTCCGAGAAAGAGACTGAACTCCTAGTAGAATGGCAGACTCTGACTAGCTCCCGGAACCTCACCTGGATTTCCAGTTCGCTGTTCCCTTCCATATCATTTGTGCCCAGGTGTACTAGGAAATCAGGGGATCCCCCACATTCCAAAGCTAAGGAATATAGCTGGAATTTGGCCTTGTGAACGGATAGTCCCGGGATACATTTAACCCTAACTTTGCTGCTTGTACCTTCCCAACTCCCTCACTGGATGACCCTGGTCATGCAGTCCCAACAGGATCTTTACCCCCCTTACTGGCCTTTTGACCCCTTCAGGCTCTTCCTTCTATCATCGGCCCCATCTTACTCCTACTTTTAATTTGCCTGGGGTTCACTAGTCTGTGTGTGACCTACGTGCTATTCCTTCTGCATCGATTTCCAGTTACTCTTCTCCTCCCAACCTCCTGCCATTCGGCTGGCCCCGCTACCCCCGGACTCCCTTTTTGGGCCCAGAGCCCACAGATCCCCTCAACTGCCCTCCTCCTGCCTTCCCTCCCCCTCAGATCTCGTCTCTCCCTCCCTTCTGGCATAATTTCCCTACCTCCCTCCTCCTCTGCCTTCCCACTCTCGGCAGATATCCCCTCCCCTCCCTGGCCCTCTAGAGTGCCTCTACCCCCCCTCCTTGGTTGACTCCCCAGCCTGGGTGTCTGCTCAGCCCCAGTTCCCCCTTCCCTCCCTGCCTCCACCACCTCCGTGTTACTGGTCCCCCTCTCACTGCCTGTCTCCCCGTGTCATTTCCTTTCTCTCCTACTCCACCCCCCTCCCGCAACTAACAGATGTTTCTCTGCCCACCTGTCCTCCCCAACCCATCCTCTCCTGGGTAGAGCATGGGTGTATCTGTTGCCAAAAGTATTACCTGCCCCGGCATTTTCATCTGCCTCCACCACCCTCTTTATCTCCCTCTGGCTGGCCCCACGCCTGTGGAGTGTTTTCCATTTGTTGCTTGTGATACACTACCCTTCTGAATTGCATGTAATGGCCCCCAATAGTCACCATGGGGCCCGTTCCTACCTGCACCCTGTGGTATGCTGTAATGGCTTCTCCACCATCCATGGGACGTTTCCCCTCCCAACTCCCTTCCTCCCCTTGTGTCTTCTAGTTCTCTTCTGGTCCCTCTACCTCCGCCCTAAGTCCTGCCAACTAGGAACACACTGGGCACCCTCCGTTCTTCCATGCTCAATTTAGGATTATCGCTGCCCCGCACCTTGAACACTCAATCACCCTGCCGAAGATGCCCACTCTGGTCGGCCTTGAATCCACCCTCATTTTGGTGTGAGCAGGCCTAGCCACTTGCAGCCCAATAGTTTTTGCCCACCTCACTTGAACAGCTATTCAATCCGCAGACATCCCCTTTAACAGTTTTCAAAACCCCTCAGCACTATATAAATCAGCAGTTATCACAGCTCTCATATAAAGCAGCAGTATCGAAGAACAACACTATATAAGCAGCAGTATAAAACAGTATACACAGTACTCTATTGTCAGCCATTTCCCAGTTCATGTCTCTCAAATCCCACAGCCGTATGTGTGACTAGTACGTACTAGCATGGTGTCCAAGCATACCCAGCATACTATTTTGCCTCCCTCCCAAGTTCAGTAGCAGTAAAACAGCATAGCCCAGAATCAGGTCCCATACTCCCTGCCTCTCAGCTGCATATAGTCAACTGCTCCTATAGTCATTTCAGTCCTCACCCACTGTGCTTGCTCCTCCCAGCTCCAGTCAGCAGCAGCAATCCAGGACACCCACAGCAGTCCAGGCTTCCCCCTCACAGCCTTTCCCCCTCCAAGGCTTCACCCACACCGACTATTTAGTAGTGGTCAGGGCCGAGGTGGGTGATGTGGGACAAAGAAACACAACAGCGGCTCTTGCGACTGGGCTGATGGCCTTTATAGCCCAGTCGCTCCATTGAAAATTGCACGCTTGGTGCTGATTGGCCCCACTGCTCCTTGCTTCTGAGCGGTGGTGGCCCTCCGAAACTCCTCTGCCACTGATGCGGCTTCCTGCACCCCCCTGGGTCTTCTGCGACCACTGATGTGGTCCTCCTCCCTTGCTCTAACTGCTGATGCAGCCCCGGATCCCAACAGCACAAGAAACACAACAGCAGCTCTTGCCACTGGGCTAATAGCTTTTATAGCCGAGTCGCTCCGTTGAAAATCGCACGCTTGGAGCTGATTGGCCCCACTGCTCCTTGCTCCCGAGCGGTGGTGGCCCTCCGAAACTCCTCTGCCACTGATGTGGCTTTCTGCAGACCCCTGGTCTCCTGCGACCACCGATGTGGTCCTCCTCACTTGTTCCGACCATCTATGTGGCCCCGGATCCCAGCAGCACAAGAAACACAACACACACACATATATATATATATATATAATTTTTTTCACATTTTTGCCCATTTTATAAGTCAGTAACAAGACACAATGAGGCGTGGGTTATGGCCTGATAAGAGCATGCCCCAGGCACTAAGGGCATCTGGCGCAAGTGCCTCATGACTTATAACACACCTGGGGCATGCTCTTATCAGGCCATAACCCACCTCATCATGTCTTATTACTGGTATATTCAAATATGTGAAGACACTACCTCTTATTTAAACACTTATCTCACCAGGCTAATTTAGAGCTACCAGCTGTGCTCTGGATCCTGAAATCTCCTACAGTAACCAGAACATGAAACTCTCATGGAGAAAGCAGCATTGTCATAGCGCGTTGTCTTCTTGGAATATATAGCACATTAAAAATATTGCCAAACCATTCCTTCAAAAATGGCTATTCAACATTTTCAAAGCACATATGTCTGCTAGCATGTGGTCATTCCCAAGCCTAACACCTACTCTTCACCAATGCCTCCATTTTTCCCATCATGAAAACTTCCACTCTCTTTGACTTTGCAAACTTCCATTGTAATATGACATACATGGCCCGATTTTCAAAGCTGCCTGTGTCAGATGCAGCCTGTGGCACAGTGAGGAGCTGTGTCCAATGCAGCTGCTGCAAGGGGCAAAACTAGCTATTTTAGAAGATTTGCCACAACTTGCCACTTGCAGCAAACCTTCAGGGAATAGCCACAACATGCGGCCCTGTACCAGAAAGTGTGGTGCAATCGGATGCTGTGGTGCAAGTCGGGGATGCAGTCCTAGACTAGTGTGCGGGGGCAGGCCAGAGGCCCCAAGGAGCACTAGGCCTGAACTCAGGCACAAAGGGGTGGGTTGCCATATGAGAGCAGTGTCCCATGCCCATGTGCCACCAGCAATGTAGCACCTGCCTGGCAGGCTACTGGCAACCCCCATC
The DNA here is from genome assembly GCA_016271365.2 of Neoceratodus forsteri. Classification (NCBI taxonomy): domain Eukaryota; kingdom Metazoa; phylum Chordata; order Ceratodontiformes; family Ceratodontidae; genus Neoceratodus; species Neoceratodus forsteri. The sequence goes on along the minus strand of CM057458.1, from coordinate 1,398,360,065 downwards.
ATGCCCCAGTAAATGCACAGTGGGGTGGTGGTCTAGTGCCCCCATCCCCATGGTGACAAAGTTCAGTATGGCTGCTCCCCCAGCGATCCCAAACTCCTGATCACCCGGTTCACATTCTGCTGGCCCCATCCCCAAACGGAAAAGCACAGAGAGCCTCAACAGCACATGGTGATCTGTGCCCCCCTCCCACCTGACTGACAATGGTTACCCACAATGCTCCCCCATCTCCTGAGCCACTTCTGGTACTTCCCTCTGTACACCACCACGGCCCGCCACAGACGTGTACTGCCTTGATGTTCACTGAATACTAAGCATTATATGACTGGCGGTCCAAGTGTGTGGAGGGATGTGCCAGTCACCAAAACAGCTCGGGGGATGGAAGGGGGGGAGCAGGGTGGGTAAGCACTACCAGTCAGAGCGGGGAAGGTGGGGGCTGCTAGACCACCAGAAACTATTAACACTTATTTGGGTGAGATCAGTGATCGGGGGAGCGGGCTTTGTCAGACTGGGTCACCTGTTGCACTGTACGTGGGGGTGATTGGGGATCAGTGGGGGCAGCACTACACCACAGGGATCATGAGAAGGTCAGAGATGGGGGGCACTAGACCACCAGGGATTATGACCGGAGTTATTGTTGGCAAGAGATCTGGGATTGGGAGGGGGCGCTATACAACAGTGGCGTGTGCTACATTATTCTCGGGGAGATCAGGGGTCACGGGGGTCCACAACACCACCAGGGAATGTACCTAACCATTGGGAAGCAGGGTGGGGAGCTACACTACCAGGGAACATACAATACAGGCATATGATATACCTTTCAGTTCGGCACTTTCAGTGCCACCCAGCCAGGTGCCAGGTCACTACAATGCTGATGGACACCTGTGCTTCCACATCCTCCATGGCTCCTCCCATACCCTTAGGGTACCCTACTGGCCACTGCCCTACCAAGTGCCAGTGGTGCAACCACTTATAAAACCTCCTGGCTGGTCTAAGTGGTGTCCCCTGCAGCGTCCATTGTGGAGCTTTGAAAATTCCCAAAATGGGGATGTGGCAGCCCCGACATGGTGCAAACCGAGTTGCAACAGGGTGCATTGGGCTGTTTGATGCAACCCAGGTGCAAGCGGGCTTTGGTGTAGCAGTGTCTGGTGCAGGCGAAGGCTACTTTAGAAAATCCATTTGATGCAAGTCCTTGAGTCATTCTAACCCCTATGAAAACTTGACCCATACTATATAGTAATATGCAACTCCTTTATCATGCAACTGTAATTTATAACCTCTATCTATGTTTTAATGTCCACAGAAATAAAAATTAAAATAAAGCAAGTGTGTGTGTGTGTGTGTATATATATATATATTTACATACATATACATATACACACACATATATATATATGTACACACACACACACAAACACACACACGCACCTTTCCTATGGGAAGCAGTATTTATCCATGTATTGTAAACATTGATATGCTCAACAGCTAAACGAATGCAGTGACAAGGAATCGGATAACTTACATTATGAAACGGTACTGTGCTCTTTTTGAATCTGACAGGATAAAACAGCAGGCAAGGAATACAGTGCAAAAAGGTCCTTAGCAATAAATGCAGGCTGCCAATACCAGACCAGCATCACGATATGTCAGTATAGCCCAGTTGGTAGGACAGCTGTCTGTGGGTCAGAAGATCATGGGTTCTAGTCCCATACCAGGACTGAACTCATGCCATATAAGTTGATACCCTAGTGCAGTACTAAGCAGGAGAGATGTTGCAAGTTTTACTTCACTAGCGGACGTTCTGAAGAGGTTGCGAAATTCAACTTCACAAATGCCACTTTGCATTGAGCTTTTCTGAGGAAAAAGCACTTTATCAAGTGAAGTCAGGCGTATGGTGAAGTTGCAATTTCACTGTGAATTTGCATGACTTCTTCTGAAAAAGAGCCCTTTTGCCTGCCAAAGCCACTGTGAAGTTAGTACTTCAGACTTGGAGAATTTGGCAAACTTTGTGGGTTAATTCACAAAGTGAAGTTTTCCAACTTTGTACAGCTCTTCTTCTAAGCAGGTGCTGTGCTCTCAAGGTCACGCCATCCTTTGGAAGAGACATTAAAGCAAGGTCTTATCTTTTTTTTTCAATTGTTTAACCAGGTGAGACACACTAAGCTAAAAGCTTGTTTATAGGTGCAACCTGGGAGCACAGGGAAGTTAAGTGACTTGCACAGGGTCACAAGTATGTAAGTAGGAGCTGTGAGATTCAAACCCAGGTCTTCAGATTTGTAGCTCAGAGCCTTAAACCACTAGCTATACTGCCTCCCAATCTACCTTTCTGTTGGCCATTCAGGTAGATGTTAAAGGTCCCATAGCACTTTTCAGGGAGAGTATAGGAATTTTCCAGTGCCGGGCAAAATTTCCACCATTCGGTAAACTACTACCAGCAGCTTAATCTGCTTCAGTTTCAGTTGTTTTGCATCTGTATCCCCTGGCCCTGGACAAGGCTGGAAAAGGGCAGTAATTTATATCCCCCTTTCTCAGTCAACAAAACCTAACTAAATAATAATATGAAAAGAATAGCATGGGTACTCACTATGGGGTGGAGGGTTGGGAGCCAGTGGGGCTGAAACCCCCCCCCCCATAAAACTCTCCATGTTCCCTCTGGAAACTTGTCATGAGGCATCCCCTAGACCCCATGGCCTTTATTTATCCACTCAGTCAAACTAAAAGTCGGTACTCCGACAGCATAGGGTGAGCATGTTGAGTTGCAAGCTTGGTTGCAAGGTTGGAGACAAATAGCATACACAGGTGAGACAATGCTGATAGGATATGTCCAGCAGAATCACGAGCAACTTGCAAATCAGGGTATTTTCCATGTAAATATACAAGTCAGCAGTAAATAATCTTTCCAGTGATTTTTAAATTGCCATCTTAAATGCTGATTTATCCTCTTAACTGTCACAAACTGCATTGTAGGAGTTGACCTTAAAATGTTTAAGAACCACAGCTTGCTTCTATTCTAATCTGCATTAAGCCCTTTTATCTTTCTATTTGCAATGTAAGGTTTATCAGCTAGGAAACTGACCGTGACTCAAAACAGCCTTCCATGCAACTTCAATTATAAATCATGATATCATTCTTACCCAGCCAAGATTGTTTATTTCTAAACATTCCAGGTACTCTTCTAACCATAAGTGACACAGTAACTGTACTTGTAAAGATAAAATATAGAGGTTTATAAAATGTGTTACAGAATGCTTCAGAATGCTAGCAACTTCATTAATCTAAAAAACGTCATCTAACCATTCATTAATCTCTGATATACATAGAAACATTGAAACATATACTTTGATGGCAGATAAGGAATGCTTTGCCCACCTACTCTGCCCATTTCTCTACCTATTGGATAGGCTGCAGATCCTAGTTAACCAACAGCCTACTTCTTCCTACCCCCATTAGAATTGCCTTATGTCTGTTCCATGTATTCTTAACTTCTCCCACTGTTTTTGACCCCACAACCTCCTCAGGAAGGCCATTACATGCATCCACCACCCTCTCTGTGAAAAAATACTTCCTTGCATTGCCCCTGAACCATCCTCTCTCTATCTTCAAATTGTGCCCCCTTGTTCTTGCACATCTCTTTTTCTGAAAGATGCTACCCTCTTGGACTTTGTTGATTCCTTTGAGGTAATTGGAAGTTTCTATCATGTCCTGCCTCTCCCTCCTTTCCTCAAGGGTAAACATATTAAGCTCTTTTAGTATCTCTTCGTATGGCTTCTGGTGCAGACCTTGCACCATTTTAGTTGCCCTCCTCTGGACTGCCTCCATCCTGTCTATGTCCTTGCGGAGATGGGGTCTGCAGGACTGCACGCAGTACTCCAGATGGGGTCTTACCAACTGTCTGTATAGAGGGATAACAGCTTCTTGTTTTCTACTGGTAATGCCTCTCCGTATGCATTCCAGTATCCCCCCAGCCCTCCTTACACATAGTTTATAACTTATCAACCCCAATGTACCTAGAAACAACTCTGCTATATGAAAACAAAGCCTTTTTTCTATTAAAATAAAAATGTTTCCACTTTTTAAACGTAAGACCCTATAAGAGGGCATTTATTTCTTCAAAAACATGCACTTCCCCCGCTCATTCAAAGGCACATGACCTTCGTTGCCAAACTCGGATATTCTACCTAGCAACAACATAAGTACTGGAAAATAAAACCTTTTTCTAGTACAAAAAAAAAAACTCTTTCCATTTTATAAGTGCACTAACCCATTTCACTTCCTGGGTGCATTAAAAGTCACTTGACCATTAACCTCATGCCCCCCAGTTCACCCAGGGCATGGATTAATTCTCTTGAAACCCACGACCTGTGGTGGGTTACTGCTTGCTTATTTATTTAGTTTTTGTTTACCGGGTAGGTGAGATTGCCATAAAAATAGTAACAACATCTACAGATGTTGGATTGTGACAGAGCTGAAGGAATATCTGGGATGATGCCAAAGCAAACAATGTAAATTAAACAAAAGGACTGGGAAATCCTGTATTATATCTAATTAGAACAAATGAGTAGGGATGTAAGTTTGTCATGGCAGTCATACACGTCATTGATTCCATGACGTTTGATCTTTATTCAGGACTTCCATGACTTTCACTAGTGTCATCAGAATGTAGCAATGATGACAGTGCCACAACATTTACTGCTGTTTAGTAATGATTTCATGAACAAACAATGAGTCATTTAAACCTCATTCATGACAAACTTACATCCCTACACATGAGTAATCTAGAAGACCTCATTTTGAACCTCGTAGTTTGAATAAAATGCATAAATTTGCATACTAATCATGATGCGCTAATGATATGAAAAATTGACCATTTGTAGCTATTTTTTTAAGGGAAGCTTCTTTTTATGTTGGCTCGTGCTTTAGCATGTAACATATTGCAGTAATGTAGATTTGGAGGTGCGGTCACTGTGGTAGAATGCAGAGCATGCATCAGTAGGTCGTCCCTCATTCCCCAATAAGCTAGCATACAGGCGCTGACTCAGCAATACGTAAAGTGGCCACCACATCTAAAAAGTGCCACTGCAATGAAAGCCAAAGCGCATCACAGCAGCACAATAACACACCTCCCGATGTGCCTTTCTAGATGATGCAGGTTCAATAAACATGGCGGCACTGACTGCCGCCACGCAGAATGTCGACTTTGGGGTGCCCAATCCCCCTCTCGGCATGCTCTGATCCACTTTATTTGCCAATGGGGAGCCCACTCCCCATTGGCATAATGCCCCCCTCCCATTCCAATTGTGTGCCGAGGGGATGCCCAATCCCCCTCAGCATCATGCGCCTCCCCAACAGTCTTTCTTTGCTGACAGGGGTCCAATCCCTGTCGACTTCAGTCCCACCCTGCCCAGTTCATTTTGCTGATGAGGGAGCCCATTCCCCATCGACATAATGTCCCCAACCCCCCAATTTGTGTTGTGTGCCAATGGGGGACCCAATCCCCATTGGCTGTGGTCGCCCTCCCTGTAATGCAAGTAGTATACTGGAAGCCCACCCCTTGTATCAAACAAACACCTGCAAAAAGATTACTGACCTCGTTGTCTTTTCCCCTGTAAAATAAGAAAATGGTCCTACGCAGTCTCTCCTGCCTCCTCCCAACCCACACCACCATCTGTGCACCCTGCCTCCCACACCCCTTCCTCACCCCATACTTACCTCTGGAACCCCGTGATGATCTTGAGTGGACCGGGAATCGTCTGCACTCTTCAGAGCCAACCACGAACTAAAGAAATGCAGGTAAGCTGTATAATGGCATAAATAGGGTTTTTTCAACTTTGGTGCATATTGTGACATTTTTGGGAATTTTGGCACCAAATTTTCAATATGGGGTTATTGGGAACCCTCCTCATGAATGCAGTCACTGTCATGGCATTATTCGGTCCCGAAAGGTGATTTCGTGGTCACTGTGCGGAATCACCTTTTGAGACTGATTAACGAAATGACAAGTGTCACGGTTCATGAGGTGGGCTCTCAAAAAGCCTATTGCAAATTTGGTGGAAAATCCCAAAATGACTGTTTTACGAGCGTACGTTGCACAGTTTCCATGCACGCTCGTAACTTCGTGAATTTGTAATATTTTCTCTCCAGATTTTTAACATTGGCATTTTTCCACACCTCCTTATGAACAGTACAGCTGTCATTTTACATATCCTGGCCAAAATGTGTTTTCGCACTTCTGGCACAGAATAGCACGGTGACTGTGGGAGATCAGTTTTAGGGACAGATTAAGAAGATAACTGTGACACTCTTCATAAGCAGAGGTCCTAAAATGCCTATGTTGAAAATTTGTTGATTAAAGTCCATAAAATGACTGTATTACAAGCATGAATTGAGCAGTTTCCGCACCCTTGTAACCATAGGTGCAATATTTTCAAGCCAGATTTTCAACACTGGCATTTTTCACACCTCCTTATGAACAGTACAGCTGTCATTTTTCATATCCTGCCCAAAATGTGTTTTGCACCAGTGGCACACAATGGCGTAGTCGCTGTGGAAATCAACTTTGGGACAGATTAACAAAGTCACAATATCACTGTTCATGAGTGGAGGTCCCAAAATACCTATGTTGAAAATATGGTTAAAAATCCAAAATAATTAGTTCTGGACATGTGTTGTGCAGTTTCTATGCCTGCTCGTGACTTCACCAATTTTTATATTTTCACTCCAGATTTTCAACGTTGCCATTTACACCTCCTCATGAACAATATAGATGTCATTTTCACATCCTGCCCAAAATCTGTTTCGTGCCAGTGTCATCAAATGGTATAGTTGCTGTGCAATACCACCTTTTGACTAACAAACTAATAGTGCCACTCTTCATGAGGTGGGGTCACAAAGCCCATGTTGAAAATCTGGAGTGAAAATACCAACAAACGCCCTGACGGTGTTAGGGTTTTCAACAACAACACCCACCCTGTAGAGACTGAAAGGTGTCAGGGGTGTGACTTGGGATCATCGGCTGTAATGCTCATGCCATTCCAACCCACCCTCACCACCACCCTGCAGCCAGTGACAGGCATCGAGGTGTGCTTTGCAGTGTTCGACCCTAAAGTTCACCCCATTCTCTATACTGCACCCATCTCAGTGTATTTCCTTATGGAATGGGATAAGTATAAGGCCCTAAGACCCCAAAGCACACCACAACACTTGTCAGTGTCTACAGGGTAGGGTGAGGTAAATGGCATGAGCGTTATAGCTGACGTTCCAAAGGCACCCCAATGCCTGTCAGTCTCTGCAGGCTGGGGTAGGGTTGGCGTCAGTTCAGTACTTCACTGCTATTCCTATTATGCATCTCTAACTCCTGCACTACCAATGCCAATGCCAGTGAGACAACATTCAGCATTGACAAATGCTTGTTAATTTGGAGGTTAAACAAGGCCTTGTGTCTTTACAAGACGTTCAGCTTCATCTTTAGGTTTGAAGGATGAGAACTAATACGATGCTGAAATGTAAGTGCGTTATCTAGGTAGATACCAAGGTATTTATAGCCTGGGACATGATCAAGCTGGATGCTGTTAGTTGTTGGCAGGGAAAGCATAGGAGACTCAGTGGCACAATGTTTGCTTTTGTAGAATTGCACCCATTGTGTTTTTTAGCACTGGGTAACAAATATAAATACAGCAGGGCTTTCTCTGTCTTGTGGCAGTCTGATTGAAGGTGGAACAAATCAACTGTGACAAATTTGGAGGAGTACATAATATTTATTTATTAAATTTTGATGACGGGTAGGCCCACTGAGCCCGAAGGTCCCTTTTCAGGGCGACCGGGATAACAATACAAGTTATAAGAATGAACAAGGACATAAGGAACATTTGAGGCATTGTGAGTTACATCATGAGGTGGTTACAGTAAAGAAAAATAGTGGATACAGGCATGGTTACAGGCATGGTAAAAGAAAAGCAGTGGATACAGGCATGGCTTACAGGCACGGTAAAAGAAAAGCAGTGGATGCAGGCATGGGTACAGGCATGGATATCATCATGACATGTAAGCAATTGGTAGTAATTTGCATATAGTTTATTCAGGGGTTATGCATGGCCTCTGGTGAGCAGTCTGTATAAGGCAGGTAGTAGGAAGGTTAAGCTAGGAGACGGGAGTTGGAGAGGAGGGGAGTACCTTAGGAGCTTTAAGTGCCATGACAGTGGCATGTGCTTGAGGTCAGCAGATGGGACTTAAGCCTGGTGTGGAAGTTCATGAGTGAGGAGGAGGCCTGGACCTGGGGAGGGAGCTTGTTCCATTGGCAGGTTGCTTGGGAGGAAAAGGATCTTCCGCCAGCGTTTGTCCTTACCCTAGGGACTTCTAATAGCGTTCTGTCTGAGGTCCTTAGGTTCCTTGGGTTGTGTTTGAGGGTTATGGTCCCTGCAATGCTTAGTGGAGCTTGAGGTTTGAGAAGCTTGTAGGCCTGGACAAGCAGGGGGTGCTGGAGGCGGGCGACCAATGTGGGCCAACGAAGATTGGCCAAAGTGTCACAGTGGTGACGTCTCAGGTAGTCTAAGGTTGCGAAACGAGCTATTTTATTATATAGGGTTTGCATCCTGGTAATCTCTTATTTAGCCATGCCCTGTATAATAGGGGCCGAAAAGGTCAGGTTGGGTAGAAGGACGCTGGTAGCTATGGAGAGCCTGGCTTCAGGGATGAGTTGGTCCCTGAGTCGGTACAGGGTGCCAAGTTCCCAATGTAGGGTCCTGGTGACCTGGTCCACATGTTCCTTGTATGTGATATTCTGATCCAATGTTAGGCCTAAGTATTTAAGGGAGGGGACTATGTTAATGGCTTTACCAGAGAGTGAGGTTAAGGAGAGGGATGAGGACCTGTCAAATCCCAGGGATCTTGGCCTGAATAGCATTGCCTTGGTCTTGTCGGCATTTAGTACCATTCTGTTCTTACATAGCCAGGTCTCTAGTGAAGTGAGATCCTTTTGGAGTAGAATGTCCAGGGCAACCCACGTCATGCAGGGGTTGGAAGATGACAGTATCATCAGCGTACTGCTGCCGAGCTCTCCCGCGGTGGTGCGCGGGTCATTGGTAAACAAGAAAAACAGGAGGGGCCTAGAATTGAGCCTGAGGTACACCCTGGTTTAGGGGTAGTGAGTCAGACATGGTCCCTTTCAAGAGACCCTCTGTGCCCTGCCTGATAAGTAGCTCCCAAACCACTTCAGGGCATGATTGTCTAGGCCTATATTTTGCAGCTTCTGTAGCAGCAAGTTGTGGTCGGAGTCGGCATTGGATAAGTCTATAAAAACTGCACCAGTAGGTATCCCTTTGTCCATTGCCCTGAGGCGTCATCTGTGAAGTTAATGAGGGCAGTGTCAGTTCCATGGTTTGTTCTAAATCCATGTTGGGAGGGCAGGAGCTGATGAGCTTCCAGGTAGTCCCTGAGTTGATTGTAGATGACTCTTTCTTGCACCTTAGCAAGTGAGCAGAGGAGGGGAGATGGGCCTGTAGTTGTTGAGCTTTTCCTTGAGCCCCCCTTTGTGAATAGGGACAACATTGGCATGTTTCCACGGGTCAGGGACTGCTCCTTCCCTCAGTGATCGATTGAGGAGCATGGTTATAGGCCAAACTAAGGAGGTAGCTCCTGCATTGAGTAGCTGAGGGTTGATACCGTCAGGTCCCCCAGACCCTTTCGGTTTCAGGTTCCTTAGGAGGTTTAGTACTTCAGTGCATTTAGCCAGTCTCAGGTGAAATGGGGGTCTTTCCATGTGAGGTGGTTCATCTGAGGTAGGGGGGGAGAGTCTGGGGAGACAGGCAGGTCTTGTAGGCCTTGAGGTCTGAGAAGTGCCTGTTAAGGGCAGCCGATATTTGAGAAGAGTCAGTTGTGAGCTGACTGTTAATCTCCATGGGACAGGACTCAGGCTTTTTGCTGCCCTTGATCAGGTCATTGATATGATTTCAGAATTGCTTGGGGTTGCCCAGGCTGGTTTTCTGGAGGTGTGTTAAGTAATCTCTCTTAGTGGGTTTTATGGCTATCTTGGCTTTGTTCCTCAGGGCTTTGTATTTAGCAAGATCTGCCGGGAGGGAGGAGAGCCCAAACTTTTCAGGTTCCCCGAGTAGCCATTAGGGCTTTGAGAGGGAGAGATCCACTGTAGCAGCTGCCTTTAGCCCTCATTCTCTTCATTGGAGCAAGAGTTGGCAGCTGTGGTTAGTTTGTCCTGGAAGTATTGCACAGCCTCCAGTAAGAGTAGGGAGAAGATTTATGGGTTCCAGTCCAGACTACCTAGGTAGCAATTGTATTGTAGTTCAGAGAACTTGGAGAAGTCACGGGCGGAGAAATTCTAGGTTGGACCTTGGGTGGTTTGTTTTTCCACATACAGAAGATTGGGGAATGGTCACTCAGGGAGTCAGCCATTGTGCCCGCACTCTGTATATTAGTGGGGTTAGACACCAGAGCCCAGTCAAGGGTGGTGTGGTTCTCAGTTTTGTAATTAAGTCTGATAGCCTTATCAACATTGCACAAAAAAGTGGAGTTAAAGGGGACAGGAAATTTGTGCTACATGGCAGCTGTTTGTAAAGTTCTTATTCTCAGAAACGATATGCATTCTCCTAAAGTATTCATATTTAACTGTACCTGAATAAAAAGTGATAGGTAAAACTGTAGTTTGCATTGTTGTGTTTTTATGGGCAGCATTCTGTTACAGTTCATTTAATGGAATCACTTATGTGGAGTTTTTACTATGTCACAATTTGTGTACAGAATGCTAATTATGAACTGCTGTCCTGTCAGAACCCTGTTTAGAGTTCTGTGCACAAACCATGACATTAGCTTTGTTCACACAGCAAGAGATTTACTCCAGCACTGTGTAATTCATTGTGGCAATGCATGCTGAAACGCTGTGGATCAGCGTTCGGACGGCATGGCCAATGGAATGCTGCATAGGCTCCCATCGAAGTTCTGACAATTCGAGGAGGATTCCAGCTGGGAAGGGGACATAGGTGTGGGTCGGGCTCCCCAAGACAGCGGCCAAAGATCAGGGATGGGTCTTCTGACCTGAGTTCAGTGAAACTTTTTTTCTGGGTCAGTGAACAAAGCCGAACTTATGGAAGTGTTTTTTATTGTAAACCGAGGGCTAAAAAGTGGAAAAAAACCACAGTCTCAGAGTTGTGCTATGATACTGGGTATGTGCTTATGCCTGTGTATATAGGCATGCCCAGTGTCATGACTCTACTCTGAGCCAGTGTTTCCTTTTTCACTATTTAGCTCTTGGTTTACAATAAAAAAAAACACTTCCCTGAGTTCAGCTTTGTTCACAAACCCAGAAAAAAGTTTAGCTGAACTCAGGTCAGAAAAATTGGGGTAAATTCTACACTGATAGGCACAAGTGCAGGCTGGGAAAAGCCTGTCACAGCGTTGTGGGTGGTGAGGGCAGTTTACATGGCAAAGTAAAATGCCACAAAAGCCCCGCACCACTACTCAATCCCAGGAAAAGAGGGATCGTGGCCATAACGTTCAGAAGTGCACAGCGGCAATGGTCTCGCTGCTGTGCACCTCCAATAATGCCAAAGAACTAGCAGTGAGAACGAGCATATTGTTAAAACTCCAAATTATTGGTTCCATGAAGAGAACTGTAACATAATGCTGCCCATAAAATCAAGACAATGCAAAATACAGTTTTTCATATCACTTTTTATTCAGGTGCAGTCAAATATGAGTGATTTAGGTGAATGCATATCATTTCTCAGAATGAGAACTTTATAAACAGCTGCCAGTAAGAAATGATTTCCTGTCCTCTTTAAGAACAGAATTAGGGAAGTCACTGATGTAGAGCAAAAAAGGAAGAGTCCATGTCACAGAGCCCTGTGGATCACCTTTACTAACTGTTGAGAAATTTGATATGAGGTTAGAAGTGTGAACACACTGTGACCTTCCTGAGGTATCACATCTGAAGTGAAGAAGCTCTTGCAAATTTAGACCAGCTGCAGCTATTATGCTGATCAAAAAAGATTATTATCAGTAGTGTCAAATGCATTTGTGAGATTGAGGAATACAGCTGGGCACACTTCCATATTTTCAAATGAGATGAAAATGTCATTCACAACTTTAGTAATTAACATGAGTAGTATTGTGACCGGGATGAAATCCTGATTGATACCTTGACAGATGTTTGTGGGGCTTCAAATAATGTTGAAGTTGAGGAGACACAAGTTTTTTAATAGAATTTTCAAGCAGACAGCCAAAATAGAAATTGTGTGGTACCACAATAGTAACGTCAGAGACAGTGCTGCCTTTAAAGATAGGGGCAATTGATGTTCTTTTCCAATCTTCTAGTAGTGCCCCCCAGTGATGGAGAGACTAAACAAGTACAGGAGGTGTTTAACAATGACAAAGGCAATCAGTTTATGGAAGAAATTATGCAATATAGCCAGGCTAAGGCCCTAATACAACTAAGACCAGCCACTGCTTTGGAGACTTCATATTCCTTGAAAGGCTTGAACATGAAATATGGATATTCGCAGGAGGCAAACTGTGGAAGAGCTATGGTAGAGGCAGGTAAGTTTGAGTAGACAGTATCAAAAGGTACACCTGCCTTTGAGAATTGTGATTTAAAAGCACCAATAGGCTACAGCTTCTCTGAGATTACTACATTATCAAATTTCAAGGACACTGGCAACCTCTCCTGTCACGTTCTTTCTGATTTCGTTTACTGGTCCACCAACATTTATGAGGGCACTGAAGTAAGTTTGGACTGGTAGATGTGCCTCTTAGCATTTCTTATAAAAGAGGCACTATCAGCTGTGAAGCATATGAAACTGCAGTCATTTAGCTTCTCGCTTGGACTTACATAGACACATAGACGTTGACGGCAGATGAGGACCTCTTCAGCCACCCAGCCTGCCCTTTTTATTCCTACCTAGTATGATGTCTGAATCCTATGACCATTTTAGCCCCTACCACCTTCTCTGGGAGGTCATTCCAAGCGTCCACCACTTTCTCTGTGAAAAAATGCTTTCTCACATTACCCCTGAGCCATCCCCCCCCTCCAACGTCATACTGTACCCTCTTGTCTTGTAGCATCTCTTACTTTGGAACATACCACCTTCTTGTACTCTGTTTGTACCAGTGAGGTATTTGTATGTCTCTATCATGTTCCTCATCCCCTTCCTTGCTTCCAGGGAATACCTATTTAACTGTTTTAGTCTTTCCTCATAGATCTTCTCCTGCAAGCCCTGCACCATTTTAGTTGTCCTTCTCTGCACTGCCTCCACCCTGTCTATGTCCTTTCTCATTTGGGTCCTCCAGAACTGGATGCAGTACTCCAGGTGTGGTCTCACTAATGTCTTATGCTGGGTTGCTGGAGATTCCAAGGGTGCCTTTGAAATCTTTGGGGGCACATGTATTCATGCACACGGCCCTGACCCTTTGGAATTCTCTTCCCCGTCAGCTTCGGGAGTGCACGACTGTGGGAGGATTTAAACAGGCACTGAAAACCTTTTTATAGTGTTAAGCTTTTAGTGGCACTGAATAATTTGGATCCTCTGTCATTTATTTTTAATCATTATGTTTACTGTTTTTATCATGGTTGTTTTTATTTTTTTGTAAAGTGACTTGATGGCCTGAAAGGCACTTTTGTGAAATAAAATTTATTATTATTATTATACAGGGGCAAAATGACCTCCCTCCTTCTACCTGTGATACCCCTTCCTCTGCATCCAAGCATCCGGCTAGCCTTCCCCAACATCTTTTCACACTACCTAGCCTCCTTTAGGTCATCCGAGATGATAACTGCCAGGTCTCTTTCCTGCTTTGTGACTGTTAGTACCTCCCCTCCTAGTTTGTAAGTTACCCTTGGATCCTTGTGTACTATATGCATGATCCTGCACTTTCTTGCATTGAATCCAAGCTTCCATGCTCCCGACCATTCCTCCAGTTTTTTAAGGTCCTCCCTCATCTTTTCAACCCCCCCTGGCATATCCATCCTATTACATGCCTTTGTATCATCTGCAAATAGGCATACCTTCCCCTCCAACCCCTCTGTAATGTCACCAGTATAGACATTAAAGAGGACTGACCCCATCACTGACCCCCTGCAGCACCCTGCTCATTACCTTTCCCTCGCCAGAGTGTTCCCCATTTACCACCACCCTCTGACTCCTGCCAGTAAGCCAGTTCTCTATCCACAGTACTATTTTAGGATCCACCTTTAGGTTGTCTACCCAGTAGTTTATCAGTCTCTCATGAGGGACAGTGTCAAAGGCCTTTTGGAAATAAGCAATAAGATATGGCTGGGTGTTGGTAGTACTGAGATACCCGCACACCCAGAGGCGTAGTGAGGCACAAGGCCACAGGCCAAGTGCCTTCAGCCTCTGGGTGTGTGTGTGTGTGTGTGTGCTGGTATCTCAGTACTAACAACACCCAGCCATCTCTTATTGCCTATATAAAATGCAACTTTTAAAGAAAGAACATTCCAAAAGCTTTCAAAGCCACAAAAAATATATACTAAAATGTTGCTAAATAATATAAAATCGTCCCTCCACGTATGTTTTTCACCTGTCAGTCATGTGTCTTTCTTCACACTCAATACATTGTGTGATTGTTGAACATGGAATAGAAGAATTCAAAGCTCTACATTATTCCAGTAGTAGAATCCCTTCCCCCCCAAACACACACACACACACACACACACACACACACACACACACACAAAGAATGGTAAAACCGCCCTAATCAGATCCCCAATGTACAAGTCCTCCCAGACTCTCTCAGCGATCACTCCCCCATTCTATTCCACTGGACATCCTCTGTTCCCAAACCCATAGCACAGTCCGCATGCCGGCGGTGTCTAATACCTGGTGGTCTGACAAAACATAAGGAACTTCTGTCCCAAATTGACTGGTCTCCTATACAGGCAACTCCTGACATTGACACAGCTCTCTCCTTCTTTACCCAAACTTTTAATAATGCCTGTGATATCTTTGCCCCGATGTTGACCCGCCGTTCTAAAAGGCAGAATGCCCCCTGGGTAAGCCCAGCTTTGATCCACCAACTCAAACATAGGGACAACCTATGGCACCGTGCCATTGAGACTGGCCGGCCCAGTGACAGACCAGTTATACTGCCACGAAACAAGTGCACTACGGGCCATCAGAAAG
The DNA here is from genome assembly GCA_016271365.2 of Neoceratodus forsteri. Lineage (NCBI taxonomy): Eukaryota > Metazoa > Chordata > Ceratodontiformes > Ceratodontidae > Neoceratodus > Neoceratodus forsteri. The sequence goes on along the minus strand of CM057458.1, from coordinate 1,398,344,928 downwards.
GCCAAGTCTGAGCACTATCGGTCCTCATCTACTGCCTCATGGGGGAACCCCAGAACCTTCTGGGATAACATTAAACAGTTAAATGGGAGTGCACACTCTCCCCCCACCCACCCAGATCAACGTTAATGGCGTGATCTTTTCAGACCCAGCCCTCATAGCCAACCACCTCAACACCTCATTCACTGACCTTAGCCCTATCCTCCCTACAAATTGTTTTGACCCTCCTCCCCCAGTGCCTGCCATAAATCTTTCTCGTCCTTATTTTCTCCTCCACCGTGTTTCTGCCCAAGAACTTAGGCCACACCTTGTCACTGCCCTCAAGAGTAAAATGCAGGCAGTGACACCCTGATCCGTGTATCCTCGGCTGGTCTTAGACACAGTCCTTACCCTGGTCACGTGCCTCATCAGCCACTCTCTTTGCCTGGGGAAGGTTCCAACTGCCTGGAAGTCACCACTGTCACCTAACTTTAAAGGTGGTGATAGAACTGTGGCTGGAAACTATCGGCCAATCTCCATTCTCTCTCCTCTCTCCAAGGCCTTGGAAAAAGTGGTAGCCTCTCAAATCTCTGACTACCTCTCCTCCTCCTCCTACAATGTCCTATGTCCTGAGCAGCATGGCTTCCGAGCGGGCTACAGTACCAACACAGCCCTCCTAGAGTTCTCCAACTTTCTCCACTCCTCCTTAGACACTGGTTCTCTGGCCAGTGCGGTCTTCATTGACCTCTCTAAAGCTTTCGACACTGTCTCCGCCCCTCTTCTTGATGCCCTTAGTCTCTCTGGTTTGCTGCTGGGCCTATCTCCTGGTGCACCAGTTATCTGTCTGACCACTCACAGCATGTAAAATTAATGGGACCTACTCAGACATCTGTCCCATCTTTTCTGGGGTTCCCCAGGGCTCCATTCTGGGCCCCTTACTATTCTCCCTTTACCTTAACACCCTTTCACGCTCTTACTCAGGGAACATTCTGTTGTACACTGATGATGCAGTCATCTTTGCCTCAAGTCGTAACCCTATTGCCCTCCAGGACTCGCTGCAGAAGTCCTTCGCTGAAGCCAAGGGCTGGTTCAAGGAACATAGATTGGTGATAAATCTTAAAAAAACAAAAACCATGTTCTTCACTCATCCTCAAAACAACTCCTGCAACTTCAAACTCCTCATTCACTCTGGGTCCTCTTTCCCACTCGAACAAGTTTGCTCCTATAAATACCTAGGGATCCATTTTGACCCCTCCCTCTCCTTCCATGGACACATCGCTGCCCTAGCCACTGCCACTAATATCCGATTGGGCATCTTACATCGGTATAAACACTGCCTCTCCTGGAGGCTCTTCGACTCGCAGTCACCTCCTCTATCCTGTCCCTAGTGGACTATGAACTGCCGGTATATGGTGCTGCTGATCAGGCCGCACTCCATAAAATTTTCACTACCTGAATAAGGCCTGCAGGTTTTATTACTGGGGCACCTGTTTAACACACACCTGTCTACTATGCAGCTAAAGCGCTGGTACTTGATCTTGTGGCGCCTCAAATACCTGACCTGTACCTTACAAAAAGACCCTCCTTGGGCTATCCTGCCTGGATTGACCACCACCATCCGCCCGCTCTGTCCCACTAGCTCATACTTGGACCTCTGTGAAAACCTCTCTGTTATCCCTAGAGCTAGGACCTCTCCACGGCCAAAGAGCCTTCAGCTTCAAGGCCCCCTCCTGGTTCAACACACTGCCCCCTCCATCTGCAAGCTCCAACTTATCTCGTGCTTCAAAACATCCTCACGGAACCACTTGTTAACACCAAGCTGTAATTACCACTAGTCAAAGTCGTAGCTCAGTACTTATGACAAAGCTTACTACTAAGCTGCTAAGGACAACATAACTCCGGTATTGTTTGCATCAATCCTACCTGTACCAGCTTGTTTGTATCTATGTCTTAAGTTACTGTTATACTGTGTTATACTGTTATACTGTGGATTTTCGTTTGTCTTTCTGTGACAAGGTACCTGTGTAAATGAGCCTATGGCTCAAAGGTCTTCCAAACTGCTGTCTAAATAAATAAATGGAATACAGGATTTCAGAATTCTTCATAGTTTCACTGGCATACACTCAAAGAAACACACACACACACATATACACACAGCTCACAAGTGGAGCCAGAACCTCAGTTTTTACCTGTTGCCCGATAAGGAACAGGGAGTCCTCTGGCAAAATGGTAGGGATAGGAGGGGGATTTTTCATGCTCATCAAAGAAACACCAGCAATGGAAACTGAATAGTACTTGATTTTTAAAATGTGTGTGTGTGTGTGTAAGGGGGGCTTATGAGTATAAATGACATTATATTATTTACTTACTTTAATTTATTGGACTTTTATTTTTAGGGCCTACTTGCAGTTTTTTATGTGTGAGTAAAGGCTATAGCCATGTTTGTGATGGGAATTACTCAAAATACTTGGGTTTCAAATACTTGATAATCACAGTTGACAGCACTATGTCTTACGCCTACCACATTGACAACATTGCAAAGGCAGTCAATTTTTGAATTGGCCTACTCCACAGGCATAAACATAGCTTAATCCTGAGGCTCTCATCCTTGCCATTTGCAGCTCAGTAGTCTTTCTCATGGATTATGGTGTAGTAATCTACAGATCTGCAATGGACACTGTCCTCTGCCTTATTATAGTCACCCCTAATAAGCATGTCGTCTCTCAACTGGCTGTGACCGATTTGCTCATACATGTGACCTCTATCTATGCCCATCTTAATTGACTCCCATTCATGGGTCGGCTCATGTACCAGACAAGCCTGCTGGCAAAAAAAGTGAGTATGGGCCTCATGCCTGCAGGAGTGCAGAAACGTCTCTCCACTTTCAAGGGCAGTTGTCCCACCAAAAGCTCTGAGAGTGCTGTCTTTAATATTTGTAGATGTCGTACCTCCCTAGGCCAAAGAGCCTATTCCTTCAGGGTTCCTAAATGGAACAACACTCTTCCATCTAACAACTCTTCTGCTACCACTCTAGGACACTTTAAACATGAGCTCCTAACATAGAAACATAGAATCTGATGGCAGATAAGGACTGCTTGGCCCACCTAGCTGGCCCATTTCCATACCTAATGAATAAGCTGCAGATCCTAGTTAACCAACAGCCTACTTCCTCCTACCCCCCACTAGAATTGCCTTGTGTCTGTCCCATGCAATCTTGAATTCCCCCACCATTTTTGACTCCATGACCTCCTCAGAAAGGCTGTTCCATACATCCACAACCCTCTCCTTGAAAAAATACTTCCTCACATTACCTCTGAGCCGTTTCCCCTCTATCTTCAAATTGTGCCCCCTTGTTCTTACTAACATACTAAAATGCCAGTAGAATAGGCCTAATGGTCTTTCGCATCTGCTTGTTTGGTCAGCCCCCACCCTGGGAGATGACCTTGCTGCCCCCTTCGTCTTCTCTGGCTTTTCCCTTCCCAGTTCCGGATATTCTCGCTGCATTGGATTTTGCTTCCAGAACCCTTCCCCTGTACCTGTCCCACCCCCTCTTGAACCTCTCCACTGTCTCTGCCTCCACCAGCCCCCTAGGCAGTGCATTCCATGGCTCCACCACCCTCTCAGTGAAGTAGCACCTCCTCCTTTCTCCCCTGAATCTTTCCCTCTCCAACTCCACCCATGCCCTCTAGTGGCCCCTTCCTCCTTCCTTCGAAGCACCCTGACTGTTCCTTCCTTATTTATCCCCTTCATTTACCTGAAGACCTCTATCATGTCCCCCCGGTCCCTTCTCTCTTCCAATGTGTAGATATTTAGCTCTTTGAGCCTCTCCTCATAGGTCCTGTCCCCCAAGCCCCAAATAATTTTGGTTGCCCTCCTCTGGACTCTCTCCAGGAGTTTAATGTCCCTCTTTAAGTGTGGCCTCCAAAACTGCATGCAGTACTCGAGGTGCAGCCTCACCAAGCAGTTATACAGAGGGAGTATCACTTCCCTCCTTCTGGAGGTGATCCCCCTAGCGATGCATCCCAGCATCCTGTTGGCCTTGGCTGCTGCCCTCCTACAAGTCTCTGAGTTGTTCATCTTGACATCCACCACCACCCCCAGGTCCCTCACAGCCATCGAGACTTGTAGCATTCCCCCCCCCACAAGGTGTACACTTGGCCTGGGTTTCTGGCTCCCAGGTGCAGTACCTTGCACTTCCCTGCATTGAACCTCAGCTTCCACTTTCTAGACCATCTTTCCAGAGCCTCCAGGTCCCCCTGTAGGGCCACCCTCCCCTCCTCCCTATCCACCACCGTCCCCAGTTTTGAGTCATCCGCAAAGAGACTCATCTCACTCATGATACCTGTCCTTATGTCAGAGACGTAGGCGTTGAACAGGAGGGGCCCGAAGACTGATCCCTGTAGGACCCCACTAATGACCCTCCTTGGGGATGAGACTATCCCACCAACTATGACCCTCTGGGTCCGGTCCTGGAGCCAATTGGCTATCCATCTGATCATCTGGTTTCCCACCCCCATTTCTCCCAGCTTATCCAACAGGCCCCCATGAGGAATAGAGTCAAATGCCTTGCTGAAGTCTAGAAAGAGGATGTGAGGACATCCACTGGTCTACCCAGGTCCAAGGCACTCATCACCCAGTCATAGAACTCCACAAGGTTTGTCTGACACAATTTCTCCGGGACAAATCCATGCTGTCTATTGTCCAGGCACCCTGACTTTTCCAGGTCCCCACCCAGCCTCTCCTTGACAATGCCCTCCATCACCTTGCCCACCACCAATGTCAGGCTGACAGGCCTGTAGTTCCCTGCCACCTCCCTTGATCCCCCCTTGTGGCTAGGCACTATATGCACCACCTTTCAGTTCTGGGGCACCCACCCTGTCCTCAAGAGAGATAGTGAAAAGCTCCGCCAGGGGTTTCGCCAGGACATCCGCAAGTTCCTTCAGCACTCTGGGATGTAATTTATCCGGCCCCGGTGCTTTTTCCATCTTAAGGGACCTGAGGGCTTCCCTCACTCTCTCTGCTATGATTTTCACTTCCGTTACCTCTTCTCCCTGCTTAGCCTTCCCCCCTCCTGCCAGTGATGCCTCCCCCTCTCCCCAGACCCGCCGATCGGTAAGGGTCCCTCCCTCCTCAGTATCACTGTCTCCTCCCATGTATGATGCAGCACCCCCATTTTCCTTGGTGAAAACTGAGGTGAAGTACTCATTTAATACCTCAGCCTGCTCCCCTGGGTCTTGTGCCCATCTCTCCCCTGTTTTAATCCTGCTAATCTGCCCCTTCACCCTTCATTTTTCCCCAATGTATCTAAAGAACCTCTTGTTCCCTCTCCTAATTTTCCTGGCCAGGTTCTGCTCCTTCCTTGCCTAAGCCACCCTCACCACCCTAGTGACCCTTCTAGTCATCAGCTCGTACTCCCCTCGATCCCTTTCACTCCTTGAGCACTTGAATTGCCTATGGCTGCCTTCTTTCCTGCACCACCTCTTGGACCTCCCTGGTCCACCAGCAGAGATTTTAGGCCTACTGCATTTTGTCTTACTCTTGCACAGGTGTTGGTAGCATCCTGCACCCTATCCTAATGATTTCCACCTACTATCAGCATCCATGTCTGACCCAATCCCATCCAAATGCTCCTTAAGGATCCTTCCCATTTCCTTAAAATCTGCCCCCCTGAAGTCAGTTACCTCTGTCTTTGTGGAGCCTTCTACCCCTCCTAGGTCCAGGCAGAACCAGACCGTGACATGGTCACTCCCCGCCAATGGGTCCCTTACCTCCAGGCCCCCAATCTGGTCACTGTCTGCCAGGACCACATCCAGTACCCACGCTTCCCTGGTCAGTTCCCCCACCTGCTGAGTTAGGAACGCATCTTGAAAGACATCCAACAATCTCTGTTCCCTGGCCACTGAGGATGTCATAGTCTCCCAGTCTGTTCCTGGCAGGTTTAAGTCCCCCAACACCACCACACTTCCCCTGCTTAGTCTGCAGTGTCTCCCAACATCTGCCACCAGAGTCTCCTCCCACTGCTCCGCCATTACAGGGGGTCTATACACCACTCCTATTTTTACTCTCTTGCCCCCCCCTTGTTGTCAAGGTGACCAAATTGCCTCCACGGTTCCCTCCGCCTCCTCTACCCCCCATGCCAATGCAGTTTTGACTATCATTGCTACCTCCTCCCTCCCTCCCCTGTCCTTCCTGAACATAGTGTAACTCTCCAGGTTCAGGTCCCAGTCGTGTCCTCACGGTGGCCCAGGTCTCAGTGACCACTGCCACATCCACCGCTCCCTCAGTTAGCATCGCCTGGAGCTCAGGCATTTTATTGCCCTAGCTCCTGGCATTTAGCAGGACTACATTCCACCCTTTCCCTATACTTCCATTTCCCCTGCTCGTATTCCCATGGGGATTCTGTTTTCCCCTGGCCTGCACTTTACCAGTCGGCCTTTTCCCACATTTCTCCAGCTCCCCAGGGGGGTGAAAACAGAGTCTCTCCCTTATCGGCACCCCCTCGACAGCCTTTTCTCCCATCCCTCCCCCCTTCACAAGTTTGAACCCCACTTTTCACCTATGAACCCCTCTATTTCAACTTAGGACTCCCATCCCTCCACATTGAGATGGAGCCTATCTCTAGCATACACCTCCTTATCCTCCCAGGTCTCCCCCAGTCCCCATCAACCCATACCCTCTGGCCTCACACCACTCCCTGAGCCACTGGTTTATCTCCCTAATCTTCCTTTTGTGTTCCCCACTAGCCCTTGGCACCGGCAGGATTTCTGAGAAGGAAACTGTGCATCCTATGTCATGACAGATCCTGGCAAGCTCCCTGAATCTTGCCTGTATCTCTAGCTCGCTGTTTCCCTCAATGTCATTTGTACCCAGGTGGACTAGTATGTCCGGGGAACCCCCACAATCCTTTGCCAGCTGATATACCTCGTGCTTGGCCCTGTGCACCGTTAGTCCAGGGAAGCATTTTGTTCTAAGTGGCCAGGCTTCTTCCTCCCTATCCCATTTGATACCCCTAATCATAGAATCCCCCAACAGGAGCACTCTGACTGCTCCTTTTCCTCCACTCCCCCCCTTCCATGTCCCTCATCCTTTCTACCGGCCCCTCCACCCAGACGGCTCCTTGTTCCTCCCCCTATCTGGGTGCCACATGCCGCCCCCTCCTTATTTACCCTGGCCACCCCCACCCTTCTGATCCTATGCCTCTCCTCCTTCCGAGTATCTTTCTGTACCTCGCTAACCCCCCCTCACTGCTCGCGACTGGTCCTTCTCCCCCATCCGCTAAACTAGGCTGGCTCATCCTCCTTTACTTCCTGTCTCCGTTTAGTCCCTCCTTGCTTGTCGTGCTCCCCTGGCCTAAACCCTCAGCTCCCTTTACTGTATCCTCCTTGTACTTCTGGTCCTTCTCCTTGCTCTTTCCTCCCAACTGGTCCTTCTCCTTGCGCTTTCCTCCCTCTTCCCCCTGCCCCTCCTGCTCTGATTCACTGCTCCACCCATTTTCCTGCATTCCAGGTTCTTCCCGTTCCTCCTGCTATCCAGCCCCCGCCTCCTGCCCCCCACTCCCTTTCCATCTCTAACCACCCCTGTCATGGCTACATCACCCCCTCATCCTCAAGCAGAAGAAGAGAATTGAGCGTTACTGAGCGTAAGGTCTGATCCACCTTCCCGCCTTGCTTCCTTCTGTCCAGCCCGGCCATCTGCCTACTTCCCTGAGAATGTTGTCCCTCTGGCCCCCCTCTGTGAGGGTCCCCAGTTACCTGCCTGCTTCCTTGGTAGTGTCCTCCTTTTGGGCCCTCTCTGCCAGGGTCCCTATGTGACCCTGAGTATTCTCCTGCACTCCATTCCCTATGCCTCCTCCTAGTGCTTGGTGCAACCCGTGGAAGATCCTCTGCCCCTTCCCCAACCATACCTCCCCCTTCTCCCAGCTGTCTCCTAATCCCCGCAACCTCCTCACTAAGCTGTGTCAGCTGGTAGCACACTGGGCAACCACTGAACTTCCAAGCTCAGTCCAGTATCATGGCAGCTCCACACCCTGTGCACCCCTCCACCCTCCCAAAGATGCCGGCCCTAATGACATGTGGTCCCATCCCCCTCCAAGTAGGTTTCCTTGGGTGAGCCACCAGGTTCCCCACTAGTCCAAGATACACCCCTACTGCCTAATCAGGTCACCCGCTAATCCTAGATACAGTCCCACAGTAAACCGGTAACCCTGTTACTAGGTGCAGTACAACACAGTAAACTTACAAGGGAAGTGAACAACTCCCTAAGCTCCTCTCTCCCAGCCTTTAAATCCAACCCCCAGTGGCTAGAACTACATGAGCTGCACCTGCAGCCTTTCCCTCCAATTGCAGGGCAGGTGTTCCCCTATAAATTAGCAGAGCTCTGTGGGGGGAGGGAGGGGTCTTGAGCCTACACTGACTCTTGAGAGAGTGTATCAGCCCTGTGTCTGCCCTCCAAGACCTGCAGCCAAAGAACCAGTCCCAAGCAAATCCCACCAAACAGGTTTTAAATCAGAAGAAATAGGCCTCCAAGCGCAGCCTGTTACACAGTGAAACATCCAACAAATGAGCCACTTACAGCCACCAAACCAGTTTCAAACTTCCAACAGCCCCCAAAACAATACCCCTCTAGCCCCTTAGAAGTAAGAAAGAAAGAAAATAACCTTCTACCAAGTAAAATCCACAAGAAACCCTGTAAAAACAAGAAGAAGCAGGTATTGTCCTGGAACACAACTGATCCTGTCCCCTTCCAGTTCCTTGCACATCTCTTTTTCTAAAAGATACTACCCTCTTGGACTCTGTTGATTCCCTTGAGGTACTTGAAAGTTTCTATCATGTCCCCCCTCTCCCTCCTTTCCTCGAGGCTATACATATTAAGCTCCTTTAGTCTCTCTTCGTATGTCTTCCGGTGCAGACCTTGCACCATTTTGTTTGCCCTCCTCTGGACAGCCTCCACCCTGTCTATGTCTTTGCGGAGATGGGGTCTCCAGAACTGCACGCAGTACTCCAGATGGGGTGTCACCAACTGTCTGTACAGAGGGAAAACAAGTTCCTGTTTTCTACTGGTGATGCCTCTCTCTATGCATCCCAGCATCCCCCAGTCCTCCTTACTGCCTTCTCATATTGCTTGTCCACCTTTAGGCCATCTGATATAACTACCCCCGGGTCCCTTTCCATTTTTGTTATTGTTAGTATCTCACCCACTGTTGTGTACTCTTCCCCTGGGTTATTGTATCCCAAGTGCATTACTTTGCACTTATTTGTGTTGAATCTAAGCTGCCATACATTTGGCCATTCCTCCAACCTTACCAAGTCCCTTCTCATCCTTTCCACCCCACCTTGTATATCAACCCTGTTGCAGATCTTTGCATCATCTGCAAAGAGCCATACTTTTCCTTCCAGTCCCTCTGCAATGCCACTTATAAAGACATTAAAAAGGACCAGACCCAGTACTGAACCCTGCACCTGCAATACCCCACTAGTAACCTCCTTTCTTCACTGTGGACTCCGTTTACTATCAACTTCTGCATCCTGTTGTCCAGCCAATGTTTTACACAGGCTACCACCCTGGGACCCGCTCCCAGGCTGGCTAATTTGTTTATTAATCTTTTGTGTGGGACTGTGTCAAATGCCTTGCTAAAGTCTAGGTAGACCATGGCCACAGCCCCTCCCCGGTCTACTACTTTGGTCACCCAGTCAAAGAAATCGTTTAGATTTGTCTGACAAGACCTTCCCACTGTGAATTCATGCTGCCTTGGTTCCTGTACCCCACTAGCCTCTGGGTACTCAACAATTCTATCCTTCAGAAGTGATTCCATCATTTTCCCTACCACTGAGGTCAAACTGACAGGTCTGTAATTTTCTGCTTCTGTCTCCTTCCCGCTTTTGTGAATGGGAAACACATCCCCGCTCCTCCAGTCCTCAGGTACCACACCATCCTCCCATGATTTGTTAAAAAGGATAGTCAATGGTGTTACTAGTTCTCCCCTTAGTTCTTTTAGAATTCTGGGGTGAATCCCATCAGGCCCCATTGTTTTGTCCACCTTCAGTTTTAGGAGTTCTTTCAGAACCCTTTCTTCTGTGAAAGAACTGATATCGACCCCCCTATCCAGAGTGCTTCTATTGACTGGATTAGGTACCTCCACCTCCTCTTCGTTTGTGAATACTGAGCAGAAGTATTCATTCACTATTCCAGCTTTTTCACTGTCCCTCTCTGCCCACCTACCCTCCTCTTTATTTGGCCTCAGTACCTCTCCCTTTGTACCTATAAAAGTTTATGCCTCTTCTTAACTGAGTTGGCTATCTTTTCCTTGGTTTGGGCCTGTGCTATTATGACTGCCTTCCCTGCTTCCTTCTTCTTTAACTGATACAGTTCTCTGTCCTGCTCCTTCCGTGTTTCCTTATACTTCCTGAATGCTATCTTTTTCCTCCCTAACCTTCCCCGACACCTCTTTTGAGAACCATAGTATTTTTTTCTTTCATTTTGATTTGTTTATTTGCTTCACACAAAGGCTTGTTGCCTCTGTGATGGCAGTTTTGATGTGTCCCCATTGTTGCTCCACCCCTCCTTCTTGCCTGTTATATAGTGCTTTTCTGAGGCACGCTCCCATTTTGTCAAAATCAGCCCTCCTGAAGTTCAGTACCCTCACTTTTGTATGACTTGACTCTACAGATAAGTTTATTGTGAACCATACTGTTTGGTGGTCACTTGTTCCCAGATGGCTACCCACTTCTAGATCTGAGATCCTCTCTCTGTCCCCCATTTGAGAGTAGCAGGTCTAGGATTACTCCCTCCCGAGTGAGTTCCAACACTAGCTGAATGAGGCATGCCCCCTGTAGGGCATTGAGAATGGCCCTACTCTTGGATGTGGCTGCAGCAAAGGTGCTCCAGTTAACGTCTGGCATATTCAGGTCCCCCATCAGCAATATCTCCCCTTTCTATGCCATCCTAAGGATACCTTCTATCATTTCCTTGTCCATTCCTCCCCTGAGATGGGGGTCTGTATACAATCCATGTGTAGATTGTGATGCTATTTCCAGTCTCCAGGGTGACCCACAGTGCCTCCTCTCCTCCCTGTTTACCCTTTAGTTCCGTTGCTTTGATCCCTTCTCTTACATAGAGAGCTACTCCTCCTACTCTTTATTTTTTATTTATTTTATATTGCAATCAGTTTACAACCTTTGAGCCAGAGGCTCATTTCCAAAGGTACCTCGTCAAGAGAAGAGAAGATAATACAAGTACAAAATACATACTATAAGAGAACATATGCATAAAGATGCTGGCATACATGGATCCTGGGTACAGGTTACATTGGTTGCATTATAAGGTGCAGATTCAGGTATTATAGACAAAAGGGTTGGTTACAGGGTTTAGCAGCATAAATATATGACATTTGCAAAACGAAACAGTCAAAACAGGTTCCATGGTATTAGTTACAGAGATAGTAAAACATGTGAACAAGGACAGCACAGCAGGTAGTTTGATTCGGTAACAGTAGTGCAGTAATATTCTTCTACCTTCCCTGTCCTTCCTGTAGATTGTGTACCCTGGTATGTTGACATCCCAGTCGTGGTTCTGTATGTACCATGTTTCTGTGACTGCCACGATATCCAGGCATCCCTCTTCCATCAAGGCCACTATTTCGGGGAGCATTTTACCTAGACTACGAGCATTGGTACTCATTACCCTCCATTTTTTAATGGCTTCCTTTCTTTTTGCCCCATCCCTGTCCTTACTGCCTTTTTCTCTATTTACCCCTGCCCTTCTCCTTATCGACTGCTCTAGCTTGGTGTTTACCTCACTAATTACCCTGATTTTTTTTTGGGGGGGGCTGGGATTTACCTTCTCCTTTGCAGTGCCTCTCCCCTTGGCTAGTTTAAATGCTTGCTAATGAAGCATTTAAACCCTATCACATAGGAGCCTGGGTCCCCTCCTAAACAGATGCAGACCATCGTGCCAGTATAGGCCTGCATCCCTCCAGGTGGACCCCCAGTCCCCAATGAAGTCAAAACCCTGAGCTCTGCACCAGTTTTTCAACCACTGACTGAATCCCATGGTGCGGGGCACCCTAGCCTCATCCATACCATAAACAGGCAGCACCTCTGAGAAGGTTACTGTGCATGCTACTTATCTAAGGCCCCTTCCCAACTCCAAAAACTCCTCCTGTACTGGTCTGATTCCCTTTCCCAGCCAGGTTATTTGTCTCTAGGTGGACAATGACATCCAGCTCCCTCCCCTGTGTAGCTGCTCCGGTGATCCTGAGGATTCGCTCTCTGTCTCTCCAAGCCATGGTGCCAGGCAGGCACGTTACCTCCCTCTCCCCTCCCTTCCCCAGTTCTACCCTCCTAACAATGGAGTCCCCCCACCAGGAGTTGCTTCTTTCCCCTCTGGGGTCCCATGCCACCCTCCTGTGGGTCTCCTTTGTGGAGGTTCCCAGCATCCTCCTTGATCTCTACTGTGGGTACCTCCATAGAGGAGCCCACTCTACCAGTATGACATATGAATTGTACATAGGTACAACTGGAGGGATCTGCCTCTGTTCCACCATCCTCACCCTCCCTGAACCCACTGTGGTCCAATCGCTCCTCTTTCTTGGCAACCTCTGAGGCAGCGGCAGTGGCCCTGGTGGTCCCTGAGTGGGAAAGGAGGTCTTCTGAATCCTGGCCAACTCAGCCTGGAGATGAGCAGTTTCCTCCCTCAGTCCACAGAGGTACCAGCAGATGGGACATCACCGCATCCTCCACAAGGTCTCCCAGAAGTCTGCTGCTCAACAGCCACTGCACTGCATCACTCCCATCATGTCTTATTTGTGGCTCCTTAACTGTTGTGTTGCATACTTACTCTTTCCTTTCTCTCTTTATTTTATTTATTTATTTTTTTATATAATTTTTTTTTTTCTCCCTGCTTTGCTACTGCCTCCGTGCCCTTAAAGCTCCTGATCTTCCTGTTCTGGGACAGTAAGTTCCTATATTCCTCAGTATTCTCCTTCTTACTTGCTCAGAGTCAGATCTCCAGCACCTAGGGGGGATGGAGAGCTACTCTTTTCCTTCTAGGATGGTAAACTACCTGGTTGCTAAGTCAGGTTGTGATTGCTCTCCTATTACACTGCTTTGACAATGATAATTTTACAATCTCTCTGTTACTTGTAATTTAGCACTGGTATCTGCATACTTTGTATGTAGACTGAGTATCTCTCCTCTGCCCTCTTCATACAATTGCTGTCCCCCCACCCCACCGTATCAGAATTAAACTTGTTTTGTTCCCTAATTTGTACTTTCCCAGTGTATATTGTTTATTATTGGAACGTTTATATAAACAAAAGCTAAATAAATAAATAATGTCTGACTCTGGATGGTTCTCCCTCCTGTTGACTCAGTGTAATTTCTCTTGTTTAACTGTATTTATAAACCCTGACATGGAACGTATGTAATGAGCTTGTTCTCAAAGGTATTGTTCCAAAATAACAATAAATAATTAAATTAGGAAGTAAGTGGCTTATGAATTCTGTGAGTTGCCCTGTTTGGTAGGGACTTGTTTTTAACCATTGGTGGTACTCTCTTACTGCCATGGCTAGAAGAACATCTCAGCCAATCAGGACACAGAGATTTCCTTCCCCATTTTATATGTCCAGATAGGCCACATCCACCACCCCACCCTGGTCCACCTCCCTAGTCACCCAGTCAAAACTCTCTTTTAGATTTGTCTGGCAGAACCTCCCCTTGGTAAAACGATGTTGTCCTGGGTCAAGTAGTCAATTCGTGTCAAGATAATCAATTAACATTTCCTTCAGCAGGGATTCCATTATCCTGCCCACTACTTGAAGTCAGGATGACTGGCCTGTAATTTCCAACCTCATCCCTCTCACCACCTTTGTGGAGTGGGATGACATCTACTCTCACCCAGTCACCTGGCTCTTCCCCTGTCTCCAGCGATAAGTTAAACAACACCGTGAGGGATGCAGCTGAGTCTTCGCGGAGTTAATTTAGCACCCTTATTCACAGTCAATTCATGAGTAACTTGGAAAAATATAATAAACTGAATAATTTTCAATTGGGCTTTAGGAGAGGTTTTTCGATGAATACTGCACTCACGAAATTCATAGATCTAATTTGATCTCCCCTAGGGGAATTGAGGCCCGTGGGTGTGGTTTTTGTCGACCTCTCCAAAGCTTTTGATCTAGTTGATCATTTTATTATGATATACAAGTTGAATCAAGTTGGTGTAGCAAATGAACTGCTGAAATGGTTCCATTCATATTTAGAAGATAGATTACAGATGGTGGTTGTGGGGGGCAGGTGGTCTGCACCCTTCCCAACGTTTCGTGGTGTACCTCAGGGGTCCATTCTTTTTCATCATATATATAAATGAACTCCCGAGTTTAATGAAGTCTACTTCAATCAGACTGTACGTGGACGACACAGTCCTGGTTTCTGAGGGAGTAAGTGTTGGGGAGGTTGAAGCCAGGTTGCAGTCAGATTTTTATATCTTGCAAAACTGGTTTTCCTCTTCAAATCTGATTATAAACTCAAAGAAGACCCGGACTGTGTCATTCAGTTCAGCAATACCCAGGAAATGCCTAAGGATAAGGTTTTGCAGATATACGTAGTACAAAATGGTACAAGCTGACTCAAGTTCCTGCGTATAAATAATTAGGGGTCATCATAGACCAAAACTTAGCTTTTGAACAGCATATAAATGGACTAATTGGTAAAATTAATTCTAGGATAGGTGCCTTAAAGAGAGTAACAAACTGTACCAGTAAAAAATACAGACTGACCATAGTCAACCAACTGATCCTTCCATTGATTGACTATGGATGTCATGTTTATTTTCATGCAAATCATCATTTACTTAAAAAACTTGACACTTGCTACCACAGGTTGGCTTGGTTTATATTACAATGTAAATATGATACTCATCACTGTTTGACGTATAAAAATTTAACATGGTCATCTTTGGAACTTTGTAGACTAGAAAGCTGGGCTAACTTTGTATTCAAAATTTGTAAATTTGGTTCCCTTACAGCTTTAGCTGGAAAGCTAACCCATCTCTTACATCAATTTAATTTGAGAAAAACAAGGGCTAAAGAATTTGAAGTCCCGAAAATAAAGAATAAATTTGGAATAATGTTATTCCAGTATAAAGCGTCCACAATGTGGAATAGTTTACCAGTAATAGTTAAAACCCAAGCTATGACAGTGGGAAAGTTCAAAATAGTGATGAAGTGGAATTAATTTTTGCTGTACCTGTATCAGATGAAATATGGTTATTTTTAGACCATTCTTATAGATAGAGCGTATGTGTATTTATCTGTCCTTTTTTATGGATTCTTACTGTTTCATATGAAATACTGTGGTTCTTCATGCCTTAAAATAGGCTAGTCTTGAAAAGAGGGCCTTATTAGTCCTAATGGCATTTGTGAAATTGTACTATTCACTTATTCCTGTCTAAATAAATCTTTTACTACTACTACTACTATTACTACATCATGGGACTTTTTAGCAACATCTCAGACTTTATATTTTATCTTTAATAATAGAGGTGATTTCAAAGTTAAACCAGGGCAGAACTGACTGCATACTCTGAAGCTTTTCAGAGGAACATGTTTATTGATATTTGATGAGAGAGACTGTTTTAAAAAGTCCCGGTTTTCATGGATTGAGGGGCAGATGATGCCAGTCCTGCCTATTTACATAAGAAAGACAAGTCTATTCATTACGTTTTTTGAAGCTACTTTTGAGGGTAACTTGGGGGTGGTACACAGGTTGAGAGCCGTATCTACAGCAATCAATGTAGCAGTGGTGCTAAAAGGCACTTTGAGAATTTGAGAGAAAAATATTAAAAAAATGATCACGTTTTGAGTCCAAGTTCAAAAGCACCTCACTGGAGTCAGGATGTGTGCCACTGGACTGGAGGATGGATAGATAGATAGATAGATAGATAGATAGATAGATAGATAGATAGATAGATAGATAGATAGATAGATAGATAGATAGACAGACAATTTTATTAGGTTGGTCCTTCACTGAAAACATTTCTAACATCTGCAAAGTGCTTGAAGCCTTTAACAATAAGTTCCTTGCCCTCTGTGATCCTTTCATCCTGCTTAAAAAAATCCGGGTTAAGGGTTCTAGCCAAGAATGGGTCACCTCCAAGCTTTGCAAAATAATGAGGGATAGGGACGGAGACTGGAAGTTGTAATGAAAACACAAAACCCCCCAACTCCTCCAAGACTTCAAAACCCTCAGGAACAGGTGCAAATCTTCCACAAGATCTGCTAAATCCTCCTTCATCCTGGAAAAACACTGTGCTGCCCAGGGGAACCCTAGGAGGATCTTCAACATTTTTAGCAACCTTATTGGTAGGGAAATTTCCAAAGATCAAATTTGTCTTACCTCTGAAGGGACAACCACCACCGAGCCAAGCGAAATAGCCTCCCTTTTCAATAAATACTTCAGTGACCTCGACCAGTACAAGCCCAGCTCCACTTTTACCTTGTTTACCCCTGCACCCCTCCCAGTCTCCCACCCTAAGTTCCATTTCAGGTACCTAACCTCTGGTGAAGTGGTCAAATTAATCAGAACAAATGTCCCAAGACCATCAAAGGGCACTGACAACACTGACTTCTGAGTTCTCCATCTTGTCTGTGACTCCCTGGCCATCCCTCTCACTAACATCCTCAACCACTCCTTCTGCATGGCGTCCTTTCCAAAAGCTTGGAAGTGTGCCATTATTAAACCTCTTCACAAATCTAGTTCCAAAGATCTAGTATCCAGCTACTGTCTCATCTCCCTCCTTCCTCCTCTCTCCAAAATTTTAGAAAAGGTGGTCCACAGGAAAACCTTGGAATTCCTCTCCTAATACAATCTGCTCACAGAGGCCCATCATGCTCGACACAATAGCGAAACTGCCCTCATCAAGTTCACCCACTCCATAGACAAGGCTAACAACAACGACCTCCACACTGGTGCTGAATTCGTAAACCTCACCAAAGCCTTCGACCTGGTTGATCATGAAGTCCTCCTCCGTACCCTGGTTGGCCTCCATTTCTCACCTGAGGTCTGACTGTGGCTCAAGAATTACCTAACAGGCAGATCCCATCACACCATTATTGGCGGTGTCCTCTCTGAATCCTGCCCCATAAAATATGGTGTGCCCAAGGGTCCATCCTGGACCATCTTCTATTCTCTCTGGTCATTAACTCCCTGACTGACATTTGCATCACCTCAGAACTCATTCTCTATGCTGATGATGCAGCCCTTTGGGCACCCCTGTCGGCACTTATAAGTGTGGGGGGGGTGGCAAGAGCCAAGGGGGATTGGGCACACAACAAATTTGGGAGAGAGGACATTATGCCGACTTGGAGTGAGCTCCTCCGTCGGCAAATTGAACTGGAAGGGGCATGCTGACGGGATGATTGGGCACCCGTCAGCTTTTTTTTTTTAATTGAAATGTTTCACCAAGAAGGCGCACTGTACGGTGGGTGGCGGCTTTCCGTCAGCTTCCTGGGGACTGTGAGAGGCCAACAGAGAAGCCGTCACCATGGGGACACCAATCAGCTGTTTTGGTAGCTTGTAATGCAACAAAACAGCTGATTGTGTGGTGAGGTGACCCGAATTTTCTGGTGCATTTCGGCATTCTCCCTAACTACTGAAAGCAATGTGCTTCTTGCACATGTGTGCAAGCTACACAAAAATGAAATGAAAATGAAATTATTTATAAAGCGCCCATCTCCAGGGACTCTGGGTGCTGTACAATACAAGAACCACACAATAATACATATAAACAGCACTTCATCATTAAAACAGATTTAAAATTACACTATCCATCACTTAAAAAAAATGCATCAGTCTGTCAGTGAAAGCCTGTTGGAACAGGTATGTCTTTAATCCCTTTTTTAAAGGCTTCTACCAAGGGAGCCTCCCTTAAATAATCAGGAAGAGAGTTCCACAGAGTAGGTGCCGCCACTGAGAATGCCCTGTCCACAGAGTGGTGCAACCTAACTCTAGAAACTCCAAAGAGGCCTTCCCCGGGAGGCCTTCCCCGGCAGAATGGAGTGCCCGGGGCAGACGGTAGGGGACAAGGAGATCTTGCAGATAGACAGGTCCCCTTTCATGTAGGATCTTGTAGGTCAGAAGTCCTGCCTTGAAGACAATCCTCCACCTGACTGGGAGCCAGTGCAGTCTGCGAAGGACTGGGATGATACGCTCACACCGCCTCACCCCAGTTAACAACCTTGCTACCACATTCTGCACTAGCTGCAGCCTGTGGAGGTTGCCTCTAGATAACCCTAGGTACAGGGCATTATAGTAGTCCAGCCTGGAAATGATGAATGCATGCACCAGCATGGTCAGGCCCTCAGGCAGGATCAGGTCTCGGATTCGGGTGATGTTCCAGAGATGGTAAAATCTACTCCTGACAACGGCTGACACTTGTGCATCAAGTGTCAAACCATCATCCAGAATCATGCCCAAATCCTTCACCTGTCTAGACGGGGCATGGGGAATGCCCCCTAACACTAGGTCAGAGGGTAACCTCTCACCCACCCCCCGATTAACTGGATCCACAACCAGTACCTCTGTCTTATCTGGGTTAAGTCTAAGCCAGTTCTGAGTCATCCACGTCTAGATCTCATTGATGCAGCTGTTTAATAGAGAGGCTGAAACCTGGATATCAGGCCCACAGGACAAGTATAGCTGGGTATCATCTGCATAGCAGTGAAAACCCAGCCCATACCACCTGATAATGTTCCCCAATGGCAGAATGTACACCATGAACAACAAGGGTGCCAAGACCTAACCATGCAGAACCCCACAGCACAGAGGCTTCTGCTTAGATGAGGCTAACTCCATCATCACCCTTTGCACTCTGCCTGTCAGGTATGACTTGAACCATTTGATGACATTAATGGACAGGCCATACCAGAACTGCAGGCGGTCAAGTAACACCTCACGGTCCATGGTGTCAAACGCCGTAGAGAGGTCCAGGAGGACCAAGATGGTCTGGTCTCTCCTGTCCCTCGTCATCAGGAGATTATTAAGCACCCTTACCAGGGTGGTCTCCATACTATGCCCCGTATGAAACCCAGACTGGAAAGGCTCATAGCTGGAGGTGGCAAGATGTCTCTCGAGCTGTATGGCCACCACCTTTTCAATAACCTCCCCTAAAAATGGGAGATTTGAGACAGGTCTGTAACTGCTGAGGCAGTTCAGGTCCAAAGAGGGTTTCTTCAAACGAGGTCTAAGCAAGACCTCTTTTAAGGCCAATAGGAAGACCCCACTCCTCAAGGAACTCCAGATGACCCCAGCAATCACAGGTCCAATCAGGTCCACACATCCAACCAAAAGTCGGGTCGGACCTGGATCCAGCTGACATTGGGCTGGCCGCAGCTTTGAGATTATTTTCACCACCTCCTCCACCCTAACCAGCTCAAACTCATCCCAGACAGGAGGAGTGTTTTGACACATTTCAGGCCGGACTCTGCATCCCCTTTGAGAGGTACTCAAGGAGACCCCATCCCTGATAGAGGACACCTTGATGGCGAAGAATACAGACAGCTCCTCACACCTAGTGCTAGAACTTGCTCCCCCGACACAGAGACAGGCAGGATGCAATAGCCTGTCCACTGTGTGAAAGAGCTGTTCCTTGCCGTAGCAATTTTCCTAGACAAATATTCCATCTTCTTATGGGAAATTGCCCCTGATAGTAGACATAATGCGACTTCAGGGCCAATTTGTCCTCCAGCAGGCCAGATCTCCTCCAGCTCCTCTCTAACCTCTGTCCCTTCATCTTTAAACTCCGGAGATCCTCATTGTACAAAGGAGGTTTCCAGCAAGTAGACAAGGGATGTACACGAATGGGTGTGATGGAATCGAAGACCGCAGTAACAGCCCAATTATAGGTTGCCACTGCTTCCTCCGCTCCACTCGCACAAGCTGCCCCAACACTCGATAGGTCCAGCACTGCCAATAGTTCCATAGAGGAAACTCCTCTTAACGGGTGGTACTGGACCATCTCCACAGGAGCGGTACCATCTAGGGCAGTGCCCCCAAGCATGAACCTCATGGTGCTGTGATCTGACCAACATACAGGATCAACACTGAGGTCAGTCACATTTAGCCCCAAAGAAAAGACCAAATCCAGTGTGTGGCCACCTGAGTGCATAGCTATTGTTTCATTTTGTGACTTGCCAAGGTCCCCCATGCTCCCCAGGAGATCATTCCCAAAACCCAAGAGTCTGAAGCAGACTCAGGCATTGAAGTCCCCCAGAATTAACCACCTGGGAGACTCCAACACCAGGCCAGCGACAAGCTCCTCGATCTCCTGCAAAAAATCCTCATCCACGCTGAGGGGGTGATAGAGCACAAGGACCCTGAAACCTGCCCCCACACCATTTCAGGTGGCCACACACTCAAAAGATTGTGTATGACCTACAGGTAGCACCATGATGTTCAGACTGGTTTTAAAACAAATGGCTACCCCCCACCCCTGTGATCCTTCCTCGGGTTGTGTATCATGGAGTACCCAGCCGGCACCACCGTCTCCAAAATGGGGGTGGCATTTTCATCCAGCCAGGTCTCCGTGATACAAGCCAGGTCAACTGAGGATATCAAGTCCGCCATTATGGCAGTCTTATTCCTCATTGACCTAGCATTGCATAACATAACTCGAGTAAGATGAGGTGAGGCAGTTGAACCAGCTATCTGGCCACAATCCTTTGTGGAACCCTTGGGTATAGGAACTATACGTATTTTATATGTGTAGGATGGCACATGTAGTGCCGTTACACAAGAGCAGACCAAGGGACAAACCATGTAATTATCATCCGGCAAGTCTCACCTCCATAGTGTGCAAACTCATGGAAACGATACTAAAGGAAAGACTGGTGTTGTACCTGGTGGGCAACAGCCTCCAGGATGTGAGACAGCATGGGTTCATTTCGGGGAAGTCCTGTCAAACCAACCTGATACAGTATTATGACTGGGGGTTGACAGGTGAGCTGGATAAGGGACATGCAGTGGATGTTCTTTACTTGGACTTCAGCAAGGCCTTTGATTCAGTGCCTCATGGGTGGCTTGGGGGGATGCTAACTGGTGTATGGGTAGGGGAAAAAATGATGAACTGGATTACAAGCTGGCTGAGTGGGGAGCTGCAATGGGTGGTGGTGGGAGGGGAGCTCTCAACTCCGAAGCCGGTGTCGAGTGGGGTGCCACAGGTCTCTGTGCTGGGACCAGTCATAGTTTGGCTCTTCATATCAGACATTGCACATGGGGTTGTGAGCAAGGTAAGTCTGTTTGCAGAAGACACCAAAATGGGAGCAGTGGTGGATGGAGAGGAGGGATGGAAGCAGCTGCAGAGGGACCTAAGCAACCTAGAGGAGTAGTCAGAGAGGTGGCAGCTGGGGTTCAATGCAAAGAAGTCTAAGGTTATGCACTTTGGGGTGAAGAACCCAAAGAGAGAATACTGGCAGGGGAGGTTAAGCTGGGGATCACTGAGGAGGAGAAGGACCTGGGGTAATGGTAACAGAGACCATAAACAACATTGCCCAGTGCAGGAGAGTGACTGCAAAAGTAAACAAAATGCTGGGGTACATAACGAGGGGGTTTTCATCTAGGCAAAGAGAGATGATCTTGCCCCTCTACAGGTCACTGGTAAGGCCGCACTTGGAGTATTGTGTGCAGTTTTGGAAGCCATACCTGAGACTTGATATCAGGCTACTGAAGGGAGTGCAGAGGAGCGCTATGAAGATGATATGTGGAATGGAGGGGAGAGATTATGAGAGCAGGCTGGGAGACCTGAATATGGACAGAAGGGACAGAGGGGACATGACAGAGACATTCAAGTATCTGAGGGGAATCAATAAGGATGGGGCAGACGGGGTCCTTAAGCTAAGGACAGGGAGGGACACCAGGGGGCATGGGCTAAGAATAGATGAGGGAAGATTTAGGAGGGAAATGAGGAGACCAAGACACTATTTCATGGAGAGGGTTGTAGCAAAATGGAAGACACTACAAGAATGGATGGTATAATGTAAATTTGTGAACAGCTTTAAAAGGTCATGGGACAGGGAGCACGGAGAGTGAGGGTGGGGGGTGGGGGAGGCAGTGGGATGACAAAGGGAGGGGCGGGCAGCTACAAACTAGGGGTGCTAGATGCACACCGAGCAAATGTAGATAGACTGGGTGGTCTGTTTCTGCTGGCACATTCGTATGTTCGTATGTTTGGCCAGGAGTTGAAAAATGACAGCTATTTTGTTCAAGAGGTGGTGTGAAAGCATGGATATGTTAAAAATTTGGGGTCAGAATATTGAAAACTGCTAAAGTTATGAGTGAACTTTGAACATTTTCAATGTACATTCATAACTTTATTGTTTTTTATATTTTTACCCTAAATTTTCAACATAGCCATCTTAAGATATTAGGAGGCAATATAGCGCAGTGGTCTAAAGCTCTGAGTTGTAAATCTGGTGACATCCAGCAGACCAGACCTGGGTTTGAATCCCACTTGCGTACTGTGTGACCCTGAGCAAGTCACTTAACCTCCTTGTGCTCCCAGGTCGCTCCTGTAAAAAAGCTTTCAGCTTAGTGTGCTATACCTGGTTAAACAAATAAAAAATTAAAATGATCCACCTCATGATCATAAGTCCTGACAGGGGAAAACTTTCAAATTTTGCCCCCAAAGGTGATTTGGCGGAGTGACTGCTAAATCACCTTTTGGACTGGATTTGAAGAATTTCACCTACCTTGTTCATGGGGGGTGGGGGCCCAAAAAGGCACTTTGAGAATTTGGGAGAAAAATATTAAAAAATGGTCACGTTATGAATCCAAGTTCAAATGCACTGAAACACATTGACCGTGTGGGAAAGCCCTCCAGTTCCTAAAAAAGGGTAAATCTCCGGGGCCTAATGCTATTCATTCCAGAGTACTGAGGGAGTTGGCAAATGTTTTGGCTGCACCATTGGTGGATCTCATTAACTTGTCGCTCCAGACAGGGAGGGTGCCAAGGGTTTGGAAGCAGGCGCGTGTTGTGCCCATCCATAAAGGGGGATCGAGAGAAGAACCAGGAAACTATAGACCCATCAGTCTGATGTCAGTGGTAGCGAAGGTAATGGAGAGCATAGTTAAGGAAAGGCTGGGAGGTTTCTTGGAGGAGATGGGTTACCTGGATGACTGGCAGCATGGGTTTGTGCCAGGTAGATGGTGTCAAACATACCTTGTAGAGTTCTATGAGTGGGTGACATCAGCACTCGACAGGGGGAGACCAGTGGATGTACTGTTCCTGGACTTCAGCAAGGCATTTGATTCAGTCCCTCACATTGGCCTAAGGGAGAAGCTGGAGGTGATGGGGGTAGGCCCATTGATGGTTAGGTGGATTGGAAATTGGCTTTCATGCCCGCACTCAGCAGGTAGTGGTTGGAGGGGAGGTCTCGTCTCCTAGGGAGGTCATAAGTGGGGTCCCACAGGGATCAGTCCTGGGGCCACTCCTGTTTAATGCCTACATCTCCAATATCAGGGAAGGTAGCGGGTGTGAAATAAGTCTCTTTGTGGGCGACTCTAAGCTGGGGGCAGTGGTGGAGGGAGAGGAGGGAAGATTGGCCCTGCAAGAGGACCTGGATACTCTGGATAGGTGGTCCTGCATCTGGAAATTGATATTTAACTCTTCCAAGTGCAAGGTGCTACACCTAGGGTGGGAAAACCCCAACTATGTGTACATCCTGGAGGGGATGAGTTGCAGGTCATGGCAGGAGAAAGAGACCTAGGAATCTTGGTGGATAAAACATGAATAATTCAGAGCAGTGCAGGAGGGCTGTGGTCAGGGTAAATAGCATGCTGGGATGCATCACTAGGGTGATTACCTCAAGGAACAGGGAGGTGATTTTGCCACTGTACAACAGCCTGGTTAGACCACAGCTTGAGTACTGTGTGTAGTTCTGGAGGCCGCTGCTAAGGAGGGACATCCAACTCCGGGAGAGGGTTCACAGGAGAGCAACCAGAATGATCCAGGGCCTGGAGGATATGACATATGAGGAATGACTAAGGGAGCTCAATCTATTCTTGCTGGAGGAAACGAGGGACTGAGAGGACATGATTGAGGTCTTCAGTGGCAGTATTGGGATTTAACCCAAATTCCTGGTGTAGGGCTAAAATCCACAACATTCCAATCTCCAGGCCTTAGAGGTGAGTGTGCAACCTGCTGAGCCACTGACACTGCTGAGTATAACTGGTATAAATACTATATCTGCATATACATTCCATACTGAAAATGCAGTGCGAAATGCCAGAATGGAGATGGCACTGATGCGGGGGTGGGGGTGGCAGTAGTGTAAATGGTTAGTGAAGTTGCAGTGGGTGGAGTGGCAGAGCAGTGGAGAATAAAACACTACACAATGCAAGATAGTGTAAATGCAACTAAAGAGAAGGAAAGAAATTGATCAGTGACTCAAACCCCTGGCTTTCGACTCCAGTTGTGGGGATTGGCAGGTAAGGTTCTGGGGCGTCTTTGCCCAGGTAAGGTACCATAGCCTTCCAAGCAATGCAAATGGAAGCAGGTGTCAGAGAGTCTGTGAGGAGCAGCAGAGAGTACAACTTACTTAACAGCAGGATGCCATTCTAATAGGATGCTAATTACTGCCCCAGAATAGAACCATCTATGTTCCTTGCCCATAAGTATAGCAGAATGTTTCTGGCGCCAGGCGTTTTTGTGTATTCTGTAGTAATGGCTCTTGGTGCTTTTGCAGCAGGGTTTCTTTATTCCAATGTAATGAATGACAGCTTTCCTGAGTTTTGTTTGTGATAACTTTCAAAGTGCTGATTTAAAATGAAAATGCTCATACCTGCTGGTGGTGGTTTGATAGAACTCTGTCTAAGAGTTTTCACGTAGAAACATAGAAATCATTGGCAGATAAGGACCACCTGGACCATCAAGTCTTGCTCATAAGCCCTTGTTCTGGATTACTACTTCCGATCCGCCTGCTGCTGTACCTCTGTGGTTCCCCTATGCCTGCCCAAAGCATGTTTGAATCCATCCACAGTGCTCGCTTCCACCACCACCTGAGGCAGACCATTCCATGTGTCCACCACCTTCTCTGTGAAGAACTTCCTCACATTTCCTCTTAACCCCACCTTCCAATTTCATGTCATGCTCCCTTGTTCTTGTGCTCCTTTTGTATTGGAAAATTGGAAAATGTCTCCCCCTGCACCTTGTTTATACTGTTGAGGTACTTGAATGTTTCTATCATGTCCCCTCTTTCCCATGTCTCTTCCAGCGAGTACATATTGATGCCCCTTAATCTCTCCTCATAAGTCTTGTGTTGCAAGCCCTGTACCACCTTAGTCACCCTTCTCTAGACCATCTCCAGCCTGTCAATATCCTTATGAAGGTGTGGCCTCCAGAACTGTACACAGTACTCCATGTGAGGCCTGACCATGGTTTTATATAATGGCATCACTACCTCCCTCCTTCTGCTGGTGATAACCCTGCCAATGCACCCCAACATTCCACTGGCCCTCCCAGCTGCCTTAGCACTCTGCTTTGACATTTTCAGGTAATCTGAAATAATAACCCCATGTCCCTTTCCTCCTTTGTGACTGTCAGCAACTCCCCCCCATCCTGTAGCTTTCCCCAGGGTTTCTGTGTCCCAGGTGCATAATTTTGCACTTTTTTGAATTAAACTTCAGTTGTCAGTCCTCAGACCATTTTTCAAGCTTCCCCAGGTCCCTCCTCATTTTCTCCACACCCCTCTGGGGTATCCACTCTGTTACAGATCTTGGTGTCATCTGCAAACAGGCAGACCTTTCCCTCCAGCCCTTCTACAATGTCGCTAATGAAGACATTGAATGGGACTGGCCCCAGGACCGATCCCTGAGGCACCCCCACTGGTCACCCACTTCCCCATTAACCACCACCCTCTGCCTCCTGTCTCTTATCCAGTTTCTAACCCAGTTTACCACCCTGTCCCCCATGCCCAGCCTACCCAGCTTTTTTCTCAGCCTTCTATGTGGGACGGTGTCAAAGGCTTTGCTGAAATCAAGGTAAGCATTGTCCACTGCCCCACCATGATTTACTTCCTTTGTCACCCAATTGAAGAAATCAGCCAGATTTGTCTGACATGACTGCCCCACTGTGAATCAGTGTTGCCTATGGTCCTGGGCTCCGATGGCTTCTAAATGCCCCACTATTCTTTCTTTAAGCAATGTCTCCATGATCTCCCCCACTACTGAGGTGAGACTGACTGGCCTATAGTTCCCCGCCTTCTCCCTGCTGCCGGATTTGTGTAGAGGGACCACATGTGCCCTCCTCCCTTCTTCCGGTACCACCCCTGTGTTGAATGACTCGGTGAAAACGGCTGCCAGTGGTTCTGCTATCTCCCTTCACAGTTTTCTTAATATCCTTGGGTGTATGCCATCTGGTCTGATTGCTTTGTTCACCTTCAGTTCAGTGAGTTCCTGCAGGACTCTTTCCCACGTGAATGGAGTATTGTCCACCACTCCACCCCCTTGGTAACTGCTGTACTGGTGTGTCCCCTGCCCCTCCCTCTCTTCTGTCAATACTGAAGAGAAATATCTATTCAGTATTTCTGCCTTTTCCATGTCACCCTCCTTGCATTAACCTCCCTCTCCCTTGAGCCTTGCAATCCCTTTGTTTTTCCTCCTTTCGCTGATGTACCTGAGGGATGTCTAGTCCCCTTTCTTAATAGACTGAGCTAAACCTTCCTCATTTCATGCCTTTGCTATCCTTACTGCCTTTACCAGTTCCCTTAGACACTAGGTACTTCTCCCGGTCCTCCTCCCTTTGGGTCTCCTTATATTTTCTGAACCCTTTCCTTTTTGCCCTGACTTTTACCGCCACCTCTCTTGGGAACCACAGTGGCTTTCTCCTTCTCTTGCCTTTGGATACCAATCTGATGCATTGGTTTGTTACTTCTAGTAAGGCTTCCTTTAGATGCTTCCACTGTTCTTCCACCCCTCCTCCTGCCCCATTCTCTCCAGGGCTCTTTTGATACCCCTCCCCATTTCAGCAAAGTCAGCATTTTTGCAATCCAAAACATTTGTCCTAGTATGACTTGAATGAGTCTCTGTCCCTATGCTGAATCACACACACAAATGTGCAAAAATGTTTTTGTTGCTCCAAGCAGAAACTCATGAAAATTTACAAAGATAATCTACAGGCACAGACAAACACAATCAGCGGGCAGTATTGGTAGCAGTGTTTCAAATATTAGTATTCTGAATACCACAGCTAGCATACTCTGGTAGTATTCTAAACAATAGTAGAATATTGGGCCATGTAAACGCAGCATTTTCAGTATTCAAAATAAGGCATCCAGTCATTCATAAAACAGAGTACTTAGCATGCCCAAAGTCAAGCTTATTCAGAATACTAAGTTACGTGCAATCCCTCCATTCCTCCACCCCATTCATGGAGAGGGGTGGGCATGGCCTAGGGACCATCACATGTCTTGGGGTGTATATATATATATATATATATATATATATATATATATATATATATACATATATGGATATACAATGGTTAGCTGTCAAATAAATGATTTATCTACACAAGTGCTGTTTGACCTTGGTAACCTCACAAGTGGCGTAAGCCATGAGAGGTGTCTGAGGTCAAACAGCACAAGTGCAGATAAATCATTTATCTGACAGCTCACCGTTGTATATTTCATTTATGCAATAGGGATGCTTTCTGTCAATGCAGGAACATTTGGTTTTGACTGTTTATCTTTATTTTAAATGATAATTTCTGGGAGTTTTGGTTAACTTTCCTAGAGTATGTCTGCCTAGCATAGTGGTTACTATTGAATGAAACATCACTCATTTTGTAGAAAACTTCTTGCTGAACAAATGTCATGCTCACAGTACTATGCTACCTTTTTCATTTTAAAGTTATTCACACTTGTTTGTCAAAAAGGGAAAAGAAAATTTAATTTTATGCTGTTTTTTGCTAATTATAAAAAAACTAAAGCGTATCTATAAATGAAACACCACTCATTTTGTAGATATTTTTGTGCTGAACATTGTTCATGCTCACTGTACCATGCTATCATTTTTGTTTTAAAGTTATTCACATTTGTTTGTCAAAAAAGTGAAAAAATTACATTTTCTTCTGCTTTTTTGCTAATTGCAAAAAATCTATAAGGTACCTATACATGAAACACCACTCATTTTGTAGATAATTTTGTGCCGAACAATTTCTGTGCTCACAGTACCGTGCTATCTTTTTTCATTTTAAAGTTAGTCCCATTTGAATATGGTTAGTACTGCTTCTGAGGCCAAACATTCTAAATGAATTCTAAAGAGATTTGTGACATAGTAACTGTGTGTATAAATGGTCACTGTATGTATAAATTTATTTATACCATGGACCTCGGACACCGACTAATGAAAACGGCAGGCTGGCACCTTACCTCCGTTGTAAATCCTCTGATAATCACCGCAAAAGGTGCCAGCCAGCCGCATCTCAATAACAACTAAAAAAAAAATTTAAAATCATTCCGAGCCGCCATCTTCATTTCCTCGCTAAGTGCAAATCAGCACGGCACCCTCCCAGCCTCTTCCCCCAGCTCACAAAACATTGTTTTAAAAACTGCCTGGCATAAACACAAATTCAAGCTCGCATATCTCCTATAAAAACCTGGCAAACCTTTTCAAAATGTTCCTGTAATGCTGCCTGCATTAATTCCATCGCTGTTGCTGCACTACAAGTATGCTCGCCTCCCAGCTCCGCCATACCTCACAGTTACAGAAAAAAAATAAATAAATACATCATTCAAGCTGATTGCCCCAGCCAAAATAAAATAAATATGTTGGTCTGTTCCTGAAACCGAACCGAAGCAGCACTCAAGTCGCAGGGCACTTACTACAACAAACTGCTCCTACGCTCCCCGTCCTTCGGCCTGCTGGCACTGCGCAAATCCAACAGCTGGTCACCCGACCTAAAAGGTAACCGCCACCAGCAGTACAAAACTCAAACTCCGCAGTCCTCCTGATACCAGCTTGGCCAGGACTATTTTTTTTACTGTGCAAGGTTATTTGTAATAAAAACGCCTTATATTTTTCTTTTTAAAGATGCTTTTTTAATCAATTAAATATTTCACTGATGGCATAATAGCAATAAATAGCAGGGGATGTGGAGTTTATCGAGTTTACCACGGCTGGTGAAGATTTACCCACCGCCGCGCCGTGGGCAAACCACGCCAGCCGTGGTAAATCCCCTGATAACCCACACCCCCTCATGGCTTATTGCTTAAATAACGTATGGTAGAACGCTGTAATGTGCCAAAAATCATCATTTTACAGCGTTGTTACACTATCGATATGACATCACGCTCTTGTTACAGTATCATCGTTACGTCGCATCAGTAGTGTAACAACATGGAACACAAAGCTTTGTTGTTGCTAGGACACTCACGACGCCGACCGAATACATGTTTAAACACAAAAATGAAGACGACTCGTAGCAGGTTAGTCAAAAATGAGCATTCACTGTATAAAAGTAAACAAACAGCAAAACACTATACCTCTGCAGGCACTCAAAATAGCAATTATTGTGTTCTCTCTTTTTCAGCTGTGCGTGATCATTGGCGTTAGTTTGCAACACAGACCCATGCTTCATGGCACTCCTGATTGGCACAACCAACCACATGATCAAAATGCCATTTTTTTTTTCATAGACAGTATATTTAGTAACATCAACACCTTCTCTGCTGACCATACGTTTTACCATACACTGTAAAAGACAACGTATGGTCAGCGGTGTGTAACAACACTCAGTTTGCCTTCTCATGGTTGCCTTGGCACTGCTGTTAAACCTCTTGAGCTTCGCTCTCGAGGTTTAACAGAGTCACCAAGGGAACCACTCAAAGGCAAACCTAGCATTGTTACACACTGCTGACCATACGTTATCCTATATTTTACACATACAGTGACTCAGATAAATGCATTTATCACACTGAATATATTTATTTATTTTATTTATTTGAATGTTGTTAAGACCACTGAGACAAAAAAGTCCCCTTTTTCAGAGTCGACCTGGGGTCACATGTTACACAGCATCACAATAAGTATCACAAAGTAGAACATTACATTTCATCAGAATAACAAGTATTACAGAGCAGTACAATGTACATACAGTAAATTCAAGACATCTGTGGAGCATCATAAATTCCATGTTCAATTGTTGTCTATACATATATCTTACATTGTATATATTACATTTCATAGCAGCACGGCAGGTATCACAGAGCAGTACAATGTACAGATAGTAAATGCAATACATCTGTGAAGCATCATCAATTCCATGTACAATTGGTATATAAATATGGGGTATAACCATATCGAGCTATACCCAGACATAGATGCTACATAGTCTGGGTGTTGTAACAAGTGGGTAGGTGCATAGTGCAATAAATGTATAAAGGGAGAGGGTTAGCGGAAAGGGAAGAGGCGTGGGATAGGGTGGCAGGGACTGTGGAGGTAGAGGTGCATCAGCGAGAACAGGAGGAGGAGGAGGAGGGGGAGACAAGGGAGGCATATAGGTTGGACTTAAATGGAGGAAGAGTGGTACTGTTCAGGACAAGTGGAGGAAGGGAGTTCCAGCTAGAGATAGCAGCAAATGAGAAGGACCTCCTAGTGCAGGATAGGCGCAGTTTGGGTATTTCCAGGAGTGGTAGGGATGCTGCGCGCAGGGTGCGGGGAGTTTGTTTTGAGCTTATTATATCCCTTAGGCACGGGGGCGTGAAGTAGTGGACAAATTTATAAATAAGGCACATGGAGAAGTACTTCAGTTTAGAGTCGTAGGTTAACCAACCCAGAGAGGAGAGGAGAGGACTTCGCAGTGGTGCAAGCGGAAGTTGGCCCCCAGCGTGAACCTCCCAATCCCATGGTAGGCCTGGGAAAGGAGAGAGAGAGAGTTGGAGTTAGTAGCAAGCAGCAGAGGGGCTCCATAGGTCAGGAGGGGAGAGAGTGATGCGGAGACAATTTTAAGGCTGGAGGCAGGGGTGAGAAACAGTCAGATTCGATAAAGCAGCCCAAGCTTCTGATTCATAGATCTGACAATGTTGGAGACATGAAGATTGAAGGAGAGTGCAGTGTCCAGGGCGAAGCCCAGATATCTGAAGGACGTGAGTGTCTCCAGGGTGACACCCTTCTTTGATATGATATTGGGGGGGGGCGTCTTTTGTAGAAGGATGTCGGGAGAACAGCATGCACTTAGTTTTCTTAGTGTTGAGGACCAGCTGACGACAGCTGAACCAGTCCTCAAGGGAAGCAAAATCGTTGGCAAGAACCCTATTAATTGTGTCAGAGTTAGATGAGGAGTGATAGATAATGGCATCATTCAGTATAACCATATATGTCCACCCCATTGCATAAATATATATATATATATTTTTCCTCACTGGGAGTTCCCTAGCATAGCATAAACCCAGGCATTTAGTTCCTCAGAACACACTAGGACTCAGGACTTCTAGGTGCTTCGAATAAATCAAAACAATGGGCACCAAACTGTCTAGCACTTATTCCTTTGCTGGAGATTAAACTGCATAATTATGCATGGCACACATATTCAAGGATCTCAGTACATCAATCTACTGGTTCAGGCTTTATCTACTAGCTAGCATGGAGTTCCTGTATTTCCCCATTCTCCTCCAAAGCTATTGGAAATGTTTTCGTGGGGGCTAATTCCTAATCCCATCTCAGGCTGGCGTTAACTTGGATAGCCTCCATCACAACCTCTTGCTGGGATGAATGATAACCCTGTCTTGTCCCCTGCACTACCTAGTTTACCCAGTATTCATGTTTGTACTTACTTGAACATATGAACATATGAAAATACTAAAAAGCCAGCAGAATAAGGCCATTTGGTCTACCTAGTCTGTTCATGTTGCAGGGTCCATAGCTTAAGCTAGTGACCCTGCCCCCCAAAATTCTCCCTTCCTTTCCATCCACCCCTCCCATGTCTCTTACTTTCTTCTTATGTGTATCTCAGCCTCTCTTGAAGTTGCCCACTGTCTTCAGTGAGACCACCTCTGCTGGCAGTGCATTACAACTGGCCACCACTCTCTCCGTGAAGAAGTGCTTTCTTGTTGTTAATGCTTTTTATTAGTGTTTATAATAAGTATAGATACGTACCATACAGCATAATATAAGGAGGCAGTGAATATCAAAACACAAAGCAGTACATCCCAGTTACTGAGAATAATACATATATGACATTGCTCAGAACAATTGAAGCAGATAGGATGGCCATAAACATCGGACAGCATGAAGCATGTCACAGGCTCAGGACAGTAGGGTAAAGCATCAGATGTGTCCCCCAACTTCAGTCCTGTAAAACTGCAGCAGACCAAAAAGTCCATGCTACCTCAAGGGATCCTGATGCATAACCTCATCCTGGAAACAAAACAACAGTCCAAACAACAAACATGCACACAATACAAATTCCATAGCTAGATTATGTAGCATACACAGAGAAGGGAGAATTATCCAATATACAATACGAAAAACAGGTGGACAGGCAACATGTGGCTGTCTGGCACAGCCAACATTAATAAGCTGCTTAAAGCACAACCTCTGAACA
This sequence comes from Neoceratodus forsteri, assembly GCA_016271365.2. Taxonomy (NCBI): domain Eukaryota; kingdom Metazoa; phylum Chordata; order Ceratodontiformes; family Ceratodontidae; genus Neoceratodus; species Neoceratodus forsteri. The sequence goes on along the minus strand of CM057458.1, from coordinate 1,398,312,366 downwards.
TCGGCCCTCGCCCAATGCCCGCACGTGGGGATAGGTATGCTAGATATGGGGCCCAACACAAATAGGACTGAGCAATCGTATTGGCTACCACGTGGGAAAGACAATCAAGCTGGGCCATCAGGGAGAGGGAGTTAAAAAGCTCAGATGTGGAGGGTACCTCTGCAGTTCTCCAGCGGCTAAGGATGAGCCACTTAGCTTGCACACTGAGGAGGGTGAGCCACCTCAACTGTCTACGCTTCAGCTGGATGGTTTCAGGGGGGAGCCCCAAAATCCAAACCTGAGGGTCAAGTCCCACACCAGGGCCGAGAATCTGCTCCGCAGGACCACTCATCACCAACCAAATGGGGAGAAGTTGTAGGCAATGCCACAGTATATGAATGAGGTCCCCCACATGGGCATCGCATCTCTAGCACCGATCATTGTCCAGAATATGCAGATGGTGCAGTAGAGATGGGGTATGATACTAATGTGAGAGAATCTTATTTTGTATAAGCTTACTTCTAGCATCTGGAAGGAGAGAATAGGCAGTATGCCAACAGGCCCACCATTGGGCATCAGTGAGTGGTTTCTGGTGGGCTTTTTCACCACTTAGCTTTAGCTTGATTGGTGTAGGAGGGAAGGTGAATCCGAAGGCTCGCATAAATGAGGCTAGCTGTGCCTGTCTTAGCGAAGAGCCATTTGTACAGGGGGGGGCATAATCGCCATACTTTGCTACTGGGAGCTTCTTGATGTAGGCCATGATAGCACTGAGCAGCTGCAGATATTGCCAGAGTGCAGCTTTCCCTAAATTATATTTGGAATCAAATTCCTGAAAGGATTGCATATTGAGTCCATCCATACCCATCACTTGGGCTAATTTAAAAATACCTTTATCTGCCCAGTTTGCCCAGAAAAATGACTTCCCGTTGACCTAAAGGGAACCATTGTGCCAGATAGGCATCTCAGCTGGGGGTTGGGGGTCTGCATCTAATTTCTTATTGATTAAGTGCTATGTATGAACTGAAGCAGATATGTTGGGATGGTTCTGCAGACTTTTTGGAAGGGGGGAATAAATCAGGGCCGAAAGAGACTTCACCTGAACCAGTTCAGCTTCCATACCCACCCACTGCAGGGCATCCATTCCTGGCAGAAGGAACCACGCAAGGATTTGGGCAGTGAGAAATGCCCAGTTGTACCCCTCCATCCAAGGAAGACCCCAGCCACCATCCTTTCAATGCTCTCTCAATTTGCTCCTGCTATATCTGTGCCTGGAATTCTCACAAATAAAACTGGAAAAGGTTTTGCCTATGGCCTTGATCCAGTACGCCAGTAGTGCTGGAGGGATGTGTGATAGAGAGTGTACAGTAGCTTGGGAGCAGCTATCATTTTAATGGCTGACATTTTGCTGGCCAAGGTTAAGTGTAGTCTGCGCCAGTTGTCACACTCTGTTTTGATATCAGCTAACAGGGGCTTGATGTTATTATCCCAAAGTTCAGTTAAGTCCGGGCCTAAGTGGATACCTAAGTATACCAGCGAATGCGAAGCCCATTGAAGCCTAAGCTGAGATATCTGTGGTTGTGTGCATTGAACGTTGAGTGGCATAACCTCCGTTTTTGAACGGCTGATCTTAAGCCCACAGTATATAGCAAACTCTGACAGCAGATTGAGCAACGGAGGTATAGAGGTGGGGGCATTCGCCAAGAGTACCAAGAGATCGTCCTCATACATGAATGTGGAGAATACCCTGCTACTAATTGGGAAGCCCTTTATATCAGGAGATTGACAAATGGCTATTGCCAGGGGTTCTACTGCAATAATAAAAAGCAGAGGGGAGAAGGGGCAACCCTGTCTGTTGCCCCACCCAAGGGAGAAGGGAGCAGACAAGGCAGAGTTAGTAAGGACCCGCGTAAGGGGGTTGTTGAACAGGGCTGTGACCCAGTGCTTAAAGTTAGGTCCAAACCCCATAGCCTTGAGCACCTGGAGCAAGAAGTCCCATTCCAGGGAATTGAATGCTTTCTCAAAGTTGATCGTGACGGCTTCCACAGGAGTGGGGCATTGGTCCGCATATGCCAGGATTTTAATCATGGAGCGTATGTGGTCTCTGCTATACCTGTTAGGAATGAAGCCCACCTGCGATGGGTGTATGAGTGAACAAAGAAGAGGGCTGAAGCGGGTAGCCAAGATTTTGGTGAAAATGTTACTATCCGTGTTAATGAGAGATGTGGGGCAGTAGCTAGATGGGAGAGTGGGGTCTTTCCCCTTTTTAGGGAAAACCGTAATAACGGCTTCCCTAAGAGTAGGTGGAAAGGATCCTGTAGTAATGGCAGAATTGAAAATGTCACTAAGCAACGGGGCGATTTGGGGGGCTACAATTCTCCAGAGTTCAGGGGGAAAACCATCCCCTCCAGGTGCTTTGAACTGTATTCAGGGCTTGAAGAGCTGCAATCACCTCTTGAGCTGTAATTGGATTCTCCAGCGGGGTAACCTACTGTGGGGACAGCTGAGGGAGAGGAAGAGAACTTAGAAACTCACAGATTTCTAGGGGGTCTAGCACCCTGGAGGATGTGTAGAGGATTTTGTAAAAATCCACCATAATGGTATTAATTTGATCCTGATGCACCTGCACAGACCCCCCATGTCTCTTGGGCCAGGAATATAGCATTCAGCTCTGTGTTTGCGTAATCTGTAGGTGAGAACCATCCCCCCCATTCTCCACCCTCCTAAAATTTACGTTTCAGTCTCAGGATGGCTAGCTTAGCTTTCCTAGCCAAGAGATCATTAATATTCAGCTGGACCCGAGCTAGTTCTAATCAAAGAGGGGAGTGCAGGGCAGGGAAGGGGTGCTGCTTACACTTGTCCTCAAGGTCTGCCAAGCGCAATTCCAGGGTTTTAAGTTGTTGTTCTCTCTGTCTTCTATGATTGGCTGAAAACCCCATTATGGCACCTCTTATAGTAGCCTTCAGAGCCTCCCAGATGCATGCTGGCTCAGCGGATGAGGATGGGTTATCCTGAAGGAAATGCTTAACTTGGGTGGTAAGCCATGGAGGATGTCGGGGTCACGTAACAGCAGGGGGTCCACCCCACCAGCAGCGAAAAGGGGTGGCCATATGACCCCGCACCAGACTGTGCTGAACCAGAGCACGGTCGGATAGGACTGTCAGGAGGATTGAAGAGTCTAGTAAGGCAGGCATCATGGTGGAGGAGAGCAACCAGTGGTCCAGATAGGAAAGGGAGTTGTGGACAGGAGACATAAAAGTAAAATCTATGTCCTTGAGGTGGAGGACCCTCCATGCATCCTGGAGGTCTAAATCAGCTGCCAGTTGCTGAAGGGCTAGCCTAGCTCTCAGGTGCTGGTCTGGAGTGTCTGATCTCCGGTCCAGAAGAGGGTTTAACGGGAGGTTAAAGTCACCTCCTACTACCACTTGGGACCTCGGGAGAGGCTACAGATTCAATGGCTTGTGCAAGGGAATGAAACATTTTGGGCTGGTCTTCATTCAGCCCATAGGCATTGGCAACCACTAACGGCCCTTCCGGGGTATTAAAGAGAGCCACCACCCACCTACTAATGGAGTCCTGCTTAACTTTATGCTGTGACCATTGCAGAGACCTGTGGAGCAGAATGGCAACCTTTTGCTTGTACAAAGAGGCCAAAGAAGAAATAACTTGACCAACCCAAGCATGCTTGAGTTTGTCATGATCATTCTTCTTGAGTTTGGTTTCTTGTAGCAGGGCAATGTCTGTTTTCAGCCTTTTGAGATGAGCAAGCACCTGCGAACGCTTAACTGGCGTATATAAACCCCGCACGTTCCAGGTGGTAAAGTAGATGTCAGCCATAATCTGCCATAGCATAAAAGGCATAACCAGGAAGCAGACAAGAATGATGAGTAAAGGCTGGAAGCGGGGGCTGCACCCATTGAGGTGTTTCTGCACCGTGGCCTGCAGCATACCCTGTCCCAACAAAGTGCCCCTGTGCAGTATTAGGCTGTACACACTGAGGATGGTGTGCATACAATATAACAATAAACCAACAAATACCAACATAAGTAGAAAATCCAAAACTATATACAACAGGCCAAGCTTGGGCCAATAGGAAGCCCCGATGTATAGTGTCAGCAACTGAATCTGCAAGACTTCCTCCGGCTCCCCTGGGGTGGTATGTAAGTGACCATTACAGTCAGACAATGGGGATCCAATTCTCTGTGCCATTGGGGAACCTGAAAAGACAGGGGTCTGTCTCTCATATTTTCCTGACACCCAAGCATTGGACACAGACTCAGAGGGTATATAAGGAGCATGTGGGGCAGCCAGCCCTGACAAATGGAAACCCAGTGAGACTAGTCGTGGTGGCAAAAGTGGCCCCTGTTGCTGGGCTGGTCTTGAGCCCAGGGCAGTCTGTAGCTGGATTAGTGAGGGGTTACCCAGAATCTGACAGCAAACAGGGTGCATATGCTGGGATCCATCATACATGAAGAAAAATAAAAGGGAAAAAAAACACCCCGGAGGAGGGGGGTGGTATCACACATATCCTCCCACCTATCCCTCTCCCCAATCCCAATATAGTAATTCAGCAGCTACTTAGCCCAAGAGACAGGTAGGAGAGTCTTGGGTGCCCTGTGCTTGGGCCTCATCCATGGAGAGTTTGGTCAGGCTTTGCCTTACAAGGCTTGAAATGGGTGGTGAGGAATGTTTATCCAGCTCCCCAGGAGGGTCACCACAATGTCCGCCCAGGATCTGTTCACTGGAGCAGCAGGAGTTAATGCATCCTCTTCAGGTAGTGTGAGATCCAGGCTCGTCTCCCCCGTTGACTCCTGGGTATCCAGCTGCAGAGGTGCATAGAGGTTTGGAGTAAAGTAGGCCGCAGGTCTGAGCTGGGTTGAGAATGAAGCTCCCCCTCTGGTCTGGAATTAGGTGAGCTCACTCGGGCAGCCCAGTGCTGCCGCCTGGTATGACGGGTGGAGGGGTGCCACTTTCTGGACCGCGGAGGTAGTGTGACCTCAAAGATCTTAACTTCTGGTTTGTCCAGGTTGTCCTTAGGTGTTGGCTGGTTGCTTTCTGGCTCCTGAGAAGCAGCTGCAGCAAAAGGATCCATAGGAGGGTCAGTACCACGAAAATCAGCTGGATGTCGTGCCTGAAGGAAGTCCATGAGGCTTTCAGGTGTAGCAAACATTAAGGGAGCACTATTATGAATGACCCGCATCGTCGCAGGGTACCGCAGAGAGAAGGAGTAGCTATGCTTATGAAGAATCTTTCTAGCAGGCCCATACTCCTTCCGACTTTCAGACAATTTCTGAGAGTAGTCCTGAAATATTTGTATCTTATGACCCTGCCAAATGATATTGTTGTTGTTTCTGGCTGCTGCCAACATGGCTTCCTTCTGCCTGTAGTCCAAATATTTTGCCAACAGTGGCCTAGGTCATTCCCCCGGCTTGGGAGGAGGTGCTAGCGAGTGGTAGGCTCGTTCAATCTCAGGCCTTAAATCTTCAGACAGGCACAGGAGGGAGGGGAGTATCTGTTGCAGGAAGGATACTGCATTGTTTTGCTCGACCCCCTCAGGAAAGCCCACAAATCTCAGGTTGTTGCAACGACTTCAGTTTTCAAGATCATTGACCTTGTCTTGAAGTAGATGGATGAGTTTAGCTTGCTCCCGCATGGTTGCCGAGATGTCCTGTATTGCTGCGTCATGCGACAACAGCCACCGCTCAGTATGAAATATGTGGACTTCTGTATTTTGTGAGGTCTGATTCATCGCATTAACTGCCAAAATGAGTTGGGCCATCTGGGCCATTAGCTGCTTAAACATGTGCTCAGTATGGGAGTTTTCACCCGTAGCTTAAAATGCATAGGCCATAACTGAGACCTGGCGCTGTGGCACAAGTGGAGGTATTTTCTGGCGGTTTAAGGCACTCGCAATGAACACCGTCGCACAAGTACATACCGGAGAGATTCCACCATATTTCTGCACAAGCTGGTGGTCAGAGAGAGGGACCCTGATGCCGGAATTCGACAGATTTACCACCGATCACAGAAAGCTCAGCAACTAAGTGGCTATCTCGGTTCGCTGTTGGCCACGCCCCCCAAAAAGTGCTTCCTAACCTCCCTCCTAAGTCTCCCCCCTCCAGCTTAAGACTGTGCCCTCTCTCTGTACTCTCTGTCCATACTTAGCATGTATAGTCATACCACATAGATGGGCTATTCGATGGTGTCAGAGTATGGCTCTGCCAAGTGTCCTGTTCCCCATTATCCTCACCTAAATTATAGGCACGTCTACATAGTACTTATCTGCACCACCAGCGTCTATAATGCTGCAGCCACTTGATTTGCACTGCCGCTGACCTATGTTCATAGAAACATAGACCTTGACTGCAGATAAGGACCGCTTGGCCCATCTAGTCTGCCCATTTCCTACCTACAGGATAGGCCGCAGATCCTAGTTAACCAACAGCCTATTTCTTCCTACCCCCCACAAGAATTGCCTTACGTCTGTCCCATGCATTTTTGAATTCTCCCACAGTTTTAGACCCCACAACCTCCTCAGGAAGGCTGTTCCATGCATCAACTACCCACTCTGTGAAATAATACTTCCTCACATTGCCCCTGAACCTCCCCCCCTCTATCTTTAAATTGTGTCCCCTTGTTCTTGCACGTCTCTTTTTCTGAAAGATGCTACCCTCTTGGACTTTGTTGATTCCACTGAGGTACTTAAAATTTCTATCATGTCCCCTCTCCTTCTTTCCTCAAGGGTATACATATTAAGCTCCTTTAGTCTCTCTCAGACGGCTTCTCTTGCAGACCCTGCACCATTTTAGTTGCCCTCCTCTGGACTGCCTCTATCCTGTCTATGTCCTTGCGGAGATGGGGTCTCCAGAACTGGACGCAATACTCCAGATGGGGTCTCACCAATTGTCTGTACAGATAAATAACAACTTCTTGTTTTCTGCTGGTGATGCCTCTCCCTATGCATCCCAGTATACCCCCAGCCCTCCCTACTGCCTTCTCACATTGCTTGCAAACCTTAAGGTCATCTGATATGATTACTCCTAGGTCCCTTTCCTTTTTTGTTATTGTTACTACCTCCCCCCTCATTGTGTATTCTTCCCTGGGTTCTTGTTTCCCAGGTGCATTATTTTGCACTTCTTTGCATTGAATCCAAGCTGCCATACTTGACCATTCCTCCAACCTTGCCAAGTCCCTTCTCATCCTTTCTACACCTCCTTGTGTATCAACCCTGTTGTAGATCTTTGTGTCATCTGCAAAGAGGCATACTTTCCTTCCAGTCCCTCTGCAATGTCACTTATGAAGACATTAAAAAGGACTGGACCCAGTACTGAACCCAGCGTACTCCCCAATTAGTAACCCTCTTTCTTCAGAGTGGACTCTATTTACAATTACCTTCTGTGTCCTGTTGTCCAGCCAATGTTTTATCCAGGTTACCACCTGGGACCCACTCAAGGCTGGTTAATTTGACTATTAATCTTTTGTGTGGGACTGTATCAAATGCCTTGCTAAAGTCTAGGTAGGCCATGTCCACAGCCCCTCCCTGGTCTACCACTTTGGTCACCCAGTCAAAGAAATCTATTAGATTCGTCTGACATGACCTTCCCACTGTGAACCCATGCTGCCTTGGGTCCTGTACCCCACTGGCCTCTAGGTACTCAACAGTTCTTTCCTTCAGAAGTGACTCCGTCACTTTCCCTACCACAGAGGTCAAACTGACAGGTCTGTAGTTTCCTGCCTCTGTCTTGGACCCACTTTTATGAAGGGGAATCACATCCTTCCTCCAGTCCTCAGGTACCACACCATCCTCCTATGATTGCTGCCTCCGACAAGATATCTTGTCCTAAAAACCTATGCGTTCTAAATCTTCTGGCAGCCTAAGGGTTAAAAAGAGTAGCCAGTGGTTTCACTAGTTCCCCCCTTAATTCTTTTAGAATTCTGGGGTGAATTCCATCAGGCCCCATTGCTTTGTCCACCTTCAGTTTTAGGAGTTCTTGCAGAAACCTTTCTTCTGTGAAAGGACTGGATAGACCTCTATCAAGAGTGCTTCTGTTAATTGGATTGAGACTTCCTCCTCTTTATGAATACTGATCAGAAATATTCTGCTCAGTATCCCTGCTTTTCACTGTCACTCTGCCCACCCACAGTTCATTCTATTCAGCCTCACTATCCCTCCCTTTGTCTTTCTCGCTTCGCTGATGTACCTATAAAGGTTTTATTCCCTTCTTAACCGAGTTGGCTATCTTTTCCTCAGTTTGGGCCTTTACTATTCTGACTTCCCTCCTGCTTCCTTCTGCCTTAACTGGTACAGCTGTCTGTCCTGCTCCTTCTGTGTTTCCTTATACTTCGGAATGCTATTTTTTCTTCCTGACTTTCACAGCCACCTTTTGAGAACCATAGTGGCTTTTCTTTCATTTTGATTTGTTTATTTGCTTCACACAAAGGCTTGTTGCCTCTGTGATGGCAGTTTTGATGATTCCCATTGTTGCTCCACACCTTCTTCTAGCCTGTTTGCTAGTGCTTTTCACAGGCACTCTCCTATCTTGCCAAAGTCAGCCTCCTGAAGTCCAGTACCCTCACTTTTGTATGGCTTGACTCTGTAGCTGAGTTTAACGTGAACCACACTGTTTGATGGTCACTTGTTCCCAGATGGCAACCCACTTCTAGATCTGAGATCCTCTCACTGCCCCATTTGAAATGCGAGGTCTAAAGATTGCTCCCTCATGAGTGGGTTCTGAAACTAGCTGTCTGAGGCCTGCCACCTGTAGGGCATCAAGAATGGCCCTGCTCTTGGATGTGGCTGCAGCAAATGTGCTCCAGTTAACATATGGCATATTCAGGTCTCCCATCAACAGTATCTCCCTTTCTCTGCCATCCTAAGAATGCCTTCTATCATATCCTTGTCCATTCCCCCCGACATGGGGGTCTGTACACAACCCTGTGCGGTTGGATGCCTTTCCAGTCTCCAAGATGACCCCACAGTGCCTCCTTCCTGCCTGTTTACCTTTTGGCCTCGTTGCTTTATCCTCCTTTACATAGAGCTACCTCCCTCTTCTCCCCTGCCTGTCTCTCCTGTAGGTTATGTACCCTGGTATGTTAACATTCCAGTCATGGTTCTCTGTGTACTATGTTTCTATGACTGCTGTGATATCCAGGCATCCCTCTTCCATCAAGGCCACCAGCTCAGGGAGCTTGTTGCCCAGACTACGGGCATTGGTACTCATTACCCTCCATTTCTTGATGGGCTTACCCCTTTTTGACCCATCCCTGTTCTCATTGCGTTTGTCACTTTCTCCATTTACCCCTGTGCTTCTCCCTATTGACGTCTCTATATTGGTGTTTACACTTACTAAAGACTTTTGGGGGGCTAAGTTCTCCTGCTCCTTTCCAGTGCCTCCCCTTGGCTAGTTTAAATGCTTGCCAATGAAGCATTTAAACCTATCACCTAGGATCCTGGTTCCCTCCTGGACAGATGCAGCCCATCATGCCAGTATGAGGCTTGCATCACTCCCAGGTGGACCCCAGTCCCCAATGAAGCCAAATCCCTGAGCTCCACACCAGTTTTTCAACCACTGATTGAATCCCATGGTGCGGAACACCCTAACCTCTCCTACGCCATAGATGGGCAGCACTTCCAAGAAGGTTACCATGTGCTACTTGTCTAAGGCCCCTCCCCAATTCCACAAACTCTTCCTGCACTTCTCTAATCCCTTTCTTAGCCAGGTCATTTGTACCTAGGTGGACAATGACATCCAGCTCCTTCCCCTGTGCAGCTGCTCCGGCAATCCTGAGGTTGCTCCTGTCCCTCAAGCCATGGTGCCAGTCAGGCACCTTACCTCCCTCTCCCCTTCCTCCCCCAGTTCTACCTTCCTAACGATGGAGTCCCCCACCAGGAGTTGTTTTCTTCCCCTGTGGGGTCCCCTGCCACCCTCCTGTGGGTCTCCTTTGTGGAGGTTCCCAGCATCCTTCTTGGTCTCCACTGTGGGTGCCTCAATAGAGGAACTACACTTTGCCAGAATGGCATAGGAATTGTGGAGAGGTACAGCTGGAGGGATGTGCCTCTGTTCCACCACCCTCACCCTCCCTGAGCCCACTGTGGTCCAACCACTCCTCTTTCTTGGCAACCTCTGAGGCAACGGCAGTGGCACTGGTGGTCCCTGGATGGAAGAGGAGGTCCCATAAATCCTGGCCAACTCAGCCTGGAGATGAGCAACCTCCTCCTGTTCAACACTATTGCAGAGCCATGATCGTGGTCCTACTGCATTGCAGCTATTTTTTTCAGTTAGGTGCTGAGGCATACATGTTGGGAGCATTCTGGTCATTTGAGCGCTTATTAAATCGTCAAAGAAGAAGAAAGAGGAAGCATGACAAGTATAGAGACACCAGGGTGACTTCCCATACTTGCTGCCACCCTGCAGCAGTTCTCCTCCTGTCAGGTTTATCAGTCATCGGAATATTATAGTGCAACTGAATTGCACGTACACACACAAACAGGCAATCCCATGAACACAGAATATTATGGTGGTGACAGTTCAATTAACAATCTTAGCACCAAAGTGAAGGATGCATGCTTAAATGCTATAAAGTCAGAACAGTATATGGTAATAACCTATCCAAAATGCTTCAACAAGCAATGTTGTAATTTGATGTGGTACACATGGAATGCTTTCATCATTTTCATTATAGCCAGCCCAGGCACGATTTCTAATGTTACAAAATCCATTTCCAGGAACACTTTTACATAATAGGACTCTGATCTGCAGGGTCATACTTATGCGCCTGGCAGAAGTGATACACAGAAACACAGTTTTCCAAGTCAAGTACTTAAGCTCTGCTGAAGACAAAGGTTCAAAAGGGGTTGCATAAGCTGAGCAATGCAAACATTAAGGTCCCAAGCAGGGCAGGGTCCCTGAATGGAGGGCTGTGTGAAGCAATCCTGAAAACTTGGAGAATCAGGTGAGCTGAAAGAGAAGAGGGCTTACCTGTTGAAATAAAGGCAGACACAGCTGCCAGATGCACTTTAGGGTAGCTGGTCTCAGCCCTAAGGTATTTAGATGGACCATGTAATCCAGGACTGTGGTAAATCAGCAGATTCTGGGGAAACATGTTTTCCACAGCACCACATGGACAATCTTCCATTTGAATTATAATAGCCCTGGTAGAAGGTTTTCTAGAAGCTTCTAGGATGTCCATTACACCCTGGGAAAGGTGTAAATCAGCAAACTCTAAACTTCTAGAGCCAGGCCTTGAAATTGAGAGATTTGAGGTTCAGGTACCAAACCCTTCCTGAGCACAGGTTAACAGGTTGTGATTCCTGGGAAGACAGAGGGGAAGATGGACTGCTAAGGACAGCAGGGTGGTACCAGGTTGTCTGGGCTAATCTGGGGCAATCAGGATCATCTTGCAGGGTTGAGACCTGATTTTGACTAGCACTTTGAACAGCAGAGGAACAGGGAAAAGTATAGAAACTCCTTCCCAATTGAGGACTAAGGCATCCAGAGGACTGAGCCCAACACTGGGGCCTGCAGCAAAAAAAGGGAAGTGGAATTGTCTGGGGTGCAAAAGATCTATCTATGGGGTGCCCCATCTGGCAAATACCACCTCCAGGACCAGGGGGTCCAGTGACCATCGTGATGGCCCTGGGAAACCTGCTGAGAGCATCTGCCAGTACATTGTCCTCGCCTGGAGATGAACTGCCAAAGGGAGGTGTTCAGGAGTAAGCCAGAGACCACAACTTCATTGCTTCGGTGCACAAGGCCGTAGACCGAGTGCCCCTTGCTTGTTGATGTATCACATTGTGGTGGTGGTGTCTGTTCTGACCTGTACCACTTTGTTCTGAACAGACTTGGAAAAGCTTGAAGTGCTAGAAAACTGCTCTGAGTTCCAACAGATTGATGTGGAGCAGGGATTCCTGAGGACCACAACCCCTGGGTAGTGAGGTCGCCATGTGAGCTCCCATCCCAAGAGGGATGCATCTGTAGTAAGGATTAAGGAGTGAGACTGGGTGACAAAAGGAACCCATTGTTGAGATTGCTCTGATCCTGCCACCATTGTATGGCCTGGATCAGGTTCAAGTCACTGGATCAATTTGGTTAGAGGTATTTCCTTTGGACCAAAAGGCTCTCAAATGGAACTGAATATCCTCATCTAAAATATTGCTCCTGCACCACTGCTGTAGAAGCAGCCATGTGCCCCAGGAGCTGTCGAAATGCCTTGCTGGTCGAGACACCTGCAGGGTGAATGAGGAGGCCAGAGAGACCAGGGTCCTTGCGCTGGCCAAAGGGAGGAAGGTCTGGCTTTTCTCTGTGTTCAGTTCTGTGCCTATGAAGGTGAGGAGCTGAACAGGCTCTAGAACTGACTTTGAAAGATTCAGAAGGAAACCTAAGAGTGAGCAGTTGCTGAGTTATCTGTAGGTGTAACTTGACTTGGTCTGGGACTGGCCTACTATGAGTCAGTCGTCCAGATAAGGGAAGATGGCAATTTTGCCTTCTTAGAGAAGCAACCGTTACTGCCAGGCATTTTGTGAACACCCCTGGAGCGGAGGTGAGGCCAAACGGCATTGCTCTTGAACTGGTAATGGCCTGAGGCAGCTCGAACCTGAAGTACTTTCGGTGGGAGCTTCTGATGAGAATATGGAAGTAGGCATCCTTGAGGTCCAGGGACGCTAGCCAGTCCCTGGCCTTAAAGAGGGTAGAATAATTTCCAGAGTCACCATTTTGAATTTTGGTTTTAAAAGGTGCTTGTTTAAGTATCTGAGATCCTGATGGCCACCATTCTCCTGTCTTTTGGGGTAAGGAGTACCTGGAGTACAACCCTTGCCCTGGTGTAGGGTGGAACCTTTCCACGGCTCTGAGAGCCAGGAGGAAGGGACCTCTGCTCTAGGGCAAGTGTGCTCTGGAGGATTTCAGGTAGAAAGGATCTGGTTCTCATCTTTGAAACTTGAAGCTGAGACCAGTCCTGGCTTACTACTTCCAGGACCCACTTGTCTGATGTCAGAGACCTCAGTCCTAGACAAAGTAAGCCAGCCTGCCCCTACAGGTAGTTGAGAATCGCCCTGGCAACCCCATCAGGGTGCCTGCTTGGCAGGGCTTTGGGCTGAGGGATGGAAGCAGGCCCGTTGCACCCCTGCTGCCTGCCTCCCTCTGAAGAACCCCTCTGGGCAAAAGCTGAAGAGGAGGCCTGGCTTGTAAAGGCCTATGAAAAGGCCTGCCCCTGCCCCTGGAAGCTGCCTTTGAGGAGTGGCCTGCCTTCCTGGCCTGTGCACCCTATAGGTGGTCCCATACTCATCCATTTTTTTCATGTAATTTCTGTCTGCTCCCAAACAGAGAATTACCAACAACAGGAAAATCCATGGCCTTAGTCTGGGTATCCTGTGACAGGCTAGTACATCTGAGCTGCAAGCCATCCTGGAAGAGCCACAGATGTAGCCATGACTCTTGATGACACATCATTTGAGTCCACTGCAGCATGGAACCGCACCTTGGATGCCTCATACTATCAGCAGCCACCTGCTCCAGCTCCTTGGCAAGCTGGCCAGGGACCTGTTTTGCAAGAGCCATAACAGTATCCCATCTGGATTTCTGGCATCTAAGTAACGCCATATAATTTGCCTGTCTGAGTCCCAAGGATGCTGCCATGTACTGTTTCTTTGCCATGGCATCAACCTTCCTGGAGTCCTTGTCTGGGGGGTGTGAGGCCAAGGGGATATTTGCCTTGTCACAGGCTGCAGCCTGCACTAACCCCACATGGCTGCATTGTTGTGTAAGGAACTCTGTATCAGAGCCTGACAATGTGTACCTCTTGTCCATTCTCTTATCCACAGGAGGTATAGTGTGAGAGTTTTAGAATTTTAAGTCTGTTTCCCAAAACATTTATGCAAGGGAACAGACAGTCTCCTGAATCTGGGATATCCATCATTTCCACATAGTCAGGCTCCTCTTGATCATCCACAGCTTCCTCCATAGGGTCTGGAGGGTTTCAGCCACTTTTATAGAAAATAAAATGAAGGGACTCAGAAAGCCTAGGAGGACACTCCTGAAGGTCTGTTTGGGGAGATGTCCGGGTCGATGGGCACATCCAGACTTTCAAATCCACATTCACTCTCCTCATACTCCTCTTCCCCCTCCTCCGGTTCATAATATTCCTCTAAATCGTAGTCTTGAACCGGTGGAACCGGCCGAACCGGGCGCTTACCTGATGGCACTGGTTCGGTCGGAACCGGAGAAAGCGACTGGACAATCTGAATCGCTTTGGCTATCTCTTCAGCGGCTGAGGAAAGTTTGGCTCCACACCAGCTGATTTTCTAGTCCCTTTGCTGGAACCGACCCCTCAGAGTCGGCTCTCCTTTGCCCGAGGGAGTCTCTCCTGGTCAGAGGTCCCTCTGGTTCGGTTGGAACCGAACCGGCTGGCCATCCGTTCAGCTGAGTTCTTAGCCTCCTTTCCCTTAGCCTACCAACTCTCTTATCCAGGGTAGCTACAGGAAAATTTTTACAAATCTGGCAGTCTGCATTGGAGGTGGTAAAACCCTGACAATAAACACAGGTGGTGTGGGGTCAGCCTTGGCAAAGGCTTCCCACACACTGCAGTGTTGAAACCCAGTGGGCTTTTTTTTTGGGTTTCTTCAGACATAGTGCCAGTCCTAACCAGACTTGCCCGTTTATGGCAATCCGCCAAGCAAGACCCTCTTATCGGTTCCCAACGTGTCACGGGTAAATGGAAAAAAGCGTAAAAATTCCGTTTTTAGAACCGATAAGAACCGTAACCACACTCTAAATGACAGAATAAAATATTTTTAGACAACCTGATCGGTTCAAGAGTGAACCGATAACAGTTTACAAGTTCCACACAGAAGAGAAATAATGTAAACCTATCTAATACTCACAAATACCACAGACAGAGCTTGAACCGACCGGTTGCGGTTTAAATACGGTCAAAAAACCGAGAAATTAATACTTTAACCGACAAAATGAACCGAGCAGAAGGAGAAATCTCCGGAGCGACTGTTCAGTGAGGTGGAGTAAAGAATCTGATGGTTTGAGTTTGAAGAACAACAGACAGAGTTTTCAACCGAGCTCAAGCTCAGCGTTCCATGCCTGGCATGGAAAGTTAACTCTTTCACCTCTGGAGCAGTTCGAGGTTGGGACTACTGCATATGTCATAATATAGCAAGACTTCATGTTGTTTGAAAAATACTTTATTCATTATAGACTTCCAAAGAGAATCTATTCTGAATACGGTCTGGATTTTAAAAGCTGACTGATCAAAGAACTGCTGTCTCTGTGGGGAATTAGGAAGTCCCGAACCACTCCATACCACCCCCAAGGTGCTCCTCAACCCAAAAGATTCAAGGACTTTGTTAGATGTGTTGGGCACACTGGATCCTCACTCAAAAGCAAATAGGAGTCAGCAAGTGAGCATGCTTGTCCATGCTTACAATTGCACTCACAATGATGCCATGGGGCTATTCCACATTTGTGTATGCTTGGGAGCGAGTCAGGATTACAGCAGATCTTGC
Organism: Neoceratodus forsteri; assembly: GCA_016271365.2. Classification (NCBI taxonomy): domain Eukaryota; kingdom Metazoa; phylum Chordata; order Ceratodontiformes; family Ceratodontidae; genus Neoceratodus; species Neoceratodus forsteri. The sequence continues at coordinate 1,398,296,879 of CM057458.1, read as the reverse complement.
ATTTGGAGTGTCATCTGATGGGATAATTTAGAGTGTAACCCCCAGGTGGCGCTGTCCCAGGGTTACTACCCCTGCCTGATTGACTACTGACAGGTTGAGGGGCCTAGGTTCTATGGCGGGTGCCTCCACCCAGAAGTCAGGGTTTGTAGTGGTTAGACTAGCTTGGTCACAGCCCTCTGGGACACTGAGACCCCCTTTTATTCCCTCTAGTGACTCACATAATACACAGGAGTTACAGCCCCAGTACCCTATGTATACACACTGTTCACTCATAAAGTACCACTTACCCTTGAGACTGATTCTGCAGCACGTCTCTGAGGATCCCCTGTAAAATAAGGTTAAACAACATACATAGCAAAATACAATACTGTTTCCATAAGTACCAACACCACAGACAGTATATAGTATAACAACAACAAATCTGATTTATTCAGGGACAGTAACACGAGGGCAATCAGGTTAATTGGTGGCATTAAATCACAGTACTGTGCACATACAGGGTCTGAAAAAGTCACACTCTGGGTACCCAGGTTAGGGGAGCTAGCCAGTTCCGTTGCAGGGTTGGCCAGCAGGTGCAGATGGATAGGGGCCCTGTAGAAGAAAATACATACTGGCACCAACTGTAATCCGGGCTGGAGGGCTCAGTCCATGAAACAGTGAAACAACAAGAATTAGATGACACACTTGTGATTGAAAAACAAGCTGCAGGGGAATACCTGATTTGTACTCACAACACCCAAGCTGAGGATCAGATGGAGAATGTCCCTCTGGATTGCCAGAAGAGCAGGGCATAAGGACAGGGTCCTTGTGACTGGACCCACTGCAGTTGATAGCAAATGGAAGTAGTCCGAATTAAGCTGGGGTTTACTTCCAGCTTCAACACACAATTCACTGTACAGGGAATTTGAAATAGCAATTCCCCACAAGCACTATGCACATTTATATGTAAAAAGAAAGTACTGGTGTAACCCCCCTGCAAATGGGGGTTCCCAAAAGACTTCCAGGAGCTTGCTTGAATGCTCCAAGCCTGAATGGTGTTTGGCATTTAAGCCATTTATCAGTGAGTGTTTTTAGAACCTCTGGTACTGTCTCTTTAAGAGCTGTCTGCTTGCAGACATAATTAGTTTGTATGGGGACTGTGTGTTTCTTTTGATTGAGTACCACTCAAGCTGCTGCCAATTCACTTCATTTTTGCAGTCACTAGGAGTGCAAGGGAACCTATCTGACAGATGTAACTGTTTGCCAGAAATTATTTAGAGTAATAATGAAATTACAGTTTGTCTAACCTGCTTTCTTTTGCAGTCAGAACTGTGTCTGCTAGTTCCCCATTCTAGTTTTGAACTGCTGAACTGGACCAATCAGTGTGAGGTAAGCTAGCTCTAAAATGGTGCCTTGGACGAATCAGAACTTGGACTCATAATCTGAGCCAGCCACAAGAGGATTGTATGGGCAGTGACTCTGGGAGATGTGTGTTGGACTTCAGTGCCTTTTGGACCAACAGCAGCAGTCTATTGTGAGTGACAGCCAATCCAGTCAAGAACTGGAGGAACTCAAAGGAAGTGCCCGGTTTTTTGCGGTTGGAGTTTCAGTTGAGCTTTGGCAGTGAAGAAGGAAGGAGCCCTGTGCTTTTTCAGTGTGCAGTTTTAGTCAAAAACGTGTGTAGGCCCAGAGTTCCGGTCTGCAGCTTGTGTAACAGCTTGTTGGACTGAATCCGTCCTGTGAAAAGAATCAAAGGATCTCTGAAGAGTAGAAACCAGGCTCACCCTGTAGAAGACTGGAGGAATTGCTGAAAATTACACTTGGTCTGTCAGGAACTGAATCCTGCTGTGTGTTCTCCCGGGTATTGTGCAGTAATTGCGTCCCGGGATACAGATGCAGCCTGCCTGGTATAGTGCTTTCTTTTATATGGATGTGTGAAAGTTTGTGCACCTCAAGTGAGCCCTGCTGACATTGAAGGACCCTATCTTATTTGGAGGTCGTGAGTACCTAATTCAGGGTCGCTCCTGTTGGTGCCACATTAATCCAAATGGAATTACTGTACTGCTGACTGTTTAATTCTCCTTTCTCTGTGTGAAGGGCCCTACCAGCTGCCACGGTTTGGACTAGCCACTGGGGCTTGGGTACCGGGACAGTAACTGATAGGGATAGGGCCTGTGCACAGAGCCATAGGTAGATTATTAGAGTGATAAGCTAATTAACCTGATTTCCCCTGTCCTTGTTATATCCCCAAATAAATCAGAGCTGCTTGTTTCAGCAGTTATACTGCCTGAGGTATTTGTCTATGCTAAGTACTGTACCTGTGATTGTTGCACTGTATCTCATTTCACAGGAGGTCCCAGTGCCGGAACCAGACCTGGGGTAAGTGTATACTGTGAAGGTAATTCTGATATATTGTGTGGGCCACTAGTGGGAAGAAGGGGTTGCAGTGTCCCAGAGGGCTGTGACCAAGTTAGTTTAACTATTGCAAACCCTGACCTCTGGGTGGAGGCACCCGCTCATTGGATCCAGGCCCCTCAACCTGTTAGTGGCAAATCAGGCAGGGTAGTAGCCCCTGGGATCGCCAGCTAGAGGTTACATCTTGGAAGCACACGCTGGGATTGTGTGTCCTCTAGTGGCCATATTCTGAACCACTGTTAAGAAAAATGTGTACCCTGACAGAAGTGGCTGTGCACCGGCTGGTGGAGTGGTGTACTGGGGGAGATCGACCCCAAAATGCTATGCTTATCCTGGACATCCCCTGGTATTAATACGGGCACTGTGCAGGAGTACTTTCCAAGGTGGAAGGTTTACAAACCCTGTGGTGGTGGGTCGGCATGCTAATCTGCTCACCCACACTTTCCTGGCCCTAGTAGAGTTTAAGGATCCCAGATAGCTCCAAAGTGCTACAGACCATTACCCCAGAGGGAGCCCTCACTGCTTGGAGAGTGATAACTAGGACAGTAAAGACCGGGGGAATCACCCCACCACTATCTGAAACTTTTGAGGAGAATTTGCTGAATGGTTGCTGGGAGAGGGAAAACTGTGGAGGACTTGAAGAAACTATTCTTGCCACCTGGGGTGTTCCTCCCCAACACCCTCTCCTGCTCCAGTGCCCGTGATGGTGGCTGAACCAATGCAGACTCCTATTTCTGCACCTGCCATTAGTCACGACTCTTACAAGGTTGAGGATCTTCTCTGCACCCTCCCACCCCCAAGGGAGGATGACTGGGAGACCTGGATAGACTATGTTGCCCCAAGTGCTAGAATGGCAATGCTCGGGAGGCTAAAAGCGAAGAGGGTTAGTGAGAGCCTCCAGGTCCTGCCCTGGCTACCATCCGTGCTAAACGGGCCAGTAACCCTGAAGCGACTGCACAGGCCTCATCTTGAGGCCTTGGAGAATGTGTATGGGAGCCCAGATTCTGATGAGGACCTATGGTGGAGTAAGAAATGCACAACAGTACCAAGGGAGTTGTTGTCTGTATGTCTCTCAGCTGGAAAAATTGTTGCAAGAATGCCTCAGAAAGGTAGTTTGCCAGCGATTGAACTGGACCGAACCAGACTGGACAGAATCCTAAGTCTGCCCCTTCTCAGAACTGTTGTTGCTTCATTCACGCCTGGCAAATCGACTGGAACTCCACCCTCCTATGGATGAGTTAATGAGAGAAATTGAGGAGTTGAGAAAGGACCTGGAGGTACCTGCACCAACAGCTGTGGCTACGACCGAGTGACTGAGGGTGACCCATCAAGTGAAGTTCGGGGCAGAGGTTGACAGTCAATGAGTGCTCTGACAGGAAAAAGATATGCCACAATGGGGCGAACTGTTGAAGAGATCCGGGAATTCAAAAACAGTCCCTTTATGAAGGCCACGCCCCTGCAATGCAGACCCCTGACCTATATCGACTGCATCTGCTATGGGGGTGGGGGTACCCACCCATGTATCTCCTGTGATAACAGCTCAAACTCAATTCTTGTCTATAGAAGTGGAGAAACTGTGAGATGTCTCGAAATGCTTATCATGCCGCAGACAGAGATGGCACCCAGGTTTCCAGTTAGTAATACCCCGCTCTGGCTCCCAGTGTGGCGCCCTCGGCCAGCTCAAACTCCAGAAAGTGTGTTTGCTATAATTGTGGGAAAGATGGGCACATGGAAAGGAATGCAGTCCCCAAAGACACTGACAAAGTTGCATATGGGCTACAAGGAGAGCTTGGGAGAAGAAATCAGTGGTTAAGAGGTGCACGACATGATCCAGTGAGGGCACCAAAATTAATTCACATCCTTTTGTGGCAAGGTCAGTTGCCCAGGCCCTCACTCGACCTCTCCAGACTGGTCCAGAATAGTGGGTCCTCCATGGAGCATCACTGTAAAGGTGAATGGAGTGTCACAAGAGCTGTATTAGACAGTGGCTCCCTAGTGACAATTATGTTCCAGGATTGGTATCAGAAGCATTTTGTCAGACTTTACTTTACAACCATTAGAAGGACTGCATGTATGGGGGTTAAGTGAGAAGGCCTACCCTATTCCGGGTATATCCGGATTGGCTGTCTTTCCCCACCTCCGTGGCTGGAGTGGCCGAACAAGTAGAGACCCTAGCCTAGTGTGTGTCCCCCACTGGACTGTATGATGGTGTCCCTTTGTTGATTGGAACAAATGCTCATATGTTCGAAGGCTGGCACAGTTGTGTTATGAAAAACAGGGGTCAAAGATTAGTAGAGCTTTAAGAGTTCACGCTTTAATTAAGAAGGCCTATGGGGCACAGAGAGTGCTGAAAAAAGCAGAACCAGAGGAACCGTTCGGAATTGTATGGAAGAAGGATCCTGAGTCTCTGATCCTGGCGCCAAATGCCCAGTGTACCTTACAGGGAGAGGTCCGTATCAGAAAGGATGTTAAGAATAAAATATTAATGTTGGATGCACCAGGCGATGGAAAATTGCCAGAGGACTGCTGGTCAAGCCTAGTATTTTGCCCGCTAGAGCCCATGCTGTATGCCAGAAGGGTAATGGTCCAAGTTCATAATGTGTCTGAAAGAGACATTCAAGTAAACAGAGGTTGCATCCTGGCTAATGTGCATTGTGCAGATACTGCAGTGCTACCCAGCAGCAAGAGTTCAAGGAAGAATGACAGAGTAACGCCTGACTTGTTTGATTTCTGCACTCTCGCTGCCAGCTGAATGGAGAAGTGGAGGATCAGTGAGAAGCTTGCCCAGAGATACCAGTGTTTTCTTTAAAGGAATGGGATGTAGGATCGTGCAAGGAGCAGCACAATATCCGCTGCATGGACGAAGACCATTTCGTGAGAGGTCTCGACGCCTGGCACCTGCTGACATAGATGATGTGAGACGGCATCTGCAAGAGATGTTAGCTGCTGGTGTAATACAAGGATCCAGAAGCCCTTATGCTTCCCCATTGTTGTAGTGAGGAAAAGAATGGAACAGTAAGGATGTGTGTATGGATTATCGCACCTTAAACAGTGGACTATCCCTGATCAGTACACAATGCCCCGCATTCAGGATGCTTTGGACTGCCTAAGCGGGACAGAGTGGTTTCTCTGTGCTGGATCTCCATGATGGGTACTACAGATCCCGATGGCCCCAGAGGACCCGTGAGAAGGCGGCCTTTATCTATCGGCGAAACTTATGAATTCATGAGGATGCCTCAAGGATTTCAGTTGCCCAGCCACTTTTCAACGATTGATGGAGCGTGCAGTGGGGACCATGAACTTACTAGAGTGCCTGGTATACCTAGATGATGTCATTGTGTTTGGCAGCTCACTGGAGGAACATGAGCAGATTATTTAAGGTATTGGACGGACTGAGGACTTTGGCCTTAAACTGTCCATTGATAAGTGTCCAATTCTTTCAAACATCAGTAAGTATATGGGACATAGTATCCTTTGAGGAATGAAGAGACCGACCCAAGTAAAGTTGAGGCCATGACCACCTATTTTATTAAAAATCTAAAAGAACTGCAAAGATTCCTGGATTCTGTGGTTATTATCGGCGCTTCATCAAGGACTATTCAAGAGTGATCCCCCTACTTAACCTTTACTCAAGGGTATCCCCAACCCACAAAAATAATTAAAAGTCACGCCCTCAAGACTGAAAGAGTGTATTTTCATCCGAGTGAAGTATTTGGGGTCGCTTGACTCTGATTAATGAGACTGCTTTCATGAGATCATATATCAACTTACCCATGCTCCAGTGCTGGCCTATGCCGATCCAAGAAAACCTTACGTCCTGCACACTGATGCTAGCTTGCAAGGGTTGGGGGCTGTGTTGTACCAAGAGCACGAGAATGGCCTGGAGACCAGTGGCCTTTGCCAGTAGAAGCCTGACCCCATCCGAAAGAACTATCCTGTACATAAGTTAGAGTTCCTAGCTTTGAAGTGGGCTATTGTTGACCAATTCCATGAGTACTTGTATGGGGTTAAATACTAGTAAAAACTGACAATCCTTTGACCTATGTACAGACCTCAGCTAAGTTGGATGCCATGACCATCGTTGGTTTTCTGCGTTATCTACATATGACTATGCTCTCGAATACCGAGCAGGTCTGGAACCACAGAGATGCTGATGCTCTCTCTCGGAGGCCTGTTCCCCAGAATGATTGGGTCCGATTGGCAGAACCTGACATTCGGCACTCTGCCGGAAGTTTGACAGGGAGGAACAAATGTCCACGGCCTGATGGACTGTATGGTGGATTGTTTGGGAGCTCTGAGAATTGCATACCTGCTGCTTATTGCCACTTTTTCTGCAATAGACATTGGTGCACTGCCTCAGCTGGACAATGTTACAGTATTCGTGGGGCTCAATCCGCGATCCCATGATCAAAGCAGCTTTAGAAGCCCTCTATGCAGGAAAAGATGTGTCCAAATTACGCTCCACTGGTTTGAGAACTGCACTGTTATACAAAGAAGGTCCCTGAGTTGAAACTGGTCAATAAACTGTTATACAGAGAAACAGTAGACAGAGGGGACAAGTAGACAAACAACAACTAGCGTTCCACTGCCTTTGAGACTCAGTACTGAGGTCCTTGCACAACCACATGGGGCACCTTGTATAGACAGAACACTTGACTTGGTGAGATCCAGATTCTATTGGCCTAAGATGGGGGCTGATGTGGAGCAACACATCGAACTTGTAGTCGCTGCTTACAGAGGAAAGCTTTGCCTCAGAGGCTGCCCCCTTGTTAACATCACCACCAGTGCCCATGGAGCTGGTCTGTATTGATTTTCTGAGTTTGGAGTCAGATCAAAGAAATATCAGTAATGTGCTGGTGGTCACTGACCATTTCACGAGATATGCCAGCTTTCCCCACCAAAGACCAGAAAGCATCCACTGTGGCCAAAGTACTTGTAGAAAACTTTTTTGTTCACTATAGGGGCTCCACAAAGAATCCATTCTGATCAAGGGAGAGACTTTGAGAGTCGTCTGATCAAAGAGATGCTTTCTCTGTGGGGAGTGCAGTCAGAACCACTCCTTACCACCCCCAGGACCCACAGCCTGAACGTTTCAACCGCACTTTGCTAGATATGCTAGGCACCCTGCACCCAAAGGACAAGCCTAGATGGAGCCAACAAATTAGCACCCTGGTACATGCTTATAACTGCACCAAAAGTGATGCTACTGGATTCTCCCCCTACCGCCTGATGTTTGGAAGAGAAGCTCGACTACCAGTAGATGTGTGTTTTGGGGTCTCTCCTGATGGGGTTCAAGCTGACAACTATTTACAGTATGTGCAAAAGTTAAAGGCCCAGCTAACTCATGCGTACCAACTGGCTCAAACCATGGCTGCTAAAAGAAATCTGGCCAACAAAGAAGGTATGATAAAAGGTGAAAGACAGGAACTCAGGAGGAGATCGGGTATTGCTAAGAAATCTGGACTCATGGCAAGCACAAGATTGCTGACAGATGGCACCATCTCCCTCACATTGTAGTGGGCAAACTAGATGATCTGCCAGTGTACAAAGTAAGGCTGAGAATAATTCAAAGATGTAAAACAATGCATAGAAACTCATTTACTGCCCATTGGACAAATCCTGATTGAGTCTGAGCCCCAGAAGATGCCCCTCTGGACCAGTGACTAGAGCTGCTGCTAAGAAAGATCAAGAAGTCTGCACCTACAGAAGCAGAGTTAAAGTGTTCCCTGCACAAGTCCCAGTTGAGCATGATGTCAGTCCATATCGGAAGAAAGTGAGAGTATTTTGAATACTATCCTTCTTACTGAACTGAGTCAATTGTTCCGTGGCAATCCCTAGTCAATATCTGGAGATGAAGCTGGGCCTTCTGGACTGCCTAAGCCCCAGCTTCATCCCTGGAGCAATGCTCCCAGTAAGTGAAGTGCAAAGCATCAGATCAGATGAAATGGAATCATTGTGCATGGTTGAACTGTTTGAGCTTTCAGGGAGGAAATGATAGATTGGGGCAGACTGGTGATACACCCAAACAAGAAGAGTATTTTGTGCCCTGACAGTCCACTGCTAGTGTCCAAAGCTCTCCCTGCGAGCCAAATGTTGTGGACTCAGAAACTGTAACTCCTGGAGCTAAAGTGCCCCAAGTTCTAGCCTCTCTACCCCATGGAGACTCCACTGACAAGTGAGGACAATGCTGAAAATGAGGCTCAGAGTGCAGAGACTATAACAGTTCCCCCTAGAAAGACTGGTCTGAGCTGTAAAGCCTGTGGTGCACCTCAGTTATGATTCACTTGGGAGGCTGTGGATTTGCCTCTAATGTTGTCCATAAGAGAGTGTATGTCCCCGAGCTCATTGCCCAAACTGAGCTGTCAGTGCTAACTCAAGTTACTTGTGTTGCCCTCTAAGTATGGTGCCCTTGCCCATCCAGCCCCCAAGGTAACTGATAGGGAAGGGCCCCTCTTCAGGTTTCATGTACAAGAGGTAATAACATGTGTTGTGGTACAATGTGTATGTAATACTGTGATGAGGTGGCGTACTGCAATGTTTCAAATGTATTTCTTGGTAAAATGATATATTGACTGATGATTACATATGCGAGCCTAATGCAAATGTATATGGTTGCAGTTAGAAACATATATGGGTGCTTGCTTGACGCGGACGTCAAGCTTTCCCAGGCCAGGAAGGTGTAAACCTCTGCAAATGGGGTTCCCAAAAGACTTCCAGGAGCTTGCTTGGATGCTCCAAGCCTGAATGGTGTTTGCATTTAAGCGATTATTATCAGTGAGTGTTTTTAGAACCTCTTTGTACTGTCTCTTTAAGAGCTGTCTGCTTGCAGACATAATTAGTTTGTATGGGGGACTGTGTGTTTCTTTGATTGAGTACCACTCAAGCTGCTGCCAATTCACTTCATTTTTGCAGTCACTAGGAGTGCAAGGAACCTATTTGACAGATGTAACTGTTTTGCCAGAAATTTATTTAGAGTAATAATGAAATATAGTTTGTCTAAACCTGCTTTCTTTGCAGTCAGAACTGTGTCTGCTAGTTCTCATTCTAGTTTTGAACTGCTGAACTGGACCAATCAGTGTGGGTAAGCTAGCTCTTAAATGGTGCCTTGGACGGATCAGAACTTGGACTCATAATCTGAGCCAGCTACAAGAGGATTGTAGGGTAGTGACTCTGGGAGATGTAGTTTGGACTTCAGTGCCTTTTGGACCAACAGAGCAGTCTATTGTGAGTGACAGCCAATCCAGTCAAGAACTGGGAGGAACTCAAAGGAAGTGCCCTGTTTTTGTCGTGTTGGAGTTTCAGTTGAGCTTTGGCAGTGAAGAAGGAAGGAGCCCTGTGCTTTTTCAGTGTGCAGTTTTAGTCAAAAACTGTGTAAGGCCCAGAGTTCTGCAGCTGTAACAGCTTGTTGAGACTGAATCTGTCCTGTGAAAAGAATCAAAGGATCTCTGAAGAGTAGAAACCAGGCTCACCCTGTAGAAGACTGGAGGGATTGCTGAAAATTACACTTGGTCTGTCAGGAACTGAATCTGCTGTGTGTTCTCCCGGTGTTGTGCAGTAATTGCGATCGGGATACAGATGCAGCCTGCCTGTATAGTGCTTTCTTTTATATGGATGTGTGAAGAGGTTTGTGCACCTCAAGTGAGCCTCATGACATTGAAGGACCCTATCTTATTTGGAGGTCGTGAGTACTAATTCTGAGGTCGCTCCCGTTGAATTGCCACATAAATCCAAATGGAATTACTGTACTGCTGACTGTTTAATTCTCCTTTTCTCTGTGAAGGGCCCCTACCAGCTGCCACGGTTTGACTAGCCACTAGGGCTTGGGTACCCAGGGATAGTAATCGTGGATAGGCCTGTCGCACAGAGCCATAGGTAGATTATTAAAGTGATAAGCTAATTAACCTGATTTCCCCCTGTCCTTGTTATATCCCCTAAATAAATCAGAGCTGCTTGTTTCTGCAAAGTTATACTGCCTGAGGTATTTGTCATAAAGTACTGTACTGTGATTGTTGCACTGTATCTCATTTCTGAGAGGTCCCAGTGCGGAACCAGACCTGGGGTAAGTGTATACTGTGAAGGTAATTCGTGTATTATGTGGGCCACTAGTGGGAAGAAAGGGGGTTGCAGTGTCCCAGAGGGCTGTGACCAAGTTAGTTTAACTATTGCAACCCTGACCTCTTGGGTGGAGGCACCCGCCATTGGATCCAGGCCCCTCAACCTGTTGATGGCAAATCAGGCTGGGGTAGTAGCCCTGGGATGGCGCCAGCTAGGGGTTACATCTTGGAGGCACGCTAGGATTGTGTGTCCTCTAGTGGCCATATTCTGAACCACTGTTAAGAAAAAAATGTGTACCCGACAGAAGTGGCTGTGCATCGGCTAGTGGAGTGGTGTACTGGGAGGAGATCGACCCCCAAAATGCTATGCTTATCCTGGACATCCCCTGGTGTATCTGGACACTGTGCAGAGTACTTTCCAAGGTGGAAGGTTTACAAAACCCTGTGGTGGTGGGTCGGCATGCTAATCTGCTCACCCACACTTTCCTGGCCCTAGTAGAGTTAAGGATCCCATAGATAGCTCCAAAGTGCCACAGACCATTACCCCAGAGGGAGCCCTCACTGCTTGGAGAGTGATAACTAAGGACAGTAAAGACCTGGGAATCAGCCCCCACCACTATCTGAAACTTTTGAGGAGAAATTTGCTGAATGGTTGCTGGGAGAGGGAAAACTGTGGAGGACTTGGAAGAAACTATTCTTGCCACCTGGGGGTGTTCCTCCCCCAACACCCTCTCCTGCTCCAGTGCCCGTAATGGTGGCTGAACCAATGCAGACTCCTATTTCTGCACCTGCCATTAGTCACGACTCTTACCGCAGGTTGAGGATCTTCTCTGGCGCCTCCCACCCCAAGGGGAGGATGACTGGGAGACCTGGATAGATGTGTTGCCCCAAGTGCTAGAATGGCAATGCTCGGAAGGCTGAAAGCTGAAGAGGGTTAGTAGAGCCTCCGAGGTCCTGCCCTGGCTACCATCCGTGCTAAGCGGGCCAGTAACCCTGAAGCGACTGCACAGGCTATCTTGAGGCCTTGGAGAATGTGTATGGGAGCCCAGATTCTGATGAGGACCTATGGTGGAGAGTAAGAAATGCTACAACAGTACCAAGGGGAGTTAGGTTCGTTATGTCTCGGCTGAAAAATTGTTGCAAGAATGCCTCAGAAAGGGTAGTTTGCCATTATTGAACTGGACCAACCAGACTGACAGAGACTTAAGTCTGCCCCCTTCTCAGAACTGCTGTTGCTTCAGTTACGCCTGGCAAATCGACTGAATCCCACCCTCTATGATGAGTTAATGAGAGAAATTCGAGGAGTTGAGAAAGGCGACCTCGGGAGGTACCTGCACCAACAGCTGTGGCTCTAACCGAGTGACTGGGGGTGACCCATCAAGTGAAGTTCAGGGCAGAGGTTGACAGTCAATGGAGTGCTCTGACAAGGAAAAGATATGCCACAATGGCTAACTGTTGAGAGAGATCCGAATTCAAAACAGTCCCTTTATGAAGGCCACGCCTGCAAGTGCAGGCCCTGACCTATATCCGACTGCATCTCTGTGGGGTGGGGGTACCACCCATGTATCTCCTGCTGATACAGCTCCAAACTCAATTCCTTGACCATGGAAGTGGAGAGACTGACGAGATGTCTCCAATGCTTATCATGCACGCAGACAGAGATGGCACCCAGGTTTCCAGTTAAGTAATGCCCCGCCTGGCTTCCAGTGTGGCGCCCGGCCAGCTCAAACCTAGAAAGTATGTTTTGCTATAATTGTGGGAAAGATTGGCATGAAAAGGGAATGCTAGTCCCCAAAAGACACTGGACAAAGTTGCATATAGAGCTACAAGGAGAGCTTTGGAGAAGAAATCAGTGGTTAAGAGGTGCCGTGACATGATCCCAGTAGGGCACCAAAAATGCTAATTCAGATCCTTTTGGCAAGGTCAGTTGCCCAGGCCCCCACTACCGCCTCCAGACTGGTCCAGAATATTGGGTTCTCCAGGAGACCACTGTGAGTGAATGGGTGTCTGCAAGGCTGTATTAGACAGTGGCCCTATGACAATTATGTTCAGGATTGGTATCAGAGCATTTGTCAGATGCCTTTGCAACCATTAGAAGGACTGTATGTATGGGGTTAAGTGAGAAGGCCTACCCCTATTCCGGGTATCAGTTGGTTGTCTTTCCCACCTCCGTGGCTGGAGGCCATGATGAGACCCCTAGCCTTAGTGTGTCCCCACTGGACTGTATGATGGTGTCCCTTTGTTGATTGGAACAAATGCTCATATGTTGGAAGGCTGGCAGTTGTGTTATGAAAACAGGGGTCAAAGACTAGTAGAGCTTTAAAGTTCCGGCTTTAATTAAGAAGGCCTATGAGGCAGAGAGATGCTGAAAACAGAACAGAGGAACGGTCAGTTGTATGGGAAGAAGGATCCTGAGTCTTGATCCTGGCGCCAAATGCCCAGTGTACCTTAGGGAGAGGTCTGTACTGAAGGATGTTGAAATAAAATATTAATGTTATGCCCAGGCGGTGGAAAGTTGCTGAGGGACTGCTGGTCAAGTTTGTTTTCCCGCTAGAGCCCATGCTTATGCCAGAGGTGTGGTCCGATTCATAATGTGTCTGAAGAGACATTCGAGTAAACAGAGGTTGCATCCTGGCTAATGTGCATTGTGCAGACACAGTGCTACCCAGCAGCAAGAGTTCAGAAGAATGACAGAGTAACGCCTGACTTGTTTGATTGGGTTACTTCCGCTGCCAGCTGAATGGAAAGTGAGGATCAGTGAAGCTTGCCAGAGGACCAGGTGTTTTCTAGGGAATGATGTGGATGCGTGTAGGGCTGTGCAATATCCGCTGCATGACGAAAGACCATTTCGAGAGGTCTCGACGCTTGGCACCTCTACATAGATGATGTGAGGCGGCATCTGCAGAATGTTACTGGTGTAATAAGAACCAGAAGCCTATGCTTCCCCATTGTTGTAGTGAGGAAAAGAATGGAACAGTAAGGATGTGTGGATTATCGCATCTTTAAACCGTGGACTATCCCGATCAGTACACAATGCCCGTATTCAGATGCTTTGGACTGCCTAAGCGGGAGCAAGTGGTTCTCTGTGCTGGATCTCCGATGGGTACTACTAGATCGATGGCCCCAGGACCGTGAGAGGACGGGCTTTGTCTGTCCGCTGGTTCTATGAATTCTTGAGGATGCCTCAAGGGTTTCCGTTGCTAGCCACTTTTCAACGATTGATGGCGTGCAGTGGGGACATGAACTTACTAGGTGCTTATGCCTAGATGATGTCATTGTTTGGCAGCTCACTGAGGAACATGAGAGCAGATTATTAGGTATGGACCGCTGAGGACTTTGGCTTTAAACTGTCCATTGATAAGTGTCAATTCTTCAAACATCAGTAAAGTATGTAGACTTCGTATCCACGAGGAATAGAGATGACCAAGTAAAGTTGAGGCCTGACCACCTGGCCACAGCCAAAATCTAAAAAGAACTGCCAAGATTCCTGGATTCTGTGGTTATCTGGCGCTTCATCAAGGACTCTTCAGAGTGATCCGCCTTTACTTAACCTTACGAAGTTGTCCCAACCCACAAAATACTAAAGTCTGCGTCCTCAGACTTTCACGAGTGTATTTTCATCGAGTGAGTATTTGGCCCTGGACTCTGATTGTGAGACTGCTTTCATGAGATCATATATCAACTACCCATGCTCCAGTGCTGGCCTATGCGATCCAAGAAAACCTTACGTCCTGCACACTGATGCTGGCTTGCAGGGTTGCTGTTTGTACCAAGAGCACGAGAATGCCTGGACTAGCCTTTGCCGGTAGAAGCTGACCCATCGAAAAAACTATCCTGTACATAAGTTAGGTTCCTAGCTTTAGGTATTGTTGACCAATTCCATGAGTACTTGTATGGGCTAAAATGCTAGTAAAACTGACAATAACTTTTTGACCATGTAGACTCAGCTAAGTTGGACACTGGCCATAGGCTTTGTATTATCTATGTGACTATGTTTCGAATGGCAGGTCTGAACCACAGAGATGTTGTTGTTTCTCCGGAGGCCTGTTCCCTGGAATGATTGGGTCCATTGGCAGAACTGACATTGGGCACTTGCGGAAGTTTGACAGGAGGAACAATGTCCCGGGCGCTGTGACTGTATGGTGGATTTGGGAGTCTTGAGAATTGCATACCTGGCATGCCACTTTCTGCATAGACATTGGTGCACTGCCTCAGCTGGACAAGCAGTATGGTGGGCCATCTCGCGTCCATGATCAAGCAGCCGAAGCCTCATGGTGAAAAGATGTCCATTACGCTCACTGGTTGAGAACTGCCTGTTGAAAAGAAGGTCCTGTTGAAACTGATCATTAAACTGTATGCAGAGAAACAGTGGACAGAGGGGACAGTAGACAAACAACAACTAGTGCTGCTTACTGCCTTCGAGACTCAGTACTGAGGTCCTTACAACCACATGGGGCACCTTTATAGACAGAACACTTGACTGGTGAGATCCAGATTCTTGGCCTAAGAGGGGCTGATGGGGCAACACATTCTAACTGAGTCGCTTCAGAGGAAAGCTTGCCCCAGAGGCTGCCCCAACATCACACAGTGCCCATGGCGCTGGTTGTTTGATTTTGGTTTGAGTCAGATCAAAGAACATTGTGTGTGCTGTGGTCACTGACCATTTCACGAGATATGCTGCTTTCCCAAAGATAGAAAGCATACTGTGGCCAAAGTACTTTAGCTTTTTGTTCCTGTGGCCCACAAATCCATCTGACTGGGGGAGACTTTGAGAGTGCGATCAAGAGATGCTTTGTGTGTGGGAGAGTCGAACCACTCTTACCACCCCAGGGGACCCACTGCCTGAGCGTTTCAACCGCACTTTTGCTGGATAGTTGAACCCTGTTCCAAAGGACAAGCTTAGTTGGAGCAACAAATTAGCACCTAATTTTTGCTGCACCAAAGTGATGCCTGGTTCTCCCCCACTGTCTGATGTTTTGGAGAAGCTCACTACGATAGATGTGTGTTTTGGGGTCTCTCTGATGTGGGTTCAAGCTGACAACTATCATGTATGTGCAAAGAAGGCCCATTGCTCATGCACCAACTGCTCAAACCATGCTGCCAAGAAATCTGGCCAAAGAAGGTATGATAAAGGTGAAAGCACGGAACCCAGGAGGAGATGGGTGTTGGTAAAAATCTGGACTGCGGCACAGTTTGCGAAGATGACCATCTCTCACATTGTAGTGGGTAGACTGCTGCCCATAGTGTGAAAGTAAGGCCTGAGAATAATTCAAAGATGTAAAACAATGTATGAATCATTTGCCCATTGGACAAATCCTGGTTAGTCTGAGCCCCAGAAGATGCCCTCTACCAGTGACTAGAGCTGCTGCTGAAAGATCAAGGAAGTTGCACCTACAGAGCAAGTTAAAGTGTCCCTGCACAGTCCCAGTTGAGTATGTTTGTCAGTCCAGTCGGAAGAGTGAGGTGACTTTGAATACCTTCTTACGAACTGAGTCAGTGTTCGGGGCAACTCTATCATATTGGAGATGAGCTGCCTCTGGACTGCCTAAGCCCCTGGTTTCATCCCGGGCCAATGCTCCAGTAAGTGATGCAAGCATCAGATCAGATGAATTGAATCATTGCATGGTTGAACTGTTTGAGCTTTCGGGAAAATGATAGATTGGGGCAGACTGTGATACACTCCAAACAAGAAATATTTTGAGGTTCTGACAGTCCACTGCCAGGTCAAAGCTCTCCAGAGGCAAATGTTTGGACTCAGAAACAACTCCTGAGCTGAAAGTGCCCCAAGTTCTATCCTCCCCCATGGAACTCCTGACAAGTGAGGACAATGCTGAAAATGAGGCTCAGAGTGCAGAGACTATAACAGTTCCTAGAAAGACTGGTCGAGCTGTAAGCTGTGAGGGTACACCTCAGTTATGATTCA
Organism: Neoceratodus forsteri; assembly: GCA_016271365.2. Lineage (NCBI taxonomy): Eukaryota > Metazoa > Chordata > Ceratodontiformes > Ceratodontidae > Neoceratodus > Neoceratodus forsteri. Next base: position 1,398,280,508 of record CM057458.1, on the reverse strand, counting down.
CTTGGGGAGGCCTGTGGATTTGCCTCTCAATGTTGTCCATAAAGGAGTGTATGTGTCCTCGAGCTCATTGCCCAAACTGAGCTCAGTGCTAACTCCAGTTACTTGTGTTGCCCTTTCATATGGTGCCCTTTGCCCCATCCAGCCCCAAGGTAACTGATAGGGAGGGCCCTCTTTGTAGTTTCATGTACAAGAGGTAATAACTTGAGTTATGGGTACAATGTATGTATACTGTAAAGAGTGACGACTGCAATGTTTCAGAAATGTGTTCTTTGGTAAACTGATATATTGACTGATGATTATATGTGCGAGCCTACTGCAAATGTATATGGTTGCAGTTGAAACTTATGGGGTACTTGCTTACTGTGACGTCAAGCTTTCCAGGCAGGAAGGGTGTAACCCCCTCAAATGGGGTTCCGAATGTTTTCCAGGAGCTTGCTTGAATGCTCCGGTCTCTGAATGGTGTTTGGCTTTAAGTCCATTTATCAGTGGTGTTTTTAGAACCTCTGGTACTGTCTCTTTAAGAGCTGTCTGCTTGTCAGACATAATTAGTTTGTATGGGACTGTGTTTCTTTGATTGATACCACCAAGCTGCTGCCAATTCATTCATTTTTGCAGTCACTAGGAGTGCAAAGGAACCTATCTGACAGATGTAACTGTTTGCCAGAAATTATTTAGGAGTAATAATGAAATTACAGTTTGTCTAACCTGCTTTCTTGCAGTCAGAACTGTGTCTGCTAGTTCCCCATTCTAGTTTTGAACTGCTGAACTGGACCAATCATTGTGGGGTAAGCTAGCTCTAAAATGGTTGCTGGACGAATCAGAACTTGGACTCATAATCTGAGCCAGCCACAAGAGGATTGTGGGCAGGACTCTGGAGATGTAGTTTGATTTCAGTGCCTTTTGGACTAACAAGTGCAGTCTGTGGTGAGTGTTAGTCAATCCAGTCAAGAACTGGGAGGAACTCAAAGGAAGTGCCCGGTTTTTGTCGGTTGGAGTTTCAGTTGAGTTTTGGCAGAAGAAGGAAGGAGCCTGTGCTTTTTCAGTGTGCAGTTTAGTCTAAAACGTGTAAGGCCCAGAGTTCTGGTCTGCAGCTTGTAATAGCTTGTTAGGGACTGAACTGGCCCTGTGAAAGAATCGTGATCTCTCTGAAGAGTGAAACCAGGCTCACCCTGTAGTAGACTGGAGGAATTGCTGAAAATTACACTTGGTCTGTCAGGAAACTGCATTCATGTGTTCTCCCGGGTATTGTGCAGTACCTGTATCGGGATACAGATGCAGCCTGCCTGGTATAGTGCTTTCTTTTATATGATGTGTGAAGAGGTTTTAGCACCTCAAGTGAGCTCCTTGACATTGAAGGACCCTATCTTATTTGGAGGTCGTGAGTACTAATTCAGGTTGCTGCCCTGTTGAATTGCTACATTAAATCCAAATGGAATTACTGTACTGCTGACTGTTTAATTCTCCTTTTCTCTGTGTGAAAGGGCTCCCACCAGCTGCCACGGTTTGACTAGCCACTAGGGCTTGGGTACCCAGGGACAGTAACTGATAGGGATAGGCCTGTGCACAGAGCCATAGGTAGATTATTAAAGTGATGTTTAATTAACTTGATTTCTCGTCCTTGTTATTATGTCCCCCAATAAATCAGAGCTGCTTGTTTCCAGCAAAGTTATACTGCCTGAGTGTATTTTCTTCGTGTTAAAGTACTGTACTGTGATTGTTGCACTGTATCTCATTTCACAGGAGGTCCCAGTGCGGAACCAGACCTGGGGTGATTGTATACTGTGAAGGTAATTCTGATATATTGTATGGCCACTAGTGGGAAGAGGGGTTGCAGTGTCCCAGAGGCTGGACCAAGTTAGTTTTAACTATGCAAACCCTGACCTCTGGGTGGAGGCACCCGCCATTGGATCCAGGCCCTCAACCTGTTAGTGGTAAATCAGGCAGGGTAGTAGCCCCTGGATAGCTCCAGCTAGGGGCTCATCTGGAGGCACCGCTGGGATTGTGTGTCCTCTAGTGGCCATATTTACGAACCACTGTTAAGAAAAAATGTGCACCTGACAGAAGTGGCTGTGCACCGGCTAGTGGAGTGGTGTACTGGGAGGAGATCGACCTCAAAATGCTTATGCTTATCCTGGACATCCCCTGGGTATTAATAATGGCACTGTGCAGGAGTACTTTCAAGGTGGAAGGTTTACAAACCCTGTGGTGGTGGGGGCATGCTAATCTGCTCACCCACACTTTCCTGGCCCTAGTAGAGTTTAATGATCCCATAGATAGCTCCAAAGTGCCACAGACCATTAGCCCCAGAGGGAGCTCTCACTGCTTGGAGAGTGATAACTAATGACAGTAAAGACCCGGGGGAATCAGCCCCACCACTATCTGAAACTTTTGAGGAGAAATTTGCTGAATGGTTGCTGGGAGAGGGAAACTGTGGAGGACTTGAAGAAACTATTCTTGCCACCTGGGTAGTTTCTCCCAACACCCTCTCCTGCTCCAGTGCCCGTAATGGTGGCTGAACCAATGCAGACTCCTATTTCTGCACCTGCCATTAGTCACGACTTCACCAGGGTTGTGAGATCTTCTCTACACCTCCCCACTCCCCAAGGGAGGATGACTGGGAGACCTGATAGACTATGTTGCCCCCAAGTGCTAGAATGGCAATGCCGGAAGGCTAAAAGCTAAAGAGGGTTAGTGAGAGCCTCCGAGGTCCTGCCCGCATACCATCCGCGTCAACGGGCCAGTAACCCTGAAGCGACTGCACAGGCCTCATCTTGAGGCCTTGGAGAATGTGTGTGTGTGAGTCAGATTCTGATGAGGACCCATGGTGGAGAGTAAGAAATACCAACAGTACCAAGGGAGCTTGTTGTCTGTGTATGTCTCTCGCTGGAAAAATTGTTGCAAGAATGCCCTGAGTAAGGGGTAGTTTGCCAGCGATTGAACTGGACCGGAACCAGACTGGACAGAATCTCAAGTCTGCCCCTCTCAGAACTGCTGTTGCTTCAGTTACGCCTGGCAAATCGACTGGAATCCCCACCTCTCCTATGATGAGTTAATGAGAGAAATTCAGGAGGATTGAGAAAAGGCGACTCGGGAGGTACCTGCACCAACAGCTGTGGCTACGAACCGAGGACTGAGGGTGACCCATCATGAAGTTCAGGGGCAGAGGTTGACAGTCAATGAGTGCTCTGACAAGGAAAAGATATGCCACAATGGGGCGAACTGTTGAGAGATCCGGAATTCAAAACAGTCCTTTATGAAGGCCACGCCTGCAAGTACGGGCCTGACCTATATCCGACTGCATCTGCTATGGGGGTGGGGGCCCACCCATGTATTCCTGCTGATAACAGCTCCAAACTCAATTCCTTGACCATGGAAGTGAGAAGCTGACTTAGATGTCTCCAAATGCTTATCATGCCGCAGACAGAGATGGCACCCAGGTTTCCAGTTAGTACCCTCTGCTCTGGCTCCCAGTGGCGCCTCGGCCAGCTCAAACTCCAGAAAGTATGTTTGCTATAATTGTGGAAAGATGGGCACATGAAAAGGGAATGCCAGTCCCCAAAAGACACTGACAAAGTTGCATAGGGCTACAAGGAGAGCTTGGAGAAGAAATCAGTGGTTAAGAGGTGCACTACATGATCCAGTGAGGGCACCAAAAATGCTAATTCACATCCTTTGTGGCAAGGTCAGTTGCCCAGGCCCACTCACCGCCTCCAGACTGGTCCAGAATAGTGGGTCCTCCATGGAGACCACTGTAAAGGTGAATGGAGTGTCTATAAGAGCTGTATTAGACAGTGGCTCCCAAGTAAATTATGTTCCAGGATTGGTATCAGAAGTATTTGTCAGACGTACTTCACAACCATTAGAAGGACTGCATGTATGGAGGTTAAGGGAGAAGGCCTGCCCCTATTCCGGTGAAGTATCCCAATTTGGCTGTCTTTTCCCCACCTCCGTGGCTGGAGGAGGCCGAACAAGTAGAGACCCCAGCTTAGTGTCCCCCACTGACTGTATGATGGTGTCCCTTTGTTGATTGGAACAAATGCTCATATGTTCGGAAGGCTGGCACAGTTGTGTTATGAAAACAGGGGTCAAAGACTAGTAGAGCTTTAAGAGTCTGCTTTAATTAAGAAGGCCTATGAGGCACAGAGATGCTGGAAAACAGAACCAGAGAACCGGTCGAATTGTATGGAAGAAGGATCCGAGTTCTGATCCTGGCGCCAAATGCCCAGTGTACCTTACAGGAGAGGTCCGTATCAGAAAGATGTTAAGAATAAAATATTAATGTTGGATGCACCAGGCGATGGAAAATTGCCAGAGGGACTGCTGGTCAAGCTTAGTATTTTGCCCGCTAGAGCCATGCTTATGCCAGAAGGGTAATGGTCCAAGTTCATAATGTCTGAAAGAGACATTCGAGTAAACAGAGGTTGCATCCTGGCTAATGTGCATTGTGCAGACACTGCAGTGCTACCCAGCAGCAAGAGTTCAAGGAAGAATGACAGAGTAATCCTGACTTGTTTGATTTCGGCGACCCCGCTGCCAGCTGAATGGAAAGTGAGGATCAGTGAGAAGCTTGCCTGAGAGACCAGGTGTTTTCTTTAAAGGAATGGGATGTAGGATGCGTGCAAGGAGCTGAGCACAATATCCGGCTGCATGACGAAGACCATTTCGTGAGAGGTCTCGACGCCTGGCACCTGCTGACATAGATGATGTGAGCGGCATCTGCAAGAGATGTTAGCTGCTGGTGTAATACAAGAATTCGAAGCCCTTATGCTTCCCTCATTGTTGTAGTGGAGAAAAGAATGGAACAGTAAGGATGTGGTGTGGGATTATCGCACCTAAACCGCGGATCTGTCCCCTGATCAGTACAATGCCCCGCATTCAGGATGCTTGGACTGCCTAAACGGAGCAAGTGGTTCTTTCTGTGCTGGATCTCCGCAGGGTACTACCAGATCCCGACTGGCCCCAGAGGACCGTGAGAAGACGGCCTTTATCTGTCCGGGCTGGTTTCTATGAATTCATGAGGATGCCTCAAGGATTTCAGGTGCCCCAGCCACTTTTCAACGATTGATGGGCGTGCAGTGGGGGACATGAACTTACTAGAGTGCCTGGTATACCTAGATGATGTCATTGTGTTTGGCAGCTCACTGGAGGAACATGAGAGCAGATTATTTAAGGTATTGGACCGACTGGAGGACTTTGGCCTTAAACTGTCCATTGATAAGTGTCAATTTTTCAAACATCAGTAAAGTATGGGACTACATAGTATCCACCGAGGAATAGAGACCACCCAAGTAAAGTTGAGGCCTTGACCACCTGGCCACAGCCCAAAATCTAAAAGAACTGCAAAGATTCCTGGATTCTGTGGTTATTATCGGCGCTCATCAAGGACTATTCAAGAGTGATCCGCCTTTACTTAACCTTACTCAAGGGTATCCCCCAACCCACAAAAATACCAAAAGTCAGCCCCTCAAGACTGAAAGAGTGTATTTTCATCCGAGTGAAGTATTTGGGGTCTGCTGGACCCTGATTGTGAGACTGCTTTTCATGAGATCATATATCAACTTACCCATGCTCCAGTGCTGGCCTATGCCGATCCAAGAAAACCTTCGTCCTGCACACTGATGCTAGCTTGCAAGGGTTGGGGGCTGATTGTACCAAGAGCACGAGAATGGCCTGAGACCAGTGGCTTTGCCAGTAGAAGCCTGACCCCATCCGAAAAGAACTATCCTGTACATAAGTTAGAGTTCCTAGCTTTGAAGTGGGCTATTGTTGACCAATTCCATGAGTACTTGTATGGGGCTAAAATACTAGTAAAACTGACAATAATCCTTGACCTATGTGCAGACCTCAGTTGTTGGATGCCACTGGCCATAGGTGGCTTTCTGCATTATCTACATATGACTATGCTTTCAACATTGATCAGGTCTGAACCAGAGATGCTGATGCTCTTCCGGAGGCCTGTTCCCCAGAATGATTGGGTCCGATTGGCAGAACTCTGACATTCGGCACCTCTGCCGGAAGTTTGACAGGGAGGAACAATGTCCACGGACGAGTGGACTGCATGGTGGATTGCTTGGGAGCTCTGAGAATTGCATACCTGCTGCTTATTGCCACTTTTCTGCAATAGACATTGGTGCACTGCCTCAGCTGACAATGACAGTATTCGGCGGGCTCAATCTCGTGATCCCATGATCAAAGCAGCTTTAGAAGCCCTCTATGCAGGAAAAGATGTGTCCAAATTACGCCTCCACTGATTTGAGAACTGCACTGTTATACAAAGAAGGTCCTAAGTTGAAACTGATCAATAAACTGTTATACAGAGAAACAGTAGACAGAGGGGGCAAGTAGACAAACAACAACTAGTGCTGCCCACTGCCTTGAGACTCAGTACTGAGGTCCTTGCACAACCACATGGGGGTATCTTGGTATAGACAGAACACTTGACTTGGTGAGATCCAGATTCTATTGGCCTAAGATGGGGGCTGATGTGGAGCAACACATTCGAACTTGTAGTCGCTGCTTACAGAGGAAAGCTTTCCCTGAGGGCTGCCTCTTCTTAGCATCACCACCAGTGCACCCATGGAGCTGGTCTGTATTGATTTTCTGAGTTTGGAGTCAGATCAAAGAAATATCAGTAATGTGCTGGTGGTCACTGACCATTTCACGAGATATGCCCAAGCTCTCACCAAAGACCAGAAAGCATCCACTGTGGCCAAAGTACTTGTAGAAAACTTTTGTTCACTATGGGCTCCACAAAGAACCATTCTGATCAAGGAGAGACTTTGAGAGTCGTCTGATCAAAGAGATGCTTTCTCTGTGGGAGTGCAAAGTCCAGAACCACTCTTACCACCCCCAGGGACCCACAGCCTGAGCGTTTCAACGCACTTTGCAGATATGCTAGGAACCCTGCCCAAAGGACAAGCCTAGATGGAGCCAACAAATTAGCACCCTGGTACATGCTTATAACTGCACCAAAAGTGATGCCACTGGATTCTCCCTACCGCCTGATGTTTGGAAGAGAAGCTCGACTACCAGTAGATGTGTGTTTTGGGGTCTCTCCTGATGGGGTTCAAGCTGACAACTATTTACAGTATGTGCAAAAGTTAAAGGCCCAGCTAACTCATGCGTACCAACTGGCTCAAACCATGGCTGCCAAAAGAAATCAGCCAACAAAAGAAAGGTATGATAAAAGGTGAAAGCACAGGAACTCCAGGAGGGAGTCGGGTATTGCTAAGAAATCTGGGACTGCATGGCAAGGCACAAGATTGCTGACAGATGGACCATCTCCCTCACATTGTAGTGGGCAAACTAGATGATCTGCCAGTGTACAAAGTAAGGCCTGAGAATAATTCAAAAGATGTAAAACAATGCATAGAAATCATTTACTGCCCATTGGACAAATCCTGATTGAGTCTGAGCCTCAGAAGATGCCCCCTCTGACCAGTGACTAGAGCTGCTGCAAGAAAAGATCAAGGGAAGTCTGCACTACAGAAGCAGAGCAAGTGTTCCCTGCACAAGTCCCAGTTGAGCATGACTGTCAGTCCATATCGGAAGAAAGTGAGAGTGACTCAGATACTATCCTTCTTCTGAACTGAGTCAATTGTTTGGGCAATCCCTAGTCAATACTGGAGATGAAGTTGGGCCTTCTGGACTGCCTAAGCCCTCAGCTTCATCCCCGAGCCAATGCTCCAGTAAGGAAGTGCAAAGCATCAGATCAGATGAAATGGAATCATGTGCATGGTTGAACTGTTTGAGCTTTCAGGGAGGAAAATGATAGATTGGGGCAGACTGGTGATACACCCAAACAAGAAGAGTATTTTGAGTGCCCTGACAGTCCACTGCCAGTGTCCGAAAGCCTCCCTGCGAGCCAAATGTTGTGACTCAGAAACTGTAACTCCTGGAGCTGAAAGTGCCCCAAGTTCTAGCCTCTCTACCCCCATGGAGACTCCACTGACAAGTGAGGACAATGCTGAAAATGAGGCTCAGAGTGCAGAGACTATAACAGTTCCCCTAGAAAGACTGGTCGAGCTGTAAAGCCTGTGGTGCACCTCAGTTATGATTCACTTGGGAGGCCCTGTGGTTTGCCTCAATGTTGTCCATAAAGTGTATGTCCCCGAGCTCATTGCCCAAACTGGCGTCAGTGCTAACTCAAGTTACTTATGTTGCCCTCTAAGTATGGTGCCCTTGGCCCATCCAGCCCCAAGGTAACTGATAGGAAGGCCCTCTCTCAGGTTTCATGTACAAGAGGTAATAACTTGAGTTATGGTACAATGTGTATGTAATACTGTGTAAAGAGTGACGTACCGCAATGTTTCAGAAATGTGTTCTTGGTAAAATGATATATTGACTGATGATTACATGCGAGCCTAATGCAAATGTATATGGTTGCAGTTGAAACTTATGGGTACTTGCTTGACGCGATCAAGCTTTCCCAGGCCAGGAAGGGGTAACCCCTGCAATGGGGAAGCCCCAAAGACTTCCAGAGCTTGCTTGAATGCTCCAAGCCTGAATGGTGTTTGGCATTTAAGCCATTTATCAGTGAGTGTTTTTAGAACCTCTGGTACTGTCTCTTTAAGAGCTGTCTGCTTGCAGACATAATTAGTTTGTATGGGGGACTGTGTGTTTCTTTGATTGAGTACCACTCAAGCTGCTGCCAATTCACTTCATTTTTGCAGTCACTAGGAGTGCAAAGGGAACCTATCTGACAGATGTAACTGTTTGCCAGAAATTATTTAGAGTAATAATGAAATTACAGTTTGTCTAACCTGCTTTCTTTGCAGTCAGAACTGTGTCTGCTAGTTCCCATTCTAGTTTTGAACTGCTGAACTGGACCAATCAGTGTGTAAGCTAGTTTCTAAATGGTGCCTTGACGATATCAGAACTTGGACTCATAATCTGAGCCAGCCACAAGAGGATTGTATGGGCAGTGACTCTGGGAGATGTAGTTTGGACTTCAGTGCCTTTTTGACCAACAGCAGCAGTCTATTGTGAGTGACAGCCAATCCAGTCAAGAACTGGGAGGAACTCAAAGGAAGTGCCCGGTTTTTGTCGGGTTGGAGTTTCAGTTGAGCTTTGGCAGTGAAGAAGGAAGGAGCCCTGTGCTTTTCAGTGTGCAGTTTAGTCAAAAACGTGTAAGGCCCAGAGTTCCGGTCTGCAGCTTGTGTAACAGCTTGTTAGGACTGAACTGGTCCTGTGAAAAGAATCAAAGATCTCTGAAGAGTAGAAACCAGGCTCACCCTGTAGAAGACTGGAGGAATTGCTGAAAATTACACTTGGTCTGTCAGGAACTGAATCTGCTGTGTGTTCTCCGGTATTGTGCAGTAATTGCGATCGGATACAGATGCAGCCTGCCTGGTATAGTGCTTTTATATGGATGTGTGAAGAGGTTTGTGCACCCCAAGTGAGCCCTGCTGACATTGAAGGACCCTATCTTATTTGGAGGTCGTGAGTACTAATTCAGGGTCGCTCCTGTTGAATTGCCACATTAAATCCAAATGGAATTACTGTACTGCTGACTGTTTAATTCTCCTTTTCTCTGTGTGAAAGGGCCCCTACCAGCTGCCACGGTTTGACTAGCCACTAGGCTTGGGTACCCAGGGACAGTAACTGATAGGGATAGGCCTGTGCACAGAGCCATAGGTAGATTATTAAAGTGATAAGCTAATTAACCTGATTTCCCCTGTCCTGTTATATCCCCTAAATAAATCAGAGCTGCTTGTTTCAGCAAAGTTATACTGCCTGAGGTATTTGTCTATGTTAAAGTACTGTACTGTGATTGTTGCACTGTATCTCATTTCACAGGAGGTCCCAGTGCGGAACCAGACCTGGGGTAAGTGTATACTGTGAAGGTAATTTGATATATTGTGGGCCACTAGTGGAAGAAAGGGGTTGTGGTGTCCCCAGAGGGCTGTGACCAAGTTAGTTTAACTATTGCAAACCCTGACCTCTGGGTGGAGGCACCCGCCATTGGATCCAGGCCCCTCAACCTGTTAGTGGCAAATCAGGCAGGGGTAGTAGCCCCTGGGATAGCGCCAGCTAGGGGTTACACTATACCAGGCAGGCTGCTCCTATCCCGATCGCAATTACTGCAAAATACCTGGGATCACACACAGCAGCTTCAGTTCCTGACAGACCGAGCACGATTCAGCAATTTCTCCAGTCTTCTACAGGGTGAGCCTGGTTTCCACACTTCTATTGCTTCTTTCTCCTCACTACTTGGATTCAGTCCAAACTGGCACTCACAAAGGCTGCAGACCGAAACTCAGGGCCTCCCGCGCGGAACTATATACTGCAGAAGCACACAGCTCCTTCTCTCTTCATTGCTACAACTGATCTGATCTTTCCAGTCACAGAGCAGGGCATTTCCTTTAGCTCCACACTATTCTGTTGGCTGATTCAGCTGTCACCACAATAAGACTCCTCTGTTGGTAGAAAAAGGCGCCAAGGTCAAAACTACATTTCCAGAGTCGCTGCCATATAATCCCCTAGTGGCTAGCTCAAATTAAGAGTCCAAATTCTGATTCGTCCACAGGCTCCATTTTAAGGCTCCCTTAACCCAATTGGCCCAGCTCAGCAGTTTAGGTGCAAAATGGAGAGGTAACACACACAGAGTCCCAGCTGCAATAAAGGCAGGTTAGACAAACTACAATTTTGCTAATGCTTTAAATGATTACAGGCAAGCAGTTACAGCTTTCAGATGGGCTCCCTTTGCACCTTCAGCGACTGCAAAATGGAGTGATTACTCTGCAGCTCGGGCGGGATTCGAGCATTAACTACACAGTCCTCCCATACAACTAATTAAGTCTGCAAGCAGACAGCTCTTAAAGAGACAGTACATGGAGGCTCAAATAGCACTCACTTGCAACCACAGTTAAGCAGCTCAGACGCCGAACACCACCCAGGCTTGGAGCATTCAGACAAGTTCCTGGAAGACTTTTGGGAACCCCCATTTGCAGGGGGGTTACAAGAGACTTATACCAAACAAGTTCAGCAATTGAAACAGCAGTTGGATGATGCTTACCCGGTGGCCACAGAGTTGTCTAACAAAGGAAACTTGCCACATGAAACCTCATATGACAAACATGTCAGAGTTCACGAGTTACTCCCGGGGGACAGGGCCTTGGTTTGAAACTTGGGCTTGCCTGGAAAGTGTAAACTTGCAGACCGGTGGGGCAATATCCCCTGTGTGGTTACAGAAAAGCTTGAAGACTTGCCAGTGTATATAGAGTTTGCTCAGAAGGGGAGCCCCAGAGAAGTAACATTTTGTGCCACAACCATTTGCTCCCCACTGGACAACTGTATGTGGCAGATCTAGAAAATGGGCCAGTACTCCCTCACAGAATGGAAACCAGTGGTTCTCATAGACACAAATAACAGACTACTGAGCCTGACCCCGAACTAGATAGCTGCCCACCTAGGCCTCCCAGAAGGCTCTTATTGGAACTCATATCCAATGCAACAGAGTTGTCTGATGAAGATAACGGTCTTGTGAGATATTATTCTACTGAGGACCTCCCCCAGATGTTAAATGCTTCCAATGAGTGGTGGATGCCAAATACTACACCCACACAGTTAAACCCAGGTCCAGAGCCTTTTGATCCATCAGCTGACCTAGAGCATGTGGAAGATCCTATGGAGTCTGACCAAGAACCAGACATTGTACTTGAACCAACTCAGTCTGAAGAATCTCATTCACCTCCCAGAAATGAGAGGGTTGTAAAACCTCATGTGCCCAAGAACTAGAAGCAGTCCCACTGAGATGGTTAAAAGGACTATAAAACTCCTTTGAAACTGAATTATGACTCCTGATGCCCCACTGACCTGCCCTTTATACAGTATGGTGCACCATGGAATCTATTTACTCCTATTCCCTGCACTGCATTGTATTTAGTAACCCTGAGGTGTAATGTGAGGATGCAAAGTACTGGGCATTTTGGCTAGACAGGAACCAACTGTCTATGTAGAAGTGCTGATGGAAATATTGTTCATTCTGCTGCTGTCACTATATTGACTGGAATTTGAAGCTAGTCTAGCCAAGGAACATTTGTCTAAACAGAACTGTTAGTTGTTGTTGTCTGATTATGTCTTTCAGATCTGCACTGGATAGAACTTGTGGAATTGCCAGGATGACAATTTATTTATTTTTTTTCAATTATCTGTTTTTCCTCCTGGGAGCCTTGGCAGATGGCTGCAGTCCCTCCTTTGAGGAGACTCACTCTACCACGCCTTGCCCCCATATCACTGACCACAGTTAATCTCCCATGGATTACCCCCATGGGGGCTAGGGAAGAGGGTGCCGGCCTCCTCCCCAGACCCTATCCAAACCCAGGGTCGACCTCCATGAAGGCAGGAGCCATCAGAGAACCTGCCAGGCTCTGTTTCCACCCCCCAACAACATGATGACATCGGTACATGTCTTCTGATCCATACTGCACTCCAACCACTGCCAGAGGGCAGTCAACAAGTGGGATGACACGTCTCCTCACCCCAAGAGAGTAGAGAAGTCCTCCAGATGCTCGATCCACTCACCTCTGCCAACCCCGGCAGCTTGAGCTTGTTCCCGAACCTGGGTCGCTGGGCCAGGTGTGAGGTGTGGCATGCAGCGCCAGCCCTCAGTGCCACCGGCCGGCTTCAGGACGACAACACATCATCCGAGGAAGAGTGTAACCCACCTTCTCGGGAGAGACTTTACCTGGACTGCTGCTGGCAGTCACTGGAGCCCTACCTTGACTTGCTGCTCACACCAGCTCCAGGACTGCCACTTTAAGGGGACCAGAGAAGCTGCCGCTCAAAGACCGCTGCACATTCATGCATGGAATGTGTGCATGTTTGAGCAGCTGCCTGCTCGGTTGTGTGACCTGGCTTTGCAGCTCAATTGTTTTTCAGCACTGGCAGCACTCATCAGCCACCAAAGGTTAAAGCCCCATTGGCGCCCAACCACAGCACCCCCTTTAGTGTGCTCCAGCCCCAGGGACACCAGTGGGCATCAGGGGGCTCGGAGACACTAGTAGGGGGAGGAGGAAAAAGGACAAGACTTGAAGATTTGGAAGGCTGCACCTTTAAGAGAACGGGAGAGATTGCCAGCTGCCTGGAGACTGCCTGTGTGGATGGGGGGAGCAGAGAACGGAGCTCCTGATGGAGAGCACAAGAGCTCATCTGACTTCACACTACCACTGGGTAACAGCCCATGGGGGCTGCAACCAAATCCAGGAATAGCACACTATGGGAGGCACAATTAAATTAAATAAAGACTTTGGAGTACTGGGCTCCATTCAAGTGAGGGAACAGCCTTCTTTATGACCCCCAAACCAGATAGTCACCCAGTCAACATCCAGCAAGCCAAAAACAATGGGTTGTGAGGGATGGATGTCATTAGGACCCTCCCAAATGGAATTGTTTTTCCCCCCCAAACAAACTTTTTTTTTTCTATTTTTGCTCCCCCCCGGGGCTACAGCGTACACATACGTAATGCATGGAGACGACGCACATGCCAGGATCTGGTGGCCCCTTCTGCCCCTCCCCAGACTTGCATCGCCACTCCTAACCCCCTGTGCTACCCATTGGACCTCCACCTGGTGGGAGGGGATGATGGCGGAGTGGGCATCCACCCCAATGGAAGGGAGAGCCATAGCTCAATCCCATTCCAACCCTCCCCCCGAGCCGGCACCCTCGCGGCCCGAGGTAGTTCCCGAACCTGGGTCGCCTGTGTGATGCAAGGTAAGGTGCCAAAGCCTCAGTCCTCTGCACCCCCGGGCCGGCTGTGGAATGGTGTTTTTTTGAGCCAATCACAGGACAGGAATAGGGAAAAGAACTGATAGCCCGATCTGTCCAACAACAGACTGAATGGATGGAAAGAGATAGCCGGGCTTTGGAGGAGCAAAGGGCAGTCTGAGAGTGTGTGAGAAGGGTGCAGACCTGCTGCTGCTGAGAGGAAGCAAGGGACACAACCAGGCTAATAACTCCCGTTAGCCTCTCCAGGGTTCGATCAGAAAATCACTTGTGAACCTTTCCCCGAGTTCATTAAAGTCAGAGACTGTTCCAGAGAGCACTGTGTGGGAGAAATTGCTGAAAGTGTGAACCAGTGGGACACTGCTGTATCCAAGATTTTCTGAGCTGATCCAAGTTGAGACAGATACCTGTATTCCTGCTTTGCCTGTTTTGGAACCTAAATAGCCTGCTATCCTTTATCCAGTGGGGCGGCTCGGGGAACAGGGTTTCACAGGCTTGTGTCAGAGAACAGGTGTACTTTCAGTCCATTGGGGAATCAGATCATGGAGTCGCTCCTGGGGTCTGGGCTCCTTTGGAACCAGGAAGCCACTGTAGTGCTTCTGCATCCTGTGTGTTGTGCCAGAAGGGCTGTTTCAGAGAAACTGGGCCAGAAGGGCTGTAGCCAAAGTGAGAGTAGAAATGCTGAGCTGTTCTTGCCTGTTCAAAAGAATCCAAAGTTTCTGATTGCTGTGGATCCTGCTCCTGAGTGCTGCTCCACGCCTATCTGAGCTGCTGCATCTGATAGTCAAGTGAGTGCTGGCATTGCTGACTGGAGTTTTGCATTTCTCCTATTTGGATTACAATTGGGGTTTCAAGCCTTTTGGGAATTCGAATGAGTCTTTTGAATCTCAAGCTTTTTATTTAATTGTGTTAGCACACTATGGCCTTTTATGGGGGGTCAAAATACAAGCTTGCTAATGTTCAAGTGCACCACTGAAATACCCTGGACAACATAACAACCAGGCCTGCACCAGGACTTTAGTATAACTCTCGAGTACCCAGAATCGATTTGGTACAGTAGTTGTGTTACATTGAACCTATAATTCTACTACTGGTACCAGTTAAAGAGTATACCGCACCAGTATACTGTACTCTGTGTAATTTAGTTCAATTCGGTGGGCCCCTTGCTTGGGCAGGTGTGCTTGGCTTACAGTATACTGATATATGGGGGTAGTGTCTATTTTGTGCTTGCAATTGCTTAGCCCTTCTTTTCTTCTCCAGCCACCCAGGCCTATGTTATTAAATAAAAGCATCGTAAATTGTTTGAATTTCACCCTGGTCTGTGCCCTCAGTTTGTACAATCTGTGTCTAAATTGTTTATTAGCAAAAGTGATAACTGTTGGTGGTTCCCAAGGTGGTCTTGTCCAGTATAGGGAGGTGGGTAGGTACTGCATCCCAGAGGGTGATACTACATACAACATCTGTCCTACTTATTCTTCTGGGTGGAAGTGCCATGCTACCTATTATTTTGGGATGAACCCCCTACTGCAGGAGAACAAACAAATCCAACCCTCTCAATCAGATATCCCTTTTTATAGTCACCAGGCAGGGGTGTGAACCCGATCACTGTGCCAACCAGTGGGTCACACGTCTAACTGGGGAGATGCCCTTGCACTAAGTGATGCTGGCCAGCACTGTCAGGTGAGTTTTCCAGAGACCATTGTTCTGCTACTGTGAGGGATGCGGGTGTGGTAATCAATGGTGGAGATATTCTGGAAGATCAATAGTTATGGTAAGTGTATAACTTTCATATCTTTCAAGAGTCAGTCTACACCACTAATTCCCACTTATGAGTCAGAGTACCACGCTTCTCCATCTTTTCTAAAGGAGGAGCTGGCTCACCCTGAGGGTAACAGATACACTTTGCCATCTGCGTGGGGGAGAACACCTGAGTGCAGGGGCTCCTTACAGGTCTGGCAAGACCTGAGATTATTCAGGGCCAGATGGGGGCTCCTGTTGCACAGGAGCAGGAGGGTTCCCCGACAGTTCCTGCCTGACCTTAGGGAAGAAGAAATGAGTCACCTGGAAATGCAAGTTAAGCAGCTTTCTTTGGGCCCAAAAACAGAGAATCTGTCAACATATAAGGACCGCTTGGCCCACGCACTCTACACATTTTTCCCTACTACAGTATCACCATGGACCTTACCTGATCTCTGGCTCTTTCTTCCCATCCTCATTCCTTTCCCCTGAGATTCTCTTATGCTTATCCTAAGCTTTCTTCAACCCTTCCACTGCTTGTGCCACAACAACCTTGGCTGGTAAGCGGTTCCAGGAATCCCTCACCCTTTATGTGCAGAAGTACTTTCAGCTTCATATCATGTCCCCTTGTTCTTGAGCAAATTATTTTTTTCTAAAAAATACTCCCCTCCTGCATCTTATTTGCCCCATTTAGGTATTTATAGGTCTCTGTCATATCCCCTTTGCCTTCTTCTCTTCCCGGTTGTACATACTGAGTTCCCTCAGTCTCTCTTCATAGAACTTCTGATATAGATGTAACCCCTAGATGGCACTATCCCAAGGGCTACTACCCCTGCCTGCTTGGCTAGGAGCAGGTTAAAGGGCCTGAGTTCTGAAACGGGTGCCTCCACCCAAAGGTCAGGGTTGGTAGTGGTCAAGCTAACCTGGGCACAGCCCTCTGGGACACTGTAACCCCCCTTTCCTTACTAGTGGCCAGAACAATACAGAATAGTCACTTTCACAATACCCCTGATACACCACACAAGTACCCACACTGTTTGCACTTACCACCAGGGCTTTCCTCTGGCCGGCCCTGGGGACCCCCTGTAAAACAAGGTTATACACAGCAAATAACAGCAGTACAGTACTCTTGCACAAACTAGAACCACAGTCACGGTAAATTTAAAAAAAGAGTTAGATCTGAATTATTTAAGGGGCTTGAACAAGGGAGGGGCGTAATCAGGTTAATTTGCTTAAAGACTTTATCAAACAAACAGTTATGGATGCACTTCAGGGTCCATAAACAGTCACACACTCTGGGTACCCAGATGGAAAATGGTGGGCTAGCCAGGAACGTTGCAGCTGGTTGAGGCTCTGTGATGGAAGAAAACAACATGCACAACACACACTGTTTGTAATCCGGAGCCGGAGGGCTCAGTTCGTGAAAGGAAAACAACAAGACAATCAAATGACACACTTTTAGATTAGGCTGTTGTTGCAGGGAGCTACCCTGATGATTACTCACGATACCCAAGACTGCACACAGGCTGGATGAAAATCAAGACAGCAGGTGGTTAATCTGGAGGGCCAGGAGAAGCAGGCCCACCTGCGAATCGCCGGTCATTCCTGTTCAAGCATGCAGCAGGAAACTGATCCCCAGGCAGATCTCTCGTCGATGGCTTTCTCTGTGCAGCAGGTAGTCTGGCTGGGCCAGTGTGGCAAGGCCCAGGCCAAATGGAGACAAATTCGGATATAGTCTGTTTTGGGCTGGATACAGCTTCCAGCAAGCAGAACACAGTTCACACAGTGGGGGACCAAATCACGATCCACTTTCCATACACAGCACATTTACATGTAAAGAAATTCTACTGTACCAGGCAAACTGCTCTCCGGTCATGACTGCAAAGTCTCTGCGAACCGGGATTCAAAAGCACCTGAAATCCTGACAGGCCGATCGCATTCAGCAAAATCTTCTGTCTTCTTCCGGTATGAGCCTGGTAAAAATCAGTGGCTTACTTCATCCTCACAAACTTGGATTCAGTCCAAAATAATTCTCTTATCTCCCTCTCCGGGGCAGCAGGCAGACATGCATGCCAAAACTCAGCCCTTTCACAGTTCTCCCATGCAAAACTACATAGAACTCTTGCTCAAATCACTTGAGCTGTTCTCATCTCACTTCCAAGCTCAGAACTGACTGAAACAGCAGGCAGCTTGGGGATTTCCCTCAGATCCAAAAGATTTGGTTGGCTGGTCTGTCAGTCACAACAAAGGCTCCCCCTTCAGATGCAAAAAGGCGGCCAAAACCCAAAACTACAATTCCTACAGATTTTGACTCCAGACAGCTCCTGTAGTCCAGCTCCATTTTAGGTTCCACCAGACTGGTCCAATTCAGCAGTTCCAGGCCGAAATGGTGGGGATAAACAAAACAGTCCTTGCTGCAAAGAAGGCAGGTTAGACAAACTACATTATTATTACTGCTCTAATGAATGATCAGCAAACAGTTGCATCTATTAACAGGGCTCCCTCTGCACAATTAGTGATGGCAGAAACGGAGCGACTACCTGGCTGCATGACAACACTCAGCCCCCTCCCAGATTAATTATTACTGCAATCTAGGCAGCTCTTAAAGCGACAGTACATACAGGCTACACATGCACTCTTTGGCAATAACGATTAACTGCTAAATGCAGGACAGCAGCCTGGCAGTGAGCATTCAGGCAAGCTCATGGAAGACTTTTCGGGTACCCCATTTGTAGGGGGGTTACACCCTTCCCTGCTTGGGAAAACTTGGCATCCACGTCAAGTCTGTACCACCATAACATTGAAAATGCAACATATACAAGACATTTATACTATAAGCATGCTATACAAGTACTATCTGATTCCTCAATTGGCATAACTTGTCAGTTTACTATACATTTCAATGTACTCCACTATATCATTTTCATTCTGACAATACATTATGCATATTTCACACAGGTAAATTGAACATTACTATACAGAGTCATGTAATAACTTGTATCTCTAAACAATGCAGAGGGGCCTTCCTATCCGCTAACTTGGGGCTGAATGGGGCAGGGGCACCATGGTGAGAGGGCAGAACAAGTAACCTGGAATGGTCCGTCAAGCTCAATTTGGGCAGTGTGCTCTGAGAGACATAAACACCTTTGTGGACTATACTGAGAGGCAAATCCACTGGCCTCCTGGGTGAATCGTAACTGAAGCGTACCACTGGCTTGATAGCTCAACCAGTCTTTCTGGCGTGAACAACCACAGTCTCTGTACTTTCAGCAATGGTCTTAGAACTTTCATCACTTGTGAGGGGTGCCTCTGCATGAAGGGGAATGTCCAAGCTAGGAGCACTGTCAGCTCCTTGTTCTATAGGCTCTGATTCCACAACACTTAGCTAATTTTGTGAAGGTTCAGGCACAATCAAACTTTGAGGCGCTGAAAGGGTTCTGTCAATACTCTCATACTGTTCCTCAGGTTCTGGTGTGTCACAGAGAGACTCAAACCATCGGCCCCTTCTTGGGCAGTTCACAGTTCCACAAAACACAGTGAGTCCGTGTCCTCAGGCGTGGATTGGCACTTCACTTTCAGGTAGAACTGGCTCCAGGGCGAGGCTGGGGGTTAGACAGTCCAGAAGGCCCAGCTTTATCCCCGCAATTAGTCATAGCATTTCCTTGAAACAGCTGACTCAGTTCATAAGAAGTAATAGGCACAGTCGCACTCACTTTCGGCAGAAGTGGACTGACAGTCACTATCATTCTGGGCCTGCTGCGGAGGAAACCTTAAATCGGTGACCACTGGGGTAGGTTGACTGTCTCTTTCCTGCGGCAGCACAAGTCACCAACTCAGGGGGCTCAGTTTCTGGGGGTTCAGCCTCAATCATGACTTGGCCGATAGGTAGCAAGTGGTTACGGTGCATGGTCTTGACAGCTTTGGAGTTGTTCTCTGAGCACACCTTGTACACAGGTAAATCATCCAAATTTCCAACTACTACATGGGGAGATGGTGCCACCGATCAGCAATTTTGTGTTTACCATACAGTCCCAAATTGCATAACGACACACAGTCTCCAGGTCACAGCTCTTGAGCCTTTACTTTTTTATCATGCCTCCCTTTGTTGGCTAGATTTCTCTTGGCGGCCATTGTCTGGGCCAGTTGATAGCCATGGTTCAATTGAGCTTTCAGTTTTTGTACATATTGCAAGCAGTTTTCATCTCAGACCCCATCTGCAGAGACCGCAAAACAGGCATCAACTGGCAGCCGGACCTCTCTCCCAAACATGAGGCAGTAGGGGGAGAACCCAGTAGCATCATTCTTTGTGCAGTTGTATGCACGTACCAAGGTGCCAATCTGCTGGCTCCATTTATGCTTGTCTTTTGGGTGGAGGGTGCCCAGCATGTCTAGAAGGGTGCGGTTAAAACTTTCTGGTTGAGGGTCTCCCTGCAGATGATAGGGGGTGGTTCTTGACTTTAGCACCCCCCATAGAGAGCATTTTTTTGATTAATCGACTCTCAGAGTCTCTGCCCTGGTCACAGTGGATCCACTGGTGGGCACCATAGTGGACGAAGAAATTTTTCACTAGCACCTGGCCACAGTAGATGCCTTTTGATCTTTGGTGGGAATAGCTTTGCATATAGTGTGAAATGATCCGTAACCACTAACACATTACCAATGTTCTGTTGATCAGGTTCTAAACACAAGAAGTCTAAGCAGAATAGTTCCATGGGAGTGCTGGTAGTAATATTAACAAGGGGCACTCTGAGGCAGGGTTTTTCTTTGCAGGCAGCGACAAGTCTTTACATAGTGCTCAACATCGGCCCCCATTTTGGGCCAGTAGAAGTGAGATCGTACCAGGTCAAGGGTTCCTGTCAATAGCGAGGTGCCCCATGTGATTGTGGAGGGACCTCAGTACCAAATCTTTAAAGGCCGTGGGCAGGACCAATTGTTGCTTGTCTACTTTTCCACTATGATCTACTGTCTCTCCATACAACAAGTGATTGAGCAACTTCAATCTGGGGCCTTCTTTAAACAATAAAGCAGTTCGCAAGTCAGTGGAGCGTAACGTGAGACACATCTTTCCCCACACGCCGGGCATCAAGTGCTGGCTGAATCATAGGATCTTGGGATTGAGTCCACTGAATGCTATCATTGTCAAATTGACGTGAGCGCACTAATATCTAGAGCAGAGAAGTGGCATAAGCAGCTGGTATGCAAGTGTCAGAAGGGCCCAAGCAATCTACTAAACAGTCCACTGTGTCGCATGACATCTGTTAATCTCTATCAAACTTTTGGCACAATGCTTTAATGTCAGGTTCAGACAGCCTGACCCAATCACTCTTGGAAGTGGGCCTTTGTGATAGGGCATCAGCATCAATATGGTTCAGGCCCGGTCTGTATTCAACAGCGTAATCATAGGTTGATAATGCAGAAAGCCACCAGTGCCCAGTGACATCTAACTTAGCTGAAGTCTGTACATAAGTCAATGGGTTATTGTCAGTCTTCACCAATATCTTTGCCCCACAGAGGTATTCATGAAACTGGTCAATGATGGCACATTTTAGTGCAAGGAACTCTAACTTATGCACAGGGTAGTTTCGTTCGGATGGGGTCAAGCTCCTACTGGTGAAAGCTATTGGTCCCAGGCCATCCTCATGGTCTTGATACAGCACCGCTCCTAGATCCTGCAGACTAGTTACCATATGCAGCACATAGGGTTTGGTGGGGTCAGCACAGCCGAGGATGGGGGCGTGGGTGAGCTGGTATATGATCTCATGGAAGGCTGCTTCACAATCGGGCATCCAGCAGGGCCCGAAGAGTTCACCCAGGCGGAAGTATACTTTTTATGGTTCTTTAACAGGCCCTTTTTTGTATTTACGATTGATAGGAGGGTAACCCTGGGTAAGGTTCAAGAGTGGGTGAATCACCTTGGAATAGTCTTTTATGAACCTGCGGTAATAGCCACAGAACCCCAGGAAACATTGTAGTTCATTCAGATTATGGGTCTGGGGCCAAGTAGTCATTGCTTCAACTTTACTGGGATCAGTCTCTATCCTTTGTAGATACTATGTGCCCCATACTTCATGGAGGTTTGAAAAATTGGCACGTGTCAATGGACAGCTTGAGGTCGAAGTCTTCCAGTTGGTCTAGGACTTTAAACCTTCGGTTCTCATGCTCCTCTAAGGTGCTCCCAAACACAATGACATCGTCCAAGTACACTAGGCATTCCAGCAAATTCACATTTCCCACCACATGTTCCATCGGTCGCTGAAAGTTGGCTGGGGCGCAAAGGATCCCCTGTGGCATCCTCAGAAACTCATAGAACCCCAATGGACAGATGAAGGCTGTTTTCTCACGGTCTTCCACGGGCCATCGGGATCTGATAGTATCCGCTGTGAAGATCCAACACCGAGAACTATTTTCTCCCATTCAAGCAGTCCAGGGCGTCTTGTATACGAGGCATAGTGTATTGGTCTGGGAGGGTCCACCGGTTCAGGGTTCGATAATCAACACACATCCTCACAGACCCATTCTTCTTATGCACAGCCACAATGGGAGAGGCATATGGACTCCTGGATTCTTGTATCACGTCAGCAGTGAGCATGTCCTGCAGGTGTCTTCTCACATCATCTATGTCTGCTGGGGCTATGAGTTGGGACCTCTCTCGAAATGGCCATTCATCATGCAGGCGTATGTGATGCTCCCCACAATGGACACATCCCATTCCTTCAATGAAAACGCTTGGTCTCTCTGGGCAAGTCTCTTGCTAATTCTAGCCTTCCGTTCAGCTGGCAATGGGGAGTCACCAAAGTCAAACAAGTCTGGGGTCACTTTCTCCTTCTCACCAGGGTGCTTGTTGCAGGGCAATACTGCAGTGTCTGCACAGTGAACCATAGGTAGGGTGCACCCTCTGTTCACCCGGATCTCCCGATCTGACACACTGTGAATCTGGACCATCACTTGTCGTGCTTAGGCATGGGCACAAGCAGGTAAGATGCTGGGCTTGACCAATAATTCTTCTGGCAATTTTTCATCACCTGGCGCATCCAACATCAGTATTTTGTTCTGGACATCTTTCCGGAGGCGGACTTCCCCTTGAATGGTACACTGGGCATTAGGGGCCAGTACCACTGACTAGGGATCCTTCTTCCACACGATCCCCTTCAGTTCATCTTGGTCTACTTCCTCGGGTTTCTGTTGCAAATCATAGGCCCTCTTGATCAGAGCCGGAATTCTCATGGCCCTCCCAGTCCGTTGCCCCTGTTTCTCGTGACAGAGTCGCAGCAGTCTCCCAAACATGTGCGTTTGTCCCAATTAACAGGGGACCCATCATACAGTCTGGTGGGGGGGGACACACTAGGGCCAATGTCTCTTCTCGCTCCTCTACACCGGTTATAGTTGCAGGAAAAGACAACCAGAGGCAGACATACCCTAGGTAGGGATAAGACTTGTCGCTCAGGCCCCACATATGTAGGCCTTCCAGGGATTTAAAAGGCACATCACATACATGTTTGTCATACCAGTCCAAGAATACAATGGTCACTTGCGACCTACTGTAAAGCACAGCCCAAGTATGAATACCATTCACAGTCACCTTAGACTCCACTGAAGGGTCCACTATTTTGGACCAGTCTGGAGAGGCAGTAGCAGAGGCCTGGACAGACACTTTAGCCATAAAGAAATTTGAGATAGGGTTTCTCGAACTCTCACTGTGGTCATTTTGGGCAACCCATGGCCGCTGATTTGCTTTTCAGAGCTCTGGAGTCTGTTTTCTACCCTTTCTAAGTCCTTCTGAAACCGGCATTCTCTTTTCATATGGCCATCCTTTCCACAGTTGTGACAAATGATAGACTCCTGGGACATCCTGGGAGAGAACATCGTATGAGGAACTGAAGCAGTAGTAAGAGATTGGGGTCTAGTATCTGCTTGCAGTGGTGAGAGTGGTGCAATGTGTCTTAACAGTTCCTTTAGAGTGGCAGTCAATCCGTGATCTCAGCCTTGAGCCACCCTCAGTAGCGGATGCCTGAGGGTGCACCCCACCCCCATGGCAGTCACGCCCTAAAAGGACCAGAATCTTGTTGCATGGCGGAAACCCTTACAGAAGCACCGTCTTCAATTCTCGGACTTCCTGTAGTAGTCTCGTCTTTCCAATGCTGGGCCCAGTCGGAAGTCCTTTGTATTCTCAGAGTGCTCGTTAAGTGCCGACTTGCCCTGAGCCTCACTGGTTGATCACTCTCGGTCACTTGCGCGGCAACAGCAGATATGGGTGCAATTTCCCATGGGGTCGCCTTTGCTCAACCCCCAAATTTCTTTCATTAGCTGCGTCCATAGGAGGGCGATTCCAGTTGGGTGGCAAGGTGCAATTGAGGCAGTAACAACTCTGAAAATGGAGCAGACTTAAAGATCCAGTCCAGCCTAGTTCGATCTAATTCATTTGACGGCAAACTACCCTTTCTGAGGCACTCTTGTAGCAACTTTTCAAGCTGAGGTACATACACAGACAATGGCTCCCTGGGTACTGGTGAGCGTTTCTTACTCTCCACCACAGATCCTCATCTGAATCTGGGCTCCATTACACAATCTGCAATGCATCAAGATAGTCCTGTGCAGTTGCTTCGGGGTTATTGGCACGCTTGGCATGGGTGGTAGCCAGGGCAGGCCCTCGGAGGCTCTCACTCAACCTCTTTCGTTTCTCTGCTTCTGAGCATTGCCATTCAAGCACTTGAGGGGCAACATAGTCTATCCAGGTCTCCCAGTCATCCTCCCCCGGGGAGTGGGGAAGGTGCCCTAGAAGATTCTCAGCCTTCAGTAGGAGTCATGACTAATGGCAGGTACAGATATAGGGTCCAGCATTGGCGCAGGCACAGAAGGCGGGGCAGTAACAGGTGCTGGAGTGGGAGGAGGTGTTGGAGAAGGAACACCCCCTGGTGGCAGGAATAGTTTCTTAAACTCCTCTAGGGTTTTCTCTTATTCCAGCAACAACTTAGCAAAGAAAAAATTACTCACCTTAGTAATGTTGTTTCTTCTAATGGAGTCTTGCTGTATTCTGACAGTAGCAGTGAGTCCCAACCTTCGAACTGCCCCGAGATGAAAGAGTTAACTTTCCATGCCAGGCACGGAACGCTGGGCTCGAGCTCGGTTGAGACTCTGTCTGTTGCTGTTTGAACTCAAACCGTCAGATCTTTACGAGCAAACTCACTAAGGTCCTGTGTGAAAGCTGTAAACCTACACTAGCCAACTGGCTACTAAACATAAAAAGACATTATTTGGTCCCAAAACAAAGACTCAAGTCAGGAGACCCAAAAATGAAAAACACAACACCAATTCACCCAAGAAAGGAGGTGACAACAAAGGTGGGCATCTACTGAGTGCTGAATTGCCACTGCCCACCCACATCCCAAAACAGAGGTTCTGAGAGGGGCAGGGCAGGGAGGGGTAGGTGCAGGAAGACTCCATTAGAAGTAAACAACATTACTAAGGTGAGTAATTTTTTCTTCAAACAACATGAAGTCTTGCTGTATTCTGACAGTAGCAGATCACTGCCAGTACTCCATGGAGGAGGACAGAACCTACTTAGGAAATAGGCTCTGAAGCACAGCTGTGTTAAACCGAGCATCACTCCTAGCCTGGACATCCAGGAGTAATGCTTGGTAAAGTGTGAACTGTTTTCCAGGTAGCTGCTTGACAGATCTCTAGAATAGGGATATCCCTGCAGCAGCTAGGAAGCAGCTGTACCTCTGTAGAGTGAGCCCTCAGGCCTGAGGTGGAACCTTCCAGCTTTTGATAACAAAACTGAATACAAGAGACAATCCACCTGTCAATGGATCTTTTAGTAGCAGGTTTCCCTTTACCAACCTCACCATAAGTGAGGAACAGTTGGAGGGAGTCAAACCTGTGACCCTTGGTATGTTCTATGTAGTAGCTAAGGGCTCTTTTCACATTTAAACTGTGGAGCCTCCTCTCGTCAGAGGAGGAATGGTCAGTGAACTACACAGGAAGAGACATAGATTGATTAAGGTGGAAATCTGAAACCACCTTAGGCAAAAACTTCCTGTTAGTCCTGAGGACCACCTTATCTCTATGAAAGGAGATAAAATCAGGCTCCACTGACAAAGCTTGTAACTCACTTATGCGTCTGGCAGAGGTGATGGCTACCAGAAACACAGTTTTCCAGGTCAATAACTTAAGCTCTGCTGAAGACAAAGGCTCAAAGGGGTTGCATAAGCTGAGCAATGCAAACATTAAGGTCCCAAAGCAGGGC
This sequence comes from Neoceratodus forsteri, assembly GCA_016271365.2. Taxonomy (NCBI): domain Eukaryota; kingdom Metazoa; phylum Chordata; order Ceratodontiformes; family Ceratodontidae; genus Neoceratodus; species Neoceratodus forsteri. The sequence continues at coordinate 1,398,254,800 of CM057458.1, read as the reverse complement.
AGGGGCCCTGAAGGGAGGTTGGTGTGAAGTAATCCCTTGAAAACTTTGGAGGAATACAGGTGAGCTGAAAGAGAAGAGGGTTTACCTGCTGAGATAAAAGCAGAAACAGTTGCCAGATGCACCTTCAGTGTAGCTGGTCTAAGCCCCAAGCTATTTAAATGGACCATATAATCAAGGACTGTGGGCAGATCAGCAGACTCTGGGGAAGAATGCTTCCAGAGCACCATATGGAAAATCTTTCCACTTGGAATTATAAGTAGCCCTGGTGGAAGGTTTCAGAAGCCTCAGAATGTCCATTACGCCTTGGGAGAGATGTAACTCAGCAAATCCTAACCTTCAAGAGCCAGGCCTTGAGATTGAGAGATTTGAGATCGTGCACCAAACCCTCCCTAGCACAGGTTAACAGGTTGTGATTCCTGGGAAGACACAGGGAAGATGGACTGCTAAGACAGTAGGAGTGGATACCAAGGCTGTCTGGCCCAGTCTGGAGCAATCAGGATCATCTTGCAGGGTTGAGATCTGATTTTGACTAGCACTTGAACAGGAGAGGGAAGGGGAAGCACAGGAACTTCCTTCCCAACTGGAGTGTAAACCGGGCCTCCAGGGGGACTGAGCCCACACTGGGAGCCTGCAGCAAAAAAGGGGAAGTTGGTGACTGTCTGTGGCTGCAAAGATCTATCTGTGGGTGCCCATCTGGAAAATATCACCTCTAGACCAGGGATCCAGTGACCATTCGTGATGGCCCTGGAATATCCTGCTGAGAGCATCTGCCAGTGACATTGTCCTGCCTGGAAGGTGAACTGCTGTGAGGAGAGGTGTTCAGGAATCAAACCAGAGACCATAACTTCATTGTTTCTGTGCACAAGGTCGAGACCGAGTGCCTCCTTGCTTGTTGATGTACCACATTGTGGTGGTATTGTCTGTTCTGACCTGGATAACTTTGTTCTGAACAGATCTGGAAAGTCTTGAAGTGCTAGAAACACTGCTCTGAGTTCCAACAGATTGATGTGAAGCAGAGATTCCTGAGGGGACCACAACCCCTGGGCCCCCACCCCAAGAGGGAGGCATCTGTAGTAAGGATTAAAGAGTGAGACTGAGTGACAAAGGGGACTCCTTGTCTCAGATTGTTCTGATCCTGCCACCACTGTAGGACCTGGATCAGGGTTCGAGTCACTGATCAATTTGGTCAGAGGGTCCTTCCTTTGAGACCAAAAGGCTCTCAAATGGAACTGAATGTCCTCATCTGAAATCTTGCCCTGCACCACTGCTGTGGAAGCAGCCATGTGCCCCAGGAGCTGTAGAAAATGCCTTGCTGGTCGAGACACCTGCAGGGTGAATGAGGAGGCCAGAGATAGGGTCCTTGCCCTGTCCAGGGAAGGAAAGCTCTGGCCTTTTCTGTGTCTAGCTCTGCGCCTATGAAGGTGAGGAGTTGGACAGGCTTCTAGAACTGACTTTGAAAGATTCAGAAGGAAACCTAAAAGAGGTGAGCAGTTGTTGAGTTATCTGTAACTTGATTCTGATTGTCTGGGACTGGCCTACTATAAGTCAGTCGTCCAGGTAAGGGAAGATGGCAATCCTTTGCCTTCTTACAGAAGCAACTACTTGCCAGGCATTTTGTGAATACCCTTGAGCAGAGGTCAGACCAAAGGGCATTGCTCTGAACTGGTAATGGCCTGAGGGCAGCTCGAACCTGGAGGTACTTTCGATGGGAGCTCTGATGAGAATATGGAAGTAGGCATCCTTGAGGTCCAGGGACACTAGCCAGTCCCCTGGCCTTAGAGAGGTAGAATTATTCCCAGAGTCACCATTTTGAATTTTGGTTTTAAAAGGTGCTTGTTTAAGTATCTGAGATCCAGGATGGGCCACCATTCTCCTGTCTTTTGGGGTAAGAGGTACCTGGAGTACAACCCTTTGCCCTGGTGTAGGGGTGGAACCCTTCTGCACAGCTCTGAGAGCCAGGAGGGAAGAGACTCTGTCTCTAGGGCAAGTGCTGCCTCTGAGGGGGTTTGCAGGATGGGATCTGGTTCTCAGCTTTGGAAATCTTTTGAAGCGGAGAACCAGTCCCTGGCTTACTACTTCCAGGACCCACTTGTCTGATGTTAGAGACTTCCAGTCCTGGACAAAGTAAGGCCAGCCTGCCCCTACAGATGGTGGAGAATCGGCCCTGGCAAACCCATCAGGGTGCCTGTTTGGCAGGGGGTTTTGGCTGAGGGGTGGAAGCAGGTCTGCTGGTACCCCTTCTGCCTCTCCCTCTAAAGAACCACCTCTGAGCGTAGGCAGAAGAGGAGGCATGGGCTGTAGAAAGGCTCATGAAAAGGCCTGCCCCTGCCCCTGGGATGCTGCCAGTTTTGAGAGTGGTCTGCCTTTCCTTGGCCTGGGCAGTCCTGTAGGTGGTCCTATACTCATCCATTTTCATGTAATTCTGCTTTCTCCCCAAACAAAGAATTACCAACAATAGGAAATCCATGGCCTTGTCTGGGTATCCTGTGACAGGCTAGTACATCTGAGCCAAGCCATTCTGTGAAGTGCCACAGATGTAGCCATGACTCCGATGACACATCATTTGAGTCCACTGCATGGAATTGCACCTTGATGCCTCAATACCATCAGCAGCCACCTGCTCCAGCTCCTGGCAGCTGGCTAGGGACCTGTTTTGCTAAAGCCATGACAGTGTCCCATCTGGATTTCTGATACCTAGCAAACATAAGCCATATAATTGGCCTGTCTGAGTCCCAAGGATGCTGCCATGTACTGTTTCTTTGCCATGGCATCAATCCTCCTAGGGTCCTTGTCTGGGGTGTGGCTGGGAATATTTGTTTTGTCACAGGCTGCAGCCTGCACTACCCTCAACATGGCTGCATTGTCATGTAAGGAACTCCGTATCTGAGCCTGACAATGCATACCTCTTGTCCATTCTCTTATCCACAGGAGGTATAGTATTAGGAGTCTTTAAAATTTTCAATGTCTGTTTCCCAAAAGATTTGTGCAAGGGAATAGACAGTCTCCTAGAGTCTGGGATATCCATCATTTCCACAAAGTCAGGCTCCTCTTGGTCATCCACAGCTTCTTCCATAGGAAGCTGGAGGGTTTCAGCCACTTTTTTATAAAACACAAAATGAGAGGGGGACTCAGAAAGCCTAGGAGGAGACACTCCTGAAGGTCTGTCTGGGGAGACGTTTGGGTCAATGATCCACATCCAGACTTTCAAACCACATTCACTTTCCTCATACTCCTCTTCCCCCTCCTCCGGTTCATAATACTCCTCTAAATCATAATCTTGAACCGTGGAACCGGCCGAACCGAGCGCCTCCCTGATGGTGCCGGTTCGGTCAGAACCGGGGAAAGAGACTGGACAATTTTGATCGCTTTGGCCACTTCTTCAGTGGTTGGAGAGGAAAGTTTTGGCTCCACACCAGCTGATTTTTCCTTTCTAGTTCTCTTTGCTGGAACCGACTCCTCAGAATCAGGTCTCCTTTCTCAAGAAGTCTCGCCTGGTCAGAGGGACTCCTTCTGGTTCGGTTTGAACCAACCGGCTGGCCATCCGTTCAAGCGGACTTTTGGCCTCCTTTCCTGAGCCTACCAACTCTCTTTTCTAGGGTAGCTGCAGGAAAATTTTTACAAATCTGGCAGTCTGCATTGAGGTGGTCAAACCCCAGACAATAAACTCAGTGGTGTAGGGGTCAGCCTACAAAGACTTCCCCACACACACTACAGTGTTGAAACCCAGTGGCCCGGGTTTTTCTTTGGGTTTCTCAGACATTGTGCCAGTCCAACTAAACTTACCCTTTATGGCAATCCGCCAGGAAGACCTCTTATCGGTTCCTGACCGTGTCACTGATCATGGAAAAACCGTAATAAAACTGCTTTTAGAACCGATAAGAACGTCAACTACACTCTAAAAGTACAATTTAAGATTTTCTACAACTTGATCGGTTCAAACCGAACCGATAAACTGCTTACAAGTTCCACACAGAATAGAATTAATATATAACCTATCTAGTACTCACAAATACCACAGACAGAGACTGAACTGACAGGTTGCAGTTTAAATTCGGCCGAAACTGAGAAAAACGGGTACTTTAACCGGACAAATTGAACTGAGCAGAAGGAGAAATCTCCGAGCGACTGTTCAGTGAGGCGGAGTAAAGAATCTGACGGTTTGAGTTCAACAGCAACAGACAGAGTCTCAACCGAGCTTGCTCAGCGTTCCATGCCTGGCATGGAAAGTTAACTCTTTCATCTCCGGGGCAGTTCGAAGGTTGGGACTCACTGCTACTGTCAGAATACAGCAAGACTTCATGTTGTTTGAATTTCTCCTCAAAAGGCTCAGATACTGGTGGGAGCTCATCCTCCCCGGGGTCTTTAGTGTCTTTTGTATCACTCTCCAGGCAGCTGGAACCCCTTCTGGGGCAATAGTCTGTGGCACTTTAGAGCTGTCCACGAGGTCACTACACTCTACCAAGGCTATGAAAGTTTGGGCGATCAAATCAGCCTGTTGACCCACCACCACAGGGTTTTTTAAACATTCAACTTTGGAGAGTGCTCCTCACAGTGTCTTTCCTGTACACAGGGAATATCCAGTATAAGTAGAGCATTTTGGGGGTCAATCTCTGCCTAGTACACCACCCCACCAACTGGTGTATAGCCATTTCTACTGGGGTAGCCATTAATCTTTAACAATAATTTGTACTTTTTGGCCACTAGAAGGCACAAAATCCCAGCCGTGAGCCTCCAAGATGTAACCCCTAGGTGGCGCTATCCTAAGGGTTACTACCCCAGCCTGCTTGGCTAAGAGCAGGTTAAGGGGCCTGAATTCTGAAACGGGTGTCTCCACCCGGAGGTCAGGGTTGGTAGTGGTCAAGCTAACCTTGGTACAGCCCTCTGGAATACTGTAACACCCCTCTTTCCTTACTAGTGGCTGGAATAATACAATAGTCACTTTCACAATACCCCAATACACCACACAAGTACTCATACTGTTTGCATTTACCACCAGGGCTTTCCTCTTGCCCAGCCCTGGGGACCCCTTGTAAAACAAGGTTTGCACAAACTGGAACCACAGTCAGGGTAAATGCAAAAAAGAGCTAGATCTGATTTATTTAAGGGGCTTGAACAAGGGAGAGGCGTAATCAGGTTAATTTGCTTAAAGGCTGTATCAATCAAACAGTTATGCATGCACTTCAGGGTCCATAAACAGTCACACACACTGGGTACCCAGATGGAGAACGGTGGACTAGCCAGGAATGTTGCAGCTGGTTGGGGCCCTGTGAGTGGAAGAAAACAACATGCACAACACACAATTTGTAATCTGGAGCCGGAGGGCTCAGTTCGTGAAAGGAAAACAACAAGACAATCAGATGACACACTTTTAGATTAGGCTGTTGTTGCAGGGAGCTACCCTGATGATTACTCATGATACCCAAGACTGGACACAGGCTGGACGAAAATCGAGACAGCAGGTGGTTAATCTGGAGTGCCAGGAGAAGCAGGGCCCACACAGATCGCCAAGGCATCGTTCCTGTTCAAGCGTGTAGCAGGGTGCTGATCCCCAAGCAGGTCTCTCGTCGATGGCTTTCTCTGTGCAGCAGGTAGTCTGGCTGGGCAAGTGTGGCAAGGCCCAGGCTAAATGGAGACAAATTCAGATACAGTCTGTTTTGTGCTGGATACAGCTTCCAGCAAGCAGAACACAGTTCACACACTGGGGAACCAAATCATGACCCACTTTCCATACACAGCACATTTACATGTAAGGAAATTCTACTGTACCAGGCAAACCGCTCTCCGGTCACTATCGCAAAGTCTCTGCACAAACCGGGGATTCAAAAGCACCTGGAAATCCTGACAGGCCGATCACATTCAGCAAAATCTTCGGTCTTCTTCCGGTATGAGCCTGGTAAAAAATCAGTGGCTTACTTCATTCTCACAAACTTGGATTTAGTCCTAAATAATTCTCTTATCTCCCTCTCAGGGGCAGCAGGCAGACATGCAGGCCAAAACACATCCCTTTTACAGTTCTCCCATTCAAAACTACATAAAACTCTTGCCCAAATCACTTGAGCTGTTCTCATCTCACTTCCAAGATGAGAACTGACTGAAACAGCAGGCAGCTTGGGGATTTCCCTCAGATCCAAAAGATCCAGTTCGCTGATCTGTCTGTCAGTCACAACAAAGGCTCCCCCTTCAGGTGCAAAAAGGCACCAAAAGCCCAAAACTACAATTCCTACAGATTTTGACTCCAGACAGCTCCTGTAGTTTGGCTTCATTTTAGGTCTCACCAGACTGATTGGTCCAATTCGGCAGTTCCAGGCCAACATGGTGGGGATAAACAAAACAGTCCTTGCTGCAAAGAAGGCAGTTTAGACAAACTACATTATTATTATTGCTCTAATGAATAAGCATTTGTCAATGTCGAATGTTTGCTTGCTGGCTTTGGCAGTGGTAGTGTAGAAGTTACAGAGCTGCGTAATAGGAATGGCAGTGAAGTATTGAACTGAAGCCAACCCCACCACCACCACCCTGCAGAGAGTGACAGGCATTGGGGTGTGCCTTTGGGTTGTCAGGCATAACGGCCACGCCATGTCACCACACCCCACCCTGCAGACACTGACAAATGTCACGGTGTTCCTTGGGGTCTTTGCTCCTTATGCGCACTCCATTTCATTAGGAAATACGGTGAGATGGGAAGCGATATAGAGAATGGGGTGAACTTTGGGTAAGAGTCCAAGGCATACCTCAATGGCTCTCACTGGCTGCAGGTGTGGAATGGTATGAGCATTACAGGCAAGAATCCAAGTCACACCCTGATGCCTGTCATTCTCACAGGGTTGGCGTTATGGTTGGAAACCCCAATACCTCAGGCATTCGTTGGTATTTTCACTCCAAATTTTCAACATGTTTTTTTTTTGTGACCCCACCTCATGAACAGGGGGAATATCAGTTTGTTAGCCGAAAGCTGCTTATGCACAGCGACTATGGCATTTAGCACCACAAGTGCAAAAACATTCCGAACAGGATGTAAAAAATGACAGCTGTACTGTTCATGGGGAGTTGTTAAAAATGGCAATGTTGCAAATCTGCAGTAAAAATATTTAAAAAAATGGTGAAGTCACGAGCGTACATAGAAACTGTGCAACGCACACCCGTAATATAATTAGGTTGGGGATTTTTTAAAGCAGATTGTCAGCTCAGGCATTTTGGTGCCTCTGATCATGAACAGTGTCACTGTGATTTTCTTTATCTGTGCCGAACAATGATTTCCCACAGAGACCACGCATCTTCGCGCTGAAAGTGTGAAACACACTTCAGCCATGTTGTGAAAATGACAGCTGTACTGTTCATATGGAAGTGTGGAAAAATGCCACTGGTGAAAATCTGGACTGAAAATATTACAAAGTCATGAACTTACGAGGGTGGGAAACTGCGCAATGCTCACCGTAATACAGTCATTTTATGGACTTGTCACCAAATTTTCAACATAGCCATTTTAAGACCTCTGCTCATGAACAGTGTAACTGTGATTTTCTTAATGTGTCCTATATATTGATTTTGCACATCGACCGCGCCCATTGTGCGCTACATGGGTGGAAACACATTTTGGGCAAGATTAAAATGACAGCTGTACTGCTCATATGAGGTGTGAAATGGCAATGTTGAAAATCTGGAGTGAAAATATTGAAAATCTACGAACTTACAAGTGTAGGAACTGCACAATGCACGTCACAAAACAGTCATTTTTAGGAATTTTTCACCAAATTTTCAACATAGCCATTTTAAGACCTTTGCTCATGAACAGTGTCACTGTGATTTTCTAATTTGTCCCATACATTGATTTCGCACACCGACTGTGCCATTGTGCGCTACATGGGCGGAAACACGCTTTGGGTGAGATGAAAATGACAGCTGTATTACTCATAAGAAGGTGGTAAAATGGCAATGTTGAAAATCTGGAGTGAAAATATTGAAAATTGCGAACTTATGAGCCTGCATAGGAACGCAACACACGTAGAAACAGTCATTTTTTTTTTCACCAAATTTTCAACATAGCCATTTTAAAACCTCTACTCATGAACAGTGTCACTGTGATTTTCTTAATTTGTCCCGGACATCAATTTCACACACCAACTGCGCCATTGTGCGCTACATGGGCGGAAACACGCTTTGGGTGAGATGTGAAAATGACAGCTGTACTGCCCATAAGAAGGGCATGGTAAAATGGCAATGTTGAAAATCTGGAGTGAAAATATTGAAAATTCGCAAACTTACGAGCCTGGTCGAGGAACCGCGCAACACACGCCAGAACAGTCATTTTTTGACTAATCACCATCATGGGTTTTGGGACTCTTCTCATGAATGATGTCAATGTCATGGAGTTATTCGGCCCAAAAGGTGATTTCGCTGCAGTGACTGTGAAATAACCTTCAGGCCCAATAACGCCATGACAGTGACATCATTCATGAGAAGGGGTCCAAAACCCCATGTTGAAAATTTGGCAAAAATTCCAAATGCCTGAGATATGCAACAAAGTTGAAAACCCTAACTAGCCCATTATACAGCTTACTGGCATTTCCTCAGTTCGCGGTCGGCTTTGAAGAGTGCAGACGTGTTCCCAGTCCACTGCAGATCGTCGCACCGAGCCCAGAGGTAAGTGTGGGTGGGGTGGGAGGCTGGGTGCGGGTTGTGGGAGGGGGCAGGAAGACTGCGTGGGACCATTTTTCTTTACAGGGATTTAAAAATAAAAAAGACGCGGGACGTTTGCCATGCTGGGGTGGGCTCCCAGCATGGCACAGGAGCTGAGGGGGGTACGTGGAGCCGGCGGGATTGGGCACTCCTGTCGGCCATATGATCAGTTGCCACGCTGGGCTGGGCTCCCAGTGTGGCACCCAGTACTACCGGGGGTGAGGACAGTGGAGCCGACGGAGTTAGGCACCTCAAATGGCTATTCTATGATTGCCACACTGGGGTGGGCACCCAGTGTAGCATGTGGAAGGCTTTGGGGGAGCGCACAAGTCCGACTGGGGTTAGGCACCCCGTCGGCTATACGGTGTGTGCGAGGGGAGGCAGCACGCAGTATGCGGCGTGCATTTCTGTGTGTGTGTGTGTGTGTGTACGTGGTGTAGGGGAGTGCGCGCATGAGCAGGCGACATCTTATCGCTGCTCACTGAAGCGTAGCTCCCCTTTCAACTGTATGCCACTGCATTTTGGAGCTTGTCATAGACAGCTCCAGCATGCATTGACGGACAGGGGCCGCGCCTGCCAACACATTGACTGAATTGGAAGAGGGGGTGACACACCTCCGAAATCTCGGATGATGATACTATGTTTCTTGCACATGCGTGCAAGCAAACATAATGATCAGCAAACAGTTATTTCTATTAAAGAGGACAGGAAATAATTTCTAATTGGCAGTTGTTTACACTGTTCTCATTTTTAGAAATTATATTAATTCCCCTAAGTTATCCATATTTAACTATACCTGAATAAAACGTGATATGAAAACTGGATTTTGCATTGTTTTGTTTTTAGGGGCGACATTCTGTTACAATTCTCTTCACAGAACCAGTGATCTGGAGTTTTAACTATGTCACGGTTTGTGCACAGAACTGTGAGCAAGGTTCTAATAGGTCAACAGCTCATAATTAGCATTCTGTACACAAACTGTGACATAGTAAACACTCCAAACTAGCGGTTCCATGAAAAGAACTGTGCAGAATGTTGTCCATAAAAAGAAAATAACTGAAAATACAGTTTTTCACATCAGTGTTTATTCAGGTAAATCAATTATGGGTTATCCGGAGCTATGAATTGCATTGCTGTAAACAGGAACATTACTAACTGCTGCCAATTAGCAAAAATTTCCTGTCCCCTTTAACAGGGCTCCCTCTGCACAATTAGTGATGGCAGAAATGAAGCGATTACCTGGCAGCCCGGGCGGGACTCAAGCAGGACAACATTCAGCCCCCTCCCAGATTAATTATTACTGCAATCTAGGCAGCTCTTAAAGGGACAGTACATAGAGGCTACACAGGCACTCTTTGGCAATAATGATTAACTGCTAAACGCAGGACACGAGCCTGGCAGTGAGCATTTAGGTAAGCTCATGGAAGACTTTTCAGGAACCCCCATTTGTAGGGGGGGGGGGTTACATAGACCCATCATTTTAGTTGCCCTCCTCCGGACTGCCTCCACTCTGTCTATATCGTTTCTTAGATGTGATCTCCAGAACTGTATACAGTATTCCAGATGAGGTCTCACCAGTGACCTATAATAGAGGCAAAGAACAGTTACGTAAGAACTTACTGTAACAGTAGATTTCGAGGGGATCCCAGTCATCAGGTAACACCGTAGGAACATCACCGTCGGTGAAGGGGAATCCACACAGATTTTCAGCAGTTCAACTGGGGCCGCCCATGCCATCAACATCATCAACCCTACAAAGACATGAGCAGCCCTGCTCCCTCTTCAGTTCTTTCACCCCGGACACTAAAGGAGCCAGGCTTATGCCATGGGGGGCCGAGCAGAGAAAGAAAGGTGCCCAAGCCTACATGAAAGGCTGGATATACCAAACAGCCAGTTCCTACACAGGAGCCCCAAGAAGGGGGATGGTGGGGGAGAAAGCATACCTGATGATTGAGATCCGCTCGAAGATCTGTTACGGTAAGTTCTTATGCAACTGTTCTATCTTCTTTAGGGGTATCTCAGTCATCAGGTAACACAGTAGGAACGAGTCCCAAGCAGTTATATCTGCAAACAACCAGTCTGGGAGGAGGGCTCACCATAAACTTATGACAGAAGGCCCTGCAGCACAGCCCTGCCAAATCCTGCACGGACTCTGGAGGCAAGGTTCAGACTGTAGTGCTTGGTAAAGGTAGGGACAGTATGCCAGGCGGCAGCTGCACGGATGTCAGCGGCTGAGACCCCTCAGAAGAAAAAAATTACTCACCTGTAGTTGTCTTCTTTCTTCCCAGGGATCCACTAATATTACTACTCTTTGCAGTGCTCCTTTAAGCCAGCACTGCCCCGGAGCCAAATAGAATGCTGTGCTAATTATGGAATGTTTAGCTCGTGCATTCATTTTCAAACTGCCCTATTCTAACTGCCTGAATTCTACCTCAGATTTCTGTGACTCCTGCAAAGAGGCCATAATATATAACAATCAACAATTTAAAATGCTAATGCCCAACAGGGCCATGTAAAAAGAAGTAATAGGCCAAGAAAGGGCCAACAAAAACACAGTAATAGATGGGTCCTCTTTTCTGAGCCAGATGTCCCCTTAGAAAAGAACCTACCAGCTAAGCATTACCTAAATGCACCAGCCGGTGAGCTACCCTTCATATTGAGAAGTATCTCAGCTGTATAGAGTATTTTTCTGTGATTCTAAGGGGAAGGCCGGGGTTGGGAGTAATAATATTAGAGGTTCCCTGGGAAGAAACAAGATTACTACAGGTGAGCAATTTTTTCTTCTAACCCCAGGAATCCACTAATATTTTTACTCTTTGCAGACTATGTAGCAGCACCACTAGGAGGTGGGCAGAATCTATTTAGGAAAAAGACTCTACAAAACAGCCTTTCCAAAAGTGGCATCACTCCTGGCCTGAGTATCCAGGCTATAGTGTTTAGTAAAGATGTGTACTGACCTCCAGGTAGCTGCTTTACAAATCTCCAACAGAGGAACATCTCTGGCAGCTGCAATGGTGGCAGCTGTGCCCCTTGTGGAATAGGCCCGAAGACCTGAAGGAGGGACCTTGCCCACCTTTGAGTAGCAGAACTGAATACACTGGACTATCCACCGAGATCTAGTCCTCTTTGAAGCAGGAGACCCCTTACCTATTCCCCCATAGGTAAAGAACAGTTGTTGTCTGTCCTGCCTATGATCCTTGGCATTGGCTATATAATAGCTCAATGCTCTCTTCACATCCAAACTATGCAGCCTACACTCACCAGAGCTAGCGTGTGCTGTAAAAAATACAGGTAGGGCAATGGACTGGTTTAAATGAAATTCAGAAACTACTTTGGGAAGGAACTTTCTATTAGTTCTCAACACTACCTTATCATTGTGGAAAGAAATATAGTCCTTCTCCACACATAGGGCTTGTAACTCACTTATCCTCCTAGAAAAGGTAAGTGCCATTAGGAAAACTACCTTCCAGGTAAGAAATTTGAGCTCTGCAGAAGCTAAGGGTTCAAATGGCGGAAGCATAAGCTGGGCAGTACAAATGTTGAGGTCCCAAGCTGGCACTGGTTCCCTAAGAGGGGGAAACAGATGTAAAAGGCCCTTAAAGAACCTTCTAAATATGGGATTCAAAGCCAGGAATACCTCTTTCCCTACAGAGAGATAAGCTGAAAGTGAAGCCAGGTGAACCTTCAGAGTTGAGTGCTGCAATCCCAAGGAATGCAGATAAGACAAGTAATCTAGGAGGGTTGGAATGCCAGCCTGTGCTGGGATTATGCCCTTGTCTGTACACCAGATAGAAAATCTTTTCCATTTTGATGCATAAATTTTCTTAGTAGAAGGTTTTCTGTAACTCTTAAGGACTTTTAAAACTGCTTGGAAGTACTGGGAATCAGAATACTCTAAGTCCTCAAGAGCCAAGCTTTGAGTCTGAGAGGCCTGAGATTGGGATACACCACCCTGCCTTGAAAGGAAGTCAGTAGATTGTACCTGAGGTAGATCAGTTTGCTCACTGACACTGAGAACAACTGGGAGTACCATGGCTGTCCTGGCCAGTCTGGGGCTATCAGAATCATCGAGGCTGGCTGTGACCTGAGCATGATGAGTACTCTGAGAATCAGACGAAAAGGAGGGAAGGCATAAAGGTATTTGCATGTCTAGTCGAGAATCAGGGCATCCACAGGAACAGTCCCTTTCACTGGAGCCCTGCAGCAATAAAGGGTCAAATGGTGATATTGGTGGGAAGCAAAAAGATCCATTTCTGGGGTTCCCCATCGCCTGAATAGGACCTGCACTACTTGGCTGTTCAGTGCCCATCCGTGATGGGCGTGGTTTATCCTGCTCAAAGCATCTGCCAGGGTATTGTCCTTCCCTGGCAGATGAATTGCATGTATGGAGGCATTTAGAGAGTAAACTAGGCTCCATATTTTCATTGCTTCTGTGCACAATGGAGTGGATCTTGTCCCTCCTTGTTTGTTGATATAGTACATTTATTTATTTATTTAGTTTTTGTTAACTGGGTAGATGCACTAGCCATGAAATGACTATCTTCAGGCATGACCCAGGAGAGTACAACAATCAAAGACAGGTACATAGCATGAGTACAATTACATTACAATAGCACAGGTCAAAACAGTTAGTGGTAATGAATACATGCAGCCAGGACAATAACAATCAATGCAATTCACGTAGAATTTTTAGGCAGAGAAAACCTACACAGTCTAGGAAGAGATACCACAATATAGCAGCAAAGAAATATTGTTCAAATTAGTCATAACAATGAAGATTCAAATAGGCAGCAAAACAAGGCAAGGGCAAATTCCTGACTGGGCAGAATGCATTATCACGGCCTCTGAAACAAGACTCAGGTGGGGAGGCGGGGAGCTGGGGTAGATTAGCTCTCAAGGAGATAGTAAGGGTAAGAAGTGCTATGAGGTAGGGAGGTTAAAGTTAGGCCAGGCAGCATCTTTGTGGTGGTATTGTCTGTTCTGAACCACTTTTCCCTTTATAAGATGAGTGAAGGCCTGAAGGGCCAGGTAAACTGTTCTTAACTCTAAGAGATTTATGTGCAGGAGTGACTCTGTACTGTTCCAGGAGATGTGAACTGTGTGGTCCCCTTGGTGGGCACCCCATCCTAGAAGGGAGGCATCTGTTATGAGCACTAGGAGCGGGGCCCCTGCTTAAAACTACCAGCAGTCCCTATTTTCCCAGGACGGGCCCTATTTTAGGCAGCATGTCCCTCTGCACAGATGGGAATATCTAAACTGGGAGCACTGTCAGCTACTTGCTCTGTAGGCTCTGTTTCCATAACACTTGGCTAATTTAGAGAAGGTTCTGGTACAATTAGGCTTTGTGGCACTGAAGGGGGGTTGTCAGCACTCTCATATTGTTGTTCAAGTTCTGGTGTGTTACCAGGGAGACTCAGACCATCAGCCCCTTCTTCAGGCAATTCACACAGTTCCACAAAACACAGAAAGTCCGCAACCTCAGATGTGATGCTTTGCACCTCACTTTCAGGGAGCATTGGCTCCAAGGATGAAGCTGGGGGGTTAGGCAGTCCAGAAGGCCCAGCTTCATCCCCACAATTAGTCATAGGGTTACCTCGAAACAGCTGACTCAATTCATAGGAGGGGTAATAGGCATTGTCACACTCACTATCATCAGAGGTGGACTGACAGTCACTATCATTCTGGGCCTGCTGCAGGGGAAACCTTAACTCTGTAACTACTGGGGTAGGTTGACTCTCTTTTTTGCGGCAGCACGAGTCACCGGCCCAGGGGAGGCAATGTCTGCTGGCTCAGCTTCAATAATAACTTGGCCAATAGACAGCAAGTGGTTACGGTGCATGGTCTTGACAAGTTTGAAGTTACTCTCTGGGTGTACCGTTTGAGTCATAGACTCCTTTACAAAGGCTCCACGTCAAACAACAATAAGGACTTACATACAGTAATAAGCAGTACGGTATTATGTAACTCCTACCCTGAACCTCAAGTGTTCTCTGTGACTTGGTCTTTTTTGGATGTGGAAGTAGGCATCTTTCAGATCCAGGGGCCCAAGTAAATCCCCTTTTTGCAGGGACGGAATCACTGTCTGTAGTGTTACCATTCTGATTTTTTTTTTTTTCAGGTGCCTGTTCAGGAACCCTAGGTGCAGAATGGGTTACCATTCCAATTTCTCCTGAGTGTCAGAACCTATCCTGAAAGGAGGCCCTTTCCCAGCTGGGAGAAATGGACCCTTTCTACTACTTTTAGCTGCAGTAGCTTTGTCTCCTCCTGATTTAATAGGATGTTTTACTTTGTATTTTGAGCTGTAAATACTCTGATCTGGCTTAACTTTGGAAATGTTATAAACTGAAGGGGTATGCCTTGTTCTTCTACTTCCAGGACCCACTTGTCTGTAGTAATTTCATCCCATTCCTGGAGATAAGATAGGTGCCCTCCAACAGGCAATGAGTCTATGAAGATACTGACAAAACTGCCAGGAGTTAGGCTTTGCCTGAGCCAGAAGAGATGAAACAGACTTTTGCCTAGCTCCTTTCCTACCTCTGTCTCTCTCTGTCCCCTCTGAAATGGATATTCATGGTACACATAGGGTCTGCCATAAAAAGCACTTCCCATACCTCACGTTCTATGGAGCCTATAGGAAGTGGAGGAACCTCAGTCTTTATTAGCAAGTTTTGAGAGAATGATGACATTCACCTCTCTGTTTATTCCTTTATCTCTCTTCTGATTCTGTAAGTTCTGTTGTTTTGCCTGTTCCTGCCACCCCTCCTTAACGTGTTCCTTCATTTTTAGAATTTTACAATTCTCTTGCTCCTGAGTTTAGAGTTCTATGTAAAGGTGTATCATTTGTCCCTACTTTTGAGAGCAGACCATTTGAACCGTTTGCAGATCTTCAAAGATTCACCCAGAACATGAATCTGAAAGCCTTTTACTCAAAGGTCAATATGTGTCAGCCACCTATAGCTCTGACTGGTGGGATCCAGGAGGTGACACTGAGCCAAGCTATAGTTGATACCAGTGGTCCCATTAACCCCAGACCGGTATTTTGTCCACCATTTACATTTGTACTGCTCTACATTGATACGGTAAAAGTATCTCAGAGGATACATGAGGACGTTTTTTTTTAAGAAAATATTCACGAGTAAACCCAACTCCACTTACACTAACATTATGGCTTGCGCAGCAAAAGCACTGAAGGATATGAGTAATAATACCTCAGTTATGATTAAACTACCTAACAAAGGTGGCTCAGTTGTGATTTTATATACCGATAAAAATACTGCAGAAACTGACAGGCAACTCTGCAATTCCAATTTCTACACTATGAAGAAATCGGACCCAAGAAAACATTTCTAAGAGAAAATTGCTGCATTCCTTATGGAAACTCATGCACAAAAGATCACTTGAGATGAGGAGTTTGAATTCCTGACAGTTAATCTCCTGTGTGTGATGCCAAAAGTACACAAAAGGTTGGACAATCCCCATGGATGCCCAACTGTTGTGGGCACAGGAACCCTGATGGAGCCCATTTCCAGGCTTGTACTGAAAGGACATGGGAAACTGTGTTACCAGCAAGGGTTCTACAATTGCAGACAGGAGAACTGCAGAGGGGTCAGGGGCCCAGAGATCCCATATAACGAATGAAAAAAATATGGGGAAAAAAAAATAAAGGTCTCCTGAAGCATCGTAATCAAAAGGCCTACAAAATGCGCTACCAACCAAGGTCTTCAAACCTGAGGAGAAGACATCTAGAAGCTTGAAAGCTAACAGAGTAACCACAATAAGGGGAATAAAAACAAATCAGAGGGAGGGGGACCCTGCTAGTAAGGACAGTTAGCAAATGAGAGAATCGAAGATATCCAGTGATTCTCTGACAACATCTTTCTCTTTTCTTACTAAAATACCCCCTAGAAAGAGGGAAGTTAAGAGAAAGAAAATGTAGCTGGAAGACTGGAAGGAAGTGCAGGAGGTGTACTGCAAGGGGAAAAAGGAGAGCTGCACCAGCTGAAGGAGTCTGGGCTAGAATTCAGGATATGTCTCCTGGTCTCCCTTCTATGCCTACTCTCCTGCATGCCTTTGCCTTTCAAAAATGAAGTGGAAAAAGGGGAACTTCTCCGACAGCAAATAGCTACAGACTCCACCATGGAGTGGGAATCAAAAAACTCTCTGCAGTTGTTTTCTTTTTTTTTTTTGTTAAACTTTAGTCTGATGTTTTTTTTTTCAAAACAACAAAGAGAACTGACTGGAGGAAAGAAAAAATGACTCACCTTAGTAATGTTGTTTCTTCTAATGGAGTCTTGCTATATTATGACAATTGCAGTATGACCGCAGGTTAGAACTGCTCCGGAGGTGAAATAGTTAACTTTCCATGCAGGCATGGAACTTAGAGCGCGAGCTCGGTTGAAAACTCTGTCTGTTGTTCTTCAAACACAAACTGTCAGATCTTTATGAGCTAAAACTCACTAAGGCTCCGTGTGGAAGCTTATAAACCTACACTAGCCAACTGGCTACTAACATAAACACTCATTTTTGGCCTAAAACAAAGACTCAAGTCAGGAGACCCAAAATGCAAAACACAACACCAATTCACCCAAAAAGGAAGGTGAAAAACAACAAGGTGGACATCAAAAAGTGCTCAATCCTGTACTGCCCACCCACATCCCAAAACAGAGGTTCTGAGAGGGGCAGGCAGGGAGGGAGGTCATAATATAGCAAGACTCCATTAGAAGAAACAACATTACTAAGGTGAGTAATTTTTTCTTCAAACAACATGAAGTCTTGGTATATTATGACCATTGCAGACTACACAGCAGTACCCCCATGGAGGAGGGACAGAACCTACTTAGGGAATAGGCTCTGAAGCACGGCTGTGCCAAACCGAGCATCACTCCTAGCCTGGATGTCCAGGGAGTAGTGCTTGGTAAAAGGGTGAACTGTTTTCCAGGTAGCTGCTTGATATATTTCTAGAATAGGAATGTCTCTGGCAGCAGCCAGAGAAGCAGCTGTACCTCTGGTAGAGTGAGCCCTCAGGCCTGAGGGGGAACTTTACCCAACTTCGTAGCAGAATTGGATACAAGAGACAATCCACCTGGCAATGGATCTTTTAGTGGCTGGCTTCCCTTACCAACTCGCTTACAAGTGAGGAACAGTTGGAGGGAGTCAAACCTATGACCCTTGGCACGCCTATGTAGTAACTAAGGGCTCTTCACATCTAGGGTTGTGCAGCCTCCTCTCCCCAGAGGAGGAGTGGTCAGTGAAGTACACTGGAAGAGAAATAGATTGATTAAGGTAGAAATCTGAACCACCTTAGGCAGGAACTTTCTGTTAGTCCGGAGGACCACCTTATCTCTGTGAAAAAAGATAAACTCCTGCTCCACTGACAATGCCTGTAATTCACTTATGCGTCTGGCAGAGGTGATGGCTACCAGAAACACAGTTTTCCAAGTCAAGTACTTGAGCTCAGCTGAAGACAAGGGCTCGAATGGGGTTGCATAAGCTGAGCAATGCAAACATTAAGATCCCAGGCAGGGGCAGGATCCCTGAATGGAGGGTTGGTGTGAAGCAACCCCTTTGAAAACTTGGAAAATACAGGATGAGCTGAAAGAGAAGAGGATTTACCTGCTGAAATAAAAGCAGACACAGCTGCCAAATGCACCTTCAGGGTAGCTGGTCTCAGCCCCAAAGAATTCAGGTGGACCATATAATCCAGGACTGTGGGTAGATCAGCAGAGACTGGGGAAATATATTCTCTGAGCACCATATGGAAAACCTTTCCATTTGGAATTGTAAGTAGTCTCTGGTGGAAGGCTTCCTTGAGGCCTTCAATATATCCATTACACCTTGGGAAAGGTGTAAATCAGCAAACTCTAACTCTTCAAGAACCAAGCCTTGAGACTGAGAGATTTGAGATTCGGATACCAAACCCTTCCCTGGGCATAGGTTAACAGATTGTGATTCCTGGGAAGGCACAGGGGAGGATGGACTGCTAAGGACAGCAGGTGTGGATACCAGGGTTGTCTGGCCCAATCTGGAACTATCAGAATGACTTTGCAGGATTGGGATCTGATTTTGACTAGCACTTTGAACAGGAGAGGAAAGGGAGGGAAGGCATAGAGGAACTTCCCTTCCCAACTGAGGGCTAAGGCATCCAGGGGGAGTGAGCCTAACACTGGGGGCCTGCAGCAAAAAAGAGGAAGTTGGTGATTGTCTGGGGCTGCAAAAAGATCTATCTGCGAGGTGCCCCATCTGGCAAATACTACTCCCAAGACCAGGGGATCCAGTGACCATTCGTGGTGGCCCTGGGAAATCCTGCTGAGAGCATCTGCCAGGACATTGTCCTTGCCTGGGAGGTGAACTGCTGTAAGGGAGGTGTTCAGGGAGTAAGCCGGAGACCACAACTTCATCGCTTCAGTGCACAGGGCCGTAGACCGAGTGCCCCCTTGCTTGCTGATGTACCACATTGTAGTGGTGTTGTCTGTTCTGACCTGAATACTCTTGTTCTGAACAGATTTGGAAAAAGCTTGAAGTGCTAGAAAAACTGCTCTGAGCTCCAACAGATTGATGTGGAGCAGAGATTCCTGGGGAGACCACAGACCCTGGGTGGTGAGGTCGCCCATGTGAGCTCCCCAGCCCAAGAGGGATGCATCTGTAGTAAGGATTAGAGAATGAGACTGAGTGACAAAAGGAAACCCTTGTCTCAGGTTGCTCTGATTCTGCCACCACTGTAGGGCTTGGATCAGGGTTCGAGTTACTGGGATCAACTTGGTAAGAGGATCCTTTCTTTGAGACCAAAAAGCTCTCAAATGGAACTGGATGTCCCTCATCTGAAATCTTGCTCCCTGCACAACTGCTGTGGAAGCAGCCATGTGTCCTAGAAGCTGCAGAAAATGCCTTGCTGGCCGGGAGACCTGCAGGGTAAATGAGGAGGCCAGGGAGACTAGGGTCTTTGCCCTGTCCAGTGGAAGGAAGGCCCTGGCTTCCTGTGTGTTCAATTCTGCATCTATGAAGGTAAGAAGCTGGACAGGCTCTAGAACTGACTTTGAGAGATTCAGAAGGAAACCTAGAGAGGTAAGCAGTTGCTGCATTATCTGAAGATGTAAATTGACCTGGTCTGGGGACTGGCCTACTATGAGCCAATCATCCAGGTAAGGAAAGATGGCAATCTTTTGCCTTCTTAGGTAGGCAACTGCTACTGCCAGGCATTTGGTGAATACCCTTGGGGCAGAAGTGAGGCCGAAGGGCATTGCTCTGAACTGGTAGTAGTCTGAGGGCAGCTCGAACCTGAGGTACTTTCGATGGGAGCTTCAGATGGGAATATGGAAGTAGGCATCCTTGAGGTCCAGGGAAGCTAGCCAGTCCCCTGGCCTTAGAGAGGGTAGGATAATTCCCAGAGTCACCATTTTGAACTTTGGCTTTAAAAGATGCTTGTTTAAATATCTGAGATCCAGGATGGGCCGCCATTCTCCTGTCTTTTTTGGGGTAAGGAAGTACCTGGAGTACAAACCTTTGCCCTGGTGTAGGGGAGGAACCCTTTCCACAGCTCTGAGAGCCAGGAGGGTAGAGACCTCTGCCTCTCGGGTGAGTGCCTCTGATGGAGTTGCAGGTGGAAAAGATCTGGTTCTCAGCTTTGGAAATTTTTTGAAGCTGAGAAGCAGTCCCTGGCTTACTACTTCCAGGACCCACTTGTCTGATGTTAAAGACTTCCAGTCCTGGACAAAGTAAGCCAGCCTGCCCCCTACAGGTAGAGAAGAATCGGCCCTGGCAATCCCATCAGGGTGCCTGCTTGGCAGGGGCTTTGGGCTGAGGGGTGGAAGCAGACCTGCTTGTACCCCATCTGCCTCTCCCTCTAAAGAACCCCCTCTGAGCATAGGTGGAGGAGGAAGCTTGGGCTTGGTAAAAAGGCCTATGAAAAGGCCTGCCCCTGCCTCTAGGAAGCTGCTTTTGAGGAGTGGCCTGCCTTTCCTTGGCCTGTGCACTCCTATAGGTGGTCCTATATTCATCCATTTTCTTCATGTAATTCTCTTGTTTGCTCCCCAAACAGAGAATTTCCCACAACAGTAAAATCCATGGCCTTAGACTGGGTATCCTGAGACAGGGTAGTACATCTGAGCCAAGCCATCCTGCGAAGTGCCACAGATGTAGCCATGACTCTTGATGAAACATCATTAGAGTCCACTGCAGCATGAAATTGCACCTTGGATGCCTCAATACCATCCATAGCAACATGTTCCAGCTCCCTGGCAAGCTGGTCAGGGACTTGTTTTGCTAGGGCCAGTACAGTATCCCATCTGGATTTCTGGTACCTAGCAGCATAAGCCATATAATTTGCTTGTCTGAGTCCCAAAGTTGCTGCCATGCACTGTTTCTTTGCCATAGCATCAGTCTTCCTGGAGTCCTTCTCAGGGGGGTGTGAAGCTAGGGGAATATTAGCCTTGTCACAGGCTGCAGTCTGCACTACCCCTATATGGCTGCATTGTTGAGTGAGGAAATCAGTGTCGGAGCCTGATAAGGTATACCTCTTGTCCATCCTTTTATCCACAGGAGGTATAGTGTGAGGATTTTTTAAAACTTTTACTGTCTGTTTCCAAAAAGATTTATGCAAAGGAATAGACAGTCTCCTAGACTCTGGAATATCCATCATTTCTACATAGTCCGCTCCTCTTGGTCATCAACAGCTTCCTCAACAGGGAGCTGGAGAGTTTCAGCAAATTTTTTATAAAACATGAAATGAGAAGGGGACTCAGAAAGCCTTGGAGGAGAAACCCCTAAGGGTCTATCTGGAGAGATGTCCGGTTCAATGGGCACATCCAGATCTTCAAAACCATAATCACTCTCCTCGTATTCCTCTTCCCCCTCCTCTGGTTCATAAAAATCCTCAAAATCATAATCTTGAACCGGTGGAACTGGCCAAACCGAACACCTCCCTGAAAGTGTCAGTTCAGTCGGAACCAGGGAGAGAGACTGGACGATTTGAATTGCTTTAGCTATTTCTTCAGCAGTTGGGGAGAGAACTTTTGGCTCTATGCTAGTTGACTTTCTAGTCCTTTTTGCTGGAACCGGCCCCTCAGAATCGGCTCTTCGTTTGCCCGAGGAAGTATCGGCCTGGTCAGAGGGCACTCCCTCCGGTTCGGTTGGTACCAAACTGGCTGGCCATCCGGGTCAGCTGGACTTTTGGCCTCCCTTCCTGAGCCTACCAACCTCTTATCTATGGTGGCAGAAGGAAATTTGACAAATCTGGCAGTCTGAACTGAGGTGATCAAACCCCAGACAATAGAACATGTGTGTGGGTCAGCCTTGCAAAAGCTTCCCACAAACACTACAGTGTTGAAACCCAGTGGGTCCGGTTTTTCTTTTGGGTTTCTCAGACATAATGCCAGCCTAACTAACTTGCCCGTTTATGGCAATCCGCCAAGCAAGACACCCTTATCGGTTCCCAACCGTGTCACGGGTCGTGGAAAAAACTGTAATGAAATCCGTCTTTTTTTAGAACCGATAAGAACCGGGAACCGCACTCTAAAAAAGGACTAGTAGATTTAAATACAACCTGATTGGTTCAAACCAAACCGATAATGAAT
Source organism: Neoceratodus forsteri (assembly GCA_016271365.2). NCBI lineage: Eukaryota > Metazoa > Chordata > Ceratodontiformes > Ceratodontidae > Neoceratodus > Neoceratodus forsteri. The sequence goes on along the minus strand of CM057458.1, from coordinate 1,398,232,556 downwards.
TACAAGTTCCACACAGAAAAACCTATCTATTACTTACATTACCACAGACAGAGCTTGAACCGACCAGTTGCGGTTTAATTTCGGCTGAAAACCGAGAAAATAGTACTTTTAAACTGACAAAATGAACCGAGCAGAAGGAGAAATCTCCGGAGCGACTGTTCAGTGAGGCGGAGTAAAGAATCTGACAGTTTGCGTTTGAAGAACAACAGACAGAGTTTTCTGGGTCCTGAGTCAAGGCTTCCAAGTTCCATGCCTGCATGGAAAGTTAACTATTTCACCTCCGGAGCAGTTCTAACTTCCGCGGTCATACTGCAATTGTCATAATATAGCAAGACTTCATGTTGTTTGAATAGGGGAATAAGCCCCCCCCTTTTTAGAATTTTTTTTTGAGGGCCACACACAGGGACCACAAAAGAGATAACGCAGTCCTGTTTTGCCCCCTATGCGCCTCCCTCTTTTTTTTTTTTTTAAAGAAGCAGAACATCTAGTTAGGGAGGCAGAGGTGAGAGAGGGAAAAAAAGACTGCCCAGAAACCTGGGCACTGAGGGGGAAGCAGTAATGAATGGTGAAAATATTCTGGAAGATCAAGAATTACAGTGAGTACGTAAATGGAAATTATATACTTACCATAATTTTTGATCTTCTTGTATATTTTCACCATTCATCACTGGAAAGTATAAGCCAGAGGCACTATGACCCCGTGTGAGCTTTCAGCTTACACATTTTTTTGGTTGGGGGAGGAGCCGGTGTCAAGGTTGGCACCACCCTCAAGGGTGACGCACAGCATGCTGCATGAGCAACAGTCAGTAACTGACACTGACTCCTCCCTCACCTCAGTTCTGTCCGCCAGAGAGAGTGCAAATTAGAAATAGAGGAAAAAAAGAGGGCAGGGCAAGGGAGCCTGAGAGATAGTAAAAGGAAAGGATATAAACAGAAAGGAGAAAAAATCCGACACAGGAAGAGGGGGAAGCTAGGGTGTGGCATGGGGTGGGGCCCCAACCACTGGGCAGTCCTGGGGGATAGGGAGGTGGGAAGGGTGTAGGAAAGAAGAAGAAGAAGGGATAGCAAAGGATGATGCGAGACCCCACAACACCCCACTCCCCCTAGGGAGAAGGATGGAGTCAAGGCCACCTCCATCTCTATATTTACCAGACAGTCCTTAAAAGGAGACAGGCTGGTCTCCAAGTGAGGCAAGACTGTATTGTTCGAGCCAGGCTAGCTCAAGAAAAAATAACCCAGAGGCTGGAAAATTAGGAGGCACCAGACAAAAATACCCCGGAGAGAAGGGTGTCGGGGTCTCTAACCTAAGGCGCAGGGGCGGGGAAAGAGTCCACCCCGGGACACAGGACCTCCCAATAGATTTTCACATCCAGGCAATGAAACACCCTGAAACTGCTCCTGAGTCAAGGCAAGGGAGAGGAAGTCCTTGAGAAGAAGTACTATTCTAGGCCAACCGTATTGGTTCAAGGAGAAGGGGATGGGTCCTCCATGCCCACTGGATCGAGAAGGTCCGAGGAAGACCGAACCACTGTTTTGTCAGAAGGCAAAATGAAGAAGAGAAGAGGGTCCAGAGGAGACCCCATTGTCAAGGGCAGAAAAAAATAGGGAAGGGACCCTGCTAGTCCTCCCCTCTTCAAGGAGGAGAAGAAAAAATCCCCTGGAGGAACCAGAGCAGAAAAGCAAGGCTTACCCCACAAGGTTTCCACGGAGGGGAGAGCAAGCAGGGAGAAGGCACTGCTCAGAGGTTGAGGCACCAGAGGGGAAGGTGGGCAGGAAGTAGTGATGAATAGTGAAGATATAAAAGAAGATCAAGAATTACAGTAGGTACGTAATTTCCATATCTTCCTGTATGTATCTTAACCATTCATCACTGCTGGGTGAGTACCAAGCCCCCCAAAGGGGACCTGGCACATCCCAGAGGGCAGCTGTTCCCTCAGCCCCTTGTGGGGGGGCGGCCCACAGGGGGAGAAGCCCTCTAGAGGCCCAGAGAGGTCTGAGACTGATTAAGATGAGACGGGGACTCCCGTGACCTGGGAGAAGGGAGGTGCCCTGCCAATTCCCGTCTCACCCTGCGGGAGAAAAAATGGGTTCCTTGGGAAGGGGAGGCAATCACCATATGCCGGGCCAAAGGTGATAACCTAGAAAGGCGAAGCCATACTGACCGTCTTATACAAACTGCAGATGCAACCTAGAAGCTACCTCATTAGCATTGTAAGATGCTCTAGAAAGATGCCTCACTAGATCTAGGCCAGAAGCAGAAAGACAGATGGCCTGCCTGGTTGCCTCTGAATCAGGCAGAGTGGCTAGGAGTTGTCCCAGTACCATCCATAAGTGTCTAGCATAGACAGCCATATGGACCTGATGTGATGAAATGCATAGAAAGACTCAGTTGAGTCGAACTCTCCGGGGTGGCTGTGTCTCGGGCGATGATGCCCATAGGGGTTTTCGGCAACTCTATCCCCAAAGTGGGATGAGGCAAGGTGCCTGGAGACCCCCGGGGGGACACGATACCTGTGCTAGCAGTCCCTTGGGGCAGGAGAGAGGGAAGCAGAAGCCTGCCAGACCAGATGAGATGCTTCCTAAAAAGGAACAGGCCATGGAGGAATGACCACATTCTCTGAGGGAAACTCTCCCAGGACAGCCCGCATCACATGGGCAGGATCGTGACTTGCAAAATGGGAAATGTGGAGTTCCTCCAGCAACCTCAACAAAAACTGCCGATAGCTGGTGATATCAGCGTCCGAGGACAAGTGGACTGAGGAGTCTTCTACGTGGAGGCAGAGAAGCTTGATTCAGATCTGGGTGCATCAGGGGTTTCTGGTCTAAAAATGACCTGGTCCAGAGCTCTAAGACAGCGAGGGAATGCTGCATCCAAGCCTCTGAATTGGTCCCATGACAGGGGCTCTATAGGACCCGAAATGCCTGGGAGAGCAGAAGGGAGAGGCAGAGGTTCTGAAGGAGGAGGAGGAGAAGAAGACTGGTGAGCCAGAGAAGGATCCTTGCTAGAGCTTCGGGAATGCTCATGTGACCCCTCCTGAAGGGTGAGGCTGCACAGAGAATTGATAGAAAGTCGCACTACCATGCAGGTGTAGCCTGCGTGATGTCCTAAGGAAGAAGCCCCACAGTGAGGAGACTGGGGCCGGTCTGACCCTTGTGGGCAGCCCCTAACCCCATCGGATGCAAGACCCCCCTGCTGAGGAGAGTGAAAGTGCGAGGGATCGGTACTGTGGCTCCTACCAGAGCCACCAGCAGCTCTGAGAGAAGACCCTCGGGCCACCCCAGGCACTCTCAAGCCCTCCCCCTCAGAAAGAGACCTGCCCCATATCCGTCCTTGAAGGATTAAGTGGAGGCAACACCGGAGGAGCCACAGGTGTCTGCAAGCCTGCCAGAGCAACCCCAGAGTTAGCCCTTAAGAAGGTAATAGAGGCCGTGCTGCTCCCAGCTTCAGCACCAGATGCGGTTCCCACAGAGGTGCTGATCTCCGACTCGGCATCGGCAGTGGTGCCACCCCCAGACCCAACACCGTCTCCCGACTTCGCTCCATCATTGGCGCTGTCCTTCTCTACAGCACTAGGGACGGCACTGCCTTGCTTCACGGCACCAGGGGCAGCGCCGCCCTGTCCCACGGCACTGCAAAAATCCCTGGCACTGGCTCCAAGGGACTCAGAGATGGCAGCACCAGAGACAGTGTCAGTCAGAAGAGGAGAAGAAACCTTCAGATTAGTGCTGCTAGGCCTCGTAGGGTGGCAAGACTCCTCAGAGCCCGACAGCTCCTCAGAGGGGGGCAACCAGTCTGGGTCAGACTCATCTTCCTCCTCCAAAGAGGAAGAGAGCAGAGCGACTGGGAGAGAGGCCACATCTCGCACCCTACCGTGTTCAGCACTGCTCGCGGCACCAAACGAAGGCTGCGTTGCACTCTTGCACCACTCCAGCCCCAGAAATGGTGCCAGGAGCTTGGGCCAAACCGGCAGATGGAGTCGAGGGTCCCACCAGTTTGGATCCAGCATACACTTCTGATCGCAACACCTGGGGAGGCCGTGGCTCCGAAGAGGCTGACGACCGAGAGGGATGCTCAACCGACCCCCCGGAGGAGGTCGACTGTCCGCCCGACCCCTCTAGTGAATTGGAGGTGCCAGTGAGGTCGGCACTGTTGACTGATCGCGGCCCTCCAGTACATGTAGTAATGGAGGGCGACCCAGGGGAAGGTCCAGAGTTCTTGCCGTAGTGTCCCGGGACCAACAGCGCCCTCCGAAGGTAGGAGGTTTCCGACCCACCTTCAACGTGAGTGTTTTGAGGACCCAGTGGTCCACGGAGAAGCACACATCGCAGTTGTCCATGCTGTGCCACGGACCCAGGCAAGAAACACATCGACCATGGTGATCCATTACGGAAATGGCCTTGCCACAGGTTCACTGATGCGCAGGGGCACGTCGTTCCTTAAATTTGGATTTAGACCCCAGACCAGACATGATTGACTGCACACAAAATTAAGTAAAACAGGGAACAGACTTAGTGCCATAGAAATAAAATACAATAATTAATGCAAAAGGGAACAGTCTCACCTGACTGCAGCTCTACGGCGTCGAGTTATGAACAGAACTTTTAGTGACTTCGATGACGAACCACGAAGTTGCCCTTCAGCTCCCACAAGGTGCACTCTCGGCGGCAGGAAGAACAGAACTGAAGTGAGAGAGGAGTCGGTGTCAGTTACTGGCTGACGCTCACACAGCATGCTGTGCGTCGCCCTCGAGGGCAGTACCAGCCTCATCACTGGCTCCTCCTCCAAACAAAAAAGTCTGTAAGCTGAAAGCTCCCAGGGGGTCATAGCGCCTCCGACGTATACCCACCAGTAATGAATGGTGCAGATACATACCACAAGATTTTTCATATCTTCCAAAAATCAATCTTCTCCATTCATTACTGGTAGATCTGAGTGCCATGCTTACTATCAAGGGTAATGTTGGTCAACCCTGAGGGAAATGATTGTTCCCTCAGTCGCCTTCTAGGGGGAAAAACACACTGAGGCTGGGCCCTTTATGGGCCTAAATAGGCCTGAGACCAGTCAGTGGCAGGGGGGAGGCTCCCATGGCTTGGGAGCAGGAAGGAGCCCCACAAGCTCATGCCTGTCCCAGCGGGAAAAGAAGTGGGTCCCCTGGAACCATGAGGCAATCACCTTCTGCCGGGCTAAGGGTGGCAACCTGGAGGGACGCAACCACACTGTCCACCTAATGCAGGCTGCAGTTCCCAATAATCTGGAGGCTACTTCACTGGCATCATAGGACACCCTTGCCTTGTGTCTTGCCAGCTTCAGGCCCTGCGTGGAAAGGTGTATAGCTTGTTTGGTTTGCTCACAGTCTGCCATGGATGCTAGGAGCTGTCCCAGCATCACCCACAGGTGCCTGTCATAGGACACCTGGTGCGCCTTGTGTGCCGAGATGCAAAACATGGTGCGTGCTGCTGAGAACACTCTTCAACTCCAGGCATCAAACTTAACAGAGTCTGAGTCTGGTGGACAGTCATGCACTGTGTACCTGTGCCCAGAGTGGGGGAGGTCCAAGAGCTGGACTGCAGCATGGCTCCTGGAGACCCCATGGGTGCACAGTACCCTTCACTGGGCATACCTCAGGGCTGGAGAGGGGGCAGAGGGATGGAGCCAGACATCTCTAGAGTCTGTGCAAATGGTCTAAGCCAAGGAGGTATGACTGTATAGTCATGACTGTACTCCCCAAGGAAGGACAGTGCCAAATGTGCAGGATTGTGGCCTGAGAAATGGGGTAGTCACAGCTCCTTCATCATCTCTGAAAGGAACTGCTGGTAATGAGGGTACTTAGCACTGAGGATAGATGGAGGAAAGAGTCCTCTTCCTCAGAAGAGGAAGACGAAGAAGAGGAGGAGGAGTTGGACTCAGGGAGTGGCTGTGCCAAGGTCTCAGACTGAAAAATAGCCTGACCTAGTGCCATTAGGTAAATTGCAATGGTACTTGCTGAAGCCCTGAATTGACCCCCAGGAAATGGCCTCGTAGGACCCAAAATGCTCGAAAGAGCAGGAAGGGTAGGCAGAGACGGAGTAGGAGGAACAGAAACCTGGTGAGCAAGGCCAGAATCTCTGCTAGGGCTACAAGAATGTACAGGGGACCTCGCCCGATTGGAAGGCCTGAGTAACTCATCCACCTGAGAAAACCGAACTGTAGAGGGGTGATTTAGATGGTGCCCTTGGGGGGAAACCACAAGGAGGGGAGAATGGAGCTGACAGGCCCAGACTGTTCCAGGGAAGCCAGAGGACCCAAGTCAGCGCTGCGACTCCTGCCAGAGCTACCATCAATTCTGGGCATGGAGCGAGGTGCTGACCAGGACCTACCAGCCTCCACCTCACCAGAAGAGGCTCTGCCCCTTGGGCTAGGCCTAAGGACAGAAACAACATCGAGAACCCAAGCTGAAGGGGAGCCAGCATCACAAGCAGCAACAGAACCCTCCTCAGCACTGTGAAGTGTGCCAGAGCCAGGCTCAGCGTCGGAGGCAGTGCCGGAACATGACCTGACATTGAAGGCGGTGCTGGAACCCAACCCTGTTCTGCGCCCAGCACCGGCCCCTCTCCTGGAGCTGGAATTTGCACCGTGACCATGACTGGTGCTGCAAGCAGTGCTACGAGACAGAAGAAGGGTGGCACTGAGGCAGGATGGGAAACAGCCAAAGGCAATGCCAAGGATGTCAGAGGCCTAGGACTAGGTCCAGAAAAGCTTCCTTCATTGCCAGAGCCTGGAAGCCACTCTGGATCATCCTGGTTCCCACTCCCAGAATCATCCAACTGCTCATGGCATGAGATCCAGAAGATCTCTACTGGGCCACTGACTCCAGAAGCCTCTCCTCTTCTCTCCTAGTGCCGCAAGCAGCATCAGGAGGGGATCCAGCAATGTGGGCGGCGCCACTCCAGTCACTGGCATTGACCTCAGTGCCAGGAGTCAAAGCGGCACTGGGCTGCAGCCCAAAGGAGACCTCCAGTGAAGGTCCAGTGTTTAGCTCCAATCTTGCCACTAGAGGCGTCCAGATCCCCAAGGGGATCACGGTCTGGCTCCTTGTAGGGGGCCACCTGTCCCACAGACCCCTCCCCCAGACTCTATGTCTTGGCCAGACGAGGCCCAGAAGAAGCCTGGTCTCGCTCAGTACATATAGTACTGGGGAAGGGCTCAAGGGAAGAGCCCAGGGACCTTTCCCTGGAGTCCCTTGTGTCATGCTGCCTCCAGAGGTAGGGGTGGCCGACTCCACCTCATCACATGGATCTCTAAGGTGTGGAGGTCCACCGAGAAGCAAGCATCCCAGTCGTCCATATCATGCTGCACTCCAAGGCAGGTCCAGCAGCGGTCATGTTGGTCTTGGAGGGACATGTTTCTCCCACAGGGGCACAGACGCATGGGGGGAAGACTGTCTTCTTCTTAGACTTCTTATGCCCCTGAGATGTAGACATAGCTGACTATGAAAAAAAGAATAAAAAGCAAAAATAGGGTTGTCCCGTCTGCGCAGCAGTAGAGCCACCGCCGACCTGGGTTCGGGAATGAACCCAGGGACATGGGAGGGCCACATGGAGGGCCAGCCAGGGGGTGAAGGCTTGAGCATTGGAAGATGACTCACCTTTCCTGGGGATGGAGGGGGAGATGAGGCTCAGCACCTGATGGATCTCTGGTGGAGGCCAGAGTTGCAGCAGGCACCAAGTCACTTTCACGGGAAGTGGTGTGACGAACGTCGGCACTTGCGCCTATACGTCAGGGCACACTTCACGCCAGGAACAGGGAAAATCAGCTCTTCGAGCGCCGGGTAAACGGAGTGCCCAGCACAAGACCTCCAATACTCCCCTGCCTGTCCCATCCGGTGACACCTAACAAAAAAACACTGGAACTTGGGGTGTACGGGCCCCCACCTCATGAATTTGGGATGTACGGTCCCCCACCTCATCCCTACCTGAGGGGGATAGCCAAGGTTACATTGAGGGGTTCACTGAGGGCTCCAGGCAGCGAGGAAGGAGGCAGTTGCCCAGGCATCTCCCGAAGAGGCAGCACTCGGGAGTAGGGGAGGGAGTATAAATAGAAAGTTAAAAAAAAAAAAGCAAACATAGGGAGCTTGGCAATGTAAAATGGGACAGAAACAAAAGCAATGGCAGAAAGCAGCAGAAAGTACAGTTACGTAAGAACTTACTGTAACAGTAGATCTTTGAGAGGAGCTATTGCAGCAGGCTATTACCATTAGGACTATGCCTCCAGGCACTAGGACCACACAGAAACCTTCTAGCAAGCAGTCTTCAGCGAGGACCACCCCCGACATCGACTTCGTCCTGACGTCGGCCAATGGTATATCAGGGACAGTCCCCAGACCCACCTCAGTTCACCCCCTGGAGACCCATTGGTAAGGCTGGCAGGCGGACCGGGCGGAAGCTTGCTGTAAAGTAATATAAAAAATGCAGAAGCTCACCAGGGGGAAGGAGGGAGGGAGGGAAAGCAGCGCCTGCTGCAAGAGCTCCTCACGAAGATCTATTGTTATGGTAAGTCCTTACGTAACTGTACTATCTTACTTCGAGTTGGAGCTCTTGCATCAGGCTATTACCATTAGGACTGAGTCAGTCCCCAAACAAAAGATAAAAGTAGATCCGGGAGGATGCTGAAGTACAATAGCCATAGGAAGGCACTAAGATAGGAGGCCTTGAAGGACTGCCAGGCCGAAACCTGCTTTCTCCTAGAGGCAATGTCCAAGCTGTAGTGCTCAATGAAAGTATGCACTGAGCTCCAGGTAGCTGTTGCATAGATGTCTGCAATGGAGACATTACGCATGGATGCAAAGGAAGTAGCCACTCCCCTTGCAGAATGACCCCTAACCGAGCCTGGTAGGGGTTTGCTGTACTTGTTGTAACAAAAGATGATGCAATATACCAGCCATTTAGATAATGTCTGCTTAGACACCGGAGTGCTTTGACAGTGGGGCGCAAAGGCCACAAACAACTGCTCTGTCTTACTGTGTGGAGTGGTGCAGTTAAGGTAATACCGTACCACCCCGTGGGCATCTGAAGTATGCAGGAGCACTTCCCCTTTGTTCAAGTGATTAGAGTAGTACACTGGAAGGTTAATGTCCTGATTCAGCATGAGCTTGGACACTACCTTGGGCAAAAACCTAGGATTAGTTGGTAAGGACATCCTGTCCTTATGAAAAACTAAATAAGGCTCCTTACACATCAGGGTCTGTAGCTCAGAAACTCTCTGGGCAGAAGTAACAGCAACTAAAAATAATGCTTTCCAAGAAAGAAAGCGAAGCTCGCATTCTGCGGCAGGCTCAAACAGGATAAGAGTATGTTTTTAAAGCAAAAAAAGGAGATCTCAGGGCGGTAGCAGATCTTTGATGGGAGGCTTAATGTGCAGTATGCCCCGCTAAAACATACGGGACACGTCCAGTTGGGCGAGGGTTTTTCCCTCCATAGGTACGTGGTAAGCAGAAATTGCAGAAAGATGTACCATTACAGAGGAGTAGCTCAAGCCTTGATTTAATAAGGAGAAGAGATACTCTAAAATCGAGTTCACTGGACAGGTAAGCGGGTCCAAGTGATGGGGTGAAGCCCACAGGCAAAATCTTTTCCACTTCATCGCAAAAGTGGATCTAGTTGAGGGCTTTCTCGCTGCTATGAGAAAGTCCGCCACTTCTTGAGAGACCCCATACCTAGATTTGACTAAGTCTGCAGGAGCCAGGCATGAAGATGCAGGGATTTGAGGTCCAGGTGGACCAGGGTTTCCTGATCCTGTGATAACAAGTGCAAGCTCAGCGACAGCTGTATTGGAGGCTCCACTGCCAGCTGCTGAAGAAGTGGGAACCAAATCTGCCGAGGCTAATATGTAGTGATGAGGATCATCTCTGTTCCCTTGGCCTGTAATTTCAGAAGAACCCTCTGAAGAATGGGAAAGAGAGGGAAGGCATACAGAAAACTCCCTGTCCAATAGTGGGACAAAGCGTCTAGTCCGAAAACATCAGGTGCGGGCTCTAGCGAGCAGAAACTGGGCAGTTTGGCATTGAGTGGAGACGCAAAGAGGTCCAACTCTGGGTGGCCCCATCTGTCGAATAGTTGATCTGCTACTGACTGGAGGAGCTCCCACTTATGAGCTTTGAACCGAGATCAGCGTAGGCTGTCGGCCAAGATGTTTTGGATGTCTGGAACATGAACAGCGGTGAGGTCTAGGCGATGTTGCAGTGCCTAATATCAGACTCTCATCGCCTCCCGGCATAGGGGGTAAGAATGTGTTCCCCCTTGCTTGCTGACGTATTTATTTTTTTATTTTAGTCTTTGGTAACCGGGTAAGGCCCACTAGGCACAAGTGCCGGTTTTCAGGCGTGACCTGGGAGCACTGGGCACTAGCGATGTGTTGTCCGTCTGGATGAGAAGAGGGCCTGACGAAAGGTCCGTCTGAAACACTGCAAGGCATTCAGGAATGCTCGCTTCTCTAGGACACTGATGTGGAGCATTTGCTTGTCTAGAGACCATGTCCTCTAGGTCTGTTCATTTTCCAGATGAGTACCCCGTAGTTAAAATCTGCCTCAGGGGCTCCTGACAAAAGGAGACCTCTTGTACCAGGTTGGAGGGGTCTAGCCACCGGGAAAGAGTCCTTCGGACTGGGTCAAAGACCCTGACTGGCTGGTCCAGGTCATCTGACCTCTGGTCCCACTGCACCCTGAGCATCCACTGTGGGACTCTCATGTGGAGGCAGGCCAAGGGAACTGTAGAGATTGCCACTGCCATGCGCCCCATAAGTCTGAGGAAGGTCCTGGCTGGGACCTGAGGAGCCATGGATACTGTCTGAGCTACACTCTTTAGGCTCTCCCCCCCATCCCCTGGGAGGAAGGCCATGCCGTGAACTGTATCCCAGACCGCTCTGATGAAAAGGGGCCATGGGGATAACTTTGGAAGATTCAGAGTGATCCCCAGCTCTCGGAAGAGAGTAAAGGTGTCTCCGAGAGTGCGAAGCAGCTGAGCTCTGGAAGGAGCTGCCAGAAGCCAGTCATCTAGGTAGGGGAAGATACAACAGCCTTGGCGTTGGACAGCCACCACCGCTAGGCACTTGGTGAAGACTCAAGGAGCAGAGGAGAAGCAGAACAGTAAGGCTTGAAACTGGTATTGTCTCCCCTGGAAGCGGAACATCAGAAATTTCCAATGGTGAGGAAAGACCCTTACTGTATGTGCAGATAGGCATCCTGCATGTCCAGGGAACAGAGCCAGTCCCCCTGGTGCAAGAGGGGAATGAGGCCTGGCAGAGTGACCATTCTGGACCGCTTATACTCTATAAAGAGGTTTAGAGAGCTGAGGTCCACAATGGGCAAAAGGTCTCATGTCTTTTTTGGGACCAGGAAAAAGTGAAAATAGTAGCCCTGCCCCTGTTGATCCGGGGGACTGGCTCTATCACCCATGTCTGTAGAAGGGCTTGGACTTCTCCTTCTATAAGAGGAATGTGCAAAGGAGGATAATGGGAGGACCCTGGTGGCTTGTCCGGAGGGGTATGAAGGAACTCGAGAGTATGTCCTCTCCTGGTAAGATCCAGCACCCAGAGGTCTGTGGTGATGCTGCTCCATCTCTCTAGGTAGAGGGAGAATTGATCCCTACTGCCTCCCCCATAGCCTCCACTGGAAGGGGGGGGGCAGGTAGTGAGTCATTGGGCAGATCCGGGAACAGGCAGAGAGGGCAGGGAGGTCTTGGGGCCTCTAGAGGCAGAGCTCCCAGGAGTTTGGGTGGTGCATTCCTCTTGAAGCCTCCCCTCTGCTGAAATTGGCTGCAGGTGTTTTGCCCTGAGGGCTTACGTAAAGGCCATTTGTGAAGGGGTTTTTGGTCCCTGTTATACATCTTTCGGGCACACCAAATAAATTTCCCAGACTCTTGGAGGCGAGAGATCAGCTTCTCCATCTCCTCCCCAGAAAGAATGGAACCCTGGAAGGGAAGGGATAGTCCAGGATCCCAGACTGCAGATCCTGGGAGAATCCCAAGACTCTGAGCCAGGCGTGTCTAAAGACAAGCAGGATGCGCTGCCCACAGAAACCGTGTCTCAGTGTCATGAGGCCCTCAGGACATAAGTGCCTACGTCCAAACTTGACTTCAGAATATCCAGAAGCTTGGTTTTCTACGTGGAGTCTGGCAAGGCCTGAGCAACCTCTAAGCCTTTCTCCTATATCACGTTCTGGTACTGTACCATATGTGTGAAAGTTCACCAATCTAATAGAACAGATGGAGGCAGAATACCCTTTCTTGTCCACCTGGTCTAAAAATCTTGACTCTACGTCGGAGGCTGCGAACTGAGCTATTTCGGCTTCTTCGACTTGTCATGAGCAGCTGTATTTACCATCGAGTCTGCCTGAAGGTGTTCCACAAAAAAAATCTCATCCCTCGGTGCCCAGTGCAGCCTATCCGACTTTCTAGAGATTGCCGGAGTGGTGGAGGGATGCTTCCAAGTGATCCATGTGAGATCCTGGAACGTATCCACTAAAGGAGGAACGACCAATGGCTTTGCCTCCTTCTGCCTCTGGTACTTAGCCAACCTCCAGCACTCTGGATCCAGATCCTCTGTCTCCCATCCATTGGAGGTCTGGATGTGCCTCATGACATCCAAAAAGGTAGGACTGTCAGGAGGAGATCAAGGGGTGTCCTTTTTGTCTGGGGACACATGCCTTTCTCTCAAAGGAGAAAGGTCAGAACCTGATGTGTTGGTGTCTGAACTGTAACCTCTAGAAGAGAGGGAAGCTAATCGAGAGCCTGAGGAAGATATGCACCTCTCAGATGAATGCCGCCATCATCAGGTTGGGTATCAGCCCGACTCTCTCTATGAGGGATTGTGGAGATCAGCGGGGGGGGGGGGTGAGCACCCATCTTGCCTGGTCTGATTTTAGCCAGCCGGAATTCATAGACATTGTGAGGATTGTCCAGACTCTGCGACCAACCAGCTGTAGTCTGGATCCTAGAGGACCAGCGATGGCTGATGGAATGCCAACGATAGCTATCCGACCGATGTCAGCTGACTGACCACCTACAGCTGGAGGTGCGACGGCAGTAAGTGTTTGATGAACGGGAGTGACGTTGGTGACACCGTTCTTTTTGTAAAGTCTGGTGATGGGAGTTGGTAGGACTGCATGAGTGGTACTTAGGTTTAGGCATGGGTAAGGAAGGTTTATCTCCCTGACTGTGGTCCTTGTCTGCATCCAGAGTTGAATTAGCATCTGGCTGCGGTGGAAAGACGTCTTTTTCACTTGGCCCCACCAAAACTGAAAAAGTTCTGTCAACTCTTCCTTTGAGAATTGAGGAGCCACTGGCCCTGTCTGGAAGCCCTATGGACTGGCGAATTATCAAGGTCTGGAGGGGCTTTGCCCGACATATGACCCCAGTCTTTTACCATGGGCAGTCAGGAGCTGTTAGGCTTGGAGACCTTTGTCGGTTTGGCTGTAGGCGCTTGACAGACCGAGGTACAGTGAGCCAAGGTCAGCTTAAAGAACGACTCCCTATCCTGGTGCTCAATAGTCTTACCCAGAGCTCCGGGAGAGAGCAAAGTCGGGACCTTGCGCGACAGGACTGAGGTCCCCACGGAAGACAAGGAGGAGGTCCCAACCCTGAGGCAGAGGGTGACCACAAGGGTGTGCCCTTCACCTTCAGGGTACTCAAGACCAGTGTAGAACCCAAGCCCTGCTTTCCATTACCCTACATCGGGGTTTTGGCGGGAGTGGAAGAATCCTGCCACCCAGAAGATTGCTTGGAATGGCAGGAGGAGTGGTCAGAGCTCCCCCCACCCAGAGTTGGAACCCGAGGAGGTCTTCTTACGGTGCAGGGACTGGAAGCGTGACTGTCCTTTGGACCGATCCCGGTCCTTTTATCAGGACTTAAGCTGGTCTGTGTCCCTTTTCTTAGTAAGTAAGTAAAATTTATTTAAGCGCCTTTCAAATTATCAAGGCGCTGTACAATAAAATAAACATACAGTACAATCAAACAATAACAATAATACATTTTAAAAACATTCAGAAAAAGCCTGATAAAACAAGTGGGTTTTAAGTTCTGATTTAAAATTCGAGATGGTCAGGCATTCCCTTAACCGACGATGTAGTGAATTCCACAGGGTGGGTGCAGCATAAGAAAAAGCACGTGCCCCAAATGTTTTCAACTGAACCCTGGGAATCTCTAGCAATCTCTCGTTCGCGGAACGGAATGAGCAGGAAGGGCAGTAGGGAGTTAGGAGCTCTTGCAGATACCAGGGTCCTTGCTCATGTAGGGCTTTGTAGGTCAGCAAACTGACCTTAAAGGTGATCCACCACTGTACCAGCAGCCAGTGCAGTTCGCGCAACACAGGCGTAATATGACTAGTCCTAGATGTACCAGTCAAAAGCCTGCCACCGCATTCTGCACTAGCTGCAAGTGGAGGATCTCAACCCCTGGAAGCCCTAGGTAGAGAGTATTGCAGTAATCAAGGCGGGTGGTTATGAAGGCGTGGACCAGTGTCGGAAGGTCAGCCGGAGGAACCAGGCGTTTCACCCAGGTGATATTCCTTAGATGGTAAAAGGAAGATTTGACAACAGCAGATACCTGTGATTTCGGGGTCAAACCACTGTCAAAAATAACACCCAGGTTACGCACCCGGTCTGAGGTCATGAGCTGGACACCATCAAGCCATAGGCCCGAAGGGTGCCCGGCCCCAAGACCCGCCTCCGGACGACCTGGGTCCCCAACCAACACCTCAGTCTTATCCAGATTTAACCTCAGCCAGCTAGTGCTCATCCAATTCTTGATCTCAGCTAGACAGTTGTTAAGTACAGAGATCGCATCATCCTCTCCAGGAGTAAAGGACATATTCAGTTGGGTATCATCTGCATAACAATGAAAACCCAAACTGTATTGCCTAATGAATTCTCCCAATGGCAGCATATACACTGCAGACAGTATGGGCATCAATATGGAGCCCCGCAGCACCTCACAGGACAGGGGGAGGGCATCAGAGAAATAAATTCTAGTGACAACCCTCTGTGACCTGCCCATGAGGAAGGATCAAAACCAACTTTGGACTGTTGCAGACAGTCCATATTGACACCGCAGGCACTCCAAAAGCACACCATGGTCTACAGTGTCAAATGCCGCCGAGAGATCAAGAAGGACTAAGATAGTACGAGCCTTTCGATCTCTTGCAATTAGGAGATCATTTAAAACCCGAACAAGGGTGGTCTCGGTGCTATGTCTCTTCCAAAACCCAGATTGGACAGCATCATAGACATTGTGGGTTGTAAGATGGTCATCCAGTTGAAACGCAACCACCTTCTCAATAACCTTACCCTCAAAGGGTAGGTTAGAGACAGGTCTGTAGTTAGCTGGACAGTCTGGATCCAAGGAATGTTTTTTTAAGGAGTGGTCGAATGACCGCCTCCTTAAGGGGAACAGGAAAGAACCCCTTCTCCAAGGAACTCCAGACAATCTCAGCAAGGATTGGGCAGATAACATCTACGCAGCCCACCAATAGTGGCATAGGGCCCAGAGCCAGACTACAGCTGGCTGGTCGCAGAGTCTGGACAATCCTCACAATGTCTATGAATTCCGGCTGGCTAAAATCAGACCAGGCAAGATGGGTGCTCGTCACCCCCCGCTGATCTCCGCAATCCCTCGTAAAGAGAGTCGGGCTGATACCCAACCTGATGCTGGCAACCTTATCTGCAAAAAATTGAGCAAGCTCATCACACTTTATTTGTGAAAAATCTCTTCCAGACTGAAGGCAGACTGGACTGCACAGTCTGTCCACAGTCTGAAAGAGTTGAGCTGGTCGATTCCGTGCAGCAGCAATCTCCCCGGACAGGAATTCTGCCTTCTCACAGGTGCTTGCTGATTGATAGCCATCGTAATGTTCCATCAATCTAAGCTTGTCAGCATCAAGGCCGGATTTCCGCTAGGCTCTCTAGCCTTTGACCCACTCTTCTCAGCTCCTTCAAGGACCCATCAAACCAAGGGGTCCTTGGGCACAGAGTGAGTGGGCAAACATGAACAGGAGGAAAAAATTACTCACCATAGTAATGTTGTTTCTTTTAATGAAGTCTTGCTGTATTCTGACTATATGCAGTTAGCCCCAGCACTTGAACTGCTCCGGAGAGGAAAGGGTTAACTCTATGCCAAGGCATAGAACATTGAGCTCGAGCTTGGTTTTCAAACCTCTGTCCCAGGCACTCCTGAGTGTAACCGTCAGATTCTTATGAGCACTATACTAACTGACTAACAACCCTGAAACTGTTTTTAGAAATTTCCTGCCAGAAGGCAATAAACATAAAATTTAGGGTCCAAAGACTCAAGTCGAGACCCCCAAAAAGAATCCAAGTAGATAATAAAGTATATGACAATAACATATAAGAACAAAAAAACTTAATTCATTGCTGGCCTGGTAGCGCTGAGGGTTGAGGCGCTGGACACCACACCTCGCTCCATGCCGGCGAGCCGGGTTCAGGAGTGAGCTCGGGCCGCTGGGGGTTGGCCGGGGGAAGACAGGCTGGAGCGTCCGACGATGGCTCACCTTCTCCGAGGGAGGGAGGGTTCACTATCCCGATGAGCGGCGACCTCTGGCGGAGGCTGGGGGCACGACGGCAAGTCGGGTCCTAGTGGCTGGATTGGTTGAGGATGTGGGGCAGCAACCAATCAGCCTCAGGGACTATAGGAGGGAGGATTATTTGCCAACGCGGCGTTCGTGCCTTGACGTACAGGGCCCGCGATGTCTCAGAGAGAAGAAAATTGGAAATACCCCCACTGAAGACGGAGCGCCGACCCGGGGTCTCTATGTGCCAGAGCCAAGCCTGCAGCCCCGGACCCTGACACTTGCAAGATTCAGGGGATTTCCCCCACCCTGACCCTGCCTGGGGGGGTTTCCGCGGCAGAATGGAGGGACCTGGGACTGACAGGTAAGGCTCCGGCACAGCCCAGGCTTAATGGGCGACTCCCAATGATGCAGGTCCAATGGGTAGTACGGGGAGATAAATTGTGGAAGAAAAAAGAAAATGAATTCAAGGAAGAGGCAATCAGGTACACCACTGAGGTGCAACACTGCACCTGTCCACCCACATCCCGAAACAACTAGGTTCCAGGAGGGGAGGCAGGGAGGGAGGTCAGAATACAGCAAAACTCCATTACAAGAAACAACATTACTATGGTGAGTAATTTTTTCTTCAAACAACATGAAGGCTTGCTGTATTCTGACTATATGCGGACTACCAAGTAGTACCCCCAAGGAGGAGGGCACTACGGAACCTATTTTGGGAACAGACTCTGCAGCACTGCTGTGCCAAACCTAGCATCACTTCTTGACTGGATGTCAAGGGAGTAATGCTTGGCAAATGTGTGAACAGTCTTCCAGGTAGCTGCTTTACAGATTTCCACTAAGGGTATATCCCTGGCAGCTGCAACCTAAACAGCTGTACCTCTGGTGGAGTGAACCCTCAGGCCTGATGGAGGCTCTTTCCCCAACTTTGAATAGCAGAACTGTACACAAGAGACAATCCATCTAGCAATAGTTCTCTTAGTGGCAGGTTAACCTTTACTCACCTCCCCATAATTAAGAAACAGCTGGGAACAGTCATTTCTATGGGATTTATTGGATTCTATGTAGTAACTCAGAACCCTCTTCACATCGAGACTGCAATCTCCTCTCTCTAGAGGAGGAGTGATCAGTGAAAAATACAGGCAGTGTCACAGATTGGTTCAGATGAAAATCTGATACCGCTATGGGAAGGAATTTCCTATTTGTCCGAAGGACCACCTTATCTCTGTTAAATGAAATGAAATCAGGTTCCACTGACGAGGCCTGTAGCTCACTGATTCTCCTGACAGAAGTGGTAACAACCAGGAACACAGTTTTCCAAGTCAGGCAGTTGAGCTCAGCTGAGCAAAGTGGTTCAAAGGGAGGCTGCATCAGCTGTGCAATACAGATATTCAGGTCTCAAGGAGAAGTAGGATCCCTGAAGGGAGGACTGATACGGACCAAACCTTTGAAAAATTTCTTGAAAACTGGATGGGAGGCTAGAGAGGAAACTTTCCCAGCTGAAATAAAGGCAGAAATAGCTGTCCAATGCACCTTGAGAGTGGCAGGCCGCAGGCCTAAACTATTAAGACGCACCAAGTAGTCCAAAGCAGTGGCAATGTCAGCTGAGTCCAGCTGAATGTGCCTCTAGGAGCACCAGAGCCCAAACCTCCTCCATTTGGAACTATAGGGTTTTCTAGTGGAAGGCTTTCTACTAGCCTTAAGGATATCCAGAGCTGATTGTGAGAGATGCAGGCCTGCATACTAGCTCTTCAAGAGCCAGGCCTTAAGCCTGAGTGTGTGGAGATTGGGGTACAAAATCCTCCCCTTATACGAAGAGAGGAGGTTGAACTGTCTGTGAAGGCACAAAAGGATTGTCACTGATAGTGACAATAGTAGAGGATACCAAGGCTGTCTGGCCCAGTTCGGGGGCTACCAGAATCACAGTGCAAGGTTGGGATCTGATCTTGACCAGGACTCTGAATATCAGAGGAAAAGGACGAAAAGCATAAAGAAACCTGTTGGTCCAATCCAACAGGAGGGCATCTAGGGGAAAAGACCCCAGGAGAGGGGGTCTGCAGCAGAACAGAGGGAGCTGATAATTGTCTGGGGCTGCAAAGATATCTAACTCTGGAGTGCCCCATCTCTTGAAAATGATCTGAAGAATGAGAGGATTCAGGGCCCATTCGTGGTGACCTTGGGAAATCCTACTGAGAGCATCTGCAAGTACGTTGTCCCTCCCCGGGAGATGCACAGCAATCAAAGAAACCTGCAGAAAATAAGCTAGAGACCATATTTTCATGGCCTCGGTGCACAAGGCCAAGGACCGACTGCCCCCCCCCCGTTGATGTACCACATGGTTGTGGTTTTGCCTGTCCTGATCTGCATCACTTTCCCCTGATCTATGTTTGAGAATGTCTGGAGTGCTAGAAAGACAGCCCTGAGTTCGAGAAGGTTTGTGTGTAGAAGAGACTCCTGATGAGACCAAGTTCCCCGAGCAGTATGCTGATCCAGATGAACTTCCCATCCCAGCAGGGATGCATCTGTAGTGAGAATCACTGTGGGAACCTGACTGAGGAAAGGAACTCCTTGACTCAGATTGTCCTCTTCCAGCCACCACTGGAGAGCCTGAACCAAAGTTAGAGACACTGGAACCAATTTGGAGAGGGGATCTATTCTCTGAGACCAGAAGGCTCTTAGATGAAATTGAATATCTCTCATCTGGAACCTTGCCCCTTGCACTACTGCAGTGCAGGCTGCCATGTGGTCTAGCAACTGCAAGAAGTGTCTGGCTGGCCGAGACACAGGTGGACAAAAAGAGGAAGCCAGAGTGATGAGGGACTGAACCCTTGAGAGAGGAAGAAAGGCCTTGGCCTGAACAGTGTCCAGCTCCACTCCTATAAACGTGAAAAGCTGTGTTGGTTCCAGAAAGACTATTCCAGGTTTAGAATGAATCCTAGGGAGTCAAGAAGGTTTTGAGTGACCCCCAGAGCTGACCTGACTTGGTCTGAGGACTGACCTACTATGAGACAGTTGTCCAGATAAGGGAACAGTAAGATGCCTTGTTTCCTGAGGAAGGCCACCACTACTGCTAGACACTTGGTGAATACCCTTGGAGTAGATGTTAGGCCGAAAGGCATTGCTCTAAACTGACAATGGCCAGAGGGCAGTTCGAACCTGAGGTACTTTCTGTGGGACTGCCTGATAGGTATGTGGAAATAGGTATCCTTGCGATCCAGGGAGGCTAGCCAGGCTCCTGGTCTCAGAGAGGGAAGAATTATTCCCAGAGTCACCATCTTGAACTTTGGCTTTAATATATGTTTGTTTAGGTATCGTAGATCTAGGATGGGTCGCCACTCCCCTGTCTTTTTTAGGGTAAGGAAGTACCTGGAGTACAATCCCTTTCCCCTGTGAATGAAGGGTACCTTTTCCACTGCTTGCAGAAGCAGTAGAGAGGAGATCTCTGTTTCCAAAGCCTGTGTTTCCTCTGGAGAGGAAGAACAAAAAGCCTTTGCTCTCAGCCTTGGGAACCTGCTGAAGCTGAGAGCAAGACCCTAGCTCACTACTTCCAGGACCCACTTGTCTGAAGTGATAGACTTCCAGGCCTGGAAAATGGGAGCCAGCCTGCCCCCTACAGGGATTGAGGAGGCGACCCTGAGTGACCATCAAGGTGTCTGTTTGGCAGGGGCTGAGACTGAGAGGAAGATACAGCCCTTGTCATCCCCCTTCTGCCACTTTCCCTAACGAACCCCCTCTGCTGAAAAGAAAAGGAGACCTGGGCCTGGTAAAAAGGCCTTTGAAAAGGCCTGCCCCTGCCAGCCCTAGATTGCTGCCTTTGAGGAGTGGTCTGCTTTTCTTTGGCTGCAGCACTCCTATAAGTGGTCCTGTATTCGTCCATCTTTTTCATGTAAGTCTCTGTTTGCTCTCCAAACAGAGAGTTACCAGTGACAGGAAAATCCATGGCCTTGGTCTGGGTATCCTGAGATAAGTTGGTACAGCTGAGCCAGGCAAATCTCCTCATGGAAACAGATGTAGCCATAACTCTAGAATGAACATCATTTGAATCCACAGCAGCATAAAAACTGGACCTTCGAAGCTTCGATGCCATCCACAGCCACCTGCTCCAGCTCCTTGCCCAACTTGGGGCATTTTAGCCAGCTCCAGAACCGTATCCCACCTAGACTTCTAGTATCTGGCTGTATATGCTATGTAGTTGGATTGCCTGAGTCCCAAAGAGGATGCCAAGTACTGTTTTTTTTTGCCATGGCAGCCACTTTCCTGGAATCCTTAGCAGGGGGTGAGATGCCAGGGGAATATTAGCCTTGTCATAAGCTGCAGCTTGCACTACTCTAACATGGCTGCAATGACTGGTAAGGAATTCCATTCCAGGACCTGACAGGGCATACCTCCTGTCCATCTTCTTATCCACAGGAGGTATGGATGTTGGAAGCTGTAATAATTTTTGGGTCTGTTTCCCCAGGGACTTGTGCAGAGGGATAGACACCCTTTTGGACTCTGGGACATCCATCATCTCAACATTGTCAGGCTCCTCCTGATCCTGTTCAGCTTCTTCCACTGGAAGCTGAAGAGTCTCAGCCACCTTCCTGTAAAACATGAAGTGGGAGGGGGACTCAGAAAGCCTGGGAGGAGACACATTAGAAGGCCTGTCTGGGGAGACGTCAGGCTCTACTGGCTCATCTAGGCCTTCATAATCTTCATCTCCTTCCCAATCACTCTCATAAAATGCTTCAGGGTCGTATTCAGAAGCAGACAAGTCCAACGGAACCGACCGTCTCTGAATCGGTGTCGGTTCGGTCGGAACCGGGCGAAGCGACTGCACAATAGCGATCGCTTTGACTATCTCGTCAGTGGTCGGAACAAGAGAACCGGGATCTGAACCAGCTGACTTACATTTTCTCTTTGCAGGAACCGAATCCACAGAATCGGCTCTCCTCTTGCCCGAGGGGGTATCGCCCAGATCAGTGGGCACCCCCTCAGGTTCGGTCAGAACCGAACCGGGCTGGCCATCTGGGTCAGCGGAATTTTTGGGCTCCCTTTCCTTTAGCCTACTAAAACGTTTTTCAGCAGTGGCTTTAGGAAAGTTCTTGCAGATTTGGCAGTCTTCCTTGAGGTGGTCAAACCCCAGACAATAAACACAGATGAGGTGGGGATCAGCCTTGGCAAAGGCCTCCCCACACTCAGTGCAATGCTGAAACCCAGTTGGCCCGGTTTTCTTTTTGGGTTTCTCAGACATGCCTTAATAAAAATAGTTACCCTTAATAGCATTAAAACCAGCCAACTACCACAACCTATCGATTCCAACCATGTCATGGGTCGGCTGAAAAAGCCAGAGAAATCGCCGTTTTTTTTTCAGGAACCGATAAACACCAGAAACCACACTGAAATTAAAATAAAATTAAATCAGACAGATTACTTCGGTTCCCGATCGGGAAGAAACCAAAAAAGAAAAAAAACAATTTCTTCACAAAACACACTACTACCTACTAATACGCGTACTGTACTGGGACAGAGATGTGAACACCGGAAAATAAAGTAACGGTTTAAACAAACCGACCGATTTTACTGTGGCTGAACCGAAGTGAAGGGGATGATCTCCAGAGCGACTTCTCAGTTAGGCGGAGTAAAGAATCTGACGGTTACACTCAGGAGTGCCTGGGACAGAGGTTTGAAAACCGAGCTCGAGCTCAATGTTCTATGCCTTGGCATAGAGTTAACCCTTTCCTCTCCGGAGCAGTTCAAGTGCTGGGGCTAACTGCATATAGTCGGAATACAGCAAGACTTCATGTTGTTTGAACAGCTGAGTCCAGGGCATCTCCCACCACCTTACAATAGGCCTGTACTAGACCTGGACTCATACATTCACTCGATTAACCTGATAGGTCCAGCACCGCTGATAGATCCTCTGGGGTAACTCCCTTTAAAGGGCGGTACTGGACCATCTCTGTAGGAGCTGGCCTACTTGGGGGTGCCCCAAAACTGAACCTTATGGTGTGATGGTCTGACCAAATGACTGGTTCCACCCCCAGATCTGTGATCTCCATCCCCAGGAGGAACACCAGATCCAGAGAGTGACCCCCTATATGGGTAGAAGAGGTAACCACCTGTGTAAGGCCCAGCATACTCATAAGATCATTTTATCAGGTCCACCTTGTAAATGAGCCTTGCTCAATGATGTTCGCCTGAATAAATAAAGATTTGATTGATTGATTGATATATAAGATGGGGGAGATTATTTCCAAATTGCGAGAGTTCATCATCGACCGAGGCATTGAAGTCGCCCAGAATTAACCATCTGGGTGACTCCAAGGCCACGTCGATAATGAAGTCCGCAAACTCCTTCAGGAATTCTCCCCCAACACCGGGTGGATGGTAGATGAGGAGTACCCTTAACCCTACACCTGCTCCCAGGATACACTCAAAGGATCAAGTGCACCCCACTGTTACATCCACAAGGCCCAGTTCTGTTTTAAACATAATGACTACACCCATACCCCTACGATCCACTCTCAGGCGGTGTACCACCGAGAACCCAGCTGGAACAGCAGATGCCAACACTGGGCCTGCATTCTCATCCAGCCAGGTCTCAGAGATGAATGCCAGATCAGATGTTCCAACAAAATCAGCTATAATAGCCATCTTGTTTCTAATCGATCTGGCATTGCACAACACCGCCCGAACTGGATGAGTCAATGAGGAAGATGATTTCCCGAGTCCTATCCACTATTTGTGGAGGCCTTGGGTATAGAAACCAGGCAGGGAACACCACTTTCCTGACCCCATTTCGCCCCAGGGCGTCTCCTAGTCCCTACGGCCTCTATCCATCCACTCCTCTCCATTCTCCCACCATGCCCAGATTGCACACTTTTCAGTCGACTTCTAACTATTCCCAAGGCTCGACATCTCTGATGCACCTCAGCTGGTAATGGAAGACAGTCGAAAGGGCATAACTCCCTGAGCATGGTGAGAGAATAACGCCTGACCATCTTAAAACCCTCCCAACACATTACAAATACAATAGTTATCAAAACTCCAAAAATGCCGGCCCGGTGGCGTTGAGGGTTGAGGCGCTGGACGCCACACCTTGCACCACGCCGGTGACCCGGGTTCGGGAGCGGACTCGGGTCGTCGGTGGGTCGGCCGGGGGGAGATAGGCTTGAGCGTCCAACGACAGCTCGCCTTCTCCGGGGAGGGATTCGGCCGATGCCCGACACTTGCATGACCCCGAGCAGAGGCACGAGGAACTGCAAGCTCCACTTGGGGATGGGCGGCCATTGAGCAGCATGGACGTCGGTGCGTGCGTCATGACATCAGGGGAGGTTATCTGCTACTCGGGGAGGGAGAAAAACGCGGAAAAAGCCTCCCTCAGCCGGGAAGATGGGAGGACAATGGCCGTGCCCACGATTTGCCTGTGCCCACCCAGCAGACCTCAGACCGACGAAACGTAAGTAACGGGGTTTGAGCCCCCCGCCTCGTCCCCGCCCTGGGGGGTAATCCGTGGCTCCATGGGACCAGGGGTCTGCTTGGGTAGGGTTCCGGGCAGTGGGATGTCCAGTTGTCCCCCCTGAAGGGTCGGAGGTGGCAGGCTAGGGAGGAGGAATAAACAGAAATTTCCAAAAAAAAACCTCCAAAAATAAATAATTTCAGTCTTCAATACCACCCCTCACAAATGCTTTCAGAAGGGTGCCCCTCACACAACCCCACCAAGGATCCAAACAACCACGTCACTCACGGTAATCAGTCACACAAATCATCACTCAATTCACATACTATCCCCGACATGAGCAATATAAACCCAAAAAATCAACACAGAAACAAATATTTAAACAATTCAGACTTAAATCCTATAATCAGACCTTCCAAAAGTCCTCCCAAAACTCCCCAAATTATAAAACCTTAATTCAGTTCCAATATAAAATAGTCCAGCAGTCCTCTGCAGCAGATCAGACAAATGACAAACGACTCCATATGTTTAATGAATAGGCCAGGGAAGCTCCCACCTCCCCTGGCCAACAATGTCAAGAGTTCGTAGTCCCAGACTCTGCTCTCACCAAGGGTCTGAGAGAGAAGTAAACAGTAAAGAAAAAGAAAAAATTCATGCCAGCAGAGTCTAATAACATCCCAAAATATTGTAAATATACAGGAGGATGGCTGCAATATAATCAGACCAGGTTCGGCGTTATAAAAACTATTCCAAATTGATCCACTCGCAGAAACAAACCTCAATAGCCAAAAAGAGACAGGCCTTAAACCAAGCTGCAGTCCCCAAAAACAGACAGGCACAGCTTGAAGAATCTTCAGCACAGCAGCGGACTGAGACGTGCAAGCTAGATCCAAGGGGGAGCCCCTCTCTAAATGCACCAACCCTCAGCCCCCGTCACCCAGGCACCCACAGCTACAGTCCCGGGGGGGCAGGCCACAAGGCTCATCCCACAGGAGACTTTGGAGAAAGCCCAACCAGTGCTCCGGCTCCCCAGTGAGCACAAGGGCGACTCCCGCTTGGTCGCATGAAGCTCAGTCACTGACTAGCCCTAGGTACAGAGGGAGACTCCTCCCACCCAACACAGCCCCAGACCACGCTGCTCCTCCAGTCTCAAAAGTCCAGTAGACAAGCAATAAACCTCTCAGGAATCTTCGATGTTACTCACGGTTACACAGTTCCTCAAGCAGTTCAGGGACACAGCAAAACTGCAACACTAGCCTGTAGTAGTCCCGGCCAGTCCAAAATGATTCCAACCACAAACCCCAGCGAGGTGTCTTCAGTGAGGTGTCTCCTGCGATCCGCTACATGCCACAAACAGGAGCAAACCTGAATAACCGGCAAATTTGGGGGTCTAAACATTAACTCCCGAACAGAGTATCCCTCGGGTCGCCCTCAAGTCATCCACAAGTCCAAAAACATAAAATTCTAGATGCCGAGCATTCTATTAAAACTTGAAATAAAACAAACAAAAATGGCACAAACAGGGAGGCAGACAGAATAAAACAGGGAGGAAAAACACACAAAATAAAATAACAGACTAATCGAATTTACAAACAGAAAACTCCTGATAGCTGGCTCAGCATAGCCGCCATCTTGAAAAGCGCAGACGTGTCCCAGTCCTCCTTGTCCTTATGCTTTGAGGAGTGAGAAGAAGAAGAAGACTTCTCGGCTGGTGAGCTCTGCATAATGGCCACCTGCTGCTCCAGAATGTAGGCCTTTAGTGCCTTAGGGTGCCGAATCCGAGTCCGGACGGTAAAGCTACTGAGAATGGAGCAGGTCTTAGTGTCGTGGTCGGGCCCTAGGCAGAAGACACAGGCCTCGTGCTTGTCCTTGATCAGAATCTGATGACTGCAGGCACACTTGGTCCCCTTCTTCTCAGTAGATGAAACCGATGACAGTGAAGACGACCTGCAGATGAGGATAAATCCAATGAAAAGCAGATTTTGACAAAAAAAGTAAGAACTACCAGAAATTCGCTGAAAACCACAAAAAAAAAGTTCTAGAAGGCAACCGAAGAGCCGAAGTAGACGGGTCTGTGGCAGGAAAGGAACAGGTATGGGGCTGGGGACCACCACCTGATATACCATTGGCTGACGTCGGGGAGGAGCAGGCGTTGGGGGTGGTCCCCACTGAAGACTGAAGTTTCCGTCGGGTCCTAGTGCCTGGCAGCATAGTCCTAATTGTAATAGCCTACTGCAAGAGCTCCCACTCGAAGTAAGGTGAAGGGTTATGGCGCTGAGCCATCAGCGATGGACAGAACTACACAGGCAAAAATAGTGAATGCTCCCAAAGAGTGTTACCTCGATAATGGGAAGAACTGAGGAGAGCAGGGGCTGGTGTTTGTTATCGGCCAGCCTGCGAGTGCCACATTATGAGTCTGCCTCGTGGGCAGCGCTGCCCCCCATGTCAGTCCCCTAGCTCTAAAAGTTTAAAGCTGTACGCTCCTGCAGGGTCCAAGTGAGTCGAACACACACCCACCAGTAACAGAAATATAGAAACATAGAAATTGTCAGCAGATAAGGACTGCTAAGCCCATCCAGTCTGCCCGTAGGCCCTATACATTGTATGTGGCCACTGGCCCTATGTGATCAATGGCTTTTCATCACTCCCTTCCCTCTTAAGCTTCCCTTGTACCTGTTCCAGGCATGCTTAAAACCCTCCATTGTGCTTGCCCCCACTACCTCTGGTGGCAGACTATTTCAAGCGTCGACCACCCTTTCTGTGTAGAAAAACATCCTCACATTACCTCTTAATCTACCCTCTTTCAATTTCATATTGTGCCTCCTTGTTCTAGTACTTTTTCTACATTGGAAAAGATCCCCCACCTGCACCTTGTTTATGCCCTTGAGGTACTTAAAAGTTTCAATCATGTTCCCCAACTGTCTCCTCTACTCCAGGGAGTACATACTGAGGTCCCTTAGTCTCTCCTCATATGTTCTGTGGTGCAAGACCCGCACCATCTTTGTTGCCCTTCTCTGGATAGTTTCCACCTTATCTATGTCATTGTGCAGGTGTGGCCTCCAGAACTGCACACAGTACTCCAAGTGAGGCCTTACTGATGTTTTATACAATGGCATCACCACCTCCTGCTTCCTGCTAGTGATACCTCTGCCTATGTACCCCAGCTTGCCACTGACCCTCCCTGCTGCCTTTGTTCATTGCTTTGATACCTTAAGGTCATCAGAGATGATAACCCCTAGGTCCCTTTCCTCTTTGGTGACAGTCATCTCCCCCAAACTGAAGCTCTCCCCAGGGTCCCCTCTACTCAGGTGCATTATTTTGCACTTCTTTGCATTGAACCTCAGCTGCCACATCTTCGACCACCTTTTAAGCTTCTCCAGGTCCGTCTTCATTTTCTGCACCCTTTCTGGAGTATCCACCCTGTTGCAGATCTTGGTGTCATCTGCAAACAGGCAGACCTTTCCTTCCAGCCCCTTTGCAATGTCACTAATGAAGACACTGAACAGGACTGGTCCTAGTACTGATCCCTTCGGTATCCCACTGGTCACCCCCTCTCCCCAGATTGTACCCCATTTACCACCACCCTCTGTCTCTTGTCTGTTAACCAGTTCCTAACCCAGTTCACCATCTTGTCTCCCATGCCCAGACTACTCATCTTGTTAATTAGCCTTCTGTGGGGGACGGTGTCGAAGGCTTTGCCGAAATCTAGGTAGGCAACGTCTACCGCACCTCCATGATTTATTTTCCTGGCCACCCAATCAAAAAAATCAATCAAATCAATCAAAATCTTTATCCAGGTGGGCACCATTGAGCAAGGCTAATTTGCAAGGTGGACCTGGTCATGAATACATCAAAGTACAGTACAGAAGCAGGTATACAAATAGCAATAATATACAAGGAAAAAAAAAGTGCATACAGTACAGTACAAGGTTGAAATCAATAAAAAAAACAGCATTATTTTACAATTGAAGAAGTCAGCAGATGTACAATCAACTATAGGCATACAGGGGTTATAAGCAGAGATCCTTTGAGTGAGGCAGCCGGCAACTACACATATAGGGGAAGAGGCCGTGTATGGGGTGGCAGGTTAGAGAGGTAAAGAAGAGGAGGGATAAATTACTGATGACTGAGGGAAAAATTGGGCTAAAACCACAGAAGGTGATGATGGCAGTCGTGTACTTGTTTATTATGGTAATGACGGAGGAGGGGTAGGTAATTGGGACACTACTATGGATGGGGTGGGACTTTAGCCAGGCAGGAGTGGACAGGGAAGGGTGGGTGCAGCAGGAAGAGTTAATAGGGAAAGAGTGAGAGCCAGGGGTAGAAACATGGTGAGCGTCAGGATGGAAAGGGGGAGTTGCAGAATTAGTGGGCTAGCGGGGAAGAAAACATTTGCACGGTGCTTTCATGTAGCGATCGTAGAGCAACTTGAAGATATTCAGGCTAACAGGGCAGCTCAGCTTCAAATTCCTTTGTAAACCATTCCACAATGTGGGTAAAGAGAAGCTTAGAGCAGCTTTGCCGAAACGAGTGTTGACCCTTGGAACTTGGAGGGCAATTAGGGAATAGCTCCTTAGAGCGTAGGTGCCTAACACACTCTGGGGAATACAATCTGAGACATATAAAGGGAGCTTGTTGGTCACCGCTCTGTAGGCCCATAGGGCGGCGTTTCTATTTGTCCAACCTATCGATGAGTACAGGGAGCAGTGGTGTGTGGAAAGTGGAAGGCCAGTAATGAACCTGATAACTCTGTGGTAGCGGGTGTCCAACTTAGTGCAGAGGCAGTGCAGTGGCTGTAGATCAAGTCCGCGTAATCTATTAAAGATAGGAAGGTAGCTTGAACCAGTTGAATCTTGGCCTCCTTTGTGAGCAGGTGGTTAATTCTGTAGAATAGTCCTAATCTTTGCCTTAGTTTCTTCTGTAGTTCTTCGAGATGGTCGGCGAAGGAAAGTTTATGATCGAGCCAAACCTCTAGATATTTGAATTTAGCTACATTCTCTAGTGTTTCTCCAAGAACAGTGGTAATTTATGGGATAGCCCCCAGCAGGAACTGCCGCATGCAAGGAGGGGGAGAAGAGTATGGCTTTTGTCTTTTTCACATTGAGCAAAAGCTTTTTGTTTATGAGCTGGTATTATAGAAGGTTAAATTCAGCTTGGAGGTCTTCACAGGCTGCTTCTGGCGTGGGACGACTCAAGTACAGTACAGTGTCATCCGCGAATAAGTGGATGTTGGCTTTTTTGATGAGGTCATTGATGTTGTAAATATAGACTGCAAAGAGGAGGGGACCAAGGATAGAGCCCTGGGGCACGCCCCTCAGCATAGGTTTTATTGAAGAAAGATCACCTTCAGCTTTAACTTGCTGTTTCCATTCTCCGAGGTAGTCTGCAAACCAGCACATACATTTAAGGTCCAGGCCTAAGGTGCTTAGGGAGGAAAGAAGCAGACTGTGATTGACTGTGTCGAATGCCTTACTAAAATCCAAGAAAACGGCACAGACATGCTTCTTGTTGTCAAGGTCAAGGAGCCAATCATTGGTCACCTCAGCTAGGGCTGTTATGGTGCTGTGCTTTGCTCTGAATCCAGACTGAACTGGGTTTAATAGGCTTCTGGATTCTAAGTATACCCCTAGCTGGCCACACACTATTTTTTCTAGTAATTTAGACAGGATAGGGAGGAGGGAGATCGGTCTGTAATTATTTAGATTGCAGGGGTCACCTGCTTTTAACAGAGGGATGACATGGGCTATTTTCCATTGAGGGGGGAGGCTACCCTGGGAGAGTGACATATTGAATAGGTGGGTGATTGGCAGTGCAAGCACATGGTAGGCGCATTTCAGATAGTATGGCTCTATGAAGTCAGAGCCTGCTCTCTTCCTGGTGTCCAGTTGCAGCAGTTGGTCTTCCACCTCTTTTAGAGAGACAGGCAGGAGGGAGAAGGCCTCCTCGGTAGGGGGGGACTCATGAGTTGGTGGGCCCTGAGCTGTGCGGAGGTCATTGGCAGGGGAAGTTATCAAATGCTAACCCTGCCATTGTAAAATGGTTATTGAGGGCTTCCAATATCTCCGCTCGGTTAGAGATAACGCTGCCACCGGACTTAATTTTTGCTGGAATGGAATTACCAGGTGTGTGTCCAGACATGTCTTAATGTTTTCCAGAGCTTTGAAGGATTTCTTGAGACAGAGGCTAGCTCCGAACGATAGTAGGCAGCCTTGGCTGCTCTGACCAACTTGGTGCACTTGTTACGTGCTCTCTTAAAAAGACACCAATCCAAGTCGTTCTTGCTTCTTCTGGCTTTTTTCCCATAAAGTATCCCTTTCTAACAGGGAAGCTTTGAGGTCAGGCGAGAACCAATGGCAGGTACTGCTCCTGACCTGCACCTTAACCAAGGGTGCATGCTTATTTAAAGCCTCACTGAAAATACCATAAAAAATAGTGTAGGCCCTGTTAACCGTTTTGGCTAGGAAGAATTCCTGCCATCGCAGTGAATGTTTCAAGTCGTGGACGTATGCAAACAAACTGAAGTTGCGTTTGCACCTCTTGATAGACAGCTTTGCCACAAACTGTGGGTTGTGCACGGATCTAATGGTGGTGACTATACAATGATCGCTAATGTCTGAGAAAAGTGTTCCAACATGAGAGAACAGATGTGGCTTGCTAACCAAAATTACATCTAAGAGGAACTGCTGTTAAGGTTCTTTTTATTTGGGCGAGTAGGCTCGCCAGTGAGTTGCACCAACCCTAGAGTGTCAAAAGGATTTCAATGGAGCCTTGACAGGCAATTGTAGTTCAGGCCACCAAGAATAATGGTTTCCAAGGAACTGAGTCCCAGTACGGAACTGAGATGAGACAGAAGATGAGGCCCGACAGAAGGGGGCCTGTAGCTGCCTATTACGCAGAGTGCACTGGAAAGAGAAAGCTCGATCTTTATGGTAAAGCAGGATAATGCGTCTATGCATGAGGCTGAGTATTTGTCCCTTTCATAAATTGCCACCCCACCTCCTCTTGATTGCCTGTCCACTCGGAAGAGTAAATAAGAAAAAATTACTCACCTTAGTAATTGCTTTTCTTCTCATGGAGTCTTGCTATATTATAACAATAGCAGTCAGCCACTGCAGCTGAACTGCCCCGGAGAGGAAGGAGTTAACTCCAGAAGATCTGGAGTTCTACAGCGCGAGGGCGCTGTGCCCAAAGCTCTATCTGGCAGTTTCAAATGAAACTGTCAGATCTTTATGAAGCTAACATCAAAGGACGGAAAGTCTGTGTGGAAAAAACTACACTAGCCCATGGCTACCTACTAGTAGTAATAACAACAATATAAAGAACAAAGAAACACTCAGAGCCATAATAACAAAAATTGATGGTATTATGGTTCGTTTTACCACCCTTGACAAGCACATATGAACCCCCCCTTCCCCCAAAGACTCAAGTCCAGGAAGGGGCAATATAAATAACCTAAATGAAACAATCTAGATCCCTAACCCAAAGGAAAAGAGGTAAGGAAAAACTACAATGGCATGACACAGTGCTTGCACCAATTACGCCACCCTACCCAAGTAGAAGTTCTGAGAGGGTAGGAGGGAGGGTGGTTATAATATAGCAAGACTCCATGAGGAAGAAAAGCAATTACTAAGGTGAGTAATTTTTTCTTCAAACACCATGAAGTCTTGCTATATTATAACAATAACAGATTACACAGCAGTACCTCCATGGAGGAGGGTCAGAACCTACTTAGGAAATAGGCTCTGAAGCACAGCTGTGCCAAACCGACATCTCTCCTGGACTGGACATCCAGGGAATAATGCTTGGTAAAGGTGTGAACTGTCTTCCAGGTAGCAGTTTGACAAATCTCCAGAATGGGGATGTCTCTAGCAGCCGCTAGAGACGCAGCTGTACCCCTGGTGGAGTGGGCCCTCAATCCTGAGGGGGGTACTCTACCCAGTTTCTGATAACAGAATTGGATACAAGAAACAATCCACCTTGCAATTGTTCTCTTAGTGGCAGGTTTCCCTTTGCCAACCTCGCCATAGGTAAGAAAGAGTTGGAGGGATTCGAACCTATGACCTCTGGTGCGCTCTAAATAGTAGCTTAAGGCTCTTTTGACATCCAAGCTGTGCAGTCTCCTCTCACCTGAGGAAGAATGCTCAGTGAAAAATACTGGGAGAGAGATAGATTGATTCAGGTGGAAATCAGAAACCACCTTAGGCAAAAACTTTCTATTAGTCCTAAGGACTACCTTATCTCTGTGGAAAGAGATAAAATCTTCTTCCACTGACAGGGCCTGTAGCTCACTTATCAGCGTCTGGCAGAGGTGATAGCTACTAGAAAACGGTTTTCAAGTTAAATACTTGAGCTCTGCAGAAGACAGAGGCTCAAAGGGGTTGCATTAACTGAGCAATGCAAATATTCAGGTCCCAGGCGGAGCTGGTTCCCAAAGAGGGTTAGTATGAAGTAACCCTTTAAAAACTTGGAGAACACCGGTGAGAAGAAGGGAGGCAGGCTTCCTGCTGACACAAAAGCAGAGACAGCTGCCAGATGAACCTTCAGGGTAGCTGGTCTAAGGCCTAGGGAATTCAGATGGACCAAATAGTCCAGTAGAATGGGAAGATCAGCAGATTCTGGGATAATCTGCCTCTCAGAGCACCAGATGGAAAACCTCTTCCACTTAGAATTATAAGTGGCCTAGTGGAAGGCTTCCTTGAAGCCTTTAAATATCCATGACACCCTGAGAAAGGTGTAAGTCAGCAAATTCTAGCTCCTCAAGAGCCAAGCCTTGAGGTGGAGGGATTTGAGGTCCGGATACCACACTCTCCCCTGTGCACAGGCCAGTAAGTCGTGGACTCTGGGCAGGCTCAGGGCAGAGTGGACTGCCAAGGACAGGAGCAGAGGGTACCAGGGCTGTCTGGCCCAATCTGGGGCAATCAGAATCACTCTGCAAGGTTGAGATCTGATTTTTACTAGTACCCTGAAAAGGAGAGGAAAGGGGGGGAAAGGCATACAGGAACTTCCCTTTCCAGTCCAACAGAAAGGCGTCCAGAGGGACTGAGCCCAGAACTGGAGGGCCTGCAACAGAAAAAGAGGAAGTTGGTGGTTGTCTGGGGCTGCAAAAGATCTATCTGAGGAGTGCCCCATCTGGCAAAGACAGACCCCAGCACTTGTGGATTCAGAGCCCATTCGTGATGGCCCTGAGAAATTCTGCTGAGGGCATCCGGCCAGGACATTGTCCTTCCCTGGGAGATGAACCGCTATCAGGGAGGTGTTCAGGGAGTAAGCCAGAGACCACAACCATTGCTTCGTGCACAAGGCTGAAGACCGAGTGCCCCTTGTTTGCTGATGTACCACATTGTGGTGGTATTGTCTGTCCTGACTTGAACCACTTTGTTCTGGACAGAATCTGAAAACCTCGAAGAGCTAAAAGACAGCTCTGAGTTCCAAAAGATTGATGTGGAGCAGAGACTCCTGAGGAGACCATACCCCTGAGTGGCAAGGTGCCCAGGTGAGCCCCCACCCTAACAGGGGAGGCATCCGTGGTGAGGGTGAGGAGTG
This sequence comes from Neoceratodus forsteri, assembly GCA_016271365.2. NCBI lineage: Eukaryota > Metazoa > Chordata > Ceratodontiformes > Ceratodontidae > Neoceratodus > Neoceratodus forsteri. Next base: position 1,398,199,020 of record CM057458.1, on the reverse strand, counting down.
AGAAATGGGAATGAAGGGAACCCCCTGTCTTAAATTGCTCTGGACCTGCCACCAGTGGAGGGCTAGGATCAGAGTTTGAGTAACTGGGACCAACTTGGTAAGGGGGTCCTTCCTTTGAGACCAATAGGCCCTCAAATGGAACTGAATGTCCCTCATCTGGAATCTTGCTCCCTGCACGACAGCTGTGGAAGCAGCCATGTGCCCGAGGAGTTGCAGAAAATGCCTTGCTGGTCGAGAGACCCGCAGGGTAAAGGAGGATGCCAGGGCGATGAGTCTGTCCACCCTTTCCGAGGGAAGAAAAGCCCTGGCTAACCTTGTGTTCAATTCTGCGCCTATGAAAGTTAGGACCTGAACTGGTTCCAGAACTGACTTTGGTAAGTTTAGCAGGAATCCCAGGGAAGTGAGAAGCTGCTGGGTGACTTGCAAGTGGGATTTCACCTGACCTGGAGACTGACCCACAATGAGCCAGTCGTCCAGGTAGGGAAACACAGCAACCCCTTTGCCTTCTTAAGTGAGCCACTACTACAGCGAGACATTTTGTGAATACCCTTGGCGCAGAGGTAAGGCCGAAGGGCATTGCCCTGAACTGGTAGTGGCCTGAGGGCAGTTCGAACCTGAGGTACTTTCGGTGAGAAGGCCTGATCAGAACATGAAAATAGGCATCCTTGAGGTCCAGGGAAGCTAGCCAGTCCCCTGGCCTTAGGGAAGGCAATATCATTGCCAGAGTCAACATTTTGAACTTTGCTTTCAACAGATGCTTGTTCAAGTATCTTAAATCTAGAATGGGCCGCCATTCTCCTGTCTTTTTTGGGGTAAGAAAGTATCTTGAATAAAGCCCCTTGCCCTGATGGCAAGGAGGAACCCTTTCCACTGCTTTGCAGTCCAGCAGAGCAGAAACCTCTGCTTCCAAAGCAAGGGCTTCTGAAGGATTTACAGGTGGAAAATGCCTGGCTCTCATCTTTGGAAAGTGTTTGAAGCTGAGAACCAGACCCTGGCCTATTACCTCCAGAACCCATCTGTCCGTGAGTTAGGGACAGCCAGTTCCGGCTGAAATAGGCCAACCTGCCCCCACTGGTATAGGGAGAATCGGCCTGGACACCCATCAGGTGCCTGCTTAGCAGCAGCCTTAGGCTGAGGGAGGGCCAGTCTACTTGTGCCACGCTCTACCCTGCCTCTGAAGAAACCCTCATGAGACAGCAGAGGAGGCTTGAAATTGGAAAAAGGCCTGGAAAAGGGCCTGCCTTCCTCTTCTGGGAGCATGCCTTGTGGCATGGCATGCTTCTCCTTAGCCTGGGCACTTTTGTAGGTAGTTCTGTATTCATCCATCTTTTTCATATAGTTTTCTGTTTGCTCCCCAAAAGAGAATTTCCCACTACAGGAAAATCCATAGCCTTTGACTGGGTATCTTGGGACAGATTAGTGCATCTGAGCCATGCCAACCCTACGGGAAGCTACAGAAGTGGCCATGACCCTAGAAGAAACATCATTAACATCAACAGCAGTATGAAATTGAACTTTAGAGGCTTCAATGCCATCAGCAGCCACCTGTTCCAACTCACTAGCCAGCTGGCCATGGGCCTGCTTGGCTAACTGCAATACTGTGTCCCACCTAGATTTCTGATATCTAGCTACATAAGCCATAATTTGCCTGCCTGAGTCCCAAAGAAGCTGCCATATACTGTTTCTTCGCCATGGCATCAATCTTCCCGGAATCCTTATCAGGAGGATGTGAGGCCAGAGGAATATTAGCCTTGTCACAGGCTGCAGCTTGTACCACACCTACATGACTACACTGCTCAGTAAGGAAGTCTGTATCCGAGCCTAACAAAGTATACCTTCTGTCCATTTTTTTATCTACAGGAGGGACAGAATGAGGATTTTTTAAAATCTTTGTTGTTTGCTTCCTAAATGACTTATGCAAAGGAATAGACAACCTTCTAGACTCTGGAATATCCATCATTTCCACATAATCAGGCTCCTCTTGCTCATCCACAGCCTCCTCTAAAGGAAGCTGGAGGGTTTCTGCAACCTTTTGTAAAAAATAAAGAAAGAAGGGGACTCAGACAGAATAGGAGGAGATTCTAAAGGTCTGTCTGAGAGATGTCCGTTCAATGGGCACGTCCAGACCCCCCAGCCACACATATATTGATCAAATTCCTCCTCCCTCCTGTGGTTCATAAAAATCCTCAACTTCAAAATCCTGAACCACTGGGACTGAACGAACCAACCTTTACCAGCTGTTGGTGGTTCTACAGATCCCTGAGACAGTGACTGGACAATCTGAATGGCTTTAGCTATCTCTGCAGCAGTTGGAGACACAATTTTGGACTCCAGACCTACTGATTTCCTTGTCTTTTACTTGGGACTGGTTCCTCTGAACCAGCCTTCCTTTTGCCCGAGGAAGTCTCGCCCTGGTCAGAGGGCACTCCCTCTGGTCCAGTGGGTACTGGACCGGGCTGGCCATCCGGATCAGCGGACTTTTTGGCCTCTCGTTCCCTGAGCCGGCCCAATCTCTTCTCCAGGGTGGCTGCAGGGAAATTTTTACACACCTGGCAGTCTGACAGGAGGTGGTCAGCCCCCAGACAATAAACACAAGTGGTGTGTGGGTCAGCCTTGGCAAAGGCGTCCCCACAGACATCACAGTGTTGAAACCCAGTGGGCCCGGTTTTTCTTTTGGGTTTCTCAGACATAATGCCAGCCTAACCAAAACTTGCCCTTTGATGGCAGTGCCAGGCAAGACACCCTTATCGGTTCCTAACCGTGTCACGGGTATTTGAAAAAACGTTATAATTCCTGCTTTTTAGAACCGATAAGAACTGGAACCGCACTCAAAACCCACTGTACACTTTTAAAATGCAGAAAAATAACCTATCGGTTCAAAACCGAACCGATAATTAATTTTCCACAGACTTAAATTTTAGTACTTACGGTTACCAGATAGAGCTTTAAAACCAAATGCAGTAAAATAATAACTTTTGCCGGTTCAAATGAACCGAAAAATACTCGCTTGAACCGAGAATGAACCGAGCTGAAGGAGCTGATCTCCGGAGCGACTGTTCAGTGAAGCGGAGTAAAGAATCTGACAGTTTCATTTGAAACTGCCAGATAGAGCTTTGGGCACAGCACCCTCGAGCTGTAGAACTCCAGATCTTCTGGAGTTAACTCCTTCCTCTCCGGGGCAGTTCAGCTGCAGTGGCTGACTGCTATTGTTATAATATAGCAAGACTTCATGGTGTTTGAATTTAGGATATTGATTTCATTGTCTGTGGTGGCTGGCCTAAGCCAGGTCTCAGTGATCACTAGGACATCAGGTAGGGTGTGGCTCACCCAAGCCTGGATAAGGGTGAACTTTTTCAGCAAACTACAGGCATTAAGATGCATAAAAGACATTCCATTGATACCTGCCAGGTCTGATGGGGGAAGCAAGGGTGTCTAATGGTCCTGGGTTGAGTTTGACATTGCCTGAGCACGATAGTAAAAGAAGCAGGATTCTTTTTAAGGCAGCAAACTGTAATTTGTAAACACCATGTTGTGGGCGATGGGGTGGCAGTGTTGATGGGTAGGCCTGTACCCACTCCTGGTGTTATACTGGCCTAGTGTTGCAGCCACTAGTGTCCTGGCAGGAATTTGCCATGAGCAGGAAGTCTCGAGTCTGGATGGGGGAGTAATCTGCAGAGGCAGCTTGGGAGATGTCCCACTCCCTGGCAGAGACAGCTGAGAAGCCCAATCATCCAGAATGGCTACCTGAAAGGAGCTGTTGGATGCAGGACAGGGAGAAGTGCAAGGGTCATTCCACTTTAGGGAGGGATGAGGGTTCTGAAGAATTGAACTGAGCGCTAGTAAAGCTAGTGACACACCGAGGAACCAGCTGTAACTTCCCATGGTAGATCTAAACGCCACAACAGCTGGCAGTAAAAGTTACTAGAAGCCTAGACCAAACGGTAAGCAGATGTCATAAGTTCAAAATCCTTTTGTTGGCTGAGAGGTGGTTTTGGCGCTCAACGTACCTGTAGAGCAACTCTTTGCAGCTGAGCCAGTAAGGTGGTTCAAGGCTGCAATCCAGTGTGACAAGATTGGTCTGTAGCTTTCATTTCTGTTTCTGGCCCTGCTCCATCAGTACAGAATAGGAGTGGGGACAGGCGTTCAAGTCTTGCAGCCTTAGTGGATGAGCATGGTTTGGCCTGAGAAACAGGCAGAAAACCCCAGGATGGATTCTCTCAGAAGAGGTATCCCAGGTCCACTAGAGCAGAAGTGGAAGTAGAAATATAATGTGCTTCCTCTTTAACAGAAAAGACAGCTGTTGTAGTCCTCTAGTGGCTATGTAGTATAATTTGCAAATGAGAAAGTAGACAAAAAAAAAAAAATGAAATTCTTGCTTTACAAAAAAGGATAGTCCCAGGGTCAGCAGCACTGATAAACGTCTCTAATGAAGCAAGGTAAAATGGAGACCAGCAGGAATAAGTCAGTGAGGCTGAGATCCTCCAATCAGAGTGTTGGTGCTGAAAATTCAGAATGTCAAAGCGCCTACTAACATACCTGAAGAGGGTATACAGCTTTTGGCTGTTTCTAGAAATTCTAGGCCTGCAATGAACGGAGTTCGGAGGATCCTGGGAAGCAGTTTCAACAGGGAAGAAATCCTCAGGGTCTGCTAATTTTGAGTAGCAGAATTGTGGGTTGCTTCCTGGTACAGGCTTGGAGCTTTTCCTCTGGCAGCGAGGTGCGAGCCCCAGGTGGGCACAACACACCTGAGGGGGAGAGGAAAGGAGATGGATTAAGTAAAATCTATTAGATTCATTTGACATGACCTTCCTGCTGTGAATCCATATTGCCTCAGATCCTGAGCACCACTGGATTCCATATGTGCCACTATCCTTTCTTTCAGCAGTGTCACCATGGTCTTTCCCACCACTGAGGTGAGGCTGACTGGTCTGTAGTTCTCCACCTCATCCCTAGAGCTGCTTTTGTGCAGTGGGACTACATGTGCCCTCCTCCAGTCCTCTGGAGTGACGCCCTTGTTGAGTGACTCTGTGAACATGGCCACAAGAGGCGCTGCTAGTTCCCTTCACAGTTTCTTTAATATCCTTGGGTGGATGCCATCTGGCCCCATGGCCTTATCTACCTTCAGCTTTGTGAGTTCTTCCAGAACTCTCTCCACTGTGAATGGACTGGAGTCCACTTCTCCACCCCCCCCCCCAATTGCCTCTACCAACACAACTGAGGTCTTTGACGCTCCCCCCTAGTGAATACTGAGCAGATATCTTGATTCAGTATTTCTGCCTTGTCCAGATCCCCCTCCTTACACGCTCCCTTCTCCCCTTTGAGCCTAGCAATCCCCCCACCCTGGGGTTTTTCTTCTTTCACTGATGTACCTATAAAATGCATTATCCCCTTTGTTTACAGAACGTGCTAAACCTCTTCTTTCTGTGCCTTCACCCTCCTAACAGCCTTCCCTTAGACATTCAAGGTACACCTCCCAGTTCTTCCTTTGGCTCTCCTTATATTTCCTGAAACTCAGCCTTTTAGCCCTGACTTTGCTCCCCGCCTCTTTGGAGAACCATAGTGGTTTCCTTCTTCTTTTCCCTCTGGACACTATCCTAACGCATTGGTTTGTTATCGCCACTGTAGCTCCTTTCTGTTTCTCCATTGTTCTTCCACCCCTCTATACCCCCTCCTTCCCCAGGACTGCATATATAATATCTACCCATTTCAGTGAAATCCAACCTCCTGAAAGCTCATACTCTTGCCCTCGTGTGGCTTAACTGAATCCATGTCTCCATGCTGAACCACACCATGTGGTGGTCACTGGACCCCAGCTGCCCTTCCACCTGTATTTCCTTGATTCTGTCCCACTAGTGCACACCAGGTCCAGAATCGACTTGTCCCTGGTTGTCTCATACACCAGCTGCCTGAGTCCAACCCCCTGCAGGGATTCTAAGATGGCTGTGCTTTGATGCAGCCACCTGGGTGGCCCAATCCATGTCCAGCATATTGAAATCCCCCAGTAGCAGGATTTTGTCTTTAGCTGCCATGTCATGTATGTTCTCCACTAGTTCCCTGCCTACTCCCTCCCTCTGTGCCAGAGGTGTGTAGATCAACCCTGTGCGTACTGCTGTTCCATTCCCTGGCTCCAAGGTGACCCACATTACCTTGGCCTCCCCCTGTCTTCCCTAAACGTCTGCAGCCTTTATACCATTTCTGATGTACAGGGCCACTCCCCCACCCTTTTTACCCTCCATGTCTCCCCTGATCAGTGTATAGCCTAGTACACCGACTTCCCAGCCATGATTAGCAGAGTACCACATCTCTGTTATTGCTGCAATGTCAAGGTCTGCCTCTCCCAACAAGGCCTCCAGGTCTGGAACGTTATTTCCTAGGCTACAGGCATTCGTTAACATGACCTTCCATGTTTTACAGTCTGCCCGTCTCTGCTCTTGTTCTCCCTCTCCAGCGTCTTCCCTCCACCCTGATTTGCTTTCCCATGTGCTCTTGCCCCCCCCACCTCCCATATCACTCGTTATACATGCTACGCCTGCCTGCTTTAGCTGTTTCTGTAGTCAACTTATGTTCCTGCATGCTCCCGATGGGGGTTCCTAAGCCTCTAGACCCTCCTGTCTCTCCCCGCCCCCATGCCCAGTTTAAATGCTCCACAGCTGAAGAGATTTAAACTTCTCTACAAGGACCTAGTCCTCTCATATAAGCTACAAGATTCACCCGGGTCAGGCCCCAATCCTCTATTAAGCTGAAACCCTCCCTTCCACACCAGTCCTTCAACCAGGAGTTGAAGGTATGGATGTGGAGTGCCCTAGCTTCACCTGTTCCCTGGATAGGTAGTACCTCCGAGAATGAGACAGAACATGCTATCTATTTCAGGTCCCCTTCCCAGCTGCCTGAAATTCTCCTGGACTCTGACTAACTCCACCCTTCTCATGGCCAGGTCATTGGTCTCCAGGTGGACAATGACATCCAGCTGCTCCCTCCTAGCTAGTGCCATAGAGATCCTATGGATTCGCTTCCCATCCCTCCATGCATTGCTTCCTGGAAGGCACTTGACCTCCCTCTCTCCCCTGCTAGGTGTCCCTAACTCTACTTCCCAGACAATAGAGTCCCCCACTAGGAGAAGGTTCCCCCTCCTCTGGGGTCCCCTGCCTCCCTTCCCGGGGCTCCATCCTGGAGGACCTTCCCATCCTCCCTGGTTCCAGCCTCAGGTTCATGAGTGGGGCTTTCCCGTTCCTCCAAAACAGTGCAGGAGTTACTAAGTGGGATCGGTTGGGGGATGTGCTTTCGACTCCCCTCCCTCACCCTCCCTGAGCCCAGCATAGTCCAATCACTCCTCTTCCCTGGCATCCTTTGAGGTACAAGTTATAGACCCGGTGGGCTCTGGGTGGGGGTGGATGCTGCCTTCAGACTGGCCAACTCTTCTTGGAGACAGGCAACCTCCCCTCTGCCCAGAGAGGTGCCTGCAGATAGGCAGCATCGCAACCTCCAGAACATCTCCCTGAAGACAGCTGCCCCACAACCACTACACTGCACCACTCCCATCATGTCTACTTCCCTCCTCAATCTACTACCTGCTTAAGATGGCTATTTGTTATCTCCCAAATATTTGTTTTTCTTTTGTTTTTTGTTATGCTTTCTCTCTTTGCTACTTCCTGTATGGATGCAGGATGTTACAAAAGCCCTACGGGACCCACCCTATAAATGTGGGTGAGCCCAGCAATACGGAGTCCATTGCATGGTGGGAGGTGGGACTAAACCACCGGCTGTGTCCAAAAATAAAATCAGCCAAGGAGTCCTCTGGCAGTGGCTCCTCACTCCAGTCACCAAGGTCCAGACAAAGTCAATTACAAACACACAGTTACAAACTTATCAGTTAGAGTCCCTTAATCCTGCCCAAACTAAATGGAAAAGCACACTGAAATAGCAGTTAAGAAAATACCTCAAATTAAATTTCAAACACACAGTCACAAATTCACCAGCTAGAATCCCTCAATCCTGCCCAAGCTAAATGAAGAAACATACTGAAATGGCAATTAAGACCTCACATTCAAACTACACTAATCCCTGTAATATGATGCCTGCACTTAAAGTTCAGACACAGCCAATTACAAACACACAGTCACAAACTTATCAACTAGAATCCCTCAATCCTGCACAAACTAAATGGAAAAGCACACTGACATGGCAGTTAAGGAAATACCTCAAATTCAATTCCAAATACAGTCACAAACTCACCAGCTACAATCCCTCAAACCTGCCCAAGCTAAATGAAGAAGACTGATTCTTGGAAGATCTTAGGTCTGACAAGGGTCACCACTGTCCATTTTTCTCATGGGTGAGGAAGTACCTGGAGTAGAAGGCCTTGCCACACTGGGTAGAGAAAACGTGTTCAACTGCATTGGCCTGTAGCAGCTTTTTGACCTCCAACTCTAGCAGGAGTTTTTCTGCTGGGGTATGAGATGGGAAGGGCCTATGTGCATGCGGTTTTGGGAACTTTCTGAACTGCAGGGACAGACCTTGACTCACTATTTCCAGGACCCACTTGTCTGTGGTATTGTTTTTCCACGCCTGGAACGAGTGAGCCAACCTTCCCCCCACTAGAAATAGCTGGACAGCCTATACAGACCTGTCGGGGTTCTGCTTTGCTTGCACCTTGGGAGCTGGGATGGCTGCAGCCTGCTTTGCACCCCACTTAACTCATAAGTCACATAAGTGCAGGGGACATTACCCCTGCCCCACCTCCCCGTCCAGGTCTGTGGGAAGTAGAAGCCTTCTCTTTTTCAGTGCTGCTTTTATAGGTGGTCTTATATTCATTTACCTTTTTCATGCAGGCCTCTGTTTTGTCACCAAACAAGGAATTTTCCTCACAGAGGGAATCCATGGCCTTAGTTTGAGTGTTGTACGAAAGGTTCATAGTTCTGAGCCAGGCAAACCTTTTAAGGGACAATGCATGAGCATGACCCTAGAGGCTGTGTCACCGGCACCTACATCCATGTGACACTGGTATTTAGTGGCATCCAAAGCAGTCTTTGCTGTGTCAGCCAGGTTCTAGGCTAGATCACCAGTAGCTGTTTCACTCATGGACACTACAGAGGTCCAGAGGGCCTTCTGGTACACAGCTGCATAGGCCATACAGACTGCCTGTGTCAACAAAAGGAAGGCTGTGGTGTAAACCTTTTAACCCATGCTGTCCAGTTTTCTGGAATCCCTCTCTGTGGGTTAACAGGAAAGTGGGACTTTTGCTTGACACAAGCAGCGGTTTGTACCAATCCTTCATGGTCATGGTGAGTGTAAAGATATTCAGCACCCTGCCTATGAAACTGGTACTCTTTCTGTTCTTTTGTCTATACCAGTGCCAAAGTGGGGAACGCTAGGAGTTTTCTTTTTCAATGATTTATGAATAGGCAGGCGCACCATATTTGTGGATATTAGGCCCATGATGTCAAAAAATTCCACCTCATCCTTTTCCTCTGCTGTCTCCTGACAAGACAGGTTAAGGGTGCTTGCCATCTGCCTCAGTAAGGAATACTGTGACAGTAATTCCTCTTAGGACCTGGTAGGGGAACAAAATTCCTGAACCAGGGAGCAGTCAGGCTCTATGGATTCATTTTCCTCCTCCTCTTCATAAAAGATGTCAGCCTCCTCCACCACAGCCTTTGCTACAGGTTGTGGAGGCTGAGGGTGCTTGAATGGCCATAAAGGCTCCCATAATCTGAAAAGCCTGGAAGAATTTCCAAGTCTTTGCCATGTCCTCAGCCGAAGATATTCTGTTTCTGTCAAATGGCAGTTCCTTTGCTTCTTCAGCTGGAGAGGCAGTGACATGTTTTACTTTCTGCTTTTTCTTGGCAGGTACTAGTTCAGAAGCCTGCTCAGTAGACCTTTTAGTTTTGGTAGATTCAGGGGTCTCCCTGTCCAGCATCCTGAGTTTGAGTCCCCTTTAGGAGTTTTGTATTTCTGCTTCTGTTGAGGAACCTGACTCTCTCCAGAGCCAGGTTGTGAAGAGGAGGCAGACAGTTGTGACATGGAGCTCCTGCCACTCTTGAGAAATGACTTTTCCTTAAATCTGTTGCAACAGTTCTTCTATTTCTTAGCCTAATCTACTCTTTACAATTTCTAGTCCACAAGGTTGGCCACCTATGGGCACCCTTTCCCTTTCTTGACTATGCTATAGTGCCGTCTTTAATTTTCCTTTTCCCTCTCAGGTCCTCGTACAGGGAGGTTACTGTGGTGACCTCCGAGTGTATGTAAAACAACAGGCTGTGTTTATCATTATTGGATTTAGTATGTAACAGCGCTACTATATCATAAGATACTTTAATGTATATACCTTATGTTTATTAAACCTGTAAATGTTGAAAATATCATGGCACTAGGTGTCTGATAAAGGTAAAAACTACTAGTTGTGAAACTGAGACAATCTGAAATGCCATGCTGATTTGAATATAACCCATGATGCTTTGCATTAGGGAAGTATGTGTAATGTGTTTCTTTGAAACTTGGCTTACTGTCAATGCCCTTTGGGGTAACCCATGTTTCAGTGCTTCTGTACTGGGGTTCTTTATTTTTAGCATGTTTCTTTTATTTTTTATTTGAGCCCCCACCACCCAAACAAACAAGGCCCACAGAGGGCTAGAGGCTGAATCTCAGCTACTAAGTTAGATCAGAGATCAGTCAGTCAGAAGGTGCTGGCTAAGTGCAGAGAAAGGGCATACATAGTCTGTTGCTGCCAACTGATGTACTAAAGAAGGGATATGCCATTGCTTAATGTTATCCTCTGCATTTTGAATAAACATCACACATAGATTGTGTGTTGAACTTGAAGTTTGGTGTCTGGTCCATCTGTTATCCCACAACCCCTCCACAACAAGGAAGCCATAATTTTCTCAACTTTTTCTGGCTCTCTTTTTAATGTTTTAGGGCAAAACCTGATGCAAACCTCACAGCTGGAAGAATCGTGATCAGGACCCAAACAGGAAAAACACAACTTGTGGCAGTCTGCCTTAGCCAGGAGTTTAATGTGCCAGGTACAATGTTTAAAACCAGTGGGTCTTGTCTTTTTCTAGGGCTTGTCAGACATGCCAACCACTGACAGCCCATAGGAAACAAACTCTAACCAGAGCCGATAGTGCTGTGAAGAGCTACCAAATGACCAAAGTTATTTTCTTGTTGGTGTCATATAGCATTTTTTAGTCACAATCATCAAAAACTGTCATGCTGCTAAATCAGTCCTCCTGAATTTATTTAGTCAGAGTAAATGTTGCCAGTGTGAGTGTGTCAGTGCTCCCAGATTGTTTGCCTTTTTCCTGTAACTGCAGGGCAATTTTCCTATGTTTTCCTGTAGATTACATTATTTCCAGTGAGAGCCAAATTCCTCTGTTTTCTCATATAACTAATGAAAGTCTATGGGAAGAATTTCCCGTAGATGGCTCCAAATCCCTGTAAACAGAGTTCCTTACCATTTAGATAAAATTCCTGACATTCCCTACAAGCCTAGCTAAAGGAGAACTGCACTGAACCTGTGATTAATATTTCCTGTAGATGCTTTTTTCATATAAGGGGTCCCTTTCTGCTTCTGCTCCATTTTTGCAGGCCTTTTAGTTAACCCATGGGATATTTATGGGTTACACACTGCTGTAAAGTGCCATCTAAGAATTGTATGATGTTGTTTATGTCCCCATGAACCTAAGAATTCTAAATTAGAACACAGATGCATTGTACCAACAATGTAAGTTCTTGACAAGATCATACTGTTCTAAAATGGTCAATGCCTGCAATGTGTGAATCAGAAACACTCACTGAATTTACCAAAAGGCCAGTTAAGATTAAGCAGTAACAAAATGAGAACTGGTATTTTAAAAATAACATCTACTTCTACAAAAATGCACATTTGTTGATTCAATGCAGTTCTCCTTTGAGATATTAACAGCCCAGTCTAAATTCTTCACTATTTATGGGGCTGGCAGTATAGCCTAGAGGTTAGTGTAATGAGCTACAAATGGGCTTTGTACATCCAGCATTCAGACATGGGTTTGATTCCCACACCCTCCATTTCCTTACTGTGTGGCTCTGATTAAGTCACTTAATCTCCCCAGTTTTCCTGGGTTCTCCCTAGAAACCTATGCCTAGTTGGCCTTACCTGGTTACCAAAGGAAAAAAATATATATTTATTAAATTACATTTATAAACTGTAAACAAACTCCAGTACACAGATTCCAGATGCATGCAATAACCAACCTCTCTACTCCAAACATTTCATTTTTATTATCAAGAATTAATTTTTAATTAATAATAATAATAATAATAATAATAATGATGACTTTTATATGGGACTAGTTTCTGGTTAACAGCACTGTTTGCATAAGTACCTAAGAGCAAAACAAAAAGTATTAGTTGATTAAATCTTACGACACGGTATCTGGCTTTAATGCTTGAAAGAACAAAAATCTCTGTTTCCTAAGCATCTCTTTGCCCATACTGTACAGCAAATGAGATTTCTGTGGAAATAAAGATGAGACTCCATTTTAGTTTCTTTAAGGTAATATTAGACACTTCTCTTACTCAAATGCATGTGTATGGGGGGGCCTAGCTCACATTTTTGGAATATCTAAGCTAGCCAGAGCTGGGTATCCATGACTACAATCAGATAGGAGGTCATATGACTATTACAGCATGGACTTGTCTTAAAAAAAAAAAAGTCAGTTTGAGAGTCTGATTACTTTACATTACAATAATAACTTGTATTCATAGTTTAAAGATGCAATGTACCGCTACTACAAAAATTGGAAAATTATTGGATACTAGTATAGTAAATAAGAAAAAATTACTCACCTTAGTAATGTTGTTTCTTCTAATGGAGTCTTGCTGTATTCTGACAATAGCAGTGAGTCCCAACCTTCGAACTGCCCCGGAGATGAAAGAGTTAACTTTCCATGCCAGGCAAGGAACGCTGAGCTCGAGCTCGGTTGAGACTCTGTCTGTTGCTCTTTGAACTCAAACCGTCAGATCTTTACAAGCTAAACTCACTGAGGTCCTGTGTGGAAGCTGTAAACCTACACTAGCCAACTGGCTACTAACATAACAACAAATTTTTGGTCCCAAAACAAAGACTCAAGTCAGGAGACCCAAAAATGAAATAACACAAACACCCACTCACCCAAAGAAAGGGTGATAACAAAAAAGGTGGGGCACCTCCTGAGTGCCAACACTGCCACTGCCACCCACATCCCAAAAAAACAAAGGTTCTGAGAGAGGAAAGCGGGGGAGGTCAGATATAAGAAGACTCCATTAGAAGAAACAACATTACTAGCGTGAGTAATTTTTCTTCAAACAACATGAAGTCTTGCTGTATTCTGTATAATAACAGACTTACCAAGCAGTACCTCCATGGAGGAGGACAGAACCTACTTAGGAAATAGGCTCTGAAGCACAGCTGTGCCAAACCGAGCATCACTCCTAGCCTGTATATCCAGGGAGTAATGCTTGGTGAAAGTGTGAACTGTTTTCCAGGTAGCTGCTTGACATATTTCTAGAATAGGGATATCCCTGGCAGCAGCCAGGGAAGCAGCTGTACCTCTGGTAGAGTGAGCCCTCAGGCCTGAGGGTGGAACCTTACCTAATTTTTCATAACAAAATTGTATGCAAGAAACAATCCACCTGGCAATGGATCTTTTAGTGGCAGGTTTTCCTTTGCCTACCTCACCATAAGTGAGGAACAGTTGGAAGGAGTCAAACCTATGACCCTTGGTACGTTCTATATAGTAGCTAAGGGCTCTTTTCACATCTAGGCTGTGCAGCCTCCTCTCAACAGAGGAGGAATGGTCAGTGAAGTACACAGGAAGAGACATACATTGGTTAAGGTGGAATTCTGAAACCACCTTAGGCAAAAACTTCCTGTTAGTCCGAAGGACCACCTTATCCCTATGGAAGGAAATAAAGTCAGGCTCCACTGACAGGGCTTGCAGCTCACTTATGCACCTGGCAGAAGTGATGGCCACCAGAAACACAGTTTTCCAAGTCAAGTACTTAAGCTCTGCTGAGGACAAAGGCTCAAAAGGGGGTTGCATAAGCTGAGCAATGCAAAAGTTAAGATCCCAAGCAGGGGAAGGATCCCTGAATGGAGGATTGGTATGAAGCAATCCCTTGAAAAATTTGGAGAAAACAGGGTGAGCCGAAAGAGAAGAGGGCTTACCTGCGGAAATGAAAGCAGAAACCACTGCCAGGTGCACCCTTAGTGTAGCTGGTCTGAGACCCAAGCTATTAAGATGAACCATGTAGTCAAGTACTGTGGGCAGATCTGCAGACTCTGGGAAATATGCTTCCAGAGCACCATATGGAAAATCTTTTCCACTTGGAATTATAAGTAGCTCTAGTGGAAGGCTTCCTAGACCTTCAGAATATCCATAACACCTTGGGAGAGGTGTAAATCAGCAAACTCTAACTCTTCAAGAGCCAGGCCTTGAGTGAGAGATTTGAGATTAGGTACCAAACCTCCCCTGAGCACAAGTTAACAGGTTGTAATTCCTGAGAAGAGCCAGGGAAGATGGACTGATAAGGACAATAGGAGAGGATACCAGGGCTGTCTGGCCCAGTCTGGAGCAATCAGGATCACTTTGCAGGGTTGAGACCTGATTTTGACTAGCACTTTGAACAGGAGAGGGAAGGGGGCATGCAGACTTCCTTGCAACTGAGACTAAGGCATCCAGGGGCTGGGTCAACACTGGGGAGCCTGCAGCAAGAGGAAGATTGGTGATTGTCTGGGGCTGCAAAAGATCTATCTGTGGGGTGCCCCATCTGAGAATATCACCTCCAAGACCAAGGGATCCAGTGACCATTCGTGATGGCCCTGAGATATCCTGCTGAGAGCACCTGCCAGAACATTGTCCTTGCCTGGGAGGTGTACTGCTGAGAGGGAGGTGTTCAGGGAATAAGCCAGGGACCACAACTTCATTGCTTCTGTGCACAAGGCCCTAGACCGAGTGCCTCCTTGTTTGTTGATGTACCACATTGAGGTGGTATTGTCTGTTCTGATCTGAATAACTTTGTTCTGAACAGACTTGGAAAAAACTTGAAGTGTTAAATACTGCTCGAGCTCCAACAGATTGACATGGAGCAGAGATTCCTAGGGGACACAACCCTGGGTGGTCAGGTCGCCCAAGTGAGCCCCCACCCCAAGAGGAGGGCATCTGTAGTAAGGATTAAAGAGTGAGACTGAGTGACAAAGGGAACTCCTTTTCTCCAGATTGTTCAGATCCTGCCACCAGTGCAAGGCCTGGATCAGGGTCTGAGTCACTGGGATCAGTTTGGTCAGAGGGTCCTTTTCTGAGACCATGAAGGCTCTCAAATGGAACTGAATGTCCCTCATCTGAAATCTTGCCCTTGCACCACTGCTGTAGAAGCAGCCATGTGCCCCAGGAGCTGCAGAAAATGCCTTGCTGGTCAAGACACCTGTAGGGTGAAAGAGGAGGCCAGAGTGATAAGGGTCCTTGCCCTGTCCAGGGAAAGGAAGGCTCTGGCCCTTTCTGTATCTAGCTCTGCACCTATGAAGGTGAGTAGCCGAACAGGCTCTAGAACTGACTTTGAAAGATTAAGAAGGAAACCTAGAGAAGTGAGCAGTTGCTGAGTTATCTGTAAGTATAACTTGACCTGGTCTGGGGACTGGCCTACTATGAGCCAGTCGTCTAGGTATGGGACAATGGCAATCCTTTGCCTTTTCAGAGAAGCAACTACTACTGCCAGGCATTTTGTGAACACCCTTGAGCACAGGTTAGTCCAAGGGCATTGCTCCTAACTGGTAATGGCCTGAGGGCAGCCTCGAACCTGAGGTACTTTTTGATGGAGCTTCTGATAAGAATATGGAAATAGGGGCATCCTTGAGGTCCAGGGACACTAGCCAGTCCCCTGGCCTTAGAGAGGGTAGAATTATTCCCAGAGTCACCATTTTGAATTTTGGCTTTAAAAGGTGCTTGTTTAAATATCTGAGATACAAGATGGGCCGCCATTCTCCTGTCTTTTTTGAGGTAAGGAAGTACCTGGAGTACAATCCTTTGCCCTGGTGTAGGGGTGGAACCCGTTCCACAGCTCTGAGAGCCAGAAGGGAAGAGGCCTCTAAGGCAAGTGCCTCTGAGGGATTTGCAGGTGGAAAAGATCTGGTTCTCAGCTTTGGAGATTTTTTGAAGCTGAGAACCAGTCCCTGGCTTACTACTTCCAGGACCCACTTGTCTGATGTTAGAGACTTCCAGTCCTGGACAAAGTAAGCCAGCCTGCTCCCTACAGGTGGTGGAGAATCGGCCCTGGCAAACCCATCAGGGTGCCTGCTTGGCAGGGGGTTTTGGCTGAGGGGTGGAAGCAGGTCTGCTGGTACCCCTTCTGCCTCTCCCTCTAAAGAACCCCCTCTGAGCATAGGCAGAAGAGGAGGCCTGGGCTTGGTAGAAAGGCCTGTGAAAAGGCCTGCCCCTGCCCCTGGGATGCTGCCTTTGAGGAGTGGCCTGCCTTTCCTTGGCCTGGGCACTCCTATAGGTGGTCCTATATTCGTTCATTTTCTTCATGTAATTCTCTGTTTGCTCCCCAAACAGAGAATTACTCACAACAGGAAAATCCATGGCCTTAGTCTGGGTATCCTGTGACAGACTAGTACATCTGAGCCAAGCCATTCTGCGAAGTGCCACAGATGTAGCCATGACTCCAGATGACACATCATTGGAGTCCACTGCAGCATGGAATTGCACCTTGATGCCTCATACCATCAGCAGCCACCTGCTCCAGCTCCTGGCAGCTGGCCATAGGACCTGTTTTGCTAAGCCATGACAGTGTCCCATCTGGATTTCTGATACCTAGCAGTATAAGCCATATAATTGGCTCGTCTGAGTCCCAAGGATGCTGCCATGTATTGTTTCTTTGCTATGGCATCAATCCTCCTGGAGTCCTTGTCTGGGGGTGTGAAGCCAAGGGAATATTTGCCTTGTCACAGGCTGCAGCCTGCACTACCCCAACATGGTTGCATTGTTGTGTAAGGAACTCCGTATCTGAGCCTGACAATGTATACTTCTTGTCCATTCTTTTATCCACAGGGGGTATGGTGTTAGGAGTCTTTAAAATCTTAAATGTCTGTTTCCCAAAGATTTGTGTAAGAGAATAGACAGCCTCCTAGACTCTGGGATATCCATAATTTCCACATAGTCAGGCTCCTCCTGGTCATCCACAGCTTCTTCCATAGGAAGCTGGAGGGTTTCAGCCACTTTTGATAAAACATGAAATGGAGGGACTCAGAAAGCCTAGGAGACACTCCTGAAGGTCTGTCTGGGGAGATGTCCGGGTCAATGGGCACATCCAGACTTTCAAAACCACATTCACTTTCCTCATACTCCTCTTCCTCCTCCTCCGGTTCATAAAATTCCTCTAAATCATACTCTTGAACCGGTGGAACCGGCCGAACTGAGCACCTCCCTGATGGTGCCGGTTTGGTCGGAACCGGGGAAGGCGACTGCACAATTTTTATCGCTTTAGCTATTTCTTCAGCGGTTGGAGAATAAAGTTTTGGATCCACACCAGCTGATTTTTCCTTTCTTGTTCTCTTAGCTGGAATCAACTCCTCAGAATCGGATCTCCTTTTGCCCGAAGAAGTCTCGTCCTGGTCAGAGGGCACTCCTTCTGGTTCGGTTTGAACCGAACCGGGCTGGCCATCCGGTTCAGCGAACCTTTTGGCCTCCCTTTCCCTGAGCCGACCAAATCGTTTTTCTAGGGTAGCTGCAGGAAAATTTTACAAATCTGGCAGTCTGCATTGAGGTGGTCAAACCCCAGACAATAAACACAGGTGGTGTGGGGATCAGCCTTGGCAAAGACTTCCCCACACACACTGCAGTGTTGAAACCCAGTGGGCCCGGTTTTTCTTTTGGGTTTCTCAGACATTGTGCCACTCCTAACCAAACTTACCCTTTTAATGGCAATCCACCAGGCAAGACCCTCTTATCGGTTCCTGACCGTGTCATGGGTCGTGGAAAAAAACGTAATAAAATCCGTTTTATTTTAGAACCGATAAGAACCGGTAACCACACTCTAAAAATTCAAATAAAGATTTTTTAGCAACTTGATCTGTTCAAACCAAACTGATGAACTGTTTACAAGTTCCACACAGAACAGAAACAATATAAACCTATCTAGTACTCACGAATACCACAGACAGAGACTGAACCGACAGGTTGCGGTTTAAATTCGGTCGAAAACCGAGAAAAACGGTACTTTAACCGACAAATTGAACCGTACAGAAGGAGAAATCTCCGGAGCGACTGTTCAGTGAGGCAGAGTAAAGAATCTGACAGTTTGAGTTCAAACAGCAACAGATAGAGTCTCAACCAAGCTCGAGCTCAGCCTTCCATGCCTGGCATGGAAAGTTAACTCTTTCATCTCCGGGGCAGTTCGAAGGTTGGGACTCACTGCTATTGTCAGAATACAGCAAGACTTCATGTTGTTTGAAGCTTACCAAGTTTCACGAGTGCAAGACCAAGGGTTCAGGAGTTATGTTTAAAACTTATTTTATATGCCCCAAATAGCAAAAATCAGAGGGGAGTGCACTGCTTTGTAGTTGTAGAGGAATACATCCAAATGTCTAAAAAGGGGGTTCCATGAAAAGCCATTTTAGGGCTACAGTCTGATCAATGACAGAAGGGCTGTAGGCTCCGCCCACAGCCCTAAAAAGTGCAGTCCCTAGGATTAACGGTTCAGTTCCCACCAAGGACAGGAACCACAACTAAGGTTGGTTTGTTTGTTTTTCTTCCTCTTTTGAATAGAAAATGACCAAGATCAGAACAAAAGAACAGCAATAAAAATACCAAGCCCAATGGAACAGGTTATCATTTTGATTTCCCATAGGGAACCAGGAGGAGAAAATGAGGACCCCCAAGCAGTAACCAAAAGAAATCAGTATGACTCTAATATAAATGGCAAAATGCTTAGAGAGAAAGAAAAAATATTTTGAAAGGGGTTTTAAAAATGCTGTTCTGCCAAAGTGAGAACCATTTTTCAACAAGCGATTCTCAGTTCTCTGGAACCACAAGGGAACCAAGAAATTCACACAATAACAGAACAAAATACCCTAACCTAACACAGAGTATTGAATACTAACTAAAATAAACACACACACACACACACACACACACTGAAATAAACAAAAGTAATAGACCAGAAACATTGGTGCTTTGGAGAGCAACTTCGAGGCGATGCTTCCTCTCAGGCAGACAAAAAAACATGCCGTTAGAGGACAGGGGAGTGTGTGGCCATAACCGAGTTTTGAATTTCATTCTAAAGTTCTCTAATTAGCATAAAATTCTAGGCTCTGGGGCAGCTCATTCCAGGGGACTGACTGCACTCGTTAAGCAACAGAGAGGGATTCCTGGTGTTTGAATCTCTATATTCCACCACGGAGTGACACTCCAACCATACAACAAATGCCAGATTGTATCCTAGAGAGGCAACTGGGGACTTTTGATCCTGGGAGGCGATTCTGACTTTTTGATGAATCCCTTCATACTTTCCCCAGTGGCCTCTATGATAGGTCAAAGACACCTTAGGCCTCTAATACGTGACCTACATTTTGTGGACATGTGACGCTACCTTCACAAAAGAGGTCACCAGTATACATTCTACTCTCATACTCACCATAGTTACTCCTGGTTCGATTATTTTTTTATTTATTTATTTTTTTACTGCAGAGGACACTGAGTAGGTGGCTGACATGAAAATGGATCCTACCCTTTTATCGGATCATGCCCCCATTTCCATTTCCTTGTCAACACACACACAGAGAAGAAATACCCAGTAACACTTTAATCCCTCCCTATTGCAGAACCCCAAGTTAATACAGATACTGAGCACCCAAATATCCCAAATCATACAAGACAGCAAAGATGTAACACTGCCAAGGGCTACTTTATGGGTTACCTTAAAAAACAGTCCTACGTGGGAATATTTTTGCCTTTGTCGCCATTTAAAAAATCTTAGAGAAGCCAAACTAGCAGCATTACAAGAGAAGAAAAAGATACTTACCATAGTAATGTTGTTTCCTCCAGGGGATCCCTCAGTATGCTTAACTAATGCAGTAAGCCTCCTGTGTTGAACTGCCCCAGAGAGGCTGGAACATTTGCAAATGATGGAACACATCATCAGCTTGTACAGCAATTCAAGCTGCTGCCCCTATATGCTGTTGTGTTCTAAACCACTCAGATTCATTACAAAGCCTAATGGGGTGAAGACCCCCTAACTATGCTATCCTAACAAAAAAATCACCAAAGGGGTAGATAAAAATACCAGTTTAGCGAAACAGAGCACAAAACAGCCTGGTTTGCAAAGTTAAACTTCAACATACATAACACACAGGACAAGAAGTGACCAGCAATGACGCAGAAACCTACCTCAGGTTCTGGAAGAGAAGCAGTGTGGGAAGTTTAAGCATACTGAGGGATCCTCTGGAAGAAACAACATTGCTATGGTAAGTAATATTTTTCTTCAAACTCCAGGAATCTCTCAGTATGCTTAACTAATGCAGACTACCAAGCAGTACATTGTGAGGTTAGGTACAGAACCTACTTAGGGAAAAGGTTCTGCAGAACTGAGGTGCCAAATCTGGTATCACTTCTGGACTGTATGTCCAAACAGTAGTGCTTTGTGAAAGTGTGTATAGTTTTCCAGATAGCTGCTTTGCAGATCTCCACTACGGTGATGTCCCTTGCAGCTGCCACCGATGCACCTGTGCCACGAGTAGAGTATGCCCTGGGGCCTTGAGGCAGCTGCTTGCCATCCTTGCTGTAACAGAACTGTATGCAGGAGACAATCCAGTGTGAATGGTTCTCTTTGAAGTTGGCCTACCCATGCCCACTTCTCCACAGATCAGGAACAATTGTGAGTGTTCCGGCCTAAAAGCTTTGGTGCGGTCAAGATAGTGGCTGAGTGCCCTCTTGACATTCAGGCTGTGTATTTTGGCTCACAAGAGCTGGAATTAGCTGAAAAAGGACTAGTAGGGAGATTGATTGGTTCAGGTGGAACTCAGAGACCACCTTAGGAAGAAACTTCCTATTGGTCTTAAGCACTACCTCATCTCTGTGGAAAGCAATATAGTTGGGCTCTGTGCACAGGGCTTGCAACTCACTGACTCGCCGAGCGGAAGTGATGACTACCAGAAAGACAGCCATCCAGGTAACATATTTCAAGTCTGTAGTCACCATTGCCTCAAATGGTGGCTCCATGAGTTTGGCTATGCAATTCTTTAGGTCCCAAGGAGGGACAGGCTCCCTAAGGGGAGGACGAAGGTGAAGGAGTCCTTAAAGAACTCTCGGAAGATGAGGTGAGAGGCTATTGATCTTTACCAGCTGAGATATATGATGCAATGGCAGCAAGATGGACCTTTAAAGTAAAGGGCCTGAGGCTCAGTGAGTATAGATGGACCAAGCAGTCAAGTAGCACAGGCAGCCCAGCCCAGTCTGAGAAGGGCTGACCTCCTTCTGCTTGCACCATAGGGAGAACCTCTTCCACTTGAAAACATAGGTTTTCCTGGTTGAGGGTTTCCTGGAAACCCTGAGAACATTCAGAACTTCCTCAGAGAGCTGTAGAGTAGAAAACTCTAGGTCTTCAAGAGCCAAGCCTTGAGGCAAAGATACCTGAGGTTATTTATTATTTATTTAAAGTTGATAATCGGGAAAGGCACACTGAGCCGAGGCTTGTTTCCAGGTGTGACTCGGGGTAGGGGTAGGGGTACAGCATACATTAAGTTCCATAACCAATTTACAGAGCAGTTCACATACAAAAATACAGTAAACAACATTTACGTTAAGTACAGTAGCCCAATATACAGAGTAGTTTACATACAAATAAATACTGTAAACAAAATATACAAAGCCGTTCAATATATCGAGCAGTTCGTTATAGCTGGTGGACAAGTGCAGTATGTAAGCATGACATCAGAGAACAAAGGTGAGGGAGAAGATCATCGGGTAGGACAGCACAGAGGCAAAATGGCAAGGGTAAGTACGGACAAAAAGGAATGTGGAGAGGCAGGTGCGTATCAGTGCAGTAGGTGCATTTGGGATAGGGGATTGACACACATCACAAAACAGTGACTAGAGCTTGGAGCTAGTGCAAGCATGAAATCTAGAAGGGAAAGTATGGGTTGGGGCTGGAAGGGGGATTTTATTTTTTATTTATTAAATTCTCGGATTACAAATAACTTTGAGCAGAAACTGCTCGTTTACAAAGGTTCCACGTCAAAGGATGAGGGTCAACATACATACAGAGGTAGTAAAAGAATGCACAATAAACAACCAAAACAACTAAATGAAAAAATAAAGATACTCAGTTATAACATACTTTGAGATAATATTCATATAACGAGCAGCTTGAGTAGGCAGCTGGCTGCGGTAAGAATAAAAGATAGAGGGCACCATAGGCAGTTAGTATTGCAGGCGTGCGACCGAGAGAGGAAGTTGGCAGGCTAATGGGCCACTGTCCGATGGTGGTGGAAAATGTCTTGTACCAGTGGAGATGTGAAGCAGGAAAGGAGTCACAAGGAAGGCCCAGTGCCAGAGGGAATGAGACTGGGAAAGGGCGGGCTGTGAGACATGAGTGAGCTGGGAGGTGTTTAGAGAGATCTCTGTTCAGAGAAGCAGTCACATTGAGTGGTAGAGGTGAGGTAAAGTCTGAGATTCCTTTTGAAGGGTCCAAGTGTAGTAGAGGAAAGTGCTTCTTTATTGAGGGAATTGAACCATTGAGCAGCTCTATAGATAAAGGACCGCTGACCCATGGAGGTACGACATCTGGGAACCTGAAAGGTTAGAGATTGGGCACCACGTGTTTGTTGAGTGCCACTTTAGGTAGTAAGGAGTGAGCTAACACCAGGTGGCATGAGACCAAGGAGAATCTTTTTGGTAAGTAAGCAGGTCTGGTATTGTATTCTGACGCGTAGGGGTAGCCAGCTGGCCTGTGCATAGAGGTCACAGGTGTGAGTTTGTTGGGCTGCACCCGTCAGTAGTCTACAGGCTTTGTTGAGAGCAACAGAGATCCTGCGGAGGGCAGTTGTTGAGGCAGAGCCAAAGATTGCAAGGCCATAGTCAATGATAGAGGTGACAAGAGCTGTAGATGGCTAGTTTAAGGGCATCCGCAGGAATACAGTGCTTGTGTCTGTGTAGTAGTCCAATCCATATATTGGTGGTCTTGGCAACAGTGTCAATATGCCGAGTGTAGGAGAGGGTATTATCCAGGGTAATATCAAGGTACTTGAACTCCTTGACATGTTCGAGTGGGTTCCCAGCGTGGTTCTTGATAGTGAGGGACAGAGAGTTGTACCTGCTCTGTCGGTTACAGAAGGATATGGCTTTAGTCTTGCTGTGGTTCAGGACAAGTTTATGAGAATTGAACCAGTCTTCGATGTGCTTGAAGTCGAGCTGCAGCTGGGATTCAAGGACTGTAATGTCATGGTGGCTGGAAAACAGGATTGCATTGTCTGCGTATAGTAATATTTTTTGGTGGCAGGCACTGGGGAGATTGTTGATGAAGAGGGAGAAGAGTAGAGGGCCCAGAATAGACCCCTGGGGGACTCCGGAGCAGACCGGTTTCTCATCCGAAGAGATCCCTGCAGTCCTTACACGTTGCATCCGATTATCAAGGTAGCTGGTGAACCATGGAAGGGCATCACTGGAGATCCCAATGGAGGACAGTTGCTTGAGCAGTAGGGGGTGGTTAACTGTGTCGAATGCCTTGGTAAGGTCTATAAATACTCCACAGAATGTTATGCTGGTCCAACTTTAAGCAGAATTGCATGGTGCCGAAAGGCCTCTCACACAGTTTGCAAAGGGTGCTAACAGATAACAAAGACATGTGTTTCGTCCTACCAGGACTCATCAGTATGCCTCGTCTGTTTGACACCCCAGTGGAATGGACCAGCTACCCTAAGACAGTGTGTCTTGGATATGTTGTGGTGAACCCATAAAAATAAAAAAACTATTTAAAAGACAAAGAACCTCTGTGCTAAACAGAGGCAGGGTTACCCCAAAGGGCATTTGGCTGGGAAGCCAAGTTTCAAGAAAATACAAAATCACACATGCTCACACAATGCAAAGCATCATGGGCTGCAGGCCTTTCGGCACCATGCAATTCTGCTTAAAGCTGGACCAGCATATCATTCTGTGGTGATTTGCATATGCAGCCCATGATGCTTTGCATTGTGTGGGCATGTGTGATTTTGTATTTTCTTGAAACTTGGCTTCCCAGCCAAATGCCCTTTGGGGTAACCCTTGCCTCAGTGTTTGCGCACAGAGGTTCTTTGTCCTATAAATACTGCCCCTCCACAATTCCCTTTGTCAAGCGTGGCATGGATGAAGGTTGTAAATTCCAGTAGTGCAGTGGTGGTGCTGTGCCCTTTTCTGAAGCCATGCTGCTCTGGGCACTGTACATTGTACTTATCCAGGAATTCAGCTAGTTGGTCCGATACTATTCGCTCCAGCGCTTTGGATAGTGGCGGGAGGAGTGAGATAGGTCTGTAATTGGTGTGCAGTGTCCTATCTCCGCTTTTGTGAACCAGTGTGACAGTGGCTTTCTTCCAGAGAGAGGGGAAATGGCCCAATCTAAGCGAGAGATTAAAGATCTTTGTAAGTGGTTCTAAGATTTCATCGAGGACTTGTGCCAGCAGTTTCAGGTCAAGGGAGTCACCACTGTACCCTTGTTTGCCGGTGGCCTTTTGAATGAATTTTCTAGCTACTTGTGGTGGGACCTCCTTAAAAAAAAACTTTGGGCTTGTACATTCTAGTTGGGGGGTAACTTGGGAGGAGCTGGAGGGGAGGTCGTCGAAAAAATTTGGTGGAAGGACACTGTCCAGGTTTGTAAATGCATTATTAAAAGTGCTGGTGATGGTACCTAGGTCGAGTGTAGGAGTGCCATGAAGGTTAAGCATAGGGGTGGTGCTTTAGGATCCTTGCCTGTGAGTTCTTTCATGTTGTTCCAGAATTTGTTTCCCTGGCCCCAACAGTTGGTCAGAGCCTCTTTGTAATAGCTGCGTTTAGCATTCCATATTTTTCGAGTGCAATAATTTCTGGCTGCTTTGTATAATTGTATGTTTACTTGCGTCGGAGTTGCACGAGCACAATGCCAGAGGTGGTCTCTGTGCTTGAGCAGAGAAAGGTCAGTAGTAACCCAGGGGTTGGTCTGTCCTTTGACCTTCATCTTTTTCACTGGTGCATAGATGTCACAGACTTCGTTGAAACGTTTGATAAATAGGTCCAGAGCTTTGTTGGTGTCATTGAGGGAGTCAAGCACTGCCCAGTTCAGCCTGCTTAGATGGGATTTTAACAGCTGGAGGTGCCCTTGTTTGATAATCCTGGCATAGATAAGTTTGGGAGGGGGCTTGTGGTATTTGTTTGACCATGAGCAGATGACAGGCGAGTGGTCACTTATTGTATCCGGGAGTACAGAAACATTGGAGATGCATTCAGGGCGGTTAGACAGAATCCAGTCTAGAAGCGTAAGGGAGCCTGTCCTATAGTTACACCTAGTGGGGGCATTGACCAGTTGAGTGAGGTGATGCGCCGCGGCTGCATCCTTATAGGTAGCGGCCTCAGCGGAGAGCCAGTTAATGTTAAAATCACCCATGATTATGGTTTCAGAATTATGTTGCTGGACCCTTAGATATTCCATGATGCTATGGAAGCCAGCAGCCTGGTCTCTTGGGGGTAGGTAAATTGAGATGACAGTGAGTTCCTTGTTATGTGCACCAAGGAGGATTTTGATTGTGAGTACCTGAGAGGAGTTGCTCAGGCTAGGGGGATGGGATGATGTGACCCATAAGGGTATCCTTAAGATAGATGGCACAGCCCCCGCCCCGTTTAGCAATCCTGTCTTGCCTGAAAATGCAGTAGCCAGGGATAGAAACTGAGGTATCAGGGATTTTAGGGTTTAGCCATGTTTCCACAACTGAGAGGACATCAGGGTTGTACTGTAGGATCCATGTTTGGAGGGAATCAAGTTTGTTGAGGATGCTGCAGGCGTTGATGGATGCCATGGTGAGTGTCCCTGTCCTTCTGCTTGGTGCCACTGCTGGCTGCCCAGGTGGTCCTGGGTTGGGGTGAACATTTCCTGAGAGCAGAAGCAGCATAAGGAGAATTTGTAGGAGAAAGGATTTCAGCATCTTGTAGATACCTGGTGGTTAAGTCATAAGCCAAAAGAAATTATCAACAGCTGAGGTCCAGAGTCACAGAATGTGTTAAAATTCCTGAAGGTGATGAACTGTGCTCATGATATGCAGGATGTGAAATCCTTTTGTCTGCATGCTTCTTTGTCATTCAAAGAGGTTGTTGAAAAGCCCACATACAGATCATGGAGCAGCTCAGACGAAAATGTGGAT
Source organism: Neoceratodus forsteri (assembly GCA_016271365.2). Taxonomy (NCBI): domain Eukaryota; kingdom Metazoa; phylum Chordata; order Ceratodontiformes; family Ceratodontidae; genus Neoceratodus; species Neoceratodus forsteri. Next base: position 1,398,172,649 of record CM057458.1, on the reverse strand, counting down.
TCAAGCAGACCTAGAGTCACTGAGTTTGTCAGACTTAATTGCTTGACTTATGTTTTGCTTGGGATAGCTTTCAAAAGTTGATTTTTAAATGAAAAATGCAGATACCTGGTGATGATGTTTTGCAGAAATCCAGTTCAGGAGACTTTCACGGATGTAGTGAGCAAGAATGGTGTAGTTACTCCAAGCAGAAAACCATGTAAATCCACAAAAACTAAGCTACAGACACAGACAAGCAGCTACTACAAACAAAGAAGGAGGCGACAGAGAGACTAGTGATTGGGGGGAGAAGGGGTGCAGAGAGACTAGTGATTAGAGGGGTAGATGACAGAGAGTGGTGATTAGTGGGGAGATGACAGAGACAGGGGGTTGGGGAGGCATCTGAGGTGTTTTTTGATTGCCTCAGCCAATGGCAAACTGTGAACAACGAGAGGCAGTGAGTTCCACAGGGTGGGGAGCCAGTAGGCAAAGGCTTGAAGGTTGAGGTACAGAATCCTGCACTGGGATGTGGTAAGGAGATTGTACCTCTGAGGAAGATGGATGGGCTATGACATGAACAGGGCTAACGGGAGGGAGTACCATGGTTGTCTTGCCAGTCAGGAGCCAGCAGGATCACAGTTGCTGGTTGGCTCCTGAGCTTTATGAGGACTCTGAGCAACAAGGGAAAGTGAGGGAAGGCACAGTGAAACCTCCCTGACCAATCCAGTCAGGACATCTACTGGCACTGTCACCCGAGCTGGAGGCCTGCAAGAGAACTGGGGCAACTGGTGGTTTTCTGTGGAGGTGAATAGATCTATCTCTGCAGTACCCCACCTTCTGAATACTGAGTTTAATACTTGCCTGTTTAGGGCCCACTCGTGGTGGTTCTGACTGATTCTGTTGAGAGAATCTGCCAGGACATTGTCCTTCCCTTGCTGTGGATTTCAGACAGAGATACCTACAGGGAGTAAGCAAGGTCTCTGTATAAAGCAGGGTTGACCTGGTGCCCCACGTTTGTTGATGTAGTACATGGTAGTAGTGTTGTCTGTCCTGTTCTGACCTGTACTGCCTTGTCCTGAATCTGGGGGGTGAAAAACTGCAGAGTTAGGAGAACTGCCCTGAGCTCTACCAGACTGATGTACAAGACTGACTCCTGGGGAGATCAGATGCCACTTATTGTTAAATCGTCCAGATGTGACCCCTCAACCCAGGAGGGTGGCATCTGTGGTCAGGATGACCGAAGGAGCCTGCTATTGAAAGAGGGCAATCCCTCTCTGAAGTTGTCTCTGCCTGGCCACCATTCTAGGGCCTGCAGAAGAGACTTTGTGAGAGGTACTAGCTTGGACAGAGGATTTCTTCTCTCTGTCCAAAAGGTGAAACTGAATGTCTCTCATTTGGAACCTGGCCCCTGGCACTACGGCTGTGGCAGTGGCCACGTGGCCCAAGAGCTGCAAGAAATGCCTTGCTGGCCTGGGCCTGTTGAGCTTGAAGGAGTCTGCATGAGCTAGTATGCGGTCCACTCTGACCTGTAGGAGGAAAGATTTCCCTTGCAGGGTGTTCAGTTCTGCTCCTATAAACTCTAGGACTTGGACAGGTTCCACTTGGGACTTATGGGCGTTTATGAGAAATCCCAATGACTCCAAAGTGCCCTGAGTGAGATAGAGGGAATCCCTGGTGTGCTGGGGGGACTCTCCTATGACCAGCCAGTCATTCAGGTAAGGGAATACTGTGACCCCCAATAATCTCAGATGTGCCACTACCACAGCCAGGCACTTAGTAAATACTCTGGGAGCAGAAGGGAGGCCGAAGGGGAGTACTGAAAACTGATAATGACCTGAGAACAGCCTGAACCTCAGGCACTTCCTGTTGCTGGGTCTGATGGGTATGTGGATACAGGCCTCCCTGAGGTCCACAGAGGCCAGCCAATTTCCCTGCTGTAGGGTGGGAATGATAATGGCTAGAGTGACCATCTTGAAATTTGGTTTTATCAGATGCTTGTTCAAAAGTCTGAGATCCAGAATAGGGCACTATTCCCCATTTTTCTTCTGAGTAAGGAATTATCTAGAGTAGAAACCCTTTCCCCTCTGTGATGCTGGAATGGGTTCTACTGCATTCATCTGCAGAAGCTCATGACTTCCAGCTACAATGTGGCATTTTCTGCTGAAGTTGCAGGCCTGACGTGCCTGCTCTGCAGTCTGGGAAAAGTTTTGAAACTTGGGGACAGGCCTTGGCTCTCTACCTCCTAGACCCACTTGCTTGTGGTGATTGCTTGCCATACTTGCGGGACGTGAGCCAACCAGCCTCCTACTGGGGGTGGAGTGGTGACCTGTGCAAACACGTCAAGGGTTCTGTTTGGGCTGGGTCTTGGATGCTGGTGCTGGCTCGGCTCACTTTAAGAACTTCCTGTCCCTACCCCTGAAGTAACCCCTGGGTTGTTGGTAGTCCAAAGCTGCTTGGGCCTGAAAGAAGGGGCTAGGGTACGGACCTCTACCTATGCCTCCCCTACCTTGAGTCCTGTAGGATGCGGAAGGCCTCTTCCGAGCTGAGTTGCCCCTGTAGGTGGACTTATACTCCTCCACCTTCTTCATACAGGCCTCAGTTTTATCCTCCAAAAGAGAGTTTTCCTCACAGGGGAAATCTATGGCTTGTCCCGAGTATCCTGGGACAGGTTGGTAGCCCTGAGCCATGCAAATCTCCTCATGGAGATGGCAAGGGCCATGAACATGGAAGCTGTATCACTAGCATCTACTGCCATGTGGAACTGATACTTAGTGGCATTCAGAGCTGTCCTAGCTGTCTCAGCCAGGCCAGTAGCTATGTCCCCAGTAACCTTGTTACTCATGGCCAGCACCGATGACCAAAGAGCCTTCTGGTACTGAGCTATATGAACCATGTAGGTAGCTTGTCTGAAGAGGAGGGAAGCTGACAGGTACCCCTTCTTTCGCATGCTGTCCAGTTTCCTGGCATCTCTGTAAGGGGGATTAAAGGACAAAGGTACCCTGGTCTTTATGCAGGCAGCTGCCTGGACAATACCCTCATGTTCAGGATGAACAAAGAGAAAATCAGCTTTTGCTCTGTCAAGCTGGTATTTCTTGTCTATTTTCTTGTCTACCACTGGTATGGATGTGGGGGTCTGCAGAATCTTGAGGGAAGCCTTTTTCAGAGACTTGTGAATAGGCAACAATAGCCTTTTAGTGGGGACTAATCCCATCATATCCAGAAACTTAGCCTCATCCTCCACTGTTTTTCATGTGACAAGACTGAGGGTATCTATCTGGATATTGTGGCAGTCACAGAAACATGGTACACAGAGAACCATGACTGGGATGTTAACATACCAGGGTACACAACCTACAGGAGAGACAGGGAGGACAGAAGAGGGGGAGGAGTAGTTCTCTATGTAAGGGAAGGGATAAAAGCAAATGAACAAAAGAGTAAACAGGAAGGAGAAGAGGCACTGTGGGTCACCTTAGAGACTGGAAATGGCACCACAATCCACAAAGGGGTTGTATACAGACCCCCATCTCAGGGGGAGAGAATGGACAAGGATATTATAGAAGGCATCCTTAGGATGGCAGAGAAAGGGGAGATCTCATTGATGGGGGACCTGAATATGCCAGATGTTAACTGGAGCACCTTTGTTGCAGCCACATCCAAGAGCAGGGCCATTCTCGATGCCCTACAGGGGGCATGCCTCAGACAGCTGGTGCTGGAACCTACTCGGGAGGGAGCAATCTTAGACCTTATACTCTCAAATGGGGACAGTGAGAGGATCTCAGATACAGAAGTGGGTAGCCATCTGGGAACAAGTGACCACCAAACTGTGATTCTTGATAAACTCAGCTGCAGAGTCAAGCCATACAAAAGTGAGGGTACTGGACTTCAAGAGGGCTGACTTTGTCAAAATGGGAGAGTGCCTTAGAAAAGCACTAACAAACAGGCAAGAAGGAGGGGTTGAGCAACAGTGGGGAAACATCAAAACTGCGATCACAGAGGCAACGAGCCTTTGTGTGAAGCAAACAAATCAAAATGAAAGAAAAAGCCACCATGGTTCTCAAAAGAGGTGGCAGGGAAGGTTAGGGAGAAAAAGACAGCATTTAGGAAGTATAAGGAAACACAAAAGGAGCAGGACAAAGAACTGTACCAGTTAAGGCAGAATGAAGCATGGAAGGCAGTCAGAACAGCAAAGGCCCAAACTGAGGAAAAGATAGCCAACTCAGTTAAGAAGGAGGATAAAACCATATATAGGTACATTAAGGAGCGTCGAAAGACAAAGGGAGGGATAATGAGGCTGAACAGAATGGACTGTGGGTGGGCAGAGAGGGACAGTGAAAAAGCAGGGATACTGAACAAATACTTCTGCTCAATACACACAAAAGAGGAAGAGGGGAGGTACCTAATCCAATTAATAGAAGCACTCTGGTTAAGGGGATTGATCCCAGTCTTTTCACAAAAGAAAGGGTTCTGAAAGAACTCCTAAAACTGAAAGTGGACAAAGCAATGGGGCCTGACGGGACTCACCCCAGAATTCTAAAAGAATTAAGGGAAGAACTAGTGACACCATTGACTACCCTTTTTAACAAATCATGGGAAGCTGGTGTGGTACCTGAGGACTGGAGGAGGGCGGATGCGATTCCCCTTCACAAAAGTGGGAGTAAGACACAGGCAGAAAACTATAGACCTGTCAGTTTGACCCTCTGTGGTGGGGAAAATGGTGGAATCACTTCTGAAGGAAAGAATTGTTGAGTACCTAGAGGCCAGTGGGGCACAGAACCCAAGGCAGCATGGATTCACAGCAGGAAGGTCATGTCAGATGAATCTAATAGATTTATTTGACTGGGTGACCACAGTAGTAGACCAGGGAGGGGCTGTGGACATGGCCTACCTAGATTTTAGCAAGGCAATTGACACAGCCCCACACCAAAGATTAATAAACAAATTAGCCAGCCTGGGAGTGGGTTCCAGGGTGGTAGCCTGGGTAAAACATTGGCTGGACAACAGGACACAGAAAGTAATAGTAAACAGAGTCCACTCTGAAGAAAGGGGGGTTACTAATGGGGTACCGCAGGGCTCAGTACTGGGTCCAGCCCTTTTTAATGTCTTTATAAGTGACATTGCAGAGGAACTGGAAGGAAAAGTATGCCTCTTTGCAGATGACACAACAATCTGCAACAGGGTTGATACACAAGGGGGGTGGAAAGGATGAGGAGGGACTTGGCAAGGTTGGATGAATGGTCAGAAGTATGGCAGCTTGGATTCAATGCAAATAAGTGCAAAATAATGCACCTGGGAAACAAAAACCCAGTGGAATAGTACACAATGGGGGGAGGTAATAACAACAACAAAAATGGAAAAGGACCTGGAGGTTATCATATCAAATGACCTTAAGGTTAGCAAGCAATGGGAGAAGGCAGTAGGGAGGGCTGGGGGATACTGGGATATATAAGAAGAGGCATCACCAGCAGAAAACAGGAAGTTGTTATCCCTCTGTACAGACAGTTGGTGAGACTCCATCTGGAGTACTGCGTCCAGTTCTGGAAACCCCATCTCCGCAAGGACACAGACAGGATAGAGGCAGTCCAGAGGAGGGCAACTAAAATAGTGCAGGGTCTGCAAGAAAAGCCATACAAGAAGAAACTATAGGAGCTTAATATGTATACCCTTGAGGAAAGGAAGGAGAGAGGGGATATGATAGAAACTTTTTAAGTACCTCAGTGGAATCAACAAAGTCCAAGAGGGTAGCATCTTTCAGAAAAATAGATGTGCAAGAACAAGGGGACACAATCTGAAGATAGAGGGAGGATGGCTCAGGGGCAATGTGAGGAAGTATTTTTTTCACAGAGAGGGTGGTGGACTCATGGAACCACCTTACTGAGGAGGTTGTGGGGTCTAAAATGGTGGGAGAATTCAAGAATGCATGAGACAGACATAAGGCAATTCTTATGGGGGGTAGGAAGAAATAGGCTGTTGGTTAACTAGGATCTGCAGCTTATCCAGTAGGTAGGGAAATGGGCAGACTAGGTGGGCCAAGCGGCTTATCTGCCATCAAAGTCTATGTTTCTATCTACCGTCTGTCTCACAAAGGCATAGTGACACAATTAATCTTCATGTCGCAGTGGCGGGGAACCAAAGTCCTGCTCCAGGGAGGCCTGAGGCTCAATGGGGTCTCCTTCCTCCTCCTCATCCTTTGGTTCCTTGTAAAGAAACTCCGGTTCCTGGCTGGGGGAAGCCGAGGACTGAACTGGGGGAACCAGGGGGGAGAGGGGGGAAGATGAGAGAACCGATGACTTGAAAAACCTGCAGGGTCTTGGCTATGTCCTCTGCAGAGGGCATAGCTGGTTTGTCCACTGAGAGCTCCTTTGCTTTTTCAGCAGGAGGTGGAGCGACATGCTTTTCTTTATGCTTCCTCTTGGCAGGGACCGGTTCTGCTGCCAGTTCTACAGGTCTCTTTGACTCTGAGGCATCACCTTCGTCTATGGGTTGGGCACCCCAGACTCCTTAGGCATATCCTTCTTGGAGTGAGAAGATGAGGCCTCCTCAGATGGCTTGGGGGAGGGAGAAGCCATTTCTTCAAGTGTTTTAGCCCTTTTCTTTACTGTCTTGGTGCAAAATGTGTTACAAACTTTACAATTAGCGAAAATGTGACTGGGACTGGGACACACAAGGCACAGACCGTGTCTACCAGCCTTGGTGACAATCACCCACACTTAACAAAGTTTCTGAAATCATTTGGTCCTGTTTTCTTTCTGGGTCTCTCTGTCATGCCCAATTGTCAGGAGACTGAAAAAACAGCACCAAATGGGAAAACAAACAAATGCGATCGGTTCCCAAAAACCACAAAAAGTAAATCAAAACAGAGAATTTATAAGTAGCGCTCAGTTCCCTAAAATAGGGAAACAGAGAATGTAGAATGTAACGATGGATTCCATAAAATGGGGAGGAACCAGGACGGCTCCCAGGCAGGAACCTAAAAAAAAGTATAAAATTCAAGAAAAAAACCTGCTATGATTCCTTAGACAAAGAATCAGAGCGTATAAGCTAAAAAGGGTCAAATAATGAGAAAAGCACTTAGAACCCTGCTGAGGAGATAAGTTCCCCATGATTCCCTGGAACCACTGAGGAACCGAGAAAAAAGTGTCAGAATTGAACATTCTAAGCTGATTAACCTGTCAAAACGACACTACAGGAAGCATTCACCACTGCCCACTTCACCCTCCTGCCGCCTCAGCAACTCATCCTCAACAACCGGATGCCCTTGACCGGGCGCTTTTCCCTCCGTAGTGCGGCACCTCAATATCGCCGCTGCCAGCTTCACCCTCCAGCCACTTCAGCAACTCATCCTCAAGAACTGGACGCCCCTGACTGGGTGCTCTTCTCTTCGTGGTACGGTGCCTTAATATCACCGATGCCCGCTTCACCCTCCTGCTGCCTTAGCAACTCATCCTCAAGAATCAGATCCCCTGACTGGGCACTTCCCTACTTGGTGCAGTGCCTCAATATCGCCGTCACCTGCTTCACCCTCCTGCCCCCTCAGCAATTCATCCTCAAGGTACGGTCCTTCCAGGAGCACCGGAGATTCAATTTTTGGCACTTTCATTCTACTGTTTGTTGTCTGACCGCTTTTCTTGACCAGGCTCACTCTGATTGGCTCCTCTATCTATCCAGAGTGTCCGCTGCCTGACCGCAATCTCCAGACTGATTTTTGGCTGTATCCTCAATCCAAAATTTCTCTATTTCTCTCTACCTCCTCTTCCTCTAGCTGCCATGTTTGAATATTAATTGTTACAATCAAATAGTAATAACAGTTTATGTTTTGTACTGTTGCAGAGCCCACTAGATATTTGATGTACTGCTCTACTTTTAACTGAGTTTTAGCTGTGCTCTGCTGTTAGGAATGTGATGTATGTGTGTTCTATTTTAGCCACTGTATTTTTTGTTAAATATTTTCAGGAGCGTTTAGTCCTTTCTCTAATCTGCACTGAGTGACCACCATATGACCTTTTTAGAGCGCAAGATTCACAGGATTAAGGCCCCCCATAAAACCCTACAAATCTGTTCGTAGAAATCTTTGAACCTCGCTCCCCTCCTCCATGACCTGGCCCACACAAACTGGGAACCAATAGCCTCGTTAAAATCTATAGCCGATGCTTATGACTATTTTCATGGTAAATTTCTGGAGATTTGGAACAAACATGCCCCACTTCGGTGCTCTAGAGTCCAGGTTCATGCTTGGAAAGCTCACAAAGTCTCTAAGCTCCCTACATACTACGACACCTACTGCTTTCCACATAACAGGTGCACAAAAGCTACTTGCTTAGCTAAAGCTGACTACTTCTGCTCTACCTTCCAGTCTAATATTAATAAACTCTCCAAATTCTGTAAAGTTATACACTCCATTTTCTCCCCCCTTCTTCCCCACCCACCCTCCTTAAAATAAATAACACTCAATTTGCTGATCACCTTAGTGTTGCTACAGAACTAAATTCCTATTTCACCTCTTGTGCCTCCATCGCTCTCCTATCCTCCTTACCATCTCCCCTGCCTGCTGACCCCCCTCCTCTCCCAGACTACCCTCTTTGTCTAACTCCTCCTTCTCCTTCTCAGAAATTTCACCCCTTGACACCTTGGATGCACTGCATACTCTCAATCCCTCCAAAGGCAGCTCACCTGATGGATTGGACCCTAAGCTGCTATATCTATCAACTCCAGCTATCTTTGCTCCGCTGTCTGACCTTCTCAACCTCTCCTTCACAACGGCTACCATCCCCTCTGTTTGGAAGCATGCCACTGTTCTTCCCCTGCCTAAGGGTGGCAATCCTTCCGCTCTTGCAAACTATCATCCCATATCTCTCCTTCCTACCCTTGCTAAGCTCCAAGAATATCTGGTTCTCTCACAACTCTCTTCCTATCGCTCTGATTCTAATTTTGTCACTCTGTTCCAATCTGGATTCCAGAAGAACCATTCCACTACTACCTCCCAGATCAGGCTTACTGACTCTATCCTCTCAGGGATGCACAGTGGCCAAATCACACCTGCTATTTTTGTCGACCTAGGAAAGACTTTCGACACTGTCTCCCACACCCTTCAAATAAACACCCTCTCCTCAGCAGGCTTAACTGACTCTGCCACCAACTGGTTCACAGCCTACCTGGTAGGCAGGACCTAGTCAGTCAGAATAGCTGACTCTACATCCCCTCCTCTCCCCATCAACACTGGCGTACCACAGGGGGCCATGTTGGGCCTTATCTTATTCTTCATATTTCTAAATGACCTTCCCTCAGCCTGCTCATCCACCTCAATCCACATGTACACTGATGACATGGTCCTCTTCACCTCAGGCCAGTCCCCTGTTGATGTAGCAACCAGACTTCAGCATGACTTCAATAAAGTTCATCACTGGTTTAACTCCCATCAACCCTACCATAATGCCAAGAAGACTGTCTCCATGACCTTTGGCACTAGATAGAGGCTGTCCAGGCTCCCCTTCCTGCCCTCCTTCCATACCCTTGATGGGACAGTCCTTGAGGACACCTCATCCTTTTGATACCTGGGGGACTGGCTTGCCAACACCTCAACTTCTCTGGTCATGTGGATGCCATCCTGAAGAAACTGTGCCCCAAGCTTGGTGCATTATATAGGAACCGCAGTTGCCTCCCACTACCAGTTAGACGCGAACTTGTCCAGAGCATGATCCTACCTATTTTCGACTACTGTGATATAGTCTACAGTGCTGCTCCCAAGTCTTCCTTAACTAGACTGGATACCTTTTTTAACTCCTTCTGTCACTTCGCTCTGGACTGCTCCTCTTTCACCCATCACTGTAATCTCTATCACTCCCTGTTTGTTTCCTCATTAGAAAATTGCTGCCACCTCCATTGCACTAAATTGATGTCTAAATTTTGGTTTGGTACGCTCCCCTCCTCAACTTACGTCCTCACTATCCATCCTCCCTCCTCCTGCCCATTCCCTTAGATCTTATGACTCTCGTTTAATGGTAGACCCTCACTGGTCTACCGCTGTAGGCCAGGTGGCCTTCTTGCATTGCTTCACTTAACTATGGAACGCACTTCCTCACCAGATTCGCCACTCATCCTGCCCCAACTCCGTTTCTTCGGCTCTAGAAAACTTCTTCTCAGTAAACTGTACCTGTGGCTAATCCCCCTGTCTCTCCCTTGTCTACTCCTAATTGTCTAACAATATAATACCTATATCTATTCCTATTGCTGCACCTATCTACCCCTACTTTACCCCCCTCTTCAGTTACCTTTACTCTGCTCTCTTCAATGTTATTTATCTCACTTCGGATAAAGCTTGTACACCAGAAGTTAGCACTTCTGTTCCCTCGAGTGTTTTACTGTATAAATTGTTCATATACTGCACTTATAATGTACATTACTTTCTGTAATCTTCTGCAATGTTTACACTGTCACGCTTTACTGTATAATTTGTATTAATGTTTGGCTGTGAGTATGTTTTCCCCAATACCCTCTCCCCAGGACACACCGTGAGATGAGCAACTTGTTGTTCAGTGTGCCCTATCTGGTGAAACATTTCAATAAATAAATAAACAAAATCAATAAAAATAAATAAAATATTGAAAATATTAGTTTCCACGCAGAAAATAAGAAACACAGCAAGATGCTGAGGACAGCTCTCTGAGGCGTCTTTACTAGGCAGGCGAAGAAATGAATCTGAGCAGTTCAGAATGTAGCAGCACCTAGGGGCAGCATTTTAAATTGCTGCACCAGCCAATGATGCATTCTATCATTTACATAAGTTCCAATCTCTTCCGGGCAGTTAAGCACAGCAGGCTGACTGCATTAGTTAAGCATACTGAGGGATTCCTGGGATTTAAAAATGAAAATTAGGTACCCAGTGAGATTCTTAATCTTTTTGGACAAGTCTTCACCATTTATTCATACTGCTGGGTTACAAGTTAGAGGCTGGGGATCATATCTACACATGTAACTACAGTATTACAAACATTTTGCCACAGGATCATAGTAATTAGGTTTTCTTTATGATTACCAGTTCTCTCAGGCACAGAAGAAGAGGTTGTCCTGTAAGAATTACAGTATGAATCCACTTAAGCTCTTCCAAATAAAGTTTGATGTGGCCAAAACCATTTCGTTGCTGGACCTGACCCATGCTGGATGGCTCTTTGACATCCTACAAAAGAAATCAAGGGTAAATTAAACATCTGAAGTCCTAAAGTCACCTTTCATTACAGTAGCCTTATGTTCCAAAACTTTATTCTATTCCCAAGGTAATGCATGGAGATTACAGAAATGTTAAATTGCTCTATGTTACTCAGGCAAGACTATAAGTACTTTCTGTCAGATTAAAAAGCATGTGTAAAAAAAATCCCAATTTAGAGAGGCCGAGATAATAGCTTTGCTAGATAGTCAGCCAGTGAAATGGAAACATTTTACATTTTTTACAAGCAGTGGTGATGGCAGTAGTGGGAGAGATTGCATATATTACTTAACTTTAAGAACCAAACATTTTATTTCAAACACTTACTGAAAAAATATACTGTGCACTGGTTCTACATCTTGTTGTAAAGGAGTTTTAAGAGTAAACTGTTGTGGCATTACAGAGCCAAGCTTGTGGCTGGACATGTTTCATATTGGCTCCTCCAGAGACTGCATTATTTTATAACAAAAATAATTTTATAGCCAGCTATCAGATTCTTACATACATAACTTTATTAAGAACAGTTTCCTGATGATGCAGTTACCAAACAATGGCAAAAAGCACTTTTATAGCTAGCTATCACATTCTTACATAACTAACTTTATTAAGAACAGTTTGCTGATTATGTGTATACCAGACAACAGTAATAAGCAAAAAAAGTGGTGGAGGAAGCAATTCAAGACAGTAGTCAGCTCCAGTGGAAACGTCAGACAGTGCCGGAATCAGAAAACCTGGGGCTATTAGACTGAAACATAGAGGAAATCCTTGAATGAATGTGTGCCCAGGACAGTAAAATTGAGCAGGCTGCCACCACTGCAAAAGAAGCAGATGAGTGATTTAGGAAAATGCATGCAAAGGTGCTAAAGCTAATGCAAGACAGTGCACACGTCTGGAGCTGCCTTAAAATCCTTGAAAATGTGGCTAGAGTACTTAATGGCAAGTTATTTGGTCTCCCAATGGGATTGGAAGGAGGCAAGAAAACAATTACCATAGTAATGTTTCTTCTAGAGGTTTTACTAGTGAGTAATACAATCTGCAGCAATCTCTTTCCTGAGTTGTTGCCCTGGAGATGGAATTTGGAATATTCAAATTCTAGCTCTGCACAGTGGTCTCACTTCCCCAGCATTCAACAGTAAATTTTTAGCTAAGGACCAGAAAACAACTGTGATCACCTATAAATACTGTACAGTATGCACTACTTATACCACGCATATTTGGCATAGCCTTTGATGTCTGGCACAAGTGGTGTCCAGAGTAACAAGAAACAAGTATTTTTTTAAACAGCGTGATTGACTTGCAGTTGACATGGCATGGTACTTTCATTCGCACAAAGCTTACATAACCTCGTGAGAAGAAAAGTTCACTCATGGTAGTAATGTTGTTTCTTCCAAGGGATCCCTCACTGTGCTCAACGACTGCAATCATTCCCCTTGAATGAACTGCTCGGAGCCAAAAATTTAGGCTAATTATGGAATCTTAAAATGAAATTCAAAACTCTGCTGTGTGGTCACTCTAACCGCTGCCCACTAACATCAGATTTATTTCTGTAGCAAGGATGAACAGTGGCCACTAAACTAGCTAAATAACTACCAAAAAATTATTCTGAAGGAGAGAGTCTCAAGAGACTCTTATTTCTGGAAGAAAAAATTTGAAAAGATTAAGTCACTTAATATCACTTTTAAGGCACTGTAACAAGTAATGCTCAAGCAAACTGAAAATAACCGATTCTTGTGAGAACCTTTTCCAGGTTCTAGAAGGGGAGGTAGGGATGGGATTATTATGCATAGTGAGGGATCCCTTGGTAGAAATTACATTAATATGGCGAGTAATTTTTTTCTTCAAGCCCCAGGAATCCCTCACTATCCTTAACTGCAGACTGCAAAGCAGTACCTTGAGAGCCTGGGTACAGAACCTATTTAGGGAAAAGGTTTTCCAAGACAGCCATGCCAAAGCTGGCATCCTTTCAGGACTGTACATTCAGACAACAGTGCTTTGTGAAGGTGTGTACAGTTTTCCATGTAGCTGCTTTACAGATTTCCTGTAAGGAAATACCCCTTGATTCTGCCATAAAGGCAGAAGAAAAAATTACTCACCTTAGTAATGTTGTTTCTTCTAATGGAGTCTTGCTATATTATGACAATTGCAGTATGACTGCAGGTTAGAACTGCTCCGGAGGTGAAATAGTTAACTTCCATGTAAGGCATGGAATCTTGAGCGTGAGCTCAGTTAAGGAAGCTTTGTCTGCTTGCTTTCAAACCAAAACCGTCAGATCTTTACGAGCTAAAACTTACTAATGTTCTGTGTGGAAGCTGTAAACCTACACTAGCCAACTGGCTACTAACCTAACAAACACACTTGTTGGTCTCAAAAAAAGTCTCAAGTCAAGAGACCCAATAATGAAATAAAACACACTCACCCTAGGGAGGGTGAGACAAAACAACAAAGTGGCAAGAAAACAGAGTGCCAACCCTGTGATGCCCACCCACAGCGCAAAAACGAGTTTCTGAGAGGGGCAGGCAGGGAGGGAGGTCATAATATAGCAAGACTCCATTAGAAGAAACAACATTACTAAGGTGAGTAATTTTTTCTTCAAACAACATGAAGTCTTGCTATATTATGACAATTGCAGACTACACAGCAGTACCCCCATTGAGAAGGGACAGAACCTACTTAGGGAATAGGCTCTGAAGGACAGCTGTGCCAAACCGAGCATCACCCCTAGCTTGAATGTCCAAGGAATAATGCTTGGTAAAAGTGTGAACCATTTTCCAGGTAGCTGCTTGACATATCTCTAGAATGGGGATGTCTCTGGCAGCAGCCAGAGAAGCAGCTGTACCTCTGGTAGAGTGAGCCCTCTGGCCTGAGGGGGATGACTTACCCAATTTTTCATAACAGAATTGGATACAAGAGATGATCCACCTGGCAATGGATCTTTTAGTGGCAGGTTTCTCCTTCCCAACCTCACCATAAGTGAGAACAGTTGAGGAGTCAAACCCGTGACCCTTGGTACGCCTATGTAGTAGCTAAGGGCCCTCTTCACATCTAAGCTGTGCAGCCTACTCTCACCAGAGGAAGAATGATCAGTGAAGTAAACAGGGAGAGAAATAGATTGATTAAGGTGGAAATCCGAAACCACCTTAGGCAGGAACTTTCTATTAGTCCGAAGGACTACCTTATCTCTGTGAAAGGAGATAAAGTCTGGCTCCACTGACAATGCTTGTAATTCACTTATGCGTCTGGCAGAGGTGACAGCTACCAAAAATACAGTTTTCCAAGTCAGGAACTTAAGCTCAGCTGAAGACAAGGGCTCGAAAGGAGGTTGCATGAGCTGAGCAATGCAAATATTGAGGTCCCAGGCAGGGGCAGGGTCCCTGAATGGAGGGTTAGTGTGAAGCAAACCCTTAAAAAACCTGGTAAATACAGGGTGAGATGAAAGAGGAGAGGGTTTACCTGCTGAAAGAAAAGCAGAGACAGCTGCCTAATGTACCTTCAGGGTAGCTGGTCTCAGCCCTAAAGTGTTTAGATGGACCATATAATCTAGGACTGTGGGTAATTCAGCAGTGTCTGGGGGAATATTCTTTCCGAGCACCATATGGAAAATCTTTTCCATTTGGAGTTATAAGTAGCTCCTGGTAGAAGGCTTCCTAGAAGCCCTGGTATATCCATTACACCTGAGAGAGGTGTAGCCAGCAAACTCTAGCTCTTCAAGAACCAGGCCTTGAGATTGGAGAGAGTTGAGATTTGGGACCAAACCCTTCCCTGGGCACATGTTAACAGATTGTGATTCTTGGAAGGCACAGGGAGGATGGACTGCTAAGGACAGGAGGAGAGGATACCAGGGTTGCCTGGCCCAATCCGGGGCAATCAGAATGACCCTGCAGGATTGGGCTCTGATTTTGACTAGCACTTTGAACAGGAGAGGGAAAGGAGGGAAGGCATAGAGGAACTTCCCTTCCCAGCTGAGGGCTAAGGCGTCCAGAGGGACTGAGCCCAAGACTGGGGGCCTGCAGCAAAAGAGAGGAAGTTGATGATTGTCTGGAGCTGCAAAGAGATCTATTTCGGGGTGCCCCATTTGGCAAATACCACTCCCAGAACCAGGGGATCCAGGGACCACCTGCGGATGGCCCTGGAGATCCTGCTGAGAGCATCTGCCAGGACATTGTCTTTGCCTGGGAGGTGAACTGCCGAAAGGGAGGTGTTCAGGGAGTACGCCAGAGACCACAACTTCATGGCTTCGGTGCACAAGGCCGTAGACTGAGTGCCCCCCTGCTAATTGATGTACCACATTGTAGTGGTGTTGTCTGTTCTGACCTGCACAGTCTTGTTCTGAACAGATTCTGAGAAAGCTTGAAGTGCTAGAAAAACTGCTCTGATCTCCAACAGGTTGATGTGGAGCAGAGATTCCTGTGGGGACCACAGTCCCTGGGTAGTGAGGTCACCCATGTGGGTCCCCCACCCCAAGAGGGATGCATCTGTAATAAGGATTAATGAGTGATGCTGAGTGACAAAGGGAACTCCTTGTCTCAGATTGCTCTGATCCTGCCACCACTGAAGGGCTTGGATCAGGGTTCGAGTAACTGGGATCAGTTTGGTAAGAGGATCCTTTTGTGACCAAAAGGCCCTCAGATGGAACTGAATGTCTCTCATTTGAAACCTTGCTCCTTGCACAACTGCTGTGGAAGCAGCCATGTGCCCTAGGAGCTGCAGAAAATGCCTTGCTGGTCGAGAGACCTGCAGGGTGAATGAAGAGGCCAGGGAGACAAGGGCGTTTGCCCTGTCTAGAGGGAGGAAGGCCCTGGCTTCCTGGGTGTTCAGCTCTGCGCCTATGAAGGTTAGGAGCTGGACAGGCTCCAGTACTGACTTTGAGAGATTCAGAAGGAAACCTAGTGACGTAAGCAGTTGCTGGGTTATCTGAAGATGTAGGTTGACCTGATCTGGGGATTGTCCTACTATGAGCCAATCGTCCAAATAAGGAAAGATGGAAATCTTTTGCCTTCTTAGGCAAGCTACTGCTACTGCCAGGCACTTGGTAAATACCTTGGAGCGAAGTGAGTCCGAAGGGCATTGCCCTGAACTGGTAATGGCCTGAGGGCAGCTGGAACCTGAGGTACTTTCGTGAGCTCGATGAGAATATGGAAGTAGGCATCCTTGAGGTCCAGGGATGCTAGCCAGTCCCCTGGCCTTAGGGAAGGTAAAATGATTGCCAGAGTCACCATTTTGAACTTTGGTTTTAAAAGGTGCTTGTTTAGGTATCTGAGATCCAGGATGGGCCGCCATTCTCCTGTCTTTTTGGGGTAAGGGAAGTACCTGAGTACAACCCTTTGCCCTGGTGTGGGGTGGAACCTTTCCACGGCTCTGAGAGCAAGAGGGTGGAGACCTCTGACTTAAGGCGAATGCCTCCAATGGAGATGCAGGAGGAAGATCTGGTCCCTCAGCTTCGAAATTCTTGAAGCTGAGGACCAGTCCCTGGCTTACTACTTCCAGGACCCACTTGTCTGATGTGAGAGACTTCCAGTCCTGGACAAAGTAAGCCAGCCTGCCCTCACCGTAGAGGAGAAGTGGCCCTGGCTACCCCATCAGGGTGCCTGCTTGGCAGGGCTTTGGGCTGAGGAGTGAAGCAGGCCTGCTTGAACCCCTCCTGCCCCTTCCTCTAAAGAATCCCCTCTGGGTATAGGAGAAAGAGGAGGCTTGAGCCTGATAAAAAGGCCTATGAAAAGGCCTGCCTCTGCCCCTGGAGGGCTGCTTCTGAGGAGTGGCCTGCCTTTCCTTGGCCTGTGCACTCCGATAGGTGGTCCTGTATTCATCCATTTTCTTCATATAATTCTCTGTTTGCTCCCAAAACAAATGTAACCCCCCTGCAAATGGGGGTTCCCAAAAGACTTCCAGGAGCTTGCTTGAATGCTCCAAGCCTGAATGGTGTTTGCATTTAAGCCATTTATCAGTGAGTGTTTTTAGAGCCTCTGGTACTGTCTCTTTAAGAACTGTCTGCTTGCAGACATAATTAGTTTCTATGGGGGACTGTGTGCTTCTCTGTTTGAGTACCACCGAGCTGCTGCCAATTCACTCCATTTTTGCAGTCACTAGGAGTGCAAAGGAACCTATCTGAAAGATGTAACTGTTTGCCAGAAATCATTTAGAGTAATAATGAAATTACAATTTGTCTAACCTGCTTCTTTGCAGTCAGAACTGTGTCTGCCTAGTTCCCCATTCTGGTTTTGAACTGCTGAACTGGACCAATCAGTGTGGGGTAAGCTAGCTCTAAAATGGTGCCTTGGACGAATCAGAACTTGACTCATAATCTGAGCCAGCCACAAGAGGATTGTATGGGCAGTGACTTGGGAGATGTAGTTTAGACTTGCGCCTTTTGGACCAACAGGAGCAGTCTATTGTGAGTGACAGCCAATCCAGTCAAGAACTAGGAGGAACTCAAAGGAAGTGCCCGGTTTTGTCTGTTGGAGTTTCAGTTGAGCTCTGGCAGTGAAGAAGGAAGGAGCCCTGTGCTTTTTCAGTGTGCAGTTTTAGTCGGGGAAACGTGTGTAAGGCCCAGAGTTCCGGTCTGCAGCTTGTGTAACTGCTTGTTAGGACTGAATCCGTCCTGTGAAGAGAATCAAAGGATATCTGAAGAGTAGAAACCAGGCTCACCCTGTAGAAGACTGGAGAAATTGCTGAATTGCACTCGGTCTGTCAGGAACTGAATCTGCTGTGTGTTCTCCAGGGTATTGTGCAGTAATTGCGATCGGGGATAGAGAAGCAGCCTGCCTGGTATAGTACTTTCTGTTTTACCATATAAATGTGTGAAGAGGCTTGTGTACCTCAAGTGAATCCTGCTGCCATTAAAGGACTTTTGCCTGTTACTGTTCACCATATAAATGTGTGAGGAGGCTTGGTTATCTCAAGTGAATCCTGCTGCCATTAAAGGACTTTTGCCTGTTGCAGTTTGCCATATAAATGTGTGAGGAGTCTCGTGGAGCTCAAGAGTAGCCCTGCTGACATTGAAGGACCCTATCTTGTTTGGAGGTCGTGAGTACTAATTCAGGGTCGCTCCCTGCTGAATTGCCACATTGAATCCAAATGGAATCACTGTACTGCTGACTGTTTAAACTAATTTTTCTTTTCTCTGTGGGAAGGGCCCCACCAGCTGCCACGGTTTGACTAGCCACTAGGGCTTGGGTACCCAGGACAGTAACTGGTAGGGATAGGCTTGCACAGAGCCATAGGTAGTGATAAGCTAATTAACCTGATTTCCCCCTGTCCTTGTTATATTCCCCCTAAATAAATCAGAGCTGCTTGTTTCAGCAAAGTTATACTGCCTGAGGTATTTGTCTATGTTAAAGTATTGTACTGTGATTGTTGCACTGTATCTTATTTTACAGGAGGTCCCAGTGCCTGAACCCGCCCTGGGGGTAAGTGTATACTGTGAAGGTAATTCTGATATATTGTATGGGCCACTAGTGGGAAGAAAGGGGAGTCGCAGTGTCCCAGAGGGCTGTGACCAAGTAAGTTTAACTATTGCAAACCCTGACCTCTGGGTGGAGGCACCCGCCATTGGATCCAGGCCCCTCAACCTGTTAGTGGCAAATCAGGCAGGGGTAGTAGCCCCTGGGATAGCGCCATCTAGGGGTTACACAAAGAATTGCCAATCACAGGAAAATCAATGGCTTTTGACTGGGTATCCTGTGACAATGTGGTGCATCTGAGCCAGACCATTCTGTGAAGAGCCACAGAAGTAGCCATAACTCTAGAAGATACATCATTAGAGTCCACCGCAGCATGAAATTGCATTTTTGATGCCTCGATACCATCTAAAGCTACCTGTTCCAGATCCCTGGCAAACTTGTCAGGGAGTTGTTTGACTAGAGCCAGCACAGTATCCCATCTGAATTTCTGGTATCTGGCAGCATAAGCCATGTAATTTTCTTGTCTGAGTCCCAAGGATGCTGCCATGTACTGTTTCTTTGCCATAGCATCAATCTTCCTGGAGTCCTTTTTAGGAGGATGTGAAGCTAGGGGGATATTTGCCTTGTCACAGGCTGCAGCCTGCACTACACCCACATGGCTGCATTGCTGTGTGAGAAATTCTATGTCAGGACCTGATAAAGTATACCTTCTGTACATCCTTTTATCCACAGGAGGTATAGAATGAGGAGTTTTTAAAACTTTTACTGTCTGTTTCCTGAAAGATTTATGAAGGGGAATAGACAGTCTCTTAGATTCTGGAATATCCATCATTTCCACATAATCAGGCTCTTCCTGATCATCCACAGCTTCCTCAACAGGAAGCTGAAGAGTTTCAACAACCTTCTTGTAAAAGATGAAATGAGCAGGGGACTCAGAAAGCCTAGGGGGGGAACCCTTAAAGGTCTGTCTGGAGAGGTATCTGGCTCAATAGGAGCGCCCAGATCTTCCAGACCATAATATTCCTTCATACTCTCCTCCCCCACGGTTCATAAAATTCCTCAAAATCATAATCCTGAACCGATGGGACTTGGTGAACCTAACGCCTCCCAGATGGGGACGGTTCAGGAACCGGGGAAAGAGACTGGACAATTTGGATTGCTTTGGCTATCTCTTCAGCTGTTGGGGAAAGGACTTTTTCCACAGCAGCAGACTTTCTAGTCCTTTTTGCAGGAACTGGCCCTCGGAGCCAGCTCTTCGCTTGTCCGAGGAAGTCTGGCCTGGTCAGAGGGCATTCTCAGGTTCGGTTGGCACCGAACCGGCCGCCATCCAGGTCAGCGGACTTTTGGCCTCCTTTCCCTGAGCCTACCAACTCTTTTCAACGGTGGCAGCAGGGAAATTCTTGCAAATCTGGCAGTCTGAATCGAGGTGGTCAAACTCCAGGTAATAAACACAGGTGATGTGAGAGTCAGCCTTGGCAAAGGCTTCCCCACAGCCATCGCAGTGCTGAAACCCAGTGGGCCCAGTTTTTCTTTTGGGTTTCTCAGACATTATGCCAGCCTAACCAAAAACTTGCCCGTTTATGGCAATCCGCCAAGCAAGACTCTCCTATTGGTTCCCAACCGTGTCACGGGCCGTGGAAAAAACCGTAATGAAATCCATTTTTTTAGAACCGATAGGAACCGGGAACCGCACTCTAAAAAAGGACTAGCAATTGAAAATGCAACCTAATCGGTTCAAACCGAACCGATAAATGTTTTACAAGTTCCACACAGAATTCGTACGAAAAACCTATCTATCCCTTACGTTACCACAGATAGAGCTTGAACCGAACGGTTGCGGTTAAATTTACCATTTTTAAACTGTTTAAAACCACGAAAATGAACCGAGCAAAAGGAGAAATCTCCGGAGCGACTGTTCAGTGAGGCGGAGTAAAGAATCTGACGGTTCTGGTTTGAAAGCAAGCAGACAGAGCTTCCTTAACCGAGCTCGCGCTCAAGATTCCATGCCTTGCATGGAAGTTAACTATTTCACCTCCGGAGCAGTTCCAACCTGCGGTCATACTGCAATTGTCATAATATAGCAAGACTTCATGTTGTTTGAAGTGCCATGTGTGGAGTGTGTCCTGAGGTGGCAGTTTGCCAGCTTTGCTGTAACAGAACTGTATTTCAGGAGACTATCCAATCAGAAATTGTTCTCTTGGATTCTGGTTTACCTTTACCCATTTCACCATAAGTGACAAACAACTGAGTATTGGTGGACCTCACCTCCTTTGTGTGGTCCAAATAGTAGCTCAGTACTCTCTTAACATCCAAACTGTGGAGTCTTTTCTCTCCTGAATTAGATTTTGCTGTAAAGAAAAAGTTGAGTTATGTAAGAACTTACCGTAACAGTAGATCTTCGAGAGAGGCTCTTGCAGTAGGTAATAACCATTAGGACTGAGCCATCAGGCGCTAGAATCACATGGAAAACTTTAGCCAGCATTGCCAAGTGGGGACCGCCCACCTGATGTCACGTGATGGATGTCAATGTGACCCTATATAGTGGGCGGTCCTCACACCCGCCCTCCAGTTCTCCCGCCAGAGACCTAAGAAGGTGCGACAGGAGAAGGAGTGGGCTCCTGGAGCCAAAGAAAGGCTATGTAAAAAAAGTAACAGCAGAAAAGGTGGGCAGGGGAAAGGTACCTACTGCAAGAGCCTCTCTTGAAGAACTACTGTTACAGTAAGTTCTTACATAACTGTACTATCTTACTTCAAGAGGGCTCTTGCACTAGGTAACAACCATCAGGACTGAGTCCCAAGCAGTGTGAGTCAGACAAGGACTGAACACAGGAGGCAGGAAAAAGGTCTGCAGTAGGCAGGGATTTAAGAAAGTAGGCCCTGGAGGAAAGCTAGTCCAAGGCCAGCCCTGCACCTAGAGGCAATATGCAGGCTGTAATGTCTGGTGAAGGTGTGGACAGAGCTCCAAGTAGCCACTGCACAAATGTCTGCGGCTGAAACATTCCTGAAACAAGCAGTAGATGCAGCCATGCCTTTTACTGAGTATCCATTGACTTCCCCCGGAAGGGGGTTGTTATACTTCTGATAACAAAGCAAAATGCAGTTGCCAACCATCTGGACCAACACTGTTTTGAAACTGTGACACCCTCTATTTTGGGTGCAAAGGAAACAAACAACTGATCCATTTTTCGGACTGATTTCGTCCGATTTGTGTAGTAATGCAAAATTCTGTGCACATCTAAAGTGTGCAGGACTGCCTCCCCTTGATTGGAATGTTCAGGGTAATACAATGGCAAATGTATGGTCTGATTCAAAGTAAACTCAGAAACCACCTTGGGTAAAAACTGAGGATTTGTATGCAGAGCCACCTGGTCTCTGTGAAAAATCAAATAAGGCTCCTTACACATCAGGGCCTGAAGCTCAGAAATCCTTCAAGCAGAAGTTATAGCAACTAAGCAAAAAATACTCACCTTAGTAACTGTATTTCTTCTAATGGAATCTTGCTGTATTCTGACAATATGAAGTATGCCCCATCATTAGAACTGCTCCGGAGAACAAAGAGTTAACTCTATGCCAGAGCATAGAACGTTAAGCTCGTGCTCGGTTCAAACCCCTATCTGCTGCACTTCAAAGTGCAACTGTCAGATTCTTAGGCGCCCAGACTGACTAACTACAGCTGTCATGTGGAAACTGTAAGAAAGCACTACAGCCAAATGGCAATAAACACAAAGGGTCCCCAAAGACTCAAGTCGAAGACCCCAAAACCAAAAACACTGGTAGTGAAAACACATTTTAACAAGAAAACTTAAAACACTATGACCCCCTCTCCCAACAGATGAGAGGGTCAATGCACCTCTGAGGTGCAACACTGCACCTGCCAGCCCACACCCCAATAACTAGGTTCTGAGAGGAGAGGCAGGGAGGGAGGGAGGTCAGAATACAGCAAGACTCCATTAGAAGAAATACAATTACTAAGGTGAGTCATTTTTTCTTCAAACAACATGAAGTCTTGCTGTATTCTAACAATATGCAGACTACCAAGCAGTACCTCCCAGGAGGAGGGTCCAGAACCTACTTAGGGAATAAGCTCTGCAGAACTGCTGCGCCAAACCTAGCATCACTCCTAGCCTGGATATCCAGGTAGTAATGCTTGGTAAAAGTGTGGACTGTTTTCCAGGTGGCTGCTTTGCAAATCTCTAACAGAGGTATATCTCTGGCAGCAGCTAGGCAATCTGCTGTTCCTCTAGTTGAATGAGCCCTCAGGCCTGAGGGAGGGTTCTTTCCTAGTTTTTCATAGCAGAACTGAATACAGGAGACAATCCACCTGGTAATAGTTCTTTTAGTAGCTGGCCTGCCTTTTCCCACTTCACCATAAGTGAGGAACAGTTGAGAAGAGCCAGACCCAAGGGCCTTAGTATGCTCAATGTAATAGCTAAGGACCCTCTTAACATCCAGACTGTGTAATCTCCTCTCACCTGAAGAGGAATGATCAGTGAAGAAGACATGAAGGGTCATGGACTGATTTAAGTGAAAATCCGAGACGAAAAAATTACTCACCTTAGTAATTATGTTTCTTCTCGTGGAGTCTTGCTGTATTCTGACAAGTGCAGTTAGCCCCAGCCTTTAAACTGCACCGGAGAACAATGGGTTAACTTTTCTATGCACGGCATAGAATGTTCATCTCGAGCTCGGGTGATGTATCTGCCTGTTGGATTTTGAACTGCAACCGTCAGATCTTTACGAGCAAAACTCACTAGGTGTTCTGTGTGGAAACTGTTACATTTTTACTAGCCAACTGGCAGAAAAATAATCTTTTGGGTTCTCAAAGGAAGACTCAAGACAGGAAACCCAAACACAAAAACCAATAAAATGAAATAACATCTCATCCCATGAGAAACAGAGGGTGTAAAAAGGACACCCCAGGGTGCCAACACTGCGCCTGCCCACCCACATCCCAAAAAATCTAGGTTCTGAGAGAGGAGGTGGGGGAGAGGTCAGAATACAGCAAGACTCCACTAGAAGAAACATAATTACTAAGGTGAGTCATTTTTTCTTCAAACAACATGAAGTCTTGCTGTATTCTGACAAGTGCAGACTACTACAGTACCTCCATGGAGGAGGGACAGAACCTACTTTGGGAATAGGCTCTGAAGTACTGCTGTGTACAAACAGAGCATCACTCCTAGCCTGGATATCCAGAGAGTAATGCTTGGTAAAGGTATGGACTGTTTTCCAGGTGGCTGCTTGACAAATTTCTAAGAGAGGGATATCCCTGGCAGCAGCCAGGGAAGCAGCTGCACCTCTTGTTGAATGAGCCCTCACGCCTGAGGGTGGAGTTTTTCCCAGTGTTTCATAGCAGAATTGTATACAAGACACAATCCACCTGGCAACAGATCTCTTGGTGGCAGGTTTGCCCTTCCCAACTTCTCCGTAAGTGAGGAACAACTGGAGGGAGTCAAACCTGTGACCCTTGGTACGCTCTATGTAGTAGCTAAGGGCTCTTTTAACATCCAAACTGTGTAGCCTTCTCTCTCCTGAGGAAGAAAGATCAGTGAAGAAAACAGGAAGAGACAGACTGATTCAGGTGGAAATTTGAAACCACTTTAGGCAAGAACTTTCTGTTAGTTCTAAGGGCCACTTTATTTCTGTGAAAAGAGATGAAATCAGGTTCCACTGACAGGGCTTGCAATTCACTGATACGTCTAGCAGAAGTGATGGCTACCAAAGACACAGTTTTCCAAGTCAAGTACTTAAGCTCTGCTGAGGACAAAGGTTCCAAGGGGGTTGCATAAGCTGAGCATTGCAAACATTAAGACCCCAAGCAGGAGCAGGATCCATAAAGGGGGGATTGGTGTGAAACAATCCCTTGAAAAACTTACAGAATACAGGGTGAGATGACAGTGAGGAAGACTTGCCTGCTGACAGGAAAGCAGAAACAGCAGACAAGTGTACCCTGAGAGTAGCTGTTCTGAGGCCCAGGCTATTAAGATGGACCATATAATCCAGTACTGTAGGCAATTCAGCAGTATCCAGGGAGATCTGCCTCTTGAAACACCAAATGCTGAATCTCTTCCATTTGGAGTTATAAGTCTTTCTGGTGGAAGGCTTTCGAGAAGCTGTGAGAATATCCAGAACTCCCTGAGACAGACGCAAATCTGCAAACTCTAACTCTTCAAAGGCCATGCCTTGAGACTGAGAGACTGAAGATTGGGGTACCAAATCCTCCCCTGAGAGGAGGTTAACAGGTTGTAATTCCTGGGAAGAGACAGGGGAAGATGGACTGCTAGGGACAGCAACAAGGGATACCATGGCTGCCTGGCCCACTCTGGAGCAATCAGAATCACTTTGCAAGGTTGTGACCTTATCTTGACTAGAACTTTGAACAGGAGAGGGGGGGGGGGGAAGCATACAGAAATTTCCCTTCCCAGTTTAGAATCAGAGCATCCAGGGGGACTGAGCCCAAGACTCTGGATCTGCAACAAAAGAGATGAAGTTGGTGAATGTCTGGGGCTGCAAAAAGATCTATCTCTGGAGTGCCCCATCTTGAGAAAATCACCTTCAATACCAGAGGATCCAGGGCCCTCTCGTGATGGCCCTGAGATATTCTGCTCAGTGCATCTGCTAGGACATTGTCCTTCCCTGGGAGGTGAACTGCTATCAAAGAGGTTTGCAAGGAATAAGCCAGGGACCACAACTTCATTGCTTCTGTGCATAAGGCCATAGACCGAGTGCCTCCTTGTTTGTTGATGTACCACATGGTGGTGGTGGTGGTGTTGTCTGTTCTGACCTGAACCACCTTGTTCTGTACTGATTTGGAAAAAACTTGCAGTGCCAGAAACACTGCCCTGAGTTCCAAGAGATTGATGTGTAGAAGAGATTCCTGAGGCGACCACAGTCCCTGGGTGGTGAGGTCCCCCAAATGGGCTCCCCAGCCCAGCAGGGAGGCATCTGTGGTAAGGACCACTGAATGAGACTGAGTGGCAAATGGAACTCCTTGCCTCAAATTGTCCTGATCCTGCCACCATTGCAGGGCTTGGATCAGAGTTCGAGTCACTGGGATCAGTTTGGTAAGGGAATCCTTTATTTGGGACCAAAAAGCTCTTACGTGGAACTGAATGTCCCTCATCTGGAATCTTGTGCCTTGGACCACTGCTGTAGAAGCTGCCATGTGGCCCAAGAGCTGAAGGAAATGCCTTGCTGGTCGAGACACCTGAAGGCTGAATGAAGAAGCCAGCTCCATGAGAGCTCTTGCCCTTTCCAGGGGAAGGAAAGCTCTTGCTTTTACCATATCCAGCTCTGCCCCTACGAAGGTGAGAAGTTGCACTGGTTCGAGAATTGACTTTGGTAGGTTGAGAAGAAATCCTAAAGAAGTGAGCACTTGCTGGGTCACTTGCAGGTCTGACTTGACTTGGTCTGGGGACTGGCCCACTATGAGCCAGTCATCCAAATATGGAAAAATGGAAATCTTTTGTCTTCTTAGGAAGGCAACACTACTGCCAGACACTTTGTGAAAACCCTTGGGGCTGAGGTTAGGACAAAGGGCATTGTTCTGAACTGATAGTGGCCTGAGGGCAACTCGAACCTGAGGTACTTTCTGTGGGAGCACCTGATGGGAATGTGAAAGTAGGCATCTTTGAAGTCCAGGGAGGCTAGCCAGTCCCCTGGTCTTAGAGAGGGAAGGATATTCCCAGAGTTATCATCTTGAACTTTGGCTTTAAAAGATGTTTGTTCAGATATCTTAAGTCCAGGATGGGTCACCACTCTACTGTCTTTTTGGAGGTCAGGAAGTACCTGGAGTACAGTCCTTTGCCCCAGTGTAGGGCAGGAACTCTCTCTACAGCTCTTAAAGCTAGGAGAGAAGAAACCTCTGCCTCTAGGGCAAGGGTTTCCGAAAGATTTGCAGGTGGAAAAGATCTGGTTCTCATCTTTGGAAATTTTTTGAAGCTGAGAACCAGTCCCTGGCTTACTACTTCCAGGACCCACTTGTCTGATGTAATAGACATCCAGTCCTGGACAAAGTAAGCCAGCCTGCCCCCTACTGGGATAGGAGAGTCGACCCAGGCAGACCCATCAGGGTGTCTGCTCGGCAGGGGCTTTAGGCTGAGGGGTGGATGCAGGCCTGCTCATCCCTCTTCTGCCTCTCCCTCTGAAGAACCCCCTCTACGAAAAGGAAGAAGAGGCCTGGGCTTGGTAAAAAGGCATTTGAAAAGGCCTGCCCCTGCCCCTAGACTGCTGCCTTTGAGAAGTTGCCTGACTTTCCTTGGCCTGAGCACTCCTGTAAGTGGTCCTGTATTCATCCATTTTCTTCATGTAATTCTCTGTCTGTTCCCCAAACAGAGAATTACCCACTACTGGAAAATCCATGGCCTTAGCCTGGGTATCCTGTGAAAAGGCTAGTACATCTGAGCCAAGCCATTCTCTGAAGAGCCACAGATGTAGCCATGACTCTTGATGATACATCATTGGAGTCCACAGCAACATGAAACTGAACTTTTGATGCCTCAATCCCATCTGCAGCCACCTCCTCCAGCTCCTTAGCAAGCTGGGGGGAAGCCTGTTTAGCCAGTGCCAGTACAGTGTCCCACCTGGACTTCTGGTACCTGGCTGTATAGGCCATATAATTCACCTGCCTGAGTCCCAAGGAAGATGCCATGTACTGCTTCTTTGCCATAGCATCAATCTTCCTGGAGTACTTGTCTGGGGGGGTGTGATGCCAAGGGAATGTTTGCCTTATCACAGGCAGCAGCCTGTACAACCCCAACATGGCTGCACTGCTGATAAAGGAACTCCGTATCTGAGCCTGAAAGTGTATACCTCTTGTCCATTCTTCTATCCACAGGAGGTATGGAATTGGGAGGCTTAAGAATTTTTTGTGTCTGTTTCCCAAAAGATTTGTGGAGGGGAATAGACAGTCTCCTGGACTGTGGGATGTCCATCATCTCTACATAGTCAGGCTCCTCCTGATCCTCCACTGCCTCCTCCACAGGAAGCTGGAGGGTGTCAGCCACCTTTCTGTAAAACATGAAGTGTGAAGGGGACTCAGAAAGCCTAGGAGGAGAAACACCTGAAGGTCTGTCTGGGGAGATGTCTGAGTCAATAGGCACATCCAGACTTTCACCATCACCATATTCATCTTCCAACTCTCCCTCCTCTTCAAACTCCAGTTCATAAAATTCTTCCAGGGTATAATCATGAACCGGGGGAGCCGACCGAGCTGAGCCCCTGCCAAAAGGTGCCGGATCAGTTGGAACCGGGCGAAGTGATTCCACAATACGAATCACTTTGGCTATTTCTTCGGCGATCGGAGTATGAGACTCTGGATCCGAACCGGTCGATTTGTCTTTGCGTTTGCTTTTTGTCGGAACCGATTCCTCAGAATCGGCTCTCCTTTTGCCTGAAGAAGTATCAGCCTGGTCAGAGGGCACTCCTTCTGGTTCGGTCGGAACCAAACCAGGCTGGCCATCCGGGTCAGCGGACTTCTCGGCCTCCCTTTCCCTCAGTCTACCTAATCTCTTTTCAAGGGTAAATTTGGGAAAATGTTTACAAATTTGGCAGTCTGAATCAAACCCCAGACAATCAACACAGGTGGTGTGGGGATCGGCCTTAGCAAAGACCTCCCCACACTCACTGCAGTGTTGAAACCCAGTGGGCCGTTTTTGGGGGTTCTCAGACATGGCCAACCTAACCAACTTACCTTTTTCAGCAAACCGCCAGGCAAGACTCTATTGTCCTGACCATGTCACCGGTCTTGGGAAAAAAACGTACTAAAACCCATTTTTTTTAGAACTGATACAGACCGGTAACCACACACTAAAGTAAAATACAAAATTTACCTGAATGATCGGTTTAGCCGAACAGATCCACACTTTTTACAAGTTCCACACAGAAAACAGTACAAAGCCTATCTAGTACTCACGGTACCACAGACAGAGACTTGAACCGACTACGCGGAAACTAAATTTCAGTAGAAAACGACCGAAAACCAACACTTCAACCGACTTCGAACCGAGCTGCAGGAGAAACCTCCGGAACGACTGTTCAGTGAAGCGGAGTAAAGAATCTGACGGTTGCAGTTCAAAATACAACAGGCACAGACATCAACTGAGCTTGAGATGAACATTCTATGCCCTGCATAGAAAAGTTAACCCATTCTTCTCTAGGGCAGTTTAAAGGCTGGGGCTAACTGCACTTGTCAGAATACAGCAAGACTTCATGTTGTTTGAACACCTTAAGTAAAAATCTCCTATTAGTTCTGAGGACCACCTTATCCCTATGGAATGAGATAAAGTCAGGCTCCACTGAGACAGCTTGCAACTCACTGATGCATCTGGCAGAGGTGATAGCTACCACGAATACAGCCTTCCAAATCAAGTACTTTACCTCTGCTGATGCCAAAGACTCAAAGGGTGGCTGCATCAGTTGAGCAATGCAGACATTAAGATCCCAAACAGGAATGGGATCTCTAAAGGAAGGGTTCATATGAAGGAGCCCCTTGAAAAACCTGCAGAATAGTGGATGAGATGCCAGTGAGGAGGGCTTTCCTATTGACAGGAAAGCAGAAACAGCTGACAGACGAACCTTGAGAGTAGCTGGTCTGAGACCTATTCTGTTAAGATGAACCATATAGTCAAGGACTGTGGACAGGTCAGCAGTGCTTGGAGAAATATGCTTACCTGAATGCCAAATGCTAAATCTCTTCCATTTGGAGTTGTAAGTTTTCCTAGTAGCAGGTTTCCTACAGGCCTTAAGAATATCCAGAACCCCTTGGGACAAATTCATACCAGCATATTCTAGCTCTTCAAGAGCCAGGCCCGGAGGCTGAGAGACTGAAGATTGGGGTACCAAATTCTCCTAAGAGGAAGTTCATAGTTTGTGACTCTTGGGGAGAACCAAAGGAGGATGAAGTAACAGTAATAGAGGATACCAAGGCTGTCTGGCCCAATCTGGAGCAATCAGGATCATGTTGCAAGATTGTGACCTTATCTTGACCAGAACTTTGAACAACAGGGGAAAGGGGGGAAATGCATACAAACATTTCCCCTTCCAATCCAACAGTAGAGCATCCAGGGGGACTGAGCCCAATACTGGGGGTCTGCAACAGAAAAGGGGAAGTTGGTGATTGTCTGGAGCTGCAGAGAGGTTTATCTGAGGAATGCCCCATTTCGAGAAAATCTTTTTCAAAACTACAGGATCCAGGGACCACTCGTGATGGCCCTCAGAAATCCTGCTCAAGGCATCTGCTATCAGGTTGTCTTTCCCTGGAATGTGAACTGCTACTAGAGTCATCCATAAGGAATAAGCCAGAGACCTCAATTTCATGGCTTCCGTGCACAAGGCCGTAGACAAAGTACCTCCCTGCGTGTTGATGTACCACATGGTGATGGTATTGTCTGTTCTGACCTGAACCACTTTGTTCTGAACTGACTGTGAGAAAGCTAGTAGAGCTAGGTACACTGCCCTGAGCTCCAGGAGACTGATGTGAAGCAGGAACTCCTGAGGAGACCATAACCCCTGAACTGTGAGGTCTTCCAGATGAGCACCCCAGCCTAGGAGAGAGGCATCTGTGGTCAGAATGACTGAATAAGACTGGGAGATGAAGGGGACTCCATGCCTGAGGTTGCTTTGATCCAACCACCACTGGAGAGCCTGGATCAAAGTCTGAGTCACTGGAACTAGCTTGGTCAGAGGATCCTTCTTCTGAGACCAATGAGCCCTTAAGTGGAACTGAATGTCCCTCATCTGAAATCTGACCTCTTGAACCAATGCAGTGGAGGCTGCCATGTGGCCCAAGAGCCGAAGAAAATGCCTTGCTGGCCGAGAGACCAGAGGGCAGAAGGAAGAAACCAATTCTGCCAGGGCCTTTACCCTTGTTAGGGGGAGAAAAGGCTTTGCCTGGACAGTATCTGCTCCTATGAAGGTCAGGAGCTGAACTGGTTCGAGAACTGATTTTTGAAGATTGAGGAGAAAGCCCAGAGAGGTAAGCAAGTGCTGAATGACTTGCAGGCTTGACCTGACTTGGTCTGGAGACTGCCCTACCATGCGCCAGTTGTCCAGATATGGGAATATGGCAATGCTCTGCCTTCTGAGAAATGCTATTATTGGTGCTAGGCATTTTGTAAACACCCTTGGAGCGGATGTTAGCCCGAAGGGCATTGCTCTCAACTGGTAGTGACCTGAGGGCAATTCAAACCTGAGGTACTTTCCGTGGGAGCATCTGATGGGAATGTGAAAGTAGGCATCCTTGAGATCCAGTGAGGCTAGCCAGTCTCCTGGTCTCAAAGAAGGAAGAATTAGTCCCAGAGTCACCATTTTGAACTTTGGCTTGAGCAGGTGTTTGTTTAGAAACCTTAAGTCTAGGATGGGTCGCCACTCCCCTGTCTTTTTTGGGGTAAGAAAGTACCTGAAGTACAGGCCTCTGGCCCAGTGAATAGGAGGAACTTTCTGTACTTAATTCAATTTGAAGTGCATGTTGCCATGTCTCTGTCTCTCTCCCCCTCCCCCCCACTCTCTCTATCCCATTTCTTCTCAGATGTGTAAGCAATGATCTCTCCCCTAAGGACCATTTTAAGAGCATCTCATAAGGTGGCCGAGGTTAGGTTGGGGTCGAGATTGTCCATGTGTATGCATGTGATGGCCTCCTCAACTAATGTTTTAAACTCAGGAATCTTAAGATGCATTAAGTTAAGCCTCCAATGGCTGGATCTATGCTGACTGTCAAGCACGAGAGTTGCGTATAGTGATCTGAGAGGAGCGCTGTCCCATGTTTCAGATCCTTGGCTGAATCTAAATTTTCTGCCATCGTAAAAATATAATCTATATGCAATGCCGAGCCTGTGTGTGGGGCACAGTGTGTATACTCCCTAGTTGTTGCGGAAAAGTGTCTCCATAGATCAACAAGGCCTAAGTGGGATAGGGTGCATTTTAGATATTTCTGGAAGGATGTGGTATGATGATGAGCTGTTATACCAATGGAGTCCAGCTCTGGGGACAGGGTGCTATTTAAATTGCACCCCCCCCCATTATTAGATATCCTTTCAGTACCGGGAGTAGCTTACTAAAGAAGTGTTGGGTGACAGCTTTACTGCAACCCAGTTGTAGGGTATACCGTGTACAGGGCGACCATGATTGAGCGCTTACAAAAAGGGCGACTCAATCATGGCAACCGAGTACAGGGCAACCTGGCAGGGTAGCAAGCAGATACTGGGGTGGGCAAGGTTGGGTGAACGGATGTATGCGCGTATACACATGCGAGGGGGGAAGGAAGGTATGTGGGAGGGGATGTGGCGGGCAGCTGTCAAGCTGGACCACTAGTGTGGTGGAGTGGGTGGGTGGTTGCTTGGGAGGTGCAGGGTTCAGATCCAGCATGTTTTGTTTTTTTTTGCTGGAGTGCCTTTATATTTTCCAGGTTTTTCACCCCCAACGACATGCACCCCCCTGGAGTTGAGAATCCATTAGTAGGGGGGTGCATAAAAAAAAAAAACACACCTGTAGGTCTCAGGTGCCCTTTTCATCCTTGCCGCTAGTGTGTATCACCGAAATTTATTTTCGGCAATGTACACTCTTCGTAATGGCAATCGGTGTTCCGCAATCGCTGTTATGACATGGAACCCGGTGACAGATATATGGAAACCAGGATTACTGGGTTATTGCAGAGTTGCCCGACAGCTGCTGCAAAACACCCTTCTGGGTCCATGACCTGTTCCTCAAGTGTAAAGGGTACACCACAGGGAATCAGGATTGCCACCCTCGTCTCTAACTTGATGCATGAGCTGAGGCAACCACTGTGTAATGACCCAGAAAAGAGAATTTTGCATATTCTGCATCTGAAAGATGTGTTTCCTGAAGCAGGACTGTCCGGGGCAGTCTCTCTTTAACTGATGCTGTAAGTGGTATTTCTTAACTGGGCTGCATATTACATTAATATTAAAGGAAACAACAGTGGAGGACATATCCATGAGGAAAGTCAAGTATCAAGGGTAAAACAAGAGAGATCGGGTCTCCCCTCATCCCTTGAAACAACTGAGTAATTTGACAAGACAGAAGAAGTAAAAAGTGACAGAAAATACAAGTATACTCAAGAAGAAAAATGGCACGTATCAGGCATTCTGTAAATCACCCTCTGACTTTGCTGAACATGTCAAACAGCAAATCCTAACAATAATATGAACTAAGAAAACAAAAACCAGTGCCAACAGGGCACATTTTTGAAACAATAATTGCAATAAAGTTCTCAAAAACCTGCTTTGCCTTCCAACAGCGAGGTCAAAGTATTAATGTAAAATGCTTCCTAAGCAGGGAGACGCATAGTCTCCTTCAGAGGGGTGGTTGGTGAATCCCCTAGGAGGTACTTCACAGCTTCTGCTGTGGGCACCTATAGCAGCAAGCTGCTACTAAGTAGGGAGGGGAGGCAGGAGTTACCTAGCCTTCACAAGACTCCTACTTGGCAATCAACTGGTACAAGAGGGTGTGTAACAAACCAAATGTTATGGGCCTAATCCCCATCCATTTATAGGCACATACAGGAAAGGAGTCCAGGGTGGGGGGGGATCTAGAGTCTTAGTGTCTAATTGCAATGTGACGTATAGGAGTAAGGACATCTGAGCATTGTTCCCCTGCCATGCTTGAGCGCTCTGCAAACGCATGTGCCGGGAGAACTGTAGCAACAGCTGGTACCGGTAGTCCTCAGTTCGCACTCAAGTGACTGAATCCATTAGGCAAAGTGAATGGGTCCCATAACTACTTTGGAGAAAGGGAGCAGTGATAGAAGGCTTCCCCATCCACAGATGCTGGTCATGTGTAAGTAGGGAGTAACTTATGAAATAAGGGTCCATTATGAGGGGTACTTCCCTCACTGAGAGGTTTCTGGACATTGGATAAGGGACTCTCACGTGCCAGCAAGGGTCGACCATAGCTCACTTTACAGTTGGGTGGTAGCATTTAACAAAAACCCTCATGGCCTCGTGGCATGGAGTCTAGGAATGCCTGTGCTTTACTTATACCTTTACAAAACAACATCAGTGGGATTTGATGGCAGTGATTACACTCACTAAACAACCCTGTATGTCGCCCCGAGTATACTCCCATGCAACAAAATAGAGACAATTCCTGGTTGCTATGAACAACCTGCTTATACAGCAGAAAGATAAAACATATATATACAGCATATATATATATATATATATATATATGTATACACCCCAAGCAAAAGGCTGAGTGCTGCAAATCTTTCTCTGAAATGAAAGTGTCCGCTGCCATTATAAGAAGGGGTCTTTTAGTCAATGAAGGATTTTTTGACTAATGAGAAAAGGATTAAGAGGGGCATGTCTACCCCCTTGATGTCACTAGTAATGCCAGTAAGAAGGAGAAACATAGAAACATAGACTTTGACGTCAGATAAGGACCATTTGGCCCTCCTAGTCTACCCATTTCCCTACCTACAGGGTAAGCCGCAGATCCTATTTAACCAAGAGCCTGTTTCTTTCCAACCCCCACAAAAATTGCTGTATGTCTGTCCCATGCGTTCTTGAATTCTCCCACAGTTTTAGACCCCACAACCTCCTCAGGTAGGCTGTTTCATGCATTCACCACCCTCTCTGTGAAAAAATACTGCCTCACATTGCCCCAGAGCCATCCCCCTTCTATCTTCAAATTGTGTCCCCTTGTTCTTGCATAACTCTTTTTCTGAAAGATGCTACCCTCTTGGACTTTGTTGATTCCACTGAGGTACTTAAAAGTTTCTATCATGTCCTCCCTCTCCCTCCTTTCCTCAAGGGGTATACATATTAAGCTCCTTTAGTCTCTCCTCGTATGGCTTCTCTTGCAGACCCTGCACCATTTTAGTTGCCCTCCTCTGGACTGCCTCCATCCTGTCTATGTCCCTGCGGAGATGGGGTCTCCAGAACTGGACACAGTACTCCAGATGGGGTCTCACCAACTGTCTGTACAGAGGGATAACAACTTCCTGTTTTCTACTGGTGATGCCTCTCCCTATACATCCCAGTATCCCCCCAGCCCTCCTTACTGCCTTCTCACATTGCTTGCTTACTTTAAGGTCTTTGATATGATTACCCCAAGGTCCCTTTCCATTTGTGCTGTTGTAACTACCCGCTCCCCCCATTGTGTAATCTTCCCCAGGCTTTTTGTTTCCCGGGTGCATTATTTTGCACTTCTTTGCATTGAATTCAAGCTGCCATACCTCTGACCATTCCTCCAACCTTGCCAAGTCCCTTTTCATTATTTACACGGCTCCTTGTGTATCAACACTATTGCAGATCTTTGTGTCATCTGCAAAGAGGCATACTTTTCCTTCCAGTCCCTCTGCAATGTCACTTATAAAGACATTAAAAAGGACTGGACCCAGTACTGAACCCTGCGGTACCCCACTTGTAACCCCTCTTTCTTCAGAGTGGACTCCATTTACAGTTACCTTCTGTGTCCTGTTGTGCAACCAATGTTTTACCCAGGCTACCACCTTGGGACCCACTCCCAGGCTGGTTAATTTGACTATTAATCTTTTGTGTGGGACTGTGTCAAATGCCTTACTAAAGTCTAGGCAGGCCATGTCCACAGCCCCTCCCCGGTCTACTACTATGGTCATCCAATCAAAGAAATCAATTAGATTTGTCTGACATGACCTTCCTGCTGTGAACCCATTCTGCCTTGGGTCCTGTGCCCCACTGGCCTCTAGGTATTCAACAAGTCTTTCCTTCAGAAGTGATTCCATCACTTTCCCTACCACAGAGGTCAAACTGACAGGTCTGTAGTTTCCTGCTTCTGTCTTGCTCCCACTTTTGTAAAGGGGTATCATATCCGCCTTCCTCCAGTCCTCAGGTACCACACCATCCTCCCATGATTTGTTAAATGGGTAGTCAGTGGTGTCACTAGTTCTCTCCTTAATTCTTTTAGAATTCTGGGGTGAATTCCATCAGGCCCCATTGCTGTGTCCACTTTCAGTTTTAGGAGTTTTTTCAGAACCCTTTTTTCTGTAAAAGGACTGGGATTGACCCCCCCCTTATCTAGAGTGCTTCTGTTAATTGGATTAGGCACCTCCCCCTCCTCCTCTTTTGTGAATACTGAGCAGACGTATTCGTTCAGTATCCCTGCTTTTTCACTGTCCCTCTCAGTCCACCCACCGTTCATTCTATTCAGCCTCACTATCCCTACCTTTGTCTTTCTACGCTCACTGATGTACCTATAAAAAGTTTTATCCCCCCTCTTAACCAAGCTGGCTATCTTTTCCTCAGTTTGGGACTTTGCTATTCTGACTACCCTCCCTGCTTCCTTCTGCCTTAACTGGTACAGTTCTCTGTCCTGCTCCTTCCATGTTTCCTTATAAATCCTAAATGCTATCTTTTTCTCCCTAACCTTCACCGTCACCTCTTTTGAGAACCATAGTGGCTTCTTCTTTCGTTTTGATTTATTTGCTTTACACAAAGGCTTATTGCCTCTGTGATGGCAGTTTTGATGTTTGCCCATTGTTGCTCCACCCCTCTTTCTAGCCTATTTGCTAGTGCTTTTCTAAGGCACTTTCCCATCTTGCCAAAGTCAGCCCTCCTGAAGTCCAGAACCCTCACTTTTGTATGGCTTGACTCTGTAGCTGAGTTTATCATGAACCACACTGTTTGGTGGCCACTTGTTCCCAGATGGCTACCCACTTCTAGATCAGAGATCCTCTCACCATCCCCATTTGAGAGTATGAGGTCTAAGATTGCTCCCTCACGAGTGGGTTCCAAAATTAGCTGTCTAAGGCATGCCACCTGAAGGGAATCAAGAATGGCCCTGCTTTTGGGTGTGGCTGCAGCCAAGGTGCTTCAGTTAACATCTGGTATATTCAGGTCCCCCATCAACAGTATCTCCCCTTTCTCTGCCATCCTCAGGATGCCTTTAATCATATCCTTGTCCATTCCCTCCCCCTAACATGGGGGTCTGTATACAACCCTTGTGCGGATTGTGGCGCCATTTCCAGTCTCTAAGGTGACCCATAGTGCCTCCTTTCCTCCCTGTTTACTCTTTTGTTCAGCTGTGTAACCCCCCTGCAAATGGGGGTTCCCAAAAGACTTCCAGGAGCTTGCTTGAATGCTCCAAGCCTGAATGGTGTTTGGCGTTTAAGCCATTTATCAGTGAGTGTTTTTAGAGCCTCTGGTACTGTCTCTTTAAGAGCTGTCTGCTTGCAGACATAATTCGTTTGTATGGGGGGACTGTGTGCTTCTCTGTTTGAGTACCACTCGAGCTGCTGCCAATTCACTCCATTTTGCAGTCACTAGGAGTGCAAAGGAACCTATCTGAAAGATGTAACTGTTTGCCAGAAATCATTTAGAGTAATAATGAAAATACAGTTTGTCTAACCTGCTTTCTTTGCAGTCAGAACTGTGTCTGCCTAGTTCCCCATTCTGGTTTTGAACTGCTGAACTGGACCAATCAGTGGGTAAGCTAGCTCTAAAATGGTGCCTTGGATGAATCAGAACTTGACTCATAATCTGAGCCAGCCACAAGAGGATTGTATGGCAGTGACTCTGGGAGATGTAGTTT
Organism: Neoceratodus forsteri; assembly: GCA_016271365.2. Lineage (NCBI taxonomy): Eukaryota > Metazoa > Chordata > Ceratodontiformes > Ceratodontidae > Neoceratodus > Neoceratodus forsteri. The sequence goes on along the minus strand of CM057458.1, from coordinate 1,398,135,554 downwards.
AGACTTGCGCCTTTTTGGACCAACAGCAGCAGTCTATTGTGAGTGACAGCCAATCCAGTCAAGAACTGGGAGGAACTCAAAGGAAGTGCCGGTTTTGTCTGTTGGAGTTTCAGTTTAGCTCTGGCAGTGAAGGGAAAGGAACCCTGTGCTCCTTCAGTGCACAGTTTTAGTCAAAAACATGTTAAGGTCCAGAGTTCGGTCTGCAGCTTGTGTAACTGCTTGTTAGGACTGAATCCGTCCTGTGAAGAGAATCAAAGGATATCTGAAGTAGAAACCAGGCTCACCCTGTAGAAGACTGGAGAAACTGCTGAATTGCACTCGGTCTGTCAGGAACTGAATCTGCTGTGTGTTCTCCCGGATATTGTGCAGTAATTGCGATCGGGAGAGAAGCAGCCTGCCTGTTTGCCATATAAATGTGTGAGGAGTCTTGTGGAGCTCAAGAGTAGCCCTGCTCACATTGAAGGACCCTATCTTGTTTGGAGGTCGTGAGTACTAATTCAGGTCGCTCCTGTTGAATTGCCACATTAAATCCAAATGGAATCACTGTACTGCTGACTGTTTAAACTAATTTTCTTTCTCTGTGGGAAAGGGCCCCACAGCTGCCACGGTTTGGACTAGCCACTAGGGCTTGGGTACCCAGGGACAGTAACTGGTAGGGATAGGCCTATGCACAGAGCCATAGAGTAGATGAGTAAAGTGATAAGCTAATTAACCTGATTTCCCCTGTCCTTGTTATATCCCCTAAATAAATCAAAGCTGCTTGTTTCAGCAAAGTTATACTGCCTGAGGTATTTGTCTATGTTAAAATATTGTACTGTGATTGTTGCACTGTATCTTGTTTTACAGGGGTCCCAGTGCCTGAACCAGTTCTGGGGTAAGTGTATACTGTGAAGGTAATTCTGATATACTGTGTGGGCCACTAGTGGGAAGAAAGGGGGTTGCAGTGTCCCAGAGGGCTGTGACCAAGTAAGTTTAACTATTGCAAACCCTGACCTCTGGGTGGAGGCACCACCATTGGATCCAGGCCCCTCAACCTGTTAGTGGCAAATCAGGCAGGGATAGTAGCCCCTGGGATAGCGCCATCTAGGGGTTACAGCTGCTTTTCTCCCTTCCCTTACATAGAGAGCTACTCCTCCCCCCCTTCTCCCCTCCTTGTGTCTCCTATAGGTTGTGTACCCTGGTATGTTAACATCCCAGTCATGGTTGTCTGGGTACCATGTTTCTGTGACTGCTACAATATCCAGGCATACCTCTTCCATCAAGGCCACCAGCTCAGGGAGCTTGTTGCCCAGACTACGGGCACTGGTACTCATTACCCTCCATTTCTTGATGGTCTTACCCCTTTTGCCCCATCCATGTCCTTATTGTGTTTGTCATCTTCTCCATTTACCCCAGCCCTTCTCCCTATCAACATCTCTATCTTGGTGTTTACCTCACCTACTACCCTGATCTTTTTTTGGGGGGAGGGCTAGGATTTCCCTGCTCCTTTCCAGTGCTTCCCCCCCTTGGCTGGTTGAAATGCTTGCCAATGAAGCATTTAAACCTATCACCTAGGATCCTGGTTCCCCTCCTGGACAGATGCAGACCATCACACCAGTACAGGCCTGCATCCCTCCAGGTGGACTCCCAGTCCCCAATGAAGCCAAATCCCTGAGCTCTGCACCAGTTTTTCAACCACTGATTGAATTCCATGGTGTGGAGCACCCTATGCTATATAACCATGCCATAGACAGGCAGCACCTCTGAGGTTACCGTGTGTGCTACTTGTCTAAGGCCCCTCCCCAACTCCACAAACTCTTCCTGCACTGCTCTGATCCCTTTCTTAGCCAGGTCATTTGTCCCTAGGTGGACAGTGACATCCAGCTCCCTCCCCTGTGCAGCTGCTCCGGCGATCCTAAGGATTCGCTCCTTATCCCTACAAGTCTTGGTGCCAGGCAGGCACCTTACCTCCCTCTCCCCTTCCTCCCCTAGTTCTACCTTCCTAACAATGGAATCCCCCACCAGGAGTTGTTTCCTTCCTCTGCGGGGTCCCATACCATCTTCCTGTGGGTCTCCTTTGTGGAGGTTCCCAGCATCCTTCTTCGTCACCACTGTGGGTGCCTCCATAGAGGAACCACACTTTGCCAGAACGGCGTATGAACTGTGGAGAGGCACAACAGAATGTTTCATCATTCAGGAGGGGACATCATGACCTGCAGCTTTTTATTATTTTTTATTGCCAGGGCCTTCCAAAAACAATCTGGGAATCAGTCACCGGTGGACAGCAAAGCTTCACTATTCAGAAAAAGTCTACAGTATCTGCTTGTATTTAAACATACTACTGGACTAGAACATGTCTAGCATATAGTCACATTCAGATAAAGGCTGGATTTAGATGGTCTGAGACAGCCATACATTATGCTAGCCCTAAAGGGGGGACAAATTTATCTAGAGACATATTAGTGCAAAGAAACTGCTGGGACTGTTATGACAGCTTTCTTATAATGAGGGGGAAGCCCAAAAAGCTTTCTCAGTGGGCTGCATTAACGAGATTTTAGTGCCAAGGCTGCAGCTTTTAGCTTTTATTTTATTTATTTGAGAATTCGGAAAGTACCTTTGAGTCAAGGACTCATTTACAAAGGTTCCACATCACAGGGAGGTACAAACAACAATACAGAGAATTGTTACAAAGAAGAATACAATAAAAGCTAACAGTCATCGCTTACAGCGCTAAATATGGTTCAAGCTGGACAACAGTATTGACTACTTAGAAATGGCTACAAGTAACATTCATGTTGGCAGTCCAGGATGGGGGGGGGGCCGGCCGTTGTTGAGTGAGGAGGGTGACGAGAGGGATTAATGAGTCATAGAGGCTGGAGAACTGGAGATGGTCCCTGAGGTAGGTTTTGAAGGAGCCAATTCTGAGTTTGCTTGCGACAGCACATGGCAAATCATTCATCCACGCTGGTGCCTTGTAGCTGAAAGATCTTTGAAACTGGGAGGCACAACAATGGGGAACTGTTAGCAGCTGCTTGCCAGAGCTACGTGTAACCCCCCTGCAAATGGGGGTTCCCAAAAGTCTTCCAGGAGCTTGCCTGAATGCTCCAAGTCTGGGCAGTGTTCGGCGTCTGAGCTGTTTAAATGTGGTTCCAAGTGAGTGCTATTTGAGACTCCACGTACTGTCTCTTTAACAGCTGTCTGCTTGCAGACTTAATTAGTTTGCATGGGGGGACTGTGTGTTCTAATGCCCGAATCCCGCCTGGACTGCTGACAATTCGCTCCGTTTCTGCCACTGTTACATCTGCAGAGGGAGCCTTGTTGAAAGATATAACTGTTTGACAGAAATCATTCAGAGTGACGGAGAAAATGTAGTTTGTCTAACCTGTCTTCATTTTAGTACGAACTGTTTCAGTGTAGCTCTTTCATTCTGGTTCTGAATAGCTGACTTGGACCAATCAGGATGATGGGGAGACCCTAAAATGGAGCCTATGGATGAATCGGAACTCGGACTCTAAATTTTGAGCCAGACACAAGGGGATTGTATGAGCAGTGACTCTGGGAAATGTAGTTTTAACCTTGGCGCCTTTCTCCACTAACAGAGGGAGTCTTATTGTGAGTGACAGCCGAACCAGCAAACAGAATGGTGTGGAGCTAAAGGAAATGCCCTGCTCTGTGAGTGGAAAGATTAGATCAGTAGTGACTGTGAAGAGAGAAGGAGTTCTGTGCTTCTACGGTGTATAGTTTCATGGGGGAAGCACATGTGAGGCCCTGAGTTTCGGTCTGCAGCCTTTGTGAGTGCCAGTTTGGACTGAATACGAGTTGTGAGGAGAAAGAAGCACTAGAAGAGTGGAAACCTGGCTCACCCTGTAGAAGACCAGAGAAATTGCTGAATCGCACTCAGTCTGTCAGGAACTGAAGCTGCTGTGTGTGCTCCCGGGTATTTTGCAGTAAGTGCGATTGGGATCAAGGAGCAGCCTGCCTGGTATAGTACTTTCCTTTTACATATGAATGTGCGTAGTGCTTGTGGTGAATCACTATTTCCAATCCCCTGTGCTCTGTGTTGAAGCTAGAAGCAAACCCCAGCTTGTCTCAGACTAAATCCGTTTGCTATTAACTGCAGTGGGGTCCAGTCACAAGGACCTTGTCTCCATGCCCTGTTGTTTCTGACAATCCAGAGAACATCCACCATCCGGTTCTCAGTTTGGGTACTGTGAGTACAAATCAGGGTATTCCCCTGCAGCCTGTTTTCAATCACAAGTGTGTCATCTAATTCCTGTTGTTTCACTGTTTCATGAACTGAGCCATCCGGCTCTGGATTACAACTGGGTGTTGTGCATATATTTTCTTCTACAGGGCCCCATCCACCTGCACCTGCCAGCCAACTCTGGGCAACGGACCTGGTTAGCTCCCCCCCCCCCAACCTGGGTGCCCAGAGTGTGACTTCAGACCCTGGTATGTGAGCAAAGAACTGTGATTCAATGCCACCAATTAAACTGATTTCCCCCTCCCGTGTTACTGTCCCCTAAATAAATCAGATTTGTTGTTGTTATACCATATACTGTCTGTGGTGGTGGTACTTATGGAAACAGTATTGTATTTCGCTGTGCATGTTGTTTAACCTTATTTTACAGGGGGTCCTCAGAGACATGCTGCAGAGTCAGTCTCGAGGGTAAGTGGTGCTTTATGAGTGAACACTGTGTATAGGTGGGGTATTGGGGCTGTAACTCCTGTGTACTGTGTGAGCCACTAGAGGGAACCAAAGGGGGTCACGGTGTCCCAGAGGGCTGTGATCAAGCTAGTCTAACCCCTACAAACCCTGACCTCTGGGTGGAGGCACATGCCATAGAACCTAGGCCCCTCAACCTGTCAGTAGTCAAGCAGGCAGGGGTAGTAGCCCTTGGGATAGTGCCACCTGGGGGTTACATCTTGAAGGCTCACCGCTGGGATTTTGTGTCCTCTAGTGGCCACATTTACAAACCACTGTTAAAAAAAATAAATAGGTACCCTGACAGAAGTGGCTGTGCACCGGTTGGTGGAGTGGTGTACTGGGGAGAAGATCAACCCCAAAATGCTATGCTTATCCTGGACATCCCCCTGAGTATCAATACGGACACTGTACAGGGAGTACTTTCCAAGGTGGAAGGTTTACAAAACCCTGTGGTGGTGGGTCGACATGCTGATTTGCTCACCCACACTTTCATGGTCCTAGTAGAGTACAAGGACCCCACAGATAGCTCCAAAGTGCCACAGACTATTACCCCAGAGGGAGCCCTCACTGCCTGGAAAGTGATAACTAAGGACAGTAAAGACCCGGGGGGAATGACACCCCCACTATCTGAAACTTTTGAGGAGAAATTTGCTAAATTGTTGCTGGTGGAGGGGAAAACAGTGGAGGATTTAAAGAAACTATTATTGCCACCTGGGGGCGTCCCTCCCCCAACACTCTCTCCCCCTCCAGCACCCGTTATTGCCCCTCCTTCTGTGCCAGTGCTAGCCCCTATGTTTGTACCTGCCATCAGTCATGACTCTTACTGCAAGCTCAAAGTATCCTCTGGCATCTGCCCTACTCCAAATGGGGAGGTTGATCTGGAAACCTGGATAGACTCTGCTACCCTTACGGTACAAGACTGGCAACACACCGAGGCAGAAAAAAGGGCTCGCCTGGGGGAGAGCCTCCAGGGACCCACCCAACGTACTTTTCACTCCCCGAGGGTCTCTGACCCTGACGCCAAAGCCCAAGAGTACCTAACTGCCCTTGAAAATGTGTTTGGGGGCACCACTAGTGTTGAGGCCTTGAAATGGAAGCTTAAAGATGTCATACAACAGCCAGGGGAATTGTTATCTGCCTATATTGATCGATTAGGGGGAATCTTGCAAACCATTTTTCAAAAGGGGGGTTGGAACTCTAGTGAAGTGGACCGGGTAAGACTGGATCATATACTCTGCTCTGCCTGGCAGTCTACCTGGGCGTTGCTCAAATTGCAACTGCATCAAAGGAAATCTAGTCCCTTGCCTTTACCTGTGTTGATGAAGGAGGTACAAGAAGTTGAGAGGAGGAGGAAGGTTTTTTAGAGCCCTGTGCAGTCGTAGCTGCTACATCCCCTGCTCCAGGTGCGGGGTCAGACGCTGATGGTCTGGAATCACCAAAATCACATGACAGAACCCGAGACCCAAATGTCAGCCAAGCGGGGCCCAGCCAGAGAGGGATGGCTACCGATGTTCTGCCATGGGATGAACTGCTGAGGGAGTTCAGGGAAGTAATAAATAGCCTCTTTATGAAGGTCCCTCCTACGAGTATAGGCTCCAACTCTAACTTGACAGCATCTGCTATGGGGTGGGGATGCCCCCCAGACATCTCCTGCTGACAGCAACTCAAAGCTTGATATCTTGACTATGGAAGTGGGGGAACTGAAGAGAATTCTCCAAATGTCCAAGTCACCACTGGCTGAGGTGGCACCAAGGTTTTCTATTGATAGTACCAGAGCCGCAGACCCCAAGGAGATGCCTCGGTCACCCCAAACTTCAGCAGACATATTTTGCCATAATTGTGGGAAGGATGGGCACATGAAGAGGGAATGCTGGTCTCAGAAAGACTTAGAGAGAGTGGTGAGCTGACTACAAAGAGAGCTTTGGAGCACAAAACAGTGGTTAAGAGGTGCACGAAATGACCGCAGTGAAGGTCCCAAAAATACTAGCTCACGTCCTTCTGTGGCTAGATCATCTATCCCGGCCCTTGCTACCGCCTCTCCAGACTGGTCCAGAATAGTGGGCCCTTCAATGGAAGCTACAGTAAAAGTGAATGGTGTGCCCACCAGAGCTGTGTTAGACAGTGGCTCCCAAGTAACAATTATGTTCCAGGATTGGTATCAGAAGCATTTGTCAGACGTACCCTTACAACCATTGGAAGGACTGCATGTATGGGGGTTAAGTGAGAAGGCCTATCCCTACTCCGGGTATATCCAAATTTGGCTATCTTTCCCTACCTCCACGGCTGGAGTGGCAGAGCAAGTAGAGACCCTGGCCTTAGTGTGTCCTCCTACTGGACTGTATGATGGGATTTCTCTACTAATTGGGACAAATGCACATATGATTGGACAATTGGCACAGTTGTGTTATGAGAAACAGGGGTCAAGAACTGGTAGAGCTTTGAGAATTCTGGCCTTGATCAAGAAGGCCTATGAGGCACAGAGAGATGCTGAAGGAGTGGACTCAGAGGAACCAGCTGGAATTGTCTGGAAGAAGGATCCGGAATCTCTGATCCTGGCGCCAAATGCCCAGTGTACCTTACAGGGGGAAGTCTGTATCAGAAAGGATGTCAAGAATAAAATCCTTATGCTGGAGTGAGCTGTAGATTGAGCAGGTATGGGTGAGATGGTCCCGACCCAGGACAAGGCAAGGGACACACAAAGTCTGCTGAGGGCCAAGGTGGTGGCCGCACTGTATATAAGTATGCCATAATCCAGAAGGGAGAGAACCGAGGATGAGACAGCTAGTTTGAGGGCCTCGGGAGTAAGGAAGTGCCTGAAGTGATAAAGAATGCCAAGCCATACATTGAGGGCAGTGGACAGGTCATGGATATGTTGTTGGAAGTTAGGAGCTGGGTCAAGGGTGATTCCCAGATATCTGAAGGAGTCCACTTGCTCCAATGGGGACTGGGTGTTTGTGAGAACTTGGGGGCATAGCTCCTTACAGGGGTTCTGTGGGTGCGAGAAAAACATGAGCTTAGTCTTCTTCTAATTAAGTGTAAGGTGCTATGTGGAGAACCATTTTCCTGCTTCACTGAAAGAGGACTGGAGGGATAAGTGGAGCTTGGTGGGGTTTGAATTAGATGAGTAGAGGACAGCATCATCCGCATAGAGTTGTATGTTGCCTGAGCAGGAAGAGGGGAGGGCGTTAAGATAGAGGCTGAAGAATAAGGGACTGAGGATGGACCCCTGCGGCACCCCAGAGCAGACTGGGAGCCTGTTGGACAGAGTGGCCCCAATTTTGACCTGTTGAGACCGGTCTGACAAACAGTCAGTGAACCAGCCCAGGCGTCCCGGGAGAAGGCAATGCTACAGAGAGTGGACAGTAAGAGACAGTGGTTTACAGTATTGAACGCTTTGGAGAGGTCTAAAACGATGGCGCCAGTTACTTGACCTCTGTCTAAGGCAGTGTGGATGTGTGTGGTGAACTCCAAGAGGGCTGTGGTGGTATTATGGCCTTTGCAGAAGCCATTCTTCTGCTTACAAAGAAGGTCATGCTTGTTTAAATGGTCAGTGAGTTGATCAGAGACAATGCGCTCCAATGCCTTAAATGGGGGGGGGACAGAGATAGGGCGGTAGTTATCAGTGGAGGTGCAATCCCCGCTCTTGAAGATGGGGATAATGGAGGCAGATTTCCAACGTACAGGGAATTTCCCTTGACAGAGGGAGCGGTTGAGAATGTGGGTGAGGGGGTTGAGAACCTCCTGTAGTACGAGTCGGAAGAGTTTCATGTCTAGGGAGTCGCTGGTATAACAAGAGTTGCTAAGGGCTTTTTTTAGGTAAGGCTCAGCAGCTTTGGGGTGATGCAGCATGATAAAAGGGGGGCATTAGGGGCTAGGGAGGGGCAGACTTAGGGGTCAAAAAAGTTTGGGGAGGACAAGGCTGAGGTTAGTAAAGGTGCAGTTAAAGGCATTGGTTATGCGAGAGGGGTCAGAGTTTAGGCACCCACTGACTGTGATCTGATTTGGGGGGGGGGGAGGTTGGGTCTTTGCCACAGATTTCCTTGATGTTGTTCCAGAATTTGCGCCCTGAGCCCCAGGCTGAAATTAGGGAGGATTTATAATATTCTGCTTTAGCTTATCATAAGCTCCATGTGCATTTGTTCCGGGCCTTTCTATACCTTTGCCTATCAGGTGGGCATCCCGTCGAACCTACCGGGTCATAATTTGCACACTTAATAGCGTATGACATTATGGCTAACCTGATACAGCACAGCACTAGTGAGTGAATGGTGCAATACAGTGTATACTGCTGTATGCGGTACTGCACCATTCCCACTTTCCCAGGCAGAGGATATGACCTCTGCTGGGAGTGGGTTCCGCCGACCAGCTGCTGTGGCTCAAAGGACTGAGCAACAGCAGCAGGGAACCCAGGCAGTGCTTCTGGGACCAAGTTTGATTCCCGGTCCCAGAAATACAGGTTACTCACCTGTAACAGGAGTTATAGGAATGGTATATGTTGTTCATCCACACTGTCTGGCAGGTTCCTTGCCGTTTTAAATCTTGCCGGAAGGTCTTCAAGCTGGCTCCTCCCACCCACCCAGGTGGTAAAACTCTCGGCTCCGCCCCATGACACCAGATCTAGCTCGCTGGAAGCCAGGTTGTGCGTCGCAGGCCGGGGAGGTCAGTGGTAGGATGAACAACATACCATTCCTAGAACTCCTGTTACAGGTGAGTAACCTAGTCCTAGGGACATGGATATGTTGTTCATCCACACTGCCTGGCAGACTCCTAGCAGTTCTCCGGGAGGAAGGAGGAAAGGCGCACACCCCCTACTTGGGAAATAAAGACTGGAGAACCGAGGCCCCAGAACCAGCATCCCGGCGTGACTCAAGGTCGATGTAGCAGTGGGTGATGATGGTGTGTGCTGACTTCCAGGTAGCAGCCCTGCAGATTTCCTGGATAGGGACGTCCCTGGAAGCAGCCACCGATGCAACGGTATGGCGGGTAGAATGAGCTCTTATCCCTCTGGGAGGCTCCATGCCCGCCAACCTATAGCAGAGATCTATGCAGGAGGTGACCCACCTGCCTATCGTCCGCTTGGCTGCAGGTCTGCCAGGTGCGGCTTCAGCATAGGTGACAAACAGCTGGCGAACCTCTCCTCGGACCTCAGCCGTCCGCTCCTTACAATAAGTGAGCGCTCTTCTTGGGTCCAAAGTATGGAGCCTATATTCGGCCTCCCAGGTGTGATTGGGGTAGAACACCGGCAGAGTCAACACCTGGTTAAGGTGAAACTCTAACACCACTTTCGGAAGGAATTTCGGGTGGGGACGCAGGACAACCTTGTCCCTGTGGAAGACCAGATAAGGAGACTCGATGGAAAGCACCTGGAGCTCTCCCATCCTTCTGGCTGACGTGATAGCCACCAAGAAGGTGGTCTCTCACGACAGGTGAGAGATGTCACACCTGTGCATTGGTTCGAATGGCCTGCCCATGAGCTTAGCCAATACCAGTAGTAGATCCCACGGAGGTGGAGGTTCTTGCACCGGAGGGGATATGTGATCAAGGCCTTTGAAAAAGTGCCCAACCACCTTCTCCTGCGCCACCGACTGCTTCCCGGCCCGCGCCCGGTAAGCAGAGATGGCTGCCAGGTGCACCTTAAGGGCCGTCGACCGAAGCCCTTGCTGAGAAAGGGACCACAGGTAGTCCAGAATGCTTGCCAAGGAACAGGAGGAAGGGTCCAGGCCCTTGCCCTGACACCAAATGGAGAATCTCTTCTATATGAAGGCATAGCATTTTCTGGTCGACTCCTTACGGGACGCCTCAACAACGTTGAGGACCTCGTCGGAAAGACCCAAGGCCTGGAACTCTAGCTGCTCAGGAACCAGGCCATCAGGTGCAGGGATTGAAGATCCGGATGCAATACCTTCCCCTGATTGACTGAGATCAGGTCCGGGCGGGCTGGAAGCTGCCTCAGGAGCCTGGAGCTGAGACTGAGGAGATCTGGACACCAGAACTGGCGGGGCCAGTCTGGGGCTAACAGAGTCACCTGTGCCTTGTCCCTCCTCGCCTTGAGAAGCACCTTGTGGATCAAGGGAAATGGGGGAAAGGCGTAGAAGAGGCCGGGGGTCCACGGCCTCGAGAAGGCATCCCTCTGCAGCGAGCCCTGCTGAGGGGGGTGGGCATGAAACAGTCTCAGCTTCGCATTCTCCCTGGAGGCAAACAGGTCCGCCTGAGGCCTGCTCCAGTGGGAGAACAGATCTTGTGCTACCTCTGGCAGGAGAGACAACTCATGGGACGCAGCACTTATCCGGCTTAGGGCATTGGCCAGGGTGTTGGAGGCTCCTGTCATGTGAATGGTGAGGAGATCCACCTCCAAGCTGCGCACAGGTGACCAAATTCGGAGAGCTTCCCTGCACAGAGGCATGGAGTGCGTCCCGCCCTGGTGGTTTAGGTAATACATGGTCGTGGTATTGTCCATCTGGACCTGAACCACTTGACCCCGCAGAAACGGAGTGAAGGCGGTGAGGGCTAGACGAACCACTCGAAGCTTCAGCAGGTTGATGTGGCATCGGGACTCCCGAGGGGACCAGAGGCCATGCGCGCTGTGCTCCCCCAGATAGGCACTCCAACCCATCAGAGAGGCACTGGTCGATAGAGAGACCGTCGGCTCGGGGCCGACAAACGGGATGCCCTCCTGCAGATGTGCTGGAATGGTCCACCACTGGAGAGCATTCCACATCCTCTGGGTCACTGTCACTAGCTGATTCAGCGGATCGAAGTGCTGTGACCATTGGCTGGCCAGTCCTCATTGAAGGGGACGCATATACCAGCGGGCCCAACGGACCACGCTGGTGCAGGCCGCCATGAGGCCCAGGAGGCGCAGGAAGTCACGGGCAGGGCGCGACTGCCCAACCTGAAATGACTGGGCAAAGGAGGAAAGAACCTTGGCCCTGTCCGCCAGGAGCCGTGCTCTGGCTCGTAGAAAGTCGAGCTCTGGCCCGATGAATTGTATCACCTGCTTTGGCACGAGTTCCGACTTGGCCTCGTCGATGAGGAGGCCAACCTGAGAGCAAACCTGGAGGGCCAGATCTCTGGACCACTCCACCTCTGCTCTGGAGGGGGCTGTAATCAGCCAGTCGTCCAGGTAGGGGTACACCCGGACCCTTCGGCGCCGCAGGAATGCTGTCACCACTGTCATGCATTTGGTGAAGACCCTGGGAGCTAGGGAAAGGCCGAAGGGCATGGCCCGGAACTCGTAAAGGGATCCCTCCGCTCTGAAGCGGAGGAATCTCTGGTGGGACGGACAGATTGGGACGTGAAAGAACGCCTCCTGAAGGTCCAGGGAACAGAACCACACGCCTCATTCCAAGGATGGGATTATCTGAACCAGAGTGACCATCCTGAAGGTCCGAGACCTTAGGAACCTGTTCAGGTCGTGTAGGTCGAGAATGGGGTGCTAGCCCCCCATCCATTTTGGGACCACGAAGTACCTGGACACAAACCCAGGGTCTGAAGGAGGATCTGCCACCTTCCTGATCACCTCATTTTCGAGGAGCAGGGCAATATTGGCTCGGCGGGCTGACAGAGAGGCTGCAGACCCCGTGGCCCCCCAAGGAGCGACGGCTCGGAAGGGTGAGGCCTGCTCGAACTCCAGAGGCAGACTCTTTAATACCACCTCCAATACCCAGCGGTCCGTGGTGATAGTGGACCAATCGGAAAGGAAGTGGCGGAGCCATCCCCCCCACGGGGAGGAACCCAGGTGGGAGTGACAAGACTGGGGGCAACACCCCTCAACCTGTCACTGGGCAGGCTTGGAGGAGGGACCGGCTGAGGGACATCCTGGGCCTTTACCTCCCTGCTTCCTATTGGAGGAAGCCGCGGGCTTGGGTTTGGCATGCCAAGCGCAAGCCTGCTGACCCTGGTGCTGTTGGACCGGGCATGCCGCAGGCGCAGAAGAGCGAAAGGACTTGTGCTGCTGCTGTCAGCGGCTTTTGTCCTTCTGGGCGGAGGTGACCGAGTCCAGAGTGGCACTGGACTTTTTGATCCGCTGGAGGTGACCTTCCACTCCAGGGGCGAAGAGGTCGGTCCCCAGGAAGGGGACATCCGCCAATTTGTGCTGGGTATCTGCCATGAAGGTGGATATCCTCAGCCATGCTCTGTGGCGCATGGCCACCGCGGCCGCAACCGATCTGGCACAGAAGTCTCCTATGTCCAGAGCCATTTGGAGCTGCTGCTTAGCCACTGCCTTACCCTGGTCCTGCAACTGCCGGACCGTGGTCTGCAGGTCGGTTGGGACATGAGGGATCACCTCATCCAGGGAGCCCATGAGGGCGTGGGAGAAGTGTGCCATCAGCACGGCCGAGCTGGCCTGGCAGAGGCCAAAGGAGGACGCAGCATACACCTTGCAGCTGGCGTAGTCCAGCTTTTTTAGACTCCTTGTCGGGGGGGCTTGTCCACTTTCCTAGCATTCCCGGAACGCCGGAAAACGCTGTTGGTGACCAACCCCTCGGCAGAGGGGTGTTCCGAAAACCCGGGCAAAGAGCCGGTAGGGACCGCATACTTCCTGTCCATCCTGGCCGAAAGTGCAGGGCAGGAAGCAGGCCGCTGCCAAAGCTCCAAGGCTGGGTCAGCAATGGCTTCAGCCACCGGAAAGGCCTCCGTGAGGGAATCCCCTTGGTCCAGTATCTCTGTCAGGGATTACTTGGCCCGTTTGGATATGGGCTCGAGCTTCATCCTGGTGGACTCCGAGATGAGCTGAAGCAAATCCATGAAGGACGATGGACTTTCATCCAACGACTGGCCCCCGGAGGACTCCAGGTCAACAGGCCTGGAGAACAGGGAGGAGTCGTCGTCGGACTCGGAGGAGTCCGCGAAGAGCTGCCTGGGGCCTGAGCCACCCTCCACCTGCCGAGGACGGTCCGGAGTGAGGGTGACCGACAACCTGTGGGGCAGGCCTTGACCCAACCGAGAGTCCTTGGTCGGCGCCCCCAATTTCGGTTCAAATTTTGGCCGAACAACCAGCCCAGGCTTGGGCACCTTGGCTACAGCGAGGGCTTGTTTCGGCTGCTCGGGTGACAGCCACTTGATGGCCGGGGAAGGCGACGGCATCGGCCTGTTCCCGGACAGAAGTAACTGCTGCCACATCAGGACCTCGTAACGTCGACGCAATTTGCGCCAAAGCCTCTCCTCTTCTGAGGAGGAAGACAAGGACGAGCAGCCGCTTACCTCGGTACCAAGACCGAGACCGCCGATGTCGGTGGGATCGGCTGGACCGAGATGAAGTCCGAGACTGAGATCCTCGGTGTTTCCAAGGATGGGTTTGGGAAGGAGCGGGGGACACCCGCTCTTCCCTCGGCTCGGAAGCCTTAATCGGGGACTGCTGCACCGAAGGCACAGGCAGATCCTCAGTCTCCACTGGGGGAACCGGTGAAAAAGGGTTGTCAGCCTCACCAGTTGATAGCCTGGTCTGACGGGTCGAAAGATCTCGACCACGCCGATGGGTGTCCCAGCCGGCTGGCCTGACGGGATGTTGGTGAAGCCATGTCTTACCCGCAACCTCGACTCAAGCTCGACATTTGGCTGTCCGGGAAGGAGACCTCCCAGTACCACGCAGCGTCGGCGATGGGACTTACCCTTTGAGTCCTTCTTTTTGGACCGAGAGGAATGCCCCGATGGCCCCTCTCTCTTCGTGGAAAGGGACTGGCACAGCTCCTTGAACGAAGCTGAATACGTGGTACCCAGAGAGAGCGGGATAAATGCCGCGACCAAGGAAGAGGAAGATCCAGCCTGGGCCGCCTCCTCCTGAAGGGCGATCATCTGCTCGAGTTGCTCAGCTGAGCCAGCTGCTGTGGTAACCGCCCAATGGGCCTCCTTCGACTTGACAGGCAGGTAGCACTTCTCGGGGCGCCCAAGCTGTAACCGGGCAGTGCGGTCCTCCAGAACGCTGGTCAAAAGAAAGCATGACTCGAGGCTCATGGTCGGGTTCTAGGGCCGAGGCAGTAGATGCACGTGGAGTGGGTCTGTCCTGGACATCTTCTGCCAACAAGGGCACCCCCGAAATCTGGGAGTCAATTTGTCCATTGCAGCTGCGAGGGAGAAAGATGACCGAAGTCTTGAAATTTTTAAAATGAGTTTTGGGCCAACCGACGAATTAGGATCCAGTCTATCATGCAGAGCATTAAGGAGGGAACCTGAGCTTCCAAGCGGTAAGGAAGATCTGGCGTCATGGGGCGGAGCCGAGAGTTTTACCACCCGGGTGGGTTGGAGGAGCCAGCTTGAAGACCTTCCAGCAAGATTTAAAGCGGCAAGGAACCTGTCAGACAGTGTGGATGAACAACATATCCATGTCCCTAGAAATTGTATTATTTTTTCATCTTTGTGCGCTCCAATCTGAACCCCCGGAGTTCAGAATCTATGGGGGGTTCGGGGGGCTTGACCCCGTGCCCTCGTCTCACTGGAGAGATGTCATAGCGAGTCCGGGATCCACATGAAACATAGAAATTGACGGCAGATAAGGACCGCTTGGTCCACCTAGTCTGCCCATTTCCCTACCGATGGATAAGCTGCAGATTCTAGTTAATCAACAGGTTACTTCCTCCTACCCCCCACTAGAATTGGCTTATGTCAGTCCCATGCATTCTTGAATTATCCCACTGTTCCTGACTCCACAACCTCCTCAGGAAGGCTGTTCCATGCATCCACAACCCTCTCTGTGAAAAAATACTTTCTAACATTACCCCTGAGCCGTCCCCCCCATCTTCAAATTGTGCCCCCTTGTTCTTGCACATCTCTTCTTCTGAAAGATACTACCCTTTGTACTTGTTAACTCCCTTGAGATACTTGAAAGTTTCTATCATGTCCCCCACCTTCCTTTCCTCAAGGGTATACATATTAAGCTGCTTTAGTCTCTCTCAGGTGTCTTCGGTGCAGACCTCTGCACCATTTTGGTTGCCTCCTCTGAACAGCCTCCACTCTGTCTATATCTTTGCGGAGATGGGATCTCCAGAATTGCATGCAGTATTCCAGATGGGGTCTCACTAACTGTCTGTACAGAGGGATAACAACTTCCTGTTTTCTACTGTTGCTGCCTCTCCCTATCCTTCCCAGTATCCCGCCAGCCCTCCTTACTGCCTTCTCACATTGCTTGCCCACCTTTAGGTCATCTGATATAATTACTCCTAGGTCTCTTTCGATTTTTGTTGTTGTTATTAACTCACCCCCCATTATGTACTCTTCCCCTTGGTTTTTGTTTCCCAGATGCATTACCTTGCACTTCTTTGCATTGAATCTGAGCTGCCAAATATTTGACCATTCCTCCAACCTTGCCAAGTCCCTTTTCATTCTTTCCACCTCACCTTGTGTATCAACCCTGTTGCACATCTTTGTGTCATCTGCAAAGAGACATACCTTTCCTTTCAGGTGCTCTCCAATGTCACTGATAAAGACATTAAAGAGGACTGGTCCCAGACCCAACCCTGCGGTACTCCGCTAGTTACCTCTTTTCACTGTGAACTGCTACTATTACCCTTTGCATCCTGCTGTCCAGCCAGTTTTTTATCCAGGCTACCACCTTGGGACCCACTCCAAGGTTAGCTAACTTGTATATTAATCTTTTGTGTGAGACTGTGTCAAATGCCTTGCTAAAATCTAGGCAGGCCATATCCACAGACCCTCCCTGGTCTACTACTTTGGTCACCCAGTCAAAGTAATCTATTAGGATCGTCTGACATGATCTTCCTGCTGTGAAACCATGCTGCCTTGGGTCTTGTGCCCCACCGGCCTCTAGGTACTCAACAATTATTTCCTTCAGAAGCGATTCCATCATTTTCCCTACCACTGAAGTCAAACTAACTGGTCTGTAGTTTCCTGCCTCTGCCCTGCTCCCACTTTTGTGAAGTGGAATCACATTTGCCCTCCTCCAGTCCTCAGGTACCACCCCATCCTCCCATGATTTGTTAAACAGAGTAGTCAGTGGTGTTATTAGTTCTACCCTTTAGTTCTTTTAGAATTCTTGGGTGAATCCATCAGGCCCCATTGCTTTGTCCACCCTCAG
The DNA here is from genome assembly GCA_016271365.2 of Neoceratodus forsteri. NCBI lineage: Eukaryota > Metazoa > Chordata > Ceratodontiformes > Ceratodontidae > Neoceratodus > Neoceratodus forsteri. The sequence continues at coordinate 1,398,118,836 of CM057458.1, read as the reverse complement.
TTTCAAGAGTTCTTTCAAAACCCTTTCTTCTGTGAATGGACAGGCATCAATACCCCTATTTACTGTTTCTCCCCTGTTTGGTTTAGGTACCTCTCCCTCCTCTTCCGCTGTGAATACTGAGAAGAAATATTCGTTCACTATCTCTGTTTTTTCACTGTCACCCTCTGCCCACATTCCCTTCCCTTTATTAAGTCTCTGTATCCCTCCCTTGGTCTTTCTTCACTCCCTAATGTACCTATACAAGGTTTTATCCCCCTTCTTAACAGAGTTGGCTATCTTTTCCTCAGTTTGTGCCTTTGCTAGTCTGACTGCCTTCCCTGCCTCCTTCTGCTTTAACTGATAAAGTTCTGTGTCCAGCTCCTTCTATGTTTCCTTATATTTCCTGAATGCTATCCTTTTCTCCTTAACCATCCCTGCCACCTCTTTTGAGAACCATAGCATTTTTTTCCTTTGTTTTGTTTTGTTGATTTGCTTCACACAAAGGCTTGTTGCCTCTGCGATGGCTGTTTTGATTATTCCCCATTGTTCCTCCACCTCTCCTTCTTGCCAGTTTGCTAGTGCTTTTCTGAGGCACTCTCTCATTTTCCGAAACTCAGCCTTCCTGAAGTCCAATACTTTTGTTTTTGTATGGCTGTGTTTACTGTGAAACACACTGTTTGGTGGTCACTTGTTCCTAGATGGCTACCCACTTCTAAATCTGAGATCCTTTCTCCTTCCCCATTTGAGAGTACCAAGTCTAAGAATGCTCCCTCCCGAGTGGGTTCCAACACTAGCTGTCTGAGGCATGCCCCCTGTAGGGCATCAAGAATGACCCTGCTCTTGGATGTGCCTGCAGCAAAGGTACTCCAGTTAACATCTTGCATATTGGTGTAACCCCCCTGCAAATGGGGGTTCCCAAAAGACTTCCAGGAGCTTGCTTGAATGCTCCAAGCCTGAATGGTGTTTGGCGTTTAAGCCATTTATCAGCGAGTGTTTTTAGAACCTCTGGTACTGTCTCTTTAAGAGCTGTCTGCTTGCAGACATAATTAGTTTGTATGGGGGACTGTGTGCTTCTCTGTTTGAGTACCACTGAGCTGCTGCCAATTCACCCATTTTGCAGTCACTAGGAGTGCAAAGGAACCTATCTGAAAGATGTAACTGTTTGCCAGAAATCATTTAGAGTAATAATGAAATTACAGTTTGTCTAACCTGCTTTCTTTGCAGTCAGAACTGTGTCTGCCTAGTTCCCCATTCTGGTTTTGAAACTGCTGAACTGGACCAATCAGTGTGGGGTAAGCTAGCTCTAAAATGGTGCCTTGGACTAATCAGAACTTGACTCATAATCTGAGCCAGCCACAAGAGGATTGTATGGGCAGTGACTCTGGGAGATGTAGTTTAGACTTGGGCGCCTTTTTGGACCAACAGCAGCAGTCTATTGTGAGTGACAGCCAATCCAGTCAAGAACTGGGAGGAACTCAAAGGAAGTGCCCGGTTTTGTCTGTTGGGAGTTTCAGTTGAGCTTTGGCAGTGAAGGAAAGGAACCCTGTGTTCTTCAGTGCACAGTTTTAGTCAAAACATGTGTATGTCCAGAGTTCCGTCTGGCGCTTGTTAGGACTGAATCTGTCCCGTGAAGAGAATCAAAGGATATCTGAAGAGTAGAAACCAGGCTCACCCTGTAGAAGACTGGAGGAATTGCTGAAAATTGCACTCGGTCTGTCAGGAACTGAATCTGCTGTGTGTTCTCCCGGTATGTGCAGTACTTAATCGGATACAGATGCAGCCTGCCTGGTATAGTTTTTTTTACCATATAAATGTGTGAAGAGGTTTGTGTACCTCAAGTGAATCCTGCTGCCATTAAGTGACTTTGCCTGTGACTGTTTACCATATAATGTGTGAGGAGTCTCTTTGAGCTCAAGAGTAGCCCTGCTGACATTGAAGGACCCTATCTTGTTTGGAGGTCGTGAGTACTAATCAGGGTCGCTCCTGTTGAATTGCCACATTAAATCCAAATGGAATTACTGTACTGCTGACTGTTTAATTCCTCCTTTCTGTGTGAAAGGGCCCTACCAGCTGCCACGGTTTGGACTAGCCACTAGGGCTTGGGTACCCAGGACAGTAACTGATAGAGATAGGCCTGTGCACAGAGCCATAGGTAGATGAGTGAGTGATAAGCTAATTAACCTGATTTCCCGTCCTTGTTATATCCCCCAACAAATCAGAGCTGCTTGTTTCAGCAAAGTTATACTGCCTGAGTGTATTTGCTCATGTTAAAGTACTGTACTGTGATTGTTGCACTGTATCTTATTTCACAGGCGGTTCCAGTGCTGGAACCAGTCCTGGGGGTAAGTGTATACTGTAAAGGTAATTCTGATGTATTGTGTGGCCGTACTAGTGGAAGAAAGGGGTTGCAGTGTCCCAGAGGGCTGTGACCAAGTTAGTTTAACTATTGTAAACCCTGACCTCTGGGTGGAGGCACCCGCCATTGGATCCAGGCCCTTCAACCTGTTAGTGGCAAATCAGGCAGGGGTAGTAGCCCCTGGGATAGCGCCATCTAGGGGTTACATTCGGGTCCCCCATCAACAATATATCCCCTTTCAAACAACATGAAGTCTTGCTGTATTCTGACGTATTCTGACATATTGCAGTGAAGTCCAACCTTTGAACTGCCCCGGAGATGAAAGAGTTAACTTTCCATGCCAGGCATGGAACGCTGAGCTCGAGCTCGGTTGAGACTCTGTCTGTTACTGTTTGAACTCAAACCGTCAGATTCTTTACTCCGCCTCACTGAACAGTTGCTTCGGAGATTTCTTCTTTGCTCGGTTCAAGTTTGTCGGTTAAAGTGCCGTTTTTCTCGGTTTTCACCAAATTTAATCCGTTAACCTGTCGGGTTCAGTCTCTGTCTGTGGATCGTGAGTACTAGATAGGTTTATTTTCTTGTTCTTCTGTGTGGAACTTGTAAACGGGATCGGTTCGGTTTAAACCGATCAGGTTGTTCAAAAAGTTTATTCTACTTTTTGGGAAATTGGTAACCGGTCCTTATCGGTTCTAAAAAAGCGTGTTTCATTACGTTTTTTTCAATGCCCGTAACACAGTCAGGAACCGATAAGGGTGTCTTGCCTGGCGGATTGCCAAAAAAGATGGATTTTTTGTTGGACTGGCCATGTCTGAAACCCAAAGAAAAACCGGGCCACTGGGTTTCCAACACTGTAGTGTGTGGGAAGCCTTTTGGCTAAGGCTGACACCCAATTACCTGTGCTATTGTCTGGGGTTTGACCACCCTGATCCAGGGACTGCCAGATTTGCAAGAATTTTTCCTGCAGCTACCCTGGAAAAGAGAGTTGGTAGGTTTGTGGTGGGAGGCTAAAAAGTCCGCTGACCGGATGGCCAGCCCTGTTCGGGTTCCGAACCGAACCAGAAGGAGTGCCCTCTGACCACGGCGAAACTTCTTCGGGCAAAAGGAGAACCGACTCCGAGGAGTCGGTTCCAGTTTAAAACTTAAAGAAGGGATAAATCAGCCAGTGCAGATCCACAAATTCTTTCTCTGACCACTGATGAAATAGCCAAAGCGATAAGGATTGCTCAGTCGCTAATCCCGGTTCCGACCGAACTGGCACCATCAGGAAGGGGCTCAGTTCAGTCGGTTCCCCTGGTTCCAGACTATAATTTAGAAGATTTTTATGAACCGGAGGAGGAGGAGGAAGGAGAGTATGAGGATAGTGATGGTGATTCCGAAAGTCTGGATGTGCCTATTGACCCGGACATCTCCCACACAGACCTTCAGGGGTTTCTCCTCCTAGGCTTTCTGAGTCCCCTTCCCATTTTATGTTCTACAAAAAAGTGGCTGAAACTCTTCACCTTCCTATGGAAGAAGCTGTGGACGACCAGGAGGAGCCTGACTATGTTGAGATGATGGATATCCCAGAGTCCAGGAGGCTGTCTATTCCCCTACATAAGTCCTTTGGAAAACAGACAAGAACAATTTTAAAGACTCCTAATTCTATACCTCCTGTGGACAAGAGAATGGACAAGAGGTGGTATACTCTCTGTGGCTGAGGATACGGAGTTCTTACCCAGCAATGCAGCCATGTTGGGGTAGGCTGCTGCCTGTGATAAGGCAACATATACCTTGGCTTCACACCCCAGAGAAGGACCTTAGCGATTGATGCCATGGCAAAGAAACAGTACATGGCAGCATCCTTGGGACTCAGGCAGGCTAATTATATGGCCTATACAGCTAGATATCAGAAATCTAGATGGGACACCTGTAATGGCTTTAGCTAAACAGGTCCCTGGCCAGCTTGCCAAGGAGTTGGAGCAGGTGGCTGGATGGTATTGAGGCATCCAAGGTGCAATTCCATGCTGCAGCGGACTCCAATGATTTTTCATCTAGAGTCATGGCTACATCTGTGGCCCTTCGTGAGGATGATTTGGCCTAGATGTACTAGTCTGTCTCCAGGATACCCAGACTAAGGCCATGGATTTTCCTGTTAGGGTAATTCTCTGTTTGAGGAGAAAACAGAGAACTACATGAAGAAAATGGATGAATACAGGACCACCTATGGAGTGCTCAGGCCAAGGAAAGGCAAGCCACTCCCCAGAGGTAAGCATTCAGGGGCAGAGGTAGGCCTTTCATAGGCCTTTCACCAAGCCCAGGCCTCTTCTGGCTTATGCTCAAGGGGTTGTTCAGAGGGAGAGGCAGATGGGGTACAAGCAGGCCTGCATCCACCCCTCAGCCCAAAGCCCCTGCCAAACAGGCACCTGATGGGTCTGCCAGGGCCGATTCTCCACCTGTTGTACGGGCAGGCTGGCTTACTTTGTCCAGGACTGGATGTCTTTAACATCAGACAAATGGGTCCTGGAAGTAGGTTGTGACTGCTTCTCAGCTTCAAAAAATGTCCAAAGATGAGAACCAGATCCTTTCCACCTGCAAACTTTAGAGGCACTTGCCCTTGAGGCAGAGTCTCTTCCCTCTTGGCTCTGAGAGCCATAGAGAAGGTTCCACCCCTACACAAAGGAAGGATTGTACTCAGGTACTTGTAACCCCAAAAAGACAGGAGAATGGCGGCTCCATCCTGGATCTCAGATATTTAAAGAAGCACCTTTAAAGCCAAAGTTCAAAATGGTGGCTCTGGAATACCTCTACTCTCTCAGGCCAGGGACTGGTTAGTCTCCTGGACCTCAAGGATACCTATTTCCATATTCTCATCAGAAGCTCCCACCAAAAGTACTCCTCAGGTTCGAGCTGCCCTCAGGCCATTACCAATTCAAGAACAATGCCTTCGGCCTAACTTCTGCTCCAAGGGTGTTCACAAAATGCCTGGCAGTAGTAGTTGCCTTCCTAAGGAGAAAAAAGGACTTCATCTTTCCATACCTGTACGACTTGGCTCATAGTAGGCCAGTCTCCAGACCAAGTCAAGTTACACCTACAGATAACTCAGCAACTGCTTCCCTTTCTAGGTTTGCTTCTGAATCTTTCAAAGTCAGTTCTAGAGCCTGTGCAACTCCACACCTTCATGGGGCAGAGCTGGATACAGTAAAAGCAGAGCCTTCCTTCCCTGGACAGGGCAGGACCCTTATCTCACTGGCCTCTTCATTCACCCTCCAGGTGTCTCGACCATCAGGCATTTTCTGCAGCTCCTGGGACACATGGCTGCCTCTCAGCAGTGGTGCAGGGAGCAAGATTTCAAATGAGGGACATTCAGTTCCATTTGAGAGCCTCTGGTCTCAGAAAAGGAGCCTCTGACCAAACTAATTCCAGAGACTTGAACCCTGGATCCAGGCTACGGTGGTGGCAGGATCAGGACAATCTACACAGGAGTTCCTTTGTCACCAGTCTCATTCTCTAATCCTTACTACAGATGCTTCCCTCTTGGGGTGGGAGTCCACTTGGGAGACCTGACCACCCAAGGTTGGTCTCTCTGGAAGTTCTGCTCACATCAATCTATTAGAACTCAGAGCAGTGTTTCTAGCACTTCAGTCTTCTTTCCAAGTCTGTTCCAGAACAAAGTAGTTCAGATCAGGACAGATAATACCACCACAATGTGGTATATCAACAACAAGGGGCACTGGGTCTACAGCCTTGTGCACAGAGGCAGCTGGGAAATTATGGTCTCCTGGCTCATTCCTGAACACCCTCTTACAGCAGTACACCTCCCAGGTAAGGACAATGTCCTGGCAGATGCTCTCAGCAGGATATCTCAGACTGTCCTTAATGGTCCATGGATCCCTGGTTTTGAGAGTGATCTTCTCCAGATGAGGCACCTGGCTAGCAGATCTTTGCAGTCCCACACAATTACCAACTTCCTCTCTGCTACAGGGCCCAGTGTTGGGCTCCAGTCCCCTGGATGCCCTAGTTCTCAATTGGGAAGGGAAATTCTGTATGCTTTTCCCCTTCCCTCTCCTGTTCAAGGTGTTAGTCAAAATCAGGTCTCAACCTGCAAGGTGATTCTGATTGCTCCAGACTGGGCCAGACAGCCCTGGTACCTCTCTTGTTGTCCTTAGCAGTCCACCTTCCCTGTCTCTTCCCAGGAATTACAACCTGCTAACATGTGCTCAGGGAGGTTTGGTATCCGAATCTCAGATCTCTCAATCTCAAGGCCTGGCTCTTGAAGAGTTAGAGTTTGTCGATTTGCACCTCTCTCAAGGTGTTCTGGATATCTTAAAGGCTTCTCGAAGCCTTCCACCAGAAACACTTACAACTCCAAGTGAAAAGATTTTCTATATGGTGCTCTGAGAAGCATATTTCTCCAGAGTCTGCTGGCCCACAGTCCTTGACTATATGGTTCATCTTAATAGCTTGGACTCAGACCAGCTACACTAAAGGTGCATCTGGCAGCTGTCTCTGCCTTCCTCTCAGCAGGCAAGCACTCTTCCCTTTCAGCTCATCCTGTATTTTCTAAATTTTCAAGGATTGCTTCATACCAATCCTCCCTTCAGGGACCCTGCCCCTGCTTGGGACCTTAATGTTTGCATTGCTCAGCTTATGCAACCCCTTTTGAGCCTTTGTCCTCAGCTGAGCTTAAGTACTTGACTTGGAAAACTGTTTTCAGGCCATCACTTCTGCCAGACGATAAGTGAGTTACAGGCCCTGTCAGTGGAACCTGATTTTATCTCTTTCCATAGAGATAAGGTGGTCCTCAGGACTAATAGGAAGTTTTTGCCTAAGGTGGTTTCAGATTTCCACCTTAACCAGTCTATGTCTCTTCCAGTTTTCTTCACTGACCATTCCTCCTCTGGGGAGAGGAGGTTGCACAGTTTGGAAGTGAAAAGGGCCCTTAGTTACTACAGTACATAGAGCGCACTAAGGGTCACAGGTTTGACTCCCTCCAACTGTTCCTCACTTATGGGGAGGTTGGTAAGGGAAAACCTGCCACTAAGAGATCTATTGCCAGGTGGATTGTCTCTTGCATTCAATTTTGCTACGAAAAACTGGGTAGGATCCCACCCTCAGGCCTAAGGGCTCACTCTACCAGAGGTACTGCTGCTTCCCTGGCTGCTGCCAGGGATATTCCTATCTTAGAGATTTGTCAAGCAGCCACCTGGAAAACAGTACACACGTTTACCAAGCATTACTCTCTGGATATCCAGGCTAGGAGTAATGCTCACTTTGGCACAGTAGTGCTTCAGAGCCTATTTCCTAAGTAGGTTCTGTCCCTCCTCCATGGAGGTACTGCTTGGTAGTCTGCAATATGTCAGAACACAGCAAGACTTCATGTTGTTTGAAGAAAAAATTACTCACCTTAGTAATGTTGTTTCTTCTAATGGAGTCTTGCTGTATTCTGACCTCCCCCGCCTCCCCTCTCAGAACCTTGGTTTTTGGGATGTGGGTGGGCAGTAGCAGTGTTGGCACTCGGGAGGTGCCCCACCCTTCTTTTCTCACCCCTTTAGTTTGGGTGTGTGGGTGTTGTGTTTTGTTTTATTTTTTGGGTTTCCTGACTTGAGTCTTTGTTTTGGGACCAAAAAATCTTTTTATTATATTTAGTAGCCAGTTGGCTAGTGTAAGTTTACAGTTTTCACACAGGACACCTAGTGAGTATAGCTCGAAAAGATCTGACGGTTTGAGTTCAAACAGCAACAGACAGAGTCTCAACCGAGCTCAAGCTCAGCGTTCCATGCCTGGCATGAAAAGTTAGCTCTTTCATCTCCGGGGCAGTTCAACGGTTGGACATCACTGCAATATGTCAGAATATGTCAAAATACAGCAAGACTCCATTAGAAGAAACAACATTACTAAGGTGAGTAATTTTTTCTTTTCTGCCATTTTAAGGATGCCTTCTATAATTTCCGTGAGCGCCAGGAGGTGGTCAGTAATCCAAGGAGCAGGGTTGCCCATGACCATTCTTTTAGTAAGGGGTGCAAATATATCACAGATATTATTGAAGGTGAGGATGAAGAGATCAAGAGCCCCGTCAGGGTCCAGCATAGATATTAAGAGGGACCAGTCCACTCCTCTGAGGTGGGATTTTAGCTGGGTAAGTTTACCATGGCCAATTTTGTGCTGGAGGACTACTTTGGGAGGGGTCTTTGGGGTTTTGCAGGACCAGGAGCAGAGAACCGACGAGTGGTCACTGAACATGTTGGCGAGCACCGTGGTGCTGGTGATTTTGTGTGGGCGGTTGATGAAGACCAAGTCCAGAAGGGAGGAGGTCCCAGTGCGGTGGTTCAACCGTGTGGGGGTGGGGACTATTTGAGTTAGATCTTGGGCCGTTGCAGCATCAATGTACGAGGTGGCAGTCTTAACTAGCCAGTTAATATTAAAGTCACCAAGGACCATTTTTTCATACTGAGGCGGGAGGGTGGATAGGTAGGACAGTATAGAGTGGAATGCCGCTTTCTGACCCCTGGAGGGATGTATACTGCCGTGATGAGGAGGTGTGTGTGTGTGAGCATCCTAGGGTAAATTTGAGTGTGACGGCCTGTGTTCTGGAGTCCAGCTGGGGGGAGTAGCTGTCCCTGTAAGAAGTCTTTAATGTAAATGACGCAGCCACCCCCACACTTGCCTTTCCGGTCAGTTCTGTAAATGTTATACCTGGCGAGGACGACCACTGAATTGGGAGTATGGTGGGAGAGCCAGGTTTTGCCTAAGGCAATGACGTTAGGCTGACATTGGTGGACCCAACCCTGGTAGGAGTCCCATTTCTTTAGCAAGCTACAGATGTTGATGGTTGCAATGCGAAGCCCACTTGAAGGGGTTTGGCTGGGAGCAGTGGTTGCAGGTGGGCCTGGGTTAGGGTGGATATTGCCAGCCATTAGGAGGAGGAGCAGGAGAGACCTTAGGATCGTATACCAGGCTAGTTTATGGAGGTGGTGGGCTTTGCGGTTCCCGGGTGCTCTAGAGAATACAGGTATCGGGAGGGAGAGTATGTGAGATGCAAACAAGAGGAGGAGGCACCAAGGGAGAAGAGGTGACCGGTATGATGAGTCAAAGAGCGGAGGCTGGGAGGGTGGGGTGGGTGGACAGTAGTGGGTGACATGTCTGGGGTGGTAGTCAGTGAAGCAGGGAGTGGGGGGGGCAGGCAGAGGAGTAGTAGCATTAGTGTAGTTGGAGGGTGATAGCGTAATTTTGAGCCTTGAGTGGGTCCCAGGTACCACTGGATGACTGGTGAGATGGACGGGAGAGAAGGGCTGCCAGGCAGTCAGTGGCATCTGGGGCTTGTTTCACTGTGCAAGTTGGGGGGGGAATTCAACCAGGGAGAAGAGCATGGTCGACAGTGAGAGATAAAGAAGTTTATTTATTTAGTTTTTGTTGACCAGGTAAGTGCACTAGACAAATCCTGCCTATTTTCAGGCATGACCCGGGGAGGGGGATACAGATGAATGCCAACTGACCTTGAACCAGATTAAGCTGTTGCATATAAGTAGCATATTGTTAGACCGTTTGGTGGTGACTAGAGGGAACAGCCTGCAACAGGAGTATGAAAGGTTGAGTTGCCTCTAGTGGCGAACTGATATAGGCTGCAGATGGAGAAATGGGCTGATTGGAGGTAAGGGATTATACACCAGGACATCCCTCTAGTGGGGGAGGGGTTAGCAGACTGCACAGTAGTGCAAACTTTAAGCTTTACAAAGAAAAAGGTCTTAATTTAATTTTAGGCAGACTGAGCGAAGTTAATTTTGTCTGGGCACAATGCTGTTTGTACTTAGGCAAAGTGAGCAATTCGGTTTCAGTAAAAGGCACTGATGAAATTAAAACTGATGTAATTAAATTCTATCTAGTCTGCAGTAATTGCTTCTGTCTAGACACTTAAGGTAGCAGGCAGGTTTGAGCAAAGTGCTGTTTGTACTTAGGCAAAGTGAGCAAGTTCGCTTTCAGTAAAAGGCTCTGTTGAAATCAAAGCTGATGTAATTAAATTCTATCTGAAACATAGAAACATAGACTTTGACGGCAGATAAGGACCGCTAGGCCCATCTAGTCTGCCCATTTCCCTTCCTACAGGATAGGCCGCAGATCCTAGTTAACCAACAGTCTATATCTTCCTGCCCCCCACAAGAATTGCCTTATGTCTGTCCCATGCATTCTTGAATTCTCCCACAGTTTTAGACCCCACAACTTCCTCAGGAAGGCTGTTCCATGCATCCACTACCTCTCTGTGAAATAATACTTCCTCACATTGCCCCTGAACCGCCCTCCTTCTATCTTTAAATTGTGTCCTCTTGTTCTTGAGTCTCTTTTTCTGAAAGATGCTACCCTCTTGGACTTTGTTGATTCCCTTGAGGTACTTGAAAGTTTCTATCATGTCCCCTCTCCCTTCTTTCCTCAAGGGTATACATATTAAGCTCCTTTAGTCTCTCCTCATACGGCTTCTCTTGCAGACCCTGCACCATTTTAGTTGCCCTACTCTGGACTGCCTCTATCCTGTCTACGCCCTATGGAGATGGGGTCTCCAGAACTGGCCACAGTATTCCAGATGGGGTCTCACCAACTGTCTGTACAGAGGATAACAACTTCCTGTTTTCTGCTGCTGATGCCTCTCCTATCATCCTAGTATACCCCGGGCCCTCCCTAGTGCCTTCTCACATTGCTTGCTAACCTTAAGGTCATCTGATATGATTACCCCCAGGTCCCTTTCCTGTTTTGTTGTTGTTACTACCTCCCACCCATTGTGTATTCTTCCCTGGTTCTTGTTTCCCAGGTGCATTATTTTGCACTTTTTGCATTGAATCCTAGCTGCCATACTTCTGACCATTCCTCCAACCTTGCCAAGTCCCTTTTCATCCTTTCCACGCCTCCTTGTGTATCAACCCTGTTGCAGATCTTTGTGTCATCTGCAAAAGGCATACTTTTCCTTCCAGTCCCTCTGCAATGTCACTGATGAAGACATTAAAAAGGACTGGACCCAATACTGAACTCTCCGGTACCCCACTAGTAACCGCCTCTTTCTTCAGAGTGGACTCCATTTATAATTACCTTCTGTGTCCTGTTGTCCAGCCAATGTTTTACCCAGGCTATCACCCTGGGACCCACTCCCAGGCTGGTTAATTTGACTCTAAATCTTTTGTGTGAGACTGTGTCAAATGCCTTGCTAAAGTCTAGGTAGGCCATGTCCACAGCCCCTCCCTGGTCTACTACTTTGGTTACCCAGTCAAAGAAATCTATTAGATTCGTCTGACATGACCTTCCCGCTGTGAACCCATGCTGCCTTGGATCCTGTGCTCCACTGACCTCTAGGTACTCAACTATTCTTTCTTTCAGAAGTGACTCCATCACTTTCCCTACCACAGAGGTCAGACTGACAGGTCTGTAATTTCCTGCCTCTGTCTTGGTCCCACTTTTGTGAAGGGAATCACATCCGCCTTCCTCCAGTCCTCGGGTACCACACCATCCTCCCATGATTTATTAAAAGAGTAGCCAGTGGTTTCACTAGTTCCTTCCTTAATTCTTTTAGAATTCTGGGGTGAATTCCATCAGAGCCCATTGCTTTGTCCACCTTCAGTTTTAGGAGTTCTTGCAGAACCCTTTCTTCTGTGAAAGGACTGGGATCGACCCCCCTATCAAGAGTGCTTCTGTTAATTGGATTAGGCACTTCCCCCTCCTCTTTTGTGAATACTGAGCAGAAATATTTGTTCAGTATTCCTGCTTTTTCACTGTCCCCCTCTGCCTACCCACCATTCATTCTATTCAGCCTCACTATCCCTCCCTTTGTCTTTCTACGCTCGCTGATGTACCTGTAACCACCCTGCAAATGGGGGTTCCCAAAAGACTTCCAGGAGCTTGCTTGAATGCTCCAAGCCTGAATGGTGTTTGGCGTTTAAGCCATTTATCAGTGAGGGTTTTTAGAGCCTCTGGTACTGTCTCTTTAAGAGCTGTCTGCTTGCAGACATAATTAGTTTGTATGGGGGGACTGTGTATTTCTCTCTTGAGTACCACTCGAACTGCTGCCAATTCACTCCATTTTGCAGTCACTAGGGTGCAAAGGGAACCTATCTGAAAGATGTAACTGTTTACCAGAAATCATTTAGAGTAATAATGAAATTACAGTTTGTCTAACCTGCTTTCTTTGCAGTCAGAACTGTGTCTGCCTAGTTCCCCATTCTGGTTTTGAACTGCTGAACTGGACCAATCAGTGTGGGGTAAGCTAGCTCTAAAATGGTGCCTTGGACGAATCAGAACTTGGACTCATAATCTGAGCCAGCCACAAGAGGATTGTATGGGCAGTGACTCTGGGAGATGTAGTTTAGATTTCGGCGCCTTTTTGGACCAACAGCAGCAGTCTATTGTGAGTGACAGCCAATCCAGTCAAGAACTGGGAGGAACTCAAAGGAAGTGCCCGGTTTTGTCTGTTGGAGTTTCAGTTTAGCTCTGGCAGTGAAGGGGAAAGGAACCCTGTGCTCCTTCAGTGCACAGTTTAGTCAAAAAACATGTGTAAGGTCCAGAGTTCCGGTCTGCAGCTTGTGTAACTGCTTGTTAGGACTGAATCCGTCCTGTGAAGAGAATCAAAGGATATCTGAAGAGTAGAAACCAGGCTCACCCTGTAGAAGACTGGAGGAATTGCAGAATTGCACTCGGTCTGTCAGGAACTGAATCTGCTGTGTGTTCTCCGGGTATTGTGCAGTAATTGCTGATTGGGATACAGATGCAGCCTGCCTGGTATAGGCTTTCTTTTTACCATATAAATGTGTGAAGAGGTTTGTGTACTCAGTGAATCCTGCTGCCATTAAGTGGCTTTTGCCTGTGACTGTTTACCATATAAATGTGTGAGGAGTCTCTTGGAGCTCAAGAGTAGCCCTGCTGACACTGAAGGACCCTATCTTGTTTGGAGGTCGGAGTACTAATTCAGGGTCGCTCCCTGTTGAATTGCCACATTAAATCCAAATGGAATTACTGTACTGCTGACTGTTTAATTCCTCTTTCTCCTGTGAAAGGGCCCCTACCAGCTGCCACCGGTTGGACTAGCCACTGGGCTTGGGTACCCAGGGACAGTAAACTGATAGGGATAGGCCTGTGCACAGAGCCATAGGTAGATGAGTAGAGTGATAAGCTAATTAACCTGATTTCCCGTCCTTGTTATATCCCCTAAATAAATCAGAGCTGCTTGTTTCCAGCAAAGTTATACTGCCTGAGGTATTTGTCTATGTTAAAGTACTGTACTGTGATTGTTGCACTGTATCTTATTTCACAGGAGGTCCCAGTGCGGAACCAGTCCTGGGGGTAAGTGTATACTGTGAAGGTAATTCTGATATATTGTGTGGGCCACTAGTGGGAAGAAAGGGGTTGCAGTGTCCCAGAGGGCTGTGACCAAGTTAGTTTAACTATTGCAAACCCTGACCTCTGGGTGGAGGCACCTGCCATTGGATCCAGGCCCCTCAACCTGTTAGTGGCAAATCAGGCAGGGGTAGTAGCCCCTGGGATAGCGCCATCTAGGGGTTACATACCTATAAAAGGTTTTATCCCCCTTCTTAACTGAGTTGGCTATCTTTTCCTCAGTTTGGGCCTTTGCTATTCTGACTTCCCTCCCTGCTTCTTTCTGCCTTAACTGGTACAGCTCTCTGTCCTGCTCCTTCTGTGTTTCCTTATACTTCCGGAATGCTATCTTTTTCTTCCTGACTTTCACAGCCACCTCTCTTGAGAACCATAGTGGCTTTTTCTTTCGCTTTGATTTGTTTATTTGCTTCACACAAAGGCTTGTTGCCTCTGTGATGGCAGTTTTGATAATTCCCCATTGTTGCTCCACACCTCCTTCTAGCCTGTTTGCCAGTGCTTTTCTGAGGCACTCTCCCATCTTGCCAAAGTCAGCCCTCCTCAAGTCCAGTACCCTCACTTTTGTATGGCTTGACTCTGTAGCTGAGTTTAACGTGAACCATACTGTTTGATGGTCACTTGTCCCCAGATGGCAACCTACTTCTAGATCTGAGATCCTCTCACTGCCCCCGCTTTGAGAGTACGAGGTCTAAGATTGCTCCTCACGAGTGGGTTCTGAAACTAGCTGTCTAATGCCTGCCACCTTTAGGCATCAAGAATGGCCCTGTTTTGGATGTGGCTGCACCAAATGTGCTCCAGTTAACATCTGGCATATTCAGGTCTCCCATCAACAGTATCTCCCCTTTCTCTGCCATTCTAAGAATGCCTTCCATCATATCCTTGTCCGTTCCTTCCCCCTGACATGGGGGTCTGTACACAACTCCTGTGCGGATTGTGGTGCCTTTCCATTCTCCAAGGTGACCCACAGTGCCTCCTCTCCTCCCTGTTTACTCTTTTGTTCAGTTGCTTTTATCCCTTCCTTTACATAGAGCTACTCCTCCCCCTCTTCTCCTACCTATCTCTCCTGTAAGTTATGTACCCTGGTATGTTAACTTTGCCAGTCATGGTTCTCTGTGTACCATGTTTCTGTGACTGCTTTCGATATCCAGGCATCCCTCTTCCATTAAGGCCACCAGCTCAGGGAGCTTGTTGCCCAGACTATGGGCATTGGTACTCTTACCTCCATTTCCTGATGGCCTTACCCCCTTTGCCCCATCCCTGTCCTTCTTGCTTTTGTCACTTTCTCCATTTACCCCTGCCCTTCTCCCTATCGACACCTCCATGTTGGTGTCTGCCACCTTACTACCGTGATTGTTTGGGGGGCTAGGATTTTCCTGCTCCTTTCCAGTGCCTTCCCTTGGCTAGTTTAAAAGCTTGCCAATGAAGCATTTAAACCTATCACCTAGGATCCTGGTTCCCATCCCGGACAGATGCAGCCCATCATGCCAGTATAGGCTTGCATCACTCCAGGTGGACCCCCAGTCCCCAATGAAGCCAAATCCCTGAGCTCCACATCAGTTTTTCAACCACTGATTGAATCCCATGGTACGGAACACCCTAGCCTCTCCTATGCCATAGATGGGTAGCACCTCCGAGAAGGTTACCGTGCGTGCTACTTGACTAAGGCCCCTCCCCAATTCCACAAACTCTTCCTGCACTTCTCTAATCCCTTTCTTAGCCAGGTCATTTGTCCCTAGGTGGACAATGACATCCAGCTCCCTCCCCTGTGCAGCTGCTCCGGCAATCCTGAGGATTCGCTCCCTGACCCTCCAAGCCATGGCACCAAGCAGGCACCTTACCTCCCTCTCCCCTTCCTTACCCAGTTCTACCTTCCTAACAATGGAGTCCCCCACCAGGAGTTGTTTTCCCTGCAGGGTCCCCTGCCACCCTCCTGTGGGTCTCCTTTGTGGAGGTTCCCAGCATCCTCCTTGGTCTCCACTGTAGATGCCTCCATAGAGGAACCACACTTTGCCAGAATGGCATAGGAATTGTGGAGCTGTACAACTGGAGGGATGTGCCTCTGTTCCACCACCCTCACCCTCCCTGAGCTCACTGTGGTCCAACCGCTCCTCTTTCTTGGCAACCTCTGAGGCAACGGCAGTGGCACTGGTGGTCCCTGGATGGAAGAGGAGGTCCCACAAATCCTGGCCAACTCAGCCTGGAGATGAGCAACTTCCTCCCTCAGCCCAGAGAGGTGCCTGCAGATGGGACAACACCGCATCCTCCAGAATATCTCCGGAAGACTGCTGCTCCACAGCCACTGCACTGCACCACTCCAATCATGTCTTATTTCTGACCCCTAACTGTTTGCAATCCTTACTCTTTCATCTGTTTTTTCTCTCTCTCTCTCTTACTTTCTGCCTGTGTGCCCTTTAAGCTCCTGATTGTCCTGTTCTGAGACAAGAATATCCTATATTTCACAGTAGACCACTTACTTGCTCAGAGGCAGACCTCCAGCAACTAGAGGGGGCCAGAGAGCTACTCTTGCCCTTCTAGGATGGTGGGTCCTTGGTGGTTCTGTGATCACTCACTTCCTGCCCCTAAACAGGAAGTTCCTGTTGTCAGTCAAATCCTGTGCCTATAAAAATAAAACTAGCTTTGGCTGGGGGGGAGGGAAGGAGGGCAATATAGTCCCAGCAGAGAAGTTCAGTCATACAGCAGTCCTTTCTCTTGGTGTCTTCTGCCAAGCTATTAGCAGAATCTTTCCAAGGCAGTCTTTAAATGTAGCTTCCTTCTAGCTAAGCCACTTCCCCTACTTACCAGATCTTTCTACAAGTAATTTAAACCTCACAGCAGTTAAGTCCTTTCAGTCACCTGAGATTTACACCTAGATGACTTTTCAGTTACCCATTCAGTTCAGTTAACCCAAACACACACTTTTTTTTTTGTATGTTAGTTTTTTTTACCCTAAATTAAAGGTCCAAATACAAAAGTTCTTCTATTTTAGTCCCAGCAGAGAAGTTCAGTCACACAGCAGTCCTTTCTCTTGGTGTCTTCTGCCTGATCTGTACAGATTGCTTCTATCTGAGCACTTAAGGTAACAGGCAGGTTTTAGGTCCAAGTTAAAGTGACTTTCACCACCATGCCTCAGTCTGTGCGAAATGTAATTAAATGCATTTATTGAAACAGGTGGTATGGCTTAACAACTGCTACTATTTACTCTTCAGTCACAACAAAAATAAAGTATCTCCATTCGTACGACAATATTAAAGCAGGTCCAGCAATTCGGTTTGCAAATGGCACCAATTCAATTCACTCGCAGACACTGTTCAAAGGAGCTCAGCTCCTGTGCTAGTGTGGCAATGAAAGCTGTACCTGGTGGCTTGGGAGATGGTTCGGGGTGGGGGAGGGTCAGCTTCTCAGCGACCCTCACGACCTAAGACCCTTGAGTGGATCCTTGAAAATGCAGCTGCTGGTGGCTTGGGAGATGGTTCCAGGAGGTGGGGGAGGGCGAGCTTCTCCACAGCCCTCATGACCTGGAACCCTTGAGTGGATCCTTGAAAATGCAGCTGCTGGTGGCTTGGGAGATGGTTCCAGGGGGTGGGGGAGGGCGAGCTTCTCCACGGCCTTCACGACCTGGAACCCTTGAGTGGATCCTTGAAAATGCAGCTGCTGGTGGCTTGGGAGATGGTTCCAGGGGGTGGGGAAGGGTGAGCTTCTCCGTGGCCCTCATGACCTGGGACCCTCAGGTGGATCCTTGAAACTGCAGCTGCTGGTTGCTTAGGAGATGGTTCCGGGGGGTGGGGAAGGGTGAGCTTCTCCGAGGCCCTCATGACCCCGGGACCCTCAGGTGGATCCTTGAAACTACAGCTGCTGGTTGCTTGGGAGATGGTTCCGGGGGGGGGTAGAGGAGGGCGAGCTTCTCCGCAGCCCTCAGGACCTGGGACCCTCGAGTGGATCCTTGAAAATGCAGCTGCTGTAATGAGCAATGCCTGAAGTAAATTTTTTAGCCTCATCCCCTAACTGGCAGTTAGGTTGTGGCCATGTAAGTGTGTAGCAGCACTAGGGTTCCAAGTGTTCAAGTTGTTGTTCATGTTGTCCTGTCCTGGGTCGCCCCTGAAAAAGGTACCACATTGTCTCAGTGGGCTTACCCAGTTACCAAAATTCAATAAATAAATAAATAAGTGTAAGTAGTGGGGGAATCTGCTAGTGAGCACTGTCACATGACAGGTGAATTCAGTTGCTTGACACTCACCAAAGACAGCCCTAATCTGCATTTCTCCCCCAGCTGGTATCACCCTCCAGCAAGGCATTAATAAATCTCCGGGGGGGGAGACTGCCAGTCAGTACCTGATGGCTGCACTTTCAGGTCCGGAGAGGCCATGCCGTCATCCATGGTTTCTAAGGCTTCCTTACTGGGGGTGATATTCGTGTGGAGGTAAGTGGATCACTCGGTGAACATAACCGGTGGGGTGGGGACTATGTAAGTTAACCACAGTACATATATGAGCTTCCTTTATGGGGAACACTGCATACTCCCCTGGATAAAAATGCCACAGGGTGCTCAAACAGATCACTGAAGATAGGACCCATTAAATGAAAGAACAAACTAGGTTAACAGGAGTCCCACACTGATCATTCGATTAGCCCCATGCCCATCAATTATAATAAGAGAATGCTCCAGCTGAGACAGTCTCGATGTTTGTACAATTGCAGGCCAGGAGCAAGTGTTGGGAAAACATTCCCAGAACCAGTGACAGGTTGCGGCATTGAAACAACAGGCATCACAAAACACAGTGCCACTCGCCGTTCAGGGGAACCTCAATCACATAACTTAGTCCTGATGTCCCGAAAGGGGTCCCTGCGGCTGAAGATCAAAAAATGGCCTACGCCTACAAAGAGAAAAAGCATACCCAAATTACAGCATACCAGTTGTAGTAGGAGAGCTGCTCCCTGCTGCCTATCAAAATAGTGGTCAAACAAATGTGAAGACTGCCTTGACATTATGTATCTCATTCGGAGAGGCATCAATCTAGTGAAAAACTGCAGGAGCTGCCTGATTGCAGTCATAGCTGTCAGGCTCTGTCGATGTTGTCCCTCTCCAGAGACCAAAGGGGACTCTGAAGTGTGCTCACCTTTTGCTGCACAGGCTGTCGTCAAGGTTGACAGACCTCCATTCCTCTTGCTGACATTTCCTTAGCTGCTTCCTCTGGGCTGGAAAAAGTCTTCGGTCCATCTGGAAACATGATGTCAGTTGTGCCAGATAGGAGATTTGAAATTTTAACTGCTGGGCCCCGAGAGCTCTGAGTATGAGCGAGTATGCCCTCTGTCTGGCCACCACACCAGGTGAGTAATTGTTATCAAAGTAGATACAGATGTTTTGGTATTTCACCTGTCTCATTCTATAGGCTCTGAGAAGCAAGTCTTGTTTCGTCGAATAGCTGAGGAATTTAATAATCACTGATCGGGGCCGATCCGTTGATTTTGCAGGCTTTGGCTGTAAGGCACGGTGGGCCCTTTCAGCATCTACTGGGTATTCCAGGTTGAGCTACAACAAGTCTCCCAGCAGACCTTTGACAAAGACCCCCAGGTCCTGGCCCTCGATCTCCTCCAGCGATACACAAATTCTCATATTGTTGCAGCAAGACCTGTTCTCCAGGTCTTCACACTTGTCATAGAGAATTTTGGCATTCCTGTAACATATGTGCCATCAGCTGTTCCAGCTGATCTGTTCTCGAGTCCGTTGTTCCCAGCTGCATCTCAAGATCCTGAACTTTATTTTCTATTGTTACAAGGTCTCCTTTTAAATCCATTTTGAATTCCCTCCCCTCTTAAGTGAAAGTCCTTAAACTCGGACAGTATTGCTGCATTGTCAGTTGAGTTGGTGGTGGTTGTTCCGCAGCCATTACCGTGGCAGGTGTTGTAGTGAGTTGGCTTTGGGAGTGAGTTTTCTCAAGTACTGATGCCTTGTTTGTTGAGACTGTCCTCTTCCTCCTACCCATCTATTGTATTAAGCTCCTCTGCAGTAATATCCAATGGAGGAAACTGATGTTGGTGAAAATATGAGCTTTGTTTTTATGAAGAAGGTGCACAGCCCAATAATACACGCTACATCACTCTGTACTGGATCCGGAAGTCAGCTGCGGGATTTTTAAGAGTTTTGTGAATCCAGCCCACTGTTTGCTAAATTAAAACAACACAAAATACAAACACAATTTTTTTTTAAATTACATTTTATTTATTTTTTTTAACAGAGGGATCTAAAATAATAATACTGATGCATTTCTCAAACTCAAATACACTAAAATAGGTCTACAATTAACCAAAATAAAATCAGAATCTTCTGGAAATAAATCAGAGTCAGAATCAGAACCGAGTCACTGCCAGCATGTCCATCCCTTGTTAAAACCCCTTCACAAAAAGTAAAAAATTACATTTCTGGGAAAATCTCATAAAATCCACTAAGGGGAACACAATACACACTACTTTCCATCCAATTCACCAATGAGAAGGGAAAAAGAAAAACTCAAATTTTAAACAGCAACTGACTTACTTTAGGCACCATGCAGAATTTAAGAAAAAAGGACCAAGTACAGCAAAAGCTTATGTAACCCCTAGATGGCGCTATCCCAGGGGCTACTACCCCTGCCTGATTTGCCACTAACAGGTTGAGGGGCCTGGATCCAATGGCGGGTGCCTCCACCCAGAGATCAGGGTTTGCAATAGTTAAACTAACTTGGTCACAGCCCTCTGGGACACTGCAACCCCCCCTTTCTTCCCACTAGTGGCCCACACAATATATCAGAATTACCTTCACAGTATACACTTACCCCCAGGACTGGTTCAGACACTGGGATCCCCTGTAAAATAAGATACAGTGCAACAATCACAGTACAATACTTTAACATAGACAAACCTCAGGCAGTATAACTTTATGAAACAAGCAGCTCTGATTTATTTAGGGGAATATAACAAGGACAGGGGAAATCAGGTTAATTAGCTTATCACTTTACTCATCTACCTATGGCTCTGTGCAAGGCCTATCCTACCACCAGTTACTGTCCCTGGGTACCCAAGCCCTGGTGGCTAGTCCAAACCGTGGCAGCTGGTAGGGGCCCTCCCCACAGAGAAAAGAAAAATTAGTTTAAACAGTCAGCAGTACAGTGATTCCATTTGGATTCAATGTGGCAATTCAACAGGGAGCCGACCTGAATTAGTACTCACGACCTCCAAACAAGATAGGGTCCTTCAATGTCAGCAGGGCTACTCTTGAGCTCCACGAGACTCCTCACACATCTATATGGCAAACTGCAACAGGCAAAAGTCCTTTAATGGCAGCAGGATTCACTTGAGCTAACCAAGCCTCCTCACACATTTATATGGTGAACAGTAACAGGCAAAAGTCCTTTAATGGCAGTAGGATTCACTTGAGGTACACAAGCTCTCTTCACACATTTATATGGTAAAACAGAAAGTACTATACCAGGCAGGCTGCTTCTCTATCCCGATCGCAATTTGCACAATACCCGGGAGAACACACAGCAGATTCAGTTCCTGACAGACCGAGTGCAATTCAGCAATTTCTCCAGTCTTCTACAGGGTGAGCCTGGTTTCTACTCTTCAGATATCCTTTGATTCTCTTCACAGGACGGATTCAGTCCTAACAAGCAGTTACACAAGCTGCAGACCGGAACTCTGGGCCTTACACACGTTTCCCGACTAAAACTGCACACTGAAAAAGCACAGGGCTCCTTCCTTCTTCACTGCCAGAGCTCAACTGAAACTCCAACAGACAAAACCGGCCTTCCTTTGAGTTCCTCCCAGTTCTTGACTGGATTGGCTGTCACTCACAACAGACTGCTCCTGTTGGCCCAAAAGGCCTAAAGTCTAAACTACATCTCCCAGAGTCACTGCCCATACAATCCTCTTGTGGCTGGCTCAGATTATGAGTCCAAGTTCTGATTCGTCCAAGGCACCATTTTAGAGCTAGCTTACCCCACACTGATTGGTCCAGTTCAGCAGTTCAAAACCAGAATGGGAACTAGGCAGACACAGTTCTGACTGCAAAGAAAGCAGGTTAGACAAACTGTAATTTCATTATTACTCTAAATGGTTTCTGGCAAACAGTTACATCTTTCAGATAGGTTCCCTTTGCACTCCTAGTGACTGCAAAAATGGAGTGAATTGGCAGCAGCTCGAGTGGTACTAAATCAAAGAAACACACAGTCCCCCATACAAACTAATTATGTCTGCAAGCAGACAGCTCTTAAAGAGACAGTACCAGAGGTTCTAAAAACACTCACTGATAAATGGCTTAAACGCCAAACACCATTCAGGCTTGGAGCATTCAAGCAAGCTCCTGGAAGTCTTTTGGGAACCCCCATTTGCAGGGGAGTTACACTTATATAACAGACACACATTGCCATAAAAAAGTATTATGGTAGAGTGGCACTAGACCTTCAAAGTGAAGCCGTAAATGAGTAAATCAGCACAGACAATAGAATATTTTTTTTGTTTTACACAGGCATGAATTAATTTAGGAATCTATCTCTAGACCAAACAGCCCCTGCCGCATTGTTACTGAAATAGGGGTAAACAAACAATGAAAACTGTTATGATATGAAGTCTTCTGAGAAGCTTCTGAAGAGAGCAGTCAGCGACCTTCACACTGGCACAAAGAGGAGACAGTTGGAAAGCCACTAGGAGCTTTCATGCCCCAACATTCTGAGTTGCCTGGTAAAGGAAATGAAACATTGTTTAACCAGTAGTGGCACACTAAGCCGAAGCTTGTTTCCAGATGCGACCTAGGAGCACAAGTGACTTACTCAGGATCACACAGTATGCACCTAGGCAAATGTGGGATTCAAACCCAGGTCTCTACATCTGCAGCTCAGAGCCTTAATCCACTGCACTATACTGCCTCCTAGCTGCTAACAGCTTTAAAGTAACAGTTGTGCCAGTAAATCCCCTGGTTGAGGTGCAACATACCCATGTGTAATAAATTACCTATTGACAACATGGAGCATCACAGAAAAAAAAAAGGCTTACAGAAATGCTGCAGGCTGTCATCTTGTGGGTTTTTAGGGCTGCAGCGGGTGTAGCCCTGCAGACCTCTTACTTTCAAAAAAAGGAACGCTGCATTCCTTCCGAACTAACAACATGTTGAAGATCCAACACAGTCGCCTCCACGTCCGTGAAGCACTCTGCTCTGTTGTTCATTACCAGAGCACTGCACCATTTCTCGACAATCACTGCAGAACATGGCACACTCCATCATGTCCAAGATGGTCACCAAACTGCACTGCACATGTGCGACTACTAGTGCATACACAGTAGCATTCGGTGGCCATCTTGGACATGTAGTATAAGTGTTCTGCCGTGACTCCTAACTGTTTTTTTTAGTACAGCTATCCCCCGAACCATAAGAGGACACTATGGGTGCCCAATCCCCAGTGTCGGATATTCCACCCCACCCGACCATCCCTCTCAGCACTTCTCACGAACAGCGTGACACTGGGGTGTCCAACCCCCGTGTCGAGATCTGGAATCCATGGTGTTTCCCCACCCCCTACCTGACACTCTCTCTCAGCACCCAACCTTCCCGCTAGAAACATAAGAGTGACACTGGGGGTACCCAATCCCCCAGCGTCACAAGCAGAAATCCTCAGTGTTTTGTTTTTTCCTTTTGAACCCTGCAAAAGAAAACTGTCCATCGATGTCATTTGTGCCATTACTGTCCCCCACCTGACCCTCGCACTCAGCACCCACCACCCGCACCCCCCCAAGCCCCTACTTACGAATCAGGGGTCCAATGCCGTAATCCTCTCTGGATCGCAGACACGTCTTCACTCTTCAAAGCCAGACCATGAACTGAGGAAACAGGTATGTGATTCAATGGGGTTTTGAACTTAGTGCCATAACTTGGCCATTTTTTCATATTTTTGCCCCACATTTTCAACATACTTTCTTTGGGACCATACCTCATGAACAATTGCACTGTCATTAGGCAGATCTGTCCCAAAAGGTGATTTTGCAGTCCCTGTGAGAAATCACCTTTCGGGCAGGAGTTGAAAATTCTCTCTGTCCTTGTTCATGAGGTGGAGTCATAAGAAGGTTATCTTGAAAATTTGGTGTAAAATATTAAAAAACAACCATGTTATGAGCCTACGTTGACGTTTGTGAATGCAGGGTCATAACTCTGGTAATTTTCAATACTTTTCCCCAAAATTCACAACATAGTCATACCTTTACAGCACCTCCTGAGTGTGACAGCAGTCATTTTCAAATCCTGGCCAAAATGTTTTGTTTTTTATATCCCGAAAGGTGATTTTGTAGTCCCTGCGTGAAATCACCTTTGAGGCAGAAGCTGAAACTTTTCTCTGCCCTTGTTCATGAGGTGGGGTCATAAGAAGGCCATGTTGAAAATCTGGTGTAAAAATATCAAAAAAACTAAATTATGAGCCTACATTGAATTTTGTGAATGCAGGCTCGTAACTTTGGTTTTGTTCAATATTTTCACCTCAAATTTACAACATAGCCATATCTTTACAGCACCTCATGAATGTGACCACTGTAATTTTTCAAATCCTGGCCAAAATGTTTTTTTGTTTTTTTTACATCCCGAAAGTTGATTTCATGGTTCCTGTAAGAAATCATCTTTTAGACAGGAGTTGAAAATTTTCTCCAACCTTATTCATGAGGTGGGGTCATAAGAAGGCTATGATTTAAATTTGGTGTAAAAATACTGAGAAAAAAACACAAAGTTATGCGGCTATGTTGAATTTTGCAAACGCAGGTTCATAATGTTGGTAATATTCAATATTTTTACCCCAAATTTTGTAACATAGCCATTTTTTACAGCACCTCATGAATGTGACAGCTGACATTTTTCAACCCCTGCCCAAAATGTGTTTCTGCGTCCCGACAGTTAATTTCACAGTCCCTGCGCAAAATCACATTTAGGCCAGGAGTTGAACATTTTCTCTGCCTTTCTTCATGAGGCAGGTTCCTAACAAGGCTACAAAGACTGTCGAAGAAAACCGGCCCTAGTTCCCGCAATCAAGCAAACAATTTTACTACAAATAGTAATCAAATGGAGTACAAACTCCCTGACAGGTTTCACTCCTGGCTTTTTCAAGGGACTCAAGTTTGCACACAGTTTGTTTACTTTTTATAACAAAATTATTGGCTTGATCCCAAGAACTGGTGCCGGTTTCCTTTGGTAGTCTTCATATCCTTTGTATTAACATGGCATGGTTTACTGTTTCTGGAGTGACTTATGCATTATTTTGGTCATAACAAGGCTATGTTGAAAATTTAGTGTCAAAATATTAAAAAAACAAATTGTCAGTATTTTTACCCTAAATTCCTCGGTTGCAGCCCTATCAACTCTAGCCAAAGTTTGTTTCAATAGGCCATACTGTCGCTGACAATGACAACACAAGTCCTGTGGGAGGCAGATTAATGCTACTAGAGAATGATGAGTTGACCAGTTGAAACTCTGGCAATAGAACTAATAGGAGTCTGTAAAGAACTGTACCGCATCAAGCAACAAATGTAAATTCATGCAGGGATAATGCAGTACTGTCATTTGCTGGTTTCCATAGTTAGACAAGACACCACTGATTCAATTTAATTAAATGTTTAGGCTAGTATCATTGAGCAAGAGAATGCTCATATATAGTGGTGTACTTGGAATTATAAATAAGTTACAAAATACAAATAGAATAATAGATAGGTGAGAGTCTATGTCTATTACAAGGAAGGGAGTAATGCCTTCGGGTGGTTCTGGGGACAAGGGAACCTCGAGAGCGAAGCTTGAGATGGTGTTACTTCCGAGTGATAGACACTCACCTATTTTTAATTTTTTGTAATATATGGATGCAAGTTTTGTATGCAGTTGTTTATTTATGCGGTGCTGGGAGGCCTGTCTCCCACGGCAGAGAGGGTTCACTCACTGACTCTTCCCATGTCCACCCTGTTCCGCCCCACCCCAGTTCATTCGCCCGCCCGCTCACTCTGTGTCACTTTCAACTTCAGCGAGTTTTGTTTGATAGGTTGTCCTACCTTTAGTTGATTTCTTGCCTTGGTGTACGCGGAATCAACCAGATAATTCTGCAGTACAAGTGGGGGAAAAAAGCATCGGCAGTAGAGCGAAGAGATTTTCTCTTGCTAAGTGAGAGATGGCCGCCATGTTTTTGGAACTGTTCTGCCAGCCTACAGAGAAACCGAGTCCAATCAGGAGGCATGGTTTTAGGAACGTCACCAAGCATGGCTAGGAGGTTGCCTTGGGGATGTCTGGAACAAGCCTATAGTATCAGAGGGTTTTGAGGTTGCACTCTTCACGTTTGGTGATAATACTATCATTCAGAGCTCGAACGAAAATATTACGATCTCTGAACGATAATAGTATCGTTGACAAGTGATAATATTATCACTTTGTCTCCAGTGTATTACAGGGAATTTTTTGTATGCTTTGGGATGCTTTTATTTTAAAGATCCATATACCATCAGATCTGGTTACTCCAATCACATTCATGCACTACATAATATGGCTGGATTGCAAAACTACAGACAAACCATACATACACGAACTGGACATCCATACGTGCAAAAACATTTTTTATTGTGCGTTTAATAAAAAGCAGTTATCTGCATCACTAAAAACTTTATTTAAATATAGTATATGTAAACCTTTTTAAAAATGCAGCATAGTACAGCATGAAAAAAAATAGTCACCTGTAGTAATCTTCTAAAGGGATCCACTAATATTATTACTCTTGCAGTGCTCCTTTAAATCAGCACTGCCCCGGAGCTAAATGGAATGTTATGCTAATGATGGAATCTTTAGCTTGTGCATTCAATTTCAAACTGTCAAGTGTAACTGCCTACATTCTAACCTCAGATTTCTTAGAAGTTTGCAAAGAGGCCATAATAACATACAGATAAATAAATAAATAACCATAGAAAAAAATGGTGCCCCAACTGGGGCAACTAGTAAACATTAACCAGAGGACCAAAATAAATAAATATCCCCTTTTTCTTAATGTCAGATATGCCCTAGAAAAAGAACCTACAAGCTAAAAAACATTACTACGAAGTGCCAGTAGGTGGCATGCACTTCAAGTATACATATAATCAGCTTGGAGAGGATTTTTCTATTTACTGATTCTGTAGGGGAGGCAGGGCGGGAAGTAATAACATTAGTTGATCCCTTTGAAAGAAACAAGATTACCACAGGTGAGTATTTTTTTCTTTTAACCCCAGGAATCCACTAATATTATTACTCTTGCAGACTATGCAGCAGTACCTCAAGGAGGTGGGCAAAAATCTATTTAGGAAAAAGACTCTGCAGAACTGCTGTGCCAAATCTGGCATCACTCCTGGACTGGGTGACCAGGCTATAATGCTTAGTGAAGGTGTGGACTGACCTCCAGGTAGCTGCTTTACATATTTCCATCAGAGGTACCTTTCAGGCAGCTGCAACAGTGGCAGCTGCGCCCCTTGAAGAGTGGGCCCCAAGACCACGGGGGGGGGTATCTTACCTGCTTTTGAGTAACAAAACTGAATACACTGAACTATCCATCGAGAGATCGTTCTCTTTGAAGCAGGAGTCCCTTTACCTACTTCTCCATAGGTGAGGAACAGTTGTCTGTCCTGCCTATGGTCCTTGGTATGAGTCATGTAATAACTCAAAGCCCTTTTTACATCCAGGCTGTGCAATCTATGCTCACCTGAGCTAGAGTGTTCAGTAAAGAAAACTGGCAATTTTATAGACTGGTTCAAAGGGAAGTCAGAAATCACCTTGGGGAGGAACTTCCTATTAGTTCTCAACACTACCTGGTCCCTGTGAAAGGAGACGCAGTCCTTCTCCACACAAAGGGCCTGGAGATCTCTTATCCTACTGGCAGAAGTGATTGCTAGCAGTAAGACTACCTTTCAAATAGCAAATTTAAGCTCTGCAGATGCCATAGGCTCAAAGGGCAGAAGCATCAGCTGGGCGATGCAAATGTTAAGGTCCCATGCAGGCACTGGTTCCCTGTGAAGAGGAAACAAATGAAAGAGTCCTTTTAAGAACCTTTCAAATGTAGGGTCTGATGCCAGGGAAGTATCCTTTCCAGCTGAAAGGTATGCTGAAACTGAAGCCAGATGCACCTTCAGAGTTGAGTACTGCAACCCTTGGGAGTGCAGGTGAGACAAGTAATCCAGAAGGGTTGGGATGCCAGCTTGGGCTGGGACTATACCCTTATCTCTGCACCAAATGGAAAATCTTTTCCATTTAGAGGCATCAGTTTTCTTAGTGGAAGGTTTTCTATAGCCTTTAAGAACCTCCAATGCTCCTTCAGAGAATTGCCAGTCTGCATATTCTAAGTCCTCAACAGCCAAGCCTTGAGCTTGAGAGACCTGAGATTGGGGTACACTATCCTCCCCTTAAAGGAAATCAGGAGGTTGTACCTCTGAGGGAAGTGAATCGGCTTGCTCACCGACATTGAGAGCAGTAGGGAGTACCAAGGCTTTCTTGCCCAGTCTGGGGCTACCTGAATCATTGAAGCTGGTTGGGACCTGAGCTTGATGAGCACCCTGAATATCACAGGAAAAGGAGAAAAGGCATAAAGATGCCTCCCTATCCAATCTAGAATCAGGGCATCCATGGGAACTGTCTGGTGATTTTGGTGGAATGCAAAAAGATCTACTTCTGGGGTCCTCCACCTCCTGAATAGAGCATTCACCACTTCCTTGTTCAATGCCCATTTGTGATGGGCCTGGTTTATCCTGCTCAAGGCATCTGCCAAAGTACTGTCCTTGCCAGGCAGATGAATTGACTGCAGAGAGGCATTTAAGGAGTAAGCAAGGCTCCATATCTTCATTGCTTCTGTACACAGTAGAGTGGACCTTGTCCCTACTTGTTTGTTGATGCCAAGGAAGTATTGTTGTGGTATTGTCTGTTCTGACTTGTACCACCTTTCCCTGTATGAGATGAGAGAAAGCTGAAGGGCCAGGTAAACAGCTCTAAATTCCAGCAAGTTTATGTGCAGTAGTGAGTCTGCACTCTCCCAAGTACCATGGATGATGTGTTCCCCTAAGTGAGAACCCCATCCTAGCAGGGAAGCATATGTTGTGAGAACCAGGGAGGGTGGCTCCTGCAGGAATGGAACCCCTTTGCTTAAATTTTCCAGATCCTTCCACTACTGGAGTGCCCGTAGCATCACCTTTGTGACTGGTACTGGCTTTGAGGCGGGGTTCCGCCTTTGGCACCAGTGTGCTCTGAGGTGGAACTGAATATCCCTCATCTGAAACCTGGTACCTATGACTGTGCTTGTTGCTGAAGCCATGTGCCCTAACAGCTAAAAGAACTGTCTTGCTGGCTTTAGCCTGCCCAGGGCAAATGAGCCTGCCAAAAGCTAAATGCTTTCTGCCCTCTCCTGAGGAAGAAAAGCCCTTCCCACTACAGTATTTAGTTCTGCACCTATGAACTGCCAGACCTGTGCAGGGGTCAGGACTGACGTTTTGGTGTTGAGAAGGAATCCCAGGGAGAGTAACAGATCCTGGGCTACCTGAAGTTGGTGTGACACCTGCAGGTGGGATTTTCCTATGATTAGCCAATCATCCAGAAAGAGAAAAACTGTGACACCTAACCTTCTTAGATGTGCCACTACTACTGCTATGCACTTGGTAAAGACCCTTGGTGTAGAGGTGAGGCCGAAGGGAAGTGTTGAGAACTGGTAGTGGCCTGAAGGAAGTCTGAACCTGAGATATTTTCTGTGTGACTCCCTTATGGGAATATAGAAATATGAGTCCTTTAGGTCTGAGGAGGCTAGTCAGTCTCCTTTTTGCAGAGTTGGCAAAATCATGGCCAATATGACCATGCTGAACCTGGGTTTTATCAGGTACTTGTTTAGCAGTCTGAGATCTAGTATAGGACACCACTCTCCATTTTTTGTTGTTGTTAGGAAGTGTCTTAAGTAGAACCCTTGCCCCATTTGGTTGGGAAACAGGTCCACTGCTCTTGCCAGCAGTAAAGCCTGCACCTCCTGCTCCAGTAGTTTCCTTTCTGAGAAAGAAGCTGGTGTAAACTGTTTTAACCTTGGAGGAGGAAGGGACCTGAAACAAAGGGATAGACTCTGACTCACCATGTTCAGGACCCACTTATCTGTGGTTATTTTCAAACAATCCTGAACATAATGGGTGAGTCTGCATCCTACAGGAGAAGGACAGGCAGCCTGAGGGGAAAAGTCAGGCATTTTACTTTGCTTTCTGCTGTGGCTGCGCAGATTGGGATCCTCTCCTGGAACCCCTTCTGTCTCTAGCTCTATAGACACCACCCTGCTGTGGTTGGTACTGCTGTTGGAAAACAATCTGCACTTGGAAGAAAGGCCTCCTAAAAGAGGATCTACCCCTGCCTCCCCTAGCATAAGATGAAGTGGAAGGAGAGGCTCTCTCTCACTCTGGTAGAATTGCTCCTAAAAGTAGCTTTGTATTCATCTATTTTTTCATATATGCCTCAGTCTCGGCATCAAAAAGAGAGTGTCCCTCGACTGGAAAATCCATAGCCTTACTCTGGGTGTCCTGGGTGAGATTAGTGGCTCTCATCCAGGCAAACCTTCTTAGTGCTATGGTACCAGCCATCCATCTTGCAGCTGTATCATTTGTGTCAGCTGCCATTTGAAACTGGTACTTGGAAGCCTTCAAGCCCAGTCTTGCTATGTCCAGCAGCTCTGACACTGTTAAAGAGGGATTAACCTCAGCATTGTCTACAACTGACTGCCAGACAGCCTTCTGATAAAGGGCTGCAAAAGCCTGGTAGCTGGCTTGGCACAGTGCCAGGGATGCCAAAAGGTACCCCTTTTTTGCCATGCTGTCCAGTTTCCTCAAATCCTTCTCAAGGGGGTGAGAGGACAAGGGAGTTTTAGCCTTTTCACAGGCAGCCTGCTGAACAATACCATGGTGGTCTGGAAGGCTGAACAGAAACTCAGTCCCTGACCTTTCAAGCTGGTATTTCTTATCACACTTTTTATCAGTGGGTGTAACAGTATTGGGAGACTTGAGGATTTCCAGAACATCTTTTTTAACGAATCTGTACATAGGCAGGAGGAGCCTTTTGGTGGGTGTCAGCCCCATGAGCTCCATATATTGTGCCTCTTCTTCATCCTGGATCTCCTCTGCTGTTCGCAGATCCAGGGTTTCCACCACTTTTTTAACAAAAGAAAAATGAGATGAGAAATCCTCTGTGGGTCAGGGAGGGGAACCAAAATCTTGTTCTGGTGAGACCTCAGGTTCAATACTCTCGTCATCCTGATCATCCTCCTCATACTACACTGTGACAATGGGCAAAAGAGGGGCAACAACCATAGCTTTTTCAGCAGTAGTGACCACAGGCTGCTGAGGGGATAGTAAGCCCTGCAGCATCTGGAGTAAGGCTAAAGCCTGAGTTAAATCAGTAGGCGAAGGAGCAGGAACAGGCACCTGAGGGACCCCTTGAGGCATTTCAGCCGGGGTTTCGGTATGCTTTGTTTTCTTTGATTTTTTGGCAGGTACCAGGCAGTCAGACGGTTCACTGGCTCTCTTGCCAGAGCCCTCACCCATATCAGGGATGGATTTGGAGGCTCTGGAAGGAATAGCCACAGTCTTAGAGGGGGGGTGGACTGGTTAGAGCCCAGGGACTCCTCTTCCAATCTTCGTTAAGCCTCTCCCTGCATTTTTCCACTGTATTATCAGGGAAAGACTTACAGATATCACAATTTTCATAGAAATGCTGCT
Source organism: Neoceratodus forsteri (assembly GCA_016271365.2). Taxonomy (NCBI): domain Eukaryota; kingdom Metazoa; phylum Chordata; order Ceratodontiformes; family Ceratodontidae; genus Neoceratodus; species Neoceratodus forsteri. The sequence goes on along the minus strand of CM057458.1, from coordinate 1,398,087,422 downwards.
AGCCAAGGAAGATTAAAAATAGGTAATGTTTATCTGCCTTGGCAAAAACTTCTGCACACTTCAGGCAATTCTTAAAACCAAGAGGTCCTGTTTTTTTTTTTTTTGGCTTATCTGACATTTTAGAAAACAAGAGCCAGAAATCGACAAAAAGAGAAAGAATTTAAATATTTGCGGTTGGTTCCAAAAGGAATAGCAGTCAGTTCAGTAACCAATAAAGTCCAGAGACCAGCGGATTCGATCGGATCTGGAACCAAGAAAACCACTGAGGAAACCGATAAACCTCGGATCAAAACGGTTAAAATTTAATAAAAATAAAGAATAAAGTACCAAGAACCCTTAAAAAAAGGTTCTGATTCAACACAGAAAGGGATCGATTGCCCCTCGGTTCAAAGGAACCGCGAGGAACCGGTAAACAAAACTAAATTTAAAACTATGAGGTAAAAAACACTAACAATTTACACTAGGCAGTAATGAAAACAATAAAACAAAATACTTCAGGTTTTTTTGTTCTGTGCACTACAGGAATCTGTCTTGATTGAGAGACAAGCTCCAGGGCATCTGAACTTTGCAGCGGAGAGAAGAAATCTGAGGTTAGAATGTAGGCAGTTACACTGGGCAGTTTGAAATTGAATGCACAAGCTACAGATTCCGTCATTAGCACAGCATTCCATTTGGCTCCATGGCAGTGCTGATTTAAAGGAGCACTGCAAGAGTAATGATATTAGTGGATTCCAGGGGTTAGAACTACAATTTCTAACAGCTCCTTACCGTATGGTGACTTATGTCAGGGAGGGCGGGCAGCAGAGTTCTTTGTACAATATCTTTATTTGTTTCATCGGGGAGACAGATTGACTTGGGGGGGAAGGAGAAAGCTGTTTATTTATTTGGGGAGACAAGAAAAAAATTACTCACCATAGTAATGTTGTTTCTTCTAATGCAGTCTTGCTGTATTCCGCCATAATGCAGTTAGACCCAGCACTTGAACTGCCCCGGAGAGGAAAGAGTTAACTCTATGCAGAAGCATAGAACATTGAGCTCAAGCTCAGTATTCAAACCTCTGTCTGTGATACTTCCCAGTGTAACCGTCAGATTCTTACGAGCAACTAACTAACTAGGCACTAAAATATGGAAATTGTTTGAAACATATAGCCAAAAGGCAAAAAATTGTTTTGGGGTCCAAAAAGACTCAAGTCAAGAACCAAAGAAGAAACAAGGTTAGGCTTTATTTAGGCTATGAACATAAGAATAATAAACATAACAGCTACCCCACCAAAAGGGAGGGTACAAGGTACACCCCTGAGGTGCAACACTGTACCTGCTAGCCCACTTCCCAAAAACAGGTTCTGAGAGGGGAGGTGGGGGTCTGAATACAGCAAGACTCCATTAGAAGAAACATTACTATGGTGAGTAATTTTTTCTTCAAACAACATGAAGTCTTGCTGTATTCAGACATAATGCAGACTACCAAGCAGTTGCCTATGGAGGAGGGAATGCAGAACCTACTTTGGGAAGAGGCTTTGCAATACTGCTGTGCCAAACCTAGCATCACTCCTAGCCTGGATGTCCAGGGAGTAATGCTTGGTGAAAATATGTACTGTTTTCCAGGTGCCTGCTTTACAGATCTCTAACAAAGGTATATCTCTAGCCGCAGCTAGAGAAGCAGCTGCACCCCTAGTTGAGTGAGCCCTCAGGCCTGAAGGGGGCATCCTACTCAACTTGTCATAACAAAATTGTATACAAGAAACAATCCACCTGGCAATAGTTCTTTTAATGGCAGGCGTAACTTTCCCCACTTCACCATAAGTGAGAAACAATTGAAGACATTCATTTCTATGTGCCTTAGTATGCTCAATGTAGTAGCTAAGGGCCCTCTTAACATCCAGACTGTGTAGCCTTCTTTCCCCTGAAGAAGAATGGTCAGTGAAAATCATAGGGGGAGAGATATAGACTGGTTTAGATGAAAATCTGATATCACTCTGGGCAAGAACCTCCTATTGGTTCTTAGCACAACTTTGTCCCTGTGGAAGGAGATGAAGTCAGGTTTAACGGACAGAGCCTGTAACTCATTAATCCGCCTGGCAGAAGTAACAGCTACCAGGAACACAGTTTTCCAGGTCAAGTACTTCAATTCGGCTGAAGCCAGAGGTTCAAAGGGTGGCTGCATAAGCTGAGCTATGCAGACATTAAGATCCCAAGGTGGAGTGGGCTCCCTAAAGGGAGGGTTAATGTGGACCAGACCTTTGAAAAACTTTCTGAAAACAAGATGAGATGACAGAGAAGAGCCCTTCCTTGCTGAGAGGAAAGCAGAGACAGCTGCTGGATGAACCTTCAGAGTGGCGGGCCTAAGGCCTAGACCATTCAGATGAACTAGATAGTCTAAGGTTGTGGAAATGTCTGCAGAATCAGGCAGGATGCCTTTCTGAGAGCACCAAAAACTGAACCTTTTCCATTTGGAGTTGTAAGTTTTTCTAGTGGAAGGCTTCCTGGAGATTATCAGAACATCCAGAACTCCTGAGAAAGGTGTAGCTGCATATTCTAACTCTTCAAGAGCCAGGCCTTGAGATTGAGAGACTGGAGATTGGGGTACCAGATCAGCCCCTGGGAGGAGGACAGGAGATTGTATGCCCTGGGCAGAGACAGGGGATATGACACTGACAAGGACAGCAGTAGAGGATACCAAGGCTGGCTGGCCCAATCTGGAGCCACCAATATCACTGTGCAGGGTTGAGTCATGATCTTGATCAGAACTCTGAACAGCAGAGGGAAGGGGGGAAGGCATACCGAAACCTGCCCTTCCAGACCAAAATGAGAGCATCCTGGAGAACCGTCCCCAGGACTGGAGGTCTGCAACAAAACAAGAGGAAGTTGATGATTGTCCGGTGCTGCAAAGAGCTCTATCTCTGGAGTGCCCCACCTGGAGAAGATGACCTTCAGGATGTGAGGATCCAGGGACCATTCGTGATGTCCCTGTGAAATCCTGCTCAGAGCATCTGCTAGTACGTTGTCCTTCTCTGGAAGGCAAACTACTACCAGAAAAGTCTGAAGAGAATAGGCTAGAGACTATAGTTTCATGGCTTCTGTGCACAAGGCCAAGGACCGAGTGCCTCCCTGCTTGCTGATGTACCACACTGTGGTGGTGTTGTCCATTCTGACTTGGACCACCTTGCCCTTGATTGAATCCGAAAAGCTCTGCAGGGATAGGAAAACTGCCCTGAGTTCCAGGAGATTGATATGAAAGAGAGACTCCTGTGGAGACCAGACCCCTTGAGCTGTCAGGGCTCCCAGGTGGGCTCCCCACCCTAGGAGAGAAGCTTCCATAGTTAGAACTACTGATGGGACTTGAGGGAGAAATGGAACCCCTTGTCTGAGGTTGGCCTGGCCCAGCCACCACTGAAGAGCTTAGACCAGAGTCTGAGTCACTGGAATCAAGTTTAGTAAGTGAATCCTTCTTTTGAGACCAAAAAGACCTTAGATGAAACTGAATGTCCCTCATCTGAAACCTTGCTCCCTGCACCACTGCAGTGGAAGCTGCCATGTGGCCCAGGAGCTGGAGGAACTGTTTTGCTGGGCGGGAGACCTGAGGTCAAAAGGAGGAAGCGAGATCCACTAGGGCCATCACCCTTGCCAGGGGAAGGAAGACTTTTGCTTATACAGTGTCCAACTCTATGCCTATAAAGGTGAGAAGTTGAACTGGTTCGAGGACAGACTTTGGAAGATTGAGAAGAAATCCCAGGGACCTGAGTAGGTCCTGGATAATTTGAAGAGCTGACGTGACCTGTACAGATGACTGACCCACTAAGAGCTAATTGTCCAGATATGGAAAGATGGTGATACCCTGTCTTCTGAGGTAAGCCACCACTACTGCAAGGCACTTTGAGAACACCCTTGGAGCTGATGTTAGGCCAAATGGCATGGCTCTGAATTGGTAATGGCCTGAAGGCAACTCAAACCTGATGTATTTTCTGTGGGAGTACCTGATAGGAATATGGAAGTAGGCATCCTTAAGGTCCAGAGATGATAGCCAATCCCCTGGCCTTAGAGAGGGAAGAAAAAATTACTCACCTTAGTAATGTTGTTTCTTCTAATGGAGTCTTGCTGTGTTCTGACATATGCAGTGATATCCAATCTTTGAACTGCCCCGGAGAGGAAAGAGTTAACTTTCCATGCAAGGCATGGAACGCAGAGCTCGAGCTCGGCTGAGACTCTGTCTGTTGTTGTTTGAACCCAAACCGCCAGATCTTTATGAGCTACACTCACTGGGCATCCTGTGTGGAAACTGTAAACTCACACTAGCCAAATGGCAACTAAATTTAATAAAAAGGTTTTTTGGTTCCAAGGCAAAGACTCAAGTCAGGAAACCCCAAAAACAAAACACAACAGACACTCAAACATAAGAGGGTGAGAAAAGAAAGGGGAAGGGGGCACCTCTAGGGTGCCAATACTGTTCCTGCCCACCCACATCCCAAAAACCCAGGTTCTGAGAGGGGAGGCGGTGGGGGAGGTCAGAATACAGCACGACTCCATTAGAAGAAACAACATTACTAAGGTGAGTAATTTTTTCTTCAAACAACATGAAGTCTTGCTGTATTCTGACATATGCAGACTACCAAGCAGTACCTCCATGGAGGAGGGACAGAACCTACTTTGGAAACAGGCTCTGAAGCACTGCTGTGTCAAACCGAGCATCACTCCTAGCCTGGATATCCAAAGAGTAATGCTTAGTGAAAGTGTGTACTGTTTTTCAGGTGGCTGCTTGACAAATCTCCAAGAAAGGAATATCCCTCAGCAGCCAGGGAAGCAGCTGTACCTCTAGTAGAGTGAGCCCTCAGGCCTGAGGGTGGGATCCTACCTAATTTTTCATAGCAGAATTGTATACAAGAGACAATCCACCAGGCAATAGATCTTTTAGTGGCAGGTTTTCCCTTGCCAACCTCACCATAAGTGAGGAACAACTGGAGGGAGTCAAACCTGTGACCCTTGGTGCGCTCTATGTAGTAGCTAAGGGCCCTTTTCACATCCAGGCTGTGCAGCCTCCTCTCCCCAGAGGAGGAATGGTCAGTGAAGAAAACAGGAAGAGACATAGACTGATTAAGGTGGAAATCTGAAATCACCTTAGGCAAAAACTTCATATTAGTCCTGAAGACCGCCTCATCTCTATGGAAAGAGATAAAATCAGGCTCCACTGACAGGGCCTGTAACTCACTTAGCGTCTGGCAGAAGTAATGGCTACCAAGAACACAGTTTTCCAAGTCAAGTACTTAAGCTCTGCTGAGGACAAAGGCTCAAAAGGGGTTGCATAAGCTGAGCAATGCAAACATTAAGGTCCCAAGCAGGGCAGGGTCCCTGAAGGGAGGATTGGTATGCAGCAATCCTTTGAAGAATTTACAGAATACAGGATGAGCTGAAAGGGAAGAGTGCTTGCCTGCTGACAAGAAGGCAGAGACAGCTGCCAGATGCACTCTAAGTGTAGCTGGTCTGAGTCCCAAGCTATTGAGATGAACCATATAGTCCAAGACTATAGGCAACCCAGCAGATTCTGGAGAAATATGCTTACCAGAGCACCAAATAGTGAACCTTTTCCATTTGGAGTTGTAAGTCTTTCTGGTGGAAGGCTTTCGAAAGCCTTTAGAATATCCAGAACACCTTGAGAGAGATCCAAATCAGCAAACTCTTAACTCTTCAAGAGCCAGGCCTTGAGGTTGAGAGACTTGAGAGTCGGATACCAAACCCTCCCCTGAGAACAGGTTAACAGGTTGTAATTCCTGGGAAGAGACAGGGGAAGATGGACTGCTAAGGACAGCAAGAGAGGGGTACCAGGACTGTCTGGCCCAGTCTGGAGCAATCAGAATCACTTTGCAGGGTTGAGACCTGATTTTGACTAGTACCTTGAACAGGAGAGGGAAGGGGGGGAAAGCATACAGGAACTTCCCTTCCCAATTGAGAACCAGAGCATCCAGGGGGACTGAGCCCAACACTGGGGGTCTGCAGCAAAAAAGAGGAAGTTGGTGATTGTCTGGGGCTGCAAAAAGATCTATCTGTGGAGTGCCCCATCTGGAGAAAATCACCTTCAAAATCAGAAAATCTAGGGACCATTCATGATGGCCCTGAGGTATCCTGCTGAGAGCATCTGCCAGGATATTGTCCTTCCCTGGGAGGTGCACTGCTGTCAGAGAGGTATTCAGGGAATAGGCCAGAGACGTCAACTTCATTGGTTCCGTGCACAAGGCCGTAGACTGAGTGCCCCCTTGCATGTTGATGTACCACATTGTGGTGGTATTGTCTGTCCTGATCTGAACTACTTTGTTCAGAACAGACTTGGAAAAAACTTGAAGTGCTAGAAACACTGCTCTGAGTTCTAATAGACTGATGTGAAGCAGAGATTCTTGAGGTGACCACAACCTTTGGGTGGTCAAATCCCCCAAGTGGGCTCCCCAGCCCAAGAGGGAGGCATCTGTGGTAAGGATTAGAGAATGAGATTGAGTGACGAAGGGGACTCCTTGCCTTAGGTTGTCCTGATCCTGCCACCATTGCAAAGCCTGGATCAGGGTTCAAGTCACTGGGATTAGCTTGGTCAGAGAATCCTTTCTCTGGGACCAGAAGGCTCTTAAGTGGAACTGAATGTCCCTCATCTGAAATCTTGCTCCTTGGACCACTACTGTAGAGGCAACCATGTGTCCCAGGAGCTGCAGAAAATGCCCTGCTGGTCGAGACACCTGAAGGGTGAACGAAGAGGCCAGTGTAACAAGGGTCCTTGCCCTGTCCAGGGGAAGGAAGGCTCTTGCCCTTATTGTATCCAGCTCCGCCCCTATGAAGGTGAGGAGCTGCACTGGCTCTAGAACTGACTTTGAAAGATTCAGGAGGAATCCTAGAGAAGTGAACAGCTGCTGAGTTATCTGTAGGTGTGACTTGACCTGGTCTGGAGACTGACCCACTATGAGCCAGTTGTCCAGGTATGGAAAGATGGAGATCCTTTTTCTCCTTAGGAAAGCAACCACTACTGCCAGGCATTTTGTGAACACCCTTGGGGCTGATGTTAAGCCAAAGGGCATAGCTCTGAATTGACAGTGGCCTGAGGGCAACTCGAACCTGAGGTACTTTCTGTGGGAGCATCTGATGAGAATGTGGAAATAGGCATTCTTGAGGTCCAGGGAGACTAGCCAGTCCCCTGGCCTTAGAGAGAGTAGAATTATTCCTAGAGTCACCATTTTGAACTTTGGTTTTAAAAGGTGCTTGTCTAAATACCTGAGATCCAGGATGAGCCGCCATTCTCCTGTGTTTTTGGGGGTTAGGAAGTACCTGGAGTACAGTCCTTTTCTCTTATGTAGGGGTGGAACCCTTTCTATGGCTCTCAGAGCCAACAGGGAAAAGACCTCTGCCTCTAGGGCAAAGGCCTCTGAAGGATTTGCAGGTGGAAAGGATATGGTTCTCATCTTGGGAAATTGAAGCTGAGAACCAGTCCCTGGCTTACTACTTCCAGGACCCATTTGTCTGATGTTAAAGACCTCCAGTCCTGGACAAAGTAAGCCAGCCTGCCCCCTACTGGTAGTGGAGAATCGGCCCGGGCAAACCCATCAGGGTGCCTGTTTGGCAGGGGCTTTAGGCTGAGGGTGGTAGCAGGCCTGCTTATACCCGCCTGCTCCGCCCTCTGAAGAACCCTCTGGGCAAAGGCGGAAGAGGAGGCCTGGGCTTGTAGAAAGGCCTATGAAAAGGCCTGCCCCTGCACCTGGAATGCAGCCTCTGGGGAGTGGCTTGCCTTTCCTTGGCCTGAGCACTCCTATAGGTATTCCTGTACTCATCCATTTTCTTCATGTAGTTCTCTGTCTGCTCCCCAAACAGAGAATTACCAACAACAGGAAAATCCATGGCCTTAGTCTGGGTATCCTGTGACAGACTAGTACATTTGAGCCAAGCCATCCTATGAAGGGCCACAGATGTAGCCATGAAACATCATTGGAGTCCACTGCAGCATGAAATTGCACCTTGGATGCCTCAATCCCATCTGCAGCCACGTGCTCCAGCTCCTTGGCAAGCTGGCCAGGGACCTGTTTAGCTAGAGCCATCACAGTGTCCCATCTTGACTTCTGGTATCTAGCTATGTAGGCCATATAATTAGCCTGCCTGAGTCCCAAAGATGCTGCCATGTACTGTTTCTTTGCCATGGCATCAATCCTCCTGGAGTCCTTATCTGGGGGGTGTGAAGCCAAGGGTATATTTGCCTTATCACAGGCAGCAGTCTGCACTACCCCAACATGGCTGCATTGCTGGGAAAGGAACTCCATATGTGAGCCTGAAAGAGTATACCTCTTGTCCATTCTTCTGTCCACAGAAGGTATAGAATTAAGAGTCTTTAAAATTTTAAATGTCTGTTTCCCAAAAGACTTATGGAGGGGAATAGACAGCCTCCTGGACTCTGGGATGTCCATCATCTCAACATAATCAGGCTCCTCCTGATCCTCTACTGCTTCCTCCATAGGAAGCTGAAGAGTTTCAGCCACTTTTTTTGTAAAACATAAAGTGAGAAGGGGACTCAGAAAGCCTAGGAGGAGAAACCCCTGAAGGTTTGTCTGGGGAGATGTCCGGGTCAATGGGCACGTCCAGACTTTCATAATCACCATCACTATCCTCATACTCTCCTTCCTCCTCTTCCGGTTCATAAAAATCCTCCGGAACCGGGGGAACCGACCGAACCGAGCCCCTAACCGATGGTGCCGGTTCGATCGGAACCGGAGTTAGCGACTGAACAATCCTTATCACTTTGGCTATTTCATCAGCGGTCAGAGAAAAAACTTGTGGATACGAACCAGCTGACTTATCCTTTCTTTTTCTTTTAACCAGAACTGACTCCTCAGATTCGGTTCTCCTTTTGCCCGAAGAAGTTTTTGCCCTGGTCAGAGGGCACTCCTTCTGGTTCGGTTGGAACCGAACAGGGCTGGCCATCCGGGTCAGCGGACTTTTTGGCCTCCCTTTCCCTCAGCCTACCTACTCTCTTTTCCAGGGTAGCTGTGGGAAAACTTTTGCAAATCTGGCAGTCTGAATCGAGGTGGTCAAACCCCAGAAAATAAACACAGGTGGTGTGGGGGTCAGCCTTAGCAAAGGCTTCCCCACACACACTACAGTGTTGCAACCCAGTGGGCCCGGTTTTTCTCTTGGGTTTCTCAGCCATGGCCAGTCCTAACCAAACTTACCCTTTTTTCGGCAATCCGCCAGGCAAGACACCCTTATCGGTTCCTGACCGTGTTACGAGTCGTGGAAAAAAACGTAATGAAATCCGTTTTTTTTAGAACCGATAAGGACCGGTTACCACACTCTAAAAAGCAGAACAAACTTGTTTAACAAACCTGATCGGTTCAAACCGGACCGATCCGATGTTTACAAGTTCCACACAGAAGCTAACAATAATAAACCAATCTAGTACTCACGGTATCGCAGACAGAGACTGAACCGACAGGTTAGATGGAATAAATTCAGTTGAAACCGAGGGAAAAAAACGACACTTTAACCGACTAAATTGAACTGAGCAAAGGAGAAATCTCCGGAGCGACTGTTCAGTGAGGTGGAGTAAAGAATCTGGCGGTTTGGGTTCAAACAACAACAGACAGAGTATCAACCGAGCTCAAGCTCAGCATTCCATGCCTTGCATGGAAAGTTAACTCTTTCCTCTCTGGGGCAGTTCAAAGGTTGGATATCACTGCATATGTCAGAATACAGCAAGACTTCATGTTGTTTGAAGGATTATTCCCAGAGTTACCATTTTGAATTTGGGCTTTGAAATATGTTTGTTCAAATACCTTAGGTCTCGGATGGGTCGCCACTCCCCTGTTTTCTTTGGGGTAAGGAAGTACCTGGAGTACAGTCCTTTTCCCTTGTGCTGAGTAGGAACTTTCTCTATAGCTCTGAGAACTAGAAGACAGGAAACCTCTGCCTCTAGGGCAAGGGTTTCTGAGATTGATGCAGGTGGAAAAGACTTGGCCCTCTTTTTTGGAAATTCTTTGAAGCTGAGGGCCAGTCCCTGGCTTACTGCTTCCAAGACTCACTTGTCTGAGGTCACAGACTTCCAGGCCTGGAAGTAGTAAGCCAGCCTGCCTCCTACTGGAAACAGGGAGTCGACCCGGGCTGACACATCAGGGTGTCTGCTTGGCAGGAGCCTTAGACTGAGAGGAGGAGGGAGCAGCCCTGCTCACCCCCCTCCTGTCCCTCCCTCTGAAGAACCCCCTCTGTGGGAAAGGACAGGAAGCCTGGGCTTGGTGAAAAGGCCTGCCTTTCCTTGGCCTGTGCACTCCTGTACGTGGTCCTGTATTCATCCATTTTCTTCATGTAAGCCTCTGTCTGCTCCCCAAACAGAGAATTACCTACCACAGGAAAATCCATGGCCTTAGTCTGGGTATCCTGTGAAACGCTAGTATATCTGAGCCAAGCATGTCTTCTGAGAGACGCAGATGTAGCCATGACTCTAGATGCCACATCATTGGAGTCCACAGCAGCGTGAAATTACATTCTGGATGCCTCAATTCCATCAGCAGCCACCTTCTCCAGCTCTTTGGCTAGCTGGGGAGAGGCCTGTTTAGCCAGTTCCAGAACCGTATCCCATCTGAATTTCTGGTACCTGGCTGTATAGGCCATATAGGTAGCCTGCCTGAGTCCCAAAGAGTATGCCAAATACTGTTTTTTGGCCATGGCATCCACTTTCCTGGAGTCCTTATCTGGGGGTGTGTGAAGCCAAAGGAATGTTAGCCCTGTCATAGGCTGCAGGCTGCACTACCCCAACATGGCTGCAATGACTATAAAGGAACTCCGCAGCTGAGCCTGATAAGAAATACCTCCTGTCCATTCTCTTATCCACAGGAGGTACTGAATTAGGAGTTTGTAAAATTTTGTGTGTCTGTTTCCCCAAAGATTTATGAAGAGGGATAGACAGCCTTTTGGACTCTGGGATGTCCATCATTTCCACAAAATCAGGCTCTTACTCCTCCTCTGCAGCTTCAACCAAGGGAAGCTGCAGGGTTTCTGCCACCTTTTTGTAGACCAAAAATGTGAAGGGGACTCAGAGAGCCTGGGAGGAGAGGCACCTGAGGGCCTGTCTGGGGAGATGTCCAGTTCAATAGGCACATCCAGACCCCCCTGGTCATCGTCATCATCATCGTCGGGATAAACTTCGTCTCCCTCCCACTCCTCATAATAAGCGTCTGGATCATAATCCGGAGGAGACAGATCCAACCGAACCGACGGTACCGGTTCAGACAGAACCGGTCTAAGCAACTGAACAATACTAATCGCTTTGGCTATTTCATCAGAGGTTAGAGAGTGGGATACAGGATCTGGACAGGCAGACTTACGTTTCTTCTTTGCCGGAACTGACCCCTTGAGGTCGGCTCTCCTTGTGCCCGAGGAGGTATCGCCTAGGTCAGTAGGCACCTCCTCAGGTTCAGCCGCAACTGAACCGGCCTGGCCATCCGGGTCTGCGGACTTCTCAGCCTCCCTTTCCTTCAGCCTACTCAGTCTTTTATCTAGAGTGGATTTAGGAAAGTTTTTAAAGATTTGGCAGTCTGACTTGAGGTGGACAAACCCCAAACAATAAACACAGATGAGGTGGGGGTCAGCCTTAGCAAAGGCCTCCCCACACTCAGTACAGTGCTGAAACCCAGTGGGACCGGTTTTCTTCTTGGGTTTCTCAAGCATGGCCAACCTAACAAATTACCCTATTGCAGCTTTTAAGCCAGATAATATAATAACCAATTGGTTACAAACCGTGTCACGGGCTTTTTAAAAGAACCAGCAAAAGGTCTGGTTCTTTTAAACCGATCGGTACCAGAACACCACACTAATCCCAGAAGAAATTAAATTAAAATTAACAAGGCCAGTTCCAAACTGGACCAACCAGAAAGAAACTGAAGAAAAGAACAATTTCTACTTTTTCACCAAAATAAAACACAGTCACTACCTATCTACACACTATGTGTACCGTAGACAGAGGCTGGAAATCCGAGAATAACAAAAAAATTATGTGGTTTAAACTGAACGCTTTACTTTTACCGAACCGAGCAACGGAAATCTCTGGAGCGACTTCACTGTTAGGCGGAGTAAAGAATTTGATGGTTACACTGGGAGATACCACAGACAGAGGTTTGAAAACCGAGCTCAAGCTCAACATTCTATGGTTCTGCATAGAGTGAACTCTTTCCCTCTCCGGGGCAGTTCAAGTGGTGGGGCTAACTGCATTATGTCTGAATACAGCAAGACTTCATGTTGTTTGAATGAAGGAGCCCTAATTACTCTCTTGGACACAGTGGAGCTGCTGACAGCTTGATTCGGGGAGGGAGTGAGCTGCCTGTTTCTTCGGAGAAACAAATGGAGTAAAGAAGCCATGAGTTTGGAAACAGAGAGGAGCAGCTTGATTTGGGGATGGAGGTAAGGAGCTGCTGATGGCTTGATTTGGGGAGGGAGGGAGCTTGGAGACAGTGCAGAGCTGCTTGATTCGGGGGAGTGAGACATAGGTCTCGATTTTGTGCTAATGTGATTTTAGTACTGCCACATTTCTCTCTAGCTGGATGTCCTGTCATTGTTCAAGGAGTCAGAATATGAACAGGGGTGTAAAAACTATTGAGCCGTTGAGAGGTCCTGATACACTAGTTAAGCATAAGTTGTCAGCACCTCAGGAACCACTAACTGGCTGGATGTGTTGCACTGACTGCCAACAGTCAGACATGGTTAGTCCATGACTAGGGAATGCTGACTGCTTCAGGGAGGGAATAGCAGCATTTACTTTAGCTGTGACTGCATGTCATTAGCACCTTATGCTCACTGCAATACAGGAATAAGAAGGCATTAACTAATGCGCTAAATGACTTCTGACTGCAGCAGCCACTATCAGACTACGGACTGTGAGGATTCCGGATTATTGAGGTATTTATAATGGCACTTTTTCGGTCATGGTAATGATCCTTACACATAGTGAGGTAAACGGATTAAAGGGTCACGGACTAACCAGGTGTGACTGAATTACAAAATAATTAGTACAAAATCAGGATGAATATACAGTTAACAGGAAGTGAAGCATAATGTGATGGGCGTTTGCTGAGAAGCATACCTCTCAACCTCTTGCCTCCTGAATCAGGGACAAGGCTTAAAAAAATCAGGGACAAAGACCCCAAATCAGGGACACATCTTAAAAATTGGTACTATTCACTCAGAATGCTGATAGAATAAGGGGATTTTTGTTAAGATGCATTTTCTGAAGAAGAACAAGTCTGTAACTTTAATGTTTGACATTTTTTTGTGATTTTAATCCCTACTGTTCTGCCACAAAAACTCAAATTTTATGAGGGACAGTGGAAAATTCTGAGGCAAAATCAGGGACAGTTGAGAGGCATGCTGAGAAGAGCTGGCACCAGCTGGAGCACGCTTGCTGTACAGCAATCTAGCATGCAGGAGATGGAGAGTTTAGAATGCAGGAATACAGCTGGGAAGAATACAGGACAGTAAGTATAAGGAACAGAATGCAGCACACAGAAAATAGAATGCAATCTATGGGCTGGATTTCCAACGGATGATTCAGGGCATGTATCAAGCCCCGAGTCAAACTCTTCCTGTGTGCCATACCAGTTTGGTGCAACTGTGCCTGATTTTCAAAGCTCGGGTGCAGTTACCAATTTACCCGCTTTACTACAGCTTATGCCAAATCTTGGACAGAAGTTCCATAAAAACAGTCCCCCATATTGACACAAGCTAGATCACAAAAAGAAGGTTTAGCTTGCGTTAATTGATGCAAAGGGTAGAAAATCCCTTTAGATTACTGCAAACCCAGTGTGCCATATCTTTGGTGCTCTTGGGGCTTGCGGCAATCATGGCTGTTTGAAAATTTGGCCCCATGTTTTATCAAGAGCATACTATGTTCAGCAATAGTACAGTTCTTAGCCCTTGCTAGTGCAGATCCACGACTTCTAGTCACTTTTGATCCAGAAATTCTAGCAAGCAATGTAACTCACCTGCAATAGTATGGAGAGCTGAATAAGAGGAGAGACAGAAAGAAATCCAAACCTTATCACACAAAAATGTAAGCTTCCTGTAGTGTTTTAATATCTGCATGCATAAAAGTAGGCAGTGCATCTTCAGGTCTGGGATGCTAGTTGTGGCCTTGGGGAAATCCACAGTGCATAAAGAAAGGCTTGCAAGTATAAGTTTTTTCAACATACAAGAGAAATGGCATGGGACCATGAGAACAGGGGCTTCCTCCTTTCCTTTCCTTAAATTTGTTACATCTGTGTAAAAACTCTGTTCCCAAACCATCAAACTTCTCAAACCCAGCTTTGTGGGAACTTGCAAGATTGAATGGATTCAGACATTCCAGAATTTTTTTAATAACTAACAGATGTAAAAAAGGTGTGCAGCCGGCTCGGTGGCACAGAGGGTTGAGGCACTTAGTGCGCCTTAACCTCTCCCATGCCAGCAACCTGTGTTCAGGCACAAGAGCGAGTTGCGTGGGGTCGGTCAGGATGAGGGTACAAGGACTAGGATCGAGTGGCCGCTAGGCAGTTCACCTCTCCTGGATAGGGGAGGATGGCCTTCCCGGTACTTGGCTACCACCAAGTGAAGGCTTGGTGGTAGTGAGCGCGCAATGGGGACCAGGCACAGGGACATGGGTGGGCAGAGTGGGGCACACTGGATCCGGCATACGCATGCACGCCTCCATGTGCATGCACGACCATGCTGCCGCAGCCTCCAAGGAGCTAAAGGGGAGAAAAACTGGAGGAAAAAGGGACAGACATGATGAGGGTGTATGATGCCTGCTGGCCACACCTCCACCTGTTGCGTCACTAGGGAGACCTGAGATGGTGAAAGGGGGTGGTGCGGCCAGCTGACATGAGCCTCCCCTGCCATGGCCCAGGTGAATAAAAAGTGTTAAAAAAACAAACAAAAAAAAAGCCATGGGAGACTGCTATTCTGCTGCATTAATACAGGATCTAATTAGAGATGCAGTGAAGTTTTAATTCGCTGGCGAAGTCAGGAAATTCACCTCCGCAGAGTAAGCTGCAAATTCGTACATCTAATTTCATGTGTGAATTTTCACTGCAAAGTATGGAATTCTTGCCACATGGTGCGGAATTTTGCCCGTGAAGTGCGAAATTTTGCCAGTAAGTGGCAGAATTTCGCTTGCAAGTAGTGAAATTCCGCTGTTCGTGGGTGAAATTCTGCACTTTCGCTGGTGAAATTCCTCACTTTCTCAGGCGAAATTCCGCTCTTCACGTGTTGAACTTCGCAATTAGCACCCGAGGATTATTTTGTGAATTGCCCAAAATTTGCGGATTGATTCGCATAACGAATTTTGTGGATCTTGCCCATCTCTACATCTAATGTGCCAAATTGGAGCAAAAAAATGAAGTAAACTCAAGACACATTACCAATTAAATTTAGAGCAAAAGAAAACAGAGATTATAGTGTGAAGATCCCCCTCAAAAAAACAAAAAAAGAGACAATCTGGAATCACAGCAAGGCAGAAGACAGTCACAGCATACAATAAGCAGCAGCTGAACCAGGGCAGCAAGGAAAATGTGTGTCCAAGGGAAGTTGGAACATACTCTTTAACAAACATGCATAGAGGGAGGCAAAGCAGTAGCCCACCACCCCACTGAACCAAAGGCATAACCATTAGAACGGTCACACAGATTTATTTTTAAGCATCTTTATGGTTTCACTTACTTTTCTTATTTTATCTTGACTGGACTTTGTTGCTATTCCTTGGCTCCCAGCCTTCTTGCCTTGTCTTTTTTCGAGCAGACTCTAAATACACAAAATAAATAAGTACTTTGTCTAGTTTTATGAGTTATAGTTAAACGATGATTAACTCTGTCTACACAAATCCACACTTCACAAATTCATAGATACACTGTTTTGCTCATTTAATGTTCCCCATCTTCCACAGTAACATTTTCCTGCATGGCTGAAGTGAGGGCTAATTGCAACGTAAGTACAAAAGCTGATGACATCTCAGTCCCCTGTGGGACTAGAACAATGCATCATGGGAATAGGAAAAACAAATTCATACTGCTGTACATCATTTTGTGTAGTTAACAAGTCTGGCTGAATAGTATGTCCTTACATAAAGAATTAGTTCATGGTAAAGAGCTAGTAGCACCCAAAGTAGCAGGCAGAAAATGTTACTAATATTTAAAGGGATCTTACATTTTATTTCTGAAGTATTTTTTTCCCCATTTGCTCACTAGAATGTTTTCTGACAGTATTAATTGCAATATAAAGGAGAAATTCCTCCATAGTTACCATTACCTTTCCTGTTAGCTCCAGCATTGTCAATGGGGAGTTACTACATATGGGTAATGAGACCCACCCCACTGGGACAGTGGTATAACCCAAAGCTGTCAATCAGCATGGAACCCTTGGTACAAGAGGATTCCCACAGCATCAGTTACTCAGTCACTTTTGTCTACAAAGTATCTATTCACACCTACGTAACTGAATTCTCCATGTCGCCTTGGTCAATCGTCCCTCTGTAATCCAAAAAGACAAAATTTGACATATGAATGATTTTGTCCCAAGATAAACATGGCAAATGAATGACATCCCCGATTTGGAGGGCTGCCTAACACAGTCTTGCTGAACAATTCTTCTATTATGGTTTTTGAGAGTCAGGCCACTGATCCTCTGATCGTACTGGCTTGCTGCTAACAATACTTTCAACATAAAGAGGTTTAGACTAGGGATGGGCAAAGCTGAGGTGGATTTGGTCTTGGAGTTGCCAAATCCAGGATGAGTCGGGATTTAGATCTGCAAAGGATTTGGATTCGCTAGATTTGGCCTATATATAAGTGAAGGAAAAAAAATGGTTCATCGAGAGAAAAGCACCACAAAATGTCAATTAAGTGGCAGTAGTATTAAAAGGGGGGTCCACTGCATCAGATACACTGCATTCTGCTGTTTAAAAAATATTAGTTTCTGACAACTTGCATGGGAAACTATTTAAAGGCTCCGCCTGTGGATCAATGGGCCAGAGCAACCAGCCACGTCCCCTGCCTGAGCTATATAGGGCTGTCCTTCTAGCTTCACCTAGAAGCATGTTTTTCTTTGCTGCTGGAGGCTCTGTTGGGGCATGTCTGTTCTTCCTGCTGTTTGTGTCCCCTGCTCGCTTAGGTCACTTGTTTGCTTTGCCTCCAACTGCTACGTGCTTCTCTCCATTTGCCCTCCCATCTTCCCACTTGTTTCCTTGCCTGCATTCATGTCTGTCCCTCGTCTCCTGTGCCTTTTCTTACCTCCATCTGTGTTTGCTGCTCCGCAGCTTGTGTTCCCATCCTCTCCATCCCTCGTTGTTTCTCTTCTTTCAGGGTTTGTTTCTCTGACTTATTTTCTCTTTTTGAGTCAGTTGTACCACAACAAAGAGCTAAAAGACATAGCAAACTCACCACCCGTGAGGAGCACACACTTCCAAGGTTCGCCAAGCAGTAACTCACTCATTTAATCCTGCAATATAGAGGCTGCAAGGCTAAATAATTAACTATTTGCGTGTACCTTCACTCTCTCTCGGACCATGCTGCTCGACTTAAACGTTCCATACTGCCTGGCTTAAAGCTGCAGCTTATCAAAAATGGCTCTAACTATTCAGAGCCCACACCCCCACTGAATTCCCATCTCAGCTGAATATGCTCCTTTGAGTGGCTGAAGCTGGCAGCTCACTAAAGCAGATGCCTTTCACACAAGCTCAGACCGAAACTAGCTGTAAAATCGCATACAGTACTTATTTCTAGTACTCAAGGGGAACTTTAATTTTATAGTAATACAGAACTCTCCCTTTCTCAGCACAGAGTGAGTTTCATATAATTTAGTGTGTGCACCCTTAATTGTTTATACCTGGCTTCACTCAGCCTCCTTGCTAAGTGGCAGCCTAGTATGCTTTATATTCGAAATGAATGTCCTATTCAGTTTGGGTTGGCATTAAAGTATTTACATACAAATTTGGCATTTCAAGTATCTATGTATAAACCTTATGAATCTGAAGCACTATCTCTAGTACCTGACAATCTCATGTGTTTAATGACGGAAAGAAAGCCAGCAACTACCACTAACCTCTCTAGTACTACTAACCACCCAATTTTTTGCTTACTAGTTATGAATTTGCCGGCCTTTAAGTTTTTATGTGTGAACTGTCCTGTTTATCATATTGTCTACAGTGTGTACTGTATTGGTCACCGATGGCCATTCACCACTGGCTGTCCTAGAGTTCTGTTTTGTTTAGCTAGTGGCTGTTAACCCACCAAGTGTCGTCAATCCATCCTATGTATTGTACTATTCAATGGTGGCCACTGACCCACTGGTTGTCCTAGATTTCTGTTTGGTTTAGCTGGTGGCTGTTAACCCACCAATTGTCGTCAATCATGTCCTGGTTTAGCCTTTGGCTGTTAACCCACCAACTGTCAATCAGTCCTGTGTCTGATTGTCCTAGATTTTTGTTTGGTTTAGCTGGTGGCTGTTGACCCACCAATTGTCATCAATCACATCCTGCATCTGGTTGTCCCAGATTTCTGTTGGTTTAGCCAGTGGTTGTTAGCCCACCAACTGTTATCAATCATGTCCTATGTCTGGTCGTCCTAGATTTCCGTTTTGGTTAGCTGGTGGCTTTTAACCCACCAACTGTCATCAATCATGTCCTGTGTCTGGTTGTCTCAGATTTCTGTTGGTTTAGCCGGTGGCTGTTAACCCAATTGTTGTTAATCACGTCCTGTGTTTTGTTGTCCTAAATTTCTATTGGTTTAGCTGCTGGCTGTTAACCCAGCAACTGTTGTCAATCACATCATGTGTCTGGCTGTCCTAGATTTTTGTTTGGTTTAGCTGGTAGCTGCTAAACCACTAATTGTCATCAATCACATCCTGTGTACTGTACGGTTCACCCTCAGCTGTTGACCCACTGGCCATTGTCAATCATGTCCTGTCTACTGTATTGTTCACTGGTGGCTGTTAAGCCACCAATTGCCGACCCCCTTGAATTGGGTTTCAAAACTGCAGCAGCAGAACTGTCACTAAATATTTCCTGAGCCTGGAGAGGAGGTGACTTAGATCTTGGATCCCCAGAGGTTCCCCCCATAGGGTTTTTCCCTCTGCTCCATGCTGAAGGTCCTAATACCTAATTAGTTCATTTGTAATAGATTTTTAGTTTACCCAGGTAGGTTCTGCTGTTGGATGGAGTTGGATGGTGGCTTTCCTTTGCCATTCCCCTTCTCTTTAGGAAGTCATGCCATCCCGCTCTGTTTCTGTTCCTCTCAGCTAAATGACAAAGGCGCAGCTTCCAAACCTACTAGCTCTCAGCCATGTCCATTTCTTCTAGTTACCGGTGGCTGTTATCCCACTGGTTGCTGTCAAAATGTGCTCCTCAGTCTTCATAAGCAATAACTGCTGTACAACTCTCTCTCTCTGGGGCCTTCCAAAGGTACCTTTAGCCTATGGGAATTCTTCCCACGGCACCCCTGGGGGTGGAACCCTCTTTGAGGGTTCCTTGTCTTTGGTACCCTTACATGGTGGTATTCCCCATGGAACAGAGAGTCAAATGGCCACAAAAGTTTCTAAACAAGTTGCACAAGCATAACACTACACTAAGTCGCACAGGCCTTTTGAACTGAAAGGCTCTGTCTATGGTTCAATGGTCTGGAGCAACCAGCCAGGCCACCTGCCTGAGCTATATAAGGCAGTCCTTCTAGCTTCACCCAGAAGCATTTTTTCCTTTGCTCCTCCATCCTCTCCTTCTTCTCCTCCAACTGCTCGCCTCTCTCTTCGGTGGGCCTTCCTAAGGTACCTTTAGCCTAAGGCAATTCTTCCCACGGCACCTCTAGGGGCGGAACCCTCCTCAAGGGTTCCTTGCCTTTGGTATCCCTACATGGTGGTGTTCCCTGTGGACTAAGAAGAAGAACAGCCTCAAAGGTTTATAAACAAGTTGCACAAGCATAACACTACACTAAGCTGCACAGGCCACTGAACCAAATAGTAGCATGCAGAATGAAACTGCATATTTGGAACCAATCAACCCACTTTCATAAAGTCAGCATAAATTTAAGAGCAACGAAAAACATAGCAAAGCAAGTAAATGCCTCAGTTTTACATTTTTAACATTATAAATATAATCCAATGTTTGTTTCTGGTCATCAATACAAGAGAATAAAAAAGAGATAATGGAACTGGATTACATTTTCTTAGTCAGGCACAGACAACTACAAATATATACAGTAGTTACAAAAATACCTCTAAAACTTTTACAAGTGGATTGTTTAAGTAGAAAATACAAGAAGAAGAAGAAAACCAGTGGTATTTGGTTAGATATTCATGTTGACTCAACTACACAACTGCAGTAGTTAAGAATGTCTGTATTAAATTTCACAACCGGATTGTTTATTAAGAAAGTAGAAGAGCAGCCAGCAGATTTGGGTTTGACTTGCTAGACACATTTTGCACAACACATACAGTATAGGGCTAGGCTGGTCAGCTAGCTAGAGTTTATGTTCTGCCTTTGACTTGCACACTGTGGGAGACAAACTAAGCACACACACACACACAATTTACGATTGAAGAAGCCAAATTACATTTATAATGGCACTAAATGAATACTGTTTAGTAAGAGTATACTATATGCATCTGCTTGTCCTCTACATGATTTTATATTGATCTTAATTTTAGCTGACTGTGTTCAAGCTGGCTTGGGTGTCTCTACCAGCATCCAAGTCCCCCGGCCTAGTTGATGTTAATTTAGTTTAATTGCACACATATTCTAATACAGGCTGCTCCCCCCAACACACACACACACACACACACACACACGCGAAAATATGTTTCAGGTTTTTTTTTTTATGTTTTTGGTTTTTAAAGAATGTATTACTAATTACAATGTCAATGGCTGGAGATGTACATGACTTCACAATGAAGATCAGTTTCTGCAGAAAAGCCCAGTGCAGTGAAGTTTAGAGAAGTCAGACCCTTGCTGAGAAATACAAATGTTGTGAAATAAAGAAGAATAGCAGCATTAGTGTGATTGTGTGTGTTGTGTCTTATTTTCAGTCATACTTCAGGATACTGGTGTAATTTTCTCCAGTATTTTTCCCCTTTGACCTTACAGACATCAGCAGCAGCTAAAGCACCCACATGACACAGTGGTTTATTAATCTTCATCATTAATGCATACTGGCTCATCTTCATCACTGTTACAAACAGTGTGATGTTTTAGAGAAGAACTGCATCCACTGAAAAGATCAAGTTTAACCTTCACAAATGCAAGCCATTCTTTCTTATCACCCTCTCCTTTTTATTTGGCCCCACCGGATGATCCAGCTCCAGAATTTCTTCAAATTTTCTCCCACATTACATCATTAGCATCAGAATCAGACAACTTGGAACCATGGTCATTGAGCACAAAGTTGCTACCACTGCTATTATGGTCCATGCTGGAATCTGACTCATGAGATGACGATTTGGACAAGGGTGCATTAAATGCATCAATAGTTATCCTTTCAGTGCCTCTCTAGGTGACGTCACCAACTATTTTGGTTCTCTTAATAACAGTGCCTTTACTACCTTGCCTCTTACTCCTCAGTGCAGTACCACCCATGGTTCTCTTTCTGATACTACCTTTACTTGATCTACCAGCACCAATACCTGGGAATGGATCACTTTTAGGGAAAAGGGATGTGCTACTTCTGGTTTCACTCACAGACTTTGACTCTTTTGGGTTGTTTTTCAATAAGGATTGTTATGTACCACTTTTGGAACTAGAAAGCCTTTTTAGTATCTTGCCCAGCTTTTGTCTTTTGTTCTAAATAATTTAGACAGTTTCTTTACATTTATTAGTTTTGTCCACAGTTTATAAACTGGGAATGACCAAGACATGTAGTAAAATGAAATGCAAACATGCCAGGTGACACAAAGTTACACACACACACACAAAATTCAGGTAAGGGCTTCAATCAGTGCTACTGGCTAGTCCAGGCAGTTTAAAGCAGACCACTGCCGCAAAGCTGTGACAAGTACTCAAGCAGTAGCAATGTCAGGATCACAGGTGTCTCCAGCAGCCCCTGCAGTGCAAGCAGCAGTGCAACAGTCACCAAGGGACCCAATTTACAAACTGATGACTAAATATTTTCTTCTGCTATGGTCAGAGTGTTTCTGTATGCTGCATTCACATGTGTAGTGCCCCTTTCTTCTGTATTACCATAAAATTGGTCCTGCTATTGGTTTGTGGTTGTAGGTATTATGGTGGGACACCAAGTAACTCTCCTACTGCTGCCTGCTACTTCATGAGATGACATCTCCACTGCGTATCCCTGGCTATACTGTATGGCTTATGAGGAGGCGTAGGTACTGGCATGTGTTTGACTGCACAACAGGATGAGAAAAGTCCTTGGATTAATGCACTAGAGTATTCAGGTTCTTTTTTTTATTTTTTGGAAAATGGGCTGGCTAGCCTGGATGGCTTATGGCAAGCCCCTACACAGTTGGTGTGGGCACAGGGTGCTCAGCAATGGAGATAATTCACAGCAAGATGAAAATAAACCCATGGATTAATGCACTACACTATTTGGCTTCAACATACATACACATACATATTATTTGGTACATAAAAACATATACTGTATATATATATATATATATATACACACACACACACATTTTTTTTAAATGGGTTGGCTAGCATGGATGGCTAATGGCAAGCCACTGACCAGTGGGCATAACTAGGCACTGGCAGCTGGTGCTCGAGAAGAAAAAATTACCACAGTAATCTTGTTTCTTCTGAAGTATTCTTCAATATGATTAACTCTAGCAGTCAGCCTCCTGGATTGAAGTGCACCAGAGATGAATGGAACTTTATGTAAATAGTGGAACGCCTATTGGCTTGTGCCACCATTCAAACCTGCTGTCCTTATCAACTGCTGCATTCTGTAACGCTCAGATTCATTGCAGCCTGCAAATAGACCCCCTAACTAAACTATTCTAATAGTAGACCACTATATATTTATAATAACCAATATAATGAATACCCCCTATTTCACCCTATGCCAGTGGAAATGCCCAAAATAGGTTAACAACAAGAAAAAAAGGGCCACCTGGTTTAACCTTAACAGTACCAGTGAATACCCAACAGAACAGAAGAAGAACCAGCTATACTGCGGAGGCTAACTAGCTTTGGAAGGGGAGATAGGGTGGGAGAGTTAATCATATTGAAGAATATCTTGGAAGAAACAAGATTATTACGGTGAGTAATTTTTTCTTCTAATCCCAGGGATTCTTCAGTAGGATTAACTCTAGCAGACTATAAAGCAGTACATTTGGAGGTGGGCCCAGCACCCTATTTAGGGAACAAGCTCTGCAGCACTGCTATGCCAAACCTGGCATCACTACTGGACTGAGTGTCCTGACTACAGTGCTTTGTAAAGGTGTGTACTGTTTTCCATGTAGCTGCTTTACAGATTTCCAACAAGGAGATATCCCTGGCTACTGCTATTGTGGAAGCTGTACCTCTTGTGGTGTAGTGTGTCCTCAGGCCTACTGGGGGCTCCTTGCCAGCTTTACTGTAGCAGAACTGGATGCATGCCACTCTCCAGTGTGCAATTGTGCTTTCTGAAGCTGGCTTTCCTTTCCCCACATCACTATAGGTCAGGAACAACAGCTGTCTATCCTGCCTATGGGCCTTGGTGTGCTCAATATAATATTTGAGAACTCTCTTTACATCAAGGCTATGTAGCCTGCATTCCCTCGAATTGGACTGTTCAGTAAAGATGATCGGCAAAGTGATAGACTGATTGAAGGGGTGCCCCCCACACACCCCAGGTTTCAGTGAAGCTACAGGATATGAAAACTGACCAGGAACCATTTAATTAACTGATTTCCTTCAGAATGGCATTTTATTACCATTTATGACATACCTAGGCTTTCTGAAGTGCAAACCAAATGTGACTTTATGACTTCAGAAACAGGATGTCATTAGGCTGATTCCTGTTAGCTTTTTAACACATTGGTGCCAGTGTGGGATTGCTAAGTTCAAAGAAAACACGGGTAATTAAGGAGCTATATATAAGAAATGTCTTTTTTTCTTCTGAAGGTACCTTATTTAAAATACCTCCTGATAGGAAATCATTTTTTGTAATTTTATATTCTAAAAGGAGGAGCTAGATGACTCACAGAAGGGGTGTGGAGACAGAGTTTAAACTGATACTTGTGTCCAAAATGTAGGATATATCATCTTAGGACTCTAGAGAGACACAGCTTTCTGATCTAACTTTAAAACATACTACCAAAGTTAATACCTTAGATAGCAAATATCTAAATGTATTGTGGTACCAGTTTTGCTTTGTAATTTTCCCTTGTTCTTTTATGTGATTGTGAGCTCTTTGATATAGTGTTCTGTGTTTACATTTTTCATATTTTTATCATCTTTTAGTAAAGTACGTTTTCTTAAGATACTGCCTGGGTGTGTCTTCCAAGTTCTTTTTGCACGTGATGTATACGTGGTTAAGTCTGACAGCTATGTGAAGGGCTTGATGGTGTTACTAAACTGGAAAAAGGTAAGAATATACCTAAGCTCTCTTACAGAGTTTAAAGGGTTAATTTTGGATACCTGGTTAGGTGCCCTTAAGTGAAAGATATATTGTGTCCCCCCCCCCCGAAGAGAATATTATCTGAGCCTGTACATTTGGGTACGCTAGTGTAAGGTTCACAGTTTGAACCCCCTAGAACTTGAGAATAAAGGTGATTCAGACCCAAAAGCAGACAGGAGGGTTATCCTGTCTGTTACCTGTTCACACTATTGCACTCTGAGGCTGGCGCTGTGGGGACAGAGGGTCTGACCTGCGGAGTGTGTTCGTGACAGATTTGGTGGCAGAGGTGGGATAAATTTGGTAACACAAGCTTTAACTGTTCTGTGTGTCAGCTTAATACTGTATAGCTCACTTGCAAAATAAGGTAGTGATTTATTTTTAAAAAGGAAACAGAGCTATATTGTTTTGCTTACAGTCAAGTTCCTACCTGTTTATTTTTTTTTGTAAAGTGCAAGTTAGAGTAGCTGTAGTTAGGGAAGAAGATGGCTTCCAACTATAGCAGATACACTGCAGACTACTTGAGGCAGTTGTGCCAGGACAGAGGAGTCCAGTATGAGGGGAAAGCCAACAAGCAGAACCTCAAAGATGCCCTGATGGCAGCAGATGCCCAGAACATTGAGTCACAAACTGTGACTATAAAGGACCAAAACTAGGGGTGGAGGGGCCAGCAGCCAGTGCAGTATCCAGATCCAATGAGGAGGACAGCAGGGCCAGTGCAAGCCAAGGGTCACAGCAGCAGGGGAAGGTCACCAGCATTCTGGAGCCAGAAGCAATCAGACTGCAGATTGAGTTCCGCAGAATGGAGCTGGAGTTCCAGAGGGAGGCTGAATGAGAACGGCGAGAAAAAGAGCAAGATAAATGAGCCGCAGAAGAGAAGAGGGAGTGAGAACAGCAAGAAGCTGAACAAGAGGAGCATGAGTGCCAGAGGTGACATGAACTGGAGAAGCTATGACTCCAACCACCAGCACCAGAGCATGTAAGTGGCTTAGGTTTAACTGGAACTACAGGACTGGGTTACAAATTAAATTCAAAATTGATAGCTGAATTTAAAGAGGGGAGGATATGAATGCCTTTTTAAATTCCTTTGAAAAAGTTTGTATTCAGGCAAAGATTCCTAGAGGGTCCTGGAGCTTCCAGCTATCCCCGCTACTTACCAGGAAAGCTCAGGATGTATTGGGTCAAATGGACAATGAGGACAGTAATGATTACAGCAAACTTAAAGCTGGATTTGTAAAAAAAAGTTTGAGTTAACTGCAGAAACATACAGAGCGAAATTCCGTAAGCTCAGGAGAAGCCCTGACATGAGCTACGAGGAGCTAGCCACAAAACTACGTCAGTTTTTAAAATGCTGGTGGGAAGGAATTGAAGCAAACTCTGTAGATAAAATTGAAAATGCTATATTGTTAGAGCAGTGTTTTGGGGCATGCCCAGCAGAGCTGAAAACCTGGCTGGAGGACTGAGATCCGAAAACAGTGCAAGAGGCTGCTGAACTCTCAGACCGCTATGCCAACAGCAGACCTGCTCTGAGAGTGAATGGGGTGGGTGTGGCAGCACAGAAAGAAAATAAATTCCTCACCTTAGTAACTCTGTTTCTTCTAATGGAGTCTTGCTGCATTCTGACATATGCAGTTAGCCCCAGCACCTGAACTGCTCCAGAGAGGAAAGAGTTAACTCTATGCGGGAAGTGTAGAACGCTGAGCTCGAGCTTGGTTTCAGACTTCTGTCTGCAGCACTTCAAAGTGTAACTGTCAGATTCTTACAAGCTATTACTAACTAACTATACTTCTATAGTGGAAACTGTAAAGGAACATAAGCCAACAGGCAACAAATTGGGTTCCACAAGACTCAAGTCAAGAACCCAAAATAAATAACCAGGTACTGAACCAACATATAACTACAAAAAACAACATAACAATAACCCACTCCCCCCTTTAGAAAGGAGGGGTGCCAAATACACCCCTGAGGTGCAACACTGTACCTGCCAGCCCACTTCTCAAAAACAGGTTCTAAGAGGGGAGGCAGAGAGGGAGGGAGGTCAGAATACAGCAAGACTCCATTAGAAGAAACACAATTACTAAGGTGAGTAATTTTTTCTTCAAACAACATGAAGTCTTGCAGTATTCTGACATATGCGGACTATCAAGCAGTACCGCCATGGAGGGGACTGAACCTATTTGAGGACTAGGTTCTGCAGTACTGCTGTTCCAAACCAAGCATCACTCCTAGCCTGGATATCCAGAGAGTTATGCTTGATGAAAGTATGGACAGTTTTCCAGGTGGATGCTTTGCATATCTCTAGTAAAGGTATATCCCTGGCAGCAGCCAAGGTGGCAGCTGTACCCCCAATCGAATGAGCCCTCAGGCCTGAGGGGGGTATTTTGCCTACCTTGTCATAGCAGAATTGTATACAAGACACAATCCACCTCGCAATAGTTCTCTTAGTGGCAGGCTTACCTTTCCCCACTTCACCATAAGTGAGAAACAATTGGGGCCATTCATTCCTATCTGCCTTAGTATGCTCAATGTAGTAGCTAAATGCCCCCTTAACATCCAAACTATGTAATCTTCTTTCTCTTGAAGGAGAATGATTAGTGAAAAACACAGGAAGAGACATGGACTGGTTCAGATGAAATCTGAGATCACTTTTGGTAAAAACCTCCTATTGGTTCTAAGGACCACCTTATCTCGATGGAATGAGATAAAATCTGGCTCCACTGACAGGGCTTGTAATTCACTAATACACCTGGCGGAAGTGATAGCTACCAGGAACACAGTTTTCCAAGTCAAATACTTGAGTTCGGCTGAAGTCAGAGGCTCAAAAGGGGGTTGCATGAGCTGAGCAATGCAAACATTAAGATCCCAAGCAGGGGTAGAGTCCATAAAGGGAGGGTTGGTATAAACCAAACCTTTAAAGAACTTACAGAAGACAGGGTGAGATGCCAGAGAAGGAGCCTTCCCTGCTGACAGGAATGCAGACACAGCTGCTAAATGAACTTTTAAGGTGGCTGGCCTGAGGCCTAGGCCATTAAGATGAACCATGTAATCCAGAACTGTAGCCAGATCAGCAGTATCCGGTAAAATATTCTTATTGGAACACCAAATACTGAATCTCTTCCATATGGAATTATAGGTTTTTCTGGTGGCAGGTTTTCGAGAGGCTTTGACAATATCCAGCACCCCCTGAGACAGGTGTAGACCTGTATACTCTAACTCTTTAAGAGCCAAGCTTTGAGGTTGAGAGCCTGAAGGTTGGGGTACCAGATTCTTCCCTGAGAGGAGGTTAGCAGATTGTGCCTCTTGGGGAAAGATAGGGAAAGATGGACTGCTAGGGACAACAACAGAGGATACCAAGGCTGTCTGACCCAGTCTGGGGCAATCAGGATCACCCTGCATGGTTGCAAACTGATCTTGACAGGACCTTGAACAACAGAGGAAAGGCATAAAGGAATCTGCACCCCCCCAATCCAGAACCAGAGCATCAAGGGGAACTGTGCCCAGGACTGGAGGCATGTAACAGAAAAGAGGAAGTTGATGACTGTCTGGGGCTGCAAAGAGATCTATCTCTGGACTGCCCCACTTGGAGAAGACTACTTTCAGTATAAAGGGGTCCAGGGCCATTTATGGTGGCCATGAGATATTCTGCTCAGGGCATCTGCTACCACATTGTCTTTCCCTGGTAGATGGACTGCTACTAGGGATGCTTGCAGGGCATAAGCCAGAGACCACATCTTCATGGCTTCCATGCACAAGGCCGTAGATCGAGTGCATCCCTGCTTGTTGATGTACCACATGGTGGTGGAGATGTTGTCTGTCCTGACCTGAACCACTTTGTTCCTCACTGAGTCCGAGAAAGCTTGGAGGACCAGGAATACTGCCCTGAGTTCCAGATTATTGATATGAAGTAGAGACTCCTGAGGAGACCAGACACCTTGTGCTGTAAGGGCTCCATAGCCCAGGAGAGAGGCATCTGTGGTTAGTACCACTGAATGAGTCTGACTGATGAATGGGACTCCTTGTCTGAGATTGTCCTGATCCAACCACCATTGGAGAGCTTGGACCAGAGTCTGAGTCACTGGAATCAATTGATTAAAGGATCTTTTTTCTGGGACCAAAAGGACCTCAGGTGGAATTGAATGTTCCCCATTTGAAATTTGGCTCCCTGTACCACCACCGCCGTGGAAGCTGCCATGTGGCCCAGGAGCTGAAGAAAATGTCTTGCTGGTCGAGACACCAGAATGCAGAAAGAAGAAACAAGATCTGTAAGGGCCTTCACCCTTGCCAAGGGAAGAAAAGCCTTTGCCTGCACCGTATCCAACTCTACCCCATGAAGGTGAGGAGTTGCACTGGTTCGAGAACTGACTTTGGCAGATTGAGAAGAAAACCTAGGGAAGTGAGCAGCTGTTGAGTAACTTGTAGGCCCGACTTGACTTGGTCTGGAGACTGCACCACAATGAGCCAGTTGTCCAGGTATGGGTATATGGAGATCCCCTGTCTCCTGAGGAAGGCCACTAGTACTGCTAGGCACTTTGTGAACACCCTTGGAACTGAAGTTAGGCCGAAGAGCACTGCACTGAACTGATAATGGCCTGAAGGCAAAGGTACTTTCTGTGGGAGCACCTAACTGGAATATGAAAGTTGGCATCCTTGAGGTCCAGGGAAGCTAGCCAATCCCCTGGCATTAGAGAGGGAAGAATTATTCCCAGAGTCACCATTTTGAAGTTTGGTTTTAAGTTGTGCTTGTTTAGATATCTTAGGTCTAGGATAGGCAGCCACTCCTGTCTTTTTTGGAGTAAGGAAATATCTGGAATACAAACCTTTGCCCCTGTGCTTTCTAGGAACTCTCTCTCTACGGCCCTGAGGGTAAGCAGAGAGGAAATCTCTGCTTCTAAAGCAGTGGTCTCAGAAAGGTTTGCAGGTGGAAAGAATCTGGCCCTCAATTTTGGGAACTTTGCAAAACTAAGAGCCAATTCCTGATTTACTACCTCCAGGACCCACCTGTCTGAGGTAACAAGACGTCCAGGCCTGGAAGTAGTAAGCCAGCCTGCTTCCTACTGGGGTTGGGGAGTCGACCCGGGCTGACACATCAGGGTGTCTGCTTGGCAGGAGCCTTGGACTGAGAGGAGGATGCAGCCCTGCTCATCCCCCTCCTACCTCTCCCTCTGAAGCACCCCCTCTGTGGAAAGGAAGAGGAGGCCTGTGCTTGGTAGAAAGGCCTGTGAAAAGGCCTGCCCCTGCCCCTAGACTGCTGCCTCTGAGGAGCTGCCTGCCTTTCATTGGCCTGTGCACTCCTGTAGGTGGTCCAATACTTTTCCATTTTCTTGATGTAATTCTCTGTCTGCTCCCCAAACCGAGAATTACCCACCACAGGGAAATCCATGGTCTTAGCCTGAGTGTCCTGTGAGAGGCTAGTACATCTGAGCCAAGCAAACCTCCTAAGAGACACAGATGTATCCATGACTCGAGATGCCACATCATTCGAGTCCACAGCAGCATGGAACTGTATTTTGGATGCCTCTATCCCATCAGCAGCCACCTCCTCCAGCTCCTTGGCTAGCTGGGGGGAGGCCTGTTTAGCCAGCTCCAGAACAGTATCCCATCTAGACTTCTGGTATCTGGTTGTGTAGGCCATATAATTCGCCTGCCTGAGTCCCAAGGAGGATGCTAAGTACTATTTTTTGGCCATAGCATCCACCTCCCTAGAGTCTTTAACTGGGGGGTGTGAAGCCAAGGGTATGTTAGCCTTGTCATAGGCTGCAGCCTACACTACCCCAACATGGCTGCATTGGTGGAACAAGAACTCTGTACCTGAGCCTAAAAGCATAATTTTCTGTGTCTGTTTCCCAAAGGATTTATGGAGGGGAACAGACAATCTCTTGGACTCCGGGATGTTCATCATTTCCACAAAATCAGGCTCCTGTTGTTCCTCGACAGCTTCAGCCAAGGGAAGCTGGAGGGTATTAGCCACTTTCTTGTAGAACAAATAGTGGGATGGGGACTCAGAAAGCCTGGGAGGGGAAACATTAGAAGGCCTGTCTGGGGAGATGTCCGGTTCAATGGGCTCATCCAGCCCTTCATCACCATTACCCTCATCATCACCGTCTTCTTCCCCCTCCCACTCTGGTTCATAAAATTCATCCAGGACATATTCCAGAGCCAGGGGAACTGACTGAATTGAGTGCCTACCGAGAGGCACCAGAACGAACAGAACCGGATGGAGCAATTTCACAATACTTATCACCCTGGCTATTTCTTTCGGAGGTTGGATTATGCAGTTCTGGATTAGAACCGTCCGATTTCCTTTTGAGCTTCGAAGGAACTGACCCCTCAGGGTCGGATCTCCTCTTGTCCGAGGGAGTATCGCCCAGGTCAGTGGGCACTCCCTCAGGTTCGGTAGGAACCAAATCAGGCTGGCCATCTGGATTAGCGGACTTCTCGGCCTCCTTTTCCCTGAGCCTACCCAACCTCTTTTCTAGGGTGGCCTTTGGGAAATCTTTACAAATTTGGCAGTCTGAATTGAGGTGGTCCAACCCCAGACAATAAACACATGTGGTGTGAGGGTCTGCCTTAGCAAAGGCATCCCCAAACTCACCACAGCATTGAAACCCAGTGGGCCCAGTTTTTTCTTGGGTTTCTCAGACATTGCCAGGCTACAAACTTACCCTTTATTAGCCAGGCAAGATGGTCCAATCGGTTACCAACCATGTTATGGCTCGTGGAAAAAAAAACGTGTAAAATCTCATTTTTTTGAAACCGAAAGGAACTGGTACCTCACACTAAACAGAAAGAATAAGAAAACCCTAAAACAATCAGTTCCGAACCAGACCGATCCACAGGTTTTTACAATTTCCACAGAAATATAAAATTCTAACCCTACAGTCCACTACCTACAACACTTACTGTACCGCAGACAGGGATCTGAAGCCGAAAATAACGACAAATTGGTGATTAAACGGACGGATTCTTAACCGAACCGACTGTAGCGAAGGAGCAATCTCCGGAGTGAATGAACAGTTAGGGGGAGTAAAGAATCTGATGTTTACACTTTGAAGTGCTGCAGAGAGAGGTTTGAAACCGAGCTCGAGCTCAACGTTCTTTGCTTCCTGCATAGAGTTAACTCTTTTCTCTCCGGAGCAGTTCAAGTGCTGAGGCTAACTGCATATGTCAGAATACAGCAAGACTTCATGTTGTTTGAAGGGAAAAGCGCGCCTCCAGGGCAGCTAAAACCCTCACTGCTTCCACTGAAATCAGTTAGCCCCGGGTTTCTGAGAAAAGATTTTCTGAGAAAAGAAACAAATGTTGGGTTTGTAAAGAAACTGGACATATTGCCAGACAGTGTCCCACAAGGACAAGAAATATGCAAAATGGGGCTAGGAAAGAAGTGGGTTGTTTGTGTGTCCCTGGAGGCATGTCTGTGAACATGAGGGAACACATGCACCCAGTCACTGTGAATGCTGTGCAGATACAAGGGTTAAGAGACACAGGGGCATCCCTGACGTTGGTAAAAGGGGATCTGGTAGAGTCTAGTCAGCTTATACCCAATAGATTTGTAATTGTACAAGGGTTCACTGCGGAGGAGACATTGCCACTTGCTAGTGTTCTCCTAGACTGGTGAGGAACAGGGGGAACTGTGCAACAGGTGGCTGTAGCCAAAACATTAGCAGTTGACATCATCCTTGGCAACAATCTCAAACGGGGGATAGTGTGTGCAGTTACCTGTAGTCAAGCAGGAAGGGGAAATTGTAGTTCCCCGAACCCCAGAGAAGCCGTTGTGGAAACCACTGGGAGACTGGTTCCCCAGCCTGTGTCCCCTGATATGGAGACTAATGAAAAGGGGATAGAAATTTCCCTAGTAGCAGTTAACCAAACAGCTACAGAGGGTTTCTCCAAAGAGGAAGGGGTGACTCATTGTCAGAGGGTTAGGGATGACAGTGATTCTGAGTGCCCTGATGCTAGTGCTAGGGACCCTAGTTTAGATACTGACAGGGACCTGTCCCATGCCTTGGGAATGTGTAAGGAGTTTGCAGCTGCTCGGAAAAGTGACCCTAGTCTAGAGAAGCTGAGGCCTTGGGCAGACTCTGATGGAGCACAGGGAGGTGACAGAAAATATAAAGTTTATCAGGAAAGTGGACTGATGTATACTCCGGATGCCAAGACAGAAGGAGGGGTGACAGGCAGGCAGCTTGTCATTCCCCAGGGGTACCGTGAGCAGTTGCTCAAGATTGCACATGATATTCCCTTGCCTGGTCATCTGGGAATCACGTGCACTATGCAGCGGTTGGCCCAGAATTTCTATTGGTCCAACTTCACCCAGCAGGTGAAGGAGTATTACAGGTCTTGTCACCAGTGCCAAGAAACAGGAAAGGCAGGTAAGAAAACCCAAGCCACCCTAATTCCATTGCCCATAGTGGAGGAGCCATTCCAGAGGGTGGGAATGGATTTTGTGGAGCCTTTAAATACTCCCCACTCCTCCGGGAAAAGGTTCATCCTGACTGTGGTGGATTATGCGACCTGGTATCCAGAGGCAGTCGCCCTATCCTCACTGAGGACAGACAAAGTGGCAGATGCCTTACCTGGGATTTTCTCCCGTGTTGGGTTTCCGCAGGAGGTTACCACTGATAGAGGGGGTTCCTTCAAGTCAGACCTGATGAAATGTTTGCGGGAGAGGTGTGGGATGGTTCAGAGGTGCAGGACACCTTATCATCCGCAACACAATGGGCTTGTGGAAAGATTTAATGGTACCCTGACATCAATGCTCCAAGCGTTTGCTGAACAGCATGGGAGGGACTGGGAGAAATACCTTCCCCTCCTGTTGTTTGCATACAGGGAGGTGCCCCAAGAGTCGACAGGGTTTTCCCCCATTGAGCTCTTATATGGACGCCGGGTACATGGGCCCCTAGACTTGATCCGGGAGGACTGGGAAGGCAAGTACGCCACCCAGGGAACTCCCATAGTGGATTACATCCTTAGGTTTAAGGAAAGGCTGAAGGAGATTATGGGGACAGCCCAGAGCAACCTAGTAGCTGCCCAACAGGAAACAAAAAGTGTGGTACGACCGCAGAGCCAGAGCTTGCTCATACATGGTGGATCAGGAAGTCATGGTCCTTATCCCGGTCCAGAAAGACAAGCTTCAGGCTGATTGGGCAGGACCATACAAAGTAGTTAGAAAGGTAAATGACATGAACTATATCATAGAGTTACCTGACAGAAGACATACAGAACCAGAACAGTACCACGTCAACATGATGAAGCCATATGCAAATAGAGCTGACATGGTGTTTGCAGTATGTAGTCCTGGGGAGGGGACGGACGAAGGAGACCCCCTTCTGGACTTGCTGGAAGAAAGCAAGTGGGAGTCCTCTGTGGAGGCAGTTAAACTGTCACCCCAGCTGGTCCCGGACCAGATCCAGAAAGTAAGGGAGGTTTTAGCAG
Source organism: Neoceratodus forsteri (assembly GCA_016271365.2). Classification (NCBI taxonomy): domain Eukaryota; kingdom Metazoa; phylum Chordata; order Ceratodontiformes; family Ceratodontidae; genus Neoceratodus; species Neoceratodus forsteri. The sequence continues at coordinate 1,398,053,421 of CM057458.1, read as the reverse complement.
ATTTTACCCCACTGTTTAGCACCAAGTCTGGACTAACCCCCTTAGCAACTCATGATGTAGAGACAGGGACACAGACGCCCATAGGGCAGACAGCATATCGGGTGTCAGAGGCTGTCCAAAAGGACATTAGGAGGAAGGTGGAGGAAATGCTGGATTTAGGGGTAATCCAGAAATCCCACAACCCTTGGGCCTCACCCGTAGTCCTTGTGCCTAAGCCAGAAGGCTCTACTCATTTTTGTGTGGACTATTGTGGACTGAATGCAGTCATGAAGTCCGATGCCCACTCGACGCCCCGGACGGACAAACTCCTGGACAAGTTGGAAGGGACCCGACAAAGAGGTATTGGCAGGTAGACTTAACTGCCAGAGCTAGAGAGAGGTCAGCCTTCATCACTTCTGATAGGCTTATCTGAATTTAAAGTATTGCCTTTCCGAACTGAAGAACGCCCTGGACACTTTCCAAAGGTTGGTGAACCAGGTGTTAAATGGTGTTGAGGAATACGCCGTGGTGTACCTGGATGACACTGCCATCTTTAGGGACAGCTAGAAGGAACATCTGTCCCACCCTGGGGAAGTGCTGGGCAATACAGAGGGCCAGGATCACTGTCAAAGCTGAGAAGTGCCAGGTGGCCATGGCTGAAAAGGCATACCTCGGGCATGTTGTAGGCTGGGGATAGCACCATCCTAACCAAGTAAAAATAGAGGTGATCCGGGCATAGCCCAAACCAGAGACACAGAAGCAGGTCAGGTGTTTTCTAGGGACAACAGGATACTATAGGAAATTTGTACCCAATTACAGTGCCCTGGCTGCTCCCCATCTGACTTGGTAAAGAAAAAGATGCCTAAGAAAATTACCTGGGAACCAGCCTGTGAAAAGCCTTTACCAGACTGAAGGAGGCACTGTGCAGTGCTCCTGTACTGACAAGTAGCAGACCCTTTATAGTCCAGACTGACGCCTCAGACGTGGGTATTGGGGCAGTACTGAGTCAGACATCCAACCTAGGGAAAGATTACCCTGTAGTGTACCTGAGTAAAATGTTACTTCCCAGGGAGTAGGCTTACTCTTCTGTGGTAAGAGGGTGTCTTGCCATAGTGTGGACCCTAAAGAAGTTAGAGCCATACTTATATGGGCAGCATTTGGAGGTACAAGCTGACCACAACCCCCTGGTTTGGCTGACACAAATGGGAAAAACTAATGGTAGACTATTAAGATGGAGTCTTGCCTTGCAAGGGTGTGACATGATGATCTTACATAGGGCTGGAGCGACCAATCAGAATGCAGATGGCTTGTCGCATCTATATGAGGAGTGACCTGACTTGGGACGCTCATCCCATGCAGGGGATAGAGCCCCCAAATTCAGTCTAGGTGGGGAGGAGTGCGATGCTTGGTCATCTGGTTATGATTATTGTATATCTGTAATATAAAAATATAGTATGTGATTGTCTCACATAAGACAGCCTGTGCTTCCATGGGTGCACCCCCCCCCAGGTTTCAGTGAAGCTACAGGATATGAAAACTGACCAGGAACCATTTAATTAACTGACTTCCTTCAGAATGGCATTTTATTACCATTTATGTCATGCCTAGGCTTTTTGAAGTGCAAACCAAATGTAATTTTATGACTTCAGAAACAGGACGTCATTAGGCTGATTCCTGTTAGCTTTTTAACACATTGGTGCCAGTGTGGGAATGCTAAGTTCAAAGGCAACATGTCTCATTAAGGAGTTATATATAGGAATTTGTTTTTCTTCTGATGGCACCTTATTTAAAATATCTCCCGACAGGAAATCATTTTTTGTAATTTTATATTCTAAAAGTAGGAACTAGATGACTCACAGAAGGGGTGTGGAGACACAGAGTTTAAACTGATACTTGTGTCCGAAATGTAGGATATATCATCTTCAGACTCTAGAGAGACACCGCTCTCTGATCTAACTTTAAAACGCACTTCCAGAGGTAATACCTTAGACGCAAACATCTAAATGTATTGTGGTAGGAGTTTTGCTTTGTAATTTTTCCTTGTTCTTTTATGTGATTGTGAGTTCTTTGATATAGTGTTCTGTGTTTACATTTTTCATATTTCTATCATCTTTCTGTAAAGCACATTATCTTATGATACTGCCTGGGTGTGTCTTCCAAGTTCTTTTTGCATGTGATGCATATGTGGTTAAGTCTGACAGCTGTTTGAAGGGCTTGATGGTGTTACTAAACTGAGAAAAGGTAAGAATATACCTAAGGTCTCTTACAGAGTTTAAAGGGTTCATTTTGGATACCTGGTTAAGTGCCCTTAGGCGAAAGATATACTGCATCCCCCTGAAGATAATATTATCTGAGCCTGTACATTTGGGTATGCTAGCATAAAGTTCACAGTTAGAATCCCCACAGAACTTAAGACTAAAGGTGATTCGGACCCAAAAGCAGACAGGAGGGTTACCCTGTCTGTTACCTGTTCACACTAATGCACTCTGAGTTTGACGCTGTGGGAGCAGAGGGCCTGACCTGCAGAGTGCACTTGTGACAACTGCCACTAAGAAAACAGCCTTCCAAGTGACAAATTTTAGGTGGGCCGTAGCCAAGGGCTCGAATGGAGGTTCCATCAGCTTGGCAATACAGAGATTTAGGTCCCAGGAGGGCACTGGTTCCCTGTGAGGAGGGTGCACATGAGCCAATCCCTTGAAAAACTTCTTGAATACAGGGTGTGCAGCCAGAGAAACACCCTTACCAGCCAAAAGATAGGCAGAGACAGATGCCAAATGGACCTTAAGGGTAGTAGGCTATAGCCCCATTGAATGCAGCTGAGTCAGGTCGTCTAACAAAACTGGTATCCCTGCTTTGGATGGCAACATATCTCTGATGCCATACCATGTGGAAAATCTTTTCCATTTAAAAGCACAGTTTTTTTTTCCAAAGAGGGTTTTCTAGAACCCCTCAGAACCCTGAGTACACCCTCTGAGAAGTGTAAGTCAGCATACTCTAGGTCCTCAAGAACCATGCTTTGAGTCTGAGCTACCTGAGCTTCGGGTACAGAATCCTCCCCTGGGAGGACATCAGAAGGTTGTGCCTCTAAAGGAGGTGAATGGGCTGGGTTATTGAGAGAGAGCAGCAATGAGTACCAAGGCTGTCTGGCCCAATCTGGAGCTATCAGAATCATTGTAGCCGACTGGGACCTGAGGTTGATCAGGACCTTGAGCAACAAAGGGAATGGGGGGAAGCATACAGCATTTTCCCTGATCAGTCAAGCACCAAGATACCTACTGGCACAGACCCCCACACTGGAGGCCTGCAGCAGAATTTTGGAAACTGGTGATTCTGCTCTGAGTTAAAGAGATCTATGTCTGGTGTGCCTACCTTCAAAATACCACTTCTAGTACCTGTCTGTTGAGAGACCACTCGTGTTGATTTTGGTTGATTCTGCGGAGTTCATCTGCCAGGGTGTTGTCCTGTCCTTTCCTGGAAGGTGGACAGCCACTAGGGATGCTTGTAAGAAATATGGTAGACTACAAATATTCATTGCTTCTGTACACAGCAGGTTGGACCTTGTCCCTCCCTACTTGTTGATATAATATACTGTGGTGGTATTGTCTGTTCTGACTTGTACCACTTTGTCTCTTATCAGGATGTGAAGGATTGCAGTGCTGAGAGCACTGTCCTGAGCTCCAGGAGCATGTGCAGTAGTGACACTGTGGGAGACCAAGTGCCATGCATTGTGTGTTCCTCCAGATGTGCTCCTCACCCCAGAAGTGAGGCATCTGTTGTGAGCACTAGAGTAGGAGATTCCTTTTTGAATTAAATTCCCTCCCTTACGTTGGCTCTGTCCTGCCACCACTGTAAGACCTGTAGCAGGGGCGTTGATATAGGCACCATCTTTGAGAGAGAGTCCTTTCTTTGGCACCTATGTGCCCTGAGATGGAACTGGATGTCCCTCATTTGGAATCTGCAGCTTTGCACTGTACCTGTGGCTGTAGCCATATGTCCCAGCAACTGCAGGAAATGTCTTGCTGGCCTTGGTTTGTTTAGGGTGAAAGATCCCACAATGCACTGGATGCTGTCCACCCTGTCCTGAGGGAGGAAAGCTCGTATCTGTAGGGTATCCAATTCTGCTCCTATAAAGTGCAGAACCTGGACAGGCTGTAACACAGACATTTGGACATTTATGAGGAATCCCAGTGACTCCAATGTCTTCTGGATAATTCTGAGAGATTCTCTTACCTGTTGAGGGGACTGCCCCATGTCTAGCCAGTCATCCAGGAATGGAAACACCAATATGCCCTGTCTTCTTAGGTGTGCCACCACCACTGTCAGGAATTTTGTGAATGCCCTGGGGACAGAGGTTAGGCCAAAAGGCAGAGCTGTGAATTGGTAATGACCTGAAGGTAGTCTGAACCTTAGGTACTTTCTGTGTGATTCCCTTATGGGACTGTGAAAATAGGTATCCTTTAAGTCTAGTGATGCCAACCATTCTTCTTCTTGTAGTGTTGGAAGAATCATTGCGAAGGTTATCATCCAGATCTTTGGCTTTATGAGATGCTTGTTAAAAGCTGTCAGATCTAAAATGGACTGCCACTCTTCATTTTTCTTTGAGGTTAGGAAGTATCTGGAGTAGAAACCTTCTCCCCTTTGAGAGGAAGGGACTGGTTCTATGGCCTTTGATGCCAGCAGAGTGGACACTTCTTTTTCTAGTAGTGCCCCTCTCAGATGGACTTGGGGAACTGAAATATCTTGGTCTCAGTTTGGGGAAAGTTTTGAAACCGAGGGCTAATCCCTGACCCACTACTTCCAGCACACACTTGTCTGTGGTGATGGTTTTCCAATTTTGGAAGTAGTGGGCCAGTCTGCCCCCAACTGGGATCGAGGAGACATCCCTGTCACATCAGAGGTTCTGTTTTCCTTGTGTGGCAGTCTGAGGGGATTGGTCCCCTCTTTTGAAGCCCCAGCGGCCTCTACCCCTGAAGTAAACCCTTTGTTGGTACCCAGGAGAAGCTCATACCTGGAAAAAGGGTCTGTTAGAATCCTTACCTCTACATCCCCTTCCATATGGCCTATAGGAAGTTGAGGCCTTTTCTTTTGCAAAGTTACACTCTTATAAGCAGACTTGTATTTGTCCACTTTTTTTCATATATTCATCTGTCTTACTGCCAAAAAGGGAATGGTTCTCTACAGGGAAATTCATAGCCTTATTTTGATCGTCGTGTGTGAGGTTGGTTGTCCTAAGCCAGGTAAACCTCCTCAAGACGATAGTTAAGGTCATTCACCTGGCTGCCTTATCATTTGCACCTACAACCATGTGGAACTGATATTCTGTGACTTCCAAACCACACTTTGCAATTTCCATAAGGTCAGCTGCAAGTCCTGGTGGAGCCTTGTCTGCCATGGCCATAAAAGAAGTCCAGAGGGTCTTCTGATACTGGGCTGCATAAGCCATGTAGTTGGCCTCCTGATGCCCAGGGAAGCTGCCAAGTACCCTTTCTTTGCCATTTCATCCAGTTTTCTGGAATCCTTCTTAGGAGGATGGGTGGCCAGAGGTACCTTGACCTTGTCACGAGCAGCTGTCTGAACTACCACTTCTGGATCCGGGTGAGATAATAAGAATTCAGCACCCAAAGGGTCTAACTGGTACTTCTTGTCGGCCTTTTTATCCACAGGTGGTATGGAATGTGGGGTTTCTAGTACCTTTACCACCTGTTTTTTCAAGAATTTATTAATAGGTAACAGGATATTTTTTTGTGGGTGTTAACCCCATGATTTCCAGGAATTGTAATTCTTCCTCGTCCTGTTTAGGTTCATATGGTACAAGGTCTAATGCCTCCAACATTTGCCTCACAAAAGTGAAATGTGAGGAATAGTCCTCAGGAGCCCTTGGTGGGGATTCAAACCCATGCTCCAGTGAAATCTCTGGTTCAATTGCCTCCCCTTCATCATCATCCTCTCCATATTCCTCCAAAGAGGGATCAAAATTTACTGTACTCTGAGCAGAGGATCCCAAGCCTGAAACTGATGGACTGGTTGCAGACAGTTGCTGTTGAACTGATATCAATCCTTTCTGCAAGGCTTTTAAAATCTGAAAAGCTTGCACTACCTGATCAGCCATAGGTATATTTGCCAGCCATGGGAACCAATATTCTTCTTTTTATCTAGTTTTTTTAAAGGAAATTAATCCTTTACCGGTTCACCCGGTCTTTTTAGTCTGGATATCTTGCCTTTTTCAGGGGTGTTTGCATCAGCATCCTTAGACTTTTTCTTTGGTTCTGTGGTCGGATCCAGAACTGAAGTTAAAGACATTCTTTCCTTAAATCGCTTAAGACGTTTTTCAATAGTTTCTTCAGGAAAGGTTTTGCAAATCTTGCAATTATCCTCAAAATGTTTGGCCCAAGGCAAAATAAACACAAGTCATGTTTATCTGCTTTTGCAAAAACTTCTTTACACTTAGTACAATTTTTAAATCTGGTTGGCCAGTTTTTCTTTTTAGGCTTTTCGGATATTACCATTGCTATTTTAGTAAAATATAAAACAACACACAATCAGTTTCTAAACCGAGCAGAACCAGTTAAAAACCGCCGAGTAGTAACAAAAAAATCCTAGTGGTCGGTTCTACAACCAAGGAAAACTGCAATTTTAACTAAAAACATAACCGGAACAAAACCAGCAAAAGAAACGCAACTTAAGTATATAAACTTTTGAAATAAAACAATTTTAACACTAAAGATAAATAACTAATCGGTTCTCCCGTGATTCCTAGAAACTGGGGAGGAACCCAAAGAACTACTGCAACTTACTAAAAGACTTCAAAAAAACTATAAAGGGCAGCAGAAATGAAGTAAATAAACACTGATACTTGTTTTGATGAAAAATAAAGTTTTTCTCAGTCATGCTGAGGAGCAGTCTCTGAGGCGTCCAACAAGGCAGGCGGGAGAATGAAATCTGAGCATTATAAAATGCAGCAATTGGAAAGAATAGCAGGTTTGAATGGTGGCATGAGCTAATAGGTGTTCCACTATTTGCATAAAGTTCCATTCTTCTCCGGGGTAGTGCAATCCAGGAGGCTGACTGCTAGTGTTAATCATACTGAAGAATCCCTGGGGTTAGAATGGAGATAATTCACATCAGGATGACAAAAATGTGGATCAATGCATTAGATATATATTCAGGTTCAAATTATTGTTATATTTTTTTTCCAAAAATGGTCTGGCTAGTCACTACCCCAGCGGGGTAGGCACTGCCAAGTGTTCAGAAAAGGAGATAATTTACAGCAAGATGACAATAAACCTTTGGATTAATGCACTACACTATTCAGCTTCAAATAATAGCCTGGATGGCTTATGGCAAGCCACTACTCAAGGGGTGTAGGCATTGGCAGCAGGTGCTCAAGAATGGAGATAATTCATAATACACAGCATGATGACACAGGATGGGCCTGGGAGGAACAGTGCAGTGCAATACAGTCCAGGCTGAATCTCCTCACCCCCAACACACACACATATGCAATGGTATTTCCTGATTTCTTTTCTCCTTTCCTAATTTCTTCTTCTATCTCTCTATAATTTTTTTCTTAACACTGTAGCAATGCACTACTATTTGCCTCTAGAAGAGGCTACTGCCAGCCATACACCACCCACCCAGCTCTCACCCCGTCTCTCTGTTTTTCTTCTGTTTATTCCAGAGACAGTTCAGTTCAAGGATGGCCGACAGCCAGCTACACGTCACCCACCCAGCTCTCCCGCTCTGTTTTTCTTTTCCTCGCTTCTCTTTTTTGTTTTACTCTGCGGCCTACAGGCCAGCTATCCACACCACCCACCCAGCCCAGCCTCCTCTGCATCTCCTCTCTCATCTCCTGACCTCTCTCTCTCTCGTCTTTTTTCTTGGTCTTTTTTTTTCATTTAGTGTGTCCCAGACACAGTCTCATCTGACTCTCTCTCCTCCCTTGACCGCTAAGCCCAACTGCCCAGCAGAGGATTCAGGACTTCAGATTGTGCAGTTACTCTCCCTCCCTCCCACTGTTAACATCCTCCCATTTTTAATTTTATTTTATTCTTTTTGCTGCCCGCAGCCGCTGGTACATCTGCCCAGTCACGGACCCCTGGATCCCCACTTCCACACTGGCCGCATCTCCCGATAGCCCCAGCTTTCCCCCTCGGGGTGGGGTTGCAGCACCTGAGCTCAGTGCCACAATCATGGGACCAGTTCGGGAGCCGGCCTGGAAGCTAATCAGGGCCAGGGGCGCGCGTCATTCATGCCAGCAGCGAGCAAGGATTTTTTTCCCCTTGAGTCCCCTAGGGGTGGGGACGTGCAATGACGTCCAGCGTCCGCCCCGCCCCTCAATGGCTTCAGAAGCCAGCGCTTGTGAGTCCTCCTGGCCTCCGCCAGGAGTTCCACGTGCGCTGGACATTCAGCCCAACCCTCCCCCTGCAGAAGGAGAGCAGCCTTGAGGGCGCTCAATCCCTTTCCCCCTGGCCGGCCCTCCAGCTCCTCGGGTCCATTCCCGAACCCGGGTCACTGGTGTCATAAGCAGAAATCCAACTGCTGTGCCGGCGGGCTAGCCGTTACCCTCCCATTTTCTGCACTGCAACTCTCAGAATGGTGCCAAATGAATGTATGAGCCTTTTCTACCCTGGTTTCATGCATATGCATACTGGGATACATACCAGGCTCGCATGCTGGCAGAGCATCCTACGGAGCTCCCCGCAGCATGTCACATGACAGATATGTTAGTACAGAGGCTGGGAAGCAAAAAAAAAACAACTGAGATCCGAGCTGAGTCGGCAGTGTTCAGCTGGATCGCAGATAAATGAGCCATCGCCATTCAGCAAGACTCGGTTTAAGGGCCAGGGATTTGGTGGATCCCTAGTTTAAAGATTAATCAACTTTAAATATAATTGTAGAGAACAAGTAAAGCACTAACCTGTAATGATAAAGCTCAAACCAATACTCAAAAATTGAAACTTGTTAACTTGCAAGCCTGGCAAGTCCAACAAGTTATAGGGATGTCCATAGTTAACAGACAATTGCTGATAGTCAACTGTAATCACAGACAATTAATCTTTGCTGAAATCCAAATTCCTGATAAATATTGAACAGTATTCTCCAATAGGAGCCAAGAGCTCCCAGGACAGACTCCATTAACAAAGAGATAACAGAAAACAAAATTACAGTAAGTATGAAGGAATTTCTCTTTTCTGAATCACTCCACATTGACAATGGGGAGGTAAGACATATAGGTTACACAGAAACATAGAAGTTGTTGGCAGATGAGAACCCCTTGGCCCACCTAGTCTGCCCAGTTTTCCCTACCTACCGTGCCACTGCAGACCCTGCTCAGTCTCTGGTCTTTCCCCCTTATTCTAAGGTCCCCTTGTGTCTATCCCACACATGCTTGAATCCTGTTACAATGTTAGCACCCACCACCTCCTCCACTGAGAGGCTGTTCCGAGCATCCACCACCCTTTCCGTGAAGAAGTATTTCCTCACATCTCCTCTGAGTCCCTCCCTTCCAGCTTCATAGCATGACCCCTTGTCCTCAAGCATCTTTTTCTAAGTAAACTGCTACCTTCATGTACCTTACTAATACGTGTGAGGTATTTGAACATTTCTATGATGTCGCCCCTTTCCCTCCATTCCTCTAGAGAGTATATATTTAATTCCTTGAGTCTTTCCTTGTAGGGCTTTTGATGCAGGCCCTGCACCATTTTGGTTGTCTTTTTCTGTACCGCCTCGACCCTATCTATGACCTTCCAGAGACGAGGCCTCCAGAACTGAACACAATACTCAAGGTGGGGGCCTCACCATCGATCTATACAGGGGTAACACTGCCTCCCTCTTTCTGCTGGTGATACCCTTCCCTATGCACCCGGGCATCCTGCTTTCCCCACTGACTTATCACACTGCTTTGCTACCTTCGGGTCATCGGAAATGATTACCCCAGGTCCCTTTCTGTTTTGTCACTGCCAATACCTCCCTGCCCAATTGGCACACTGCCACTGGGTTTCTGTACCCCAAGTGCATGATTTTGCACTTTTTTGCATTGAAACCCAGTTGCCAAAGCCTTGACCTGTCTTCCATCTTTTTCAGATCATTCCTCATTTTTTTACACACACCTCTGACGTGTCCAGTCTGTTGCAGATTTTTGTGTCATCTGCAAAAAGGCATACATTCCCTTCCAGCCCTCCTGCAATGTCACTAATAATGACATTAAAGAAGACCAGGCCTAGTACTAACCCCCATGGCACCCCACTGGTCATCTTGTCTTCTTTAGAGTACACACCATTTAACGCCACCCTCTGACTCCAGTTGCTTAGCCAATATCTTGCACATTTTACTACTTTTGGATCCACTCCTAGGCTGCCCAGCTTGCTCACCAGTCTTCTGTGTGGAACAGTGTTGAAGGCCTTACTGAAATCCAGGTAGGCCACATCCACCGACCCACCCAGATCCACTTCCCTGATCACCCAGTCAAAGAACTCGATCAGATTTGTCTGGCAAGATCTCCCTCCTGTGAAACCATGCTGCCTCGGATCTTGTAATACATTTTCCCTTCCTCCCTTTGTTTCTCCCACTATCCCTCCCTATCCTCCTCCTCCTGTGTCATCTTGTACCTTCTAAATGCTAGCTTTTTTGCCCTTGCTTTCCCCATTATTTCTTTAGAGAACCATAGCAGCCTCTTTTTTCTCTTGCCCTTGTTAACCTGCCGAACACAGAGGTTTGTTGTCTTCTCAATGCCCTCCTTTATTTTTGCCCACTGCTCCTTGACTCCATCCAGTTTCCTTATCCCTGCTAGAGTATTCCTGAGGCATTTTCCCATTTTTTTTTTTGTAAATCAGCCAGCCTGAAGTCCAGGACCCTCGTTTTAGTGAGGTTTGATTCTAGCCTAGTTCTTATACTGAACCACACTGTACAATGATCACTGATCCCCCAGATGGCTACTCACCGTGACCTCAGCAACACTGTCCCCGTTTATTAGTACCAGGTTCAGTACTGTCCCCCTACGAGTGAGTTCCTTAACTAGTTGCCTGAGGAACACCCCCAGCAGGGAGTCCAGGATGTTCCTACTTCTAACTGTCGCCGCAGCTGGAAGGCTCCGATCCATGTCTGGTAGATTGAAGTCCCCCACACCAGCAATACCTCCCCCTTGCTTGTCATCCTTTCGATTCCTTCCAACATATCCTTATCCACCTCTCCCCCTGGGCTGGAGGTCTGTAGATTACTCCTGTGTGAATAGCAGCCCCCTTCCGTGTCTTCAGGGTGACCCACGGTACCTCTGCTCCTCCCTGCTCCCCCTGTATTTCAGTAGCTTTTATGTTTTCCCTAACATAAAAAGCCAATCCTCCCCCTTTTCACCTACCCTGTCCTTTCTGAGCAGAGTATGACCTGGTATGGCTACATCCCAGTCCTGGTTTTCATTGCACCAGGACTTGGTAATTGCGACTATGTCCAGGTCCGTTTCTGCCATGGTGGCCTCTAGGTCTGTAGTTTTATTTCCCAGACTTTGAGTATTTGCACACAAGGCTCTCCAGACTGTCCTGCTACCCTCCCTCTCATTTTTCCCACTTGCCCTCCCTTATTTCTTCCACTATTCTTTTTTCTATCTCCCTTTCCTTATAACCTCCTGGATTTTTATGATAATTGGTTCCTTTTGGGATTTCTCTCCCTCCCGATTCCCATTACTGACCTTGTAAGCCTGTGGGGGGACAGTTTGTCTCCCTGCCTCATTCCGCCTCCCCCCTCAGCTAGTTTAAATGCTCACCAATGTAGCACTGAGGGACAGCAGCAGAGAGCAGTGACTGCAACTACAGGGGATTTGTAAGCATTCTGTGTGGCCTTTTTTCCTTTTTTAAACAGGGCATTGGACAATCAGAGGGCAGGAAAAGCCGACTGGAGTTTGGGTGGGAAGGCGCAACCTAGGCAGTGGACCCACCAATCAGGGCTGAGCAGGAAGCCCGGCAGAAGGGAATAAAAGGATCAGGGATCACAGCGGCGGTACAGAGCAGCAGGGAGAAATGGCTGCAACTACGGGGGATTTAAAAGCATTCTGTGTGGCTTTTTTTCCTTTTCAAACAGGGCACTGGACAGTCAGAGGGTCAGAAAAGCCGACCGGAGTTTGGGCAAGAAGGCGGGACCTAGACAACGGACCTACCAATCAGGGCTCAGCAGCAAGCCTGGCAGAAGGGAATAAAAGGATCGGGGATTGGAGCGGCATTGCACAGCAGTAGCAGGGAAAAGTGGCTGCAACTACGGGGGATTCACAAGCATTCTGTATGGATTTCTTTCTTTTTTAAACAGGCCACTGGACAAGAGGGTCTGAAAAGCCGACCAGAGTTTGGGAGGAAAGGCAGGACCTAGACAGTGGACCCACCAATAAGGGCTGAGCAAGAAGCCCAGAAGAAGGGACTACAGGATCAGGGATTGGAGCGGCACTGCAGAGCAGCAGAGAGAGGTGGCTGCATCCATGGGGGATTTGTAAGCATTCTGTATGGCTTTTTTCTTTTCTAAACAGGGTATTGGACAATCTGAGGGTCTGAAAAGCCGACCAGAGTTTGGGCCGGAAGGTGGAACCTACACAGTGGACCCACCAATCAAGGCTCAGCAGGAAGACCAGAGGAAAGAAATAAAAGGACTGGAGCAACATTGCAGGGCAGCATGGAAAAGTGACAGCAAATATGCAGGATTTCTAAGGATTCTGTGGCTTTTGTTCTTTTTTAAACTAGGCACTGCACAATCGGAAGGTAGGAAAAGCTGATCAGAGTTCAGGATGAAAGGCAGGACCTAGACAGTGGACCCACCAATCAAGGCTGAGCAGGAAGCCCAGCAGAAGGGAATAAAAGGATCGGGGATCAAAGCGGCATTGCAGAGCAGCAGAGAGACGTCACTGCAACTACAGGGGATTTTGTAAGCATTCTGTATGTTTTTTTTTTTCTTTTTTTGAACAGGGCATTGGACAATTTGAGGGCCTGAAAAGCCAACCAGATTTTGAGCAGGAAGGTGGGACCAAGACAGTAAACCCATCAATCAGTGCTGAGCAAGAAGCCTGCTGGCCAGCATTTCAGTCCAGAGTGCCAAGCAGCCCTTCTGCTTGTGACCTTCGCGCTATGAACTCCCACCAAAGACAGTGATGAGTGGAGTCAGCCAGGGAGACAGCCGATAGCCAGGGAACCTGTCCACTGGACCTCAGGTAAGGACTATATTGCTGCGGGAGATAAAGAGGTTGGGGGATAGGAACTTGCAAGGTACCTGATTCTGGGTAATGCTATGATCGTGAGACTAGTAGCCTGCTGGATAGTTTTGTTGTATAACTGGGAGCGCGAAAGCTTGCCGGTAAGTATGCCTAGAAATTAGTGAGTGGGAGAGGGACTTGCTGGAATTTCCGTTGTGAAACTGTAACTGCGGGGATGTGGTAATAACAGTGTGTGTGTTGGGGGGGGGGGTAAGGAGGCTTGCTGGAAAGTGTTGTGTCAGTGTGAGGGTACAGACTGACTGGTAAGTAATTCCGAGAAGCACTGTGAATGTGAGTGGGTGCATGCTGGAAATTAGTTGTGCAACTGTGGGTGAGGAGACTAGCTAGAAATTCGCTTTGGGTAACAGTAAGTGGGGAAAGGGGGCTTGCTTGAAACAGCTGTTGAGGAAGGAGGGGGTGTGGGGGTTTGCTAGATATTCTGTAATTTTATCCCTCTGAATTCCTTTTATTCCCTTACCCTATACAGGGAGTTTCACCAATCCCTAGGCTTCTGTGTCCCCTCACTCCAACCCACACTGAGCAGTTGTCAGCAGGCCACCCACCTGTTAACTAAGCAATACCTATCCACAATCTGGATTGGGGAGAATATTTTTCCATATATAACCTGTATGGGTGTAGCATAATACTCATCAACTAGCCACCGCCTGTAAATCTCTGCGCCCAAAGGCGACACTGGCAGAACTCTTTACATCTAGCCTAGAGCTTAATGAATGTGTGAACGGAGGCCATGGTGCGCTTTGCACAGTTTCAACACAGTGGCCTCTCTCTCTGCCTAGGATGTAGCAAGAGTCCTAGCAGAGTGAACCCTGATCAGAGCAGGTGCTTTCTTCTTCTTAGTTGCTTACACAATGGCAATGCAAGCCCTCGCCTGCCTGGCTAAGGTGGCCCTGGAGACCTTTTGGCCCTTTTCCACTGCTCCAAACAAAATGAACTCTCCGATTTAATAAACTCTTCCATTTTCTTTAAATACATCTTAACTGCCCTGCACAAATCCAGCTTGTGAAATTCTTTTTCTTTTGGATTAGCCAATTTGGCATAGAGAGACGATAGAAAGACTTACTGATTTACGTGAAAGGCTGTAGGAACCTTAGGTACACAAGATGAAACCATCCTCAACACCACTTTCTCCTTACACATTATGATGTAAGGTTCTTTATGAGACAGTGCCTGAAATTCATCAATTTTTTCACTCAGTACTGGTGCCCGCAATCAAAGGCGGTGGATGATATGTCCCAGCAACTGGACTTCCACAGAGTTTGTTTCCCCCCACTACTGCTAGTATCCAAGTTAATTCAAAAGATAATGCAGTTAAGGGAAAGCGTCCTCCTGATAGTTCTAGAGTGGCCAGGAAGGCCATGGTTCTCAGATCTGGTGAACCTGGTACAGCAAGCTACATTTTGACTACCGCTTTGCATGGACTTTCTCAACCAAGGCCCCATTCTGCATCCAAACCTAGAGGTGACGCTGCAGGAGACTTAACTCCTGAAAGGAGGAGACGACTAAAACAGGGTTCTCCAACAAAGTGGTAGATACCTTAATGGCATCCAGGAAAGTGTCTACATTTGCAGCTTATGACTATGTGTGGGATACCTTCTCTGGCTGGACCAGAGAGAGAGAGGTATCAGAAAATATAAGGCTATGGTCCCTCAGATTTTGGATTTTTGCAGTCAAGAGTAGACAAGGGTCTTGCACTGAGGACTCTGTGGGGCCAGGTGTTCACTCTTGGGGCAGCACTGGGAACCTCCATGGACTCATCCCAGTAAACCACCTTGGATGTTATCAGTTTTCTCATGGCAGTGAGCAGAAGCAGGAGATCGTTCCTATCCCCGGTGCCACCATGGGTCTCGAACCTAGTGTTGCATGCCCTGTATACAGCACACTTTGAACCACTCTTGTTGGTGCCTTTGGACAGTCTGTCCTACAAAATGTGCTTCTTGATAGCAGTCTGATCAGCAAGAAGAAAAAATTCCTCACCTTACTAATGTTGTTTCTTCTAATGGAGTCTTGCTGTATTCTGACTATTGCAGTGATCTCCAACCTTTGAACTGCCCCAGAGAGGAAAGAGTTAACTTTCCAAGCAAGGCATGGAACGCTGAGCTTGAGCTCTGTTGAAGCCTCTGTCTGCTGCTGTTTGAACCCCAACTGCCAGATCTTTACGAGCTATACTCACTGGGCGTTCTGTGTGGAAACTGTAAACTAATACTAGCCAACTGGCAACTAAATTTAATAAAGAGGGTTTTTTGGTTTCAAAGCAAAGACTCAAGTCAGGAAACCCAAAAAACAAAACACAACACACACCCAAAATAAAGGAGGGTGAGAAAAACGGGGCACCTCTAGGTGCCAACACTGCTCCTGCCCACCCACATCCCAAAAACCAGGTTCTGAGAGGGGAGGCGGGGGGGGGGAGGTCAAAATACAGCAAGACTCCATTAGAAGAAACAACATTACTAAGGTGAGTAATTTTTTCTTCAAACAACATGAAGTCTTGCTGTATTCTATTGCAAATTACCAAGCAGTACCTCCATGGAGGAGAGACAGAACCTACTTTGGGAATAGGCTCTGAAGTACTGCTGTGCCAAACCGAGCATCACTCCTAGCCTGGATATCCAGAGAGTAATGCTTGGTAAAAGTATGGACTGTTTTCCAGGTGGCTGCTTGACATATCTATAAGATAGGAATATCCCTGGCAGCAGCCAGGGAAGCAGCTGTACCTCTAGTAGAGTGAGCCCTCAGGCCTGAGGGTGGAGTCCTACCCAATTCTTCATAGCAGAATTGTATACAAGAGACAATCCACCTGGCAATAGATCTTTTAGTGGCAGGTTTTCCCTTACTGACCTCACCATAAGTGAGGAACAATTGGAGGGAGTGAAACCTGTGACCCTTGGTGCGCTCTATGTAGTAGCTAAGGGCCCTTTTCACATCCAGGCTGTGCAGCCTCCTCTCTCCAGAGGAGGAATGGTCAGTGAAGAAAACAGGAAGAGACATAGACTGGTTAAGGTGGAAATCTGAGACCACCTTAGGCAAAAAGTTCCTATTAGTTCTTAGGACCACCTTATCTCTATGAAAAGAGATAAAATCAGGCTCCACTGACAGGGCCTGTAACTCACTGATGCATCTGGCAGCGGTAATGGCTACCAAAAACACAGTTTTCAAGTCAATGTAAGTTCTGCAGAGGACAAAGGCTCAAAAGGGGGTTGCATAAGCTGAGCAATGCAAACATTTAGGTCCCAAGCAGGAGCAGGGTCCCTGAAGGGAGGATTGGTGTGCAACAATCCCTTGAAGAATTTACAAAATACAGGATGAGCTGAAAGAGGAGAGGGCTTATCTACTGATAAAAAAGCAGAAACAGCTGCTAAATGTACTTTGAGTGTAGCTGGTCTGAGTCCCAAGCTATTGAGATGAACCATACAGTACAGAACTGTAGGCAACCCAGCAGACTCTGGAGAAATATGCTTACCAGAGCACCAAATAGTGAACCTTTTCCATTTGGAGTTGTAAGTCTTTCTGGTGGAAGGCTTTCTAGAAGCCTTCAGAATATCCAAAACACATTGAGAGAGATGTAAATCAGCAAACTCTAACTCTTCAAGAGCCAGGCCTTGAGATTGAGAGATTTGAGATTCGGATACCAAACTCTCCCCTGAGAGGATATCAACAGGTTGTAATTCCTGAAAAGAGACAGGGGGAGGTGGACTGCTAAGGACAGCAACAGTGGGTACCAGGGCTGTCTGGAGCAAATAGAATCACTTTGCAGAGTTGAGACCTGATTTTGACTAGTACCTTGAACAGGAGAGGGGGGAGCATAAAGGAACTTCCCTTCCCAATTGAGAACTAGAGAATCCAGGGGGACTGAGCCCAATACTAGGGGTCTGCAGCAAAAAAGGGGGAGTTGGTGATTGCCTGGGGCTGCAAAAAGATCTATCTCTGGAGTGCCCCATCTGGAGAAAATCACCTTCAAAACTAGGGGATCTAGAGACCATTCGTGATGGCCCTGAGATATCCTGCTGAGAGCATCTGCCAGGACATTGTCCTTCCCTGGGAGGTGCACTCTGTCGGAGAAGTTTGCAGGGAATAAGCCAGAGACCACAACTTCATTGCTTCTGTGCACAAGGCCGTAGACCGAGTGCCCCCTTGCTTGCTGATGTACCACATTGTGGTGGTATTGTCTGTTCTGATCTGGACTACTTTGCTCTGAACAGACTTGGAAAAACCTGAAGTGCCAGAAACAATGCTCTAAAGTTCCAAGAGATTGATGTAAAGCAGAGATTCTTGAGGTGACCTCAGCCCTTGGGTGGTCAGATCCCCCAAGTGGGTTCCCCAGCCCAAGAGGGAGGCATCTGTGGTAAGGATTACAGAATGAGATTGAGCGACAAAAGGAACTCCTTGCCTTAGATTGTCCTGATCCTGCCACCATTGCAGAGCCTGGATCAGGGTTCGAGTCAATGGGACTAGTTTGGTCAGGGGATCCTTTCTCTGGGACCAGAAGGTTCTCAAGTGGAACTGGATGTCCCTCATCTGAAACCTTGCCCTCTGGACCACTGCTGTAGAGGCTGCTATGTGGCCCAGGAGCTGCAAGAAGTGCCTTGCTGGTCGAGACACCTGAAGGGTAAAGGAAGAGGCCAGCTTTACTAGTGTCCTTGCCCTGTCCAGGGGAAGGAAGGCCCTTGCTCTTATTGTATCGAGCTCTGCCCCTATAAAGGTGAGGAGCTGCACTGGTTCCAGAACTGACTTTGGAAGATTTGGGAGGAATCCTAAGGAAGTGAGCAGTTGCTGAGTTATCTGCAGATGTGACTTGACCTGGTCTGGGGACTGACCCACTATGAACCAGTCATCCAGGTATGGAAAGATGGAGATCTTTTTTCTCCTTAGGGAAGCAACAACTACCGCCAGGCACTTTGTGAACACCCTTGGGGCTGATGTTAGACCAAAGGGCATTGCTCTGAATTGATAGTGGCCTGAGGGCAACTCGAACCTGAGGTACTTTCTGTGGGAGCACCTGATGGGAATGTGAAAATAGGCAACCTTGAGGTCCAGAGAGGCTAGCCAGTCCTCTGGCCTTAGAGAGGGCAGAATTATTCCCAGAGTCACCATTTTGAATTTTGGCTTTAAAAGATGCTTGTTTAAATATCTCAGATCCAGGATGGGCCGCCATTCTCCTGTCTTTTTGGGGGTTAGGAAGTACCTGGAGTACAAATCTTTTCCCCTGTGTAGGGCTGGAACCCTTTCTATGGCTCTGAGAGCCAAGAGGGAAGAGATCTCTGCCTCTAGGGCAAGGGCCTCTGATGGATTTGCAGGTGGAAAGGATCTGGTTCTCATCTTGGGAAATTTTTTGAAGCTGAGAACCAGTCCCTGGCTTACTACTTCCAGGACCCACTTGTCTGATGTTAAAGACCTGGACAAAGTAAGCCAGCCTGCTCCCTACAGGTAGAGGAGAATCGGGCCCGGGCAGACCCATCAGGGTGTCTGCTTGGCAGGGGCTTTAGGCTGAGGGGTGGAAGCAGGCCTGCTCATACTCCATCTGCCTCTCCCTCTAAAGAACCCCCTCTGAGCAAAGGCAGAAGAGGAGGCCTGGGCTTGGTAAAAAGGCCTATGAAAGGGCCTGCCCCTGCCCCTGGAATGCTGCCTCTGAGGAGTGGCTTGTCTTTCTTTGGCCTGAGCACTCCTGTAGGTGGTCCTGCACTCGTCCATTTTTTTTTCATGTAATTTTCTGTCTGCTCCCCAAACAGAGAGTTACCAATGACAGGAAAATCCATGGCCTTAGCCTGGGTATCCTGTGACAGGCTAGTACATCTGAGCCAAGCCATCCTCCGAAGGGTCACAGATGTAGCCATGACTCTAGATGAAACATCATTGGAGTCCACAGCAGCATGAAATTGCACCTTGGATGCCTCAATCCCATCCACAGCCACCTGCTCCAGCTCCTTGGCAAGCTGGTCATAGGCCTGTTTACCTACAGCCATAACAGTGTCCCACCTGGACTTCTGGTATCTAGCTGTGTAGGCCATATAATTAGCCTGCCTGAGTCCCAGAGATGCTGCCATGTACTGTTTCTTTGCCATGGCATCAATCCTCCTGGAGTCCTTATCTGGGGTGTGTGAAGCCAAGGGTATATTCGCCTTATCACAGGCAGCAGCCTGCACTACCCCAACATGGCTGCATTGCTGGGAAAGGAACTCTGTGTCTGAGCCTGAAAGAGTATACCTCTTGTCCATTCTTCTGTCCACAGGAGATATGGAATTAGGAGTTTTTACAATTTTAAATGTCGGTTTCCCAAAAGACTTATGAAGGGGAATAGACAATCTCCTGGACTCTGGGATGTCAATCATTTCAACAAAATCAGGCTCCTCCTGGTCGTCCACAGCTTCTTCCATAGGAAGCTGGAGGGGTTCAGCCACTTTTTTGTAAAACACAAAATGGGAAGGGGACTCAGAAAGCCTAGGAGGAGAACCACCTGAAGGTCTGTCTGGGGAGATGTCCGGATCAATGGGCACATCCAGACTTTCATAATCACCATCACTATCTTCATCCTCTCCCTCCTCATCCTCCCGTTCATAAAATTCTTCTAAAGTATAATCCAGAAACGGGGGAACCAACCGAACCAAGCCCCTGACCGATGGTGCTAGCTCGGTCGGAACCGAAGTTAGCGATTGAACTATCCTTATCGCTTTGGCTATTTCATCAGCGGTCGGAGAGAGAACCTGTGGATCCGAACCGGCTGACTTATCCCTTCTTTTTCTTTTAACCGGAACCGACTCCTCAGAATCTCCTTTTGCCCAAAGAAGTTTCGCCCTGGTCAGAGAGCACTCCTTCTGGTTCGGTTGGAACCGAACCGGGCTGGCCATCCGGGTCAGCGGACTTCTCTGCCTCCCTTTCCCTCAGTCTACCTACTCTCTTATCCAGGGTAGCTTTGGGAAAACTTTTACAAATTTGGCAGTCTGAATCGAGGTGGTCAAACCCCAGACAATAAACACAGGTGGTGTGGGGATCAGCCTTAATAAAGGCTTCCCCACACACACTACAGTGTTGAAACCCAGTGGGCCCGGTTTTTTTTCTTGGGTTTCTCAGACATGGCCAATCCTAACCAAAACTTACCCTTTTTTCGGCAATCCACCAGGCAAGACACCCCTATCGGTTCCTGACTGTGTTACAGTCTTGGAAAAAAACATAATAAAATCCAGGTTTTTTTTAGAACCGATACGGACCGGTTACCACACTCTAATAAGAACAGAAAAAAAACTTGAGATCATGTGATGCAGTGTTCCTGGCAGTAGCATTGAAGTGGAGCCCCTGCACCTCGCCTCTTTCTCTGCCAAATTTTGGTGAATTTTAACCTCCTACGACAGGACCCTCGGTTACTTGGCTTTTCTGAAAGGCTAGTGACACGTTATTGGTGCAATTAGTCTTATAACTGTCGATGCTGAGAGGATGGAGTCGGATATGATGCAGGCCTTACCCAGGCACACTCCACTGGCCTCCCCAGAGAAACTACCGAAAAAGCAGCGAGCTCAAGGGGCTAATACAGGGAAAGTGACGCCCTCATCTCCATCTACCTCCCCGTTAACTGAAGACCGTTTTCTGCAAGAAATGCTTACATTCCGTGAGACTCTTTCAGACATTGCTTCAGAGCTGAAATCGATGCGCAACGACTTTACGGGGCTAGCCAGAAGGATGGGAGATACCGAGGGTCGCATGGCATCAATAGAAAAGTGGAAAGAGAAAATGGAGCCGGACTAGACACAATTGCACCAACAAATTCACAAGTTACAGCTGAAGTGCGAAGATTTAGAGGGCAGGAGCAGACGGAAGAATATTGTGATTCTCGGTCTGCCAGAATCAGAGGAGGGGCCGAATATGGGTGCCTTTTTGCAGATATTTTTGCAGAAAGTGGCGGGCCTTCTCCAATAAATAACAGCTATCAGGTGGAAAGAGCACATCGCTCCCTCAGACCACAACCTCCACCTAATGCCCCGCCAAGGCCAATAACAGTGAGATTTCTGAGTTTCATAGAGAAGCAGCATGTGATTGATAAAGCACGAGAGCTGCAAAGCATCAAATGGGAGAAGGCCACTCTAAGAATTTCCCAGGATCTGCCTCGAGAGACTCGTTTGAAGCGGGCTACCTACCATAACACAGTTAAAAAACTCATTGCTGCAGGAATCCCCTTTCACATGTTATATCCAGCTAAACTCCGTGTTGCTGTGCAAGGGTCCTCGTTCTCTTACGACATGCTTATGGAACAAGCTTCCTCAGATCTCTCTGCAAAGCTATCTAATCTGTTTAAGGACAGTTGAACGTTGAACGTTTACCATGTCTCAATAATTGGTCTGTTACTTAGTTTAACTGGGATGTGGCTTACCTGTTTTTTTTTTGGAGCTGATGGGCGCACCGATGGGGGTGTTTGGTGGTATTCTGGGGTCTGGCTGACTGTTGGGGAGGGAGCAAAGCTAAAGGCAGCCCGGTATTGTTCTGGGCCATTAGAGGGCATAGGGAACCTTTGTTAACGGGTACTGCTCCCTACGGGTTCATACTCCGAGCCCAAGAGGTGCACCCTTCTCAAGTTTTGCCCAGTTAATCGGTTAGTGGAGCGCCCTTTGGCCCAGGTTTGTTTATTATTACCTTTTCTTTATGGCAGAGAGCTGCCTTTATATTACTCCTGTACTTGTCTTCCAAGTTCTTGTTCCAAGTTATGGGGCTTTTGGTGGGCCCGTACAGCGATTAGCACCAGCCAGTAGTGAAGAGGCCCCCTGACTGCTATTCAAACCGGAATTTGAGGCCACTATCAGTTTTGGAGCTCTGAGATAAGTGCTGCCCTGTGGTCATTTATCTGACTAAGTATGGCCAAGAGGCTGCTTAGGTAAGGGGGTTATATGCAGGTAGCGTTGTAGGGGATGTTGCTTTGTTTCTTGAGGCCCGTATTGATAAAACAGGGCCTCTTACCTAGATAATCCGTCCACCCTTACAGTGCTTTTCATACTCAGTGGGGGTGTGTGTGGAGTGCTCCGATGGTGTGCTCAGGAAGGCTGCTTGACATCCTAGATTGGGGGGGGGGATGGTGTCCTGTTTATCCTTTATATAGGCTCCATCTTACTATATACAGCAATGGCCACTGGGGTTGGACCATCCATTTATGAGGTAATAGGATAGTTAGTGATTTTTAACTAGATGGATGGGCCCAGTGTAAATAGTTACCGTGGGTTGCTGGGGGTAGATAGGGGTGGGACTTTGGCGGTTTTAAGGGTTTGGTTTATTGAGTGCCACCTGTCACTGAACATGGACTTTACTGCTCTAAGAATTCACATAGTGACAGATGGCGAGTTTTGCTTTAACAACTCGGCTTGGACGCCAGGCCTCACACTTATGGAAGATTTGGGGGGTTGAGGTTATGGGGCTTAACGAGGTACTTCACAAATGTTGGGTTGATACTAGGACTAAGTTTTATGTTTTATTCATTGTTTGGAATAGATTTTGGTGGGGGAGGGCTGGAGTGTGCAGTAGGGTTGATGGGGATACGTTCAGTTTTTTAAGAATACTGCCTGTCTTAGATTTCGTTTATGGCTAGTTTTCCCTTTAAAATTATTACCTGGAATGTTAGAGGAGCAAGGGATGTCTTAAAATGGATACAAATACTCAAGCACTGTGCTTTTCTAAATGCTGATATTATCCTACTTCAGGAAACGCATTTGACCAATTCGGAAGCATCATCTTTACGTAGACAAGGAGTTTCTCAGGTTTTTGTAGCAGGTTGTTCATCCTCCAGCCGGGGGGTGGCTATCTTAGCTAGAAAGGCTGTTGCCCTGTAGTGGACACAACACTCGCAGATCCGGATGGGAGATACGTAATAATTAAAGGTACCCTAAATAGTACACCGGTAGCCATTGGTTCAGTTTACGGTCCAGTGGGTGGGGACCCAGGCTTCCTGATGGATTTGGCCAATAAGGTGGCGACGCTCCTACCCGCCCCTATGTTCTTAGGGGGAGACTGGAGTATTCCTCCAACTCAGGATTTAGATAGGACCCATAGGCCGCTCAAGCCTCCCTCGCCTTCTCAGAATGCTTTGCTGGATTTCAGGACTATGTTGGGTTTAGTGGACCTGTGGCGCCTTTTAAATCCCACGCAGCAGTCATTTACATATCAGTCAAATATTCACCAGACCATGTCCAGGCTAGATTATTTTTTAATTAGTAACTCCCTTGTCCCGGGCATTTGTCAGGCTGGTATAGAACCTATAATGCTATCTGACCATGCGGTGACCTGGGTGACCCTAATGGTAAACTCCCACATTCAGAGGGAAACTATCTGGAGGTTGAATACCCAACTGCTTCAAGAGGAATCCTTGATCTCTCATATCAAAGAGCTCATAGCTGACTTTATGGAGCACAATAGCGACTCGGTTCAGAGGTATGACATTCTGTGGTGCTCACTGAAGTGTTACTTGAGGGGGGAGTTTATTAAAGCTACCTCCAGGAGGAAGAAACAATGGGACTCTAGGGCTTTAGCCTTATTATCCCAGATCAGGGAGAGAGAAATGTCCCTGTCCCCGGAGACCTCCAGGGATACCATGAGGGAGTTGCAGGGTTTGCGTAATGATTCTGCCAAGTTATTAAGGGATAAAGCAGAATACGCTCTCATAAAAACCAAGGCTAAGTATATAGACCAGGGAGAAAAAGCCGGGCGACTACTGGCTCTACGTTTACGACAACTAGAAAGTTCCCGTTTAATCCCGACTATAAGGGCTCCTGATAGTTCTATCAAAACTGAGCCTGGAGATATAATCAGGGTTTTTGAGAATTTTTACCAGTCGTTGTACGGGAAGCGTCTTATGGATCCAAATCCCCAAGACACTAGTGATTTTCTGGACTCTTTAAATCTTCCAGTGTTGGAAGAGTCATGCCAAGCCTCCTTAACTTTACCGATTTCCATGGCGGAGATAGAAATGGTGATTAACAGTCTCAGCCCCGATAAAGCACCAGGCCCAGACGGTTTCCCTTCTAATTTCTACAAAACCTTCTCGAAAGAATTAACCCCCCTTTTGCTCAAATTATACAATTACATGTTGGTGGCCGATAAGATAGATCTGTCACTTATGGATGCCACGATCATTCTCCTTCTCAAGCCTGACAAACCTCACCTGGATCCAGCTAGTTACAGGCCAATCTCATTGTTAAATTGTGACATTAAAATACTAGCGAAACTGCTCTCACTCCGGATAAAGTCATCTTGGTCCCGCCTATTAAGCCCGGAGCAAGTGGGGTTTGTGTCAGGACGTTCCCCAGCAGACCATCTCAGAACACTTTCTCACATCTTCCAGGTGGCCCAACCTTCCCAGCTCCCAATGGTGCTGGTTTCGTTAGATGCTGAAAAGGCATTTGACAGAGTTAGATGGGAATTCTTATGGTTAACTTTGCAGAAAATGGGATTTCCCCCCCCAATTTAATGGAATGATACGGTCTCTTTACGCTTCCCCCTCGGCCAAAATTTATTGCAATGGGGTGTTTTCAAAGAGATTTTTATTATATACCGGTACCAGACAAGGCTGTCCTCTCTCACCCTTCCTATTTAACTTGTATTTAGAGCCCTTACTTCGACATATCAAGCAGTCTCCTCTAATTGTGGGCATCCCAGTTCACACCCAGGTCCTCAAGTTTTCCGTATATGCGGATGACATCCTTTTATATCTAACCCATCCAGCCGCCTCGCTAGAGAGTGTTCTGAGGGTGGTGGAGCAATTTGGTCAGCTTTCCAATTACAAACTAAATATTGCCAAATCTGAGGTTTTCCCTTTGAACAATTTGGTTTTAAAATCCGGGATTACACACTTAGGGATTAAGTGATCCCCGCGAGCCCTTAAGTACCTTGGGATTTACTTGGCCAGAGACTTGGCCTTGGTGCAAAAACTCAACCTTGATGACTTGGTTAAGGTAATTCAGCAGGACTTGACGAGGTGGCAGAGCCTACCCCTTTCACTATCGGCCCGGATAAGTATTATTAAAATGAATATTCTTCCATGCCTGTTTACCCTTTGAACCTACGAAATCTATGGCTCCCGATATCTTTTTTGAAAGGCGTGCACGCTATGATTTCCAATTTCATTTGGTCAGGTAAACAACCCCATCGCGCTTTCTGGAAACTTAGTGCTCCTAGGCCATTGGGTGGTCTTCGCTTTCCGAACTTTCTTTTATATTATTGGGTGAGCCAGTTAACTAAATTAGGTAGATGGGTGCCTCACGGGGTCACGGAGTATATACCGATTTGGCTTCAGATTGAGAGAGATCTCTTGGATGCCAGTAAAATTAATCCCCTTTCGGTTTATTATCTAAAACAAAGTTTACTCCCAAAGGAGTTACGGGACTCGGTGATAGGTACTTCTCTGAAAGTTTTTTCTCAATGCTGCTCATACTTTAGAAAACCCCTTAAAAACGATGTAGGTCAACCGGTTCTTTTAAACCCCAGTATTAAGGTAGGTGGGGGGCACCTTCTACCTCAATGGCTCCCACAGTTAAGGCATGTATTAGTCGAGGAGCTATTC
This sequence comes from Neoceratodus forsteri, assembly GCA_016271365.2. Lineage (NCBI taxonomy): Eukaryota > Metazoa > Chordata > Ceratodontiformes > Ceratodontidae > Neoceratodus > Neoceratodus forsteri. Next base: position 1,398,027,676 of record CM057458.1, on the reverse strand, counting down.
ACCCAGAATAATCTCCTACCCTCGCCCGACATCCTCCGTAAGTATGATATCCAGAGTTCGAAGATCTTTAATGTGTATCAGCTGCGGTATACTATATCTACTTTGTTTGGGCCCAAGGGCCGGCCTTCCTTAGTTAAATCTATCCTAACACAAGTCAGTGAATGCTCCGGGAAACCGCACTGCGTAGCTGCAGTATATGCTTCACTTCTGACTCTTATTCATACAGATCCACTGAAGGGCTCATCGACCTGGGAGCCTTTGTTCCCCGAGATGAGATTGGATTGGGCTAGGATCTGGACAGATGTTTATATTTATCTCACCCAAGACAGACTCAGGTTGACATAATATCATATATTGAACAATATGTACTATACCCCGTTGAGACTGGCTAGATTATGAGGGAACTTGGACACTACCTGTGTGAGGTGTGCTAAGGAAGAAAGGAATATGGTACACATATTCTGGCACTGTGAAAAGATAGCTCCACTCTGGCGAGAAATTAGAGCTAAACTAGACCCCTGTTTAGGATTAGAAGATCTGTTTATGGCAGAAGTTTTTCTTTTGAGATGTTATCAGGATATTAAAGTTAAGGAGCGTAAATGTCACATGGCTCTGATAGCCATTATTGTTAAACAGCTGGTACTGAAGCATTGGAAGGATCAACTGGTAATATCTTACAAAGATTGGTTAAGAGATATGTCAAACTTCTTCAGAGCTTAGCGGTTAATAGCTGTTTTTCGGAATAATATGGCAGGCTTTGACAGGAAATGAGGGAAACTCTATGCGGTTTACTTATAATAACTACATATTGACTGGTTAAGGTTTCAGTCCTCTCCAGTAGATGCTCTTCCTTCTCCTCACAAATATAACAATTTGGCACACTCTGGGGGTGGGGGGGTAGGGGTTGAGGGAGGGATGGGGGATGGTATTTAATTAGTTGAACTTTGTATAGACCAGGTTAGGCCTAAACTCTGTGTATAATGGAATTAACGATGACTGGCTTGTACATGCTTGGCTATGTAAAATTAATAAACTTTGAATTAAAAAAAAAAAAGAATAGAAAAACCTTTTCACAAACCTGATCGGTTCAAACCGAACCGATCCAATGTTTACAAGTTCCACACAGAAAACTAATATGGAAACCTATCTAGTACTCATGGTACCACAGAAAGAGACTTAACCGACAGGTTAGATTGTAGAAATTCATTGAAACCGAGAGAAAAAAGCGACACTTTAACCGACTTTTTTGACCCGAGCGAAGGAGAAATCTCCGGAGAGAGTGTTCATTGAGTCGGAGTAAAGAATCTGGCGGTTGGGGTTCAAACAACAGCAGACAGAGGCTTCAACCGAGCTCGAGCTCAGCATTCTATGCCTTGCATGGAAAGTTAGCTCTTTCCTCTCCAAGGCAGTTCAAAGGTTGGGGATCACTGCAATAGTCAGAATACAGCAAGACTTCATGTTGTTTGAAGAAGTACAGTTACATAAGAACTTACCATAACAGTAGGTCTTCGAGAGGAGCTCCTGCAGCAGGTTACACCATAAGGACTGAAGCCGGCAGGCACCAGGACCCCAAGGAAAATGTCTAGCTAGCAGTCTATAGCGGGGGACCACCCTCTGACGTTGGCCCGCCCACAAGGTCTGCCTAGGGTATGAAAGGGGCAGCCCCCCCCAGCGCCACCTCAGTTCTCCCATCGGAGACTCCAGCAAGCTCAGAAAATGGAGAACCGAGGTGTTCCTTTGAAACTGAGGAAAAGGGTGGACAAGCAGTCACCAGGGGGGTAGTGGGAGGGAAAGCAGCACCTGCGGCAGGAGCGCCTCTCGAAGATCTACTGTTATGGTTAAGTTCTTACGTAACTATCTCACTTTGAGGGGGCTCTTGCTGCAGGATACACCATAAGGACAGAGTCCCAAGCAGTGACAGGATTGACCCCAGCCAGCTGGGAGGAGGCTGAGGTCAAAGTAAAGCTCTTAAGAGAGCAGACCTTGCAGGACAGCCAGTCCACAACCTGCCCTGTACCTAGAGGCAATGTCCAGACTGTAATATTGGATGAAAGTGTGGAGAGAACTCCAAGTGGCCACTGCACAGATGTCAGCAATGTGCACATATCTGAAAGACACAAATGAAGCAGCTACACCCCTGGCAGAATTGCCTTTATCCAGGCTCGGTAAAGGCTTATCGTATTTATGGTAGCAATACACAATGCAATTAACTAAACATTTGGATAAGCACTGTTTAGAAACTGAAGCTCCTTCTCTTCTCGGGGTAAAAGACACAAACAACTCATCAGTTTTTCTGATGGCTCGGGTGCAGTCGAAAAAATAACGAAGCACCCGGTGGACATCCAGAGTATGTAGTAAGGCCTCCCCTGAGATAGAATACTCTGGGTAACACACAGGAAGGTGGATGTCCTGATTCAGAGTAAGCTCAGACACCACCTTAGGAAGGAAGTTAGGATTGGTTCTCAAGGACACCCTGTCCTTGTGACGGAGCTCACAAATCCTTCAAGCAGAAGTAATAGCAACTAAAAATAACGCTTTCCATGACAGAAAGCAAAGCTTGCAACTTGCGGCACGCTCAAATGGAGGCATCGTAAGCCTCTCTAAGATGAACAACAGATCCTAAGCAAGGACAGGGTCCCATATGGGAGGCTTTAGATGCAGAATACCTCGCAAGAATGTGTGGGATAGGTCAAGTTGGACAAGGGTCTTGCCTTCGATAGGTGCTTGGTACATGGAGATGGCTGAAAGATGCACCCTGATGAATAAGTAATTCAGGCCTGAGTTAGATAAGGACAGGAGATACTCTAAAACGAGATTCTCCAGACAAGTAAAGGGATCCAGTTGACGAATGGTGGCCCATATGCAGAACCATTTCGAACATATGAACATACGAAATTTGCCAGCAGATAAAGGCCTAGAGGTCTATCAAGTCTGCTCGAATGTGCAGCTAGCACCCCTTATTCTGCAGCTGCCCCTCCCTTCCACCCTTCCCCTTCATTAACCCTCCCCCTTGACCTGTCCCATCCTCGTTTGAAGCAGTCCACTGTTCTACTGCATACCACTTCAGCAGGTAACGCATTCCACCCAGCCACCACCCTCTCTGTAAAAAAGTGTCTCCTCATCTCCCTCCTGAACCGTCCTCGCTCCAGTCTCATATCATGGCCCCTGGTGGCCCTCCCCTCCCTTACTTTGAACAGCCCCTCTGTACCCGTCTTGTTTATTCCTTTCATGTATTTAAAGGTTTCAATCATGTCACCCTGTCTCTCCTCTCCTCCAGTGAGTACATGTTCAACTCCTTCAACCTCCTCTCGTGTGATAAATCCCCCAGCCCTTGATCATCTTTGTCGCTCTCGCGCTGCACCCCTCCAGTAACTTAATGTCCCTCTTCAGATACGGACGCCAGTACTGCACGCAGTACTCCAGGTGCGGTCTAACTAATGACCTATACAGTGGCAGAATCACCTCCTCCCTCCTCGAGGATATACCCCTTGCAATACAACCCAGCATTTTGTTGGCCTTTCCAGCTGCCTTCCTACATTGTGCCGAGTTGTTCATTGACCCTGTAATGAGCACCCCCAGATCCTTCTCCTCCTCTGTCTGGGCTAGCTGCACTCCCCCAGCTGGTAACTCCTCCTTGGGTTCTTCATCCCAAAATGCAGCACCTTGCACTTTTGACATTAAAGCCCAGTTGCCAGGTGTCTAACCAGGTTTCAAGCTTTGCCAGATCATCCTGCAACCCTGCCATCCCCTAGGTCATCCGCCACAGCGCCTACCTTGTATCATCAGCAAACAGACTGATCTTGCTCTTGATGTCCCATGATATGTCTGCAATGAATATCCCAAACAACACTGGTCCCAACACTGAGCCCTGTGGAACACCGCTCGTCACTGCCCTTGGGTGTGAGAGCTCCCCACCCACCACCACCCTCTGCTGCCTTCCCTGCAGCCAGTTTGCTACCCATCTCACCAGCTTTGCACCTGCCCCTGTGCCTACTAACTTCCTTCCCAGCCTTCCATGTGGCACTGAGTCGAATGCCTTACTGAAGTCCAGATACAGGACATACATACAGAACCACCCGCCATTTCCCCAGCATCCAACAGAAAAACCTCGACTGCAGAGGGTAGTTGGTCCAGGAGGTTGGCAGGTGGTTAGGAGGAGCAAATCAGGTGCCCCATCACTCTCTGCTCTCCAACACATTACCTCCAAAAACCATATAAACACTACAAACAGGTATCTGCCTCTATCTCTGAAATCAAATAAAGAGGCAGAAGACACTGCAGAGCAGGACACTGCGGCACAGGAGCTAACACAACAATACTCACCCAAATCAGGAACCAAAACTAAACAAGCACAAAGGAAATCCAAAAACTTCTGATCATAGGAAACTCCATGATTCGGGAGTTGATACCCATCTCCAGCCAGGGTGATGGTCAGATGTCTCCCAGTACATCAGCATGGAGACACTGACCGCATTGCTAAAATTGTTCACAAAGCAGGAGAAAACATTGATGTCCTAGTACATAGGGACTAATGATCTCGCCAGCCGGTCCGGTTGTGGAGACCAAGGAACACCTGACTAAGCTGGGTGACAAACTATCATCTATTTCGTCCAGCATCTCCTTCTCTGAGATCCTGCCAGTCTGGGAGAAGGGAGCAGATGGACGGAAGGAAGAGAAAGGGAGATGGGGAGCTAAACACGTGGCTCAAGGACTGGTGCCAGGAAAAGGACACAGATTTGTAGGGAACTGGCAACAGTTCTGGGAGCGAAGTTCTTTAAATTTGATGGACTGCATCTGACTAAAGAGGAGTCAGTGCATTGGGGCAGAAGTTTGACGTCTTTGCAGAATATTTAAACTAGCAAATGGGGAGAGGGTGCAGCACCCCATCGTCGAATGGAAGAACACCCTCCCCCTCAGCTAGTGGTCAAACAGGAATTCAGTGTGTTTGCCGTTCATTTGCATCACCAGGTAAGAAAAAGGTTTGTCTCCCATACGATGCACAGGGTGTGCCAAACTTCACCCAACAACTAACACACCAAAATCTGGCCAATGGAAAATCATGTACACAAATGCTCACAGCCTGGGAAATAAGATCCCAGACCTGCAGGCAATAATGTCAGAGGCTAAACTGGACATAGTAGCAATTAGTGAGACGTGGTTTACCAGTAACCACACTTGGGAGACTTCAGTACCTGGATATGTATTGTTCAGAAGAGACCGAGGTGCAAAAAGGGGAGGAGTGGCCCTGTATGTTAATGAAAATATCAAAGCTACAGAAATTCAGAATACACATAAGGAGCCAGAAGAACTGTGGGTCACCCTGGAAACAGTAAATGGGACAGCCATAAGAACTGGGGTTGTCTACAGGCCTCAGACCAGAGGAGGACATAGATACATTACTGTTAGAAGATATGAAAACATGACAGCTAAAGGGAGGTTCTGATAATGGGAGACTTCAACATGCCAGATACAGATTGGTCAATACCAGCAGGAACATCTGCCAGAACTAGACTCATAGTGGATTCCCTGCAGGGAAGGCCTCAAACAACTGGTACAGCAACCCACAAGAGACAGGGCTATCCTAGATCTAGTACTGACTAACATAGAAGGGATCACAGATCTCCAGGTAGAAGGTCACCTGGGGCCAGTGACCATCACATGGTATGGTTCAATTTGGCTACTATCATCTAAATCATCCCATTCAAGGCAAAAATATGGGACTTCAGAGGAGCTGACTTTGATAAGATGGCCAACAGAGTTAAGCTAGCCCTGGCAAAAGAAACACAGGTGAGGAGGGTACAGGCAAAGTGGGCAAGCATTAAGGATACAATACTTGAAGCAACATCCCATTGTGTTAGACAGAAAAGGAAGTGCAAAGAAGAAGGAAACCACTTTGGTTCTCAAATACAGTAGCAGAAAAGGTCAGAGCCAAAAGGCTGGCCTTCAGGAAATATAAGGGAACACAGCGGGATGAAGATAGGGAGGCATACCAAACTGCCCTAAGGGAAGCAGGGAGGCAGTAAGGCAGGCAAAGTCCAAAACTGAGGAAACACTAGCACGAACAGTAAAGAAGGTGACAAGACTTTCTATAGATACATTAGTGAAAGGAGAAAGTCAGAGGGGTATTGCTAAGCTTAATGGAGAAAAGGAGCATGTGAGGAGGAGGACCTGTAAAGGCATCTATCCTAAATAGATACTTTTACTCAGTATTTACTGAAGAGAAGGTAGGGCAGGGCCCACAGCTCAGCATCATGGACACAGGGGGAGGGAGGTGAGCACTACTCCCTTCACAAAAGAAAGGGTCCTACAAGAGCTTGCTAAGCTCAGGGTGGATAAGGCAATGGGACCTGATGGCATACATCCCAGGGTACTTAAGGAGCTAAAGGAGGAACTAGCAGAGCCATTAGCAGAATTGTTTAGTGAGTCTCTGAGCACAGGAGAGGTCCCAGAAGACTGGAGAAGGGCTCATGTGATCCCGCTCCACAAGAGTGGTAGCAGGGAGGAGGCGGGGAACTACAGACCAGTCAGTCTTACCTCAGTAGTGGGCAAGATTATGGAGGCACTCCTTAAGGAAAGGATAGTGCAACACCTGGAATCCATAGGGCACAGGATCCAAGACAGCATGGGTTTACAAAAGGAAGGTCCTGTCAAACTAATCTCATAGATTTCTTTGACTGGGTAACCAGAGTGGTGGACCAAGGGGGAGCAGTTGATGTCGCCTACCTTGACTTCAGCAAAGCTTTGACACTGTTCCACATAGAAGATTGATAAATAAGCTGGGTAGGCTCGGTGTGGGTCAGAAGTTGGTCAACTGGGTCGAAACTGGTTGACTGGCAGAAAACAGAGAGTGGTGGTAAATGGTATACAGTCAGAAGAGATGCAAGTCACAAGTGGGTACCTCAGGGATCAGTCCTGGGGCCAGTCCTATTCAACATCTTCATTAGTGACCTCAGATGGACTAGAGGGTAAGGCTTGTCTGTTTGCAGATGACACCAAGATCTGCAACAGAGTAGATGATCCAGATGGGGTGGGCAGAATGAGAAGAGATCTGGATAAACTAGCAAAATGGTCAGAAGAATGGCAACTGGGATTTAATGCAAAGAAGTGCAAAATCATGCACATAGGAAGAGAAACCCTGAAGCCACTATAGGCTGGGAGGAGTTGCTAGCAGTCACAAAGGAAGAAAGAGACTTGGGCATCATCATCACTGATGACCTAAAATCATCAAGCAGACCTCTAAAGCAGTAGGTAAGGCTAGGGGTGTTAGGGTGTATTAGTAGGGTATCACAAGTCGTAAGAGGAGGTAATAATCCCTCTGTACAAGACATTAGTTAGGCCCCATCTGGAGTACTGCGTGCAGTATTGGAGGCCACACCTTCACAAGGACATTAACCAAATTGAGGCAGTCCAGAGAAGGGCAACCAAAATGGTGCAGGGACTGCATCAGAAGACATATGAGGACAGATTAACAGAGCTCAATATGTATACCCTTGAGCAAAGGAGGGAGAGGTGATATGATCGAGACATTTAAACACCTTAAGGGCATAAACAAGGTGAAAGAGTCTAACATGTTTAAATATAAGAAAAATAGCAGGACAAGAGGACACAGCATGAGATTAGAGGGAGGCCGATTAAGGGGAATGTGAGAAATTCTTTTTCACAGAAAGGTGGTAGATGCATGGAATGGCTTACCACAAGAAGTGGTGGCTATGAATACAGTGCAGGGCTTCAAACAGGCATGGGATAGGCATAAGGGAGCAATACAAATGACTATGAATAGATAGGTCACTGACAGAGTAAAGGCCGATGGCACATTTATAAGGTAGAAAAAAAAATGGGCAGACTGGATGGGCCTTGCGGTCCTTGTCTGCCGTCAACTTCTATGTTTCTATGTTTCTATGACATCCACTGCATGGCCCCTGTCCAGTTGCCTAGTTACCCAGTCATAGAACTCGACCAGGTTGGTTTGGCAGGATCTGCCACGTATGAAGCCACGCTGTCTGCTGTCCTGTAGTCCTTTGGCCTCTAGGAGGCCACCAGCCTCTTCTTCAGGATAGTCTCCATTAGCTTACCCATGACGGATGTGAAGCTCACTGGTCTGTAGTTTCCCGGTTCATCCTTGGGGCCACTCTTGTGGAGGGGCACCACATGAACCATCCTCCAGTCCTGAGGTACACACCCGAATGTAGTGAGGCATTAAATAGGTCTGCCAAAGGTCCTGCAAGGACCTCTGCCAGCTCCTTCAGTACCCTGGGGTGGATGCCATCTGGGCCTGGTGCCTTGTCCACCCTCAGTGCCTTCAAACCCTCTCGAACTCTGCTCTCCAAGATTTCCCCATCTGTCACCACTTCCCCCCCTTCTTCTGTCATTTCCCCACCTTGAGTGTCGCTCCCTCTTCTCTTTAGTAAATACTGAGCAGAAGTACTCATTTAGTGCTTCCGCCTTATGCACCTGCTTCCACCAACCCCCTCCTTCCTAATCCTTACTATGTGGTCCTTACAGCTCCTTTTCTCCCTGATGTACTTAAAGAAGTCCTTCTCCCCCTTCTTCATGCCTTGTGCCAGCCTGAGTTCTGTAGATGCTTTGGCTCCCCTTACTGCCCTTGTCACCTCCTTCGATTCTGTCAAGTACTCCTCCCTGTCCTCCCCCCTCCCTGTTTTCTTGTACTTCCTAAAGGCAGCTCTTTTCCTCCTTACCTATTCCATGACCTCCTTGCTCAACCAGATCGGTTTCTTAGCCCTAGCCTTCTTGCTCTGGGCTTTGCAGCAGGTTTTGGTTGCCTCCACTATCCCCAGCTTTATGAGCTCCCACCTCTGGTTAGTGTCCATACTAGATTGAATTCTGGCCAGGTACCCTTTTACCACTTCCCCCATCCTCCCAAAGTCGGCCCTCCTGAAGTCCAGCACTATTGTGCCAGATTCACTCCTTCCTTGCCCATGTAACCCCCTGCAAATGGGGGTTCCCAAAGACTTCCAGGAGCTTGCTTGAATGCTCAAGCCTGAATGGTGTTTGGCATTTAAGCCATTTATCAGTGAGTGTTTTAGAGCCTCTGGTACTGTCTCTTTAAGACTGTCTGCTTGCAGAACATAATTAGTTGTATGGGGGACTGTGTGCTTCTCTGAGTACCACTCGAGCTGCTGCCAATTCACTTCATTTTGCAGTCACTAGGAGTGCAAAGGAACCTATCTGAAAGATGTAACTGTTGCCAGAAATTATTTAGAGTAATAATGAAATTACAGTTTGTCTAACCTGCTTTCTTTGCAGTCAGAACTGTGTCTGCTAGTTCCCCATTCTAGTTTTGAACTGCTGAACTGGACCAATCAGTGTGGGGTAAGCTAGCTCTAAAATGATGCCTTGGACTCATAATCTGAGCCAGCCACAAGAGGATTGTATGGGCAGTGACTCTGGGAGATGTAGTTTAGACTTCAGTGCCTTTTGGACCAACAGCAGCAGTCTATTGTGAGTGACAGCCAATCCAGTCAAGAACTGGGAGGAACTCAAAGGAAGTGCCGGTTTCGTCAGTTGGAGTTCAGTTGAGCTTTGGCAGTGAAGAAGGAAGGAGCCCTGTGCTTTTCAGTGTGCAGTTTTAGTCAAAAAGCGTGTGTAAGGCCCAGAGTTCCGGTCTGCAGCTTGTGTAACAGCTTGTTGGGACTGAATCCGTCCTGTGAAAAGAATCAAAGGATCTCTAGAGTAGAAACCAGGCTCACCCTGTAGAAGACTGGAAGATTGCTGAAAATTGCACTCGGTCTGTCAGGAACTGAATCTGCTGTGTGTTCTCCGGGTATTGTGCAGTAATTGCGATCGGGATACAGATGCAGCCTGCCTGGTATAGTACTTTCTTTTATATGGATGTGTGAAGAGGTTTGTGTACCTCAAGTGAGCCTGCTGACATTGAAGGACCCTATCTTATTTGGAGGTCGTGAGTACTAATTCAGGGTTGCTCCCTGTTGAATTGCCACATTAAATCCAAATGGAATTACTGTACTGCTGACTGTTTAATTCTCCTTTTCTCTGTGTGAAAGGGCCCCTACCAGCTGCCACGGTTTGGACTAGCCACTAGGGCTTGGGTACCCAGGGACAGTAACTGATAGGGATAGGCCTGTGCACAGAGCCATAGATGAATTATTAGAGTGATAAGCTAATTAACCTGATTTCCCCTGTCCTTGTTATATCCCCTAAATAAATCAGAGCTGCTTGTTTCAGCAAAGTTATACTGCCTGAAGGTATTGTCTATGTTAAAGTACTGTACTGTGATTGTTGCACTGTATCTCATTTCACAGGAGGTCCCAGTGCGGAACCAGACCTGGGGTAAGTGTATACTGTGAAGGTAATTCTGATATATTGTGTGGGCCACTAGTGGGAAGAAAGGGGTTGCAGTGTCCCAGAGGGCTGTGACCAAGTTAGTTTAACTATTGCAAACCCTGACCTCTGGGTGGAGGCACCCGCCATTGGATCAGGCCCCTCAACCTGTTAGTGGCAAATCAGGCAGGGGTAGTAGCCCCTGGGATAGCGCCATCTAGGGGTTACATCTTGGAGCACCGCTGGGATTGTGTGTCCTCTAGTGGCCATATTCTGAACCACTGTTAAGAAAAAATGGGTACCCGACAGAAGTGGCTGTGCACCGGCTGGTGGAGTGGTGTACTGGGAGGAGATCGACCCCAAATGCTATCTTATCCTGGACATCCCCTGGGTATCAATACGGACACTGTGCAGGAGTACTTTCAAGGTGGAAGGTTTACAAAAACCCTGTGGTGGTGGGTCGGCATGCTAATCTGCTCACCCACACTTTCCTGGCCCTAGTAGAGTTTAAGGATCCCATAGATAGCTCCAAAGTGCCACAGACCATTACTCCCAGAGGGAGCCCTCACTGCTTGGAGAGTGATAACTAAGGACAGTAAAGACCGGGGAATCAGCCCCACCACTATCTGAAACTTTTGAGGAGAAATTTGCTGAATGGTTGCTGGGAGAGGAAAACTGTGGAGGACTTGAAGAAACTATTCTTTCCACCTGAGGTGTTCCTCCCCAACACCCTCTCCTGCCCAGTGCCCGTAATGGTGGCTGAACCAATGCAGACTCCTATTTCTGCACCTGCCATTAGTCACGACTCTTACGAAGGTTGAGGATCTTCTCTGGCACCTCCCCACCCCAAGGGGAGGATGACTGGGAGACCTGGATGACTATGTTGCCCCAAAGTGCTAGAATGGCAATGCTCGGAAGGTGAAAAGTGAAGAGGGTTAGATGAGAGCCTCCGAGGTCCTCCCTGGCTACCATCCGTGCTAAGCAGGCCCAGTAACCCTAGAGCGACTGCACAGGCCTATCTTGAGGCCTTGGAGAATGTGTGAGGAGCCCAGATTCTGATGAGGACCTATGGTGGAAGTAGAGATGCACAACAGTACCAAGGGGAGTTGTTGTCTGTGTATGTATCTCGGCTGGAAAAATTGTTGCAAGAATGCCTCAGAAAAGGTGTTTGCCAGCGATTGAACTGGACCGAACCAGGCTGGACAGGATCCTTAAGTCTGCCCCTTCTCAGAACTGCTGTTGCTTCAGTTACACCTGGCAGATCGACTGGAATCCCCACCCTCCTATGATGAGTTAATGAGAGAAATCAGAGGTTGAGAAAAAGCGACCTCGGGAGGGACCTGCACCAATAGCTAAGCTACGACCGAGTGACTGAGGTGACCCATCAAGTGAAGTTCAGGGGCAGAGGTTGGCAGTCAATGAGTGCTCTGACAAGGAAAAGATATGTCACAATGGGGCGAACTGTTAGAGAGATCGAGAATTCAAAAACAGTCCCTTTATGAAGGCCACGCCTGCAAGCACGGGCCCTGACCTATATCCGACTGCATCTGCTATGGGGGTGGGGTACCCACCCATGTATCTCCTACTGATAACAGCTCCGAACTGGATTCCTTGACCATGGAAGTGGAGAAACTGACGAGATGTCTCCAAATGCTTATCACGCCGCAGACAGAGATGGCACCAAGGTTTCAGTTAGTAATACCCCGCCCTGGCTCCCAGTGTGGCGCCTCGGCCAGCTCAAACTCCAGAAAGTATGTTTGCTATAATTGTGGGAAAGATGGGCACATGAAAAGAGATACCAGTCCCCAAAGACACTGACAAAGTTGCATATAGGCTACAAGAGAGCTTGGAGAAGAAATCAGTGGTTAAGAGGTGCGACATGATCCCAGTGAGGGCACCAAAATGCTAATTCCGTCCTTTTGTGGCAAGGTCAGTTGCCGAGCCCCCACTACCGCCTCTCCAGACTGGTCCAGAATAGTGGGTCCCTCCATGGAGACCACTGTAAGGTGAGCAGAGTGTCTACAAAACTATATTAGACAGTGGCTCCCCAAGTGACAATTATGTTCCAAGATTGGTATCAAGAGCATTTGTCAGACATACCCTTACAACCATTAGAAGGACTGCATGTATGGGGGTTAAGTGAGAAGGCCTACCCCTATTCAGGTATATCCAATTTGGCTGTCTTTCCCCACCTCCGTGGCTGGAGTGGCCGAACAAGTAGAGACCTAGCCTTAGTGTGTCCCCCACTGGACTGTATGATGGTGTCCCTTTGTTGATTGGAACAAATGCTCATATGTTCGGAAGGCTGGCACAGTTGTGTTATGAAAAACAGGGGTCAAAGACTAGTAGAGCTTTAAGAGTTCGGCTTTAATTAAGAAGGCCTATGAGGCACAGAGATGCTGAAAAAACAGAACCAGAGGAACCGGTCGGAATTGTATGGAAGAAGGATCCTGAGTCTCTGATCCTGGCCAAATGCTGATGTACCTTACAGGGAGAGGTCCGTATCAGAAAGGATGTTAAGAATAAAATATTAATGTTGGATGCCAGGCGATGGAAAATTGCCAGGAGGGACTGCTGGTCAAGCCTAGTATTTTGCCCTAGAGCCCATGCTTATGCCAGAAGGGTAATGGTCCAAGTTCATAATGTGTCTGAAAGAGACATTCGAGTAAACAGAGGTTGCATCCTGGCTAATGTGCATTGTGCAGACACTGCAGTGCTACCCAGCAGCAAGAGTTCAGGAAGAATGACAGAGTAGCCTGACTTGTTTGATTTCGGCGACTCCCGCTGCCAGCTGAATGGAAAGTGAAGATCAGTGAGAAGCTTGCCCAGAGACCAGGTGTTTTCTTTAAAGGAATGGGATGTAGGATGCGTGCAAGGGCTGAGCACAATATCCGGCTGCATGACGAAAGACCATTTCAGTGAGAGGTCTCGACGCCTGGCACCTGCTGACATAGATGATGTGAGACGGCATCTGCAAGAGATGTTAGCTGCTGGTGTAATACAAGAATCCAGAAGCCTTATGCTTCCCCATTGTGGTAGTGAGGAAAAAGAATGGAACAGTAAGGATGTGTGTGGATTATCGCTGTAAACGTCGGACTATCCTGATCAGTACACAATGCCCGCATTCAGGATGCTGGACTGCCTAAGCAGAACAAGTGGTTCTCTGTGCTGGATCTCCATGATGGGTACTATCAGATCCCGATGGCCCCAGAGGACCGTGAACAGACAGCTTTATCTGTCCGCTTGGCTTCTATAATTCATGAGGATGCCTCAAGGATTTCAGATTGCCCCAACCACTTTCAGCGATTGATGGGCGTGCAGTGGGGACATGAACTTACTAGAGTGCCTGGTATACCTAGATGATGTTATTGTGTTTGGCAGCTCACTGGAGGAACATGAGAGCAGATTATTTAAGGTATTGGACCGACTGGAGGACTTTGGCATTAAACTGTCCATTGATAAGTGTCAATTTTCAAACATCAGTAAAGTATGTAGGACACATAGTATCCACCGAGGAATAAGACCACCCAAGTAAAGTTGAGGCCTTGACCACCTGCACAGCCAAAAATCTAAAGAACTGCAAAGATTCCTGGGATTCTGTGGTTATTATCGCGCTCATCAAGGACTATTCAAGAGTGATCCGCCTTTACTTAACCTTACTCAAGGGTATCCCCCAACCCACAAAAATACAAAAGTCAGCATCCTCAAGACTGAAGAGTGTATTTTCATCCGAGTAAGTATTTGGGGCCGCTGGACTCCTGATTGTGAGACTGCTTTTCATGAGATCATATATCAACACCCATGCTCAGTGCTGGCCTATGCCGATCCAAGAAAACCTTCGTCCTGCACACTGATGCTAGCTTGCAAGGGTTGGGGGCTGTGTTGTACCAAAACACGAGAATGGCCTGAGACCAGTGGCCTTTGCCAGTAGAAGCCTGACCCCATCCGAAAAGAACTATCCTGTACATAAGTTAGAGTTCCTAGCTTTGAAGTGGGCTATTGTTGACCAATTCCATGAGTACTTGTATGGGGCTAAAATACTAGTAAAACTGACAATAATCCTTTGACCTAGTGCAGACCTCAGCTAAGTTGGATGCCACTGGCCATAGGTGGCTTTCTGCGTATCTACATATGACTATGCTCTCAGATACAGAGCAGGTCTGAACCACATAGATGCTGATGCTCTCCGGAGGCCTGTTCCCCAAGAATGATTGGGTCCGACTGGCAGAACCTGACATTCGGGCACTCTGCGGAAGTTTGACAGGGAGGAACAAATGTCCACGGACTGCAGTGGACTGCATGGTGGATTGCTTGGGAGCCTCTGAGAATTGCATACCTGCTGCTTGTGCCACTTTTCTGCAATAGACATTGGTGCACTGCCTCAGCTGGACAATGACAGTATTAGTGGGCTCAATCCCGCGATCCATGATCAAAAGCAGCTTTAGAAGCCCTCTATACAGGAAAAGATGTGTCAAAGTACGCTCACTGATTTGAGAACTGCACTGTTATACAAAGAAGGTCCTAAGTTGAAACTGATCAATAAACTGATTATACAAGAGAACAGTAGACAGAGGGGGACAAGTAGACAAACAACAACTAGTGCTGCCCACTGCCTTTCGAGACTCAGTACTGAGGTCCTTGCACAACCACATGGGGCACCTTGGTATAGACAGAACACTTGACTTGGTGAGATCCAGATTCTATGGCCTAAGATGGGGGCTGATGTGGAGCAACACATTCGAACTTGTAGTCGCTGCTTACAGAGGAAAGCTTTGCCCCAGAGGGCTGCCCCCCTTGTTAACATAACCACCAGTGCACCCATGGAGCTGGTCTGTATTGATTTTCTAAGTTTGAGTCAGATCAAGAAATATCAGTAATGTGCTGGTCGTCACTGACCATTTCACGAGATATGCCCAAGCTTTCCCCACAAAGACCAAGAAAGCATCCACTGTAGCCTAAAATACTTGTGAAAACTTTTTGTTCACTGGGGCTCCACAAAGAATCCTTCTGATCAAGGGAAGACTTTGAGTCACGTCTGATCAAGAGATGCTTTCTCTGTGGGAGTGCGAGTCCAAGAACCACTCCTTACCACCCCAGGGGACCCACAGCCTGAGCGTTTCAACACACTTTGCTAGATATGCTAGGCACCCTGCACCCAAAGGACAAGCCTAGATGGAGCCAACAAAGTAGCACCCTGGTACATGCATAACTGCACCAAAGAGTATGCCTGGATTCTCCCCTACCGCCTGATGTTTGGAAGAAGCTCGACTACCAGTAGATGTGTGTTTTGGGGTCTCTCCTGATGGGTTCAAGCTGACAACTATTTACAGTATGTGCAAAGTTAAAGGCCCAGCTAACTGCTTACTTACCAACTAGCTCAAACCATGGCTGCCAAAGAAATCTGGCCAACAAAGAAAGGTATGATAAAAGGTGAAAGCACAGGAACTCCAGGAGGAGATCGGGTATTGCTAAGAAATCTGGGACTGCATGGCAAGCACAAGATTGCTGACAGATGGCACCATCTCCCTCACATTGTGAGTGGGCAAACTAGATGATCTGCCAGTGTACAAAGTAAGGCCTGAGAATAATTCAAAGATGTAAAAACAATGCACAAAATCATTTACTGCCCATTGGACAAATCTTAATTGAGTCTGAGCCCTAGAATGCCCCCTCTGGACCAGTGACTAGAGCTGCTGCTAAGAAAGATCAAGAAAGTCTGCACCTACAGAAGCAAAGTTAAAGTGTTCCCTCCACAAGTCCCAGTTGAGCATGACTGTCAGTCCATATCGGAAGAAAGTGAGTGACTTTGAATACTATCCTTCTTACGAACTGAGTCAATTGTTTGAGGCAATCCCTAGTCAATACTGGAGACAAAGCTGGGCCTTCTGGACTGTCTAAGCCCCAGCTTCATCCCTGGAGCCAATGCTCCCAGAAAGTGAAGTGCAAAGCATCAGATCAGATGAAATGGAATCATTGTGCATGGTTGAACTGTTTGAGCTTTCAGGGAGAAAATGATAGATTAGGGCAGACTGGTGATACACCGAACAAGAAGAGTATTTTGAGTGCCCTGACAGTCCACTGCCAGTGTCAGCTCTCCATAGAGCCAAATGTTGTGGACTCCAGAAACTGTAACTCCTGGGCTAGAAGTGCCCCAGGTTCTAGCCTCTCTACCCCATGGAGACTCCCCTGACAGAGTGAGGACAATGCTGAAAATGAGGCTCAGGTGCAGAGACTATAACAGTTCCCCTAGAAAGACTGGTCGAGCTGTAAAAGCCTGTGGTGCACCTCAGTTATGATTCACTTGGGAGGCCTGTGGACTTGCCTCTCAATGTTGTCCATAAAAGGTGTATGTGTCCCAGCTCATTGCCCAAACTGAGCATCAGTGCTAACTCCAAGTTACTTATGTTGCCCTCTAAGTATGGTGCCTTGCCCCATCCAGCCCCAAGGTAACTGATGAGGAAGGCCCCCTCTCTTCAGGTTTCATGTACAGAGGTAATAACTTGAGTTATGGTACAATGTGTATGTAATACTGTGTAAAGAGTGGCGATACTGCAATGTTTCAGAAATGTGTTCTTGGTAAAATGATATATTGACTGATGATTACTATGCGAGCCTAATACAAATGTATATGGTTGCAGTTGAAACTTATGGGGTACTTGCTTGTGGCAGACGTCAAGCTTTCCCAAACCAGGAAGGGTGTAACCCCCTGCAAATGGGGTTCCAAAAGACTTCAGGAGCTTGCTTGAATACTCCAAGCCTGAATAGTGTTTGGCATTTAAGCCATTTATCAGTGAGTGTTTTAGAGCCTCTGGTACTGTCTCTTTAGAACTGTCTGCTTGCAGACATAATTAGTTTAATATGGGACTGTAGCTTCTCTGAGTACCACTCGAGCTGCTGCCAATTCACTTCATTTTGCAGTCACTAGGGTGCAAGGGAACCTATCTGAAAGATGTAACTGTTTGCCAGAAATTGTTTAGAGTAATAATGAAATTACAGTTTGTCTAACCTGCTTTCTTTGCAGTCAGAACTGTGTCTGCTAGTTCCCATTCTAGTTTTGAACTGCTGAACTGGACCAATCAGTGTGGAGTAAGCTAGCTCTAAAATGATGCCTTGGACTCATAATCTGAGCCAGCCACAAGAGGATTGTATGGGCAGTGACTCTGGGAGATGTAGTTGTAGACTTCAGTGCCTTTTGGATCCAACAGCAGGATCTATTGTGGTGACCAATCCAGTCAGAACTGGGAGGAACTCAAAGGAAGTGCCGGTTTCGTCAGTTGGAGTTCAGTTGAGCTTTGGCAGTGAAAGGAAGAGCCCTGTGCTTTTCAGTGTGCAGTTTTAGTCAACGTGTATGGCCCAAGTTCGGTCTGCAGCTTGTGTAACAGCTTGTTAGGACTGAATCCGTCCTGTGAAAGAATCAAAGATCTCTGAAGAGTAAAAACCAGAGCTCACCCTGTAGAAGACTGGAAGAATTGCTGAAAATTGCACTCGGTCTGTCAGGAACTGAATCTGCTGTGTGTTCTCCCGGGTATTGTGCAGTAAGTGCGATCGGGATACAGATGCAGCCTGCCTGGTATAGTACTTTCTTTTATATGGATGTGTGAAGAGGTTTGTGTACCTCAAGTGAGCCCTGCTGACATTGAAGGACCCTATCTTATTTGGAGTCAGTGAGTACTAATTCAGGGTTGCTCCCTGTTGAATGCCACATTAAATCCAAATGGAATTACTGTACTGTGACTGTTTAATTCTCCTTTTCTCTGTGTGAAGGCCCCTACCAGCTGCCACGGTTTGGACTAGCCACTAGGGCTTGGGTACCCAGGGACAGTAACTGATGAGGGATGAGCCTGTGCACAGAGCCATAGGTAGATTATTAGAGTGATAAGCTAATTAACCTGATTCCCCCTGTCCTTGTTATATCCCCTAAATAAATCAGAGCTGTACTGTCAGCAAAGTTATACTGCTAAGGGTATTTGTCTATATTAAAATACTGTACTGTGATTGTTGCACTTATCTCATTCACAGGGGTCCCAGTGCGGGAACAGACCTGAGGGTGAGAGTATACTGTGAAGGTAATTCTGATATATTGTGTGGGCCACTAGTGGGAAGAAAGGGGTTGCAGTGTCCCAGAGGGCTGTGACAAGTTAGTTTAACTATTGCAAACCCTGACCTCTGGGTGGAGGCACCCGCCATTGGATCAGGCCCCTCAACCTGTTAGGTGGCAAATCAGGCGGTAGTAGCCCCTGGGATAGCGCCATCAGGGGTTACCCATATCCAATGTGAGCCAAACTGAGGCGGTGGTCACTCCCTGACAGTGGTTTCTCCACTGTAAGTTCTCTCACAAAGTCCCCATTTGCCAGCACAGGTCAGGGTATTTCCTAACCTGGTTGGTTCACTGACCATTTGCAGCAGGAAGCTGTCCTGGAAGGCATCAGCAGTACCTGCTCCCTTCTGTTCCTGGTGGTTGGGGTGCTCCAGTCCACTCCTGGCATGTTGAAGTCCCTACAATCACCACATTACCCTTCATGAGGTCCTCCTGATCTGTCCCGCTAGTTCCCTGTCTAACTCCTCCGTCTGAGATGGTGGCCTGTACACCCTCCCATTCTAGAATCCTATTCTTGAATCCTGGATTTACATCCAAAGTGATACGTGCCACCTCTCCCTTCCTCCCTTACACTTCAGTCCTTCCTTCACATATAGTGCCACCCCCTCCTTTCCCAATCACCCTGTCCCTACGAAATAACCTGTACCTGGTACAGACAGGTCCAATCATTGTATTGGGTGGCCCATGTTTCCGTGATGGCTGCAATGTCCACTCCTCCTCTCCCATGAGAACCTGTAACTCTGTAGTTTTCCTCCCAAAGGCTCCTAGCATTAAGGTAACCACCTTCCACCCTTTTCCCCCCCTCCCATCCTGCCCTCCTTTCCTAGCATCACCAACAGTACTTGCCATTTGTCCTTTGTCACTGTTATGGGAGTAGCTCATATGGTTTCCCAACCTGTGGTCTCTGCATATCTCTTCCCCAACTGCACCCCCAACTCCAGTTTAAATTCCCAACTTCCTCTATGTACTCCTCCATCCTCTGTTTCAACACTTTCTTTCCTCCTCACTCAAGTGTAGTCTGTCCTTGCATAGAGACTACTGTCCTCCCAGGTCCTCACCCCCCAACAGCCCATACCCTTTAGCACAACACTAGGTTCTTAGCCATCCTTTAAATTCCTCTATTCTCAGCTTTCTTGTTGTGCTTGCCTTTGGCATAGGAAGTATCTCTGAAAAAGTTACTGATCTTCCTGCCCCTCACATAATTGTGCTAGTTCCTCAAACCTCCTCTGGACTGTATCTACTGTCTTGTCAGCCAGGTCGTTTGTCCCAAGATGTATAATTAATAGGAACGTCCTACCCTTCTTAGCATATGTCAAGAACAGACTGTCCCACCCTTTCGCTGTCATTCCTGGCATGGCCTCCACCCAAATCGACTATCCTCTCCCCTTGCTACCCCTAACTCCTCTTAGTATTGAGTCCCCCAACATAAAGACTCACCCCTTACTCCACTTGCTTCATTCATCTCCCTCTCTCATTTCAGCTCCTCTTCTTCCTCCTGCATTATTTCCTCCTTTTACTCTTGTTGCAATTCTCCCATAGAACTTCCCCGCTCCAGTTTGGTCCAGGCATTTATCAATTACTCCTCTAATTTCATCATTTCCCTCCTCCACCTTCTTCCTCTCTAGCAGTGCACAACTATTTTCTGAAGCCCTTCACAAATGCCCGTTCCCTCTCTCTTCATAGTAACCTGTTCTCTCCTTTCCACTCCATGACTTTTGCCACTTCTTCGCCTCCCCTCACAAGTCCCTATCTCCTCCTTCCATTGTCTTTTGTCTCCTGACCTGGTTTCCCCAGCAATTGTTCTTCCTGGCCTGGGCCCCTTTGTCTCTGCTTCCCTTCTTCTGACCCTCTCCTCACCACTGTTGGCTTAAATCGCCCTCCCTCATCTCCCCTTCTTCCTCCCTCCAGTATTGGGCTAAACCCACCCCCAATCTGCCTTGCCTGTCTTAGTTCCTCCTGCAGACCCTCAATCTCCTTTCCAAGTTTTTCTATGTGGTTGCACATAAACATCCTCACCTCCAGGCAATTTTGAAAGATTGGTGCCCATGGTTATGCATGACCTACTACCCTACCCATTGCTGTCGTTGCCCACCATGACTTCCACCCTTCCAGATGCAGGATACCAAACACTTCCCCAAGTCTCCCCTCTCCCTCCTCTATCAGTGCAAAACATTTTCTTTATTTCCCTTACCTCCTTTGTTGCATACATTTAGATATACTGCGCAACTGCTTTTTATATTCCTGTCCTTCCTATCCACACTCAAAAACAGACTTTAAGTAGCCATTGCACAACCTTCTTCAACTTCCACTTCATAACAGACGTAGAGCTAGTGGAGGGTTTTCTGGCAGCAACTATAACCTATGCAACCTGGGGGAGAACCCCAAAACGGGCAATTGCTAAGTCTTCAGGAGGCATGCATGAAGCTGCAGAGACTTTAGATCCGGATGGATGAGGGTACCCTGCTCCTGTGAGAGCAAGTCAGAGCACAGAGGCAGGGGGAATTGGGGGTTCCACCGCAAGCTGCTGGAGAAGTGGAAACCAAATCTGCCATGGCCAGAAAGAAAAAATTACTCACCTTAGTAATTATGTTTCTTCCAATGGAGTCTTGCTGTATTCTGACTATTGCAGTTAGCTCCAGCACTTGAACTGCCCCGCGAGTAGGGGGTTAAATTTCTATGCAGGGCATAGAATGTTGAGCTCTAGCTTGGTTGAAGACTCTGTCTGCAGTGCTTTGAAACCAAACCGTCAGATTCTTATGAGCTAAAACTCACTGACCTATATGTGGAAACTGTAAAATTTCTACTAGCCAACCAGCAACAAAAAAGTTTTTAGATTCTCAAAAGAAGACTTAAGTCAGGAAACTCAAAAAACAAAAACAAAGTAGTAAAGCATGAAAAGATTGCTAATTAATAAACACAAAGCACCCACATCAAAAAAAAGTGTGCTGAAGACATCCATGGGGTGCAACACTGCACCTGCCCACTCACTTCCCAAAAACCAGGTTGTGAGAGGGGAGGCAGGGAGGGAGGTCAGAATACAGCAAGACTCCACTAGAAGAGACACAATTACTAAGGTGAGTAATTTTTTCTTCAAACAACATGAAGTCTTGCTATATTCTGGCTACTGCAGTACCTCCATGGAGGAGGGTAAGAACCCACTTTGGGAATAGGCTCTGAAGTACTGCTGTGCCAAACCAAGCATCACTCCTAGCCTGGATATCCAGAGAGTAATGCTTGGTGAAGGTATGGACTGTTTTCCAGGTGGCTGCTTGGCAAATTTCTGTAAAGGAATATCCCTGGCAGCAGCCAGAGAAGCAAGCTGTACCTCTAGTGAATGAGCCCTCAGGCCTGAGGTGTGGAACTTTCATAGTTTCTCATAGCAGAATTGTATACAGGATACAATCCACCTGGCAACAGATCTCTTGTTGGCAGGTTTGCCCTTACCTACTTCCCCATAAGTCAGGAACAACTGGAGGGAGTCAAACCTGTGACCCTTTGTACGTTCTATGTAGTAACTAAGTGCTCTTTTAACATCTAAACTGTGTAATCTCCTCTCTCCTGAGGAAGAGTGATCAGTGAAGAATACAGGAAGAGACATAGACTGGTTTAAATGGAAATCCGAAACCACTTTGGGTAAGAACCTCCTATTGGTTCTAAGGACCACTTTATCTCTATGGAATGAAATAAAGTCAGGCTCTACTGACAGAGCTTGCAATTCACTGATATGTCTGGCTGATGTAATAGCTACCAAAAACACAGTTTTCTAAGTCAAGTACTTAAGCTCTGCTGAGGACATAGGCTCAAAAGGAGGTTGCATAAGCTGGGCAATGTGAACATTCAAATCCCAGGCAGGAGCAGGATCCCTAAAGGGGGGGATTGGTATGAAGCAATCCCTCAAAACATTTACAGAATACAGGGTGAGACGACAGTGGAGAAGGCTTTCCCACTGACAGAAAAGCAAAAACAGCTGACAAATGTACTCTGAGAGTAGCTGGTCTGAGGCCTAGGCCATTAAGATGAACCATATAATCCAGGACTGTAGACAAATCTGCAGTGTCGGGGGATATGCGCCTCCTGGAACACCAAATGCTGAATCTCTTCCATTTGGAGTTCTACGTTTTTCTGGTGGCAGGCTTTCGAGAAGCTTTGAGAATATCCAGAACCCCTTGGGATAGATGCAAGTCTGCATATTCTAACTCTTCAAGAGCCATGCCTTGAGATTGAGGGACCGAAGATTGGGGTACCAAATCCTCCCCTGAGAGGAGGTTAACAGGTTGTAATTCCTGGGAAGAGACAGGGGAAGATGGACTGCTAGGGACAGCAACAGGGGGTACCAAGGCTGTCTGGCCCAGTCCAGAGCAATCAGAATCACTTTGCAAGGTTGTGACCTTATCTTGACCAGAACTTTGAAGAGCAGAGGAAGGGGAAGGAAAGCATAAAGAAATTTCCCTTCCCAGTTCAAAATCAGAGCATCCAGAGGGACTGAGCCCAAGACTGGGATCTGCAACAAAACAGAGGAAGTTGGTGATTGTCTGGGGCTGCAAAGAGATCTATCTCTGGAGTGCCCCACCTTGAAAAGATGACTTTCAACACCAGAGGTTCCAGGGACCATTCGTGATAGCCTTGGGAGATCCTGCTCAGTGCATCTGCTAGCACACTGTCCTTCCCTGGAAGGTGGACTGCTACCAGGGAAGTCTGTAGAGAATAAGCTACGGACCACAATTTCATGGGTTCCGTACACAAGGCCATGGATCAAGTGCCTCCCTGCTTGTTGATGTACCACATGGTGGTGGTGTTTTCCGTCCTGACCTGAACCACCTTGTTCTGCACTGACTGAGAGAAAGCTTGCAGGGACAGAAAAACTGCCCTGAGCTCCAGGAGAATGATATGAAGGAGGGATTCCTGAGGCGACCACAGTCCCTGGGCTGTGAGGGGCCCCAGATGGGCTCCCCACCCCAATAGGGAAGCATCCGTGGTAAGGACCACAGAGTGAGTCTGAGTGACAAATGGAACTCCTTGCCTTAAATTGTCCAGATCCTGCCACCACTGAAGGGCCTGGATCAGAGTCTGAGTAATCTGAACTAGTTTGGGAAGAGGATCTTTCCTTTGGGACCAAAAGGCCCTCAGATGGAACTGAATGTCCTTCATCTGAAACCTGGCCCCTTGGACCACTGCTGTGGAAGCTGCCATGTGGCCCAAAAGCTGAAGGAAATACCTTGCTGGTCGAGAAACCAGAATGCAGAAGGAAGAAGCCAGCTGTGTAATGGCTGTTGCCCTTTCCAGAGGAAGGAAAGCTCTTGCTTTGACAGTATCCAGCTCTGCTCCTATAAATGTGAGAAGCTGTACAGGCTCGAGAACTGGCTTGGGAAGGTTGAGAAGAAATCCCAAGGAAGTGAGCACTTGCTGGGTCACGTGCATATCTGACTTGACTTGGTCTGAGGACTGACCCACAATGAGCCAGTCGTCCAGATATGGAAAAATGGAAATCTTTTTCCTTCTTAAAAAGGCCACTACTACTACTGCTAGGCACTTTGTGAATACCCTTGGAGCTGATGTTAGGCCAGAGGGTATTGCTTTGAACTGATAATGGCCTGAGGGCAATTTGAACCTGAGGTACTTTCTGTGGGAGCACCTGATGGGAATGTGAAAGTAGGCATCTTTGAGGTCCAGGGAGGCTAGCCAGTCCCCTGGCCTTATAGAGAGAAGAATTGTTCCCAGAGTCACCATTCTGAATTTTGGTTTTAAAAGATGTTTGTTCAGGTATCTTAAGTCTAGGAAGGTCGCCACTCCCCTGTCTTTTTTGGGGTATGGAAGTACCTGGAGTACAGACCTTTGGCCCTGTGTAGGGAAGGAACTCTCTCTATGGCCCTTAAGGCCAGTAGAGATGAAACCTCTGCCTCCAGAGCAAGGGTTTCTGAGATATTTGCAGGTGGAAAGGATCTGGCTCTCATTTTCGGAAATTCTTTGAAACTGAGAACCAGTCCCTGGCTTACTACCTCCAGGACCCACCTGTCTGAGGTAACAGACATCCAGTCCTGGACAAAGTAAGCCAGCCTGCCCCCTACAGGGATGGGGGAATCGACCCGGGCTGACACATCAGGTTGTCTGCTTGGCAGGAGCCTTAGGCTGAGGAGTGGATGCAGCCCTGCTCATCCCCCTTCTGCCTCTCCCTCTAAAGAACCCTCTCTGGGAAAAGGGAGAAGAGGCCTGTGCTTGGTATAAAGGCCTGTGAAAAGGCCTGCCCCTGCCCCTAGCTTGCTGCCTTTGAGGAGTTGCCTGCCTCTCCTTGGCCTGTACTCATCCATTTTCTTCATGTAATTCTCTGTCTGTTCCCCAAACAGAGAACTACCCACCACAGGGAATTCCATGGCAAGGAGATCCATGGTCGCCGTGCCTTCTACCTCTTGTGCATGTCTTGTGGTGTGGAGGTGGGGGTGGGTGTGTGTGCATGTGCGTTTGTGCGTGTCGTGTTTGGCCATGCCCATCCCTGACGGCATGTGCGGATCCACGCTCAGTCCCATTCACTTGCCGCCATCCACCCCTGGGGTTCGTCCATGCCTGAGTGTGGGTTGTGCCCTTGCCATTAGTGGTTGCACATGGCCCTATGACCTACCTATGTTAGCCGAAATGCTCCTCTGTGATGGTGTCCCGGTGCAACTGAGCCATCCTGAACAGGAGGGGGTCCCTTCGCCCCGGGAGTGGCTGCACATCACTGTCTGGACTGGCGTCCTCATCGTCCCCATCGCTGTCCCCCTCTTCAACCTCTATGGCTATCCCACAGTCATTGGCCATGTTGTGCAGGATGCAACAGGCCAGGAATAGCCCGCAGACCTTCGAGGGGCTATACTGTAGGGCACCGCCAGACGTGTCCAGGCATCGGAACCATGACTTCAGCATCCCAAACATACACTCAATTATATTACGTGTGGTGGCATGTGCCTCATTGTATCGTTGCTGCAATGGGGTCGAGGGGCGCCGGTACGGTGTGAGCAGCCAGGGACGGAGTGGGTATCCACTGTCACCTGTGTATAGAGGGTGTACATTAGTATGGTGGTCTGCGTCGCTTTGCCATGAGTCGTCAAGGCTGGTACCCATGGCACCTCTGACTATGCCTCCCCCCCCACAGCTGCCCATGTCATCCTGCACGTTGTGCATACTCACCCACTAGGTGGCCAGTGGGGATATCCCCACTCTCGAACCACAGTGTAGACTGGTGCCAGATGAAGGCATCACGTGCTCCCCCAGGTTGCGTGGCACAGACATTGGTTATGCACCCCCTGGCATTGCACACCACCTGGCAGTTGATGCTGGAGTATCCCTTGCGTTTCCTGTAGGCTATGCCATCCAGGCCAGGTGGTGTGCGGATGGCCACATGGGTGCAGTCAATGGCCCCAAGCACGCCAGGCATACGTGCTACCTGTGGAACTGTTGTATGTGTGCTGTGCGCTCCACCTTTATGCTGGGGAAACGGATGTATTCTGCAACATGTGGCAGCAGTGCGCTGAGGAATTGTGTGAGTAGGTGTGACGCGGCTGACTAGGTTATGCCTGTTGTGTCCCCTGTTGGTCTCTGGAAGGTGCCCGGGGCGAGCAGGCACATGACAGCTGTCACCTTAGTCTCCACTGACAGAGCATGGCTCTGTCGTGTGGATGCCTGCATCTCAACACTGCACAGCTCACAGAGCCGCCTCAGGATCGCCCGGTTCAGGCAGTACCAGACCACAATCTCTGTATCAGTATACTGCTCAAAGGTGATGTGGGCTCGGTACCGCCTGTTGGGGGCGTACTGCTAATGGGCCCTTCCACTGCCGCGCCCCCCTGCTGCCAGCTTTCTCACACCCCTCATTACTGCCTCCATCTGTATGGTGGCACTGGTCATGTCCCTGGCTGTTGTTTCCCCCCCCCGGCAGATGTTGTCCAGTTCCCCCTGCTGTCCTCTGTGCTGCTCCCCCTGCAACGGGTACACCTCTGGCCTTCTGCTGTCCTGCCTCCTACCACTACCCTGACTGCTCTGCAGCACTGCCCTGTTTGTCCTGCTCACTGTCACTGTCTCCCCACACCTGTCCTGCGTGGCACAGGTGTGCCCTGTCCTGCTCCTTCTTTGTCCCTCTCTCTGATACTCTCTCTCCTCTTGCTGCCAGCTCGCTCCTACTTTAGGCCATCCTGTAGCGTTCTTGCACCACTCTCTTGCTCCTTTTTATTTTAGCTCAGTTCCGCTATCGCGCAATTTCCGCTACCTCCCCTATCGCGCATGGCGCATGTTGGTGAATATTGCACTGCGACATTTATTCATGGTCCCCCCTTCATGGTTGCACGTGCATTCATTATCATTGCGCTCTTGCGCATTGCAACTTGAACGGTGCAGCTGCCTCCTGCTGAATATCGAACACTAGCGCATTTTCGGACTTGCGCCGGTGCATCTCTGTTGCACACGACGCAACCCTTTTGAATATCTGGCCCTTAGAATGTACTAGCTGACTGCTCACCAATTAACTGTTTAAGGAATAATTTAGGGTAGGATTTTTATTTCTTAAAGTCTACTGGCTTTCTGCTCTTGGTGTCGGATTTCCTTTCTCATCTGTTCTGCTTCCCCCACTTTCAGTACCCCTGCCTAGCAAATCACTTCTGTCCATCTCTCCCAGTTAATTGCTCAGTCTGTCTGTCCCCACCTCCTTCTTCTGTCGCCCCTGTTGGGGTCACCACGGCGCTCTCCACAGCTCCTTGGACCTCACCAGCCCTCCTCGAAGCCAGCAAGGTACTGTAGCCAGCAGGTTCCATTTCAAGTCCTCAGGCAGCCTAGCTTTGAATTTTGGCACCTTTTCTAAGCAGCTCCCTGCCTTCCAAGCTGTGGCTGAACTTCTACCTCAACTTACCTCTACACTATTGCAGACTGGAGGAGACCGCAAAAAACCCTGTGCAGACTGACTCAAATGAACCTCTGTCCAGCCAAGCTGTAAACTGAATTTGTGCCTTGCACTGCAGTTTCCTGGTTTGTATGGCATTTCTGTGTGCAATGCAATCTCAGAGTTTATGGCGCTGTTTTTGATTAAATTGTATGCTCCTAGCCTGTTTTTTCTGTGAGAGACACTGAAGTCAAATTTAAAAATCATTTAAGTGCTACTGTATTTTTCTTCTGTGCATTCAGTAATTACTGTAACTGTATTTTTCTGATGATTCTATGATTAATAAGGGAAGGATTTAAACTCTTAGAATGTACTGGCTGACTGCTCACCAATTAACTGTTTAAGGAATAATTTAGGGTAGAATTTTTATTTCTTAAAGTCTCTGTCTTTCTGCTCTTGGTGTGGGATTTCCTTTCTCATCTGTACTGCTGATTCTTTCCCCCTTCCCCCTAATTTCAGTACCAGTCCCTGCCTAGCAAATCACTTCTGTCCATCCCTCCCAGTTAATTGCTCAGTCTGTCTGTCCCCACCTCCATCTTCTGTCTCCTGACTAAATGAAGGGCCCCGCCCAAAGTTCAGTGGGTGGGGATACCTCCTTGAAAACACCTACACGCCCAGCCTCCTTTGCTTAGCATTCGATTTGACGCTGGGCCGGGCGTGTGGTTCTTCCTCACTGCCTTTGTTGCGTCTTACCTGCTGCCTTCTGCTACTCCTCTGTTTTCTTTTTGTTTTCTCTCGTGGCTCCGCCACTCGCTCCTCTCCTGGTTCCTCCTTTCGTCGGTCCGGGCACTCCCCGCCATTTTTTTCGCCGGTGCCCCCCTTACCTTCCTGTTGCCTCCCCTGTCTGTGCTGCACTAGGGTTTTTTTTTTCTTTTCTTTTTCTGAACCTCTTGTACTCCATGAATAAGTTCAGGGAACTGAGATCTAGAATCGGCCTTACATCTCCTGTCTTCTTCGGGACTGGGAAGAAGTGGAAATAATAACCCGTTCCCTGTAGAGAAAGGGGGATGGGCTCTATCGCCTCTTTCAGCAAGAGTGCTGAAATCTCTTCCTGGACCAGAAGAAGGTGTTCCCGAGAGTACGATGACCTTGGGGGAGGGTGACGAGGTGGTTTCTGGAGAAACTCTATTGAGTGTCCTTCTGCGATTAGCTGGAGCACCCAGGAATCTGAAGTTATCCTCTCCCAGCCCAGGAGGTGGAGGGAAAACCTCCATCCTACCGGTTTCTCCAGGAAGCCCGGAGGCTGTGGGAGAGGGAAGGAGTCAGGTGGTGTGGGGCAGTGTTGCAGCTGAAGCACCCGCTGCTTTTTTGGGCGGGGGGGGGCTTGGCAGCTGGAGGGGCCCAGCGTTTAGCGGCCCGCTTTCCCTTGGGTTTCTCCTTTGGCCAATTCTGTCTGCGAAAGGGACGGTGCTGTGTTTGATGGGGATGATACATGGAGTCCACAGACTTCAGTGCTATCCCCTTCTCCTGCAGATCGGTGATGATGTCCTTGACATCACCACCAAACTGCACCTAACCCCAGAAGGGCACTTCCTGATTGGCGGACTGCACTTCCGGGACCAACCCTGACACATGGAGCCAAGCATGACGCCATAAGTCTACGGTGAAAGCTGAGCTCCTACCAGCAGTGTCCACTGCATTGTAAGTCGCACGAAGCATGTGCCGACCGGCCGAACGTGAAGAGCGGACTTACTGCTTGAGAGTCCAGAAGGGAGTCCAATTTGGATTCCATCTCACTAAGAATTGCCTTCTGGTAATCCCCCATGTGACCGACATAATTCAGGGACCTAATACCCAGAGTGGAAGAAGCGAAGATCTTCTTGCCATACTGGTCCAGACAACAGGATGCTTTGTCAGGTGGAGACAAGCTCAAATGCCTCGGGATAGCTGACCAACCGTGAGCTGCGCTATTCACGACCGAATCAGCTCGAGGGTGAAAGTCTAAAAATTCAACAGCCTTGGGAGCCTGATATAGCCTGTTCGACTTCTGAGGAAGTGGGGCTAAAGCCAACAGCTGTTTCCAAATAGTGGTAACAAGATCGGCATGAGGCTCAATCCAGGGTAGCACCAAGGTGGGAGCTGTCACGGGCAGATCCAGATGCTCAGAGAGTTTCTTACGCTGGGGATCTGGCTCCAAGGACTGCCACTTATGAACCTCCTGGATTTTACATAGCAACTCCGTAAAGGAAGGATCTTCCGGAGGAGACTTCGGAGGAGTCCTTGGCCTGGGTTTAGATGGAGAGTGTGGCTCGTCGTCCTGCTCGGAACAACCGTCGGAGGCGTCCAAGGTGTCCAAGGAAGAAGAAGATGGTGATAAAGAAGACTCCCTGTTCCAGCGTGGGGAAGGAACGGACCCCTTGGAAAGCCCTCAGGGAAGCGTGTCCTGACCCTCTCTGGAACCAGAGGGTTTAGCCCTGGTGTCTGGAGGTGGTGAGGGACTTTGTCATTGTGGACGTATGGGAAACAGAACTGGCACCATCATTGGAAGACAATTCTCCACCTCTCTGGTGAGCTGAGCCTTGGCCTCAGCCCACCAGGAGGCCAGAGACTCCTGCAAGTCCACGGCGGCTGAGGCGGTGGAGGGGAGGAGGGAAGTGCGACATGGATTATACCCGTGGCGCGATCCATAACCAGGCGGCGGGAAGCCCAGCGTCAGATACTGCGGTCCCGGGTAAGATGGCGTCGGATACGACGGGGTCGGATACCCGGGAACCGGGGGGCTGCCAGAGTAGATGGCCTGGCTGGAGGCCCCATGGGAGGGTCTGGAGCAGAAGGCCCAGTGGGTGGAGGGCCCAGCGTTGGAGTGGCATCCGGGAGCGGGATGTCGCCCAGTGTCGGTGATACCGGTGTCAGGGCTGGCGACCGAGGAGCCGGCGTCGGGGCCGGCATCTGGGCAGCCAGCATCAGATCGGTCGGACCAGCAGGTGGACAGTCTGACGGGGGCGGAGCAGGAACCTCAGCATCGCTCCGGGATGGAGGAGAAAAATCCTCAGGGTCAGGTTGAGGAGACCCAGGGTCCCCAGATGGCAGCGAAGGCTGCAGAGAGCCGGGAATGGTGGATGTTGAGGGTCCGGTGTTGGCTCGTCTGCTGTGCGGAGATTGGGCGAACCGATGTCTGACTTATCAGCGGGATCCGGTCAGGCGCCAGAGGAGCCAGTGTCTGACTTAACGGACCCTTCGCTGGAGGCAGCCACGATGGAGGGGTAGTCTGGTTGGGCGGAATAGGGGCCGTGCGCCGCCCCAAGGGGTCGGGCGACTTACTGACCTTCTCCGTGCGGGCATTGGAGGAGCCGATGTCCGGCTTACCGGAGCTGCTCACACCAGTAGGCCACACCATGGTGGCTTTACCAGAGTGGAGGCCTCAAAGGCCCGTGAGCCAGGAAATAAGACGGTGAGCCGCCGCTTAGAAGTTCTAAGGTGGCTGCTGTGAGAGCAGTCTCTGGGAGGGGGCCATTACCTGCAACACGGCTACTCTCAAGAAGATGCGGTGGATGAGGAGACCTTGTCCCGGTGCTTCTCCTTGTCTTTTTTCTTTCTACAGCCTTCGGGGGAAGTGGACGCCTGCCGAGGCTTTTTCAACTCTTTTTCCATGGAACTCATTTTCTTTTTTAAAATATGGGCCTCCAGGGACTGCTGCCACCGTCTTTGGGTGGCCGTGTTGAACTTGAGGCAGTGCTGGCACTTCTCCACCGGATGGTCGGGGCCTAGGCAAAAGAGGCACAGGGAATGGCCGTCTTTGTGCGTGAGTTGGGCACTGCATGAGTCGCACTTGTTCTTGTGCTCGGAGGGTGTAGGGGATGACATACACTGACGAATACCTGACAATGGATCAAAAAATCAAAAAATACTCGGTCAAAACTACCAACGATAGAGGCTGACGAGCGATGAACTTTACAGCGAGGCGCTGGCATGAGCCAACGGTGGGAAAGAACTGGAAGGTGGGAGTGAGGGACCTCCCCTTTATAACGACATCTCCTGATGCCGGTCACCTGACGTGGTGGTAGTCCCTTGCCAGAGACTGCTAGCTAGAAATTTTTTCGTGGGGTCCTGACGCCTGCCGGCTTCAGTCCTATATGTAATTACCTACTGCAAGAGCCCTCTCGAAGTAAGATCAAACGTTCCACATAACGTTTGTACCTACATCGATTATCTCTTGGACTCCAGGACACTACTTCACCTGCTCTGCCTATATTTCACCAGTGTCCATTTTCTTCTACCATTCAACGCCATTCCTGGGTATTACATTATTGTTAGGCCGTCCTATGCCTTATTTAAATAAAGACTTTCATACAAGCAAATATTTCTGATATTTACGTCTAACATCCTAGTACTTCACTTATCAGGCTGTCAGAACCTACGTTGGGTTCTGTATCAGTTAGCTGTTTGGTGCCTACGAGGGGCAGCTTACAGCTCTTACTTTCTCATTCATTTCTGTCATACTGTAATTTTCGATATGGCTTCACCAGCTTCAACAGAGGAACCTGCTCAAACACAACCTATTCCAAGGAAACGTACTGCTAAAACTAAGCATTTCTTGAAAGACTAGACCGTCCCTCGTTTAACAGCTGAATTGAAGAACTTGGGCATTCCTTTCTATGCAACTGCAAAGAAACAGGAATTATATGATTTACTACTTGAACACCAAAATCGTATTTCCCCTTCATTACCTGTTTCTCCTGCAAGCCCGGATGCAATGCCTTTTCCGAATTAAAGAGTATTCTCTCTCAACTAGCCACATCCGTGGTGGATATTTCCAACTGGCTCGAGGTTCTTGAGAAACAGCAAACACCTCTTCCTGTGCCTCTGCCTCAGCCTCTACGTATCCCAGATGTTCCTAATCCTATACCAGATCCTGCACCGGAACCTCTACCTCTCCCATCCATTCCTGATACTCACTCCACGCCACATATGCCTGCCCCTGGCTCTTCAGTACCAGTGGTGTCTCCTATTAATCTAGTACCTAGTCATCTCCGCAAGGATATCATTGACGGAAAGCATGTTAATCTTATGTCTTTGCTTATTTCTTCCCACGATACCACAGAAAATCGGATTATATCTTGTGGAGACATCTCTGTTGTTCTTTATTACAAGGATCCTAGACTTTCCAAGAAACTAACTATTCCTGAGTTTGTTTTGGCTTTTAGCCTCTACAGGGATATCCTTTGTTCCGCTTTCCCAGCTCGCAGAGAACAGCTGGATGCCTACCTTTATCTGGTTGTTGATCTTGGTGTCTGCTATGGCGGTACTCATTTTTTCGATTACCACAGGTCATTTTCCGCTGAGGCTGCTGCTGCCCTGTCTCATTTCAATATACGTTTGCACTGGGGCTCCCTAGACAACGAGCTGTTCTGCCACCACTTTGCCGGGCAACAAGCATTAACTTGCCATATACGCAGCTCATTTTCTCATACAGCTACCTTTTGCCCATTATCAATACTTGATACATCCTCCTCACGTACGACTACCACTTCTGGAACTACTATTACCCGGACATTTCGCAATCCTAATGCTCTTCCTGATTTTTCTCATGATAGGTATGGTCGCCCCATGATATTCATCGCTGGTAGACCTGTCTGCAACAACTTTAACGCCATGGGTTGCACCGTTCAGGGCTATCGTCTCTTGCATGTTTGCAGCCATTGCGGGGATGCTCACGTGAAATCTGTTTGCCTGACTTTGAGGCTTAAATCCTGACTATGCCAACATCCATCAACTCCCATTAATGTTAAAGCTCTGTCACAACTGCTTGCTAGTCACCCTTCTTGAACTCTAGTCCAATATCTCGTCTCCGGCTTTACCTTTGGATTCCATACTGGAGTGTGTTCTCTTCCTCATGACTCATTTGAATGCTCTAATTTGCAGACTGCCTTATCTCAATCAGATGTCGTCAAGTCTCTACTTCAGAAAGAACTGGATAAAGGCTACCTAATCGGACCATTTCTTCATCCGCCATTTTCAGTATTTCGTGTCAGCCCAACTGGTGTGGCTGCTTATAAATTTTCAGGAAAAAGAGACTCATCCTTGACTTATCAGCTCCACATGCTACTTCCATTCCTAGTATCAGCTCTCTCATTCCTTCTCAAGACTTCTCCTTAGCTTATGCTCAAATCGATGATGCTATTATTGCTATTAAACAACTGGGTAAAGGTGCTTGGTTGTCCAAGACTGACATTTCTGACGCCTTCAAACTGCTCCCTATTCATCCGTCGCATTGGCACCCCTATGGTATCAAGTGGGATCATCAATATTACTTCACTGTGCGGGTTACTTTCAGATGTAAAAGCAGTCCAAAATTATTTGATTTATTCTCTACCACACTATGTTGGCTATTACTGAATTACTGCCATGTGACTTCTGTCATCCACTTACTGGATGACTTCTTTCTCATGGAACCTCCCTCTGCACCTCCTCCGGCAGCCCTGACTTCTCTGCATCATCTATTCGAACTGGCAGTACCCATTTCAGAAGAAAAGACTATCGGTCCTACCACTGAACTAGAATTTCTGGGCATTACACTCGATACAGTACGTATGGAAGCCAGACTTCCTTCTGATAAATTACTCTGAATTAAAGACCTAATCTTGTCTTTTTCACACTGCTCATCATCTACCAAACGAGAACTCCTATCCCTGCTGGGCTATCTCAGTTTTGCTACTCACATAATTCCTCAAGGTCATGCCTTTATATCCTACCTACTTGAGTCACTCTCTTCTGTTTCAGCCTTACACCATGTAATTTCTCTCACGGCTGCTGCTAAATCAGACCTTGCTACGTGGCATCTATTTTTGGATCAATGGAATGGTTGTTCCATGTTCTACAAGGATATCTCTCCAGAACAAACTCCCCAAGTATATACAGATGCTTCACTTGCTCACGGATTCACTGCCATGTTCCAAACAGCCTGGATTGCTTCGACATGGCCTTCAACCTTTCTTCAATTGCCTGCAGCCTCCACTTCTTCTCCACTGTTCAAAATCTATCCCGTAGTTGCAGCAGCCTTTACTTAGGGTCACCTCTGGTCCTTAACTACTGTATCATTGTTCACGGATAACCAAGCAACTGCTGATATCATTAATAAAGGCAGATCATCTGCTCCTGCAATCATGTTATTCTTGCGGAGATTGACATGGCTTTCTCTCCTACATAATTTTTGCATATGATGTTTTCATATTCCAGGCCATCTCAATTCAGCAGCTGATCATCTGTTCCATTTTCAATTCCAGAAATTCCGCTCCCCTGCTACCTACGGCAGACCTTCAAGCAACCCCAGCTCCTCAGTTCCGAGATCTAATCATGCCATAACAAGTTACCTTAAAACAGATCAAGCTTTCATGTGGTCCGCTCTTTCAAACCACACAAAATCTGCTTATACAATAGCTTGGAGAAAATACGTCACATTTTGTTCCATGACGTCTTCTCCTTCCTCTCCAGCATCTCTGTCTACCATCATTGCCTATATTATGTATTGTCATACAACTTGTAAAATATCTCATTCGACCATCCGCCAATACTTGGTAGGCATTCATTTTCACTTTTGCCAGCAACATCCGGCTTCCATCTCCTTCATGTCACACCCAGCAGTAAAATCATTACTCATAGGTATCCAAAGACTTTCCATTAAATGACCTCCTTCTTGTCTACCTATCGATGACTCAATATTCAAAAAACTGATCGACTTACTCAAGAATGAGCCTCCAACCCCTTCTTCCATCATCTTGTCTTCAGCCATTTGTCTTGCATTTTATGGATTATTACGCCCAGGAGAATTCACTGTTTTCATGTCCTCTGCAACTAACTACCTCAAGGTTAAACATCTTACCAAACATTCAGACCATTACGTTCTACATCTTCCTACGTCAAAGACTGACAGATTCATGAAAGGTGCTGATATATTTTATTTACCGACAGCCAATGCGTGATGCCCTATCAACATCCTGAACCAGCTACTTCTTCTTCATCGCCAATCATCACCAGAATCCCCCCTTCTACCATCAATCAACAAATTACCTCTAACTACCAAAGAAATGAAAATTACGTACCTTCCGTAATTCTTGATCTTCTCTTCGTATCTTCACCATTTATTACTGCTTGGGTTAGTGCCGGAGACGCGCACCCGCTCTGGAAGATTTTTTTTTGGAGTCTGCTTAGCGCATAGCCCACAAGAGAGCAACACGTCATGTGCCAGGCGGCCGTTGGGTGCCGCAGACTCTCTTCCATCTCAGTTCTGGTAGCCGGAGAGGCGAAATAAAGGGTAAAGGAAAAAAGGGAGAGCAAGGCAAGAGAGCCGAGGGACAGAAAAAGGAAAGGATATAAACTGAAGAAGGAATAAGCCGGTAGAAGACAGATAGAAGAGGGAGAATACCTACCCTAAGGGACCGCAGGGCCTCCCTTCTGGGGCAGCTCTAAGAGAGGAACAGATAAAGAGAAAAGGAAGAAGAAGAAGAAGAAAGAGAAGAAAAAGAAGGGATGCTGAGAGGGGAGAACACTGCCGATAGACACATTAGTTGAGAGGGTTACAAGCTCTGAACCAAAAACAAGGGAGCAAGAATCCCTCCTAATAGGACTGAGAAAAGGTTCAACTGAACCACCTGTATCGATTGTACACAAAGGGCAGATTCTCTAACTTCTCATCATCCCAACCCCCTATACTCTAGCTGAGAGCTCACAGACTGCCCAGGCAGAAATCTGTTCCGGAAGGAGAGCGTCCAACTATGAGGGGGGATAAGCCCCGTAGCACCTTGTTAAGTGCTAACACCAAAGTGTGTGGGTAGGGGTCAGGCCCTACAAAAAGGCAGATTTGTATGAAGGATACAGTGGGAACTCAATCAGACTCCCTGAAGGCAAGCAAGGACAGCAGTTCAAGGTTAAAGAAGTGCAGAAGCACCAACCAGAAGAAGCTGACAATTAAATAATGCCTGCCAGAGGGAACCTGAAATTTGAGGCCGAACCCTAGAGGGATGGTCTGTTCAGCTGTGAACTGAACAACGTGGCTAAGGAGCCAAGAGGTCACCCTTTGGGACAGTCAGAAAGGGCTCCCTCCGGATAGGAGAAAAGTCCTGCTCCTTCCCCTTTACCTTCAGGAAAAAAGATCCATCCATAGAAGAACGGAAACCAGGATAGGTTTTTTGGGGCAAAAAGGCCAAAGGAAAGGAGAGGAATGAGAAGGGAGGTGGAGACGCCACAGTAAGAGGCCACTGAGGGGAAGGTGGGCGGGTATCAGTAATGAATGGTGAAGATACAAAAGAAGATCAAGAATTATGGTAGGTACATAATTTTCATATCTTCCCTTGTCAGTCTTCACCATTCATTACTGCTTGGGTGAGTACCAAGCTCCCCCCCCCCGCAAGGGTGGGGGATAATAGGGACCCTGAGGGAACAAGACCCCCAGCCTCCTGTTGGTGGGAAACAGGAGGCGAAGACCCTGGGCTAATCAGGTGAGAAGCCTATGGTGGAGGAGAGCTAGAAGGTGTCCCCTGAGGACAGGGAGACAGAGGAAGCCCCTGCAGAAGTCTCCTAGCTCTGGAGGGAAAAAAGACAGGTCCCCCGGAAAGTGGAGCGAATCACCCTACACCGGGCCAGGGGTAACAACCTTGATAGATGAAGCCATGCCGTCAGTCTAATAGAGATCGCTGTCCCTGCAAGCCTGGAAGCCACCTCATTGGCGTCATAAGATGCCCCTGCTTGGTGTCTTGCCAGCTCCCAGCCTATAGCAGAGAGGGCAATAGCTTGTCGGGATTGCTCCGTATCAGGCATTGATGCTAAGACTTGGAAGAGCATCGACCACAAATGCCTACTGTAGGCAGCATGGTGAGCCTGATGTGATGCAATGCATAACATCGCACGAGAGGAAGAGAACACCCTTGGCCCCCACCAGTCAAACTGTAGGGAATCTGAGTCCGGTGGACGGTCGTGCACCAGGCGGCGGTACCCGTGGGGAGTTTCTAGGTATGCCAATCCTGAAGGCGGGTTGGGGAGAGTACCTAGTGACTCCAATGGGGCACAATACCTTCTTCTGCAGTCTGCCGGGGCTGGAGAAAGGGCAGCTGGTGACTGCCAGGAACAGATAGATGCCTCCTGGAAGGGAATAGACCAGGATAGTACCACCAGATGCTGAGCACTGAATTCACCAAGGAATTCGCACGTCTCCCGTTCGGTATTGTCTCGCCTAACAAAGGAGATACGAAGATCCCTCACCATCCTCGAAAGGAATCGCTGACATTTAGTGAAATCAGCATCGGAGGAGAGATGAGCAGTGGGTTCCTGGGAGGGAGACGAGGATGATGGAGAGCTCGAATGTCCAGAGGACTCCTGCGGTGGTGGGGATAGGCAAAACACCCGCTCATACATATATCTAACATATGAGGGGAAGGCCGCCACAGAGCCTCTGAATGTCTCCCAGGATAACGGGCCCGTAGGACCAACATGGCCTGAGAGAGAGGGGGGTGGCTGCAGAGGAATGGGAAAGGGACACCTACGGCGAGGCAACTGTCCTCTTCTGAGGCTCTGAAATCCGGAAAATGGGGCCCGAGCTGGCGGGATCCCGGACAACAAACTAGGCTGCAGAACAGAACCCTGGGGATGTGAAGCCTGGAAGAGCCTAGTAGGGGATCCTCCCCGTGATGAACCTGGGGCTGCATGGGACCAGAAGGGCAGCCCACAGCAACACCACCAGAAGGGTCCCTGGAGCTCGAGAGGGAAAGATAGGGCCTGGCGCTACGGCTCCTACCTGCCCTGTGAGGGGTGGCAGGTGAAGACCGAGGTGCCTCAACCCGGTTTGTCGACCCCTTGGACTCCAAGAATGCCCTCCTCCTCGACTCCAGCGACACCCCACCCTGAGGAAGTGCAGCAGCACCGGGATCGGCAGCTGCCACACCCCCCCAGGAGGGAGAGCCCCTCCTTCCGCCTCCATGCCATCCCCCTCCAGGGACCCCAGACCACCCCCAGCCTGGGAGGCCTCAGGAGAGGACAGCAGAGGAGACAGAGGAATAGGCGCGCTGGACCACCTAGCACCTCGTCTCACTGGAGACCCTGACTCCGAAGAGTCAGGGTGCCAGGATGGGTCCACATCTGAATCATCCTCCTCCGAGGAGGAAGAGACCAGCTGGACCACAATACTGGCCACCCTGGGGGTCTCCAATAAAACGGCACTGCCACCGGCAGCGGATGACCCCAGACCCCCCGCAATGCCAAAACCCGGCCCTGACTCCCAAACGGCACCGGCCAGACCTGCAGCACCGCCCTCGGCACCGGGACCTGACTCGGCACCGCTAGAAGAGCTGACCGGGCCCATGGCACCGCAGACAGCGCCGAGAGCCAACACAGCACCGGGATCCGAAATGGCGCCAGGAGGTGGCATCAAGGGTCTATCAATGCCGGGCCCAACAGACCTGGGCCTCAGCACTGGGGGAGCCTGCACCTCCGAGGAGGTGACTGCCGAGGCGGTGTCTCCACCGCGGCCCCAGGAGGGATCCCGGCATTCCTCCAACATCGCGAAAGAGGCCTCCTCTTCAGCAAGAGAAGATGAGGAGGTCTCCTCCTCATCTCCAGACCATATAGGCCTGAGTGAGGACCCGGAGCACGGGTCTAGAGACCTTACCTGGGAATCCCTGGAGCGGCGCCGTCCCCCGAAAGTCGGCGGAGCCTTGCCGATCTTGAACGCGTGGACTTCCAGGATGCAATGGTCCATCGAGAAACAGGCGTCACACGCCATCCATATTATGGTTGGGTCCCAGGCAACGGAGACAAACATCATGCCAGTCCAAGACGGAAAAATGCCGTCCTCTGGAGCACCGACGCACTGGGGCGCGGCCTGCCTTCGACTTGTGTTTTGCCCCTGAATCTGACATGATGCAAAACAATTAAGGCAAAAAAAGCACAGCTCTTGGTGTCATCGAATAATAATAGAGAAAAAAACAGAAAGGTCTTACCAGTGACGATATCGAGAAAAAGGCAGGATGAAGGAGAAGTCTGAATACGGCGCTTGATTTAACTATTGCCAACTAGGCTCTAGTAAACTGTAATTCTACCGCGCAGCAGGTGCAGCCTCGACGGCGGGAGAAACAGAACTGAGATGGAGGAGAGTCTGCGGCACCTAACGGCCACCCTTCATGCATGACGCAGCACACCGCTCTCGTGGGCGGCACCGTTACAGCCAACTCCAAAAAAAAAATAAAATAAAAAAAAAAGAATCTCCCGTAGCGGGTTCGCACCTCCGGCACTAACCCAAGCAGTAATGAATGGTGAAGATTGACAAGGGAAGATCTTATGGATTCGGTTTGACTGCTTCTACAACATCTTGGATACAATCCTCTCGATTATTCTGTTCACTCGTTTTCAACAGGAGCCACTACATCTGCATCAAGAAAGAAAGTTCCAGCTCATATTATCAAATGTTTAGGAAGATGGACAACATCTTGTTTTGAAACTTACATTCCGAATCC
The DNA here is from genome assembly GCA_016271365.2 of Neoceratodus forsteri. Taxonomy (NCBI): domain Eukaryota; kingdom Metazoa; phylum Chordata; order Ceratodontiformes; family Ceratodontidae; genus Neoceratodus; species Neoceratodus forsteri. The sequence continues at coordinate 1,397,987,937 of CM057458.1, read as the reverse complement.
TGAACTAGAACTACGTTCCGCTTTTCTTTCTATCTCCTCTTAGTATGCCCAGAAGGAGGGCAACTTGGCGGCCATGGTTCCTCAGAGATTTCCTCCGTTAAAGGGTGTTTTTCCTCTCCTGAGTGCTGCCAGGTATACTCTCCATTAGTTGGAGGAAGTGGATACTTATTCTTTTTGGGCCTTCAAATATCAAATTCATAAACAAGATGGGAACGAGTAAGGCCAAAAACATATGTTACATCAAGCACAAATGGCATCAAGCATCGCCGCACAGTGAAATGAAGGGCCCCACCTGTAGTTCAGTGGGCGGGAATACCTCCTTCAAAACATCTACATGCCAGCCTCCTTTGCTTAGCGTTCGAGTTTTCCTCCACCCTCTCCTCCTCCTTCTCCGGCACTCTTCCCATCTTCTGGGCCTTTAAATATCAAATTCATAAACAAAATGGGAACGAGTAAGGCCAAAAACATAAGTTACATCAAGCACAAATGGCATCAACCATCCCCACACAGTGAAACATAATCTTCTACACCTCTTCTCTCCCTAGGCTCCTAGTCCCCTCTGTTGGGGTCACCGCGGTGCTCCCCACGGCTCCTTGGACCTCACCAGCCCTCCTCGAAGCCAGCAAGGTACTGTAGCCAGCAGGTTCCATTTCAAGTCCTCAGGCAGCCTAGCTTTGAATTTTGGCACCTTTTCTAAGCGGCTCCCTGCCTTCCAAGCTGTGGCTGACTTTCTACCTCAACTTACTGCTGCACTATTGCAGACTAGAGGGGATCGCTAAAACCCCTGTGCAGACTGACTCAAATGTGTCTCTGTCCAGCCAAGCTGTAAACTGAATTTGTGCCTTGCATTGCAGTTCCCTGGTGTGCATGGCATTTCTGTGTGCACTGCAATTTCAGAGTTTATAGCACTGTTTCTGATCTCATTGTATGCTCCTAGCCTGCTTTTCTGTGAGAGACGCTGAAGTCAAATTTAAAAATAATTTCATTTAAGTGCTACTGGATTTTTCTTTTGTGCATTTAGTAATTAACTGTATTTTTCTGATGATTCTATGATTAATAAGGGAAGGATTTAAACTCTTAAAATGTACTGGCTGACTGCTCATCAATTAACTGTTTAAGGAATAATTTAGGGTAAAATTTTTATTTCTTAAAGTCTACTGTCTTTCTGCTCTTGGTGTGGGATTTCCTTTCTCATCTGTACTGCTGATTCTTTTCCCCTCCCCCCACTTTCAGTACCCCTCCCTGCCTACCAAATCACTTCTGTCCATCCCTCCAAGTTAATTGCTCAGTCTGACTGTCTGTCTCCACCTCCTTCTTCAGTTCCCTGACTAAATATAATCTTCTACCCCTCTTCTCTCCCTAGGCTCCTAGTCATCCCTGTTGGGGTCACCGCAGCACTCCCCACAGCTCCTTGGACCTCACCAGCCCATCTCAAAGCCAGCAAGGTACTGTAGCCAGCAGGTTCTATTTCAAGTCCTCAGGCAGCCTAGCTTTGAATTCTGGCACCTTTTCTAAGCGGCTCCCTGCCTTCCAAGCTGTGGCTGGATTTCTACCTCAACTTGCCTCTGCACTATTGCAGACTAGAGGGGACCGCTAAAACCCCTGTGCAGACTGACTCAAATGTGCCTCTGTCCTGCCAAGCTTTAAACTGAATTTCTGCCTTGCACTGCAGTTCCCTGGTGTGTATGGCATTTCTGTGTGCACTGCAAACTCTGAGTTTATGGCGCTGTTTCTGATTTCACTGTATGCTCCTAGCTTTCTTTTCTGTGAGAGACACTGAAGTCAAATTTTAAAATCATTTAAGTGCTACTGTATTTTTCATTTGTGCATTTAGTAATTAACTGTATTTTCCTGCTGATTCTATGATTAATAAGGATAATAAAGAAGGGCCCTCTTGACATCCATACTGTGGAGCTTTTGAAGGTAATGGACTGGTTAAGGTGGAACTCTGAGACCACCTTAGGCAGCAATTTCCTTTCCGTCCTGAGCTCAGTCTTATCCCTATGAGGGATGATGTAGTTGGGCTCAGTACAGAGTGCCTGTAGCTCTGAAATTCTCCTTGCAGAGGTAATGTTTACTAGAAATAGAGTTTTCCAAGTGACATACTTAAGATGGGCCGTAGCCATGGGTACAAAGGGTGGCTCCATGAGCCTGGCAATACACGGGTTAAGATCCCAAGGAGGAACAAGCCCCCTGATTGGAGGCTGAAGATGAAGGAGGCCTTTAAAAAACACTGGTTGGGAGAAGACAGATTTGTTCCTTGCAATGCCAGATGAAGCTTCAGGGAAGAATGCCTTATGCCTAAAGCCTGGAGATGTACCAGATAATCCAAGAGATTAGAATCTCAGGCTCTGAGACGATTAATCTGTTTCCTCTTGCACCAGATGGAAAATCTTTTCAATTTTGCTGCACTGGGCTTTTTTGTGCTAGCCTTCTTGGCCATCCTCAGGATCTTCAGGACTTGTTCTGAGTACTGAGTGGCAGCGCCCTTTAGCTCCTCAAGAGCCAAGCTTTGAGGTGAAGAGAGTGGAGGTCTGGGTAAGTGACTCCTATCTGAGGGAGTGTCAGGACAGAGTGACTGAGTGGAAGGTGAATGGGTTTGCTGCAAGAGAGGATACCAGGCTTGCCTTGGCCAATCCAGCACCATCAGAAGGAAAAAATTACCATAGTAATCTTGTTTCTTCCAAGGGAATCTTATTATATTCTAACAAATGCAGTATGGTCTCACCATAGGACTACCCTGGAGCTGAAATGGTTAATAGAACCTATGCAAACAGTAGAATGTTAGGCTCGAGCTCGGTTTTCAAACATTTGTCCCTGGTTGCATTTCCTGCAACCGTCCGATTCTTACAGAGCATGCAAAGATAACTAAACTAAATTAAATTATCTTAATATAAAATCAATCCCCCAAAGACCAGCCCCTCTTTTAAACAGCAGGGTCATCACTGAGACTCAAGTCACAGACGCCCAAGAAAACAAAAAACATACCAACAGGTTTGCAGTATGGTATGGACAGCTGGAATGCAGTGCCCATTAGGTTCTAGCAGGGGAGGTAGGGTGGGAGCTCAGAATACAGTATGGTTCCCTTGGAAGAAACAATATTACCATGGTAAGCAATTTTTTCTTCAAACCCAAGAAATCTTACTGCATTCTGACAAATGCAGACTACCCAAGCAGTACTTTTGGAAGTGGGCAAGAACCTATTTAGGAAACAAGCTCTGCAGTACTGCTGTGCCAAACCTATCATCACTTCTGGCCTGGGTATCCAAGCAGTAGTGCTTGGTAAATGTGTGGACAGCTTTCCAGGTAGCTGCTTTGCAGATTTCCAGCAGAGAAATGTCTCCAACAGCTGCTATGGAAACAGCTGTTGCCCCGGTACAGTGGACCCTGAGACCCGCAGGGGGCTGTTTGCCCACCTTGCTGTAGCAGAACTGAATGCAGGCAACAATCCAGCATGCAATAAACCTTTTTGTACCTGGTTTGCCTTTTTCCACTTCCCCATAGGTCAGAAGAGCTGATTACTGTCCTGCCTGTGGCTCTTTGTGTGGTCCAGGTAGTAGCTGATAGCTCTTTTAACATCCAGGCTATAGACAGGCAGTGTAATGGACTGACTGTGCTGGAAGTCAGATACCACCTTGGGAAGAAACTTCCTATTAGTCTTGAGGACAACCTTGACCCTACGGAATGCAATGTAGTCAGGCTCCGTGGACAGGGCCTGAAGCTCACTAATTCTCCTGGCAGAGGTGATTGCCACCAGGAACACTGTTTTCCAGGTCACATACTTGAGATCTGCTGAGGACATGGGCTCAATAGGAGGGTGCATGAGCTGGGCAATACATATATTGATCCCACACTGGTGTAGGGTCGCTATGTGGGGGATGCAGATGCAACAGCCCCTTGAAAAACTTTCTGAATACTGGGTTCGAAGCCAGGGATGAGACCCTGCCTGCTGATAAGTAAGCAGAGACAGCTGCCAGGTGCACCTTAAGAGTGGATGGTCTTAGGCCAAGAGAGTGAAGGTGGGTCAAATAATCCAGAACAACTGACATACCCGCCTGACTGTGATCTATGTTTCTTGTCTGACACCAGACAGAAAACCTTTTCTACTTAGATGTGTAGGTCCTTCCTGGTGGAAGGCAATCTAGAGACCCTGAGGACCTCCATGACTCCTGAGAGGTGCAAGCTGGCATGGTCTAAGTCCTCAAGAGGCAGGCTTTGAGCCTGAGGGACTGGAAGCTGGGGTAAAGGATCCTGCCCTAAGTGGATGTCAGTAGGTTGTGCCTCCTGGGGAGGCTGACTGGTTTGGCTACTGACAGGGAGAGAACCAGGGAGTATCATACCTGCCTGGCCCAGTCTGGAGCAATGAGGATCATTGTTGCTGGCTGAGACCTGAGCTTGTTAAGTGCCCTTAGCAACAAGGGAAAGGGAGAGAAGGCATACAGGAACTTCCCTCTCCAATCTAGCAGCAGTGCATCCGGTGGGACTGAGCCCTTCACAGGAGGTCTGCAGCAGAACTGTGGTAGTTGATGGTTGTCTGAGGTTGCGAAGAGGTCCACTTCTGGAGTGCCCCATTTCTTCAAAACAACCTGCAGGACCTGCTTGTTGACTGACCACTCATGGTGGTTCTGGTTGATTCTGCTGAGGGCCTCTGCCGGGACATTGTCCTTCCCTGGAAGGTGGACTGCAGAGAGAGAGAGAGAGAGATCTCCAGGGAGTATGCCAGACTCCAAATGTTCATGGCTTCTGTGCACAGTGGAGTCGACCTTGTGCTTCCCTGTTAAGTTTACATAGTACATAGTGGTTGTGTCTGTCCAGACCTGCACCACCTGACCCTGTAGCATTTTGGTGAAGGAACGGATGCACAGGAGGACTGCTCTGAGTTCCAGCAGATTTATGTATAACAATTACTCCTACTTGAGCCATGTGCCATGAGCAGTGTGCTCCCCCAGGTGTGCTCCCCATCCCAGGAGGGAGGCATCTGTGGTTAGTACCAATGAGGGGTTTTCCTGCAAGAATGGTATGCCCTTGTCTGAGGTTGTCCCTCTTCTGCCACTACTGTAGTGCCTTAAGCAGAGTTCATGAAAGTGGCACTAGCTTTGACAACGGATTTCTTTTTTGATGGCACTGTGACCTGAGATGAAATTAAATCTCTCATTTGGAACCTGGCCCCTGACACTTGCTGTTGAAGCTGCTATATGGTCCAGCAGCTGTAGAAAATGCCTTGCTGGCCTTGGGGTGTGCAGCTTGAAGGAGCTGACTAGCTGCACCAGGCTGTCCACTTTTCCCTGTGGAAAAAATGCCCTTCCCTTTACTGTGTCTAACTCGGCTCCTATGAACTTCAGGAGCTGAACTGGGTGTAGCACTGACTTTTTCAGGTTCACTAGGAACTTTAAGGATGGCAGAGTATCCGATATGACTGCCAGAGCATACCTGACCTGATGCGGTGATTGACCTACAACTAGCCAGTTGTCCAGATAGGGAAGCATTACTACCCCGTCTCCTTAGGTGTGCTACGACCACAGCCAAGCACTTTGTGAACACCCTTGGGCAGACGTCAATCTGAAGGACACTGCTCTGAACTGATAATGGCCTGATGACAATCTGTATCTGAGATACTTTCTGTGGGATTGCCTGATGGGGATGTGGAAATAAGCATCCCTTAGGTCTAGAAATGCTAACCAATCTTCATGCTTTAGTGTTGGGAGGATGGTTGCCAGAGTCACCATCTTGAACTTTGGTTTTCACAAATGTCTGTTTATATGTCGGAGATCCAATATGGGACACCACTCCCTAGTTTTCTTTGTTGTGAGGACGTATCTTGAGTACAGGCCTTTTCCCCTTTATGCCAAGGGGACTGGCTCTACTGCCCTTTGTGACAGAAGGTAGGATACTTCCTCCTCCAACAGAGCTGTTTTTGAAGGAGTAGAAGGTCTGAAAACCCTTGCCCTCAGCTTTGGTATGAACCTGAAGTTGAGAGCAAGGCCCTGGCCCCCTACCTCCAGGACCCACTTGTTTGCAGTGATGGTTTGTCACTCCTGGAGACAGTGGGCCAGCCTGCCCCCTACAGGGATTGGGAAGGTGGCCCAAATAGGCACTTCAGGGTGCCTGCTTGGCTTGAGCTGCTGGCTGTGTGCTGGGGCTAGTACGGCCACTGCCTCTTCTGACTCTGCTTCTGAAATACCCCCTCTGTTGCTGATATTGGGGGAAGCTTGAGGCTGAAAGAATGGCCTATAATGGGCCCTGCCCCTACCACCTCTGGCCTGGTGCTTCTGGGATGTGGATGCCCTTTCTTTGGCTACAACACTTTTGTAAGCAGTCTTGTAATTGTCCATTTTCTTCATGTAAGCATCTGTTTGCTCTCCAAACAGAGATGTGGGCTCACATGGAAAATCCAAAGCCTTTGTGTGTCCTGGGTCAGGTTAGCAGTCCTGAGTCAGGCAAACCTTCTGAGAGACACTGACGTTGCCATCTGCCTGGCTGCAGTGTCGTTGGCATCAACTGCCATCCTAAACTGGGCCTTAGAAGCTTCTATGCCTCTTTTTGCAGCCTCTTCCAGGTCAGCTGCCATGGGAGCTGGGACAGCCTTTGCTATTTCCAGGACCGTATTTCAGAGTGTTTTATGATACCTGGAGACATAGGCCATATAAGAGGCCTGTCTAATAGCCAGAGAGGACCCCAGGTAAGTTGCCTTAGCCATACAACCTAATTTTCTGGAGTCTTTATCAGGGGGGTGATGCCAGTGGGATGCTAGCTTTGTCACAAGCTGTAGCCTGTACCACCCCCTCATGGCTAGGGTACCCAAAAAGGAATTCTGCTCCTCTCTTGGCTACCCAATACTTCTTGTCCAGCTTTTTGTCCACTGGTGGCACATAAGTGGGTGTCTGAAATATTTTGTTGACCTGTTTTTTCAGGGACTTATGAATGGGCAACAGTAGTCTCTCTGACACCGGGATGTCCATCATTTCCATAGTTAGTTAATTTTTGTTAACCGGGTAGGTACACTAGACACCATAGCTGCCTATTTTCAGGTACGACCCAGGAGTTTACAAAAAGGGTACTTAGACAATAGTAGATACAAGAAAACATCATGGGAACAAGTAGAAGTCAGACACAGTACACTCATACAACGTCAGCAATGACAGTACATTTGCAGGAATCTACAGTATATGTAGTAACAAAACAGAAATATAAATGCAAATAAATAACAGTCATAAGTCATACAACTAGTGAGTAAGTGCTAGAAGAGAGGAAATAGCAAGATTTCCAGGCAGGTTTGAGAGTAGCAGAGGTTGGAGCCGGTGGGCAACTAGGAGAAACCAGTGCAGGAGTGGGTGGATAGAGAACAGGAGCAGGGTTCAGCACTTAGAAGAGCCATACGAAACTCCAGTTTAAAGCTGTGTGGAGAAGGGGAGAGTGTTAGACTCAGTGGAAGGGAGTTCCGTAGTTTAGGGGCCCAGCTAGAGAAAGCATTCTCCCCCAATTTGGTTTTACATCTTGGTAGGACAAGAAGGGATTTGTCAGCTGATCTCAGCGGGCAGGCAGAGGTCACAGATTTGAGCAGTACAGTCAATCTGTCAGGTATCTGGGAGGAGATTATATTCTTTATAAAACACTAGGAAGTAAACTGTCCTGTTCCTCCTCCTCCTGCTCCTCCTCAGTGGACTCCTGAGTGGGGAGGTCCACGGTTTGAGCAACTTGCTTCATGAAAGCAAAGTGAGATGTATAATCCTCAATCTCCTTGTCAGGGGAAGCAGCACGGTGAGGATCAGGAGAAATAGCAGGCTCAATATGCTCTCCATAACCCTCTTCCTCATCTTTCTCATAGAATTCCCCACTCTGTTCCAGAGAACCAGGAACCATGAATAAATTGGAGGTCTGAACCAGTGTTTGTGCCTGCAGCCACTTTCCAGAGTTCCAGGTTGCAGTGACTGAATGATCCTGACTGCATTTGCAATCTCTTCAGTGGCTGGAACAGAGGTCTTTCTCTGTTGCGGTTCCTGTATGTTTTTCCTTCTTTTTTCTTTTACCCGCGGTAGCCGGTTCAGCGGCTGTATCTGTGGCACGTTTCCTGCCCAAGGAACTATCACCCCTGTCAAAGGGCTGTTCCTCCGGTTCCTTCTGAGGAGGAGACAGTTTTCCTGAGACTGGGTCAGCAGCCTTTTCAGACATTTTTTCCTGCAGTCTTTTGAATCGCCTCTCAAGCGTAGACTGTGGAAATGTTTACAGATTTCACAATCTGCCTTCAGGAGGTCAAACCCTGGGCAGAATATACAAATTAAATGAAGATCAGCCTTGGCAACGGTTCCCCACACTCAGTACGATGCTGAAAACCTGTAGGGCCCATTCTCTTCTTGGTTTTCTGTGACATCTAAAAAGACCAATAAAACACCTTTCTCTTGTTTTGTTTTTTTTCAGTTAGCTTAAAACTGTAAAGATAGAGAATTACTCAGGTTTACCAATATCCAAGTTAACACAACTTACCAGATAAGTTGAAATAGACTTAAATCTACTGAAGTTCGCTTCAGGAAAAAGTAACAGATATCCGTTTCCTCCTGGTATTAAGGAGCCAAAAAAAAACAAACCAAAACTTACCCAATATTGTGTTGCTCACATCTTTACCTCTTTGTCTCCCTATGGCCTCTCTCTGCCTTACTCAAAATTGCTAATTTATGTTCTTTGTTTAAACTCAAGTACTCCTACCCCCGCCGACGGTCTGTCGCCAGTTCTCCCATCCCTTTTTTTTTCTCTTTTGTTTTCTGCTTCCCTATAATTACACAGTTTTTCCTCTTTTGCTCCTAGAACAGTCGCAGCGCAGCCCTGAGCGGCGCTCATGGTCCCAGCGGTGCCTCCGGCCATTTTTCTTGGCCACTGCCATCGCCAACAATTTTGCTGGCTCCCTGCCATCCCTGGTCCCGCTCCTCGGACTCCTCTCTAAGGTACAGCTGCTGTGTTTCTTCCTGAGTCAGTCCGCTTGCAACGGCTTTCCAACTGGAGTGCCTTTTTGCTACTAACTCCAGATTGGCCAAGCGGGTTCTGTGAGGCTCCTGATTGGTGCGCCTGCAAGCCGACTCTCCAAACTGCTTTCCCTGCTGTAAATTTCTGATCTCCAGGTTCCTGGTTTGAACATTTGAACTGTTTTTTCTCCTGTCCCCACCAGCCCCACCCAGGCCCCCTATTAAATACTATATCAGTCCCCATCTCCCATGGCTTACTCCAACCCTACTTGCTCATACAGACCTCTTCTCCCCTCCCTACCACCATGTGGATACTGTTGATCCAATTGAAGCTGCACTGCACTGCTTTTGAATACCACTCTTTATCTGGCTTTCTCTTCTAATTTTTCTAGAGTAACCCAGGAACTCACTATCAATATCTCTCTCCCTTTTCTCACCCTGTCTTTATTAATTGGAGCCTCCAGTCCACTGTCCATTACAATTAGTTGTTTCATATAGCTGCCCTTGTCGACTTCTAGTTAATCCCACTTTTGCTGCCTAACCCACCTTACCTGTCTGTCTGGTCAATTCTTTTTCTTTTAGATTTGCCCTGAATTTTCTCCTTCAGCCCCCTCAGAAACCCAAACTCCTTCATACTTTAATATCCACCTCGGTAAACAGACCAGTTGCAGTCTCTTGCTCCCCATCATTTTTCTACTAAATCCCTCTCTCCACTAAACTTCTAGTATCAGGGCTGGAAAATGGATAAACAGGCACTGCTAATGCTACTCATATCAACTCCTCATCTGTTACACCTATCAATTCTCATGGTCCCCTATGCTGAAACCACTCTCCCACACTATCAACTCCATTATTTCACTTTTTCAAATCTACTTGTAGGATCTGCAGTACGCTGTGATCCCACAACATTACTTCAAAACAAGGCCTGGATCCATCTGGTTGCCTATGCCCACAATTGCAGGTCCCTGCAAACCTGTACCTTTTCACCCTTCCTGCATCATAAGTTCTGGTACCTCCTCACACTCGCCATTCTGCTCTCTGGGGATATACAGCCAAACCCTGGACCCATAATCTCATCAGCTGCTCGAATTCCACGTGCCAAATGCCTGCTTATAATACACCATAATATCAGGAGCCTTGAACGGAATTTTGTGGAACCTGAATCTTGGACCGGACTTTATAAACCAGATACACTGTGCCTTACTGAAACATGGCTGAAGAAACTCACAGTGCTCCCTAACATCCTATAATCTTTTGAGGAACGATAGACCAGCCCCTAAAAGGGGGGAGGGGGAAGTACAGCCATCTATTACAAATCACACCTCCAGCTCTCTATAATCAGCTCGTCCCCTATGAACCACTGTGAGGCACTTCATGTCCTCCTCACCCTTGGCACAAAGAAGTTGCATATTGTCTGTGCTTACAATCCCCCTTCCCATGGCCTAAAAGGTCTGGATGAGCTACTCGACCAAACTGCCACTCACTCAGGAAATAATGAAGTTCTTATATGAGGAGACATTAATATTAACTGGTTGGGAAATATACATATGACAGCCCTGACTAGACTACAGAGTTTTAACCTGCATCAGCTTATCTCGCTACACACTAGAACTGCTCCTCATTCTAATACCAGCACCTGACTGGACTGGATCATGACAAACCACCCAGAGAACATTGTTGATGTGGGAATTCTATCTGATGCCATCAAAGACCACTCCCCCACTTTCTGTGTCTGGGGTAAAGGTAGCCCTGAACCTATGAAGGCCCGCTTCATTACTTTCCGTAATTATGTGAACTTTGACCCACAGGCCTTCTTGTTTGACGTAGCTTACACTGACTGGTCCCCTCTCTATAGCTCATCAGATGTTCATACTGCCCTAAATATCTTTCTGACTAAATTCCTAGAACTACAAGAAAACCACTGTCAACTTGCTACCAGATGGGTTAGAAATAGGCAGACCCGCTGGCTAAAATCTGACCTATTATCTAAATTACGACAGAGGGACGAAATCTGGCTTCATTATAAGAAATCTGGTCTTCTTGCAGACTTTAAAACCTACAGAGCATTAAGAAATGCTTGTAAGAAAGAAATCAAACAAGCGAAAAGCACGTATTGCAATGACCTTCTAACAGACTCCCAGGGGGACCCTAAAAAATGTTGGTCCCATATTAAGTTCTTCCTGGGTTCGAACCAATCCTCCTCTCCAAATGACATGTCTCTAAATGGCATCCATTGTAACAATCCCTTCACTACTGCTAACTTCTTTAATGGGCAATTTGCTGACCTTACCCAATACACTTCCACTTTTCCTACTGCATCTAACTCTGTCTCACCTGCAAACTCCTCCAGCCCCACCTTCCATTTCAAGTCCGTCCTAAATAGTGAGGTTCTCAGATATTTAAGAAACATCTCTGAGCATGCAGTTGTTGGGTCTGATAACCTGGAACTCAAGCTCCTAAAATTAGCTGCCCCCCACATAGCTGCTCCCCTTACTAAAATCTTTACCCTATCTCTGTGTCAAAGCACTGTCCTGGATATCTGGAAGACGGCTAGAATTACCCCCGTACTTAAAAAAGGAGACCCACTTGACCCATCGAATTACTGACCCATTGCCATCCTATCTGTTCTCTGTAAAATTCTCGAGAAAATAGTTGCCACCCAAACCACCGACTTTCTTCTGAAACACGAACTCTTAACTGACGTGCAACACGGTTTCCGCAAGGGTTATAGCACCACTACTGCCCTACTCAAACTCACATCTGACACCCTAGTGGCTATGGACTCTGGCAGGCTCATAGGGCCATTTTTATTGATATGCCCAAGGCATTTGACCTTGTTGACCACTCCATCCTTGTTGCTACCCTAAACTCTCTAGGCGTCGTGTCAAATTTTGTTAACTGGTTTGATAGCTATCTGACAGATAGGTCTCAATATGTGAAATTTAACTCCACCCTCTCAAACAAGGCTACCATCAACATTGGTACACCTCAAGAGTCTATCTTAGGTCCTCTGCTTTTCTCTATTTTCATTAATAGTATTACCACAAGTCTCCTTAGTACATCCTCCCTACTATATGCAGATAACATTGTACTGTATTGCAGTTTAAACAGCACTGAGGACATTGACACAAGACTCTCTTGTGATTATCAGCTTATCCAACAGTGGCTTGTAAATCACAAACTTGTTCTAAATAAATCAAAGACCCAAGCTATGCTATTTGGCTCCAGTCTCAAACTCAAAACACTCCCAAACTCACTTTAATGTCTCTTCCCTAGATGGCACATCTGTTGGGGTGGTAAACTCATTCAAATATCTGAGGGTCACTTTTGACCCATCCCTGAGTTTTGACCCCAAACTCCAAACTTGGGATCACCTACCGAACAAGTTATGCGCTCGCTCCTTCAGCCAGACTTGCTAGTGCCCGTGGGATATTACTTCCCTCTCTCACTTACGGGGTTGCTATGTATGTTTCCGCCTGCAACTCGAGTCTTCATAAGTGGGATGTTACCTACAATAACATCTGTCGCTTTGCATCCTGCTGAAACATCATTGCCTTCTCTACACAGATCTAGGATGGCTTCCACCACAAGAACTAAGGTCCTACGCGCTTGGGTCCATTACTGATAACATTATCAGATCCCATATTCCTAAACCACTGGCCTGTCTCCTTCCCTACCAGAAAACCAACTATGCATTACGCTCTGCGGAAAATGTCTCTGTCCTTATCTCGAGCCATCGTACTAATAAAGGTGGTTGTGCCTTTGCCTGTCATGCGCCCTATTACTGGAACTCACTTCCTCTAACCTTACACCAATCTGCATCCCACATCTCCTTTAAGAAAGAACTTTGACACTATCTCTTCTCGTCCTACATATGCTTCTGCCTGCTTCACACCACCCTAGCCCTTGCTCTCTAACTCCACCCTCCTCTCAGTCGTCACCTAGGGTCCACTCCAACGTTGGAACACTTCCTCTCAATTTCACTTCCTTACTTCTTACATTTCATCTTCCACTTCCTTCTCTCCCTTCCAGGTTATCGTATCTGCTTTTTCCACCCTCTCCCTAGCTCCTCCCTTTATCTGTCTTTGCTTGGCGGCTATCGCTCTCACAGCTCCTTATCCCTTATTTGCTTGCACAGTGTCTGGTTGCTTAATTTGACCTGATTGTATTGGCTTATGTAAATATTAATGCTGCATTTTGGTCTTATTACCTCAATTTCCTAATCTGACCTGATTGTATTTGTCTTATATTACCTTAAATGCTTATGTTGGTCTTACTACCTCAATTCTTTGTCACATTGCTGCAGTTATGTAACTTGTACTATGTATCATGATGTTCTTTGAAGTTTGTCTCTGTACTCTCCCGGGACATGCCTGAAAATAGTCTTTCTGGCTAGTGCACCTACCCGGTTAACAAAAACTAAATGAATAAAAATAAACACTAAATCTAGACTAAGTTTACCTGTGAACCAAGGACAGTGCTTCAAAAATTGAAAGAAATAAATGGTACTTTCGAAAACCAATGAAATAAAATTTCTTCAAGCAAGTGAAGGAGAGCTCTCCGGAGACGTCCTACTGAGGCAAGCAGAGGAAAGAATTTGATGGTTGCAGGAAGTGCAACCAGGGACAGTGGTTTGAAAACTGAGCTCGAGCCTAACATTCTACTATTTGCATAGGTTCTATTAACCATTTCAGCTCCGGGACAGTCCTATGGTGAGACCATACTGCACTTGTCAGAATACAGTAAGATTTCCTGGGGTTTGAATCAATGTTGCTGGCTGAGCTCTGAGTTTCAGTAACACTCTGAAAATCAGGGGAAATGGAAGGAAGGCATAAAGGAACTTCCCTGACCAGTCCACAGCAAGGGCATCTGCTGGGAGGGTTCCCAGGGCTAGAGGTCTGCAGCAATACAGAGGATGTTGAAGGCTGAGGCGAGTGGCGAAAAGATCACTACCCGGCATGCCCCACCCTCTGAACACTGTGGCCAGCACTTGTTTGTTCAGACACTATTCACTGTGCCCTTGGTTGATGTGACTCAGGGCATCTGCCAAGGTATTGTCCTTGCCCAGAAGATGTATGGCTGAAAGACTGACATCCAGGAAGTAGGCCAAACACCAGATTCTCATGGCTTCCAAATACAGGACACTGGACCTTGTCCCACCCTGCTTGTTTATGTAAAACATTGCAATGGTGCCTGTCCTGATCTGCACTGTGTGACCCTTTAACTGTGAAGCAAAGGCCTTCAGTGCCAATTAAACGGCTCTGAGCTCAGCAGATTTATGTGAGCCTGTGACTCCTCTGGAGTCCAGGTGCCACTGACAGAAGTACTGTCCAGATGAGCTCCCCATCCTAGCAGAGAAGCATCTGTCGTGATGATTTTTGTGGAAGGAGGAGCTTGGAAAGCAATGCCTACTGAAAGGTTGGCTGTTTCTTTCCACCAGCGTAGAGCCTGAAGGAATGTCTTTGTGATTGGAATCAGTCTGGACAGAGAATTGCGCTTTTGCGACCAGTGAGACCGCAGGTGATACTGTATGTCCCTCATTCTGAATCTGACTCCTGGGACCACGGCTGTCGTGGATGCCATGTGTCCCAGGAGTCTCAAAAAATATTCTGACCTGCCCGGGCTGGCCTTGGATGAAAGAATTTGCCACTAAAAAGTAGCTCTGGATTCTTTCTGGTGGAAGAAAAGCACTGCTGTGCTGAGTATCCAACTGTGCTCCTATGAAAGTAAGGAGTTGGGTTGGTCCCAAGTGGGATTTCTTTTGGTTTATAAGAAACCCCAAGGAGTGCAGAGTGTTCTTTGTTAGGGAGAGAGCCTCTTCTACTTGTACAGGGTTTTTCCCCACTATGAGCCAATCATCCAGCTAAGGATAGGCTGAGATTCCTTGTTTTCTTAGATGTGCTGCCATAACAGTCAGACATTTGTTGGATACACTTAGTGCAGATGTCAGGCCAAAAGGCATGGCTGCAAACTGGTAAATGCCCTGATGGAAGTTTGAACCTCACAAACTTTCTGTGGGAATACCTCATTGGAATGTGAAAGCAGGTGTCCTTGAGGTCTAGGAAGGCTAGCCAGTCTCCATGCTGAAGGGACTGTATTGCCATTTTTTGGGTGACCATTCTGAATCTGGTTTTCAGAAGATGATTGTTTTAAGTATCTGACGTCTAAGATAGGTCGCTACTCCTCATTTTTCTTTTGTGTCAGGAAGTATCTGGAGAAGACACCTTTGCCAACTTGATGGGCAGGTACTTTCTCTCTATCACCCTTGCTGCCGGAAGATATTTCTTCTCTAGCTCCAACAGAAGCCTTTCTGTTGGGGTTACTAGGAGCTAAGGGATATAAAGGGGCTCAAAGTCCATCAGGAATGTCCCCCACACATGTGGGTAGTTAAACCAAAAGCTGACCGTTATAATAGAGTCTATCGAATGTATTTTTAAAGGTACCTAATGATGGACAATCAACTACTGTTTTAGGTAGTGTATTCCATGCCACTGGTGCTCGTATCGTGAAGAAGTGGTCTCTTTTAACTGTTCAGGATGAACTTATTTTAATTTTCTTGTCATGAGATCTTAAGTTCCCCCTTACATTACTAAACTGGAGATTGTATTCTAACATTAAATCATGATTTTGGATTATTTTATACAATAGAAGTAAGTCTCCCCTCTGCCTTCTGGCCTCGAGGGAGTGTATTCAAATTTTCAGACAATCTGGTTAAATAACTTTTGCCTTGGAGCCTAGGGATATTTTTTGTTAAAGCTCTCTGAACACTTTCCAGTATTTTTAATATTCTTGATCAAATAGGGGGGCCAGAACTGAGATCCAAAATCAAGTATTGGCCTAACATGAGTCGAATAAATTGGTATAATAAGTTGTTCAATCTTACTTACAAATGATTGTTTAATTTTAGTTACCATTGACCTAGCTGTTCTTGCAACAGTCCTACAGTGATCAATAGCAGAAAAAGAGGTACTGACTGAATTACACAAATCCTGTGCTTTATTCACTGATTTTAGTAATGTCTGACCTAGAATAAACTGCATAAATATTTAGGATTATTTCTATCTAAATGAAGTACCGTACATTTATCAATATTAAGTATCATATCATTTTGCATTGTCCACAACTCAGTACTAACTAGGTCTGCTACCAGTGTAAGATGTTTGTTTACTGTATTAACCTCACCACCTAACTTGGTATTGTCAGCAAATTTGATGACACTATTAATTATGTTTTTATCCATGTCATGAACATACAAGTTGAAAAGTACAGGCCCCAACACTGACCCCTGAGGTACCCCACTTCCAACTGAACCCTCATTTGATAATGTATTGTTTATTCGTACATGTGTTCCATTTAAGAGCCAATGTTGAATCCATCTAACAATATCAATATTAACTTGAAGTTGCAATAATTTATTTATTGATTTGCCATGTGGTATTCTATCAAAAGCCTTTGAGAAATCGAGCAAAATAACATCGGATGGGCAACATCTATCCATACTATTACTGATGTTGTTATAAAAACTAAGTAGGTTTGTGGTACAAGACCTTCCCTTTTTAAATCCATATTGATGGTCATCTTTTATATTACAACAGTCGAGATGTATTTCAAGTCTGTTTTTAATTAATCTTTCCATTAGTTTACAACAGTGGGAGGTCAGGCTTATTGGTCTATAATTTTCAACTCTCCCCAGTTATCTTTCTTGTATATTGGCACGACTGTTGCAGTTTTCCAATCAACAGGTACAATACCATCCCACAGAAACATAGAATTTGACAACAGATAAGGACCGCTTGACCCACCTAGTCTGCCCATTTCCCTTCCTAACGGATAAGCTGCAGATCCTAGTTAACCAACAGCCTACTTCCTCCTACCCCCCACTAGAATTGCCTTATGTCTGTCCCATGCATTCTTGAATTCCCTCACTGTTTTTGACTCTACGACCTCCTTAGAAAGGCTGTTCCATGTATCCACAACCCTCTCTGTGAAGAAATACTTCCTCACATTACCTCTAAGCCGTCCCCCCTCTATCTTCAAATTGTGCCCCCTTGTTTTTGCACATCTCTTTTTCTGAAAGATGCTACCCTCTTGGACTTTGTTGATTCCCTTGAGGTATGTATTTGAAAGTTTCTATCATGTCCTCCCTCTCTCCTTTCCTCGAGGCTATACATCTTTAGTTCCTTTAGTCTTTCTTCATATGTCTTCTGATGTAGACCTTGCATCATTTTGGTTGCCCTCCTCTGGACAGCCTCCACCCTACCTATGTCTTTGCAGAGATGGGGTCTCCAGAACTGTGCACAGTACTCCAGATGTAGTCTTACCAACTGTCTGTACAGAGGGCCAACAACTTCCTGTTTTCTACTGGTGATGCCTCTCCCTATGCATCCCAGTATCCCCCCAGCCCTCCTTACTGCCTTTTCACATTGCTGGCCCACCTTTAGGTCATCTGATATGACTACCCCCAGGTCCCTTTCCATTTTTGTTGTTGTCAGTATCTCACCCCCCATTGTGTACTCTTCCCCTTGGTTTTTGTTTCCCAGGTGCATTGCTATGCACTTCTTTGCATTGAGTCAAAGCTGCCATATATTTGACCATTCCTCCAACCTTGCCAAGTCCCTTTTCATCCTTTCCACCCCACCTTGTGTAGCAACCCTGTTGCAGATCTTTGTGTCATCTGCAAAGAGACATACTTTCCCTTCCAGTCCCTCTGCAATGTCACTTATAATGACATTAAAAAGGACCGGCCCCAGTACTGAATCCCTTACTGAGTAATTAAAGATAGTCATAAGAGGGTAGGCTATTACTAAGGCTGATTTTTTTAAAAAGATGGAATTGATATTATCAGGCCCTGGACTAGACTTGGCATTCACTTGTGACAATATAGAAAAAAACTTCCTCTATTGTGAATGGAGGTTCAGGTGATTTATTTAATGAAGTTGGAAGGGCAAAATGAGAAGACAGTGAAAAAAAACAGAACAAAAGTAATCGCTGAATTTGTCTGATACCAATTTATTACATTCAATTTGTTTATTATCATCCAATATTGGTCCTATGCTTCTTCCTCTATTCCTACAATTTGAATTTATATAGGAATAAAGTAATTTTCTATCTTTTGTATGCAAAATTTTAAATTCAAGATTTCTTTTAGCCTGTCATATCGTATTTTTTTTTTTTGACAGCTGGGTGCCCTTGAGGGATGGCATCTTTTTGAACTGAAGTGGCAGACCCTTTTCCACTACCTCCAGGACCCATTTGTCTGATGTGATATGGGTCCAGGACTGGGGGTAGTGAGACAGCCTGCCTCCTACAGGCATAGGGGAGGAGACCTGAACAGTTAAGTCAGGGCTTCTGCTGAGTTGCAGGAGCAGGGTTAGAGGCAGGTTTCCTCTGACCTCTCCTGCCTCTTCACTTTTGCTGTGTTGCTTTGGTAGATTGTTTTTCATTCATCAACCCTCTTCATGTAGTCTTCTGTTCTGGAATCAAACAAGACATTCTGGTCGTAAGGAATGTCCATGGTCCTGGACTGAGTGTCCTGTGTCAGATTAGCTGTCCTTAGCCATGCAAAATGCCTAAGGGAGATAGCCTGGGCCATCACCCTGGAGGTTGCATCACTGTTGTCATTTGCCATGTGGAACTGGTACTTAGTGGCTTCCAGGGCAGTTTTAGCTGTCTCCACCAAGTCCTACACCATAGAGTCAGACCCCTACTGAGCTATGGCTAGGACCAAATTCCAGAGGGCCTTCTGATACTTGGCTGTGTATGCAATGTAAGAAGACAGGCGGAATTGAAGAGAGGTTGAGATATAGGTTTTCTTAGCCATAAAGTCCAATCTTCTGGAATCTTCTCAGGGGGCTGAGAAGAGAGGGACTCCTGCTTTATCACATGCAGCCTGTTGTACCACTGCTTTATGGCTGGGATGTACAGACAGGAAAGCTGTATCCAGTTTGGCTAATTGATATTGCTTGTCTATTCATTTGTCAACTCCAGACAAAGACATAGGGATCTGGAGAAGCTTCATAGTGTTCTTCCTAAATGCCTTATAAATAGGAAGTACCACTTTTTTAGGAGGAAGGAGATCTTTCATTTCCCTATAGTCCTGGTCTTCCTCTTCTTCCTGGGTAGACTCCTAAGAAGGCAGGTCAATGGTGTCCACCATGTGTTGCTGAAAAGTAATCACGGAGAAAGTATCCTACTGATCTGTTGGGGATGCACCAAAATCGGAGTCTGGGGACACATCAGGCTCTGGAACAACGTTCTCTGATATATCATCTGCAGCATCATAATAATCTTCATCGTCCCCACATAGACTCCTGCATTAGTAGGGGCTGCAGATGGGCTTTGCCTAGGAAAGGCAGGGGTTGTGAAAAAGGACCCCATGTCCCGTAGGGTCTGAAAAACATGGCAAGCTTTAGCCATATCCTCCACAGATGGTAACTCCTTTTGGATGTCTGGGAGATTACCACCCTGGGGTTCTGTATTTTTAGATTTTTCTTTGTTTTTTATCCACTGCTGTTTCACTTTTGGCAGAGCTGGGAAGGGTAGTGGTATGCTTTTCTTTACAAGGCTTCTTAGCAGCCACCTCATTGGTGACTTGGTCAGGCTTTCTTTTCAAACCAGGCACCTCATCAGCACCTTTAGAATTTTTAGGTTTAGAAGGAACTTCATCAGTCCTTTTACAAGCATCAGGTTTAGCAAGCACTTCATCAGCAACTGAATTTATATTTTTTCCTTCTGAATGCACTTCATCAGCAACTGAATTTATATTTTTTCCTTCTGAATGCACTTCATCAGCACCTTTAGTAGGCTTAGATTTAGAAGATGCCTCATCAGCACCTTGATTAGAACTGCTATACTTTGAAGGCCCCTCATCGGTAGCCTTGGGTCTTTGTTTGGGGATAGAGGCCTTCTTCAGCCATCATGCTAAGCATTTTTGCTATATTCATTAAAGTCTTTGAACAACATTTAGAGCAAAGTGAACAACAGTGGTGTGGACCTAAATCACCTTATTCACAGATCGTGGGTATCAGCTTTAGCCATTCAGTTACACAATTTTTAAAACCTTTGGGTCCAGTCCTCTTTTGAGGGATTTCTGACATGCCAATACTCAGAAAACCCCAGAAAAATAAAGCCCAAAATGGGCTAACTTAGGAAAGGCGATTGGTTCCCTTGTGGTAAAGAAATGAAAATTATGTGCCTACCGTAATTCTTGAACTTTCTGTGCATCTTCACCATTCATCACTGGTGGGGTTCTGGCTGGAGGATCAGGACCCCACTGGAACTTTTTTGTTTTGCAAGGTGGAGGAGCTGACGTTGAAGCAGCACCACCCTCGAGGCCAACACACTGCATGGCGCTCACCGGTTGGCCGGTAACTGACGTCGCCCCCTCCCCAGTCCCAGTTCTGCACACGGGCGAGTGCTAGACAAGAAGAGAGAGGGCGGGGCAAGGGAGCCCAAGGGACAGGAAAAGAAAAGGATATAGAAACCAAAAGGAGGAATAAAGCTGAGGAGAGGACAGCACGAGAAAAAAGCCTAAGGGTTTGGGACATGGAGGCCCCAACCTCTGGGCGAGTAGGGGAGGGATAAATAAGGGAGGGAAGAGAAGGTAGAAGGGAAGAGAGAGAGAAGAGAGGGGAGACACCACACCCCAATGACAGGGGCCCAGAGGACTGCTCGAGAATGGAGGAAGACACCGCTACTTTAGACCAATAACTCTTCTCCCAAAGCGAAGAAGAACCTTTAACCAAGGCAATGAAGAGGGATGCTGACACAAAGCCCAGGAGGGTAGGCAGAGTGGCTATTCTGAGAAGTCTTTTTACTGGACCAAGGTAATGGGTCAGTATGTAACCCCCTGGCAAATGGGGTTCCCAAAAGCCTCTAGCGCTGTCTCTTTATGAGCTGCCAGCTCGCAGATTTAGTTAGTCTGCAGGAGGGGGCCGTGGGTTACATAGAAACATAGAATTTGACAGCAGATAAGGACTGCTTGGCCCACCCAGTCTGCCCATTTCCCTACCTGATGAATAAGCTGCAGATTCTAGTTAATCAACAGCTTACTTCCTCCTGTCCCCACTAGAATTGCCTTATGCCTGTCCCATGCATTCTTGAATTCTCCCACTGTTCCTGACTCCACAACCTCCTCAGGAAGGCTGTTCCATGCATCCACAACTCTCTCTGTAAAAAAATACGTTCTAACATTACCTCTGAGCCGTCCCCCCTCTATCTTCAAATTGTGCCCCCTTGTTCTTGCACATCTCTTCTTCTGAAAGATACTACCCTCTTGTACCTTGTTAATTCCCTTGAAATACTTGTAAGTTTCTATCCTGTCCCCCCTCTCCCTCCTTTCCTCAAGGGTATACATATTAAGCTGCTTTAGTCTCTCCTCGTATGTCTTCAGACCTTGCACCATTTTGGTTGCCCTCCTCTGAACAGCCTCCACTCTGTCTATGTTCTTGCGGAGATGGGGTCTCCAGAACTGTACGCAGTACTCCAGATGGGGTCTCACTGTCTGTAGAGAGGGATAACAACTTCCTGTTTTCTACTGTTGATGCCTCTACCTATGCATCCCAGTATCCCCCCCAGCCCTCCTTACTGCCTTCTCACATTGCTTGCCCACCTTTAGGTCATCTGATATAATTACTCCTAAGTCTCTTTCGATTTTTGTTGTTATTAACTCACCCCCCATTGTGTACTCTTCCCCTGGGTTTTTGTTTTCCAGATGCATTACCTTGCACTTTTTTGCATTGAATCTGAGCTGCCATGTATTTGACCATTCCTCCAACCTTGCCAAGTCCCTTTTCATTCTTTCCACACCACCTTGTGTATCAACCCTGTTTCACATCTTTGTGTCATCTGCAAAGAGGCATACCTTTCCTTCCAGGTGCTCTCCAATGTCACTGAAAAAAGATATTAAAGAGGACCGGTCCCAGTACCGAACCCTGTGGTACCCCGCTAGTTACCCTCCTTTCTTCACTGTGGACTCAGTTTACTATTACCTTTTTCATCCTGTTGTCCAGCCAGTTTTTTATCCAGGCTACCACCCTGGGACCCACTCCAGGTCTGGCTAACTTGCATATTAATCTTTTGTGTGAGACTGTGTCGAATGCCTTGCTAAAATCTAGGTAGGCCATATCCACAGCCCCTCCCTGGTCTACTACTTTGGTCACCCTGTCAAAGAAATCTATTAGGTTCGTCTGACATGACCTTCCTTCTGTGAAACCATGCTGCCTTGGGTCCTGTGCCCCACTAGCCTCTAGGTACTCAACAATTCTTTCCTTCAGAAGTGATTCCATCATTTTCCCTACCACTGAAGTCAAACTAACTGGTCTGTAGTTTCCTGCCTCTGCCCTGCTCCCACTTTTGTGAAGTGAAATCACATTTGCCCTCCTCCAGTCCTCAGGTGCACCACCATCCTCCCATGATTTGTTAAAGAGGTAGTCAGTGGTGTTACTAGTTCTACCCTTAGTTCTTTTAGTATTCTTGGGTGAATCCCATCAGGCCCCATTGCTTTGTCCACCCTCAGTTTCAAGAGTTCTTTCAAACCCTTTCTTCTGTGAATGGACTGGTATCGACCCACCTATTCAGAGTTTCTCCTTGTTTGGTTTAGGCGCCCCTCCTCATCTATTGTGAATACTGAGCAGAAATATTTGTTCAGTATCCTTGCTTTTCACTGTCACCCTCTGCCCACATTCTCCCTTTATTAAGTCTCGTATCCCTCTCTTGGTCTTTCTTTGCTCCTAATGTACCTATAAAAGTTTTATCCCTTCTTAACAGAGTTGGCTATCTTTCCTCAGTTTGTGCCTTTGCTATTCTGACTGCCTTCCTTGCCTCCTTCTGCTTTAACTGATAAAGTTATCTGTCCTGCTCCTTCTGTGTTTCCTTATATTTCCTGAATGCTATCCTTTTCTCCTTAACCATCCCTGCCACCTCTTCTGAGAACCATAGTGTTTTTTTCCTTCGTTTTGTTTTATTGATTTGCTTCACACAAAGGCTTGTTGCCTCTGTGATGGCTGTTTTGATTATGCCTCATTGTTCCTCCACCTCTCCTTCTTGCCCATTTGCTGAGTGCTTTTCTAAGGCACTCTCTCATTTCCCAAAGTCAGCCTTCCTAAAGTCCAATACTCTTGTTTTGTATGGCTTGACTCTATGGCTGTGTTTATTGTGAACCACACTGTTTGGTGGTCACTTGTTCCCAGATGGCTACCCACTTCTAAATCTGAGATCCTTTCTCCTTACCCATTTGAGAGTATCAGGTCTAAGACTGCTCCCTCCCGAGTGGGTTCCAACACTAGCTGTCTGAGGCATGCCCCCTGTAGGGCATCAAGAATGACCCTGCTCTTGGATGTGCCTGCAGCAAAGGTACTCCAGTTAACATCTGGCATATTCAAGTCCCCCATCAACAGTATCTCCCCTTTTTCTGCCATTTTAAGGATGCCTTCTATCATTTCCTTGTCCATTTCCTCCCGAGATGGAGTCTGTACACCACCCCATGGGGATTGTGGTGCCATTTCCTGTCTCCAGGGTGACCCATAGTGACTCATCAACTTCCTGTTTACTCTTTAGTTCTGTTGCTTTAATCCCTTCCCTTATATAGAGAGCTACTCCTCCTCCTCCTCTTTTACCCACCCTGTCACTCCTGTAGACTGTGTATCCTGGTATGTTGACTTCCCACTCATGGTTCTCTGGGTACCATGTTTCAGTGACTGCCACAATATCCAGGCATCCCTCTTCCATTAAGGCCACTAGTTCAGGGAGCTTGTTGCACAGACTACAGGCATTGGTACTCATCACCTTCCATTTATTTTTTATGGCCTTTCCCCTTTTAGCCCCATCCCTGTCCTTGACACCTTTTTCTGCATTTATCCCTGTCCTGCTCCCTACTGACTTCTCTGCCTTGGTGTTTACCTCTCTTAACTACTGCACTTTGTGGGAGGAGGCTGGGATTTCCCTGCTCCTTTTCAGTGCCTCCCCCCTTGGCTAGTTTAAATCCTTGCCAATGAAGTGTTCTCCTGCTCGAGTCCCACTCGAGCTGCTGATAATGTGCCCTGGTTTGCCGTTGCTAAGCAGGAAAAGCAGGCACTTCTCTGGGCTGTACTTATTGATTTAATATATATTGAATGGGTATTGGAAAATGTACTTTGTCTAACCTGCTTCTCTTGCAGCTGGGACTTTGTGTGCTTTGCCTCTCCATTTTGGATCAGAACTGCCGCTTGGATCCAATCAGGAGAGAGGGGCACTTAAAATGGAGTATTGAGCATCCCACCAGGATTAGGACTCTCTCGGGAGCCAGCTGTTAATGGGGAGTACGGCCAGTGATTCTGGGAAGTGAAGTTCAGGAGCGTGGCGCCTTTTTGCACCAATAGGGGAAGGTGGGAGAGACTGGCATCTGAAGCCCTCCAATAAGGTCGGGTGGCGCCCGAAGTGTGATTCCCTGCCCAACGGCTGAGAAGGCAGAGTCGTTGTGGCCGTGAGTGAGGAAGGAGCTCCGGGCTTCTGCGCTGTTGAGTTTTTGCGCGGGAAGCACGTGTGGAAGGCCAAAAGTCGGGCGGCTCATTCGACGAGGTGATTCAGACTGAATCCGCCGTGTGCTGCTATCAGAAGAGGCTGTGCAGTTTGCAGCCAACTACCAGGCTCACCCTGTAGAGGACTGGAGAATCTGCTTCATCGTGCTCGGTCTGTCAGGAGAAGTGAAGCTGCACTGCGACTTCCCGGGTTAGCAGTGAGTGCGGTTGGGATATGAGAGCAGCTGCCTGGTATGGTAACCTTCTTTTACATATAAATGTGTGGGGAGTGTTCTGATCACAGGCCTGTGTTCCTCGACGGTACGCAAGGTGGTCTGCCACAAGAGCTGTGGGTAAAATTCAGGGTAGCTCCCTGCAAACTGATCCATTGAGCTGCAAGTGTTCAACTGTTCCCCTCTTTGGCTACACGAACTGAGCCTACCGGCTGCGGATTACAAATTGGGTATTGTACACATGTTTTCATCCTCAGGGCCCCAACCAGCTGCACTGAACTTGGCTAGCCCCTTATTGCCTGGGTACCCAGTGACTTATAGGGATGTTAGCCTGTGCACAGTGCTCTGAAACAGTAGAGTGATTAAGCTAATTAACTTGATTTCCCCCTGCCCTTGTTATTTCCCCCTAAATAAATCAGATTTGGTTGTTTTGCAAAGTATACTGCCTGAACTGAGTGTCCGTGTTGAAATAGTGTACAGTGGCTATTGTATTACTGCATCTTGCTTTACAGGCGGTCCCCAGAGTCAGGCTGATCGAACCAATCCTGAGGGTTAGTGTATATTGCAAAGGTACTGTTGGTAACTTGTGTGGGCCACTAGTGGGAAGAAAGGGGGGTTGCAGTGACCCAGAGGGCTGTGACTAAGTCATACCAGACTGTGTTAACCCCAACCTCTGGGTGGAGGCACCCACCACCGGATCTAGGCCCCTCAACCTGTTAGCAGCTACGTAGGCAGGGGTAGAAGCCCTTGGGATAGCACCATCTGGGGGTTACAAGTGTATCCCACTCTTGTCGAAGGGTATCATGAAGTGGGAACAGGACCACTTCGAAGAAGAGGAAGAAACAGACACCAAGGAGGGTTTCTTTTTTGAAAATTTAGATAATTTAGGGAATTTTAGAGAAGCATCACCTCTAAAGGAGGACAATACAATGGAGGATTTCATTATTTCCTGAAAAAGAGGAGGAAGAGATTCCCAACAGGAACTTACAGGGAAGACTGCTAAAGCAGCGGTTGGAAGGAAGGAGGAATTATCTGGGAGGGGTCACCAGGGTCTCCTCCAATACCACCTCAAGAAACACGGGTCTGGTTGAAGCAGAGCAAGAGTCCAGGGAAGTCTCAAAGAGAAAGGTTCCAACAGGACAGAGGGGAGACCCTGGTGACCCCCAACAGAGGGTTACCTCCCTGCTTGTCTTCCCAGGACACCTCCAACAGCCTCAGGATAGAGTGGAGCCACAAGGTACCGGAGAAGGACCATAAGGTTCTCTAGTTAAGAAAACAAACAGGGAAAAGGATCGCCCAGAGACTGAGGCCTAAGAGGGGATGGTGGGCGGAAAGCAATGATGAATGGTGAAGATACACAGAAAGATCAAGAATTACAGTAGGTACATAATTTTCATATCTATGTCAATCTTCACCATTCATCACTGGTGGGTGATTACCACGCTCCCCCCGAAGGGGACCTAGTACCTCCCTAAGGGACTGAAGTCCCTTAGCCTCCAATGGGGTAGACACAGGGGGAGGGAACCCTTCCAGGCCTGGTTAGGCCTGAGACAGGTCTGGGTGAGGTGGAGTTCTCCGAGTAGGAGAGGGAAGTCGCCCCTGCAGTTCCTGCCTCACCCTGTGGGAGAAAAGATGGGTTTCCTGAAATGAGGAGGCAGTTACCCTACTCGGGGTCATGGGTGATAACTGGGAAAGATGAAGTCATGCTGTCCGCCTAATGCAGATCACCGTCCCCACCAGCCTGGAAGCCACCTCGTTGGTGTCATAAGATGCCTTAGCTTGCTGCCTCGCAAGTTCCAGGCCCCACGCGGAGAGGGCAATAGCTTGTCTGGTCACCTTCGAATCAGGCAGAGAGACTAGGATCTGTCCTAGCAGAGACCATAAGTGCCTGTTATAAGTAGCATTATGGGCCTGATGAGCTGAAAAGGATACAAGAAGATGTGCCGAAGAGAAATCCTCCTTCCCCAAAAATCAAATTCAGCAGAATCTGATTCTGAAGGTCGGTCATGCCTTGGACGTCTATGCCCAGAGGGTTCGTCCAGGAGAGTCACACCAGAAGGGGGGTGAGCCAAGACTCCTGGAGACCTCAGGGGTGTACAGTAACTCTGGTCGAGGTCCTCGGGGCTGTTGCAAGGATTGAGGGACTTCGCCAGGTGCGGTACGACACCTCCCAGAAGGGAGAAGACCAAGCGGGAACCACCAGGTTGGTCGCACTGAACTCGCCTAGAAAGGTACACGCCATCTGGTCAGGACTGTGACTGCCTAAAGTGATGATGTGGAGCTTGTCAAGCAACCCCGAAAGGAAGCACTGATAACTAGACAAATCAGCTGGAGGGGATAGGTGGACAGAAGACTCCTCTCCCTCTGGGGAGGAAGATGAGGGAGCTGATGAGCCCGGAGAGTCAGGCAAGGACTGCACCAGGGAATGGTGGAACACCTCGTCCTCTATGAAACTGTAGTAGGAGGGAAAAAGTGCAGTCATAGACCTGAACTGCTCCCAGGTGAGAGGTCCTGTAGGACCGGCATGGAGTGGGAGTGAGGGAGGGGTTGGCAGAGGCAAGGAGGCCCAGACACCTCCATGGAGCAGTGTGATCTCTGCCTGGGCTGAGAGACCATATGGGAAATCTCAAGGAGGGAGAAGATCTGCTGGTCTAAGCAGTCAGTGGCTGCTCAACCGAGCTGGAATGGCCAGGACTGAGCCCGAAGAGAAAATTCCCCCTGTGAGGCAACTGGGGCCGCATGAGCCCAGAAGGGTGGCCCTAGCCTGCAAAGATGAGGGACCTCCCGGGGAGACCACAAGGGACAAAACAAGACCAGCGCTGCGACTCCTTCCCGAGCCCCTGTGGCCTCCCAGGGAAGGGTGCTGCCCCCGAGCCTGTCCCTTCAACCCCTCAGACTCAGAGAGAGCCCTCATCCTCAGGATCAGCTTAGGCAGCTCGAACCCTGTGGCAGACTCCTGAGAGACGGCCACTGGGCGACCACCCTACCCTGCCTGATGCGCTCCAGCCGGCCCAAAAGTGGGGCGAACTTGAGCAGTCCCAGGAAGGGGTACACCTCCCGAGGCAGCAGGTGAATCATCGTCTCTGGTTTGTCCCCTGGTGCCCCCCAGAGCACCTGAGGACTGGTCAGGACCACCTACACCGGATCCAGTGGTAGCTGCCGACTCCAAGGGAGGGGGCTGAACCGGAGCTGAAGCACTGGGCATGGAGAAATCGGAGTATTCCAAGGAATCTGGGAGCCAGTCTGGGTCGACCTCCAAATCATCCTCCCCTGAGGAGGCCCGGACCCAAACCACTCCCCAATCTCTCCCACCCATGGCACTGCAAATTACACCATGAGGTGGCCCTGCACTGCCCACAGCGCTGCCACTGTCCCCAGCACCGTGAATGGTGCTGGAGTCAGAGGCGGCGCCAGACGCCGGCACCAATCTGTCCACAGCATCACCCAGATCCCTGGCGCCGCAAGTGGTGCCATGATCCATGGCAACACCGGCAGGCAGTGCTGAGGAGAATGCCAGACTGGGCCCAGAGGACCCAGACAACGATGCCAGGGGAGCCCTAGCCTCCAACGAGGCGACTGCCAGGAAAGTGCCTCCTGCCTGACCCCCGGAGGAGTCGGGCCGGGCCTCCTGCACCATGGAAGGGGTTCTCTCCGAGGCAAGGCTAGGAAGGGTAGAAAACCCCTCCTCTGTAGGCTGTATAGGATCAGGAGGGGACCCGGAGGAAAGGCCAATAACCCTGCATTTGGCATCCTGAGTACAAGCCTGTCCCCCGAAAGTCGGCAGCGCACATCCAACTTTGAGCGCACGCAATTCCAAAACTCAACGGTCCATGGAAAAACAGGCATTGTAACGATCCATGTCATGGTTAGGGTCCAAGCAGATCAAGCATTGGTCATGCTGGTCCGAGACAGAATAAAGTCGGCCACAGGGACACCACCGCATAGGAGGCTGACCCGCCTTGGGAAGTTTCTTTTTGTCCCCCAGACGAGACATGACCGGATGGAAAACACAATAAACAAACAATAGCACTTGGCATCATCGAAAATAAAAGGAAAGGTCTTACTGGTTGATGGTACCAAGGAATGCAGCAGTACAGAACTAGGAAAATTGGTGCCGACGGACTAGGCCGGTGACGCAGTTTGAAAATCGCTTCAACACGAGGTCCATGCTCACTCTGCGTCGGGAGAAGCAGAACTGGGACTAAGGAAGGGTCGGCGTCGGTTGCTGGCCAACCCCATAAGCGCCACGCATGACCTCGGCCTCAAGAGCAGTGCCCGCCAGCGTGACTCCTCCCACTTGCAAACAAAAAAAAAGCTCCCGTTGGGTCCTGATCCTCTGGCCAGAACCCTACCAGTGATGAATGGTGAAAATTAACACAGATAAGATTCATGACTTTCTGAGGTAAAAACTCAGTAAACAAAAGGAGAAATGCCGGTTACCACTTAAAAAAGGGAACCATGATAAAAATATATAACTATGAAAAAAGTAAACACGGTTACTTTTTTCAGTCAGAAAATAAGGAAAAGGAACCACGGGGGAATCGCGGAACCGTCTGAAAAACACAGTTCTCGGGAACTGCTAAAACACAACGCTACTCAGCACACTATAAAATGAATAAAAACAAAACATTTATAGCTACCAAGAGATATAAAACTTTTTCCTTGGCCAAGAGAGAGAGCACCCCAAAGGCAGTGTTGCTCAGTCAGGTGGAGAAAAAATTCTGGTGCCTTCTAGACAGCCTCTGCTCAGCACATCCATAAGCTTTCTCCAATTGGCTAATTCATACACTCATTACCATAATCTCCACCTCTGGGGCAGCAGTACCTAGTCTGCTAACTGGTAATGTTACCGATGCTAAAGGACTCCTGGAGTGAGAAAGAAAAGGGGGCCTGGCTTGTATGTGTTGCCAGGCATATGGTTTAGGATTGGCAGGGCCTTGTCTGGATATGCCAACTGGAACCATGCAAAAATTAGGTGGAGCTAATGTATGTCTGAAAAAGGCAGATATTTCTTGTTAGCCACTCAAAGTATTTTGCATTGTCCTATGAAGAGAAGGATTAGGTGAGGGTACAACCCCTCCCCCCAGCTCAGATGACTACTCATTAAGGGCTTAGGACCCTTGCACCAGGTCGGTGCTGGTTGGCATGAAGCCACCTGTTAACAGGTTTTGTGCAGTTTGGTCACCGCACTTGTCAAACAAAGAGGCTGAGCTGGTTTACAGTGCTAGAGTACATGACACCTTTCCCAAACATTAAGCAATAAAAAAATTATTTGTAGACATTTCTGTTCTGTGGCTTTGGAGACATACTGGCATAACTCCTTTATTTCTGGATCTGCCAGCTATGGCTCAGTTAGGTCCAGAGGGACTTTTTTTGTTTCTGTTGTTTGCAGCCATCATAAGTGTTGCACTGGAAGGGGGCAAGGCATAACCCCCCCCCCTTCTTTGGTGAAAGAGGCCACTCGGTTATTGTAGTAATGGAAACATTCTGTGTGGGTTGGCCAATGATGGAGCTGAGGCCAGGTAACAAATTAGTAAATTCCCACTAAATTTACCTGTAACAGTGTTGCATAGATGTCAGATGACACTCTATTGACAGTAGGGGAGTGGACACATAACCACAAATATTTTGGCAGTCATATTTGCCAATCAGTCAGCACCTGAACAGGTGTATGCTGAACAGATACTGATGGATCGACCCTAATTTGTCATTAGGAATAAGGGCACTAGAGCATCCCAATGTTTTTCACACTGTTAACAGTATTTTAAATTAACCTACTTCATACATTACTAGAGGTGGTTTATAACTTATTGAGTGTTGTTGCCCCTAGACCCCCCCACCCCCTACTGGAGGGCTTTTGGTATTTCAGTCCCTGTTCATAGGGTCCCTTCTTCCTGAGAGAGAAAGAAAAACAAAACATAACATACAGAGTAAGGTCTTGTAGACCGTTTTCTCTGTGACATATTAGCATTGATTTTTAAAATGCTGCTGCATTAGCCTTAAACAGATGTGTGCCTTCGGCCACCCCAGGCAGGATAGATGGTCCTGTGGCTGCTAGCCACACACTACTCAATTCCTGAAAATCAAATAGAATTAAAATGAAAACCAGGGGGGAAGGCATTCCTTTCCTCCTGTTTTTAAGATTACAAAGCAACTTCAGATAAGTTATACAAAATCTGGATTAATGCCAGTAGTTGCATTTTATGGCATTAAGTATGTACATTTTATGTTACATGTAAAAGTTAGTAACATTCAGGCCTGAAGCAAAAAATTAAAACAAGTCCAAATGATTGGGAGAATCTCCCTATTAATCTGCCCTCTAGCCGTGTCTCATAGGCAGTGGTTATTACAGAAATGAATTTGTGGAAAACACAGTATATACAGGTTACTCACCTGTAACAGGAGTTCTAGGAATGGTATATGTTGTTCATCCACTCTGTCTGGCAGGTTCCTTGCCGCTTTAAATCTTGCTGGAAGGTCTTCAAGCTAGCTCCTCCCATCCACCCGGGTAGTAAAACTCTCGGCTCCGCCCCATGACGCCAGATCTAGCCTGCTGGAAGCCAGGTTCTCATGGGGCCGGCTGGGGAGGTTAGAAATGTAGATGAACAACATATACCATTCCTAGAACTCCTGTTACAGGTGAGTAACCTGTATTTCTAGGGACATGGATATGTTGTTCATCCACACTGTCTGGCAGACTCCTAGCAGTTCTCCGGGAGGAAGGAGGAAAGGGTGCACACCCCCTACTTAGGGAATACTGACTGGAGAACCGAGGCCCCAAAACCAGCATCCCGGCGTGACTCAAGGTCGATATGGTAGTAAGTAATGAAGGTGTGTGCTGACTTCCAGGTAGAAGCCCTGCAGATTTCCTGGATAGGGACGTCCCTAGAAGCAGCCACTGATGCAGCGGTATGGCGGGTAGAATGAGCTCTTATCCCTCTGGGAGGCTCCATGCCCGTCAACATATAGCAGAGATCTATGCAGGAGGTGACCCACCTGCCTATCATCCGCTTGGCTGCAGATCTTCCAGGTGCGGCTTCACCGTAGGTGACAAACAGCTGGTGAACCTCTCCCCGAACTTCAGCCATCCGCTCCTTATAATAAGCGAGCGCTCTTCTAGGGTCCAAAGTATGGAGCCTATATTCGGCCTCCGAGGTGTGACTGGGGGTAGAACACCGGCAGAGTCAACACCTGGTTAAGGTGAAACTCCGACACCACCTTCGGAAGGAATTTCGTGGGGGCGAGGACAACCTTGTCCCTGTGGAAGACCAGATAAGGAGACTTGATGGAAAGCGCCTGGAGCTCTCCCATCCTTCTGGTTGATGTGATAGCCACCAAAAAGGCGGTCTTCCATGACAGGTGAGAGATGTCACACCTGTGCATCGGTTCGAATGGCTTGCTCATGAGCTTAGCCAATACCAGCAGTAGAACCCACGGAGGTGGAGGTTCCCGCACCGGAGGGGATATGTGATCAAGGCCTTTGAGAAAGCGCCCAACCCCCTTCCCCTGCGCCACTGACTGCTTCCAGGCCCGCGCCCGGTAAGCAGAGATGGCTGCCAGGTGCACCTTAAGGGTCGTCGACCGAAGCCCTTGCTGAGAAAGGGACCACAGGTAGTCCAGAATGCTTGCCAAGGAGCAGGAGGAAGGGTCCAGGCCCTTGCCCTGACACCAAATGGAGAATCTCTTCCATTTAAAGACGTAGGATTTTCTGGTCGACTCCTTACGGGAAGCCTCAACAACGTTGAGGACCTCGTTGGAAAGACCCAAGGCCTGGAACTCTAGCCGCTCTGGAACCAGGCCATCAGGTACAGGGATTGAAAGTCCAGATGGAATACCTTCCCCTGACTGACTGAGATCAGGTCCGGGCAGGCTGGAAGCCGCCTCGGGAGCCTGGAGCTGACACTGAAGAGATCTGGATACCAGAACTGGCAGGGCCAGTCTGGGGCTACCAGAGTCACCTGCGCCTTGTCCCTCCTTGCCATGAGAAGCACCTTGTGGATCAAGGGAAATGAGGGAAAGGCGTAGAAGAGGCCCAGGGTCCACGGCCTCGAGAAGGCATCCCCCCGCAGCGAGCCCTGCTGAGGGGGGCGGGCATGAAACAGTCTCAGCTTCGCATTCTCCCTGGAGGCAAACAGGTCCACCTGAGGCATGCCCCAGTGGGAGAACAGATCTGTACTACCTCCGGCAGGAGAGACCACTCGTGGGAAGCAGCTCCTATCTGGCTTAGGGCATTGGCCAGAATGTTGGAGGCTCCTGCCACATGGATGGTAAGGAAATCCACCTCCAGGCTGCGCACAAGAGACTAAATGCGGAGAGCTTCCCTGCACAGAGGCATGGAGCGCATCACGCCCTGGGCGATTCAGGTAGTACATGGTCGTGGTATTGTCCGTCTGGACCTGGACCACTTGACCCCGTACAAATGGAGTGAAGGCGGTGAGGGCTAGTTGAACCGCTCGGAGCTCCAGCAGGTTGATGTGGCATCAGGACTCCTGAGGGGACCAGAGGCCGTGCACTCTGTGCTCCCCCAGATGGGCACCCCAACCCATCAGAGAGGCATCAGTCAATAGATTGTTGGCTCGGGACGAACAAATGGGATGTCCTCCTGCAGATGAGCTGGAACGGTCCACCACTGGAGAGCGTTCCACATCTCCTGGGTCACTGTCACTAGCTGATCCAAAGTATCGGAACGCTGTGACCATTGGCTGGCCAGTCCCCACTATAGGGGATGCATGTGCCAACAGCCCAACGGACCACGCTGGTGCAGGCCGCCATGAGGCCCAGGAGGCGCAAGAAGTCCCGGGCAGGGTGCAATTGCCCAACCTGAAATGATTGGGCAAAGAAGGAAAGAACCTCGGCCCTGTCCGCTGGGAGCCATGCTCTGGCTCGTAGAGTGTCGAGCTCTGCCCTGATGAATTGGATCACCTGCTTTGGCATGAGTTCCGACTTGGCCTCATTGATAAGGAGGCCAATTTGAGAGTAAACCTGGAGGGCCAGATCCCTGGACCGCTCCACCTCCATTCTGGAGGAGGCCGCAATCAGCCAGTCGTCCAGGTAGGGGTACATCCGGACCCTTCGGTGCCGCAGAAATGCTGTCACCACTGCCATGCATTTGGTGAAGACCCTGGGAGCTAGAGAAAGGTTGAAGGGCATGGCCTGGAACTCGTAGAGGGACCCCTCTGCCCTGAAATGGAGGAATCTCTGGTGGGACGGACGGATTGGGACGTGAAAGAACGCGTCCTGGAGGTCCAGAGAACAGAACCACATGCCTCATTCCAAGGATGGAATATTCTGGGCCAGAGTGACCATCCTGAAGGTTCGAGACCTTAGGAACCTGTTCAGGTCATGCAGGTCTAGAATGGGGCACCAGCCCCCCGTCCATTCCGGGACCAGAAAGTACCTGGACACAAACCCTGGGCTTGGTGGAGGGTCCGCCACCTTCCTGATCACCTCCTTTTCGAGGAGCAGGGCAATGTCGGCTCGACAAGCTGACAGAGAGGCTGCGGACCCTGTAGCCCCCCGTGGGGCGACAGCTCGGAAGGGCGGGGCCTGCTAGAACTCCAGAGGCAGACCCTTTCCTACCACCTCCAACACCCAGCGGTCCATGGTGATAGTGGACCAGGTAGAAAGGAAGTGGCGGAGCCGTCCCCCCATGGCGGGAACCCAGGGGGAGCGAAGAGGCTGGGGGCGACACCCCTCAACCCGTCACTGGGCAGGCTTGGAGGAAGGACTGGCTGAGGGACCTCCTGGGCCTTTTCCTCCCTGCTTCCTGTTAGAGGAAGCCGCAGGCTTGGCTTTGGGGTGCCAAGCGTGAGCCTGCTGGCCCTGATGCTGGTGTTGCTGGGCCGGATGATGACGGCCCTTGCTCTTCTGAGCGGACGTGACTGAGTCCAGGGTAGCGTTGGACTTTTCCATCCTCTGGAGGTGGCCTTCCACTCCAGGGCCGAACAGGTCGGTCCCCAAGAAAGGGACGTCCGCCAATTTGTGCTGGGAATCTGCCGTAAAGGTGGATATCCTCAGCCAGGCTCTGCGGCGCTTGACCACTGCGGCCGCTACTGATCGGGCACAGAATTCTCCAATGTCTAGAGCCATTTGGAGCTGCTGTTCTGCCACTGCCCTTCCCTGATCCCAAACCTGCTTGACCACAGTCTGCAGGTCGGCTGGGAGATGAGGGATCACCTCATCCAGGGAGCCCATGAGGGCGTGGGAGAAGGGCGCCATCAGTACGGCCGAGCTGGCCTGACGATGGCTGAGGGAGGACGTAGCATATACCTTGCACCCGGCAAAGTCCAGCTTTTTGGTCTCCTTGTCGGGGAGCTTATCAACATCCCTAGTGTTCCCGGAGCACCGGAAAACGCTATCGGTGACCAACCCCTCCGCAGAGGGGTGTTACGAAAAACCGGACAAAGAGCCGGTAGGGACAGCATACTTCCTAGGAATCCTGGCTGAAGGCGCAGGACAGGATGCCGGCCACTGCCAAAGCTCCAAGGCTGGGCCAACAATGGCTTCAGCCACCGGAAAGGCCTCCGTGGGAGAATCCTCTCGGTCCAGTATCTCCGTGAGGGGATACTTGGCCCACTTGGATACGGGCTTGAGCTGCATCCTGGTGGATTCCGAGATGAGCCGAAGCAGACCCATGAACGATGATGGGCTCTCGTCCATCGACTGCCCCCCGAAGGACTCCAGGTCAAGGGGCCTGGAAAACATGGAGGAGTTGTCGTCAGACTCCAAGGAGTCTGCGAAGAGCTGCTTGGGGCCTGAGCCACCCTCCACCTGCCGAGGACGGTTGGGAGTGAGGGTGACCGACAACCGGTGGGGAAGACCCTGACCCGACCGAGAGTCCTTGGTCAGAGCCCCCAATTTCCGTCGTGGAGGCAGAGGTTCCACCACAATTGGTGGGGCAGCTGGTTTCGGCCAAACAATCGGCCCAGGCTTGGGCACCTCGACCACCAAGAGGGGTTGTTTCGGCCTTTCGAGTGACAGCCACTTAATGGCCGGGGAAGGCGATGGCTTCGGCTTGTTCCCAGACAAAAGGAGCTGCTGCCTCATTAAGTCCTCATAGAGTCGACGCAATTTGCGCTGAAGCCTCTCCTCTTCTGAGGAGGAAGACAAGGACGAGCAGCGCTGCCGCTTTCCTCAGTGCCGAGACTGAGACCATCAATGTCGGCGGGATCGGCTGGACCGAGACGAAGTCCAAGACCAAGACCAAGACCCTCGGTGTTTCCGAGGGTGGGTCTGGGAGGGAGCTGGGGACACCCGCTCCTCCCTCGGCTCGGGAACCTTGACCGGGGACTCCGGCACAGGAGGCGCAGGCAAGTCCTCGGTTTCCACCAGGGGAACTGGTGAGGAGGGGTTGTCGGCTTCACCAGTTGACAGCCCGTCCGACGGGTCAAAAAAAATCTCGACCGCATCGACGGGTGTCTCAGACGGCTGACCTGATGGGGACAACGTGAAGCCAGCAGCCTTAGCCGCAACCTCGACCGAAGTCAAGTGTCGACTACACGGGAAGGGACCTCTCCCGCTCCCACGAACATCGACGGTGGGACTTACCCTTCGAGTCCTTCTTTTTTGACCGAGAAGAGTGTCCCGATGGCCTCTCGGCCTTCGTGGAGAGGGATTGGCAAAACTCCTTAAAAGAAGCTGTGTAGGAGGATCCCAGAGAGAGCGGGATAAATGCCGCGACCGAGGAAGATGAGGATGTGGCCTGGGCCGCCTCCTCCTCGAGGGCGATCATCTGCTCGAATTGCTCAGCCAAGTCAGCCACCATGGACACTGCCCAACGGGCCTCCTTGGACTTCACCGGCGGATAACATTTCTCAGGGCGCCCAAGTTGTAGCCGAGCAGCATGGTCTTCAAGGACATAGGCCGAGAAAGATCTACACAACTCGCAGGCCTGCAGGTCGTGGTCAAGGCCAAGGCAGTAGACGCACGTGTAGTGCGGATCCATCCTGGACATCTTCTGCCCGCATGGGCACCGCTGAAAACTGGGAGTCGATTTGTCCATCGCAGCCACGAGGGAAGTATTTAACCGAAGTCTTGAAAACTTTAAAATTATTTTCGGGTGAACCGAAGAGTTAGGATCCAGTCTATACGCAGAGCGTTAAGGAGGGAACCTGAGCTTCCAAGCGGTAAGGAAGATCTGGCGTCATGGGGCAGAGCCGAGAGTTTTACCACTCAGATGGGTGGGAGGAGCCAGCTTGAAGACCTTCCGGCAAGATTTAAAGCAGCAAGGAACCTGCCAGACAGTGTGGATGAACAACATATCCATGTCCCTAGAATAATATTTTCCTTTTCAGCAGTTAGAACTGAGTAGCAAGTGACCTTGCTTTCTTTTCCCTAACAGCTATCAAAGTAAATGACTTGCGGCAGATCCCAGAGCAGTGGCCCGGAAAGGTATGAGCAGTCAGAAGGAGTGGACACCAAGGTAGGAAGGCGGGGGATAAATACAAGAGTAAAAAAAAAAAAAAGTAAATGGCTCGTTATGGATGCTGGGATGTTGGAGTATTCATGTCTCCCCCCCTCCAACTGACTGCCTTGCTTGGCAGGGGAATCACACGGTAATTTGCTAAGAAGCTGTGCTGACAATGAACCACTGTGAAAGAACAGCATACGTATTGTTGGGCGTTGCGAAAAGATAAGCCATAGGGTACTGGCAGCATGCCCAGGAGAAAATGGCTGTCTTTCTGCTTGGACAGAGTTAAGGCACTTCTATTTTTTAAAGAAAAAAACAGTAAAATGTAAGGGATCACAGTTGATATGTGTGTCTGAAAATTTACATTCAAAGGAAAAATAGATGCTTAATTAGGGGAAACACAAGAAAGCCTGACCTGGTAGTCAGGTATAACTTGGAAGCACAAGGAGATCAAGTGACTTGCCAGAGGTCACACAGTATGCAAGGGATGACTGGTGTGATTCAGCCCCAACTGTATCTGAAGTGCCCATAAGCACTAAGCTGTATCAAGGTGCCTTTAATGTTATAAGAAAACAAATAAAAGCTGTCTGCTTTCTTCCTTTCAATAAACCAAAACCCTAACTTGAACCAGCACATTAATGAATCCATTCTAAATCCTGCTAGAATGTACATATCCTTCAATTTTCAAACCAGGTTGTAAAATAAAGTGTAACCCCTAGGTGGCGCTCTCCCAAGGGCTACTACCCCTGCCTGCACGGCTAGTAGCAGGTTAAGGGGCCTGAGTTCTGAAACAGGTGCTTCCAACCAGAGGGCAGGGTTGCTAGTGGTCAAGCTAACCTGGGCACAGCCCTCCGGGACACTGTAACTCCCCTCTTTCCTTACTAGTGGCCGGAACATTACACAATAATCACCTTCACAATACCCCAATACATCACATAAGTACCCACACTGTTTGCACATACCACCAGGGCTTTCCTCTGGCTCGGCCCTGGGGACCCCCTGTAAGAAAAAATGACTCACCATAGTAATGTTGTTTCTTCTAATGGAGTCTTGCTGTATTCAGATATGATGCAGTTAGCCCCAGCACTTGAACTGCCCCAGAAAGGAAAGAGTTAACTCTATGCCGAAGCAAAGAACGTTGAGCTCGAGCTTGATTTTCAAACCTCTGTCTGTGGTACTTTCCCAGTATAACTGTCAGATTCTTACAAGCAAACTAACTAATATACTATAGTATGGAAATTAATCAAACATATAGCCAAAGGTCAAAATATTCTTTTTGGGCCCCAAAAGACTCAAATCGAGAACCCAAGAAGGAAAGGTAGTGACAATATTTAAGTATAAAACACCAGAAAAAATAACAACAACATCTACCCCACCCAAGAGGGAGGGTACAAGGTACACCCCTGAGGTGCAACGCTGTACCTGCCAGCCCACTTCCCAAAACCCAGGTTTTGAGGGGGGAGGTCTGAAAACAGCAAGACTCCATTAGAAGAAACAACATTACTATGGTGAGTAATTTTTTCTTCAAACAACATGAAGTCTTGGTGTATTCAGACATAAGAAAAAATTACTCACCTTAGTAATGTTGTTTCTTCTAATGGAGTCTTGCTATATTATGACATATGCAGTATAACCCCAGGTTAGAACTGCTCCGGAGGTGAAAGAGTTAACTTTCCATGCAGGGCATGGAACCTGAGCGAGAGCTCGGTTGAACACTCTGTCTGTTGTAGCTCAAACTTAAACTGTCAGATCTTTTACGAGCAAAACCTCACTAAGGTTGTGTGGAAGCCGTAAACCTACACTAGCCCACTGGCTACTAACTACAAAAACACATTTTTCTTCTTGATCCCAAAACAAAGACTCAAGTCAGGGGATTCAAGAAAGAAAAAATAAGCATAACACCTAAGCACCCTAAGAAAGGGTGAAAATAAAGTGGGCATCTATGAAGTGCCAACATTGCACTGCCCACTCACATCCCAAAAATAGAGGTTCTGAGAGGGGCAGGCTGGGGGAGGTCATAATATAGCAAGACTCCATTAGAAGAAACAACATTACTAAGGTGAGTAATTTTTTCTTCAAACAACATGAAGTCTTGCTATATTATGACATATGCAGATTACACAGCAGTACCTCCATGGAGGAGCGACAGAACCTACTTAGGAAATAGGCTCTGAAGCACAGCTGTGCCAAATCGAGCATCACTCCTAGCCTAGTTATCCAGGGAGTAATGCTTAGTAAAAGTGTGAACTGTTTTCCAGTTAGCTGCTTGACATATCTCTAGGATAGGGATGTCCCTGGCAGCAGCCAGAGACGCAGCTGTACCTCTGGTAGAGTGAGCCCTCAGGCCTGAGGAAGGAACCTTACCCAGTTTTTCATAGCAAAATTGGATACAAGAGACAATCCACCTGGCAATGGATCTTTTAGTGGCAGGTTTCCCTTTACCAACCTCACCATAAGTGAGGAACAATTGGAGGGATTCAAACCTGTGACCCTTGGTACGTTCTATATAGTAACTAAGGGCTCTTTTGACATCTAAACTGTGCAATCTCCTCTCACCAGAGGAGGAATGGTCAGTGAGGTACACAGGAAGAGACATGGATTGATTAAGGTGGAAGTCTGAAACCACCTTAGGCAAAAAATACAGGTTACTCACCTGTAACAGGAGTTCTAGGAATGGTATATGTTGTTCATCCACACTGTCTGGCAGGTTCCTTGCCGCTTTAAATCTTGCGGAAGGTCTTCAAGCTGGCTCCTCCCACCCACCCAGGTGGTAAAACTCTCGGCTCCGCCCCATGGCGCCAGATCTGACCGCTGGAAGCTCCAGGTTGTGCGTCAAGCTGGAGAAGTAGGATGAACAACATACCATTCCTAGAACTCCTGTTACAGGTGAGTAACCTGTATTTCTAGGGACATGGATATGTTGTTCATCCACACTGTCTGGCAGACTCCTAGCAGTTCTCCGGGAGAAGGAGGCAAGGCGCACACCCTACTTAGGGAATAGAGACTGGAGAACCGAGGCCCAAAACCAGCATCCCAGCGTGACTCAAGGTCGATGTGGTAATGGGTGATAAAGGTGTGTGCTGACTTCCAGGTAGCAGCCCTGCAGATTTCCTGGCTAGGGACGTCCCTGGAAGCAGCCACCGATGCAGCAGTATGGCGGGTAGAATGAGCTTTTATCCCTCTGGGAGGCTCCATGCCCGCCAACTTATAGCAGAGATCTATGCAGGAGGTGACCCACCTGCCTATCATCTGCTTGGCTGCAGATCTGCCAGGTGTGGCTTCAGCGTAGGTGACAAACAGCTGGCGAACGTCTCCCCGAATTTCAGCCGTTCGCTCCTTATAGTAAGCGAGCGCCCTTCTAGGGTCCAGAGTATGGAGCCTATATTCGGCCTCCGAGGTGTGATTGGGGTAGAACACCGGCAGAGTCAACACCTGTTAAGATGAAACTCCGACACCACCTTCGGAAGGAATTTCGGGTGGGGGCGCAGGACAACCTTGTCCCTGTGGAAGACCAGGTAAGGAGACTCAATGCAGAGCGCCTGGAGCTCTCCCATCCTTCTGGCTGACGTGATAGCCACCAAGAAGGCAGTCTTCCATGACAGGTGAGAGAGTTCACACCTGTGCATTGGTTCGAATGGCTTGCCCATGAGCTTTGCCAGTACCAGCAGTAGATCCCACGGAGGTGGAGGTTCTCGCACCGGAGGGGAAATGTGATCAAGGCCTTTGAAAAAGTGCCAGACCACCTTCTCCTGCGCCACCGACTGCTTCCCGGCCCGCGCCCGGTAAGCAGAGATGGCTGCCAGGTGCACCTTAAGGGTCGTCGAACTAAGCCCCTGCTGAGAAAGGGACCAAAGGTAGTCCAATATGCTCGCCAAGGAACAGGAGGAAGGGTCCAGGCCCTTGCTCTGGCACCAAATGGAAAATCTCTTCCATTTGAAGGTGTAGCATTTTCTGGTCGACTCCTTACGGGACACCTCAACTACGTTGAGGACCTCGTCGCAAAGACCCAAGGCCTGGAACTCTAGCTGCTCAGAAACCAGGCCGTCAGGTGCAGGGATTGAATGTCCGGATGGAATACCTTCCCCTGATTGACTGAGAGCAGGTCCAGGCGAGCTGAAAGCTGCCTCGGGAGCCTGGAGCTGAGGCTGAGGAGATCTGGGTACCAGTACTGGCGGTGCCAGTCTGGGGCTATCAGAATCACCTTCGCCTTGTCCCTCCTTGCTTTGAGAAGCACCTTGTGCATCAAGAGGAACGGGGGAAAGGTGTAGAAGAGGCCCGGGGTCCACGGCCTCGAGAAGGCATCCCCCTGCAGCGATCCCTGCTGAGGGGGGCGGGCATGGAACAGCCTCAGCTTCGCATTCTCCCTGGAGGCAAACAGGTCCACCTGAGGTGTGCCCCAATGGGAGAATAGATCTTGTACTACCGCTGGCAGGAGAGACCACTCGTGGGACGCAGCCCCTATCCGGCTTAGGGCATCGGCCAGGGTGTTGGAGGCTCCTGCCATATGAATGGCTAGGAGATCCGCCTCCAGGCTGCGCACGAGTGACAAGATGCGGAGAGCTTCCTTGCATAGAAGCATGGAGCGCGTCCCGCCCTGGCGGTTTAGATAGTACATGGTCGTGGTGTTGTCCGTCTGGACCCGGACCACTTGACCCCGAAGAAACGGAGCAAAGGCGGTGCGAGCTAGGCAGACCGCTCGGAGCTCCAGCAGGTTGATGTGGCATCGGGACTACCGCGGGGACCAGAGGCCGTGCGCTCAGTGTTCCCCCAGATGGGCACCCCAACCCATCAGAGAGGCATCGGTCGATGGAGAGACCGTCGGCTCGGGGCGGACAAACGGGATGCCCTCCTGCAGATGAACTGGAACGGTCCACCACTGGAGAGCGTTCCACATCCCCTGGGTCACCGTCACTAGCTGGTCCAATGGATCGCAGCATTGGGACCACTGGCTGGCCAGCCCCCACTGAAGGGGGCGCATGCTCCAGCAGGCCCAACGGACCACGCTGGTACAGGCCGCCATGAGACCCAGGAGGCACAGGAAGTCCCAGGCAGGGCGCAATTGCCCAACCAGAAATGATTGGGCAAAGGAGGAAAGAACCTGGACCCTGTCCACCGGGAGCCGTGCTCTGGCTCGAAGAGAGTCGAGCTCTGCCCCGATGAAAAGAATCACCTGCTTTGGCTCGAGTTCCGACTTGGCCTCGTTGATGAGGAGGCCGACCTGAGAGCAAACCTGGAGGGCCAGATCTCTGGACCGCTCCACCTCCTGTCTGGAGGGGGCTGCTATCAGCCAATCGTCCAGGTAAGGGTAAACCCGGAACCCTCGGCGCCGCAGGAATGCTGTCACCACTGCCATGCATTTGGTGAAGACCCTGGGAGCTGGAGATAAGCCGAAGGGCATGGCTTGGAACTCGAAAAGGGATCCCTCTGCTCGAAAGCGAAGGAACCTCTGATGTGACGGATGGATAGGGACGTGAAAGAACGCATCCTGCAGGTCCAGAGAGCAGAACCACATGCCGTGTTCCAAGGATGGTATTATCTGAGCCAGAGTGACCATCCTGAAGGTTCGAGACCTTAGGAACTAGTTTAGGTTGTGTAGGTCGAGAATGGGGCGCCAGCCCCCCATCCGTTTCGGAACCAGGAAGTACCTGGACACGAACACCGGGTTTGAGGGAGGGTCCGCCACCTCTCTTATCACCTCCTTCTCGAGGAGGAGAGTTATGTCGGCTCGGGCGAAGGACAGCGAAAGCCAATCTCGAGGCCCCCCAAGGTGTATTTGCTCTGAAGGGTGGGGTCTGCTTGAACTCCAGAGGCAGGCTCTTTCCACCACCTTCAACACCCACTGGTCTGTGGTGATAATGGACCAGGTGGAAAGAAAGTGGCGGAGCCACCCCCCCACGGGGGGCACCTGGGGTGAAGCGACGGGGTTGGGGGCAACACCCCTCAACCCGTCACTGGGCAGGCTTGGAGGAAGGACCGGCCAAGGGACCTCCAGGGCCTTTACCTCCCTGCTTCCTGGAGGAAGCCGCGGGCTTGAGTTTGGGACGCCAAGCGCGAGCCTGCTGGCCCTGATGCTGCTGGGCAGGACGTGCGCGGGCGCAGATGGATGAAAGGGCTTGGGTTGCGGTCTGCGGCCCTTGTCCCTCTGAGCGGATGAGACTGAGTCCAAAGTGGCATTGGACTTTTTGATCCTCTGGAGGTGGTCTTCCACTCCAGGGCCGAAGAGGTCGGTCCCCAGGAAGGGGACATCCGCCAATTTGTGCTGGGTATCCGCTGTGAAGGTGGATATTCTCAGCCATGCCCGACGGCGAATAGCCACTGCAGCCACGACTGACCTGGCGCATGAGTCTCCAATGTCCAGAGCAGTCTGAAGTTGCTGCTTGGCCACCGCCCTGCCCTGGTCCCGCACCTGCCTAACCGTGGCTCTGCAGGTCAGCCGGGAGATGAGGGACTACTGCCCAGGAGCCCAACAGGGCATGGGAGAAATGTGTCATAAGCACGCCGAGCTGGCCTGACGAAGGCCAAGGGAGGATTTGAGCCGAGACTTTCACCCGCATAGTCCAATTTCTTGGACTCCTTGTCGGGAGGTTTGTCCATGTCCCTAGCGCTTCGCACGCCGAAAACGCTGTCGGTAACTAATCCCCGGCTGAGGGATGTTCCGAGAAACCAGACAGGGAACCAGTAGGGACCGCATACTTCCTGGCCATCCTGGCCGAAGGCGCAGGGCAGGAAGCAGGGCGCTGCCAGAGCTCCAAGGCCGGGCCCACAATGGCCTCAGCCACAGGAAAGGCCTCCGTAGGGGAATCCCCTCGGTCCAATATCTCCGTGAGGGGATACTTGGCCCGCTTGGATACAGGCTCGAGCTGCATCCCGGTGGACTCCGAGGTGAGCCTGAGCAAACCCAGGAAGGACGAAGGGCTGTCGTCCAGCGACTGACCTCCAGAGGACTCCAAGTCCACTCGCCTGGAGAAAAGGGAGGAATCGTCGTTGGACTCAGAAGAGTCCGCAAAGAGCTGCCTCGGGCCTGAGCCACCCTCCACCTGCTGAGGGCGATCGGGAGTGAGGGTGACCGACAGCCTATGGGGCAGACCCTGAGCCGACCGAGAGTTCTTGGTCGGAGCCCCAAACAGCGGCTGTGGAGGCG
Organism: Neoceratodus forsteri; assembly: GCA_016271365.2. Lineage (NCBI taxonomy): Eukaryota > Metazoa > Chordata > Ceratodontiformes > Ceratodontidae > Neoceratodus > Neoceratodus forsteri. Next base: position 1,397,943,706 of record CM057458.1, on the reverse strand, counting down.
GAGGTTCCACCAGAATCGGTGGAGCAGCTGGTTTTGGCCGAACAACCGGCCTGGGAACAGGCTCCTCGGGTAAGATGAGGGGTTGTTTCGGCCGCCCCGGTGACAGCCACTTAATGGCCAGGGAAGGCGACGGCATCGGCTTGTTCCCAGTCAGAAGGAGCTGCTGCCACATGAGGTCCTCGTTTCGTCGACGTACTTACGTCGAAGCCTCCTCTCATCCCAGGAGGAGGACGAGGACGAGCGGTGGCGCCGCTTACCGCTGTGCCGAGACCGAGACCGCCTATGATGGCGGGATCAGCTGGACCGCGAAGAAGTCCGAGACCGAGAACCTCGGCCTTTCCAAGGACGGTGCGGGGAGGGGACGGGTGGAACTGGCTCCCCCCTCAGCTCGGAGGGTTCACCCAAGGGCCCGGAACTGGAGGCACTGGCAAGCCCATCGGATCCTCAACCCCACCGGGGAACTGGTGAGAGGATTTTGGTCACCGGTCAACAACCGTCCAATGGGTCGAGAAAGATCTCGACTCGCGCCGACGGAGTCTCGGTCAACTGACCTGATGGGGACACCGTGAGACCAGTGGCCGAAGCCGAACGAACGACCGAAGTCGATGGCCGACAACTCGGGGAGAGGGACCTTTCCCGCTCCCAAGAGCGTCGACGGAGGGACTTACCCTTGTCTTTCTTCTTGGACCGAGAAGAAGGTCCAGCAGACGTTGGTCCCTCTCCTCTAGTGGAGAGGGACAGACAAAGCTCCTTAAAGGAAGCTGTGTAAGAGGAACCCAGGGACAGCGGGATAAATACCGCGGTCGAGGAAGATGCGGCCCGCGCCGCCTCCTCTTCGAGGGTGATCATCTGCTCTGGCTGATCCGCCGAGCCCGCCGCCGCGGAACCCGCCGACCGGGCCTCTTTTGACTTCACCGAGGAAACGCTCTCAGGGCGCCCAGTTGTAAACGGGCAGCACGGTCTTCGAGGACGTAGGCCGAGAAGGAAGAGCACAGGTCGCAAGCCTGCGGGTCGTGCTCAAGGCCTAAACAGTAGACACACGTGGAGTGCGGATCCATCCGAGACATCTTCTGCCCACAAGGGCATCCCTGAAAACCGGGAGTCGATTTGTCCATCGCAGCCGCGAGGGATAGAAGACCGAAGTCTATAATGCAAAAAACTTTTAAATTCGGGAAAAACCAAGAATTAGGAACCAGTCTTATACGCAGAGCGTTCAGGAGGGAACCTGAGCTTCCAAGCGGTAAGGAAGATCTAGCGTCATGGGGCGGAGCCGAGAGTTTTACCACCCGGGTGGGGGGGAGGAGCCAGCTTGAAGACCTTCCGGCAAGATTTAAAGCGGCAAGGATACCTGCCAGACAGTGTGGATGAACAACATATCCATGTCCCTAGAACTTTCTGTTAGTCCTGAGGACCACCTTATCTCTGTGAAAGGAGACAAAATCAGGCTCCACAGACAATGCTTGTAGCTCACTTATGCACCTGGCAGAGGTGATGGCTACCAGAAACACAGTTTTCCAAGTCAAGTACTTAAGCTCTGCTGAAGACAATGGCTCAAAAGGGGGTTGCATAAGCTGGGCAATGCAAATATTAAGATCCCAAGCAGGGGCAGGGTCCCTGAAAGGAGGGTTGGTGTGAAGCAACCCTTTAAAAAACTTGGAGAACACAGGGTGAGCTGAAAAAAAAGAAGGTTTACCTGCTGATAAGAAGACAGACACGGCTGCCAAGTGCACTTTTAGGGTAGCTGGTCTCAGCCCCAAAGAATTCAAATGCACTAAATAATCCAGGATTGTAGGCACGTCAGCAGATTCTGGGGAAATATGCTTACTAGCACACCATATGGAAAATCTTTTCCATTTTGAATTATAAGTAGCCCTGGTGGAAGGCTTCCTCAGAGGCCTTCAAGATATCCAATACACCTTGGGAAAGGTGTAGGTCAGCAACTCTAACTCTTCAAGAGCCATGCCTTGAGATTGAGAGATTTGAGGTTCGATACCAAACTCTCCCCTGGGCACAGGTCAACAAGTTGTGATTCCTGGGAAGACACAGGGGAAGGTGGACTGCTAAGGACATGAGGAGTGGGTACCAGGGCTGCCTGGCCCAATCTGGAGCAATCAGGATCATCTTGCAGGGTTGAGATCTGATTTTGACTAGCACCTTGAAGAGGAGAGGGAAGGGGGAAAAGCATAGAGAAACTTCCCTTCCCAACTGAGTGGGAAGGCATCCAGAGGGACTGAGCCCAACACTGGGTGCCTGCAGCAAAAAAGGGGAAGTTGGTGATTGTCTGGGGCTGCAAAGAGATCTATGTGCGGGGTGCCCCATCTGGCAAATACTACCTCCAGTACTAGGGGATCCAGTGCCCATTTGTGATGGCCCTGGGAAATCCTGCTGAGAGCATCCGCTAGGACATTGTCCTTGCTTGGGAGGTGAACTGCCGTAAGGAAGGATTTCAGAGAATAAGCCAGAGACCACAACTTCATTGCTTCGGTGCACAAGGCCGTAGACCCAGTGCCCCCTTGCTTGTTGATGTACCTCATTGTAGTGGTATTGTCTGTTCTGACCTGAACAACCTTGTTCTGAACAGATGTGGAAAAAACCTGGGGTGCTAGAAAAACTGCTCTGAGTTCCAACAAATTGATGTGGAGCAGAGATTCCTGAGGGGACCACAACCCCTGGGTAGTAAGGTCGCCCATGTGAGCTCCCCACCCCAAGAGGGATGCATCTGTAGTAAGGGTCAAGGAGTGAGACTGGGGAGTGAAGGGAAACCCCTGTCTCAGATTGCTCTGGTCCTGCCACCACTGAAGGGCCTGGATCAGGGTTCGAGTCACTGGGATCAATTTGGTTAGAGGATCTGTCCTTTGAGACCAAAAGGCTCTCAAATGGAACTGGATGTCCCTCATCTGAAATCTTGCTCCATGCACTACTGCTGTAGAAGCAGCCATGTGCCCCAGGAGCTGTAGAAAATGCCTTGCTGGCCGAAAGACCTGCAGGGTGAAAGAAGAGGCCAGAGAGACCAAAGTCCTTGCTCTTTCCAGAGGGAGGAAGGCTCTGGCTTCTTTTGTGTTAGTTCTGCGCCTATAAAGGTGAGAAGCTGGACAGGCTCCAGAACTGACTTTGAAGATTGAGAAGGAAACCTAGAGATGTAAGCAGTTGCTGAGTTACTTGTAGGTGTAGTTTGACCTGGTCTGGAGACTGGCCTACAATGAGCCAGTCGTCAGATAAGGAAAGATGGTAATCTTTGCCTTCTTAAGTGAGCAACTGCTACTGCCAGGCATTTTGTGAACACCCTCGGGGCTGAGGTGAGGCCGAAGGGCATTGCTCTGAACTGGTAATGGCCTGAGGGCAGTTCGAATCTGAGGTACTTTCGATGGGAGCTTCTGATGAGAACATGGAAGTAGGCATCTTTGAGGTCCAGGGAGGCTACCAGTCCTCTGGCCTTAGAAAGGGTAAAATAATTCCCAGAGTCACCATTTTGAACTTTGGTTTTAAAAGGTGCTTGTTTAGATACCTGGGATCCAGGATGGGCCACCATTCTCCTGTCTTTTTTGGGGTAAGGAAGTACCTGGAGTATAACCCTTTGCCCTGGTGTAGGGGTGGAGCCCTTTCCACAGCTCTGAGAGCCAGGAGGGAAGAAACTTCTGTTTCCAGGGCAAGTGCCGCTGATGGATTTGCAGGTGGGAAGGACCTGGCTCTCATCTTCGGAAATTTTTTGAAGCTGAGAACCAGTCCCTGGCTTACTACTTCCAGGACCCACTTGTCTGATGTTAAAGACTTCCAGTCCTGGACAAAGTAAGCCAGCCTGCCCCCCCTACCGGTAGTGGAGAATTGGCCCTGGCCACCCCATCAGGGAGCCTGTTTCGCAGGGGCTTTGGGTTGAGGGGTAGAAGCAGGCTTACTAGAACCCCTTCTGCCTCTTCCTCTAAAGAACCCCCTCTGGGCATAAGCAGAAGAGGAGGCCTGGGCTTGGTAAAAAGGCCTATGAAAAGGCCTGCCCCTGCCCCTGACATGCTGCCTTTGAGGAGTGGCTTGCCTTTCTTTGGGCCTGTGCACTCCTATAGGTGGTCCTATACTCATCCATTTTCTTCATATAATTCTCTGTCTGCTCCCCAAACAGAGAATTGCCCACAACAGGAAAATCCATAGCCTTAGACTGAGTATCCTGTGACAGGGCAGTACATCTGAGCCAGGCCATTCTGCGAAGGGACACAGATGTAGCCATGACTCTTGATGAAACATCATTAGAGTCTACTGCAGCATGAAATTGCACCTTGGATGCCTCAATACCATCCACAGCCACCTGCTCCAGCTCCCTGGCAAGCTGGTCAGGGCCTGTTTGCTAGGAGCCAGCACAGTATCCCATCTGGATTTCTGGTACCTAGCTGCATAAGACATATAATTTGCCTGTCTGAGTCCTAAAGATGCTGCCATGTACTGTTTCTTTGCCATGGTATCCATCCTCCTGGAATCCTTTTCAGGAGGGTGAGAGGCTAGAGGAATATTAGCCTTGTCACAGGCTGCAGCCTGCACTACCCCCACATGGCTGCATTGCTGAGAGAGGAACTCCGTATCAGAGCCTGATAGTGTATACCTCTTGTCCATCCTTTTATCAACAGGAAGGATAGAATGAGGAGTTTTTAGAATTATTACTGTCTGTTTCCTAAAGGATTTGTGCAAGGGAATAGACAGTCTCCTAGGCTCTGGAATATCCATCATTTCTATATAATCAGGCTCTTCTTGGTCATCAACAGCTTCCTCAACAGAAAGTTGGAGAGTTTCAGCAACTTTCTTATAGAACATAAGATGAGAAGGGGACTCAGATAGCCTGGGGGCCCTGAAGGCCTGTCTGGAGAGATGTCCGGTTCAATGGACACATCCAGACCTTCAAAATCACATTCACTCTCCTCGTACCCCTCCTCCCCTTCCTCCGGTTCATAAAAATCCTCAAAATCATAATCATAATCTTGAACCGGTGGAACCGTCCGAACCGAGCGCTTCCCTGATGGTGTCGGTTCGGACGGAACCGGGGAAATAGACTGGAAAATTTGAATAGCTTTAGCTATTTCCTCAGCGGTTGGAGAAAGAACTTTTGGCTCCACACTAGCTGACTTTCTAGCCCTTTAGTTGGAACCGCCCTCAGAGCTGGCTCTTCGCTTGCTCAAGAAAGTATCGCCCTGGTCAGAGGGCACTCCTCAGGTTCGGTTGGACCGAACCGGCTAAGCCATCCGGTCAACGGACTTTTTGGCCTCCCTTTCCCTGAGCCTACCAACTCTCTTTTCCACGGTGGCAGCAGGAAAATTCTTACAAATCTGGCAGTCTGCATTGAGGTGGTCAAACCCCAGACAATATACACAGGTGGTGTGTGGGTCAGCCTTAGCAAAGGCTTCCCCACAGAGGCCACAGTGCTGAAACCCAATGGGTCCGGTTTTTCTTTTGGGTTTCTCAGACATAGTGCCAGCCTAACCAAAACGTGCCCGTTAATGGCAATCCGCCAAGCAAGACTCTCTTATCGGTTCCCAACCGTGTCACGGGTCGTGGAAAAAATCGTAATAAAATCCGTTTTTTTTAGAACCGATAAGAAGCGGGAACCACACTCTAAAGGACTAGAAAGTTAATTTAAAACCAATCTGATCGGTTCAAACCGAACCGAAAAAGACGTTTACAAGTTCCACACAGAAGAAAATAAACATAAGCCTATCTATTACTTACAAAACCACAGACAGAGCTTGAACCGACCAATTGCGGTTTAATTTCGGTAAATAAACTGAGAATTACACTTTTTAACCGACAAACGAACCGAGTAGCAGAAGAAATCTCCGGAGCGACTGTTCAGTGAGGCAGAGTAAAGAATCTGACAGTTTAAGTTTGAGCTACAACAGACAGAGTGTTCAACCGAGCTCGCGCTCAAGGTTCCATGCCCTGCATGGAAAGTTAACTCTTTCACCTCCGGAGCAGTTCTAACCTTTGGTTATACTGCATATGTCATAATATAGCAAGACTTCATGTTGTTTGAATGTAGACTACCAAGCAGTTCCCTATGGAGGAGGGAATGCAGAACTTACTTTGGGAAGAGGCTTTGCAGTACTGCTATGCCAAACCTAGCATCACTCCTAGCCTGGATGTCCAGGGAGTAATGCTTGGTGAAAGTAGGTACTGTTTTCCAGGTGGCTGCTTTACAGATCTCTAACAAAGGTTTATCACTAGCCACAGCTAAAGAAGCAGCTGTACCCCTAGTCGAGTGAGCCCTCAGGCCTGAAGGGGGCGTCGTACCCAACTTGTCATAACAAAATTTTATACAAGAAACAATCCACCTGGCAATAGTTCTTTTAGTGGCAGGCTTACCTTTCCCCACTTCACCATAAGTGAGAAACAACTGAAGACAGTCATTGCTATATGCCTTAGTATGCTCAATGTAGTAGCTAAGGGCCATCTTGACATCCAGACTGTGTAACCTGCTTTCACCTGAAGAAGAATGGTCAGTGAAAAACACAGGGAGAGATACAGACTTGTTCAGATGAAAATCTGATACCACTTTGGGCAAGAACCTCCTATTGGTTCTTAGGACCACTTTGTCCCTATGGAAGGAGATGAAGTCAGGTTCAACTGACAGAGCCTGTAACTCACTAATCCATCTGACAGAAGTAATAGCTACCAGGAACACAGTTTTTCAGGTCAAATACTTCAATTCGGTCGAAGCCAGGGGTTCAAAGGGTGGCTGCATAAGCTGAGCTATGCAGACATTAAGATCCCAAGGCAGAGTGGGCTCCCTAAAGGGAGGGTTAATGTGAACCAGACCTTTGAAAAACTTCCTGAAAATAGGATGAGATGCCAGAGAAGAGCCTTTCCCTGCTGAGAGGAATGAAGAGACAGCTACTAGACAAACCTTCAGAGTGGCAGGCCTAAGGCCTAGACCATTCAGATGAACTAGATAGTCTAAGGTTGTGGAAATGTCTGCAGAATCAGGCAGGATGCCTTTCTGAGAGTACCAAATACTGAACCTTTTCCATTTGGAGTTGTAAGTTTTTCTAGTGGAAGGCTTCTTGGAGACCTTCAGAATATCCAGAACTCCCTGAGAAAGGTGTAGTGCTGCATATTCTAACTCTTCAAGAGCCAGGCCTTGAGATTGAGAGACTGGAGATTGGGGTACCAGATCTGTCCCTGGGAGGAGGACAGGAGATTGTATGTCCTGGGCAGAGACAGGGGACATGACACTGACAAGGACAGCAGTAGAGGATACCAAGGCAGTCTGGCCCAATCTGGAGCCACCAGTATCACTGTGCAGGGTTGAGTCCTGATCTTGATCAGAACTCTGAACAGTAGAGAGAAGGGTTGGAAGGCATAGAGAAACCTGGCCTTCCAGTCCAAAATGAGAGCACTCTGGGGAACCGTCCCCAGGACCGGTGGTCAGCAACAAAACAGAGGAAGTTGATGACTGTCCGGTGCTGCAAAGAGATCTATCTCTGGAGTGCCCCACCTGGAGAAGATGACCTTTACGATGTGAGGATCCAGGGACCATTCATGATGTACTTCCAAACACAGGTTCAAGCGACACTGCTCAATCGGGTCTGGTGCTATGCTGCAACAAGGTAACCAGCCAAACATGTATTATTACACAGAAACCATTCGTGATGTCCCTGTGAAATTCTGCTGAAAGCATCTGCTCGTACGTTGTCCTTCCCTGGAAGGTGAACTGCTACCAGAGAAGTCTGAAGAGAATAGGCTAGAGACCACAGCTTCATGGCTTCTGTGCCCAAGGCCGAGGACCGAGTGCCTCCCTACTTGTTGATGTACCACACTGTGGTGGTGGTGTCCGTTCCGACTTGGACCACCTTGCCCTTAACTGAATCCGAAAAGCTCTTCAGGGCTAGGAAAACTGCCCTGAGTTCCAGGAGATTGATATGAAGGAGAGACTCCTGTGGAGACCAGACCCTTGAGCTGTCAGGGCTCCCAGGTGGGCTCCCCACCCTAGGAGAGAAGCATCCATAGTTAGAACTGCTGGTGGGACTTGAGGAAGAAATGGAATCCCTTGTCTTAGGTTGTCCTGGTCCAGCCACCACTGGAGAGCTTGGACCAGAGTCTGAGTCACTGGAATCAGTTTGGTAAGTGAATCCTTCTTTTGAGACCAAAAAGACCTTAGATGAAACTGAATGTCCCTCATCTGGAACCTTGCTCCCTGCACCACTGTCATGGAAGCTGCCATGTGGCCCAGGAGCTGGAGGAACTGTCTTGCTGGGCAGGAGACCTGAGGTCGAAAGGAGGAAGCAAGATCCACTTGGGCCTTCACCCTTGCCAGGAGAAAGAAGGCTTTTGCTTGTACCACTTTTGTTACAAACAGACGCATCAGATGTAGGCCTAGGTGCAGTCCTGAGTCAAAATATAGGTGGGATGGAACATCCTATTCTGTTCATAAAAAGGGAGTTGCATGACAGAGAGAAAAGGTACTCCAACATTGAAAAGGAATGTTTAGCAGCAAAGTGGGCCATGGAGTCCCTTAAATTTTATTTGCTAGGAACTGACTTTGTACTTATAACAGATCATAATCCTCTCCATTGACCTGACCAAATGAAAGATAAAAATTCCAGAATCACAAGGTGGTACCTGGAACTTCAGTCATTTAAATTCAAGGTGATATACAAATATGGTAAGGAGAACAGCAATGCTGATTTTCTGTCAAGATATGGATCAGGAAGAAAAAATTGCTCACCGTAGTAATCTTGTTTCTTCCAAGTGATACTCAGGTATTCGGAACTCTCGCAGTGTCCCTTTAAGACAGAACTGCCTGGAGAGATGGAACATATGCAAATGATGGAGTCTTCTTCATGAGCCACTTTTTCAAATGCTGCCTTCTATTAACTACCTTAGTTCTACTATAAACCTTTCAGATTTCCTGGAAGCCTGGAAAGACAGGCCCACGAGGACTAAGTATAATAATAATATTAATCATAATAATAATAATTATTGTAGGAACTCCCTTAACACCCAAAAAGGCCTCCAACTGGAGGGCATGACATATGAAAGAATACCCCTGAATGTCAGAAATCACCTGAAAGGGGGAACAACAATAGTGAACACAATCACAATATATGTGCCAGAGTGTGGTACAGAGACCCCTGAGAACATAGTATTTTTAGGAGTGCAGAGGCTACTGGTTCCAGAAGGGGAGGCAGGGTGGGGAGTTCTGAATATCTGGGCCCTGTCCGCACTACAACATGTTGTGCTGTAACGTTCTCAAAACCTTTACTGCCCTTACCGTCACGATGTATCTGTACTGCGATGGTAACATTTTTGAAAATGTTACAAGCTGGTGTTGCATCCGCATTGATGAAAATTATCCATCTTTGCTACCAGTTTTAAGAATGGTATTTCATGTTCTGCGGTATTCTGGTAGCAAGGAGGACCATTTCATCTACCAGATGAGAGTCTGCACTGGTAAGCAAACTGTTACCAACTGTGTAACAGTTCTCATTCCGATCTCAAGACTGCCTCCGAACAGGTCTTGAAATCGGATCCAAAAACGGTAGCGGTAACGTTACAGATGCAGACTTTAACTGTTTTAACAAAACCCTGTAACAGTTTAGCCGCTCTGTAACATTACCGAGAAGGCAGTGTGGACAAAGCCTAAGTATCACTTGGAAGAAACAAGATTACTACAGTGAGTAATTTTTTCTTCTTACCCCACTAATACTCAGGTATTCATAACTCTTGCAGACTAAAAAGCAGTACCTTTGGAAGTGGGCACAGAACCTACTTTGAACCTCAGAAACGTTCTGTGAGACTGCCTTACTGGAATGTCAAAGTAGGCATCCTTAAGGTCTAGGGAGATTAGCCAGTCTCCCTGCTGAAGGGGCTGTATTACCATTTTTAGGGTCACCATTTTGAATTTGGGTTTCAGAAGATGCTTGCTTAAGTATCTGAGGTCTAAGATAGGTCGCCACTCCCCATTTTTCTTTTGTGTCAAGAAGTATCTGGAGTAGAGACCTTTGCCCTGTTGATGGGCAGGCACTCTCTCTACCACCCTTGCTGTGAGAAGATGTTTCACCTCTAGCTCCAACAGAGCCTTTCTGTTGGGGTTAGTGATTTGGACAGCTGGGTGCCTGTGAGGACTGGCACCTTTCTGAACTGAAGTGGTAGTCCCTTTTCCACTACCAGGACCCATTTGTCTGATGTGACGAAGGTCCAGAACTGGAGGTAGCAGGACAGCCTGCCCCCTACAAGCAGAGAGAAGCAACCTGAACAGTTAAGTCAGGTCTTCTGCTGAGTTGCAGGTGCAGGGTTAGAGGCAGATTTCCCCCGATCTCTTCTGCATCTTCCTCTGTAGTAACCTCTGATTTGAGAATAGTCAACCTGAGGAGGGAGGGAAAAATAGGGCCAAGGAAAGTATCCTCTCCCCCTGTTTCCATTACGTTCAGGCTTTTGAGCAGCAGGAGTCTTCAGTTTTGCTGTGTTGCTTTCATAGGTTGTTTTGTATTCATCAATCTTCTTCATGCAGTCTTCTGTTCTGGAATTGAACAAGACATTCTGGTCGCAAGGAAAGTCCATGGCCCTGGACTGAGTGTCCTGCATCAGATTAGTTGTCCTCAGCCAAGCAAATTGCCTAAAGGAGATAGCCTGGGCCATCACCTTGAAGGCTGCATCAATGTTGTCATCTGCCATGTGGAACTGGTACTTAGTGGCTTCCAGGGCAGTTTTAGCCATCTCCACCAAGTCCTGTACAACAGAGTCAGATCCCTGCTGAGCTATGGCCAGGATTAAATTCCAGAGGGTCTTCTGATACTTGGCTGTGTATGCCATGTAAGAAGACAGGTGGAGGAGAAATGAGACTGAGATATAGGTTTTCTTAGCCACAAAATAACATTTTCTGGAGTCATTCTCAGGAGGCTGAGAAGAGAGAGACTCCTGCTTTACCACATGCAGCCTGCTGTACCATCCCTTCATGGTTGGGATGTACAGACAGGAAAGCTGTATCCATTTTGGATAATTGATATTTCTTGTCTATTCATTTGTCAACTCCAGACAAAGATGCAGGAGTCTGGAGAAGCTTAATCGTGTGCTTCTTAAATGCCTTATAAATAGGAAGTACTACTTTTTTAGGAGGAGGGAGATCTTTCATTTCCTTAGAGTCCTGGTCTTCCTCTTCTTCCTGGATGGACTCCTGAGAAGGGAGTTCAAGAGTGTCCACCATGTGTTGCAGAAAAGTCAGCATGGAGGAAGTATCGTCCTGATCTGTTGGTGATGGAGCAAAATTGGGGTCAGGGGACACATCAGGCTCTGGCACGCTGTCCCCTGATATATCTGGAACACCATAATAATCCTCATCATAACCCCCCACATAGGCTCCTGCATCAGAAGGGGCTGCAGATGGGGTTTTCCTAGGAAAGGCAGGGGCAGTGAAAAAGGGCCCTATGGCATGCAGGGTCTGAAAAACATGCTATGGATGTCTGGGAGATTACCACCCTGGGGTTCTATGTTTGTAGATTTTTATGTTTTCTACCCACTGCTGTCTCACCTTTAGCAAAGCCGGGAGGGGCAGTGGTATGCTTTTCTTTACAAGGCTTCTTTGCAGCCACCTCATTGGTGACTTGGTTAGGCTTTCTTTTCAAACCAGGTACCTCATCAGCACGTTTAGAATTTGTAGGTTTAGAAGGAACGTCATCAGTGTCTTTAGAAGTCTTATGTTTAGCAGGCACTTCATCAGCATCTGAATGTATATTTTTTCCTTCTGAAGGCACGTCATCAGCACCTTTAGCAGGCTTAGATTTAGAAGATGCCTCATCTGCACCTTGATTAGAATTTTTATTCTTTGAAGGCCCCTCATTGGTAGACTTGGGTCTTTGTTTGGGGACAGAGGAAGACCCTTCTTCAGTCATCATTCTTAGCCTTTTTGCTCTATTACTTAAAGGGACACTGTCAACCCTTTTGTATCATACTATTTCAAGTTGAAAACTCACATTTTATGATTACTGACCTGCTCTAAAACTCATTGATGTTGCTGGGGGTTTAATCTGCCTCATTTCTTAGCAGAACTGAAATGCATGGTAATTATGTAATTATATGAAACCTTGTTTTGTTTCAAATCCTTTATCTGCTCTTATTACTCACTTCCTGAACAATAGTAACACCCCCAAGTAGTGCAGCCAGTCTCCTCTACTCCCACTGCATCTTGAGTGGCTAGACTGTATTGGGCATGTTCCCAAGTCCAGGAAAGATGTAGTAGAAGTTGATTAAAGAATGTAAACAAACACAATTTGGTGTGGTAACACCAGTATGGTGGGCAGTTTGTTTTACACTTTTAAAAAGAAAAAGGAATCAGAATCAAACTTCTAGCCACATCAGCACATTCTACAGAATGCAAACAAGCTTAAAATACATTTTGTTAAACTAGGGATAGTTTGAGGCCTAAAGGGGTTGATAGTGTCTCTTTAAGGTTTTTGAACAAAATTTAGAGCAAAGTGAATAATGGTCTGGACCTAAACCCCTTAAACACAGGCCATGGGTATCAGCTTTAGTCACTATTCTGTGGCACTTCAGACAATGTTTAAAACCTGTGGGTCCAGTCCTCTTTTTAAGGACTTCTGACATACCAATACTCAGAAAACCCCAGAAAAATAAAGTCCAAATAGGGTTCAGTTAAGAAATTTGTTCAGCTCCCTCGCGATAGGATCTACGACTTTCTGAGGTAAAAACTCAGTAAATAAAAGGAAAAATGTCGGTTTCCACTTAAAAAAAGAGAATCACGATAAAAATAATGAAAGAAATCATCGAAAGAAGTAAATGCGGTTACTTGTTTTAGTTAGAAAATAAAGAAAAGGAACAGCGGGGGAACCGCGGAACCATCCGAAAAACACGGTTTCTGGAAACTGAGGGGAACCGCTAAAACACAAGAAAAGCTACTCAGTACACTATAAAATGAATAAAGAAAACAAAATTTATAGCTACCAAGAAATATACAACTTTTTCCTTGGCCAAGAGAGAGTACCCCAAAGGCAGTGTTGCTCAGTCAGGCAGAGAAAAAATTCTGGTGCCTTCTAGACAGCCTCTGCTCAACACACCCACAAGCCTTCTCTGATTGGCTAATTCATAAAATCATTACCATAATCTTCACCTCTGAGGCAGTACTACTAGTCAGCTGACTGCTGTTACTGATGCTAAAGGACTCCTGGGCTGAGAAACTAAAGATCTTCCATGGAGTGGTCTCTTGCAGTAGGTAATACTAATACTTTTGGGTATCCAGCAGAGGTTGCTGTGGTGCACGGCAGCACTTCTAGCAGTTTTTCACCAGGGACCGCCCACATATGACATCAGCTTCCTGTTTCCTATGTAAGTGTGGGTGGTCCCTGGTATCCTCAGTTCATTTTCCCACCATCTTCAACTCGCACAGCAGCTAGTGCAACTTCTGTGAAGCAGTCATTGATGAGAAACTTGTAACTAAGACGAATGTCTACTGATTCTTCAACTAAACAAGCTTTATTTCATTCCTGTCATTGTGCTAGGAAGATATACCGCTTTGACAATCACACACTTTGTAGAAGGTGTCTGGGACCCACACACAGCACCAATTCCTGCAGCTTATGTCAGGACTTTAATCAGGCAACTCGTCAACGATGGCTGCTTGAAATTGAATGATTTTTGATGGAGCAGAAAATGTCTTTCTTGCAGGACCAGGGGGCTCGTACCAAGGGCTCCCCCTCTGCTGGTTCTCATTCCCGGCAGAAAAAGGAGAATGAGAAACCCTCCTTACACTCCCTACCTAGACGTCCGTCGACAGCCACTGTTTCTGGTGTCCCTCTATTGACAGGACATCTTTTAAACACTTCTTCGTCGTCGATGGGGGCTCATACCCTCTCGTCAACGGTGCTTTCTAGTGCTTTGAATGCAGTTCAACTAGTGACTGCTCTGTCGACAGAGACTTATACCCTCTTGTCAACGATGCTTTCCAGCGCTTTACATGCAGCAAAATATACTGCTGCTCCGTCGGCAGGGGCACACCCGTCCTCTCTCATCGACAGCATCTGACAATTTAAGTGGAAATAACTCTTTTTCTCCTGTGGGCTCGTCGTCAAGCATTCCTCAGGGGAAGCCAACAGCTTATGCCTTATTGACTGCCCCTCCTCTTACTCAGGCAGCTACTTATAGGGATCAGGCGGATAGAGAGCGGAACCCTGGTCTTTACTACCCTGAGGCGAGACCTGTTCAGGCCACATGTCCCATTCCTTCTATCACCCCTTTGGTTTCCCAACATGCCCCCCTGCTCCTCCCCCTCCTACCCAGGAAAGGGACCTCACCAATGTAGTCTGACACGTCTCGCATGCCATGTGGCATTCTCAGCACTCGGAAGGGCTGGGTGATCTCACCCGATCTCCTCCTTCACCTAAAAGATTCCACGGTGACCAGGATACCCTACCACCCTGGTCTCCTCCTCCATTTATAGAGGACTATTTGTCAGATGACTAACAATTGCCACCTGATTTCACCGGTGATCTCAAGGATGAAGAGTTTCAAGATTTGGATTTCCCTACCCCAGAATCCCCCTATTCAGAAATCTCTTTACCTGGATGAGGATCTGTCTTTACCTGTGGCAGCCTCTCTTCCAGATGACCCTTCCTTTAGTGAAATGATGGTTCAAATTCAAAAAGTCCTGGGATTCTCCACTATGGAACATGACAAACAACATAAGGATATGGCAGAATACCTTGAGTTACCTGAGGAGCCTGTTTTAGTGGTTCCCCCCACTGATACCAACTTACCGGAATGCCATGCTGGCTGCTTGGCATCAACCTTCATCTATTACTGCTGTTCCCCACAAAGTGGATCATCTATATCAGGCTCCTCTGGACCACCCTTTTCTGTCTAGTATTCCAGAGGCAGATTCTGCAATCATTACTGCCGCTCATGACCGTACCAAAAAACTCAAGCACATGAGCTCTTTACCCTGATAAGGAATCCCAAAGAATTGACCATCTGGGGGAAAAGTTCATTTTTTCAGGTGCTATGAATATCAGAATTTTGAACTATATGGGTCATATGATTAAATATCAGCATATCCTGGGGTCCTCTGCCATTGAGCTTCCTCAATAAACTCCCTCCCTCACAGCACAGGGATAAATTATTGGCTACAGCTAGTAATTCAATTTCCCGTTGCCTTCTCAGGTCGGGATATGATGCCGTTAATACCTCAGCCTGACTATCAGCCACTACTATTACTCTGTGTCACCATGCTTGGCTTCGCATTTCAGGCTTTGCACCTGATATACAACATAAAGTAGCAAATGCCCGCTTTAATGGGTCCAAGCTGTTCGGGCCAGGTACTCAAACTTTACTGGATGACTTACAGGCATCAGGTGGAACTCTCCATATAGTTCATGGCATGTATCATACTCCAGCTACAACCTACCGTACTCATCACACCTCTTATTCCAACAGAAGTGGCTGATACAGAGGTAATAATAAAGGGGGCTTCAGAGGTTGTGCTCAATCCAAAAGAGGAAACACCTCTACTGCCCAAGGGGCTTGCTCCCGCCCTCCATGTGGGGCTGCACAGCCCGCCTCCCAGTAATCCACTGGGGCTTCCCCCCACCTCCTCAACCAGGCCTTAAGAGGCTGTGAGGTCATTTTTTTCCTCCATCTGGAGGCATGGCAAACGATCACTTCCAACAATTGGGTACTTCAGATTATACAGAAGGGTCATACATTGGAGTTTCTCTCCACTCCATGCCCTTGCCCTCCACACAAGATTCATTATCCTCCAGAGCACATACCCATCCTACAGGAGGAATTGAGGGTCCTTTTGTCCAAACAATCCGTTGTACCGGTGCCCTTTCTGGAACATCAAATGGGATTTTACTCCCATTTCTTTCTGGTGCCCAAACATATGGGAGACCTCAGACTAATACTGGATCTCAGACAACTGAATTTTTACATTCAGTACAAGCGTTTCTGCACGGTCACCCTACCGGCCATCATGCCAATTGTGAAACAGGGCGACTGACTTTGCGCCCTGAATGTGAAGAATGCCTACCTTCATATTCCCAGCCACCCTGCCCACCACAGATTTTATGCTTCCACTTACTGGGTTAAAATTACCAGTTTCGAACACTCCCTTTCCGCCTTTCATCGGACCACAAAGTGTTCACCAAGTGCCTAGCGGTGATGGCAGCTGCTTTGTGAAGAGAAGGGAACTTCATCTTTCCATAGCTAGACGATTGGCTAATAAAAGCAGACTCTGCAGTAGCTCTGCTAGCCTCCCTAGATGCTACCTTGAAAATGTTCGCAGATCTAGGAATCACAGTAAATTGGCCAAAGTCCAGTCCAAACCTAACACAGTCTCTCCAATACATTAGAGCTGTTCTAGATACAGTTACAGACAGAATCAACAGTCCTGAAAAACAGGACAGTTCAAAGACAAAATCAAGGCCACTCTCTCTCTGCATTCTTCCCTGACATGGTGGACAATCAGAATCAATTTGAATCAGGGAATGCCTTTCCAATTCCCCCTCCCCCCATGCAAACGCTGACCACGGATGCTTCCCTGCTCGGCTGGAGAGCACACTTAGGTCCTTACTGGACCCAAGGCTAATGGCCTGCTTCTCTCCATCTGCCTCATATCAATCTCCTAGAGATGAAAGTGGTCCGTCTAGCCCTCCAGGCATTCTGGCCCTAACTCGAACCAGGATCGTTACTGATCCAATCAGACAACACTGCAGTAGTGTTCTACCTCAACAAGGGGAGTATGAAGTCTAGCACCCAATGCAGAGAGACCCTTGCTGTTTGGTAGGAAACCATACAGCTACAACGGACGATAACAGTTGTCCACCTTCCAGGACATTGCAACCAGTTAGCCGACCGGCTGAGTCATCAATCCACGACTCACAAATTGACTCTTCACGGGCAAGTGCTCCAAGAAATCTTCAACTTATGGGGCACTCCACAGATGGATTTGTTTGCCTCCCCAGAGAATTACCGTCCTCCCAGATATTTTTCCATATCCCAAACAGAAAGGGATGATCTACAGATGCCCTATCCCAACCCTTGACAGGTCTCTTCTTATACGCTTCCCCCACCCCTCTCCTGCAACAGACTCTACTGAAACTACAGTTGGAACCAGCCCCAATGTGGCCTCGCCAGTCGTGGTTTCCCCTACTCCTGCAACTGTCAGTGAAGGATTCCATCTCATTGCCAATCAGACCAGACCTCTTGACTCAGTGTCACGGGTCTCTACTACACCCCAACCTGAAGGCTCTACATCTTCATGCTTGGCTCTTGAGGATGCTTTCATAACTCATTTACAAGTGTCCTCTCCTGTTGCCAATATCCTCTTGGCTTCCCGTAAGCCAGCAACAATAGTAACATACAATTCCAAATGGAAATGCTTTTCCATATGGTCAGCCTATCTTTGGACCCTCATTCCTGTCCACCGATGAAGGTTCTGGACTATCTGAGTACGGCCTGTCATTCTTCCAGTAAAATCCACTTAGCCACCATCTCTGCTTTCCATGAGCCTCTGGATGGTAGATTACTGTACTAACATCATCTAGCTAAGATGTTTTTGAAATGAATGCTACCTATTAAACCTCCTATTAGAAGACCCACTCCTCCATGGGATCTCAATTTTATGATTGAAAAATTTACCTTTGAGTCTTTTGAGCCAGTTGCCACCTGTGATCTTCATTTTCTTTCAAAAAACCCTATTTGTAGTGGCTATCACTTCTGCTTGACATATTTCCGAGCTCCATGCCCTCATGTGTAGAGAACCTTACTTGATTTTCCACAAGGACAGGGTGGTCTTTCGTACCAACCCTTCCTTCCTTCCTAAAGTAGTCTCTGAACATACTTTAAATCAGTCCTTGAAGCTTCTGGTCTACTATACAGACTACTCCTATCAGGGTGAACATCTCCTATATACTTTAGATGTCCACCTTATATTATGCTGCTATACTAATCAGACACAACTGATTTGAAATACGTCTCAACTGTTCGTCTCTTTTGCCCTGGGACGCGAGGGCCTCCTGGTTGCAAGACATACTCTTTCATCCTGGCTGGTGAATTGTATTACATTTTGTTACAAAAAATACAACAAGCCTTTACCTGGCCCTGTCCAAGCCCACTCCACTAGAGCTATGGCCACCACTGCGGCTTGCTTTGAGGGAGCCTCCATTTCAGATATCTGCAATGCAGCTACCTGGTCCATGATCCATACATTCACAGGGCACTACAATCTGGATATTGCCTCAAGACGTAGGATGGCCTTCAGCAGTGCAGTCCTACAAGGTCTCCTACCATAACTGTCCTCCCACAAGGGCATCATTGATTGGGATTCATCCCAGAAGTATTACCTACTGCAAGAGCCTACTCCATGGAAGATAGTACAGTTACGTAAAAACTAGAAGATCTTTGAGGAGTGTCTCTTGCAGGTTTGTTCCCACCCTCCATCCCCCTCCTTCTCTAAGAGAGCTAGTTCTGGTCCAATGACTAGGGCTGGGACTCCTTTGGTATCTCAGCTTCCCCTCGATACTCGCTTTGCAAGCTAAAACCGGCGGGGGAACTGAGGATACCAGGGACCGCCCACACTTATATAGGAAACAGGAAGCTGATGTCATGTGTGGGCGGTCCCTGGTGAAAAACTGCTAGAAGAGCTGCCATGCACCACAGTGACCTCTGCTGGACACCCAAAAATATTACCTACTGCAACAGACACTCCTCAAAGATCTACTGCTATGGTAAGTTTTTACGTAACTGTACTTTCTGGTCCCTGATGAGGACAGCAATGTGCTTCAACTGGGTAGGGGGAAGGCGTGTAACCAGGACAGCTGTGTCTTGTGCCACTATGTACATTGTGGGCATGCAAAGAACACTGTATTAAACATTTTGGTTTTTGCGTTCTTTCACCTTTGGCTTTAAAACCAGAGTGGGTCTTTATGGAGAAGATGAAGTCTTTGAAGACGGGGAGAAATAATTTTGTAAACAGAGCCCTTGTTCTGTGCTTTCTCATACTGAGCATACAATTAAATGTGGCACCATATAAACAGATTTGGGTGAAAAAAAATGAACAGTAGGAATCTGCATCCAGGGATGGAAAGGAGTGCATACTAAAGCATATGACAATGTTTTAACAAACTGCTGCTTTTAAAATACACTCACCTTTAACAACTCTTGATCTTCAGCACTAAGACAAGAAGAAAAGAGGTCCTGGTTGTCTAAATGCAATATCCCTATACACAAGTATGATCTGGAAAATACATAAAATATTAACCATGTTTTAAATTCAATACCTGAATTACAAAATGTGCAAAAAAACTACCTGTGTACACTCCATCAGGCTTCCGCCAACTGTTTCCCAGAACTCCTCTACCCTGTTCAACTTTAGTATGCCACAGAACTAAAAACATTCTGGGAGGCTGAGGTACTTTGGTACTCAAGGCCTGTTTACACTACCTGATCTGCACCATTACGAGAGGTGTAGATGAGCTGCACTGGTGCAGGTTAGGCAGCATAAACTGCTTGGGGATCATTCCAAGGGGCAACAATGCGGTGCAGGATGATCCCGGTTTTGGTCAGGAGCTGTACCAATGCTGTTTTTTTTGCTGGTGCATGAACATGCTGCTCCGCCTGCAATGGTGCAGACCCACGACACACTGCCCCATGTTGAACTGTCCCCCTTCCTACTAGTCATTGCCATGGATAGTAAAGTATCAGACTTATCCCACCATAAGAGCATACATTTCCCTCACTGTCAGGAACAGCTGACCCAAGCAGTACAGCCTTTATAAAGGCTTGCTGGGTATGCTGCTGTTGCTACTAAGAAGTTTTGAAATTGAGAGCTGGATCCATCAGCCATGTATCATTCTATGACTGACAGACCGTACTGTGATGGATTGTCAACTAGCATGCCCACCCCAAACCACAGCAAGGCATCCAGTCCAGACATCCAGGTTCATAGGATAAATAGGAAATGTGGGGATTGGAGTGGGTGGCATATAGTGAGCTCATAAATTGTGCACAAAATATTGTACAGGAGCAGCTTTATTCTGTAACACACATACCCCTCAGAAATGCAGAGCGGAAATGCTGGAAACTTGCTGCTTAAGTTGGTAGTGATGCAAGTGTTAGCAGTATGAATGGGACATCTAATTGCAGTGAGTGGAATGGATGAACGGTAGATACAGAAATGCTATGGAAGGCAAGATAGTGTAAACACACTAAGATTAAGGCTAAGTAGCAGGCTGTGCTAAACCGACCAATCAGCACCTCATTCTACCTAGTTAATCTCCACTTAAACAGAAGCTCATCATGAACTGTCACAGCTCGGGCTGTGCACTTAAGCTAGATAACCTAAACTAACTACACTTGTCAAAGTTGTTGAATTAGGTCAGTACTGGGAAAAAAAATAAAAAGTGTGAAATTAAGTGGGATGTATATGCACTTACTCACTGTATACTTAGACACACTGATACACTGATACATTGACATTGTCAGCAGAAAATAACCTACTGACCCATCCAATCTGCCCACCCTACCTAACTACGCTGCCCTAGTGGCTGTCTTGCACTTTAGTTTCTGCCCCCTTTCTGTCCCCACCTCCCTCCCTTTGGTCCCTGCCCCACTACAGTAGGAAATTTTGGTTTTATACAGGTAAAAGTTGATCAAAATAACACCATTTCATTTAATTTTATTTGTTAACTGGGTTAGGACTCTGGGCTGAAGCCCTTTTTCAGGACCGACCCGGACATAAAAACATAACAAACAATACATAATAAATATACAACATACCAAATTTACAAACAACATGAACAATCAGACTGTGCTAACAAATATTGTTTACACTTTACTTTGAAACACGACTAGGACTTAATTAACTTTAATGGAACTGGTAACCCAAATCAGATAATGGAGATAACCCATTTGAGTAGATGGCCTGATGAACCAATTTACCTACAGCAAATTCATATTTAAACTGGGGTGACAGCCATCTCAATGAAGAATATAAAAAGCAATGGTGGGTCAAAATAGGGGCATCCAAGATAAACCTGCAAATGCTGTGCCCTATTTAAAAGGTGGTCCTCTTTATACATACAGTGTCAGTTAAGTATAAAAATTATATAGAGTTTATATACAATACAAATAACACATAACACTAGTGCAAATACAGTAAAGTCGATAACTTTTTCATGTTATGCAACTGCAACATACTAGGCGGGGCCTATTGTGGAGAATATGACTGGGGGAGGCAGATTGGTGCTGTGAGCTCTAGGAGGCGTCCTGAGACAAAATGGATCCAGGAAAGGGGACCCCTTGTCTTGTGCCCATACCCAATGGTTCTGACTTCAGTGGGCAGGTATCTAATGGATCAGCCTCATCTACCTATCCTTCTCGGGCAGTGTTATTCAATGCCAGATCTATTAAGAACAAGATGACAATTATTGCTGATCTTGTTTCAACAGCTGATCTGGCTTGCATCACAGAGACCTGGCTGGATGAGAACACCGGCCCAGTATAGGAATCAGCAGTTCCTGCTGGGTTCTTGGTGATCCACTACCCAAGAAAGGATCATGGGGTGGGGGTGTGGCGATTTGTTTTAAACTGGACTTGCACTTTACGGCTCTCCCAGTGGGAACAATGAGGTCCTTTGAATGTGTGGTCATTCAGGGGGTTGCAAGTGCAGGTTGCAGGATCCTTCTCATTTACCGTCCTCTGAGGAATGAAAAGGAATTCCTGCAGAAAGTCACAGACTTCACTGCCGAATTGGTATTGGAGTCACTAAAATGAATTATTCTGGGGGACTGCAATGCCTTGGTCGATGACGAACTCTTGCTGTTTGGCCAAGAGTTACTCCAACTAATGCACTCACTGGGCCTAACACAGGTGGTTACCTCTGCAACCCATGTATATGGCCACTCTCTGGATCTTGTCTTCTCGCTGGGATTGGAGGCCACTGACCTCATGGTGGAACCGGTCACTGGTCAGACCAGTATACCATGAGGTTCTCATTCAAAGCCCCCCATAGATCTTCCCCTATGAAGATGGTACAGTACCGCCCTTTAAGGGGTGTGACCCTGCAAGGTCTAATGGCGGTGCTCGACCTATCAGGTATGATGAGTGCTTGTGATCAGCTGGGGGAGATGGTATCAACCTATAATAGGGTTGTTGCCAAAGCACTCGACTCTATTGTACTCTTCCGTGTTCGACCCATCACCTCACGTCGGAGATCCCCTTGGTTTGATGGGACTCTCAGGACACTGAAGATGAGGGGTCGAAGGTTGGAGCAGCACTGGTGGAAATCCCGGTCTGATGGAGATAAGCTTATTTTGATGTCACATTATAGAGACTATCAATCAGCAATCTACTGAAAAAAGACAGAGTTCCTGTCCAAGGAGATAGCTGCAGCAATTAACAGATCAGCTCAGCTCTTCCGGACTGTCACCAGGTTATGTAATCCTGCCTGTCTTCAGTCCGTGGGAGCCTTTTCACAATCTAGGTGTGATGAGTTTGCTCTTTTCTTTGCTGATAAGATTGCTTCCATTAGATGAGGGATCTGGTAGACGCCCCTACTGGGGCATGCCATGATGAGCCAGGGATTGCAGGCATTCAGTCTGTCTGGTTTGACTTTGACCAGTTGGTGGTCATGAATGTTGTGAAGGTCATCCAGGAGCTGAGGCCTACCTACTGTAGTTTGGGTCTGGGTCCAACACGCCTTCTTGTAGAGTGTGTTGATTTTACTAGCCCAGACCTAGCTGGGGTAGTCTGGTGGTCTTTAGTGAGCGGGGTCTTTCCTGAGCACCTGAAGGAGGTGGTGGTAAGATCACACTTGAAGAAAGGTTCACTAGACCCGGACAACCTAGCTAACTACACATTGAGAAGGTGGGGGCTTTTCAACTGGAAGCCCATTAATCAACTCACGATGTCTACAACCCTCTCCAGTCGGGTTTTAGGAAAAGGCACAGTACTGAGACTGCCCTGGTTCGGGCGCTTAATGATCTCCTGGTGGCAAGGGATGGAGGAAAGTGTTCCATTCTTATTTTCCTCAATCTCTCGGCTGCATTTGACACCATGGACCATGGGATGCTGTTGGAGCCCCTGCGAGCTTGTTGTAGACTGGCTAGTACAGTCCTCAACTGGTTCCATTCTTTCCTCACTGGTAGGATGCAAAGGGTAGTGTTAGGGACTTTTTCCTCTGCACCACTGCCCCTGCCATGTGGGGTCCTGCAGGACTTCATTCTGTCCCCCATGTTGTTTACAATGTATGTGCTATCACTAGGGGACATTACAAGATGGTATGGGCTGAGTTTTCACTGCTATGCTGACGATACTCAGCTATACCTGTCTTTTGCGTCAGAACAGCAGGATGCAGTCTTTGTGTTCAATCAGTGCCTTGCTGAAATCCAAGACTGGATGAGGGTCAACTGGTTGAGGTTAAACTCTGATAAAACTGAAGTACTGGTGGTGGAACCTGGTCGCTCAAGGGTTGGCACGCAACTTAGCCGAGTTTCTGGGCTTAGGCTCGGGGACTCCCAGTTGCTCACCTCTAGCAGGGTGAGGAATCTTCGCGTTATTCTGGACTGCAGCCTAGCACTTGAATCTCAGGTGTCGGGCGTGGTCCAGAGTGCTTTTTACCATCTTAGAAACATCGCCAGGATTAAACACCTGATACCCCTGGGTGATCTGCCATCACTAGTCCATACTTTCGTGATGTCATGGCTCAGTTACTGCAATGCCTACCTGGGGCTATCAGGGGCTGATCTTTGCTGCCTGCAGCTGGTGCAGAATGCGGCAGCCAGGTTGTTGACTGAGCCTTGTGAGATCATGCCACATTACACCTGTGTTGTGCTCTCTGCACTGACTGCCTGTTAGGTGGCGGATCACCTTCAAGGTCGGTTTGCTGACCTATAAGGCCCTGCATGGACTGGGGCCCGGCTACCTGCAAGACCTCCTACAGCCCTACTGCCCATCCCATTCCCTCCAGTCAGCTAATGACAGCCTTTTGATGATTCCAAGGATTCACTTAAAATAATCAGGTACTCGTGCATTTTCGTTTATGGCACCAACCCTGTGTAATTCACTCCCTCATTCTTCATGAGAGGTTCCATCAGTGAATGCCTTCAAAAGGGAGCTGAAGTTATTCTTATTTGGAGAAGCCTTTCCATCCAACTGAGTTAGCTGATTTGGGAGATCAATCTGATTAGTATTGTATTTTATGCATTTAAATTATTTTATATAAATCTGTTCACTTGTACAGCACCTTGAGTCACAACGAAATAGAGTGCTTTAGTACTCACTGAACAGATGGTGCAAGAAACTTGTACTATGGAGGCAGAGGAGAGGATCTCGCGGATGGAGGACGACCTGCAAGAAGTCCCAGAACAAATTCTCTCCCTGCAAAAAGAACTGGAAGAGGTGAAGGAGGCAGCAGATTATCAGGAGAACTACCATCAGAGGCTTAACTTACACCTCCGAGGACTGCCTGAGGGAAAGGAAGGGGGGAGTGCACTGGAGTTTTATGCAGTCTCTCTACCAAAATGACTAGCCCTAGAAGTTAAAAATGGGAGACTAAAATTAGAACGGGCACACAGAGCCATAATGCCCAGGCCATTTGTGGGGCAACCCCCTCGTAAAATCATGAGATTTCACCACTTTCAAGATCGGGAAACAGTACTGCGAGCACACAGACAGAAAGGCCAGCTGGTGTTCGAGGGCCACAAGCTGTTTTTGTCAGAGGATTATTCAGCGAGATTGCTCAAGCGACATAAGATTTTCAATGAAATCACGGCCACACTTAGAGTTATAAAAGTGGAGAACTTTATGGTGTACCCCGCCACACTGAAGATAAAGCATGAGGGGGCAATGTTCTCATTTTGGGAAGTAGACAAGGCTGAGAGGTTCGTGGAGGAGCTCCGGAAAAAGTTAGTCTAAATCTCAGCATGCTGACAACGGAGACCCCAGTGCAATGTGACGTGGGGACTGGAGGTAAAACAGACTGTGTGCATCTGCATTTGACTTTGTTCTTTCAATTTATTTGGTGCATGCTCCCAGCCCTCTTCTGTGGGGGAGAGATTATTTGCTGGACTGTTACTCCTTTATCCCACGCTCCGTGAGCAGGAGGTGCAGGGGACCTATGTGTAGGACATAAGAAACTTATAGGACCACGAGGGGAACTTTAGGCCTGCCCTGGCAAAAATTATCTGAGCCATACAGTGGATGTAAAGGGTATTTGAGGTGCTGGGGTACTTGTAGTTTGAGAGCGGAGGGCCTGCTGTGTGGGGACTGAATCTCTTTCCGCTCCACTTTTTGTCTCTTGTACTAACAGCTGCACCCCAGCCCTCTTGGAGGATTTACTGATGTGGACTGCCGCTTGCTTTGCCACACTCTGCTCTCAGAGGTGCAGGGGAACGTCTGTGGAGAAATGAAAATTACATACCTACCATAATTATGATCTTTCTGTGTATCTTCACCATTCATCACAGATGGGTATCTGGCCAGAGGTCAGGACCCCTTGGGAGCACAAGGTGAGCGGGCCGACACATCATCAGCGCCACCCTCAAGACGACGAGCATGCGTGGCGCCAGGGGTGGCCAAGCAGGCTGACTCGCCTGCCTGCCAGTTCTGAGTCGCGGAGAGGTAAGAGGAAGGAGTGAGGGTGGGACAAGAGAGTCCAAGGGACAGAAAAGGAAAAGATGTATGAACTAAAAGGAGATAATGACTGAGAGGACAGAAAGAGGTTAGAAACTAAAGGGGATTGGGAGGGCTCCAACCTCTGGAAGTGGAAGAAGGGGAGTAGGGTGGGTAAGAATTTAGGAGAGAGGGAGAAGGACAAGATATCCCGGACCTTGGTCCGCCTCCAGATTGTATAGGAACTGCAAGGAGGAAAGTTTTCCGCCAGGAATTCAAGGCACGGAATAACTGGCAAACACTCCAGATAAGCAGAGTCCTATTCTGGAAGAAGGACAGGATACAGGATTCAGCACCTCTCAAGAAAAGATTTCTGGTGAAAAAAGGGTTTTTTTTTTTTTTTTTTTTAGGAGAAATAGGTTGGATGGAAACAGGGAGGAGGAGAGAAGGAGGGCAACTACCAACTCCCAACCCACAGGGGTGGAGACAAGGTACTGGAGAAGGAGTGCCGCTCGAGTTATCCACTCTTCCTGGAAAAATACTCCTGTGTCCCTATTTTACCCCACTCCTAAGGAGGAGAGAAGGAGTCACAGAGAGGGATGGGGACCCAGAGACTTAGGCCCCAGGGGGATGGAGGGTGGGGTTGTGATGAATGGTGAAGATACACAGAAAGATCATAATTATGGTAGGTACGTGATTTTCATATCTTATCTGTGTCAATCTTCACCATTCATCACAGATGGGTGAGTACCGAGCCCCTCTGAAGGGGGTTTTCTCTTAGAAAAAGAAGAAGAATCAGCATTTATATAGCGCTTTTCATACACAGTATCCCAAAGCGCTTTTACAAGCAATGCTAGACTGGTAGTGAAGTGACTGAATATGTGGTGGCGACCATATCGCACATCACCCACACACAGCCTGGATAATTGCATGAACCGGTTTATGGGAAGCGGAATGTTGGCCAGGACACCGGGCATGTTCCCTGCTCTTTGCGAAGAGTGCCCTGGGTTCTTTTACTTCCACCTGGACACCCACCAGGACACCAGCAGGATGGGCAGAAGGGACCTCGGTTTAACGTCTCATCCGAGGACGGCACACCCCAGCAGTACAGCACCCCCCAATACTGCACTCGGATGCCAGCGATTTTTAGGTGCAAATCCAATCTCGTTCTGGGACGAGAACCCACGACCTTCTGGTCCAGAGGCAGATGTGCTACCAACTGAGCAATGCTGACACCTTTACACCCTAAGGGACAAAAGTCCCTTAGCCCTCAGTGGGTGACACACTAAGGGGAGGAACCTTCAGGGCCTGGAGAGGCCAGAGAGTGGGGAGAGAGACAGACGAGTCCCCCCGGAGGGGGAAGGAAGTTGCCCCGACAAGCGCCGTCTCACTCTGCGGGAGAAAAGGTAGGTTCCCTGGTGGGCGGAGTTAATCACCCTACGCCGGGCCAAGGGTGACAACTGGGAAAGACATAGCCATGCCGTCTGCCTAGTGCAGATCGCTGTCCCTATGACCCTGGTAGCTACCTCGTTGGCATCATAAGATGCCCTTGCTTGGTGCCTTGCCAGCTCCAGGCCACACGCAGAGAGTGCAATGGCTTGTCTGGTTTGCTCCGGGTCAGGCAATGAGGCTAGGAGCTGACCTAGCCTGGACCACAAGAACCTGTCGTAGGCTGCGTAGTGGGCCTGATGTGCAGAGATAGAGAGAAGTAACCGTGCCGAGTAGAAAGTCCTCCTACCCTAGAAATCAAAATCCAAGGAGTCTTGATCTGGGAGCCAGTCACGGTGAAGGGTGCAAAGCCCATCAGGAGTATCCAACTGCGTCAATCCAGACTGTGGAAGAGGCATGGAACCCAGAGACTCCGGGCATGCACAATACCTCTGGCTGAGAACCCTTGGGGCAGGAACTCTGGAGAAGGGCCTCTGCCAGGAATGCAACGACGCCTCCCGAAAGGGAGCCAGCCAGGGTGGCACCACAAGGGTGGCCTCACCAAAATCGCCTAGAAAGGCGTGCGCCGAGTGTTCAGGATTGCTAATAGTGGAAGGAGAAAGGTGCAAATCCTCCAACATCCTCACGAGGAATCGCTGATACTCAGAGAGATCAGCAGTCGAAGAGATGTGGACAGAGGGTTCCTCTCCCCCTGAAGAGGGGGATGAGGAGCTGGAGGTCACCGTCTGTTCAGTGGGTGGCTGCACGGGGGGAGGTTGAAAAACCTGGCTGTCCATTGCCCTAACGTAAGCAGGGAACCGAGCAGCCACCACTCTGAACTGCTCCCAGGTAAGAGGGCCGCTAGGACCGAGGATGCCTGGGAGCGCAGGAGAGTGTGGCAGAGGGATGGGGACAGAGCCGAGAAGAGATGTCGGCTGACCTCCGCCTGGGCTAAGGAGCGGACCGTCGGCACCCGTGGGAGAAGGTGCCCCAGAAGACCCCACAGCTGACAGCTGAACAACATCGGTACTGCCTTGGCTGCACCCGGAAGAATCGCCCGTGAGGCGACTGGGGCCGTATAGGTCCAGAAGGATGGTCCCCTGCCTCAAAAGAAAGGGACTCTCTCAAAGAGACCGAGGAGGAAGAGTGGAGATCCACACTACGGCTTCTCCCAGGGCCCGGGTGGACCCCAGAAAAAGGCCAGAGCGACGACCCCACACCCCTCGACCCCTTGAAGTCTGAAAGAGCCCTCCTCGAGAGGGCCAGCCTAGGTAGCTGGCATCTCTGGGCAGCCCCCGAAGGAGCTATCCACGGTGCAGTACACTCCCCCCTGCAGGAGCTCCAATCAGCCCCAAAGTTGGGCGATCAAGGCACACCACCAGGGGGAGTACCACAACTGAAGGGTCAGTGGAACCGCCAAGACCAGGCTGCAGAGCTATGGTGGCCCGCACCACTCACTGCTGGTCAGCACCCCTGACCCTAGCCTCGGTAGCCACCGAGCTCACCTCAGAAGGGGGCTGACTCCGACTGGTCAAAGAGACCACCGTGCTGCCCACCTCAACAGCCAACCCTGAGGGGTCAGACTGCACATCCGACCCAGAGCTCAACTCCGTCTCTGAGGAGGTAGAGTCCGAGGCCCTGTGCCAAACCATGGGAGGGCGGGCAGAACCATCCTTACCACCAGGCCCAGAGACCACAGCTGTGCCAGAGTCGGTGCCAGCGCCTCCCGCAACCCCGCAAGCAGAAACCAAGGGAGGCGCAGCCCCAGCCCGAGCCAGAGCTGGGACCAGTCACAGCACCATCCTGTCCCATGGCACCGTGAGCGGCACCGAGGACGAAGACAGCACTGACGACAGTCCCAGCGCCACCCTCGGTGTTGCCCCTGATGCAGCCTGGCTCCCAGGCGCGAACCAGCGCTTGAGGGCCGGGCTGCGCCAGACCTGTGCCGACTGAGGAACCAAAGGCCCACGATGCTAAGCCTCAGGACATGGTGCCGCGGCTCAACCTCAGCGGAGCGCGAGACATGGCAGGGACGGCGTCACAGTAGATCTCATGGCGCCGCTAACAGTGCCGGTGTCGCGAACGGCCGACAGAGCTCACGGTGCACGTGATGTCGGCACCGGACGATGGCTCTGTCAGGGCCCATGGCGCCGAACAGCGCCGAGGAGTCCGGCAGGCATCGAGGGGCGGTGCTGACCAGGCCTTCCGAGCCACAGGGAGGCACGTGACTTCACCGAAGGGCCAATTGCCATGGTGGGCCCGGCCCGCCTCCCGGGAAGGAGCAGGACGGGCCTCCTGCACCACAGAAGCCTCGGCAATGGCTAGGCTACAAGTAGCCGAGGCTCCTCCTCCAGCAGGTCCATATAGGACCATGAGGGGACCTGGAGAAAGGCGAGAGAGCGCGGGCTTGGCTCGACGAAAAGCGCACCACCGAAAGTCGCGAGCTCGCCCCACTTTCCACGCCGCTGCTGTTCAAGGACCCGGGCGGTCCATGGAGAAGCAGACGTCGCACAAATCCATGTCGTGAAGCGGGCCAAGACACGAGAGACACCGGTCGTACTGGTCGGTGATGGAGAAATTTCGGCCGCATGGGCACCGTTGCATGGGGGGCCGACCCGTCTTGGAAGATTTCTTGCCCTCCGATCGAGACATGACCTACGGGAAAAAAACACCAAAAATAGACTCAATGTCGCGGAAATATAAAGATAAGGAAAGATCTTACCAGGCGACATCGAGTAGTGGCAAAAACAGAACCGGCAGGAGGACCGACGGACTTTGGCGCTGAAGGATAGGATTTCAAAAACTAGCAGGCCTAGGATTTACTTCAGAGCGTCCCACGAGGCGACCTCTATGGCGGGAAACGAAGAACTGGCAGGCAGGCGGAGTCGACACAGCCTAATGGCCAACCCGCGAGCGCCACACAGTGCGTCGGCCTCGAGGGTGGCGCCGATGGCATGTCGGCTCCGCCTACCTTTAAAAAAAAAAAAAAAAGCTCCCACGGGGTCCTGACCTCCGGCCAGATACCCATCTGTGATGAATGGTGAAGACTGACACAGATAAGATCTTGTGGACACGAGGTGGGTGGAGGAGTTGGAGTCGGGCCTCTGCCATTTAAGTGTGGCCCCATCATTGGTTGGAGGGTTAATGGGAGGGGAAGGGAAGGTAGTTGGGGGGGGATCTCTTGTGGGCCTACTTTCATATGGCCTACTGCATTTGGGGTTGCGAAGATGGGCTCCTATGTGGAGAATCAGGGATGGGTTATTTCAGCAGTGGGGATCCTCTGCTCCATTCAGGATCAGATAACTCGAGGGGCCTGGGAGTATATTATACAAGGGCTTGGATGCCAAGAGGATTAGTGAGGGGGGTGTCTGATAAGCAGGCAGTAAGCAGAAGGAAACACTCCACATGGCGTGGGGCTGGCTCTGCATAGGGATGGATACAGTACCTTAATATATGTTGGGAGTACTGCATAAGGTTTTGCATATTTTCCACTGATATTTTATTATTCACTGTTTTCCTTTTTTCCTTTTCTGATACATGTCATTTATCTTAGTACTGGTATCATGAAGAAGTATTAGTGAACCATCATGATACCCGGTGGGGATGGGTGGGGGACATGGATTATTAGGGAGAATTTTCGGATGCTCAAGCGAGTTTTGTGGTTAGTGTCTAATCAGTGAGACGGGAGAGACGGGATGGGGTTGGGGACATATGTTGGTGGGTTTAAGAATGGATTGGCGTTCTGGGGAGCAAGGATGGGAGGAGATTGTAGAAAAAAAAGAAAAGGAATGTGGGGAACTTCTTGTGGAAGGGAGGAATGGAATAAGGATGTGGGGGGGTTGTTTGTTATCAAGGTTGTTCACTATTTTAATGTTCAAACGTTTGTTCACATGTGTTCACATTCTAAAGCTTTTGGTGCCTCAGGTTCTTCAGACCTATGTTGGGAATTTGAGAGGGGACCTGTCAAGATCTGGTTGCCTGGGAAGGTCTGTTTAATACAGAAGAGAGGTGGAAATTGGAAAGATTCTCCTGTTTATGATGGTTAGTCGGCAGGATTGGACTGCATGTTCATGGAATGTTCGAGGGATAGCGACCCCAGTGAAGCTTACAAGTCTCCTAACGGCACTTAGGAGGTGGGGGTGCAGGTGGCCATGCTGCAGGAGACCCACCTTACAGCATCAGAGCATGGTATGGGGATGGGTGGGGAAATTCTTTGCAGCATCTTTTAAGGTGCATAAATAAGGGGTCACTGTCCTTCTGCATAAAAATCTTCCATTTCAGGTACAGAGGGTGGTTAAAGATCAGACAGGTGGTAGGTACGTTTCTGTAGTGGGAGAATTGTGGAGGGAGCCAATAACATTCCGAAGTGTATATGCCCCAGCGGTATTTCAGTCGACCTTTCATGACTCTCTCCTCTAGCTTTTGGTTAAGGAACAATTCCTAGGGCTTCTTATCGGAGGGGATATGAACTGCACCCTGGATCCGCTTCTAGATCATTCTCAAGGACAAGGCCGGAAAAGTGAGACTATATGTCAGTTGATATTGGCGATGATGGAGCTGGGGTTGACAGATGGTTGGAGGGAAGTGAATCCAGGGGTTAAGTAGTTTACATTTTGTTCTAACCCACATGGTACCTGGTCGCGGATAGACTATTTGTTTCTACTGTGAGATTGGTATGAGAGGGTGCAAGGGGTACAACATAGTCCTATTCATATCTCCGATCATGCTATGGTGATTTTATCACTTAGGATGAATAAGCCAAGGGGGGGACCTCCCCCTTGGAAGTTTCCGACATACCTTCTGGGGGACAAGAACTTTAAAGAATATCTGGAAGAACAATGGAAGGCCTATATGGCGACAAATGCAGGCTCCCCTACTACTAAGGCCACCACTTGAGATGCAGGAAAGACATACATGAGAAGGATGATAATTAGATATGTGGTCAGAGTGAAGAAGCAGAAACAAGAAAAGTGATTGGAATTGGAGGCTAAAGTGAGGGAGCTAGAGAGGCGGGCTGCAGGAGGGGAGGAAGACATGCTGAGGGACAGTCTGAAGGCAGCCAGAGAGGCCTTGAATGCCCTGCTTAATGGGGAAACCAGAAAGGCCTGGAAGTTTTGTAAGAAGTAGCTTTACGAGTGGGGGAATAAACCAGGTCCGATGCTGGTCAGACTGATGCGGGGAGGGAAGTGCCCAACCCATATTACTGCAATTAAAGATCAGAAGGGTGTTGTGCATAAGCAGCCACAGCAGATAAGGAAGTATTTCCAGGAGTTTTATGAGAGATTATATAAAGTGGAAGGGGGGGCAGGAGGACTCACTACAAGGTTTTCTGGAAGGTACTGATATGCCCAAAATTGACAAGGGAACAAAGGGAATTGCTAAATGGACCTATTACAATAGCAGAAGTGCTGCAGGCAATCCAGAGATTAAAAAGTGGAAAGGCAAGTGGCCCAGACAGCTACCCGGTGGAGTACTATAAGTGTTTGGCGGGCCATCTGGTTGGTCCGCTCTGTGACACCTTCCAGTAGGTTGATGGAGAACCTCTGGAGCTTCCGGGAACCTTCTCAGATACTGTGATATGCCTGATCCCAAAGGCAGGAAAAGATGTTATGGAATGTGCATCATACAGGAAGAAACAATTACTCACCAAAGTAATATTACTTCTTCCAGGGTATTCTTTGGCATTATTGACAGATGCAGTATACCAGCTGGCTGGGTTCAGCTGCCCCACAGAGGAGGAGTCAATGCAAATGAGGAAGGTATTGGCCAATCAGGATACAGTTAGAGTACAGTGCTGCCTGCAGTCAGTCTGAGGGACCTCAGAACGCATTTCAGAGCTGAAAAAGAGCAAAAACTGTGCCCGTTAGGGGCAAAAAACTGTTAGCAATAACCCACCATATATTCTAACCCACTAAAATGAAAAAATTATACATGTATTTTTTATTTTTTTTTTTTAAATCACAGGAAAGAATGACAGCCGTCAAATTTGGCTAAATCCCGTAACAGAGCCTTTGGACAAGGTTTCCAGGGGAGGAAGGGTGGGAGTGTCAATAATGCTAAAGAATACCCTAGAAGAAGTAATATTACTTCGGTGAGTAATTGTTTCTTCTCACCCCAGGAATTCTTTAGCATCTATTGACAGATGCAGACTTTGAAGCAGTGTAGTTGGGAGGAGGGCACAGAAAGCAATTTCGAGAACAGACTCTGAAGTACCGTCCTGCCACATTTGGCGTCCTATCAAACTACACATCCAAGAAAAAATCTTACTGAATGTGAGAAGCAAATTTCCAAAAGATGGTCTGCACACTTCAAGTAAGGATATAGCCTTGAATGCTGCCCAGGAGGCAGCTGTTCTCCAAGAAGTAGGTCCTAAGCACGAGAAGGGCTGAATGTCAGCCTTGCTGTACCAGACCCGAAACACGGGACCACAGTCCCGTGGGAAACTACTCTTGGTCACTGATTTCTCCCTTTTTTGTGAAATTGCAGAAAAGGAAGGGATGATAAAGAGAGTACCTGAACTGCTAGGACCGCTCGCACACACCGGACAGCAGGACTAATTCATGCCCCATCCAAACAGCTTGAGATAACCTAGACAGGACTTGCATGAGAGCAGTACAGGCAGAGAAAAAGGGGTCGATGAAGGTGGAAATGGTAAACATTTGGGAAAAGTATTTCTCATCCGCCTTGAGGACTAAATTGTTCTTAAAGGCACTGAGAGGAAAAGGCCTAAAAGAAAAACCTGAAACTCTGAAACACGTCTGATCGAGGAAAAGACAAGCAGAAAGGTTGTCTTTGATGTTACTCGCTTCAGGACAGGATTGTCAAAGGTTCAACGGACACCCCATGAACTTGAATATACAGAGATTTGCGTTCCATGGGAAAAAACTCTGGTCCCTAGAAGGGTCTAGAAGTGACACTGCCCCATGCTGAATTCTTTGAAATGGTCTGAGAAAAGTCAGATTTCTCTTGCCAGACAGAAAATGAATCCGAGTAACCACTAGTTGTACTCCCAAGAAAGAGCACTACTGTAGGTAAGAAAATAAAAACCTTTATATTTTTACAGGAAACAAGTCATAAAGCCCAAACTAGTTCCATGTACAAGACAGTAATGCCTGTGTATGAACTGAAGAATCCAGTCATAAGAGGAAAGAGGGTTGAAAAACTGTAGGCTCTTGTCCTTGAACCAAGGGAAAAAACTGCTTCCACTGGGAAACTGAGGTTTTTGTGGAAGTAAAACTGTCCCCCCCCCCCCCAAAAAGATGTTCCAGGTCTTATTTGGCTACAGGAACTCTAGGAGATCTAGCCTCTCAAGATCCTGGCCTTGAGAAAAGACCGGGGCTGAGAAAAACACTACTCCTGTGCAAGAAAGGAGTAGCTTGTGGAAACGAAAGCAGCCAGAAGGTTGTTTAACTGAAACTTTTTTTTTCTTTTCAGAAAGTACAAAGGATGTCCAAAGCCACTGGGATCATGGTGGCTGATTCCTTAACTAGAGAGGTACTTAGGAAACAAGGGATATATGGGAGCGAGAACACTTCTCAGACCAGTCTTGAGATAAGAAAGTCTGTTGGAAGGAACCCCGAGCTGGGGCCTGCAACAGGAAAAAGGAAAAAACTGGTGGTTCGGGCTGGAGGTGAAAATTCAGATCTGGACCTGACCTTACTCCTTGAATGATGTGGCAAGGACTTGCGTGCTGAGGGCTCATTCGAGGTGGCCCTGACTAAAGCGGCTTAGAGGATATGCCAAAAGATCCACTTGCGGTAGCCCTGCCAAAGTGTTGTCCTTGCTCGACAGATGGATGAGAGACTAAGACACCTCCAAAAAAGCCAGCTAGAGATCAAAACTCATAGCTATTGCAGAGAGATTGGAAACCTTGTGTCCCAAATGCTCATTGGTGTGATACAGGGCAGGAATATCATCCGGTCCTCTCTGAACAAAATGACCTCTGGACTGAAAAAAAAAATGCAGGTCTGATAGGGATGCTCTGAGACTCCCGGGACTGATGAAAGAAGGACTCTCTCAGAAACCAAGCCCCAATGATGGAACCCCTTTGAAGGGAAGCGCCCGCCGGAAGGAAACCTCTGTACCAAAGATTTGAATGGGAAAGGTGTGAAGTTCACGGTTTCCTTACACCAGTCCAAACTGTAACAGGTTTCAGGCTTCATGAAAATCTGACCTAGAGATCTAGCCCCTGGGACACTAGTGACAAATTATGCACCAAATACAGGGAACAAACTTCCCCTGACAAGAAATGAGCATTGCCCCTTAAGAGTTGCCGAGATTTAGTTGGTTAGGGAACTTTTTTCTAGTAGATACAAGACCACCCAAGATTGTAGGAAATAACATGTCAGACTTAGGGCTTGAAAACCACAGTTAAGGAGAATTGGCTAAGGACAGCCAAGACTCTGAGAAGGGAAACCAGAGATTCCCTGTCTTCAAGTGAGAACCGCCAACCTACCCAGATAACTGGAGAATAGACTGATTTTTACTCGGTATCCGAGAACACTCTGGAGGCAGTCTAAACGGCATGGAAGAAAACTGGTAGCCGCCTGAGAAAAAACCCAGGCTAAGGAACTGAGAACATAGAATGTAACGAGGGAAACAAGAAAATCCCCTGCATTTGCAAAAGAAAGGCATGACTCACGGAAGCATCCTGACCCCAGGTTGTAAAAGTTGATAATAATTTGCTGTTCCCTATTTTCCTTTATAATTTAGGTAACAGCCCGAAAAAGAGGTCCAACTCCCAAGGAGAAGGGAATCCTTTCATGAATTTGAACCTCACAAGGTTCTAGTGCTCCAATTCCCCCTGCTGACATGCTACTGGAGCAAAAACAGAGAATGCAGCACTTGGAGGTAAACTTTAGTTATTTATTTACTTATCATTTCCATAGATATATACATATATATTTATATGACAATATCTGCATACATCTATCTTCTTTTATATATATCTTTTTTTTTACACCAACCAAAGAAGGGGTAAAATCTTGAA
Organism: Neoceratodus forsteri; assembly: GCA_016271365.2. Taxonomy (NCBI): domain Eukaryota; kingdom Metazoa; phylum Chordata; order Ceratodontiformes; family Ceratodontidae; genus Neoceratodus; species Neoceratodus forsteri. Next base: position 1,397,907,699 of record CM057458.1, on the reverse strand, counting down.
CCAAGAAGAAAAATTACAGAAGAAAAAAGGGATTACCGGGAATGAAGAAAAAATTACTCACCTTAGTAATTGTGTTTCTTCTATTGGAGTCTTGCTGTATTCTGACATATGCAGTGATCTCCAACCCTTGAACTGCCCCGGAGAACAAAGAGTTAACTTTCTATGCAGAGCATAGAATGCTGAGCTCGAGCTCGGTTGGAGTCTCTGTCTGGAGTGTTTCAAACTCAAACTGTCTGATTCATACGAGCCCACTAACTAAAGATTCTATGTGGAAATTGTAAAATTCCTACTAGCCAACTGGCAGTAAAAAGTTTTGGGTTCCCAAAGGAAGACTCAAGTCAGGAAACCCAAAAACCAAAACCCAATTTAATACAAATAAAGTAATAAATCAACACCCAAACAAAAGGAAGAGGGTGTAAACAAGGAGCACATCTGGGGTGCAACACTGCACCTGCCCACCCACTTCCCAAAAACAGGTTCTGAGAGGGGAGGCAGGGATGGAGGTCAGAATACAGCAAGACTCCAGTAGGAGAAACACAATTACTAAGGTGAGTAATTTTTTTTCTTCAAACATGAAGTCTTGCTGTATTCTGACATATGCAGACTACCAAGCAGTACGTCCATGGATGAGGGACAGAATCTACTTTGGGAATAGGCTCTGAAGTACTGCTGTGCCAAACCGAGCATCACTCCTAGCCTGGATATCCAGAGAGTAATGTTTGGTAAAGGTATGGACTGTTTTCCAAGTGGCTACCTGATAAATCTCTAAGAGAGGAATATCCCTGGCAGCAGCCAGGGAAGCAGCTGTACCTCTGGTGGAGTGAGCCCTCAGACCTGATGGAGGATTCTTTCCCAGTTTTTCATAGCAGAATAGTATACAAGAGACAATCCACCTGGAAATAGTTCTCTTAGTGGCAGGTTTGCCCTTTCCCACTTCTCCATAAGTGAGGAACAACTGGAGGGAGTCAAACCTATGACCCTTGGTACGCTCTATGTAGTAACTAAGGGCTCTTTTAACGTCCAAACTGTGTAGCCTCCTCTCACCTGAGGAAGAATGATCAGTGAAGAAAAGAGGGAGAGACATGGACTGATTCAAATGGAAGTCTGAAACCACTTTGGGCAAGAACCTTCTATTGGTTCTAAGGACCACTTTATCCCTGTGAAAGGAGATGAAATCAGGTTCCACTGACAGGGCCTGCAGTTCACTGATACGCCTGGCAGAGGTGATGGCTACCAAGAAAGTACAGTTACGTAAGAACTTACCGTAACAATAGATCTTCGAGAGAGGCTCTTGCAGTAGGTAATTACATATAGGACTGACGTCGACAGGCGGCAGGACCCCATGGAAAAATTTCTAGCTAGCAGTCCCTGCCGAGGGACCGCCCCCACATCAGGTCACCGGCATCAGGAGAAATCGGTATAAAGGGGTGGTCCCTGACGCCCACCTTCCAGTTCTTTCCAGCCACAGGCCAGAAAAGGCCGGATGAGAGAGGAGCGGATGTTTCCATCACTGGAAAAGGAGCTGAAAAAGCCTAGGGGGATGGAGGGCGGGAAGGTATTACCTACTGCAAGAGCCTCTCTCGAAGATCTACTGTTACGGCAAGTTCTTACGTAACTGTACTATCTTACTTTGAGAGGGCTCTTGCAGTAGGTAATTACATATAAGACTGAATCCCAAGCAGTCTGGAACAAAGAGAGGCACCGGGAGGAGGAAAACTACTCCAAGAAACAGTTCTAGCTGTGCAAGCTTCAAGATAAGAGGCCTTGCAGAACAGCCAGCCCGAAGCCTGCTCTACAGCGAGAGGCAATATCCAAACTGTAGTGTTTAGTAAAGGTGTGGACGGAAGTCTAGGTGGCGGCAGCACAAATATCTGCTGCTGACACATTTTTGAAACAAGCCGCTGAGGCAGCTACTCCTCTGGTGGAGTGGCCTCTTACTTGACCCGGGAGGGTCTTGTTGTATTTGTCATAACAGAAAGTGATGCAATGAGTCAACCACTTAAAAAGGCATTGCTTAGAAACAGCATTGCCTTCTCGTTTATGAGCAAAAGAGATGAACAATTGATCAGTCTTTCTGAGATCCTTCGTCCTGTTGGTGTAGTATCTCAGAATCCGGTGAACATCCATAGTATGGAGTAAATACTCCCCTTGATTAGAGTACTGCGTGAAAAAGGTGGGTAACTCTATGGACTGATTTAGAGTACACTCCGCTACTACCTTAGGGAGAAACTTATGGTTCGTGCGCAGAGCAACACGTTCCTGGTGAAAAATCAAGTATGGAATTTTACACGTCAGGGCCTGGAGCTCGGAAATTCTCTGAGCAGAAGTGATGGCTACCAGGAAGAGAGTCTTCCACGAAAGGAACTTCAATTCCGTGGAAGCTGCCGGTTCAAAGGGAGGCAGAGTAAGTTTCTCCAGAACAAAGTTCAAGTCCCAAGGGGGAGCAGGAGTATGTATAGGGGGTCTCAGATGGAGAACCCCTCTGAGAAAGGTCTTAGAGACCTCCAACTGAGCAAATGTCTTGTCTGCAAAGGGGACATGATAGGACGAGATGGCCGCCATGTGTACCTTCAGAGAAGAATGACTGAGACCCAGGTCAAACAGATGACGTAGATACTCCAGCAGAAGCCCTGCTGAAAAGGAGAAGGGTTCCACGTTCTTGGAAGCAGCCCAGATAGTGAATCTTTTCTACTTCATGGCGTAGGTGGATCTAGTGGTGGGTTTTCTAGCCTCCACGAAAATCTCCGCCACTTGGGGAGACACCCCAAAACGGGACTGAGCTAAGTCTGCAGGAGCCATGCGTGCAGCTGAAGAGATTAGAGGGCTGGATGGACCAGGGTCCCCTGATCCTGGGTCAATAAACCTCGAGATAGAGGAAGAGGAAGAGGAGGATCCTCTGAGTATTATTGTAGAAGAGAGAACCAAACTTGCCTAGGCCAGAAAGGAGCAATCAGAATCATTCGTGCTCCTTCTGAAGCTAGTTTCTGCAAGACTCGTGGGATAACATGGAATTGAGGGAAAGGCATAGATGAATCTGTCCTTCCAGTCTAGAGACAGAGCGTCTCTCCAGAAAACGCCTCGCTCTGGAACAAGCGAGCAGAAGAAAGGGAAGCTTTGCGTTTAGAGGGGATGCGAACAGGTCGACCTGTGGTGTTCCCCAAAGTTGGAAGATATTGTCTAGGACCCCATGGTCCAGTTCCCACTCGTGAGTCAGAGCTGAAGAGCGACTTTGCTTGTGTGCCAGGGTGTTGTCAACTCTCGGAAGATGAATTGCCGTGAGGTGAAGGTCGTGTTGTGTTGCCCAATCCCAAACACTCATTGCTTCCCTGCAAAGAGGGTAGGACCGAGTCCCCCCTTGTTTGTTGATATACCAAACCATGCACATGTTGTCTGTCTGGACAGCTAGGTGGCCGGGAAGGATGTATTGGTGAAGGGCTTGGAGAGCATACAACACTGCCCAAAGCTCAAGCACACTGATGTGGAAAGTTTGTTCGAGCTTGGACCAGGAGCCCTGGGTCCGATGGGGACCTAGATGGGCTCCCCAACCTTCGCCCAAGGCGTCTGTGGTTAGAGTCTGGGAGGGGGAAGGACAAAAGAAAGGAACTCCCCGAAACAGGGTCTCTCGAACCATCCACCACTGCAAGTTTCGAAGCATTGGCGAGGAGACTAGAACTGGGTGATCTAAGTCATCCACTAACTGATCCCATTGGGAGCAGAGAGTCCACTGAGAAACTCTCATGTGGAGTCGAGCGCGAGGAACTGTTGGGATAGCAGCCGCCATGAGCCCGAGAAGGCGAAGGACTGACCTTGTACAGACATGCCTGTGGCCGGACAGCAGACTTATCTGAGTCTGGAGGGTGGATGCCCTGTCCGGTGGCAGGAAGACCCTGCCCGTGGTCGTGTCTAGAATCTCCCCGATAAACTGTAGTCTCTGGGATGGGATCAGGTGAGACTTGGAATGGCTGATGGTAATACCCAGGCAGGCAAAAACCTCATGGGTAAGAGTGAGGCAGCGCAGGAGTTCCTCCCTGGATGAGGCCGCCAGGAGTCAATCGTCCAGGTACGGGAAATCCTGCAGCCCCTGCTATGCAGGTTGGCCGCCACCACTGCCAGGCATTTGGTAAACACTCGGAGTGCCGAGGATAGGCCAAACGGAAGTGCCTTGAATTGGTAGTGGTCCCCCTGGAATGCAAAATTAAGGTATTTGCGGTGAGACGGGTGAATGGAATGTGCAGGTAAGCATCCTGCATATCCAGGGCACACAGCCATTGACCCGGCCAGAGGAGGGGCAGGAGGCTCTGCAAAGAGAGCATCCTGAACCATTTGTATTCCACAAAGAGATTCAGGGAACTGAGAAACAGAATTGGTCTGAGATCTCCTGTCTTCTTTGGGACCAGGAAGAAATGGGAATAGTAACACGTCCCTTGCAGATGAAGGGGGATGGGTTCTATTGCTTGTTTCAGAAGTAGAGCTGAAATTTCCTCCTGGACCAAGAGAAGGTGTTCCCTTGAACATGACGACTTTAGAGGGGGGGTGGCGAGGTGGTTTCTGAAGAAACTCTATCGAGTGTCCTTCTGCGATGAGCTGGAGCACCCAAGAATCTGAAGTTATCCTCTCCCAGCCCAGAAGGTGGAGGGAAAATCTCCCTCCTACCAGTTCCTCCGGGGGGGTCCGGAGGCTGTGGGAGAGGGAAGGAGCCAGGTGGTGTGGGGCAGCTCCGCAGCTGAAGCACCCGCTGCTTTTTTGGGCGGGGGGGCTTAGCAGCTGTGGGGGCCCCGTGTTTAGTGGCCCGCCTTCCCTGGGGTTTAGCCTTGGGCCGATTCCGTCTGCAAAAGGGACGGAGCTGCTGCTGGTGGGGGCGGTACATGGAGTCGACAGACTTCAGTGCCATCCCCTTCTCCTGCAAATCGGTGATGATGTCCTTGACATCACCGCCGAAAAGCACCGACCCCCGGAAGGGCGCTTTCTGGATAGTGGATTGTACTTCCGGGACCAACCCTGACACACGTAGCCAAGCATGATGACGTAAGCCTATGGCGAAAACTGAGCTCCGTCCAGCAGTGTCCACTGCTTCATAGGTCGCACGAAGCATGTGTCGACTGGCCGAATGTGCAGAGTGGACAAGATCAGCCAACTCCTGCTTGACCTGGGAGTCTGGCAAGGAGTCCAGTTTGGCTTCCACCTGAGTCAGAATGGCCTTCTGGTAGTCCCCCATATGGCCGACATAATTCAGGGCCCTAATCCCCAGCATAAAGGAAGCAAAGATCTTCTTTCCATACTGGTCCAGAAGGCGGGATTCTTTGTCAGGTGGCGACAAGCTGAGATGTTTTGGGTTGGCCAACCAGCCGTGAGTGGCGCTAATCACGACCGAGTCGGCACGAGGGTGAGAATCTAGAAAATCAACACCCTTGGGAGTCTGGTACAGCCTATTCGACTTCCGCAGAAGTGGGGCTACAGCCGATTGCTGTTTCCATATGGTGGTGACAAGGTCGGCATGAGGCTCTATCCAGGGTGGCACCAAAGTAGGAGCTATCATGGGCAGATCCAGATGCTCAGCGAGTTTCAGATGTTGAGGATCTGGTTCCAAAGAGTGCCACTGATGAACCTCCTGGATTTTCCTTAGTAACTCCATAAAAGAAGGATCTTCTGGAGGAGACTTCGGAGGAGTCCTTGGCCTGGACTTCGATGGAGAGAGTGGCTCGTCGTCACTTTCGGAGCAACCATTGGAGGAATCCGAGGAGTCCGTGGGTGAATAGGAGGAGGAAGAGGAAAAAGACTCCCTTTCCCGATCAGGGGGAGGAATGGACCCCTTGGGAAGCCCCCGGGGAAGCGTATCCTGCCCCTCTCTGGACCCAGATGGGAGAGCCCTGGAGTCCGGAAGTGGTGAGGGACTATGCCGCCTTGGACGTACGGGAACCTGAAACGGCACCGTCGTCGGTAGACGGCTCTTGACCTCCCTGGTGAGCTGAGCCTTGGCCTCAGCCCACCAGGAGGCCAGAGTCTCCTGCAAGTCCACCGGTGGCTGTGGGGGCGGTGGAGGAGCAGGAGGCGGGGGATAAGGATATGGGTTGTAGCCATATGGAGAGTATCCAAAACCCGGCTGCAGATAGCCCGGCGTCGGGTATTGTGGCGTCGGGTACTACGGTATCAGAAAGATTGGCATCGGGTACTGTGGCGCCAGATACTGTGGTCCTGGGTACGTTGGCGTTGGATAGGACGGAGGGTACCCGGGAGCCGGAGGAGCTGCCGGAGCAGATGGCCCGGCCGGCAGCCTCGCGGGCGGATCCAAGTTGGAGGGCCCGGAGGGTGGAGGGCCCAGCGGTGGGGCGACATCCGGAAGCGGGATGTCGGCCAGAGTCCGTAGAACCGGCGTTGGAGGTACCGGCGTCGGGGCCGGCGTCCAGGGAGCTGATGTCAGATCCGGCGCACCTACAGGAGGATGGTCCGATGGAGGAAGGGCCCCAGTGTCGCCCGGGGATGGAGGGGAAAAATCCCCGGGGTCGGGTTGGGGGGGTCTCTGGGTCCCCGGACGGCAGGGAAGGCTGTGAAGAACCGGGAACGACAGATGTAGGAAGGTCCATCGTTGGTTCAGTCGCCAACCGGGCATCGGGCGAACCGACGTGCAGCTTTACGGTGAGCTCCCGGCGCGGAGGGAGCCGGCGTCCAACATGGGAACCTTCACCAGAGGCAGACCGAAGAGAAGGATCGGCCTGGTCCGGTGGGAGAAGGGCCGCGCGCTGCCCCGAAGGGTTGTGCATCTTACCGGCCTTCTCTGCGCGGACATCGGAGGAGCCGACGCCCGGCTTACTGGAGCTGCCCATGCCAGCAGGCCGCGAACCTGCGGCCGAACCGGGGGCCGAGGCCTCCAATTGCCCGGAGGCGCCCGAAAGCCCGAGCGCGAGCCAAACGGACGGGCCGACGCCCCCTCGGAAACCTCTGAGGCGGCCATCGAGGAGCGGTCCCCCGGAGAGGATGTTACCTGGGACCCAGTGGCTCCCGAGGGAGATGCGGTAGAGGAGCCCTTCTCCCGGTGCCTCTCCTTATCCTTCTTCTTCCGATTGCCTTCGGGGGAAGTGGACGCCTGCCTCGGTTTTTTGAGCTCCTCCTCCATAGAACTCATCTTTTTCTTCAAAATGTGGGCTTCCAGGGATTGCTGCCGCCTTTTCTGGGTAGCCACGTTGAAGCTGAGGCAGTGCTGGCACTTCTTGACCGGGTGATCGGGGCCTAGGCAGAACAGTCACAGGCAATGGCCATCCTTATGCGGGAGTTGGACGCCACACAAGTCGCACTTATTTTTGTGCTCGGAGGATGTAGAGGACGACATACACCAACGATGTACCTGACGTTAATCTAAAAAATCAAATTACTTCAGTAAAAAACGACGAAGGGTAGCTGACGAAGCAACGAACTTTTCCGCAAGGCGCTGCACAAGCTAACGACAGGAAAGAACTGGAAGGCGGGTGTCAGGGACCGCCCCTTTATACCAATGTCTCCTGATGCCGGTCACCTGACGTGGGGGCGGTCCCTCGCCAGGGACTGCTAGCTAGAAATTTTTCCGTGGGGTCCTGCCGCCTGCTGACGTCAGTCCTATATGTAATTACCTACTGCAAGAGCCCTGTCGAAGTAAGATCACAGTTTTCCAAGTCAAGTACTTAAGCTCTGCTGAGGACATAGGCTCAAAAGGGGGTTGCATCAGCTGAGCGATGCAAACATTCAAATCCCAGGCAGGGGCAGGGTCTCTAAAGGGAGGATTGGTGTGAAGCAATCCTTTAAAAAATTTACAGAATACAGGATGAGATGATAGTGAGGAAGACTTTCCCACTGTCAGAAAAGCAGAAACAGCTGACAAGTGTACCTTGAGAGTAGCTGGTCTGAAGCCAAGGCTATTAAGATGGACCATATAATCCAGAACTGTAGGCAATTCAGCAGTGTCTGGAGAAATATGCCTCTTGGAACACCAAATGCTGAATCTTTTCCATTTGGAGTTATAAGTCTTTCTGGTGGAGGGCTTTCAAGCAGCTTTGAGAATATCCAGAACACCCTGAGAAAGATGCAAGTCTGCAAACTCTAACTCTTCAAGAGCCATGCCTTCAGATTGAGAGACTGAAGGTTGGGGTACCAAATCCTCCCCCGAGAGGATGTTAACAGGTTGTAATTCCTGGGAAGAGACCGGGGAAGATGGACTGCTAGGGACAACAACAGGGGGCACCAAGGCTGTCTGGCCCAATCTGGAGCAATTAGAATCACTTTGCAAGGTTGAGACCTTTTCTGGACTAGAACCGTGAACAGGAGTGGGAAGGGAGAGAAGGCATACAGACATTTCCCTTCCCAATTCAGAATCAGAGCATCCAGAAGGACTGAGCCCAAGACTGGGGGTCTGCAACAAAACAGAGGAAGTTGGTGATTCTCTGGGGCTGCAAAGAGATCTATCTCTGGAGTGCCCCACCTTGAAAAAATTACTTTCAGCACCTGAGAATCCAGGAACCATTCGTGATGGCCCTGAGAGATCCTGCTCAGTGCATCAGCTAATATATTGTCCTTCCCCGGAAGGTGAACTGCTATCAGAGAGGCCAGCAGGGAATAAGCCAGGGACCACAACTTCATGGCTTCTGTACACAAGGCCACAGACTGAGTGCCTCCCTGCTTGTTGATGTACCACATGGTGGTGGTGTTGTCTGCTCTGACGAGAACCACCTTGTTCTGTACTGACTGAGAGAAAGTTTTCAGGGCCAGAAAAACTGCCCTGAGTTCTAGGAGATTGATATGGAGAAGGGATTCCTGAGGGGACCACAGTCCCTGGGCAGTGAGGGACCCCAGATTGGCTCCACAGCCCAGAAGAGAAGTATCCGTGGTAAGGACCACTGAATGAGACTGAGTGGCAAATGGAACCCCTTGCCTTAAGTTGTCCTGATCCTGCCACCATTGAAGGGCTTGGATCAGGGTCTGAGTCATAGGAAACAGCTTGGTAAGGGAATCCTTCCTTTGGGACCAAAAGGCCCTCAGATGGAACTGAATATCCCTCATCTGGAATCTCGCCCCTTGGACCACTGCTGTAGAAGCTGCCATGTGGCCCAAGAGCTGGAGGAAATGCCTTGCTGGTCGAGACACCTGAAGGCTGAAGGAAGAAGCCAGTTCTATAAGAACTCTTGCCCTTTCCAGGGGAAGAAAAGCTCTTGCTTTGACAATATCCAGCTCTTCCCCTATTAAGGTAAGAAGCTGCACTGGCTCGAGAACTGACTTGGGAAGGTTGAGAAGAAATCCCAGAGAAGTGAGCACTTGCTGGGTCACTTGCAGGTCTGACTTGACTTGGTCTGGAAACTGGCCCACTATGAGCCAATCGTCCAGGTATGGAAAAATGGAAATCTTTTGCCTTCTTAGAAAGGCAACGACTACTGCCAAGCACTTTGTGAAAACCCTTGGGGCTGATGTTAGACCAAAGGGCATTGCCTTGAACTGATAATGGCCTGAGGGCAACTCGAACCTGAGGTACTTTCTGTGGGAGCACCTGATGGGAATGTGAAAACAGGAATCTTTGAGGTCAGGGAGGCTAGCCAGTCCCCTGACCTTAGAGAGGGAAGAATTATTCAAAGCGTTACCATCTTGAACTTTGGTTTTAAAAGATGTTTGTTCAGGTATCTTAGGTCTAGGATGGGTCGCCACTCCCCTGTCTTTTTTGGGGTAAGGAAGTACCTGGAGTACAGACCTTTGCCCCTGTGTAGGGTAGGAACTCTCTCTATGGCTCTTAAGGCCAGAAGAGATGAAACCTCTGCCTCTACGGCAAGGGTTACTGAGAGACCTGCAGGTGGAAAAGATCAGGCTCTCATCTTCGGAAATTTTTTGAAGCTGAGAACCAGTCCCTGGCTTACTTCTTCCAGGACCCACTTGTCTGATGTAATAGACCTCCAGTCCTGGACAAAGTAAGCCAGCCTGCCCCCTACTAGAATAGGAGAGTCAACCCCGGCTGACACATCAGGGTGTCTGCTTGGCAGGGGCTTTAGGCTGAGGAGTGGATGCAGCCCTGCTCATCCCCCTTCTGCCTCTCCTTCTGAAGAACCCCCTCTGCGGAAAAGAAGAGGCCTATGCTTGGTTAAAAGGCCTATGAAAAGGCCTGCCCCTGCCCCTAGACTGCTGCCTTTGAGGAGTTGCCTGCCTTTCCTTGGCCTGAGCACTCCTGTAAGTGGTCCTGTACTCCAGGGTTCGACAAATTTTAAAATTCACTGCTTGTCCAGGACAAGTGGCTTGACTAAAAGTACTAGTCCTTGTGCTCGAGTTAGTAGTCCGGTTAAAAATAGGCACATTTTTAAGAAAAATTATTAGAAATTAAAGAAAAAGTGGTTGTATGTATTTTGGGGGGGGGGGGTAGTTCAATATTAATAGGTTAACAGTATGAAAATGTATAATTTTTTTTTCTAGGTAGGTTAGACACCCCTCTCCTTATATATGCTCAGCCTCTCAGCTGTATTATGGTTTCACCTCAGCTTTTATTCTTCTCCCCTCAGTGCAGCAATCGTGAATCATCACATTATTTTATTTCCCACACCACACACAAGGTCCCCTCCCTCCTGATCCAACAATCACCATTGTTTGTTGTTTTTAACATTCTTGCAGTGGATTTATTCAAAGCGACTAGATCATGGGTCAGTCGCTTCCGCCCTTTCCCTCCCGGCTCCCCCCAGCTCACCAACACATAAGTCCCTCCCTAATTGTACTTGTCCTCTCCCCCAATCTCCCCTTTTTGCACCAGCAGCTCCAAAATGTATTTTCTATATAAATTATTGGCAGCCCAGGCAATGCAACAGCAAGTGTGGTGGACAATGATTTTCTGTGGTCCCTGACTCCAAACTTCTAACAACATCTAGCCCCTTGCACGATCAGCTCAGAGGCACACACACATCCTTTTTCCTCGAAATCAGATGAAAAAGTGAGAGCACTCAGCGCACCTACGATTACCCCCAAGTTTTACTACTGCTGCCAGTGATAGTGAATAGGTCCCTTACCGGAACAGCCAGATCTTCTTTGACTGGATGGCATACCTGTCGTTCTGACGACTGGCTTCACCTCAAGTTCCCCGTGGCCACGGCTCACTCCCGGCAGGTATTCCCTTTGCACTGCTCGCTCTCCCCCCAACGAAGATCAGGTGTGGCTGCGTGGGACGCATGATAGCCGGACTCCGACATCGCCAGTGAGCTCCCTATTGGAGGAACCTGGCACTGCATTAGAAAATCATTTTTTTGTGTTGTTTAAAACGGTACTTGTCCACGGACAAGTACCTCTGGCACCAACTGCTTGTCCCTGCCTTAAATCTGGTAGCCCGGGACATCGGGCTATGGGATTTGTCGAACCCTGCTGTACTTGTCCATTTTCTTCATGTAATTCTCTGTCTGCTCCCCAAACAGGGAATTACCCACTACAGAAAATCCATGGCCTTAGCCCGAATATCCTGGGAGAGGCTAGTACATCTGAGCCAAGCCATTCTCCAAAGAGCCACAGATGTAGCCATGACTCTTGATGACACATCACTGGAGTCCACAGCAGCATGAAACTGTACTTTCGATGCCTCAGTCCCATCTGCAGCCACCTGCTCCAGCTCCTTGGCTAGCTGGGGGGAGGCCTGTTTAGCCAGTGCCAGTACAGTGTCCCACCTGGACTTCTGGTACCTGGCTGTATAGGCCATATAATTCACGGAAGATGCCAAGGCATCAGTCTTCCTGTAGTCTTTGTCTGGGGGGTGTGAAGCCAAGGGAATGCTTGCCTTGTCACAGGCAGCAGCCTGCACTACGCTAACATGGCTCCATTGCTGGTATAAGAACTCCGTGTCTGAGCCTGAAGGTGTATACCTCTTGTCCATTCTCCTATCCACAGGAGGTATAGTGGCCATCCGGGTCAGCGGACTTCTCGGCCTCCTTTTCCCCTCAGTCTACCTAATCTCTTCTCAAGGGTATATTTGGGAAAATGTTTACATATTTGGCAGTCTGAATCAATGTGGTCAGACCCCAGACAATAAACACAGGTGGTGTGAGGGTCGGCCTTAGCAAAGACCTCCCCGCACTCACTGCAGTGTTGAAACCCAGTGGACCCATTTTTTTTCTCGGGTTTCTCAGACATGGCCAACCTAACCAACTTATCCTTTTTATGGCAACCGCCAGGCAAGACACGGGTATTTGAAAAAATCGTACTAAACACGTTTTTTTAGAACCGATAAGAACCGGTAACCACACTCTAAGGAAAACACTAAATTTCACTATCAAATGGTCAGTTCAGCCAAACTGATCTGCAGTTTTACAAGTTCCACACAGAAACAGTACAATTCCTATCTAGTACTCAAGGCACACAGACAGAGACTGAACCGAGTATTCGGATAACTTTTTCAGTTTAAAAAACAACAAAAACTGAGACTTTAACTGACTTTTGAACCGAGCTGAAGGAGAAAATCTCCGGAGCGACCGTTCAGTGAGGCGAAGTAAAGAATCTGACAGTCTGAGTTTGAAACACTCCAGACAGAGACTCTAACTGAGCTAGAGTTCAGCATTCTATGCTCTGCATAGAAAATTAACTCTTTGTTCTCCGGGGCAGTTCAAGGGTTGGAGATCAATGCATATGTCAGAATACAGCAAGACTTCATGTTGTTTGAAAATAGCATTCCTGCCTACACCACTGGAAAACTTAACATTTGGAAAATTCCTAATGTGTTGGCGTGGGGAAAAAAGGGTTAAAGGGAGAATAATTCCTACCCAAAGCCCTCCATCCTGAGACTTCTGGGAATGGAACGCTTATCTTTAACTGAGTACTAGGAGAGTTAAACTTGTCCATACGTGCCTGTCAGCTTCAGTTTGCCATAAAGATGAACCAAAACTTGCACCAAAGCATAACCCAAAAGGCTGGAACTTTTAAGACAGGCCAGCCTAAGGGAAATGACCTACGCCAAGACTCTAGAAGCTGAAACATTATGACTTAAGGCTATAAAAGCATAGTGCTACTATATGTCCCTTGGGTATTTCAGCAAACCTCCTTGTGAATAGTGCCCCAGAGCTGTCGCACTATAGTAAGGACAGAATACATCAAAAAACTCTTAATATATGATAGCGTATGCTACAAAGATAGGAGGCATTACATAAAATTTCTTACACATGATATATGATTATCTAGAGTCCATCTCTGGAGGGAAAACAGACAGTGGCCCAAGGCTGAAAGGCATACTGCTGTTTTCAGTAACTTGCTTTAGTCTGAAAGTGTACAGATAAAAACAGCAGAACACTTACCGAGCTGGTATTTCATCTGAATGCTTCTGTTAATCCCAAAAGAGAATGAGAGGTTTCCAGAACCTACCTGTCAGTGTCTTCAGAGAGTTGTCAACATCTTTGGAGGACAGCAACCACCTGATCTACAAAGTCGTCATCCTCCACCTCTTTATCGGTGTCGTCCTGGAGGGAAAAGTCCAGGGAGTCCACCGGTTGAATATAATTGCCTCATTATACCAAAATCTGAATCAACCTCAAGGTGACCAACTGGAATTAGTGGGTCCCGAGAGGAGTTCATGAAGGATAAATCCTCTCCCAAATTACTAATAATAATAACAATAATATCCTTGGGCATAAGGAATAATAAGGAGAGGAATACTCGGACCCGAAGGAGCCAAGAACACGCCCGGAAATATAAAGTCTGGAAAAATTGCCAAGCTCTCAGAAATTCAGTTGCAGAGGGCATAATTTTATCAACCCCTGATGACTCCCTAAGTCCTTCAGGAGGGAAGGTTAGAGGAGATTAATCTCTATCTTTGCAGGGAAGAGGCACCATGCATATTTTCGAATTAAAGGCTTGGACAGAGAAACAACTACTACAGAACCAGACTTGTAATAACACAAGCCCCAAAGGGAACTTGTCGTTTCTTATGCATTAACTTGAGGTACCCTCCTCAGCGCTTTTAGAGGAGGGGGAGGTAGACTGAGAGCCCAGAAAACAATAGTTAGGCCAAAGTTTAAACAAATCAAAATCAACTTTGAGATTTTTTTTTCCACAAATAGGAAAAAACAGAACCACCTCCACACTTCTTGTCAACAAAGCCTACTGCACAATAAACAAGAGAGTCTCACCTCAAAAGTGAGGGTATTACCCTTCAAATATCCATCATTTTAATTTAATTAGAGAAAAAGGGTTCCAGAATTCACACTGGTGTAGCGGAAAAATGCGTACGTCATAAAAAAACAAATCAATGATTTTAACGCAAAAGCGTTAAAAACCACCAAAAATACTAAAAAACTACGCAATTAAATAAAAACGATGCAAATTACTGTGCACACAGGTGAAATTTACTTCAGAAAAAAAATGACAGTGGGGAAAACACAAAAAAATCCCACAACTGCGCGGAACCCAGCTCAGATGCGGCAAAAATAAATAAAATGAAGAAAATATACCAAATACCTTAAAAGCAGCATTCAAAAAATACAAAACATGGCACAGGAAGATCTCTGAAGAGGAGCTCCAGGGCAATGTTGCCAGTTCAGTAGAGAAAAAGTTATGAGGTCCCTCAGATTGACTGCAGGCAGCATTCTACTCCAACAGTATCCTGATTGGCCAATGCCTTGCTCATCTTCATTGACTCCTCCTCTCCAGGGCAGCTGAACCCAGGTGGCATACTGCATCTGTCAACAGATACTAAAGAATTCCTGGGGTGAGAAAATATCACTTCTGAATTGCAATATTAAAATCCTGGCAAAGGTTTTGGCAGGGAGGTTAGAGTTAGTGTTGCCTGACGTATTCCACCCAGACCAGATTGGGTTTATAAACGGGCACCTCTCATATCATAATGTCCAGAGACTGTCGAACATGATATGGAGGGTAAAACAGAGGGAAGGAAGACACCTGTGTTATATCTATGGATGCAGAGAAAGCCTTTGATTGTGTGGAATGGGGATACCTGTTTGAGGTTTTAACCCAGTTTGGTCTGGGGGATACGTTTGTGGGATGGTGTGGGCGATGTACAGTTCCCCTCGATCGCGGGTGTTGGTAAATGGTACACTCTCAGACAGACTTGGGCTCAGCAGGGGTACAAGGCAGGGATGTCCACTGTCCCCTTTGTTGTTCACTCTGGCAGTGGAGCAGTTGGTGATTACAATCCGACAGAGTGCAGGAATATGAGGGTGCAAGGGGTTTCGGGAGAGCAGCATAAAGTCACAATGTATGCTGATGATATGCTGCTTTTTATTACAGATCCTGAGGCCTCCATGCCTGTTTTACAGGAATTGGTGGGGAAATTCACACAGTTCTCGGGGTAGAAGCTTAATATTGAAAAGCCAGAATTAATGAGGTTGCCAAGGGAGTGGGTGGAAGCTTCACATATCTGGGATTTAAAATAGGCTGGTCCCTGGGTTCATTATATGAACTGAATCATGCACCAATAATGAAAACAATAGAAGTAGACTTATAGAGGTAGGCGGCTCTCCCGGTCTTGTGGCTGAGCAGGATAAATCTGATCAAGATGAATATGCTTCCCAGGTTGGTGTACATCATGCAGATGGTGCATGTCGGATTACCTAAGAGGGACATTAGAAAATTGGAGGGAATGTTTTCTTCATTTATTTGGAAAGGGAAGCGGCCCAGGGTGCGCCTTCAAAGACTTAAAGCTGAAACGGGCAGGGGCGGATTAACTTTTCCTGATCTGAGGAGTTATTATTTGGCAGTCCAACAGAAATATATTAGTGATTGGATCCATATGCCTCAGGTGGCTAGTTGGGTAGACCTCGAGCAATGGGGATGCCGAGCAAGACTCTAGGCATATCTGAAGAAACGAGGTACCAGGGCCTTCAGGACACAAGTGGGTTAGAACCCATTGGTTATCGCAGTTTTGGAAAGCTGGGGAAAACTCTTGAAACAGCAGGGTGCAAAGGATGTAGCTATATACTTGGTTCTGGTGACAGGGAATCCCTACTTCCTGCCGGGCTGGGAGGACCCTGGCTTCAAGTTATGGGGAATAAGGGCTATAGGGGATTCATGTGGTAGGGGGAGGGCTCAGCCCATTTATGGACCTGCAACAGAGACCAAATTTGGGGGGGGGAAGGCATTTGTTCAGATTTTTTCAGGTCAGGGCCTACATTGCAGGGCTAACTAGAGAGGGACCTGGATTGCAGGACATGAGGAAAATTGAGTTACTTATACAAATAATAAGACAGGATTCCAAGGGCTTCATAGGGAAAGCTGTAAGGGAGAGTAGGCAGTGCTTTCCACACCTATCGCTCAGAGCTAAGAGACTCTGGGAGTGGGATCTGAAAATCCGGACACAGGACCAGAACTGGACACTGCTACTATCTATGCATATGGGGCTTTTGGTATGTAATAAGTTTAAGGAAGCTTTCTATAAATGTAATCACAGGGTACACCACCCGCCGACCATCGTCCATAAGTATCACCCTGATGTATCCCCTCAATGCGGAAGATGTGAACTCGAGGAGGGAACCTATTTCCATTGCTTTTGGAAATGCCCCGTCCTCCAGAGGTTTTGGGAAGCAGTAGTTCAGGAAGTGGGGAGAATGTGGGGGTAGGGCGCTGCACCTGGACCCGATGTTGTGTTTGTTTTGGGTAGAGGCAGATGAGGAAGGGGAATGGAGAGTCTCCCAAGGTGGATTAGGGTCCTCCTCATTTTGGCTAGGCATTGCATTCAAAACACTTGGGTGTCCTGTGTAATGCCTACAGTACAGTGCTAGCGAATAGTGGCACTGCAGACACTGGCACTGGAGAGGCTGACCCTTCTAGTAAAGGATAAATTAGAGTGTTTCACTAGGGAAAGGGCACCTTTCTTAGCAGATCTAACTCAGTGTGAAAATATGCTTCTCTGAGAAGGGATGGATAATTAGGGGGGAAATAACGTGGTAGTAGAGAACCTGAACACCTTGTGTAATCAATAAGAAATTGACTGGTCATTGTGAGATATGTATGATGTATCGAACATACGTTGATCCTGTATGTGGATGTGAACTAATGAGTGTTTGTTTTCAATAAAATCTTTTTATGCAAAAAAAAAAGAAATAGAGTGCTTTATTAAATAAATAAACTACTCTCAATGCTTCATAGCTGTGTTAAATGCCTTGGGTTCTGACGCCAATATTTTTATGTTTGGATCAATATTGTTCCAGAGGTTTGCAACTACTTGAGAAAATACCATTCCTCCATATTTATTATTTGGCACAGAATTAGCATATTCTTTATTTTTATTTAATCGTAGATTATATTTGTGTTCAATTTTTCCTAGCCTTTCAGTTAGGCTTATTGTTTTCTTTTGAGTTAAGATATTATTTACCAAGTTAGCCCAAATAAATGTTCCCCTGTTTTCAACAGAGCCATCCCAGTTCATCATGCATTGCACAGTGATGAGCCTTATAATCACAGCGAAGTATAAATCTATCTGGTTTTGTATGTGATCCCTACTTTCTTTAAACTTGTACTAAAAAGGAGATAGGTGCGAAAAAAACATTAAATATGGATGCAAATAAAGTGCTTTTATTGAAGTCGGGTGCCAACAGAGAACAAAAAAACACACTCACTCCACGACTTCAATAAAGGCACTTTATTTGCATCCATATTTCTCTGGACTATTTGATTTTTTTTGGACACCTATCTCCTTTTGAGTATTATATTACTGCTTTTGAAGGTGCAGCACTAACATCTTGCCTTGCCAGCGCCTCAAGTATGTGAATGGTGTAAGGATTTCTTTAAACTTGAACAGTTGCAAAACCACAGACATGACACCCACAGCCTAAAAATCGGAATTACACATTGTGTTACAATTGTTTATCTCAGATTTTGATTTATACAGTGAGCTGTATGTCTAAATGTCCCAAGTTTAGTAAAAGATTAAAACAACGGGTGATTTGAACACCTTTTATTGGACCAACAAAAGATTTACAAAATGTTTAAGTTTTTGGACTCACAAAGTCATTTATGAGAAACAAGGCAGTTAAAGAAAAATATCACTTTAACTACTCAGAACAAAATTAGTGAAAAAAAAACCCTTCACATATGGACAAGACAGCTCTGCTGATAATAAGATATAAAACAGAGACCAGAACTAGAGATATAAAGCCAGTTCTTGGGAATCTAATTGGAAAAAGACAAGTGTATGTATGTGTGTGTGTGTGTGTCAGCAATAACCACCAATTATAATCAGCCATATAAATAGACATTGTAATATAGGATTCACAGTGGGGCTTCACTGAATAAACTATTTATTTTCACAAGAGCTTTTTGACCTTGGGTAACCTCATGAGTGCCATAAGCCACCAGTGATGTTCCCAAGGTCAAACAGCTCGAGTCAAAATAAATCATGTATTCAATCGGGCCCCACTGTGTATTTAATTTCAGCAAGAGGCAAGGACCTTGTTTTGTGTTTTTTTTTTTTTTTAATTAGTATGTGTTGTTCTTGTTAAAATTTAGAAGCTCCCATTTTTTTTCAATCAATGCTCCGCCACCTCTGAGTAGCGCTGTTACCATGGGCATTGTCATGGCTGCCATATCACGACAGCGGCGTTGATATCGTGACATTGGCATCGATTGTTTGAGGAGTGGCCTGTTTGGAAAATACAGAAGAAACATGGCAGCTCTGTTTATTGAGAAAGCCATTTGTGTTATAGTGGGGGCCATTTACTTTTTTGTTGGTGCTGTTTTCAGGGGCAAAAGCGAAACTGGGGATTTTGGAAAGCTGCCAGAGTGTTTCAGTGAGCGGGTGAGTGAGCAAGGTTGTGGTCGGGTGCTTCACTTTTACAGCACGCAGCTATGCGAGGAATCTGACATGTGCTGAATAACGGTGACTAGAAACTTGGAGATGAACAGAAAGACTGATACATGGATTTAGGAGGCTGAAGGTACTTTACTGTTTCTGTTAGGGTTCATGAGACTGGAGGAAGACTGATTTTAGATATGCAAGGTGAGGCACGGCGGAGCCAGAGGTAGGAGAGTGGGTGGGGTGGGGTTGAGAAATGGACTGGAGGAGTTCATAAGAGAAATTAAGCTGAGAAGAACTGCCAGCTGGCAGTCGGGGGGGGAGTAATGACATGTCTACTATATAGATAAACAGTAATGATGTGTTTATTATATAGATACATTTTATTTATTCAGTGGAAGTGAAGACAAATGGATTTATGCAATGGCTCCTGGGTTCACATCTATTCGTGTATATATATATATCTATATATATATATATATATATATATTTAACAGAACCATGTTAATATGTAAAGACATTTTCAAAGTATACATAAGACATGTCCACATTCTGTACCTGAGACAAGAGAAAGGCAGTTGAAATTCAGATATTGTAATGTGTCAAAAAAACAAGGTCCATATTCATACTATCATTACATGCATTACGAAGAAAAATAAATCTGACTTCATACACCCGCCCTCTTGTGTATTTCTGAAATGTACCTTGAGAACCAGGACAGAGAGGTCAGAAATTGAATGATTAGATTAAATGTTCTCCCATTGGTTTTATAGTATTTTTATAGCTGCATGGATGGAGCCATATATACGTACTGCTGTCATCAGAAAAAGGGGTCTGAATTCCTAACGTAGAACACCTTTGTTGTTACACAGGAGTGGAATGAAATCAAGTCTGTTTTCTGCATTAGCTAAACTACGTTTCCTACCCACCAGCTGTGTGTTGTTAGGAGGGAGTGGAATCCTCCTGCATTTAACAGATCTGCTGTCTGAGCTGGGTGTGGAGTGGGAGATGTCACCAGGAGAAACACAAGTCCCTTTTAAAACAGTATCAGAAGTAAACAGTGATATTTCAAGCTCACACACACACACACACACACCGACTTTCCTCAAACGTAAACAGTGCAAGTAGACACACACAGACTGACTGACTTTCAGAGACTCCGCAAACCACAGAAAAGGACATACAATTGCAAATTACTCTGCAAAGCCAAAAAGGGTAGTAAAACAAATGAATGACCTCCTGGTAAACCTCCATAAATCATCCAAGTAGCTCCAGAAATAGCCTTTTACTTTACAAGAATCATGAAACTCTTGCCCTACTCACTTTATGCAACTTCATGAAACAAAACATACTATTTGAGAGTCACAAAAACAGATATGAAAACAACATTACTATGATGAGTAGTTATTTAATCTGAGTGGTGTTATCCTAACTAAATACAATGAAAATGTGTCAAAACAGGACCCCATTGAAAAAGATATATTGCTTCTCAGCTGGGTTATCCTGGACAAATGTACTGCAAAACTGTGTAGAACACATGACACTACAGCAAAACCCCACTGAAAGGAGCTGTTTTATCTAAAATGATCTGTCCTAGAAAAATACATTATAAAAGCAGGACCACACTAAAATCGAGATGTTGCGTCTCACCTCTACTGTACCAGCTAAATGCAGTATAAACTGCGTATATAGTAAAATGTGTACAAGCAGGACCTCGTACAACAGCAATGCAAGCCATTAACATTCAGCATTGACAAATGCTTGTTTCTTCTAATGGAGTCTTGCTGTATTCTGACTATATGCAGCTAGCCCCAGCACTTGAACTTCTCCAGAGAGGAAAGGGTTAACTCTATGCCAAGGCATAGAACGTTGAGCTTGAGCTCGGTTTTCAAACCTCTGTCCCAGGTACTCCTTAGTGTAACTGTCAGATTCTTACGAGCACTATGCTAACTAACTAAAAACAGAAATAATTTTTCTAAAATTTTGTGCCAAAAGGCAATAAAAAGATTTTTAGGGTCCAAAAGACTCAAGTCAAGAACCCCAAAAAGAATGCAAGTAGGTAGTAAAACTTAATAATATATTTGAAGTAATAACAACAAAAAACGCATCCTAAGAAGAGGTAACCCAGGTACACCCCTTGGGTGCAGCACTGTGCCTGCCCACTCACATCCCAAAAACAACTAGGTTCCAGGAGAGGAGGCAGGGAGGGAGGTCAGAATACAGCAAGACTCCATTAGAAGAAACAACATTACTATGGTGAGTAATTTTTTTGTTCAAACAACATGAAGTCTTGCTGTATTCGGACTATATGCAGACTACCAAGAAGTATCCCCTTGGCGGAGGGAGTGACAGAACCTATTTTGGGAACAGGCTCTGCAACACTGCTGTGCCAAACCTAGCATCACTTCTTGACTGGATGTCGAGAGAGTAATGCTTGGTAAATGTGTGAACAGTTTTCCAGGTGTCTGATTTACAGATTTCCACTAAAGGTATGTCTCTAGCTGCTGTGACCGAAGCAGCTGTACCTCTGGTGGAGTGAGCCCTCAGGCCTGAGGGTGGCTCCTTCCCCAACTTTGAGTAGCAGAACTGTATACAGGAGACAATCCACTTAGCAACAGTTTTCTTAGTGGCAGGTTTACCTTTTCCCATGTCTCCATAAGTGAGAAACAGCTGTGAACAGTCATTTCTATTGGTCTTAGTGAATTCTATATTATAACTAAGAGCCTTTTTACATCGGGACTGTGTAGTCTTCTTTCCCCAGAAGAAGAATGGTCAGTGAGAAATACAGGCAATGACATAGATTGGTTCAAATGAAAGTCTGATACCACCTTGGGAAGGAATTTTCTATTCGTTTGAAGCACCAAATAATCCCTGTGAAATTAAATGAAATCAGGTTCCACTGATAAAGCCTGTAACTCACTGATTCTCCTGGCAGAGATAATGGCTACCAGGAACACAGTTTTCCAAGTCAAGTATTTTAGCTTAGCTGAAAATAATGGTTCAAAAGGAGACTGCATAAGCTGTGCAATGCAGATATTCAGATCCCAAACAGGAGTAGGGTCCCTAACGGGAAAATTGAGATGAACCAAACCCTTGAAAAATCTCTTGAAAGCTGGATGGGAGGCTAAGGAAGAACCCTTCCCAGTTGAAAGGAAGGAACAGATGGCTGCCAAATACACCTTGAGAGTGGCAGGCCTATGGCCTAAACTGTTAAGATGCACCAGTACTCCAAAGCAGTGGCAATGTCAGCTGAATCTGTCTGAATATGCCTCTGAGAACACCAAAAACCAAATCTCTTCCATTTGGAATTGTAGGTTTTCCTAGTGGAAGGTTTTCTACTAGCCTTAAGAATGTCCAGGGCTGATTGGGAAAGATTAAGGCCTGCATATTCTAGCTCCTCAATGGCCAAGCCTTGAGTCTGAGAGTCTGAAGGTTGGGATACAGTATCCTGCCCTGTGAGGAGGTGAGAAGATTGAACTCTGTGGGAAGACAAAGAGGAAACGTCACTGACATTGACAGTAGTAGGGGGTACCAAGGCTGCCTGGCCTAGTCTGGGGCCACCAGAATCACAGTGCAAGGTTGAGATCTGATCTTGATCCAAACTCTAAGTATCAAAGGAAAAGCATACAGAAACTTGTTTGACCAATCCAACAGGAGAGTATCTTGAGGAACAGACCCCAAAAGAGGGGGTATGCAGCAGAACAGGGGGAGCTGATGATTGTCCGGGGCTGCAAACAGATCTATCTCTGGTGTGCTCCACCTTTTGAAAATGATCTGAAGAATTAGAGGATTCAGGGCCCATTTGTGGTGACCCTGGGAAATCCTGCTAAGAGCATCTGCCAGTAAAATGTCCTTCCCTGGGAGATGCACAGCTATCAGAGAAACCTTCAGGGAACAAGCTAGTGACCGTATTTTCATGGCTTCCGTGCATAAGGCCGAGGACCGAGTGTCCCCCTGCTTGTTGATGTACCACATGGTCGTGGTGTTGTCTGTCCTGATCTGCACCACTTTCCCCTGAATTGTGCTCGAGAATGTCTGAAATGCTAGAAAGACAGCCCTGAGTTCGAAAAGATTTATGTGCAGGAGAGACTCCTGATGAGACCATGTTCCCTGAGCAGTAAGCTGATCCAGGTGGGCTCCCTATCTCAGCAGTGAAGCGTCTGTGGTGAGAATCACTGTGGGGGCCTGACTGAGGAAGGGGACACCTTGTCTCAGATTGTCCTCCTCCAGCCTCCACTGGACAGTCTGAACCACAGTTTGAGACACTGGAATTAACTTGGAGATGGGGCCTTTTTTTCTGAGGCCAAAAAGATTTTACATGAAATTGAGTATCTCTCATTTGAAACCTTGCCCCTTGCACGACTGCAGTGCAAACTGCCATGTGGCCCTAGCAACTGCAAGAAATGTCTGGCTGGCCGAGACACTAGTGGATGAAAAGAGGAAGCCAGAGTGATGAAGGACCAAACCCTTGAAAGAGGAAGAAAGGCCTTGGCATGGACAGTGTCCAGTTCCACCCCTATAAATGTGAGAAGCTGGGCTGGTTCCTAGAACAGACTTTTCTAAATTTAGGATGAATCCTAAGGAGTCCAGAAGATTTTGAGTGACCTCTAGCGCTAACTTGACTTGGTCTGAAGACTGACCCATTATGACCCAGTCGTTCAGGTAAGGGAACAGTAAGATGCCTTGTCTCCTGAGAAAAGCCACCACTACTGATAGACACTTGGTGAACACCCTTGAAGCAGATGTTAGACCAAAAGGCATTGCTCTGAACTGGTAGTGGCCTGAGGGCAACTCGAACCTGAGGTACTTTCTGTGGGAATGTCTGATAGGTATGTGGAAATATGCATCCTTGAGATCCAGGAAGGCTAACCAGTCTCCTGGTCTCAGAGAGAGGATAATTATTCCCAGAGTCACCATTTTGAACTTTGGCTTTAGTATGTGTTTGTTCAGGTATTGTAGAGCTAGGATGGGTCGCCACTCCCCTTTCTTTTTTGGGGTAAGGAAGTATCTGGAATATAGTCCTTTTCCCCTGTGACTGAGAGGTACCTTCTCTACTGCTCACAGGAGCAGTAGAGATGAGACTTCTGCCTCTAAAGCCTTTGTCTCCGCAGGAGAGGGAGGACTGAAAGACTTTGCTCTCACTTTTGGGAACCTTCTGAAGCTGAGAGCAAGTCCCTGGCTCACTTCTTCCAGGACCCATTTGTCTGAGGTAACAGACTCCCAGACCTGGAAATAGTGAGACAGCCTGCCCCCTACTGGAACCAGGGAGGTGACCCTGACTGACACATCAGGGTGTCTGGCAGGGGGCTTGGACTGATTGGAGGATGGAGTCCTGGTCATCCCCCTTCTGCCTATTCCCCTAAAGAACCCCCTCTGCTGGAAAGAAGAAGAACCTTGGCTTGGTGAAAAGGCCTGCCCCTGCCAGCCCTAGATTGCTGCCTCTGAGGAGTGACCTGCTTTTCCTTGGCTGCAACACTCCTGTATTCGTCCATCTTTTTCATGTAAGCCTCTGTTTGCTCCTCAAACAAAGAATTACTAGTGACAGGAAAATCCATGGCCTTGGTCTGGGCATCCTGTGATAAAATGGTACACCTGAGCCAAGCAAATGACAGATGTAGCCATGACCCTAGAATGCACATCATTCGAGTCAACAACAGCATGAAACTGGACCTTTGATGCTGCAACACCACCCACAGCCACCTGCTCCAGCTCCTTGGTCAGCATTCTTAGCCAGTTCCAGAACTGCATCCCACATGGACTTCTGGTATCTGGCTGTATATGCCATGTAATTAGATTGTCTGAGCCCCAAAGAGGATGCCAAGTACTGTTTCTTGGCAATGGCATCCACTTTTCTGAAATCCTTATCTGGGAGATGAGATGCCAGGGGAATGTTGGCTTTGTCACAGGCTGCAGCTTGCACTACTCCAACATGGCTGCAATGATTAGAAAGGAATTCCGTCCCAGGACCTGACAGAGCATACCTCCTGTCCATCTTTTTATCCACAGGAGGTATGGATGTTGGAAATAATTTTCTGTGTCTGTTTCTCCAGGGATTTATGCAGAGGGATAGACACCTTTTTGGACTCTGGGACATCCATCATCTCAACATAGTCAGGTTCCTCTTGATCCTGTTCAGGCTCTTCCACTGGAAGCTGAAGAGTATCAGCCATTTTCTTGTAGAACAAGAAATGGAAGGGGGACTCAGAAAGTCTGGGAGGAGACACATTGGAAGGCCTGTCTGGGGAGATGTCGGGCTCTTCTGGTTCATCTAGACCTTCATAATCCTCTTCTTCTTCATAATCTTCATCTCCTTCCCAATTGCTGTCATAAAATGGTTCAGGATCATATTCAGAAGCAGACAAATCCGACCAAACCGACCGTCTGAGTCGGTGTTGGTTCGATTGGAACCAGGTGAAGCGATTGCACAATAGCAATCGCTTTAGCTATCTCATCAGCAGTCGGAACATGGGAACCGGGATCCAAACTGGCTGACTTGCACTTTCTCTTAGACGGAACCGATTCCACAGAATCAGCTCTCCTTTTGCCAGAGGAGGTATCGTCCAGGTCAGTGGGCACCCCCTCAGGTTCGGTCGGAACCTAAACGGGCTGGCCATCCAGATCAGCGGATTTCTCAGCCTCCCTTTCCTTCAGCCTACTTAAACGTTTATCTAAAGTGGCCTTAGGAAAGTGTTTGCAGATTTGGTAGTCCGCTCTGAGGTGATCAAACCCCAGACAGTAAACACAGATGAGGTGGGATAGCCTTAGCAAAGGTCTCCCCACACTCGGTGCAGTGCTGAAACCCAGTGGGACCGGTTTTCTTTTTGGGCTTCTCAGACATGCCTAAAGGAAAAAAGTTACCCTTACCAGTGTTTAAGCCAGGCAACTACAAACCTATTAGTTCCAACCGTGTCACAGATCGGTTAAAAAAAAAACGAGGAAATTATTGTTTTTTTTAAGGATCTGATAGGTACCAGAAACCACAACACAAATGACAGAAAACAACAAAACAGAATTGCTTCGGTTCCTAACCGGACCGACCGGGAAGAAACCGAACCAAAAACAATTTCTACCACAAAACACCAGCTACCTACTAAACAGTTACTGTACCAAGGACAGAGATGCAAACACCCAAAAAATAAGTAAACAGTTGAACAAACCGACCGATTTTTTACTTAAACCAAACCGAAGTGAAGGAGAGAATCTCTGGAGTGACTTCTCAGTTAGGCAGAGTAAAGAATCTGATGGTTACACTAAGGAGTACCCGGGACAGAGGTCTGAAAACTGAGCTGGAGCTCAACGTTCTATGCCTTGGCACAGAGTTAACCCTTTCTTCTCCAGAGCAGTTCAAGTGCTGGGGTTAACTGCATATAGTCAGAATACTGCAAGACTTCATGTTGTTTGAAGCTATGTTGTTTCCAGTGGGATCCTGCTTTCCCCAGGTTTTACTCTGTATTTACTAGAATACGGAGCCTAGTTTGGGGCTAAGTTTACTACAAAAAAAAACACTGTACTAGTTGCTCATCCTAAAGGAGCACTGCACTAAGATTGTGTCATATGTTAAATACTGGTTCCAATTTTTTGCTGAGGTACGTGAACTACAGAGAAGCTGTCCATAACATTTGCCTTGAGAAAGAAGGATTAGATTTTCCAGGAAAATAAAGCATTATTATTATTACTACATGAACTTAGCAATGGTCATGTTTATTCACATGACAAAGAATACATGTTTTAAAATAAAACAGTTACCAGTCATTCCTTTAAGTCTTTTAAATGTGGTGCAGGTTACTGCTGATTTTGGAATAACTTGTCTTGTTGTGAGCTCATATTTATGGCAGGCATGCTTTTGTTTTGAACATTAAGTAAAAAATATACTAGGTAACTCATGTAATATGCTGTTGCTGAATACATGATGAGAGTAAGAGAGTCAGATCATTTTGTCTGATGCAGTTAGGAATATTTCTTTGACTGGGTGACCAGGGACGTAGGTCAGGGAGGGGCGGTGGATGTAGCCTATGTAGATTTCAGCAAAGACCTTTGACGCCATCCCACATAGGAGGTTGGTAAATAAGTTGGGCAGCCTGGAAGCAGGCCCCAAGGTGGTAAACTGGGTCAGAAACTGGTTGAGTGACAGGACACAGAAGGTGGTGGTAAATGGCATTCAATCCAAGCAGAGGGGGGTGACCAGCAGGGTGCCACAGGCATAGGTGCCGACTCCAGGGGTGCTGAGGTACTCAGGCATCCACAAAGTTGACTTAAGCACCCTCAATATTTTGAGGGAAGACTACAAAAAAGCATTACTAGGGAACCTGCCCATTGAAAAAATACTACCTACTACCAGTGAGCACCCACAAAAATTTATGAAAGTTGGCACTCCTGGCCACAGGGATCCATGCTGGGGCCAGTCCTCTTACAGTATGTCTTCATAAGCGACACTGCAGATGGACTGTAGGGAAGGTATGCCTCTTTGCAGACAACACTAAGATCTGCAACAGGGTTGACACTCCGGGAGGTGAGAAAGGACCCAAACATGCTTGAGGAGTGGTCAATACTGTGGCAGCTAAGATTCAATGCAAAGAAGTGCAAAAGAAAAAATTAACTTCATACTTACCATAATTTCCTTTTCTGTTAACTCTAACATTGTCAATGGGTAATCATAACAACTGGGTATAGTATACCCCTACCAAGGGAATGGCACAGTCTAAGCTTTAGAATGTTGGGAATATAAGGATTCCATGCTGCAGCAACTCCCCAGTTACTACTTATTTCGCAGTGCCATAATAGTTACACACTTTCATATGTGATAATCTACCGTTAACATAGACACATGTAAATAAAAAAAACTGTCTTACCTTCCAGGCAGACGTCCAAGGAGGAGAAGACTTTTCCATTGGACTCAAGGTTAGGACAATTCAAAGCTCCTTGCTGGAAGAAATGGAAATTACGTACCTACCGTAATTCTTGATCTTCTTGGATGAGTCTCCACCACTCATTCACACTAATGGGATCTGCACCGGAGGCACTATGACCCAGCGGGAGCAAACATTTTGCTAGAGGGTCAGCGCCAGAGATGGAGCCACCAGGAGCGGCACCGCAAGCCTCAGCTCGTGCAGTAATGACTATCTTGGCGTCGACCCTCCAACCGCCTCAGTACCTTTTCCCCCCCCCGAGGAGGTGCAGCGTAACTAACCTAGAAGGATAGCCTAACCAAAAAATGGACATAAGATAGTCCTGATGACCCGTATAAGAAGGGTCAACAAAGAAGTCTTCACAGCCTAAAGATTGAGGAAGTGAAGACCAACAACAGAGGTGAGCTCGGGGGATGGAGGGTGGGCGTGTGAATGAGTGGTGGAGACTCGTCAAAGAAGATCAAGAATTACGGTAGGTACATAATTTCCATATCTTCCTGGACATAAAGTCTCCACCGTTCACTCACACTAATGGGAGAGCACCGAGCTAATAATCCCCCGAGAGGGCAGCAGGAGAAACCAAGAGCTCACAGTTTTAGGACAGGAGTCCATTAAGGATGGTTCTGCCAAAAGAAAGATGTCGTCTGGCATGGACATCCAGGGCAAAGTGTTTGACGAAAGTATGCACTGAGCTCCAAGTAGCCGCACTGCAAATATCTGCAATGGGCATGTTGCAGATTTCCGCTAGGGATGCCACAACCGCTCTAGCAGAGTGAGCGTACACTCTGCCCTCCAGCTTAACCTGCACCATGGAATAACAATGGCGAAGGCATGCCACCAGCCATGCTGAAATACATTTGATAGCGGCAGGTTGACCCAGCCG
Source organism: Neoceratodus forsteri (assembly GCA_016271365.2). Lineage (NCBI taxonomy): Eukaryota > Metazoa > Chordata > Ceratodontiformes > Ceratodontidae > Neoceratodus > Neoceratodus forsteri. The sequence continues at coordinate 1,397,879,201 of CM057458.1, read as the reverse complement.
GGTCTCGCTGAAGGAAACAAACAGTTGTTGAGCTTTGCGAAAGTCTTTTGTTCTATCTAAATAGAAACGCAAAGCTCTTTTGACGTCCAAGGAATGAAGAGAATGCTCTCCTTCATTTTGGAAGTTCGCAAAGTAAGTAGGAAGGACCAAAGCTTGGCTTAGATGGAATTCTGAAACAACCCTAGGGAAAAACTTAGGATGGGTTCTAAGAACTACTTTGTCTTTATGAAACACAGTATACGGAGGGTCTGTAACCAAGGCATGTATCTCAGAGACCCTGCGGGCTGAGGCAATGGCCACTAGGAAGGCAGATTTCCAAGTGAGAAATTTTAACTCGCAGGTAGCTAGAGGCTTGAAAGGTTTTCGAGGGAGGATGTCTAGCACAAGATTAATGTCCCAGGCTGCGACTGGATGTCTTATAGGAAGTCTGGTATGCAGAATTCCCTTAAGAAACCTCTTAACAACAGGTAACTGAGCCAGTGACAAGGAAAGAACTGGCTCATGATAAGCTGAAATGGCACAAAGGTGAACCTTAACTGTAGAGTATCGCAAACCTAAATTTGAGAGGTCTAAGAGGTACTATAAAACTTTATCTGGTGGACAGGAAAAAGGATTCAAAGAGGATTTTGCACACCAGAGCGAAAAACGCTTCCATTTGGCTGTGTAAGTTTTCCTAGTGGCTGGCTTGCGCGCAGTCAGAAGAATATCTGAAACCCTGCGAGAGACACTGAACCTGTTCACTTCTATCTCTTCAGGAGCCAAGCGTGAAGATGAAGCGACCTCAGGTTGGGATGGACCACAGGCCCCTGAGTCAGAAGGTTTGCCTGAAAGGGAAGTGGTTTCAGAGGAGCTTCCGACATACTGTTGAGTAGTGAAAACCATATCTGTCGAGGCCAGAAGGGAGCAATGAGGATAATGTTGTGCCCCTGGGACTCGAATTTGAGAAGTACTCTCTGAATTAGAGGAAGAGCCGGAAAGGCGTATAGAAAGAGTTTGTCCACCGCAGCCTGAACGCATCCGGACAGAAAATGCCAGGCCTTGGATTTCTGGAGCAGAAGAGAGGCAGTTTTATGTTGAGTGGGGATGCAAAAAGGTCCAGGTCTGGAGTTCCCCACTCTGCGAATAGTGACTGTGCTATGGCTGAGTCGCGAGACCAGTTGTGAGGATCTGTCTCTGTTCTGCTGAGACGGTCTGCCAGTTCGTTCTGCACGCCCGGCAGATAGACCGCATGAATTAGAGCCTTGTGCTCCAACAAATACCATTCCCACACCCTCATCGCTTCCCTGTATAAGGGGTAAGAGTGAGCACCACCCTGCTTGTTGATGTAATACATCACTGCTTTGTTGTCCGTATGAAGGAGAATGTTCTTGTGACAGAGAATGTCCTTCAAAGCCAGGACTGCATAAAGGACGGCTCTCATTTCCAAAACATTTATGTGAAGCTGGGACTCGACCTGAGTCCACGTACCTTGAGTGTGGAGAGTCTGACAGTGAGCTCCCCACCCCATTAGGGACGCGTCTGTGGTAATGGAAATCTGATGATCCAGAGGAGCAAAGTGGTACTCTTCCAGAAGATTGTCCTCTTGCGACCACCAGGTGAGTGATCTCTTCAGAGGTTCTGTCACCTTGATGAGAAAGGACTGAGGGTGAGTGGTCGGGGACCACTGAGCATCCACTGAGAGGTTCTCATGTGAAGGCGTGCTAGGGATACAGTGAACACTGATAATGCAATGAGACCTAGCATCCGTTGCATCGAGAAAGCTGAAACTGAGCTGCTCTCTCCAATGTATCGGGCCATCTGAAGGATATCGCTCGTCCTGTCCTCAGGAAGAAACACTTTCACACAGGAGGTGTCCATAAGAGTTCCTATGAAAAGGAGCCTCTGGGAGGGCTGCAGCTGCGATCTTTTGAGGTTTAGCAGGATTCCCATGGATGTGAGAAAGTGTGAAGCCGTGGCTACGGTGTCTAGAGTTCTCTGACTGGAAGGACTTGCTAGAAGCCAATCGTCCAGATATAGGAACACCTGTATTCCGATTTTTCTGAGATGCGCTGCGAGAACGGCACAACATTTTGTAAAAACTTGCAGCGCCGAGGATAGCCCAAAGGGCAGGACTCTAAACTGATAATGCTGTCCCAAAGCCATGAACCTTAGGTATTCGAGATGCTTTGGGTTAATCGGAATGTGCTGGTAAGCATCCTGCATGTCCAGGGACGCTAACCAGTCATGTTGATGGAGCAAAGGTAACAGGGTTCCTCGTGATATCATTTTGAATTTCTCTTTGGGAAGGAATTTGTTTAGTTTTCTGAGGTCCAAAATGGGGCGCATGCCCCCAGTTTTCTTTGGAGCCAGAAAGTAATGGAAGTAGAACCCTGTGTTCCGTTGATCCAGCGGAACTACTTCCACTGCCCTCTTGCTCAGAAGGCCCTGTATCTCGGAGGCGAGAAGATCTGACTGAAGAGCTGACAGTCTGGGCTGTCATCTAGGGGGCCGATCCAGAGGGGTCTCCAAAAGATTGAGGGAATACCCTTCGCGGATTATCCAGAGGACCCATTTGTCTGAGGTTATGGACTTCCATTGATTGTAGAAGTGAGTCAGATGACTCCCACCGCTGAAGAAGAGTCCACCTCGGGCAGCTGAGGTGGGATTGGGCCAACAACTCACAAGAACTAGGCACTGGGCCTTGGCGCCTTCTGCTTGCATTTTCTTTGAGGCTGGGAGGCATGATTTTTATTACAACTTCCCTGCCTTTGCCTGAGGAGGTTGAGCAAATTTAATGGCTGACCTAGTCTTTTGTGTAGCCTCTAGAGCCTGTTCTACTTGAGGGCCAAAGAGGTACACACCATCGAAAGGCAATGCTATTACCTGTTGCTGTGCATCATTCGTGAAACCTGATGTGCGCAGCCAGGAATGACGGCGGATACCAATGCCCGCCGCCGCTAGGGAGGCAGTATTGAAGGCATCCATAGCTGCTTTAACCTGCTGGTTGTTGGATTAGATACCCCTGGTTATGGTTTGAAGACGCTCTGAATTAGTGTCCGACTCTGGTACAGCTTCAACCACTTGTTTGAGCGAATGCCAAAGGATATACTCATATTGAGAAAAATAACCTTGGTAGCTGGCAATACGCATACCTAGGGTGGAAGCAGCAAAGACTCTCTTACCTAAAGTGTCTATCTTATGAGAATCTTTATTAATAGGTCGAGCTGTAGTAGTCTGGGGAAGGACGACCTTATCATTCTCTGCCAAGACTACAACAGGATTCGCAAAGGCTTGGGATGCCAAAATGGGTCGATCCTTGGGAGCAGCATATTTCCTATCTATGGACTTAGCCACCAAAGGAATGAGAGCAGGATTATTCCATAGCATTTGAGACAGCGTCTCAAAGGAGGGCTGTACCGGAGGAGTAAAATCCATAGGGATCTCCGGAACATGGAGGTATTGGAGTCTTAACAGTTTCCCAGGATCGATATCTGTAGTTTGGAGAGAAAGAGTGGAATTCAAGTTTTTCAGCAGAGACTTAAAAGACAGGTCCTTGACCACAGGCTCTGCAGCAGGAATAGATCCTGTTCCTTCCACATCTTCACCCAGTCTAAGGTCTGGGTCAGGCTCAATGTCATCTCCTGACAGTCCAGGAGGGACTGTATGAACAGGAAAGGAGAAAATAGAAGGAATAAAGAGAGTCCTGAAGGCTGGATGATGTCCTAACAGGTCATCGGCACTGAAGAAAACGGCGCGAAGACGGCACAGGCCACGTGCCGAAAGAGCCAGACGGATGCTGAAGATGGCACTGAGGAGGCCACACGGCACCAAAGACAGTGCAGAGGGAGCCGCATGGGCGAGAAGCAATAACAAGCTGAGGACAGCCGACAAAGCGCGCGCCAAGAAACTCAACGGCGCTGAGGACGCTGACGAGATGCATCGGGCGATGAAGACGGCACACGTGCGTGCTATCAGCTCCGAGGGCATTAAAAATATCCCAAGACTCGAAAACAAGATTTGAGGAGAAAGAAGGATGAATACCAGGAGATAGAGGCATCGGTGTGGCCTCCTGCGCCGCAGCCATGTGAGGAAAATACCCATGGTAGTCAGCGGCACGAAGAGGGCACCGCGCAATTGGAGGCTCAACCGCCCTACCTGATCTCCCAAAAGCCCAAAGGCCCTGAGTGACCGGGCCAGGCAGCTGGACCAACCTCCGAGCCCATTGTTCCATAAGAGCAGCCCACTGATGAAACTGCTCATCTGAAGACCTACCAGAGGGCGGGATAGGGCTCCGATGTCGAAGACATCGCCTATCAGAAACAGAAACCGGCGACTCCGAAGGAGGAGACCAGCAACTAGCCCCAATACCTGACCATCTATGCGCAGACATATCAGAGGGCGACCTCGAGTGATGCCTTCTCTTTCTTGACCTGTGGGCCGATGAAGAGCTCGAGGCCGAACGGTGCAGAGAGTGCGACCGCTTAGCTTTAGGCTTTCGAGGGGACCACCCACCCCCTCGGGCACTGGACTGTCCGTTGTCAGACCCCCCCCTCCGGAGAAGGCGGCAGACCGGACCCAGCCCGGCTAACTGAACAGCTGTCATACAAAGTCTCCCTACTGTCACCTGACCCGCTCATGGTCGACTCCATCAATGTAGGCTGAAACTTTTTTCTTTAAATAAGAATAAATAAACTAAGCGATACTTATTCGAGATATTACTACAAAACAATAAAACTGAAAAACTAAGCTGCTAGTTTGAAGTTTGACTCCTGGTGGGCATGCGACGTTGTCACTGAAGTGCACTCGACGGCGGGAAAAAAGGAACTAAGGCAGTTGGAGGGTCGACACCAAGATAGTCATTACTGCACGAGCTGAGGCTCGCGGTGCTGCTCCTCGCGGCTCCATCTCTGGCGCCGACCCTCTAGCAAAAAGTTTGCCTCCCGCTGGGTCCTAGTGCCTCCAGTGCAGATCCCATTAGTGTGAATGAGTGGTGGAGACTTTATGTCCAGGAAGATCCATCCTGTACAAAAAGCAGGTTTTCATCTTTTGCACATCAGGAAACTGAGGTTGATCACCACTAAGACAAATTTCCAGGCAACAACTGGATGCAGTAAGGCCACCTGTAAAAAGGGAAAAAAATGCCTCAAGAGTTACCAGTAAAACTGTTAACATGTGGTCGCAGACTGATCGAAAAACAATCCTTTATCATATTATATTTATGAGTACAGTACAGTACAGCAAGAAAGAGGGATGTCTGGAAAAAAATAGTACAGAGATTTTACAACAAGACATACCTCCTAGCATACAGGATACGAGTCTTCCATGGGGAGGACCCCATTAACAATGTTGGAGTTAATAGAAAAGGAAATTACAGTAAGTATGAAGTTTATTTTTTCTTTCTATATTGCTCCACATTACATAGAAACAGAAGTTGACGGCAGATAAGGACCACAAGGCCCATCCAGTCTGCCCATTTCTTTTTCTACCTTATAAATGTGCCATCGGCCTTTGCTCTGCCAGTGGCCTATCTATTCATAATCATCTGCATTGCTCCCTTATGCCTATCCCATGCCTGTTTGAAGCCTTGCACTGTATTCATAACCACCACTTCCTGAGGTAGACTGTTCCATGCATCCACCACCCTTTCTGTGAAAAAGAAGTTCCTCACATTCCCCGCGGCCTCCCTCTAGTCTCAAGCTGTGTCCTCTTGTCCCGCTATTTTTCTTATATTAAAACATGTTAGACTCTTTCACCTTGTTAATGCCCTTAATGTGTTTGAATGTTTCGATCATAACACCTCTCTCCCTCCTTTGCTCAAGGGTATACATACTGAGCTCCATTAATCTGTCCTCATATGTCTTCTGATGTAGTCCCTGCACCATTTTGGTTGCCCTTCTCTGGACTACCTAAATTTGGTTAATGTCCTTGTGAAGGTCAAGCCTCCAGTATTGCACACAGTACTCCAGATGAGGCCTACCCAGTGTCTTGTAAAGAGGGATTATTACCTCCCCCTTATGACTTGTGATACCCCTACTAATACACTCTAACATCCCCCTAGCCTTACCTACTGCTTGGATGATTTCGGGTCATCGGTGATGATGATGCCCAAGTCTCTTTCTTCCTTTGTGACTGCCAGTAACTCCCCTCCCAGCCTATACGTGGCTTCAGGGTTTCTCTTCCCTATGTGCATGATCTTGCACTTCTTTGCATTAAATCCCAGTTGCCACTCTTCTGACCATTTTGCTAGTTTATCCAGATCTCTTCTCATTCTGCCCACCCCATCTGGATCATCTACTCTGTTGCACATCTTGGAGCCATCTGCAAACAGACAAGCCTTACCCTCTAGTCCATCTGCAATGTCACTAATGAAGATATCGAAGAGGACTGGCCCCAGGACTGATCCCTGAGGTACCCCACTTGTGACTTGCATCTTTTCTGACTGTGTACCATTTACCACCACACTCTGTTTTCTGCCCATCAACCAGTTTGCCATCCAGTTGACCAACTTCTGACCCACCCCAAGCCTACCCAGCTTATTTATCAATCTTCTATGTGGAACAGTGTTGAAAGCTTTGCTGAAGTCAAGATAGGCGACATCAACTGCTCCCCCTTGGTCCACCACTCTGGTTACACAGTCAAAGAAATCTATGAGTTTAGTTTGACAGGACCTTCCTTTTGTAAACCCATGCTGTCTTGGATCCTGTGCCTCTATGGATTCCAGGTGTTGCACTATCCTTTCCTTAAGGAGTGCCTCCATAATCTTACCCACTACTGAGGTAAGACTGACTGGTCTGTAGTTCCCTGCCTCCTCCCTGCTACCACTCTTGTGGAGCAGGATCACATGAGCCCTTCCCCAGTCTTCTGGGACCTCTTCTGTGCTCAGAGACTCACTAAACAGTTCTACTAATGGCTCTGCTAGTTCCACCCTTAGCTCCTTAAGTACCCTGGGATGTATGCCATCAGGTCCCATTGCCTTGTCCACCCTGAGCTTAGCAAGCTCTTGTAGGACCCTTTCTTTTGTGAAGGGAGTAGTGCTCACCTCCCTCCCCCCCGTGTCCATGGTGCTGAGCTGTGGGCCCTGCCCTACCTTCTCGTAGTAAATACTGAGCAAAAGTATCTATTTAGGATAGATGCTTTACAGGGTCCTCCTCCTCCACATGCCCCCTTTTCTCCTTTGAGCTTAGCAATACCCTTCTGGACTTTCTCCTTTCACTAATGTATCTATAGAAAGTCTTGTCACCTCTTTACTGTTCGTGCTAGTGTTTCCTCAGTTTGGGACTTTGTCTGCCTTACTGCCTTCCCTTCTTCCCTTAGGGCAGTTTGGTATGCCTCCCTATCTTCATCCCGCTGTGTTCCCTTATATTTCCTGAAGGCCAGCCTTTTGGCTCTGACCTTTTCTGCTACTGTATTTGAGAATCAAAGTGGTTTCTTTCTTCTTTTGCACTTCCTTTTCTGTCTAACATAATGGGATGCTGTTTCAAGTATTGCATCCTTAATGCTTGCCCAATTTGCCTGTACTCCCTCTCTTATGTTTCTTTTTGCCAGGGCTAGCTTAACTCTGTTGGCCATCTTATCAAAGCCAGCTCCTCTGAAGTCCCATATTTTTGCCTTGGAATGGGATGATTTAGATGTAGTGGCCAAACTGAACCATACCATGTGTTGGTCACTGCCCCCCAGGTGACCTTCTACCTGGAGATCTGTGATCCCTTCCCTGTCAATGGGTAATCATAACAACTGGGTTCTAAGAAGCAGTACCAGAAAAAATGGGAGGGGTAGAAGATTATCCCATACACCAGAGGAGAGCACTAAGGATCACTTGCGAACTGCTGTCTGTAGCACTCTGCGACCAAACTGCGCCAGCCGAACTCTGAACATCAAGATGGATCTTTTGTGCTTGGATGGAGTGAGACCATGTAATTACCTTGCAAAATCTTAAAGTTAATGCTTCACCTGCCTGTTCAGGGCACCGCATTTGCCCTGCAGTGGTGAGCCTAAAGGAGCACCGGGAACCTCCTCTTACTACAACGTTGGCCTGAATAACACAGGCCTGCACCATTTTTGCGAGGGTGGCCTAAAAGGAAAGCTTCTTGCCCCAGTTTGTCTGTTCCACAAGAACAAACAAGACTCTCAGACTCACGGAACAAAGCTAACCATTCAGATTAGACTGTAGTGGTGCAAGATAAAGTCAGCTTGTGCAGTTCCTTCCTTTGAATAGAGGAGATTGTGGACAGTCACACAGAGATCTACGTCTACGCTCCTGGAAGGCAATGAGTACCTGAGGTACAAACACCGTTCCGAGTACCACCTGTCTTTATGTCTAATAAGGTATAGCTCCTTAATAACAAGCCTGTAAAACAACACATCCAGTGACATGGCTGGGAATGGTTTGGGAAACTTCTTGCAAGAAGCATTCAGAACACAGAGATCTCACAGCAAACCAGATCAAGACAGCAGATGTGTCCTACCAACATGCAAATAAGAGATCTGAAGCCAAAAAAAAAAAAAAAACCGGGCTGTCATAGCAAAACCCGGCCTCTCAGTGAATTTAATGTCAACCTCTCCACCTTCTCACAGAAGACCAAAAAACTGCAGAATATAGGCCATCAAAAGATAAACCCTTCCCTGCTGGCCCAAGGTCAAAAGAGAGAGATGGCTCCTACCAGAGCAAGTGTGCCTAAAAAGAGGATTTCTGGCAGCCATCAAGGAGTCAAGTGGTTTTCTTGGAGAAAATTATACACATATTTATTTTTTTTTTTATATAGGAGGATCTCTTCCTCTCAGGAACCAGGGAATGAGCTGTATCATTCCTGGATTTTTTGGGTGGAGACAGCGACACCCTGAGCAGGTCTCTACAAACCAGAAGGTGCAAGGGTGTTTGCAAGATTCGCTAAGTCCGAAAACTACAATCTACTTAGCCACTCAGCGGGTAACAAGAAGCAGCTCCCTCCAGAGCATCTTATTTCAATTATTGTATCCGTAAACTTTGGAGAAGGCATTAGTAGAGGAAAAATACGCTCTGCTAAAGGTCCACTCTTGAGGCAGAGTGACCACTGCCCCAGTCTGTGGGCACCGAAAGACTAAAGAACCTTCTCTGATCTGAGCACTATGGCTAGATGCAAACAGATTGATCTGAAGTCGACCAACCTGTAGTATAGGGGTTAGAAAAAAACTCAAATTCAATCTCCACTCCACGGGACAAACATTCTTCAGCTTATCCAGTCTGCCCAAAGGTTCAACACCCCTGCTGGGTGAACTGTCGACCGGCTGGCAACCTTTCGAAACATCTCACATGCCTTAATGGTTATGTGCAAATGCATGCCATGTGTAGCACCATGGATGCACACTAAGGGAAGCTAGGTGGACCTTTTCCATCTCCTGCACATTGATGTGGAGATGCTGTTTATAGGCTGACCAAGTTCCCTGAGTGAAGAAAAAAGGCTCAGTCCGACCTGCCCCATCCATCTAGGCTGACATTTGTTGCAAGAATTAACTCTGGGAATTCTAGTGGCACTTGCTCAGATCTTGCACACCAACTCACTAACTCAGGGAGTGAGCAACCTAAGGGGTAAAAGGAAAACTGATAATCCTCCGATGAGGGGACCCCAGGCCTACAGTAAACCTGGGCCCACGGGATTAAACTGTCAATGACTATCCTGAGGCCCAAACTGGAGTGAGCAAGTGGACTTCTGACAAAAGTCACCATCTGGGAAAAAAGGCTGCAAAACCTTTCCTGATTTTTTTGCCAAAAAATTACCACCAGGCATCCAAGGTCTGAGATGGCTCAGGAGAGCTCTTCTCCTGGTTCACCCTTAGCCATGAGATTCTGGCATATCTGGAATGCTGAGTGCCGGCCTCTTGCATGACTAAGCAGGTCATTCAATCAAGATAGACATTTAGCCACCAGGACTACCAACATCCTCAAGGAACTCAGAGAGGCTGATGCTCAGCGAAGACGTGAACTATACTGGAGGGTTGATCCAGAATCAAAACCTGAAAAACTCTTAGTAGGACTGACATCGGGAGTGTGGTGGCAGGCATGTCACATGTATTGGGGCTCAAGAAAAAAACCTGACAGAGCCGCCCAGTATGTGACCTCCGGGACTCCATTCGGAAAGATTGTGGAGCACAAAATTGTTCAGGTTCTTGAATTTAAGAAAGCCTGATGACCCCAAACTTTCTGGGGCCCATAAAATAAAATGAACAGGACCCCTGAACTCATCGATTAGCGGGACATGTACTCTGACCTGAAGAGAGCCAGGAACTCTGATGACATCTGTCTTTCCACCGCCCTTGAAAACTGGGGCGGAGGCATGACCCCTAATAAGGTGTCTGACATTGTTCTGGCCCATCTTGAGGAAAACTCCTCTATCACCAAGAAAAAGGAGTCAGGGATGGGCCGCGTGCTCTCTTAATGTCGCACCATGTTTGTGGTGTTGGGCCTCCTGCACAGTGCCTGGCCAACGCTTCTCTGATACTGTAACCTGGTTACCTGAGTAGGCTCCTCCATTTCCTGGAGCCAATTTCTGAAGGAATAGAACTCCCCTCGGAACTGTCTGTGCCTGCTGTTACCATGACCCCACTGGGTTATGGTAGTCTTGCACTGCTGTTTGACACTGGAGAAAACACCCCTTTTCACCGGATTTGTTTTTTAATAGTATCCAGGGCACAGTCACACCATAGGCCTCCCTCAAGGAAATGTTAAACAGGTTAGCTTATGGAGCTTAACCAGACCCAATGACAAGCCACATGGCCCTCATGGTTGAAAACAATGCAGTAGGCCGAGCGGTCTTGCACAAAATTCTCCAGTGAATAACCACCCGGAAGGTGGAACCATGGCCATGACTTGCAAAACAGGCTATCTTCTTCAGAAAGGCAGAACAAAACTGGCCAAGGTAGTGACCCATGTGTTGAAGGCTCTGGACAATGAAATATGCACAAGACAACTGTTGTGTGCTAATAGAAGCGAAACCCTTTCTGCACATGGTGTTCACCTGTTTAACATGAAAGTTTTCTTTCCTATAAGGTTTCTTTCCAGTTCATTTTATTTTATGGAATAGATTGTAATCTCTCCTATGTCCCACACATCAATAACGTGGCAAAAGTAGCCAACACCAGGATGGGCCTACTATCCCGACACAGGAAACATCTAACCCCAGAAGCTCTGTCCATAGCTGTCCAGAGCTCCATCATCAGTATCATTGACTACAGTCTCATTATCTATGGATCTGCCACAACCTCATCTCTCAGGCGTGTTTCGACTTCCCTCAATCAAGCCTGCCGACTTGTTACTGGTTCCCACCGTCTCACCCACACCTGCAACCTCTACTCTAAAACAGGCTGGCTGCAACTGAATGATCGAATCAAATACCAAACCTGCATCACTGCTAAGAAAATCATGATCGGAAAGGCACCACCAGGAGTTAGCACCCTCATCAAACCCAAAATCACCAACCGCAACACCAGGAGCGCTAAGCCCCAAAATCCTTAAAAATGCCCCGCTGCCGCACGTCCCAAGGCCAAAGATCGTTTGCATACAGGGCTCAGAGTTGGCTGAATGAGCTCTCTAGTGACACCTTATCCACAGCAACGCTTGGAGCGTTCAAAAAAATGCTCCGCCACTCCATAACTGGCACCTCCACCTGTGCTTGCACCCCATAACATCTTCATTCCCTATGCTGCTTCTGACCTTATAGGTGTCAGTTTCTGCCCCCTCTTCTTGCACTTACCTGTCCAATGCAACTTCTAATGCACTTGCCCTGTGTCTGTCCTGACAAAGCCCCTCGGCTGCCTCACCCTGACCCTCTATACCTATGCCTTCCCCTACCCTCAGCCCTCTCCCCCTTCTTGCCCTCTTCCTCCTATTGTTTCTTGAGTTACTCATCACTCAGTCTGATTTTGTCAAGCAAAGTTACTGTCTAAAACCATGTACCTGTAACTGTTTTATGTTTTAGTGTCTGTTACCCTGTAACCAGCATGACGTGGAACTTTTGTAAAAGAGCCTTGGCTCAAAGGTACTTTATAATCCTAGACACAAATAAATAAATAAAAATAAAGACTGATAGGGCCAGAGACATTTATAGGCAATGCGGTGTGTTTTCAGAAATACAAATGGCCTTGCCTTCCAGTGGAGGGGCTCCCCACCCACGAGACATTTTCCTTAAAAAAGGAAAATCCATGGCATGGTTGGGAAGACACTTTTCTGATCCACACCTGCCCAGTGTTGTTCAATACCTTTGGTCACATAGTAGCTTAAGGAACTTCATGCCTCGGCTATCCAAAAAGACAAGAGCTTATTATGAAGCAGAGTAGAAAAACATCCTTGATTGAGACTTTTTTTTTTCACACAATAAGGTCAGGAGCTTACCCAAGATCCCTGTAATCATCATTCTGGCCTTCAAAAAGGTCAGGGTCTGCCTGCACATCAGTTATCACAGCCTGAGCTCACTGCGCTGCACCTGGATGTGCCTGGACGGTGCCCCCCCTGACCTGAGAGGCCCTACTGGGGTCGGGTGTATCTGCATGGATGCCCTGCGGGACATTGGGGCTCAAGTTCACTCTGGAGCTACAAAGGTAATATCTTGCAATTCTGCTACCACTACCAAGTGAGAACCAGGTGCTACCCCTCCCCAGGCCGAAGAACCATCAGAGGGGGGTGCTAAGCAACACAATAAGGGCAAACGGAACCCATGAGAGAGGGCCTCATCACCTTTGTTGCCGGACTTATACTGTTTCATAATTAATGGTCTCCGATAAGTCATGGTGCCAAGAGAAATATAATTATGCCAAATAATGATTACCTTGCTCAGAGTCACACAGCACACAAGTGGAGGTCGTGGGAATCAACCCCAGGATCGCTGAATGTATAAGTCATAATCCGGTAATAATTATCTCTATTACTTGTTGGGCTACAAGTGGGGGTTATAGGAATTAAACCCAGGACTACTAGATGTATGTTAGCCATAATAATGTACTGATTATTAGTCCTATAGCTTGATGGGCTAAACTCAGCAATGCAAGTGTAATCCTGTAAAAGCACGCTACAAAACCTCAGGATTAAATGTATTACTGTTGTTTGCCATCAAACAGCCAGACCAACTGACAAACTACAACAGCACGCTCTAAAAACACTAAACTGAGTGTGTGCACGCCCGCTGGGCTTGTGGAAGCATTAGCGCCCTTGCACAATGATTGCACGCACTTGAGCAATGCATTTCAATGGCAATTAGTCTTGCACAAACGTGTTTTGTGCTATGTATGCGTGCACACCATAGGTGTGTGCTCTAGACACTGGCAGGAAGTACAACTGACAAAGGAGTGCATGACCAGCCCTAATGCCAGCCGTGCAAGCAGAAAAAATGGAGGTTGAGGTGGAAAATTACCAAAACACCTCAGAATTACACTAGAATCACAAATTAGCTGTAAAATACTGTAAAACACAAAAATAAAGCTAGTGGGAAGAGGGGCAAAGGGAACCGATGCAAACATCAAGTGACTCCCCCCCCAACGAGACCCTACACTCCCAATAAATAAATTTGTACCTACCCGTGGCAACTTTTTTTTTTTTTTAAATGGATACCATTAAAACACCCTAACAAAGGCAGAGGTGGTTCCCAATCCACACAGTGAATGAGAAACAAGCATTTGTCAATGCCGAATGTTTGCTTGCTGGCATTGGCAGTGGTAATGTAGAAGTTACAGAGCTGCGTAATAGGAATGGCAGTGAAGTACTGAACTGAAGCCAACCCCACCACCACCCTGCAGAGAGTGACAGGCATTGGGGTGTGCATTTGGGTTGTCAGGCATAACGGCCTCGCCATTTCACCACACCCCACCCTGCAGACACTGCCAAGTGTCACGGTGTTCCTTAGGGTCTTTTAGCGCCTTGCCCCATTTCATTAGGAAATGTGGTGAGATGGAGTGTGATATAGGAGAATGGGGTGAACTTTGGGGCTGAAGAGTCCAAGGCATACCTCGATGCCTCTCACTGGCTGCAGGGTGTGGAATGGTATGAGCATTACAGGCAAGAATCCCAAGTCACACCCTGATGCCTGTCATTCTCTACAGGGTTGGCGTTATGGTTGGAAACCCTAATACCTCAGGCATTCGTTGGTATTTTCCTCCAAATTTTCAACATGTTTTTTTGTGACCCCACCTCATGACAGGGAATATCAGTTTGTTAGCGAAGCTGCTATGCACAGCGACTCGGCATTTAGCACCACAGGTGCAAAAACATTCGAACAGGATGTAAAAAATGACAGCTGTACTGTTCATGGGGAGATGTAAAAATGGCAGTGTTGCAAATCTGCAGTAAAAATATTTAAAAAAATGGTGAAGTCATGAGCGTACATAGAAACTGTGCAATGCACACCCGTAATATAATTAGGTTGGGGATATTTTACAGCAGATTGTCAACTCAGGCATTTTGGTGCCTCCGATCATGAACAGTGTCACTGTGATTTTCTTTATCTGTGCCGAACAATGATTTCCCATAGCGACCATGCATCTCAGCGCTGAAAGTGTGAAAACACACTTCAGCCATGTTGTGAAAAATGACAGCTGTACTGTTCATAAGGAAGTGTGAAAAAATGCCACTGGTGAAAATCTGGACTGAAAATATTACAGTCATGAACTTACGAGGGTGCGTGGAAACTGCGCATTGCTCACTCGTAACACAGTCATTTTCTGGACTTTTGTCACCAAATTTTCAACATAGCCATTTTAAGACCTCTGCTCATGAACAGTGTAACTGTGATTTTCTTAATCTGTCCTAAACATTGCTTTCTTACCAACAGCACCATTGTGCGCTACAAGTGCGAAAACACATTTTGGGCGACATATGAAAAATGGCAGCTGTACTGTTCATAAGGAAGTGTAATGAAATGGCAATGTTGAAAATCTGGAGTGAAAATATTAAATTCGCAAACTTACGAGCATGCATAGGAACTGCGCAACGCACGCTCGTAAAACAGTCATTTTTAGGAATTTTTTCACCAAATTTTCAACATAGCCATTTTAAGACCTCTGCTCATGAACAGTGTCACTGTGATTTTCTTAATGTGCCCCATACATTGATTTTGCACATACTGCGCCATTGTGCACTACATGGGTGGAAACACATTTTGGGCAAGATGTGAAAATGACATCTGTACTGCTCATAAGAAGGTGTGGTAAAATGGCAATGTTGAAAATCTGGGTGAAAATATTGAAAATTTGCGACCTTACGAGCCTGCGCGAGGAACCGGGCGAAGCGCACGTCAGAAACAGTCATTTTTAGGAATTTTCACCAAATTTCAACATAGCCATTTTAAGACCTCTGCTCATGATCAGTGTCACTGTGATTTTCTTAATTTGTCCTTACATTGATTTAGCACACAGATAGCCATTCTAGCTACATGGCGGAAACACATTTTAGGTGAGATGTGAAAATGACAGCTGTACTACTCATAAGAAGGTGTGGTAAAATGGCAATGTTGAAAATCTGGAGTGAAAATATTGAAATTTCATGAACTACGAGCCCTGCGTAGGAACTGCATAGCGCACCCTAAATAAAACAGTCATTTTTTGGAATTTTGGCACAAAATTTTCAACATGGGGTTTCAGACCCCTTCTCATGAATAAATGTGTCACTGTCCTTGCGGTATTCAGGCCCGAAGGTGATTTCGCAGTCACTGCGCAGAAATCACCCTTCGGGCCAATCTTACCATGACATGACCATTCATGAAGAAGGGGTCCCAAAAACCCATGTTGGAAAATTTGCAAAATTCAAAATGCCTGAGATATGCAATAGTTCAAACCCCCTATGTAACCCATTATACAGCTTACCGGCATTTCCTCAGTTTGCGGTCGGCTTTGAAGAGTGCAACGTGTTCCCCGTCCACATAAGATCGTCGCACACGGAGTCCGGAGGTAAGTATGGGGTGAGGGGGTGGGGAGGCTGGTGCGCAGTGGGTGGTTGTGGGAGGGGGTTGGGAGACTCGCCGCAGGACAGTTTTATTTACAGGTTTAAAAAAAGCGTCGTGGGGCGTTGCACGCTGGGGTGGGCCCCTGCTGCGGGCACAAGGACTTGGGCGCTCACGACAGGGATTGGCACCCCGCCAAAGGACTACAGTGCTTGCCATGCTGGGGTGGCTCCCAGCGTGGCACCCACAACTAGGGGTGGGGACGAGCTCAGCAACTGGGGACGCAGCTCAGCCGACAGGGATTGGGCACCCGTCGGCTATACGAATCTGAGGCGCGCCGTCTGTTCTGTGCGGGAGAGCTGCGCGTGAGCAGACAATCTTATCGGTGCTCACTCAAGCGTAGCTCCCCCTTTCAACTATATGCCACTGCATTTTGGAGCGTGTCATAGACAGCTCCAAAATGCATTGGCTTACAGGGGCCGCGCCTGCCAGCCCACTGACTGAATTGGAGGAGGAGGTGACACACCTCCGAAATCTCCGATGAAGGCACTATGTTTCTTGCACATGCGTGCAAGCAAACATAAAAAGGCATGTTATTTACTTGGAAAGCCGCAGCTTAACAGGCAAGATTTACATTCCGGGATGCTCCCTGAAAACAGGCAGCCTAAACCTGCAGAGCAGAACTCCTGCCCTAACTGAAGTCTTGAAATCTTGAAACTTGAAATTCTTATAAGAAGAGAAAAGTAGCTCTGTCCCCTCTGAATGATACAGCTTAACTGGGGAGTTGCTGCAGCCTGGAATCCTCATATCCCCAACATTCTAAAGCTTGAGCTGTGTCATTTCCCAGGTAGTGGTGAACTATACCCAGTTGTTATGATTACCCATTGACAATGTGGAGTGACACAGAAATCATGCATTTGAGGCTCAGAAATCCAAGGGAGTACACGATAAGGGATGGGGTACTGACTACCACCAATCAAGAAAGGGGCCTGGAGCTAATCATATCTGATGACCTAAAGGTAACCAAATAATGAGGAAAGCCAGTGGGATAACAGGGTGCACAGGGAGAGGTATCACCAACAGAAAAAAGGAGGTGGTTATACCACTTTACAGATCACTAATAAGATCCTATCTGGAGTACTGTACCCAGTTCTGGAGGCCACATCTCTGGAAGGACATAGACAAAACAGAGGCAGTCTAGAGAAGGGCAATAAAAATGGTGCAAGGACTGCACCAGAAGTCATGAGGAAAGACTAGAGGACCTCAATATGTATTCCCGGGGGGGGGGGAGAGAATAAGACAGAGACATTCAAGTACCTCAGGGGTATAAACAAGGAACTGGAGGGTAGCATCTTTCAGAAAAGAAAGTTTACAAGAACAAGGGGGCATGATATGAGGCTAGAGGGGAGTAGGCTCAGCGGCAATGTGAGGAAGTACTTTTTCACAGAAAAGAGTAGTGGATGCTTGGAACAGCATCCCTGCGGAGGTGGTGGGGGCAATAAGGGTAGGGTAGTTCAAGAATGCATGGGATAAAAATAAGAATACTCTCGCAACAGGGAAGAGAGGGTAAGCTGCAGATCAACTAGGGTCTGCAGTATTGCATTAGGTAGGGAAAAAGGGTAGACTACAGTAGGTGGGCCACACAGTCCTTATCTGCTGTCACCTTATAAGTTTCTGTGTTTCTTAACAGGAACATTGCTTCTCTCTATGAACTTCTGACGGCTTACACAGTTTGTGATTTTCTAGTGTGAAAATGGCAAGCTGCAAAGTTCACACTAACGAATATCCTTTATTTTAACCAGCAATACAATCTATCTCTCTCTACTATGCAACTGATCAAAAGTGGGTTGTATGCTCTGGTCCCTGAATGGATGGTGATGCTCAAGTCAATTATGGGATCATTGCACATTAATAAAACGATGTTATATTCATGCAGTTGTTTACTGGCGCTACAGTAGTTGCATTTATTCAGAGGCTGGGTGCTGTGGGATTTGAACCTGCGACTCATGGAAATTTATGCCTGTTGGTGTTAAGATTAGAATATGGGTTAATTGAATGTGTTGGGTTGGTAGGTGAAAGGGGCTGTGGCAACTTGATAGCAGATTTTTTATTTATTTCATTTTTTTTCTAAAATAACTGTTTTCAGGAGATGTGGATGTATGGTGCAGATGTGTATGCATGAGCACTTCATAATATATTTACTGACGTGCATGCTTTTGTTGATTTAATTTCCATTTTGCCTCATTTCACTAAATGTAAACTCTCAAACACCTTTCTCTCACAGCCTATGCTGCTTGATTCATGTTTACCCCACCACAGTACCTATGTTATTACACAGAAACATAGAATCTGTCAGCAGAAAAGGAAATACTGGCCCACCTAGTCTGTCCCAAGGTCCCTACCTACTTTGCTACCATAGACCCTAACTGTTCTCTGGCCTTAGCCCCCCCAGACCTGTATCCAAGTTTCCCTTGTATCTATCCCACGCATGTCTGAAACCTGTTACTATTCTGGTATCCAAAAGGTTCCAAATGCTCACCACCCATTCCATAAAGAAGTCTTTCCCCACATCCCCTCCTAATCTCCCCCTTTCAGCTTCATATCATGCCCCCTTGTCCTTGAGCATCTCTTTCTGTGCAAAATGCACCTTCCCGTACCTTATTGATACCTTTGAGGTATTTGAATCTTTCTATCATGTCTCCCCTTTCCGACCTTTCCTCTAGAGAGTACATATTTAACTCCCCGAGTCTTTCCTCATAGGGCTCATTGCCCTCCATCAGTAATTAGAATCATCAAGCATTCCAATACCACTGTTCTACTATTTCTTACTCACTGGCTAGTAGCACAAACAGTACCATTCTCCCATCTCCACAGCCGGCTGCCGAATGTCAGTTTATGATTGCCTGCATACTGCATCAGCTGTTGCAATATGCAGACCATAGTAAACTGTCATTTAGCAGCCAGCCAGGGAGGTGACAGCAGTGTACGTGTAGGTCACTGCAGGGAAGACTGCAGTCAAACTGGGTGGCATCTTATAATAATATAATTTTATATATTAATATAAGTGGATGCTTTTGCTAGCTGCATGTGTTCTTTTGCTGGTAGTGGTGGGATTCAAAGAAGCTGTTCCTGGAAATATATTCCCTATGTATTGGGGTTTGAAAATGGGTTTAGCAATTGTTATGGCTGGATGTTGGGGGGATTGGCAATTGGACAGCATTACTTTTTATTTAGAAAATGGCCAAGAAAATCCCTGGCACCTGATTAGCTGAAAACACTCCAGAGGTGTTCAGGGATTTTTTAATACAGCCCTCTGAGAAACTAGTGCCCATTCGAGGTGCCCCATTACTCAGGGAATCATCGGGCACCCTGGATTTTCAAACTGACCAGCCGTCATTTTTTGTTCTGTTGCTTAGCAGATGAGTTGACGTTTGGCCAAGCCTCCTCCCCCCCAGTTGGTCCACACAACTCCATTCCCTCAAAAGCCCTTACAAAAACACACAAGTGACACAGTGACATCCCCCAAGGGTGCAGGCTTATCTTGTCTTGCCTCCCGCTCTCACTGCCACCAGTCCCGGGACTCGTTCTGCCTCCTAGGTTTCCGTCTGGCCCCAGTAATCCATTTCCTTCAAGAGAGGGGCCAAAGGAGCAAAGCCGTGGACCCGCCATACAGCCGCACCTGGAACATGCAACCTGGCGGTCCACACATGTGCAATAGAACGCTTCCATTTTTAAACCGCTCCTGTGGCAGAATGAAGGCTTCTTCCATGCTCCCGATCCACAGAATCTGCTAATCAGGGTCTGGAAACAAGGAGGGAGTGGATGAGGACTCCCAAAATTATCTACTGGAAGAATGCCAATGATTTCAGTGGGACTGCTTAATAAATATTGATATTAATGAGGTCCCTGCCTGCCAGTTGGGGACAGTGTAAAAAGCAGCAGCGACAGGCAGGGGAAAATTTCTAAATCATTGGCCCTGCGCACCTAACAGCCACATATTCCCACAAAAAATAAAACAAAAAAAAACTTTAAATTAAAAACCAAGTCTCACATGGGGGGCAGAACCAAATCAAAACAGACAACTAAATGCAGGCAGAGGAACTATTTTGTTTAGATGCCGGGTAACGGAGCTGGGGACTGTGGATAGGACCAGTTGCCAGTGGGAGCATAAAGAAATAAGGAAAAAAAGACTTTTAACATTAAATTTAAAAATATTTTTTTCAAACACAAAATACCAGTGGGCCATTTTCTAAGCACAATAATACCCTCCAGGGTGGGCTGTTTTGGGCAGTACCGGACCTTCCAGGGGCTATAAAGCCCTCCGCCTGCAGCATTGGGCCTCATTACACCCCTGGGCAGTCCAGTATTGCCCAGTATCACCCACCCTGTTGGGTATTATTGCTTACTTATCTTTTTTAACACACTAGCCACAGTGACTACTTATCTTACAATTAATAAAGTATTTTTGCTGCTCATGATGTGACCGTGTATTTTTTATACAATACAGTATATAATACAGTACGGTAGAGACTTTGGAGAATGGTCTCAGACAGCGGAATGTTCGGATAGTTAGATTACCCCCCCCCCCGGGTTGGCTAGCTATACGGAATTGCTGTCAGTGGAGGACAGATCAATCTTTGAAGACCTGGGACTGCTACCAAGGGATATGGGGGTTTGTGTGGTGCAGGCTTTCACCATTCCTTTGTGCCCTAGGGCCCATGGAAGCACTACCGACTGACCATTAATGACCACTGTAATGCTTTCATCACTGGAGGCCAGGATCCCCTTGCTGGAAGCAGCACACAGTAAGGGGGACATTGTGTGGAAAGGCAGTTGCCTTGTTTTTTTTCCAGATTTGTCCTCCCAAACACAAGATCGTAAAAAAGAGACTACAGACTATTAAAAAGTCTCTCCTGGCTAAGGGAGTGAAAGCCCAACTGCTTTTCCTGGCTCATTTGCAAGTGACTTTCAAGCAGAAGTCGTATAGTTTCACTGATCTTGAAGTGGCTGCAAGTTTTTCCAAAAAGCTATTTGCCAGATGGAATCGAAGGCTTCCTATCATGACCCCGATGAGGAACCAGAGTGATACAGTGGGACTGTGAATGATTCGTTAAGTTCTTGAGATGACTGGCTGGATCCCGTGGACATGGTTTCACCAGATTATCCCTGAGGATGCTCCATGAACACTGTTCTATGCAGGCAAGACTATTTATAAAAATTTAAAGAGCCACTGACACTGCAAGAACTTTGAAGAACATAATACTTGAACACAGTGCAGCTTATATTTCTCATTAGCTCTGTATTTCTTACCTCCATTATTTATTACTGAGGTCAGATGCATGAAAACAGAAGAGTTTTCCCCAGAGGGTTCATCAGCTCCTATTGCTTCTTCCCAACCTGCTGTCATAATACTGTGATTGTGACATCACAGTTATTCCCAGCAACAGACTGTGATGTCACAACAGAGCTTTATGATTTCAAGTGGGGAGTAAGTTAGAGACAGATGTGGATAAAGATAAGAGATAAAAATCCTGTTTTTGTGGGAATTTTTCAGTAACAAATAATGGCAAGGAGAACTCTATAGAAGATATGTGAAATACAAGCTGAACTGTGTCCAACTATTATGTTTACCAATGTTTTTTTTAAAGGCGTCAGCTGCTCTTTAATATTTTCTGCTGTTGATGTTTATGATCAACTTTCTTGTTTGCATGCTAAGGTCTTTACTTTACAAAGGGACTGTTTCTTAACCCGTGTACTGATGTGCACCTTTCAGTTTATGATCTCAGTATTCTCCTAAAGTGCTATTCTTCCCCCTGTGCAGCTATATGTTAGTTACCAGTATGTGCAGGGTTAAAACTTAACCGAGCCCAGACATTCTGTATGGCAATATAGGGTCCCTTTGTTTGTGGACTCCTTCCCATTCTATTCAACTCAGTTATTTATGCCTGTGAGTGGGACAGAAGCTCGGTGCAGAGACTTTAATCATCAATCCTATGGTATGCACGCAAAATCCTACTACAGTACTTACTCCTGTTTAATGATGAGTACATGTTGCTATTGTATTTTGAAACTCTATAAATAAAAACTAAAAAAAAACAAACCTGCAGATATGATCACTCAGCCAATTATGAGTGATCCTGCCATCCTACAGAGAAAACACTTTTTTGTGCTCTGGTGAAAGTGCCACCTATGCAACTGAAAGGTTCAGTTAATAAAGCAACTAAAAGGTGCAACTTCTTTACACAGAAAGTACCTTCAGTTTGGAACTCCCTACCATACAATATTGTCACAAGTGATAATGTTGAACAGTTTAAAAAAGATTAGATCAATATATGGGAGATACAAAGTTCTCTTTCCACCAATAAGAGTTTTGAATGGTAGCGAGTTCATTATGGGCCTCAGCCTTTAGAACTTGTATCATACATTCTTAGAATGGGAGTGGTGTACAGGCCACCATCTCAGACGGAGGAGTTAGACAGGGAACTAGCGGGACAGATCAGGAGGACCTGCGAGAAGGGTAGTGTGGTGATTGTGGGGGACTTCAACATGCCAGGAGTGGACTGGAGCACCCCAACAACCAGGAACAGAAGGGAGCAGGTACTGCTGGATGCCTTCCAGGACAGCTTCCTGCTTCAAATGGTCAGTGAACCAACCAGGTTAGGGAATACCCTTGACCTTGTGCTGGCAAATGGGGACTTTGTGAGAGAACTTATGGTGAAGGAACCGCTGTCAGGGAGTGACCACCACTCAGTATGGCTCACACTGGATATGGGCAAGGAAGGGGTGGAATCTGGTACAATAGTGCTGGACTTCAGGAGGGCCGACTTTGGAAGGATGGGGGAAGTGGTAAAAGGGTACCTGGCCAAAATTCAATCTAGTATGGACACTAACCAGAGGTGGGAGCTCATAAAGCTGGGGATAGTGGAGGCAACAAAACCTGCTGCAAAGCCCAGAGCAAGAAGGCTAGGGCTAAGAAACCGATCTGGTTGAGCAAGAAGGTCATGGAAAAGGTAAGGAGGAAAAGAGCTGCCTTTAGGAAGTACAAGAAAACAGGAGGGGGAGGACAGGGAGGTACTGATGACAGAATCGAAAGGGTGACAAGGGCAGTAAGGAGCCAAAGCATCTATGGAACTCAGGCTGGCACAAGGCATTAAGAAGGGGAGAAGGACTTTTAAGTATATCAGGAGGAAAGGAGCTGTAAGGACCACATAGTAAGGATTAGGAAGGAGGGGGTTGGGTGGAAGCAGGGTGCGATAAGGCGGAAGCACTAAATGAGTACTTCTGCTCAGTGTTTACTAAAGAGAAGATGGGGGTGACACCCAAGGTGGGAGAAATGGCAGAAGCGGGGGGGGGGGGAGTGGTGACAGATGGGGAAATCATGGAGAGCAGAGTTCGAGAGGGTTTAAGGCACTGAAGGTGGACAAGGTGCCAGGCCCAGATGGCATCCACCCCAGGGTACTGAAGGAGCTGGAAGAGGTCCTTGCAGGACCTTTGGCAGACCTATTTAATGCCTCACTACATTCGGGGTGTGTACCTTAGGACTGGAGGATGGTTTCAAGTGGTGCCCTCCACAAGAGTGGCCCCAAGGATGAACCAGGAAACTACAGACCAGTGAGCCTCACATCCATCGTGGGTAAGCTAATGGAGACTATCCTGAAGGAGAGCTGGTGGCCCTCCTAGAGGCCAAGGACTACAGGACAGCAGACAGCATAGCTTCATACATGGCAGATCCTGCCAAACCAACCTGGTCAGAGTTCTATGACTGGTAACTAGGCAACTGGACAGGGCCATGCAGTGGATGTCCTGTATCTGGACTTCAGTAATGCATTCGACTCAGTGCCACATGGAAGGCTGGGAAGGAAGTTAGTAGGCACAGGGCGGGTGCAAAGCTGGTGAGATGGTAGGAAACTGGCTGCAGGAAGGCAACAGAGGGTGGTGGTGGGTGGGGAGCCTCACACCCAAGGGCTGTGACGGCAGTGTTAGACAGGGCTCGGTGTTGGGACCAGTGTTGTTTGGGATATTCATTGCAGACATATCATGGGACATCAAGAGCAAGATCAGTCTGTTTGCTGATGATACCAAGGTAGGCGTGGTGGTGGATGACCTAGGGGGATGGCAGGGGTTGCAGGATGATCTGGCAAAGCTTGAAACCTAGTCAGACACCTGGCAACTGGGCTTTAATGCCAAAAAGTGCAAGGTGCTACATTTTGGGATGAAGAACCCAAGGAGGAGTTACCAGCTAGGGGAAGTGCAGCTAGCCCAGACAGAGGAGGAGAAGGATCTGGGTGTGCTCATTACAGGGTCAATGAACAACTCGGCACAATGTAGGAAGGCAGCTGCAAAGGCCAACAAAATGCTGAGTTGTACTGCAAGGTATATCCTCGAGGAGGGAGGAGGTGATTCTGCCATTGTATAGGTCATTAGTTAGACCACCTGGAGTACTGCGTGCAGTACTGGCGTCCGTATCTGAAGAGGGACATTAAGTTACTGGAGGGTGCAGCGAGAGCCACAAAGATGATCAAGGGGCTGGGGACTTATCATATGAGAGAGGAGGTTGAAGGAGTTGAACATGTACTCACTGAGGAGAGGAGACAGGGTGACATGATTGAACCTTTAAATACATGAAAGGAATAAACAAGACGGGTACAGAGGACTGTTCAAAGTAAGGGAGGGGAGGGCCACCAGGGGCCATGATATGAGACTGGAGCGAGGAAGGTTCAGCAGGGAGATGAGGAGACACTTTTTTACAGAGAGGGTGGTGGCTGGTTAGAATGCGTTACCTGCTGAAGTGGTATGCAGTAGAACAGTGGACTGCTTCAAACGAGGATGGGACAGGACAAGGGGAAGGGTGGAAGGGAGGGGCAGCTGCAGAATAAGGGGTGCTAGCTGCACTTTCGAGCAGAATTGATAGACCTCTAGGCCTTTATCTGCTGGCAAATTCCATATGTTCGTATACTACGAACCTGTGCAGAGCAGCCAACTGCGTTTGCCTGTGTTTATATGCAGGAAAACATAGAAGAAATTCCCATTCTGGTCTTGATTACTTCTGTGTTTGGCTACACATTAACCACTACATAGATGTACACATGTCTAAGCCCTATAGCTGCACACTAATCTAGAACTGAGACTGGACTTGGTAACAGGTAGGAGAACTGACCTCAGGAGAGGTGTCAATGCCTAAGCTCATCCCCCTGATCAAACCTCACAGTTATCCTCAGCAGGGCACCCAGCTTAACCTTTCAAGGAGTAATTTTATCAGTGGTCCACATTCCAATGATCTGTCTGCTCGATGGACTCATCAGATTCCTTCGGGTAGTTCCACGCTTCCCTCCTGGCAGTTTTGAACAGAGACCACTTCAATACGGTATTTATAGAAGCACAGGGAAAATACAAACTATACAAACTTGGGCCAGTTTTCATTATTTGTGCACCAGTGCGTGTCTACGCATGCCATTAGAGAACTGGAAGTGTCCATAAAGTTTATCTTTTGATGTTTTTGAGGTATTCTGACAGCCTGTGTTTCAAACAACATGAAGTCTTGCTGTATTCTGACTATTGCAGTTAGGTCCTGCCTTTCAACTGCCCTGGAGAACAAAGAGTTAACTTTCCATGGCCAGCATGGAACGTTCAGCATGAGCACGGTTGAAGCCCCTGTCTGCTGTTGTTTAAACTCCAATTGTCAGATTCTTTACTCCGCCTCACTGAACAGTCACTCCAGAGATTTCTCCTTTGCTCGGTTCAAAAAAGTCGGTTAAAGTGCAGTTTTTTCGCTTTCTACCGAATTTCTGCTACTGAACCTGTCAGTTTAAGTTTCTGTCTGCGTTACCGTGAGTACTAGATAGGTTTTGCATTTAGTTCCTGTGTGGAACTTGTAAATATTGGATCGGTTCAGTTTGAACCGATCAGAATGGTCTTAAAAAAGTTTTGAATTTATTAGTGTGTGGTAACCGGTCCGTATTGGTTCTAAAAAAAATGGATTTAATTACTTTTTTTTCCAAGACCCGTAACACGGCCAAGAACCGATAGGGGTATCTTGCCTGGCGGATTGCCGAAAAAAGGGTAAGATTTGGAAAGGATTGGCCATGTCTGAGAAACCCAAGAAAAAAAACGGGCCCACTGGGTTTCGACACTGTCGTGTGTGTGGGGAAGCCATTGCTAAGGCTGATCCCCACACCACCTGTGTTTATTGTCTGGGGTTTGACCACCTCGATTCAGACTGCCAAATTTGTAAAAGTTTTCCCAAAGCTACCCTGGATAAGAAAGTAGGTAGACTGAGGGAAAGGGACGCCGAGAAGTCCGCTGACCTGGATGGCCAGCCCGGTTCAATTCCGACTGAACCAGAAGGAGTGCCCTCTGACCAGGGTGAAACTTCTCTGGCCAAAAGGAGAGCCGATTCTGAGGAGTCGGTTCCGGTTAAAAGAAAGAGAAGAGAAAAATCATCCGGTTCGGATCCACATATTCTTTCTCCAACCGCTGATGAACTATCCAGAGCGATAAGGATAGTTCAGTCGCTAACTTCGGTTCCGGCCAAACTGGCACCATCTGGCAGGGGCTCGGTTCGGTCGGTTCCCCCGGTTCCGCATTATACTTTAGAAGAATTTTATGAATCGGAGGAGGAGGGAGAGTATGAGGATAATGACGATGATGGTGATTATGAAAGTCTGGATGTGCCTACTGACCCGGACATCTCCCCAGACAGACCTTCAGGTGTTTCTCCTCCTAGGCTTTCAGAGTCCCCTTCCCACTTTATGTTTTACAAGAGAGTGCCAGATCTAAGATTGTCATGCATTTAGGAGTATTGCAGGGTTTAGTGACACCTAGTGTTCTGTTGTTTTGGTCAGGTAGTAGTATTAACTTTTTTAGTCATTACTTTGTTATGATGGTCAAAATTAAAGTTTTTGTCTACCCAGATGGTTAGATATTTATATTCAAGGACTTGGATTAGTTCTAAATTACCCATTTAACTATTTTTAACTTTGGGTCGTTACCCCACATCCCAGTGGTACTAGGAAGAAAGGCCATTACTGGAGACGTCTTGCTATATAACACCAGTCCTGAATGTGCAAACCAAGAAGGCAATATCCAGAAATCTAACTATAACTTTATTTCTACTTATGATCATTGCCAGATGCAACTAAAACCATATTGTCTGCATAAAGACAAATCTCCTAATTGTTTTATGTGATTTGGCAGATCATTCATATAAATCAATAATTATAGAGGGCCCCCTTACAGAGCCTTGTGGGACTCCTCTACACTCTTCCACTTTGATATCTTGCCCTCCATTCTCACTTGTTTGGCCTTATTTGTGATATATATCTAAGCAACACTAGGGCTTCTTAATAGAATTTGCTGGCTTACAAGGTCAACAGCTTTTGACAAATCCACGAACACCATACTCACCGTCTTTCCATTATTTAAAGTACTGGCAACTAAGTATAAAAGGTCAGTGAGTATGGTGTTTGAGGAGAGTCCCTTTCTAAATCCTAAGTGGAATTTGGTAATAAAGTTATATTTTTCCAAACAGTCATACAACTGACTACGGACCAATCTTTCAAATACCTTGAATACAATTGGCAGGAGAGCAATCGGTCAAAAGTTAGATAGTACTGTTAGGTCACCATTTTACTTTTCTTTGCTTTATATTTATCATTTTGCAGGTAAATACAAAACCATACAGTTTATCATGAAATTAAAGTACAGTTGAACTGATACCACATTATATTAATACAGGGTGTTTGTGTCACATTTCTTTTTGCTACCACTGGAGGGGAAAACTCCATATTTAGACTTAACAGGAAGTAAATTCAGATAAGAGCCATTATGCAGCCAATGCAATTAATCTGTCCCAAAACAGTCCAAAATAAGTAGACTGGCCTTCTCGGGTTAATGATTAAATTGCTTAAGTCCATAACCCAAAAGAAAAAAATTACTCATCATAGTAATCTTCTTTCTTTCAAGGGGTCCTTTAGCATCAGTAACTATAGCAGTTAGCTGGCTAGGTGCAACTGTCCCGGAGGTATGCCGTTAAGATAATTAAGATAATTAGCTTAGGGCATTAGCCAATCAGAAAAAATTAGGGGAGTGTGCTAAAAGAAGCCTGAAGGGCTTCAGAATTGTTTTTTGAAGATAAATGGGCACATGCCTCAAAAGTGAACCAACAGGATTCAAAAAAAACATGCAAATGTCCAAAACTAGAAAAACAGATATCTACAAACTGAGCAAGAAACCTCTTTAATATAGAGACAAATTTTGGTAATAAAACTGAGACCAGAGCCCTTCTCCTAAAAGGTGAACCAGGGAGGAAGGGTGGGAGCTTACTGATGCTAAAGGACCCCTTGGAAGAAAGATTACTACGGTGAGTAATGTTTTCTTCTCACCCCAGAAGTCCTTTAACATCAGTAACTATGGCAGATTACAAAGCAGTACAAAAGTGGGAGGTGGGCAGAGAACCTACTTAGGAAAGTGGCTCTGCAGGACCGCCCTGCCAAATTTGGCATCAGATCTGGACTGCAAATCCAAACTGTAATGTTTGATGAAAGTGTGTACAGATTTCCAGGTAGTTGCTTTGCAGATGTCCAGAAGGGGTATGTATCTTGCAGCTGCTAGAGAGGCTGCAGTGCCCCTAGCAGAATGGGCTCTGAGCCTTTCAGGAGGTTGTTGACCAGCTTTTTCGTAGCCGAACCTAATGCAAGAAACTAACCAGCAGGAAATAGCTCTCTTGGTAGCTGGTTTTCCTCTGCCTACTTCTCCATATGTGAGGAACAACTGAGTGGAAGATCCTCTGAACTGCCTAGTATGCTCTAGGTAGTTAAAGAGAGCTCTTTTAACATCCAGACTGTGGAGCTTCTGCTCACCAGGAGTGCATTTTTCAGTAAAGAAAACAGGTAGAGTAATAGACTGGTTAAGGTGAAACTCAGAAACCACCTTAGGCGGGGGGGGGGTCACGTGATGCTGAGGAAGGGATAGGACGTGTTTGTCTGAGCTCCGTCCATTTCACCGACAAAATCTCATAAAAACACCCAATATTCCAGCAGTTCAGCTCAATTTTGAAAATCTACCCCAAACGGAGAGTGTGGACACTGTTTCTAGTTTAGATGGAGACAGGCTTACCTCCAAAAACTTCAGATCAGCAGCCAGACATGGAAGCGCCCCAGGAATCGGAAGCCAAACGCCCTCATCGCAGTTCATCTCCCCTGTCGACTCCGGAGGAACTTTCTTCTTCCCACATTTACTCGGAGCTCACTACAATCAAAGAAGTCCTCCTAAAGTTAATTGAGAAGGTTGCCGACTTTAAGCCTGCTCTTACGCAATTATCCCGCAGAGTAACAGACACGGAGGCCAGAGTAACTTCGGTGGAGCGTAAGCAGGACAAGATGGAGCCCGAGGTGGTTGAGCTCAAAAGAAATATCACCAAGTTGGAGGATCGCTTAGATGACCTGGAGGGGAGGAACTGGAGGAATAATTTGGTTCTGTTGGGGCTCGCAGAAGGAGAAGAGGGCCCTAATACTATCCAATTCCTCCAGCGTTTTTTGGAAAAACAGTGGGTCCTTCTCCTAATGGCCCTGAATTTGTTATAGAACAAGCCCACAGATCACTCAGGGCTAAACCCCCTTTGACTGACCCACCCAGGCTGATCATCTTCAGACTGTTAAATTTTCTAGATCGGGATTTCATTCTAAAGGAAGCCAGAAAACTGCCCGCTATTCTCTGGGAAGGGAAAAAGTTGAGACTGGTACCAGACCGAACAATCAAAACCCACCAGTTGCGTGCTTCCTTTCGGCCTACAGGGTTTTATTTAACTCTAAAAATTGATTAGCGTTTTGCTCATAAAAGTGCTAAATCTTTGTGAAAATGCATAGCTCTTGCCTCACTGTGTTTAACAAACACAGTACTTCTAGAAAATCTATATAAATACTTTCTGTACAGTTAGTATCATCCCAAGAAAAAAACTGCTAATCAATTATTTAAAACCCTGGCCTATTACCTCGAAGCTGTGGGCGGCTGGAATATGCCATCACCTCTTATATCCTGCCCAGTTGGAAATAACTCTATCGGAAGGAGCTAAGTGCTTCGATTCAGTGGAGGAAGCCATGAAGATTCTACGTAAATGTTACCCTGATCTATTCCCTAAGTGAAACGGGGTACTTTCCTTTCAAGCATTTGGAGTAAAAGAAGACAGCTCATAACTCTAAATATAGTTTTACCAGATGTTTCTATGGAGATCGCACGGGGGTGCTTTATAAGATCCAAGGGGGCTTTGCACTGATTCTCAGGACTTATATTGCTTCTTTGCATCCCCGGTATAGATGATTCCAGCTGCATTTAATCTAACTTAGTTTTCCCCAACCCTTTATTTCTCTCTGTTTTGCACAGAGCAGAGATGGTTATTGCTTTGGATCATAAAATAATGAATCTGCCTGTTTTTGACTCATCATCATGCTGCATCTAAAAGCTAAGGTAACTTTCCAAATGTATTTGGCACTACTCAACGAAGGATGAATAATTCCTAATGAAGCACCTGTTTCTTCTCTTTTATTTTCCTCCACTAGATGGTGCTAAGACTGCATTTTAAAACTGGGCAATCCGGCCAGAGACAGTAATACTAAGACTGTATTAGTGTACTGCATTTCCTTTTTTCACGGCTAAGTTACTTTTTTTTCTTTCAGCAGATTATAAGTTTAAAACAGCTAAAGGAACACTGATTAAAATATAAATGCTGTGTTAGGTCTACCGTCTTGATGGTAATTTACCCTAAACTGAGGCCTTTTCTGGGAAAATCATTAAGCATGATGTACCAGGTGTTTAGTTTGTGAAAAACTCTAGAACTTTTGATTTGTATATATTGAAATGGGGATATACTGAATGCAATTTAGGCCAAGGAGGGTGTTTAAGTTAACTAACCTTTTTTTTCTTTTCAGCAGGTCGGTGAGTGGATGACTGCTCTCTCCCTTTGAGAGTATCATAGTCCAAAACTTGGGGAGTGGGCCTAGGGCCCGAGTTACTAGGACTGTGCATAGTTTTATGGCTTTTCCTTTTTTCTTCCTTTTTTCTCACTTAAGGGATACCGTCTGGGAGCAGTTTACCTTGGAGGGGAAGGGGAGGTAGCATCACAGTCTCATATAGCAGCGTACAACCAGTTATGAAAACTCCAACTTTTATGGTTAACACCCTAACTATTCTTTCCTGGAATATTAAGGGAGGGAGGAACAACAACAAGAAATATGTTATATTAAATCAGTTGGCAAAATTTGACCCAAAGATTGTTTTCCTTCAGGAAACACACTTGCTTCCAGAACAGACACAGTTCTTTATGAAGCGCTGGGTAGGACAGGCTTTTGGAGCGGGTTTTAGCCCTCGAAAGCAGGGAGTGGCTCTGTTAATAGCAAAAGGATTGCCTTTTACTGCAGTTGAGACAGTCAGTGACCCGCGGGACAGTATGTGTTCGTTTTTGGTAAACTAGGTAACTCTGACATAGTACTGGGACCAATTTATGGCCCCAACACAGAAACCCCCTCATTTTTTACCCACCTAGCCTCAGTCCTGGCTCCTTTTCTCAAGTACCCAATCATATTAGGAGGTGACTGGAATCTGGTAAAATCAAGTGATCTGGATCTTACGTACCATAGAGGTGTTGGATCCTCATCAGCCCCGAAGACCTTAGGTGAATTCATATCTTCCCTAGGACTAATAGACCCCTGGAGACTATCTTACCCTTCATCCAAAGACTTCACTTTCTACTCCCCTGTTCACAAAAGTTACTCTCGTATTGATTTCTTTCTCATAAGCCAACACTTAGTCCCCTTTATTATTGATTCACAAATTCATGCGTGGGTTATTTCAGACCATTCTTTAATCGTAGTCCAAATAGATCTACCAGATATTCCCTTCAGGCCCCCCACCTGGTCGTTAAATAATTCTTTGTTGAAAGACAGCCAGATAATTTCCCGGTTTAACCAATTCATGCAGGATTCCATTCAAGCTAATCTAAATTCTGTCCCTGCGATGGATATGGTCTGGGCTGCCTTAAAAGTTACATGGAGGGGGGAATTTATACAGATTGCTACGGTACTGAAAAAGAAAAAATTATACCACACCAATCTTTGTCTAGATAGAATCCGGACACTTGAAATCAAAGGGGTAGACAGACTTTCTTTAGCAGATGAAAAAGAACTATTCAATTAAGGGCACACTATGCTAGTATTTTATTGGAAAAAGCAGAAAGGTCAGCGTCTTTCATTAAAGCATCATATATTGGCTAGGGTAGCAAAGCCAGCAAGTTATTTGCCTGGCAATTAAAACAACAATCAGCATCAAAATGGATTACAGCTATTAAACATCCCCACACTAGTTTCAAATCCAAAAGAGATGCTGACTTTGTTCAGAGAGTATTATCAATCCTTATACTCCCCTCATTTTCTGACAGACTACCAATTTAAAGCAATGCCAGTCTTTTTAAATAGAGCAAATTTACCTAGTCTCTCGAGAGACAAATCAGACCTGTCTAGCTGAACAAATAACTGTGGAAGAAATTTCAGTAGCAATTGACTTCTTAAAACCTGACAAGGCGCCCGGCCCAGATGGGTTATCGGGCCTTTTCTATAAGACATTTAAAGAACATCTCCTTCCCTTGTTCCTACAGCTTTATACCCACTGGGGGTCTTTCCCAGTTAATGATCCCTTAATATCTGAAGCAAGGGTAATTCTTCTCCCCAAACCTGGGAAGGATCCTACAGTAATTAGTAACTACCGACCGATCTCTTTGCTTAACATAGATGTCAAAATCTATGCTAAAATCCTGGCTAATAGGTTAGCAGAGGTGTGGAGGAGTCTATTGGGACCTGAACAGGCAGGGTTTGTGGCTGGTCATACCTTATCTGACCACTTTCGGAAATTATACCACCTTATTTCTGCATCCAGGGACACCAATCTCAAAGCTGCCTTGGTGGCCCTGGATGCGGAAAAAGCATTCGATAGGGTAGAGTGGACATATTTGTTTGCTGCCCTTTCTTAAATTTGGTATTCCACAGTCCTTTATTGATCAAATTCGTGTTCTATACCAATGTCAATCTGCAAGGTTATTGTGCAACAAATACCTATCGGACTCTCTTCCACTTTGTTGTGGGACTCGGCAAGGATGCCCCCTCTCTCCTTATTTATTTAATTTATATATTGAACCCTTAGCTAGAGTACTCAGTTTGGAGCAGGGGATAAAGGGCCTGTAACTGGGAGACTCAGAATTCAAGTTATCTCTTTTTGTGGATGATTTACTTCTGCACATTTCCAACAGCAGGCAATCTCTCCCCTTTGCCATCCATGTTATATCTCAATTTAGCAAATTTTCGGGGTACAAGCTCAACAGGAATTAAACTATGGTTTACCCCCTCTCTCCCCTAGTGAGGAAGGACCACACTGACAGATTGGGCCTCCATTGGGAAAGTGAGACTTTAACTTATCTAGGCATTAAAATTACTAAAGAAATGGATAAACTTAAAGAACTCAATTTGGATCCCTTGGTAAAATCAACAAAAGAAGACCTGGCCAGGTGGAAAAGTCTACCTTTATCCTTTTGGGGAAGGACAAATGTTTTAAAAATGGTAATTTTGCCCAATTTTTTTATCCCCTAAATTACCTCAATATATATCTTCCCAAATCCTTTTTTTCGTCTCTTCAAAGAGTCTGCTCTGATTTTCTCTGGAATGGGAAAACCCCACGAAGGGCATATGGGAAGTTTACTCACTCTAGGGCCTTAGGGGGGTTACAACTACCGGACTTTTATGTCTACTATTTGGCCATTCACACTAATAGATTTCTGCACTGGATAACTCCTAAGTCAAATACTCTGGAGATTCCCTCCTGGTTGCAAACAGACATTGGCCAAGCTAACTCCTATAATCTCGCTTTGGAGGCATTGTTGTATAGCTCATGGTCAAACATCCCAACTAAGGTCAGAGATTCTCCAATTGGGTGGAATGTGAAAGCTTTTCAACAATTATGTGCCCTGATCTGGATTCATCCCAAGAAAGATTTAAGGCAACCTCTGTTAAACAACCCAAACTTGAAAATAGCTAAGAATACCATTAACACCCAGTTTTGGGGGTTCCCTCTTGATCCATACTTAAAAGACCGCACTTTGGGGAATTCACTACTTTCTATCCCCGCTTTGCAAACCAAGTTTAGTATTTCTCAAAAATATTTTTTTCATCTAACTCAAATATACCATTGTATTAAAGCCTTCCTGGGTAAACTGCCATGGTCAGATGCAGTGGGGAATTTTTAAACTACTCTTTCGGAATCAGCCAAAGGTTGCAAATCGATCTCCACATTATACCATGAAATTATTCGTCATGTCTGGACGAATCTTTCTCCTGTGGCTTACTACTGGAAGAACAATTTTTCTAAGCAGTTTCCTGATAATATATGGAAAGCAATCTGGACCGACATTTTTGTCCTAACTAAACAAGACCGCTTGAGAAGCATCCAATTTAATATTCTCCGTAACATCTATTACACACCTAGCAAATTATATCGATTGGGCAGGCTATCCTCCATGGCCTGTAAGGACTGTGGAGCTGACTATGCTACACTACACCATAAGCTTTGGTCATGCACTAAGATCTCTAAATTTTGGGAGACAGTCAAAAAGCATATTGCACCCTACCTAAAAATTACTTCTTACTTTGAGAAGGATACCTGCCTCTTAGGAATGTATTCATCTATTCCCACATTCCCTCAAAAAATCCAACTTGCCATGGTCTCCATGGTTACAAAATTGCTAATCCTAAAACACTGGAAAGAGGAGTGGGAACCGTCTTTTGGAGAATGGTGGGCTGAATTTCTTACTGCTCTGAATGTGGAAAGATGTGCGGCTAGATTATTCCACTCCTAGGGAAAATTCCAGAAATGTTGGGGTTGTTTTTTTTTCAATTCTTAAAGGCAAATTTGGCTGTTAAACCAGCTACCCATTTTCTCTCCTTTCATCCTTCTATAATATTTTCCCCATCTCTCTACTCCCTTCAACTCTGCCCCCGCAGCTTCCTCATTTCAGTCCCCCTTCTCTCCTCTCTTTCTTCTCCTTTTCTGATTGTGTCATTGGAGCTAAAAGAGATGTCAAATCATCCTGGTGTTATCTATTCTCTGCCGCTGTGGGATAAAAGGAGTCTGTGTGAGCTACTGGGCAGGGAAGGGGTTGGGTAGTTATGAAAGTTATTTTTGTTTCTTGTTATTTGTCTGTTTTGATTTTAACATTGATGCTTGTTCACTTGCTTTGTTTATATGGATAAAACTTGCATTAAAATAAATTTAATTGCAAAAAAAAAAAGAAACCACCTAAGGCAGGAACTTCCTATTTGTCCTGAGCTCAATTTTGTCTCTGTGAAGAATGATGTAATTAGGCTCAGTGCACAGGGCCTGTAACTCAGAAATCATCCTGGCAGAGGCAATGGCCACTAGGAAAACAGATGTCCAAGTTACAAACTTGAGATGGGCAGTGGCCATAGGCCCAAATGTGGTTCCATGAGCCTGGTAATGCAGAGATTCAGGCTCCAGAGAGGAACTGGCTCCCTGACTAGAAGTTGAAAGTGCAAAAGGCCTTTGAGAAAACTGTTCAAACACAGAGTGGGAAAAACTGACTTTTTCTTCCCCACCGAAAGGTAGGCAGAAATTGCAGCCAGGCGTAGCTTGAGAGAGTAAGGCTTCACACATGAAGTCTGCAGATGTACCAGGTAATCCAGCAGCTGAGAGTCTGAAGCTGTAAGAGGATTCACCTTTTTGCCCTTGCACCAGAGGGAAAACATTTTCCATCTGGCAGCATAACTCTTTTTTGTATTAGGCTTTTTTAGCCATTCTCAGGATCTTAAGGACTTGTTCAGAGTACTGAGAGGTTGGGAACTCTAGCTCCTCAGGAGCCAGGCCTTGAGGTGAAGAGAGTGTACGTTTGGATAATTCACTCCTGTCTGGGGAAGGGTCAGCAGAGAGTGAGTTGATGGCAGGCGAACGGGTCTGCTGCAAGACAGAGAGAGAAGGAGAGGATACCAGGCTTGCCTGGGCCAATCCTGAGCCACCAGAATCATAGATGCAGGCTGTTGTCCGAGTTTCAGCAATACCCTGAGTATCAGGAGAAAAGGAGGGAAGAAAAAATTACTCACCATAGTAATGTTGTTTCTTCTAATGGAGTCTTGCTGTATCCTGACTATATGCAGTTAGCCCCAGCACTTGAACTGCTCTGGAGAGTAAAGGGTTAACTCTATGCCAAGGCATAGAATGTTGAGCTTGAGCTTGATTTTTAAACCTCTGTCCCTGGTACTCCTCAGTGTACTGTCAGATTCTTAAGAGCACTATGGTAACTAACTAACAATTTAGAAATTGTTTTTCATAATTTTTTTGCCAAAGGGCAATAAGAAAAAAATACTCACCTTAGTAATGTTGTTTCTTCTAATGGAGTCTTGCTATATTATGACATATGCAGTATAACCCCAGGTTAGAACTGCTCCGGAGGTGAAAGAGCTAACTTTCCATGCAGGGCATGGAATCTTGAGCGTGAGCTCGGTTGAACACTCTGTCTGTTGAAGCTCAAACTTAAACTGTCAGATCTTTATGAGCAAAAACTCACTAAGGTTCTGTGTGGAAGCCGTAAACCTACACTAGCCACTGGCTGCTAACTACAAAAACACCTTTTTGTTCTTGATCCCAAAGCAAAGACTCAAGTCGGGGGATTCAAGAAAGAAAATTAAGTATAACACCTAAGCACCCAGAAGGGTGAAAATAAAGTGGGCATCAGTGAAGTGCCAACATTGCACTGCCCACCCACAGCCCAAAAAAAGAGGTTCTGAGAGGGGCAGGCTGGGGGAGGTCATAATATAGCAAGACTCCATTAGAAGAAACAACATTACTAAGGCGAGTAATTTTTTCTTCAAACAACATGAAGTCTTGCTATATTATGACATATGCAGACTACACAGCAGTACCTCCATGGAGGAGGGACAGAACCTACTTGGGAAATAGGCTCTGAAGCACAGCTGTGCTAAATCGAGCATCACTCCTAGCCTGGATATCCAAGGAGTAATGCTTAGTAAAAGTGTGAACTGTTTTCCAGGTAGCTGCTTGACATATCTCTAGGATAGGAATGTCCCAGGCAGCAGCCAGAGATGCAGCTGTACCTCTGGTAGAGTGAGCCCTCAGGCCTGATGGAGGAACCTTACCCAGTTTTTCATAACAGAATTGGATACAAGAGACAATCCACCTGGCAATGGATCTTTTAGTGGCAGGTTTCCCTTTACCAACCTCACCATAAGTGAGGAACAACTGGAGGGATTCGAACCTGTGACCATTGGTACGTTCTATATAGTAACTAAGGGCTCTTTTGACATCTAAACTGTGTAATCTCCTCTCACCAGAGGAATGGTCAGTGAAGTACACAGGAAGAGACATGGATTGATTAAGGTGAAAGTCTGAAACCACCTTAGGCAAAAACTTCCTGTTAGTCCTGAGGACCACCTTATCTCTATGAAAGGCGATAAAATCAGGCTCCACTGACAAGGCTTGTAGCTCACTTATGCACCTGGCAGAGGTGATGACTACCAGAAACACAGTTTTCCAAGTCAAGTACTTAAGCTCTGCTGAAGACAATGGCTCAAAAGGGGGTTGCATAAGCTGAGCGATGCAAATATTAAGATCCCAAGCAGGGGCAGGGTCCCTGAACGGAGGGTTGGTGTGAAGCAACCCCTTTAAAAAACTTGGAGAACACAGGGTGAGCTGATAAAGAAGAGGGCTTACCTGCTGATAAGAAGACAGACACAGCTGCCAAGTGCACTTTTAGGGTAGCTGGTCTCAGCCCCAAGGAATTCAAATGCACCAAATAATCCAGGATCGTGGGCACGCCAGCAGATTCTGGGGAAATATGCTTACCATATGGAAAATCTCTTCCATTTTGAATTATAGGTAGCCCTGGTGGAAGGCTTCCTAGAGGCCTTCAAAATATCCAATACACCTTGAGACAGGTGTAGGTCAGCAAACTCTAACTCTTCAAGAGCCAAGCTTTGAGATTGAGAGATTTGAGGTTCGGATACCAAACTCTCCCCTGGGCACAGGTTAACAGGTTGTGATTCCTGGGAAGACAAAGGGGAGAGTGGACTGCTAAGGACATGAGGAGTGGGTACCAGGGCTGCCTGGCCCAATCTGGAGCAATCAGGATCATCTTGCAGGACTGAGATCTGATTCTGACTAGCACTTTGAAAAGAAGGGGAAGGGGAAAGCATAGAGAAACTTCCCTTCCCAACTGAGGAGGAAGGCATCCAGAGGGACTGAGCCCAACACAGGGGCCTGCAGCCAAAAAGGGGAAGTTGGTGATTGTCTGGGGCTGCAAAGAGATCTATTTGCAGGGTGCCCCATCTGGCAAATACTACCTCCAGTACTAGGGGATCCAGTGCCCATTCGTGATGGCCCTGGGAAATCCTGCTGAGAGCATCCGCTAGGACATTGTCCTTGCCTGGGAGGTGAACTGCCGTAAGGGAGGCGTTCAGAGAATAAGCCAGAGACCACAACTTCATTGCTTCGGTGCACAAGGCCGTAGACCGAGTGCCCCCCTTGCTTGTTGATGTACCACATTGTAGTGGTATTGTCTGTTCTGACCTGAACCACCTTGTTCTGGACAGATGTGGAAAAAACCTGGAGTGCTAGAAAAACTGCTCTGAGTTCCAGCAAATTGATGTGGAGCAGGGATTCCTGAGGGGACCACAGCCCTTGGGTGGAAAGGTCGCCCATGTGAGCTCCCCACCCCAAGAGGGATGCATCTGTAGTAAGGGTCAAGGAATGAAACTGGGGAGTGATGGGAACCCCCTGTCTCAGATTGTTCTGATCCTGCCACCACTGAAGGGCCTGGATCAGGGTTCGAGTCACTGGAATCAATTTGGTTAGGGGATCTGTCCTTTGAGACCAAAAAGCTCTCAAATGGAACTGAATGTCCCTCATCTGAAATCTCGCTCCCTGCACAACTGCTGTAGAAGCAGCCATGTGCCCCAGGAGCTGTAGAAAATGCCTTGCTGGTCGAGAGACCTGCAGGGTGAAAGAGGAGGCCAGAGACACCAGGGTCCTTGCTCTTTCCAGAGGAAGGAAGGCTCTGGCTTCTTTTGTGTTCAGTTCTGCGCCTATGAAGGTGAGAAGCTGGACAGGCTCCAGAACTGACTTTGGAAGATTGAGAAGGAAACCTAGAGATGTAAGCAGTTGCTGGGTTACTTGTAAATGTAGTTTGACCTGCTCTGGAGTCTGGCCTACAATGAGCCAGTCGTCCAGATAAGGAAAGATGGCAATCTTTTGCCTTCTTAAATGAGCAACTGCTACTGCCAGGCATTTTTGTGAACACCCTTGGGGCCGAAGGGCATTGCTCTGAACTGGTAATGGCCTGAGGGCAGTTCGAATCTGAGGTACTTTCGATGGGAGCTTCTGATGAGAACATGGAAGTAGGCATCCTTGAGGTCCAGGGAGGCTAGCCAGTCCCCTGGCCTTAGAGAGGGTAAAATAATCCCCAGGGTCACCATTTTGAACTTTGGTTTTAAAAAGTGCTTGTTTAGATACCTGAGATCCAGGATGGGCCGCCATTCTCCTGTCTTTTTTGGAGTAAGGAAGTACCTGGAGTACAACCCTTTGCCCTGGTGTATGGGTGGAACCTTTTCCACGGCTCTGAGAGCCAGGAGGGAAGAAACTTCTGCTTCCAGGGCAAGTGCCTCTGAAGGGTTTGCAGGTGGAAAAGACCTGGCTCTCCTCTTCGGAAATTTTTTGAAGCTGAGAACCAGTCCCTGGCTTACTACTTCCAGGACCCACTTGTCTGATGTTAAAGACTTCCAGTCCTGGACAAAGTAAGCCAGCCTGCCCCCTAACGGTAGTGGAGAGTCGGCCCTGGCTACCCCATCAGGGAGCCTGTTTTGCAGGGGCTTTGGGTTGAGGGGTAGAAGCAGGCTTACTAGAACCCCTTCTGCCCCTTCCTCTAAAGAACCCCCTCTGGGCATAAGCAGAAGAGGAGGCCTGGGCTTGGTAAAACGGCCTATGAAAAGGCCTGCCCCTGCCCCTGATAAGCTGCCTTTGAGGAGTGACTTGTCTTTCTTTGGCCTGTGCACTCCTATAGGTGGTCCTATACTCATCCATTTTCTTCATATAATTCTCTGTCTGCTCCCCAAACAGAGAATTTCCCACAACAGGAAAATCCATAGCCTTAGACTGGGTATCCTGTGACAGGGCAGTACATCTGAGCCAGGCCATTCTGCGAAGAGACACAGATGTAGCCATGACTCTTGATGAAACATCATTAGAGTCTACTACAGCATGAAATTGCACCTTGGATGCCTCAATACCATCCACAGCCACCTGCTCCAGCTCCCTGGCAAGCTGGTCAGGGGCCTGTTTTGCTAGGGCCAGGACAGTATCCCACCTGGATTTCTGGTACCTAGCTGCGTAAGCCACATAATTTGCCTGTCTGAGTCCCAAAGATGCTGCCATGTACTGCTTTTTTGCCATGGCATCCATCCTCCTGGAATCCTTTTCAGGAGGGTGAGAGACTAGAGGTATATTAGCCTTGTCACAGGCTGCAGCCTGCACTACCCCCACATGGCTGCATTGCTGGGATAGGAACTCCGTATCAGAGCCTGATAAAGCATACCTCTTGTCCATCCTTTTATCCACAGGGAGGATAGAATGAGGAGTTTTCAGAATTTTTACTGTCTGTTTCCTAAAAGATTTATGCAAGGGAATAGACAGTCTCCTAGACTCTGGAATATCCATCATTTCCACAAAATCAGGCTCTTCTTGATCATCAACAGCTTCTTCAACAGGGAGTTGCAGAGTCTCAGCAACTTTCTTGTAAAACAAAAAATGAGAAGGGGACTCAGATAGCCTGGGAGGGGACACTCCTGAGAGTCTGTCTGGAGAGATGTCCGGTTCAATGGGCACATCCAGACTTTCAAAATCACACTCACTCTCCTCGTACCCCTCCTCCCCTTCCCCCGTTCATAAAAATCCTCAAAATCATAATCTTGAACTGGGGGAACCGACCAACCAGGCGCTTCCTAATGGTGCCAGTTCAGACGGAACTGGGAAAGAGACTGGACAATTTGAATAGCTTTGGCTATTTCCTCATGATGTTGGAGAAAGAACTTTGGCCCCAAACTAGCTGACCTTCTAGTCCTTTAGTTGGAACCGGCTCCTCAGAGCTGGCTCTTCGTTGCCAGGAAGTATCACCC
The DNA here is from genome assembly GCA_016271365.2 of Neoceratodus forsteri. NCBI lineage: Eukaryota > Metazoa > Chordata > Ceratodontiformes > Ceratodontidae > Neoceratodus > Neoceratodus forsteri. The sequence goes on along the minus strand of CM057458.1, from coordinate 1,397,838,094 downwards.
TGGTCAGAGGGCACTCCTCAGGTTTGGTTGGAACCGAACCGGGCTGGCCATCTGGGTCAGCGGATTTTAGCCTCCCTTCCCTGAGCCTACCAACTCTTTTTCCACGGTGGCAGCAGGAAAATTCTTACAAATCTGGCAGTCTGCATTGAGGTGGTCAAACCCCAGACAATATACACTAAATGGTGTGGGTCAGCCTTAGCAAAGCTTCCCACAGAGCCCAGTGCTGAAACCCAGTGGGTCCGTTTTTCTTTGGGTTTCTCAGACATAGTGCCAGCCTAACCAAAACTTGCCCGTTAATGGCAATCCACAAGCAAGACTCTCTTATCGGTTCCCAACTGTGTCACGGGTCATGGAAAAAAACGTAATAAAATCCGTTTTTTTTAGAACCGATAAGAACCGGGAACCGCACACTAAAGGACTAGAAGGTAATTTTAAAACCCATCTGATCGGTTCAAACCGAACCAAAAAAGACGTTTACAAGTTCCACACAGAAGAAAAAATAATAAATAAGCATATCTATTACTTACAATACCACAGACAGAGCTTGAACCGACGATTGCGGTTAAATTTCGGTAAATAAACCGAGAATTACACTTTAAAACTGACAAACGAACCGAGCAGCAGGAGGAATCTCCGGAGCGACTGTTCAGTGAGGCGGAATAAAGAATCTGACAGTTTAAGTTTGAGCTACAACAGACAGAGTGTTCAACCGAGCTCGCGATCAAGATTCCATGCCCTGCATGGAAAGTTAACTCTTTCACCTCCGGAGCAGTTCTAACCTGGGGTTATACTGCATATGTCATAATATAGCAAGACTTCGTGTTGTTTGAAACATATTTTCAGGGTCATAAAGACTCAAGTCGAAAACCCCAAAAAGAATCTAAGTGGGCAGTGAAACAAAAACAATATCTTCTTAAATAATAACCATAAAGACCTCAAGTTAAAGAAGAGGGAACCAAGGTACACCTCTGGGGTGCAGCACTGTGCCTGCCAGACCACATCCCAAAACAACTAGGTTCCAGAAGGGGAGGCAGGGATGGAGGTCAGAATACAGCAAGACTCCACTAGAAGAAACAACATTACTACGGTGAGTAATTTTTTCTTCAAACAACATGAAGTCTTGCTGTATTCTGACTATATGCAGACTACCAAGCAGTACCCCCTTGGAGGAGGGAGTTACAGAACCTATTTTGGGAACAGGCTCTGCAGCACTGCTGTGCCAAACCTAACATCCCTTCTTGACTGGATGTCAAGAGAGTAATGCTTGGTAAATGTGTGAACAGTTTTCCAGGTGGCTGCTTTACAGATTTCCACTAAGGGTATGTCTCTAGCTGCTGCGACCGAAGCAGCTGTACCTCTGGTGGAGTGAGCCTTCAGGCCCGAGGGTGGCTCTTTCCCCAACTTTGAATAGCAGAACTGGATACAGGAGACAATCCACCTGGCCACAGTTCTCTTAGTAGCAGGTTTACCTTTCCCACTTCTCCGTAAGTGAGAAACAGCTGAGAACAGTCATTGCTATGGGCGTTAGTGTGTTCTATATAATAGCTAAGGGCCTTCTTTACATTAAGATTATGTAGTCTTCTCTCCTCAGAGGAAGAATGGTCAGTGAAAACTACAGGCAATGACACAGACGGATTCAAATTAAAGTCTGATACCACCTTGGGAAGGAACTTTCTGTTGGTTCGAAGGACCACCTTGTCCCTGTGAAATTAAATGAAGTCAGATTCCACTGATAAAGCCTGTAATTCACTGATTCTCCTGGCAGAGGTAATGGCTACCAGGAACACAGTTTTCCAAGTCAAGTATTTTAGTTCAGCTGAAGATAATGTTTCAAAGGGGGCTGCATAAGCTGTGTAATACAGATATTCAGATCCCAAACAGGAGTAGGCTCCCTAAAAGTAGGATTGATATGAACCAGGCCTTTGAAAACAGCTGAAAGAAAGGCAGAGATGGCTGCTAAATGTACTTTGTCAGTAGTAGGCCTGAGGCCTAAACTGTTAAGATGCACCAAATAGTCCAAAGCAGTGGCAATGTCAGCTAAATCTGGCTGAATATGCCTCTGAGAACACCAGAAGTCAAATCTCTTCCATTTGGAATTGTAAGTTTTTCTAGTAGAAGGTTTTCTATTAACTTTAGGAATGTCCAAGACTGACTTGGTAAGGTGCAGGCTTGCATATTCTAGCTCCTCAAGAGCAATGCTTTGAGTATGAGAGACTGAAGGTTGGAATACAGTATCCTCCCCTGCGAATAGGTGAGGCGATTGTACTGTCTGGAAAGACAAAGTGGTACTGTCACTGACATTGACAATAGTAGGGGGTACCATGGCTGTCTGGCACAGTCTGGAGCCATTAGAATCAATGTGCAAGGCTGAGATCTGATCTTGACCAGAACTCTGAATATAAAAACACAGAAACATAGAATTTGACGGCAGATAAGGACCACTTGGCCCACCTAGTCTGCCCATTTCTCTACCTAATGGAGAAGCTGCAGATCCTAGTTAACCAACAGCCTACTTCCTCCTACCCCCCACTAGAATTGTCATATGTCTGTCCCATGCATTCTTGAATTCCACCACTGTTTTTGACTCTACGACATCCTCGGGAAGGCTGTTCCATGCATCTACAACCCTCTCTGTGAAGAAATACTTCCTCACATTATCTCTGAGCTGTCCCCCCTCTATCTTCAAATTGTGCCCCCTTGTTCTTGCACATCTCTCTTTCTGAAAGATGCTACCCTCTTGGACTTTGTTGATTCCCTTGAGGTATTTGAAAGTTTCTATCATGTCCCCCCTCTCCTTTCCTTTCCTCGAGGCTACAGTATACATCTTAAGCTCCTTTAGTCTTTCTTCATATGTCTTCTGGTGCAAACCCTGCACCATTTTGATTGCCCTCCTCTGGACAGCCTCCACCCTGTCTATGTCTTTGTGGAGATGGGGTCTCCAGAACTGTACACAATACTCCAGATGTGGTCTTACCAACTGCCTGTACAGAGGGCCAACGACTTCCTGTTTTCTACTGGTGATGCCTCTCCCTACGCATCCCAGTATCCCTCCAGCCCTCCTTACTGCCTTCTCACATTGCTGGCCCAACTTTCAGTCATCTGATATGACTACTCCAAGGTCCCTTTCCATTTTTTGTTGTTATCAGTATCCCACCCCCCACTGTGTACACTTCCCCTGGGTTTTTGTTTCCCAGGTGCATTACTTTACACTTCTTTGCGTTGAATCTAAGCTGCCATACATTTGACCATTCCTCCAACCTTGTCAAGTCCCTTTTCATCCTTTGCACCCCACCTTGCGTATCAACCCTGTTGCAGATCTTTGTGTCATCTGCAAAGAGACATACTTTTCCTTCCGGTCCCTCTGCAATGTCACTTATAAAGACATTAAAAAAATTGGCCCCAGTACTGAACCCTTCAGTACCCGATTAGTAACCCCCTTTCTTCACTGTGGACTCCATTTACTATTACCCTCTGTGTCCTGTTGTCCAGACAGTGTTTTACCCAGGCTACCACCCTGCGACCCACTCCGAGGCTGGCTAATTTATTAATCTTTTGTGTGGGACTGTGTCAAATGCCTTGCTAAAGTCTACTTAGGCATTGTCCACAGCCCCTTCCTGGTCTACCACTTTGGTCACCCAGTCAAAGAAATCAACTAGATTTGTCTGACATGACCTTCCTGCTGTGAATCCATGCTGCCTTCGGTCCTGTGCCCCACTGGCCTCTAGATATTCAAGAATTCTTTTCTTTAGAAGTGATTCCATCATTTTCCCTACCACTGAGGTCAAACTGACTGGTCTGTAGTTTCCTGCCTCTGTCTTGCTCCTATTTTTGTGAAGGGGAATCACATCAGCCCTCCTCCAGACCTCAGGTACCACACCATTCTCCCATGATTTATTAAAAAGGGCAGTCTGTGGTGTTACTAGTTCTTCCCTTAGTTCTTTTAGAATTCTGGGGTAAATCCCATCAGGCCCCATTGCTTTATCCACCTTCAGTTTTAAGAGTTCTTTCAGAACCCTTTCTTCTGTGAAAGGACTAATATCAACCCCCCCCCCCATCCCGAGTGCTTCTAGTAACTGGATTAGGTATCTCCCCTTGCTTTTCCACTGTGAATACTGAGAAGTATTCGTTCAGCATCCCTGCTTTTTCACTGTCACTCTCTGCCCAACCACCTTCCTCTTTATTCGGCCTTCGTATTCCTGCCTTAGTCTTTCTTTGCTCCCTAATGTACTGTACCTCTAAAAGGCTTCATCCCCCTTCTTAACTGAGTTGGCTATCTTTTCTTTGGTTTGGGCCTTTGCTATTCTAACTGCCTTCCCCACTTTCTTCTGCTTTAACTGATACAGTTCTCTGTCCTGCTCCTTCTGTGTTTCCTTATACTTCCTGAATGCTATCTTTTTCTCCCTAACCTTCCCCGCCACTTCCTTTGAGAACCATACTGTTTTTTTCTTTAGTTTTGATTTATTTGCTTCACACATATCAGAGGAAAAAAAAAAGTACTCACCTTAGTAATTGTGTTTCTTCTAATGAAGTCTTGCTGTATTCTGACAAGTTGCAGTTAGCTCCAGCTCTTGAACTGCCCAGGAGAATGAAGGGTTAAAATTCTATGCCAGGCATAGAACGTTGGGCTCGAGCTCGGTTGAAAACTCTGTCTGTGTCCCTTTGAAACCCAACCGTCAGATTCTTACGAGTTAAACTCACTGACTATATAATGTGCAAATTGTAAACTCCTAGTAGCCAACTGGCAAGAAAGACTTTGGATTCCCTAAAAGACTCAAGTCATGAAACCCAAAGAACAAAAAAAAATCAGGAAATAAGAACTAAAAACTCCTAATTAAACAACACAAAGCACCCTGCACAACAGGAGTGGGCTAAAGAAACCCCTGGGGTGCAACACTGCACCTGCACACCCACTTCCCAAAAACAGGTTCTGAGAGGGGAGGCAGGGACAGCGGTAAGAATACAGCAAGACTCCATTAGAAGAAAAACAATTACTAAGGTGAGTAATTTCTTCTTCAAACAACATGAAGTCTTGCTGTATTCTGACAAGTTGCAGACTACCAAACAGTACCTCCAAGGAGGAGGGACAGAACCTACTTTGGGAATAGACTCTGAAGTACTGCTGTGACAAACCTAGCATCACTCCTAGCCTGGACATCCAGGGAGTAATGCTTGGTGAAGGTATGAACTGTTTTCCAGGTGGCTGCTTGACAGATTTCTAACAAGGGGCTATCCCTAGCTGCAGCTAGAAATGCAGCTGTACCTCTAGTGGAATGAGCCCTCAGGCCTGATGGTGCAGTTTTTCATAGCACAATTGAATACAGGACACAATCCACCTGGCAATGGTTCTCTTGGTGGCAGGTTTTCCCTCACCTACTTCCCCATAAGTGATGAACAACTGGAAGGAGTCAATCCCGTGACCCTTTGTATGCTCTATGTAGTAACTAAGGGCTCTTTTAACATCTAAACTGTGTAGCCTCCGTTTCCCTGAGGAAGTGTGCTCAGTGAAGAACACACGAAGAGACATAGATTGGTTTAAGTGGAAATCAGAAACCACCTTAGGTAGGAACCTTCTATTGGTTCCAAGGACCACCTTATCTCTGTGGAAAGAAATGAAGTCAGGCTCCACTGACAGGACTTGCAATTCACGGATATGTCTGGCAGAAGTAACAGCAACCAAAAACACAGTTTTCCAAGTCAAGTACTTGAGCTCTGCTGAGGACACAGGCTCGAAGGGGGGTTGCATCAGCTGAGCAATACAACTATTCAAATCCCAGGCAGGAGCAGGATCCCTAAAAGGGGAATTGGTATGAAGCAACCCTTTGAAAATTTTACAGAATACAGGGTGAGATGACAGAGAGGAAGACTTCTCCATTGACAGGAAAGCAGAGATAGCTGACAAATGCACTTTGAGAGTAGCTGATTTGAGGCCTAGGCCATTAAGGTAAACCATGTAGTCCAGAACTGTGGACAACTCAGCAGTGTCTGGAGAAATGTGCTTCTTGGAACACCATATACTGAACCTTTTCCATTTGGAGCTGTAGGTTTTTCTGGTGGCAGGCTTTCAAGAAGCCTTGAGGATATCCAGAACCCCTTGGGACAGATGTAAATCTGCATACTCTAACTCTTCAAGAGCCATGCCTTGAGATTGAGTGACTGGAGATTGGGGTAACAAATCCTCCCCTGAGAGGAGGTTAGCAGATTGCAATTGCTGGGAAGAGACAGGGAAAGATGGACTGCTAAGGACAGCAACAGGGGGTACCAAGGCTGCCTGGCCCAGTCTGGAGCAATCAGAATCACTTTGCATGGTTGTGACCTTACCTTGACTAGAACCTTGAACAATAGAAAAAAGGAGAGAAGGCATGAAGAAACTTCCCTTCCCAGTTCAAAATCAGAGCATCCAGAGGGACTGAACCCAAGACTGGGGGGGGGATCTGCAACAGAACAGAGGAAGTTGGTGATTGCCTGGGGCTGCAAAGAGATCTACCTCCAGAGTGCCCCACCTTGAGAAAATCACCTTCAACACCAAAGGGTCCAGACACCATTCGTGATGGCCCTGGTACAGCAAATACTGCTCAATGCATCTGCTATCACATTGTCCTTTCCTGGGAGGTGGACCGCTACTAGAGAGGTCTGCAGGGAATATACCAGGGACCATACTTTCATGGCCTCCATGCACAAGGCCGTAGACTGAGTGCCTCCCTGCTTGTTGATATATCACATGGTGGTAGTGTTGTCCGTCCTGACCTGAACCACCTTGTTCTGTATTGACTGAGAGAAAGCTTGTAGGGAAAGAAGTACTGCCCTGAGCTCCAGGAGGTTGATGTGAAGAAGGGATTCCTGAGGGGACCACAGTCCTTGGGCCGTGAGGGCCCCCAGATGGGTTCCCCACCCCAAAAGATAAGCATCTATAGTAAGAACCACAGAGTGAGTCTGAGAGACAAATGGAACACCTTGCCTCAGATTGCTCAGGTCCTGCCACCACTGAAGGGTCTGAATTAAGGTCCGAGTAACAGGAACTAGCTTGGTAAGAGAATCTTTCCTTTGGGACCAAAAAGTTCTCGGATTGAACTGAATGTCCCTCATCTGAAACCTGGCCCCATGAACCACTGCTGTGGAAGCTGCCATGTGGCCCAGGAGCTGCAGAAAATGTCTTGCTGGTCAAGAAACCAGAGGGCGAAAGGAAGAAGCCAGCTGAGAGATGGCTTTTGCCCTTTTCAAAGGAAGGTAGGCTCTTGCTTTGAGGGTGTCCAGTTCTGCTCCTATAAAAGTGAGGCACTACACTGTTTCGAGAACTGACTTGGGAAGATTGAGAAGGAACCCCAGGGAAGTGAGAACTTGCTGGGTGACCTGCAGGTCTGATTTGACTTGGTCTGGTGACTGGCCCACAAGAAGCCAGTCATCCAGGTAAGGAAAAATAGAAATAGAAATACTTTTTCTTCTTAAAAAGGCCACCAATGGGGGGTCACGGGACCACTTAATGGCGTAAAGATGTGTCTCCTGCGAGCTCCGACCCCGGTCCAACATTAATTTGGATAATCAGCGGTAATCCGACTGTTGGTCAACCCTCTTGAGGTTTGGAAGAATCTGTGAGACGCGATGGACGAGTATATTATGGCAATGGGTATGAAATCTCAGCGATCAGGTGCTATAAATGCCAAGAAACAGCCAGCGGCGTTCCCGAGTATCGTGGCGGGACCTATCTCGCTTTCGGCCATGGAGATGTCCACTATCAGGCCGGAACTACGAGAACAGCTCATGGAGGTGCTAACTCCACAACTTAATCGGGTCGAGGAGAAAACTGATCGCAGGCTGACAACCATAGATGCACAGATAGCCCAGCAGCAGGAAAGAGTGGAGGAGGCGGAGGGCTGTATCTCTGCTGTTGAAGACCTCATGGCCCCGCTTCCTCGGCACATCGAATCACTAGAGAAGGAGGTGGCTGAGCTATGGGAGGCCCCGGACCATCAGGAGAACTCTCATAGGAGGTCTAATCTCTGGTTAAGGGGCCTCCCAGAAGGAAAGGAGGGTGCAAATATCTTGGATTTCTGTGCGAGCACACTGCCTGCCTTGATGGGGCTGATGCCGAAAGGAGGAAGGTACAAACTTGAGCGCACCCACCACGCAGTACTACCACACCCACCACAGGGACAGCCACCACACCAAGTAATTTTTAGATTCCACAACTTTCAAGACAGACAAGAGTTGTGGAACAAGTATCGTGAGATGCAGGAGCTGAAATTTGAGGAGATCAAACTATACCTAGCCCAAGATCACTCACCTAGAATCGGAAGGAAGAGGACAGCCTTCAATGAGGTGATTGCTGAATGCCAGAGGTTGAAGCTCGAGTGGTTCATGATTTTTCCCGCGATGCTTCGGATCAAATATGAGGGGGACTCCTACAGCTTTTGGGAGGTCGATAAAGTGGCTAGCTTTGTGGCAGATCTAAAGAAAAAGCTGGGATGAGGAACATCCCGAGAAGGCTGATGATGATAAAGAACTAGTGGAATGCCCTGTTTAAGCTGTCTTTCCTGACTGTGCATGTTTAGGATTGTGTTCGAGGCCTTTTGCTGGGTGATGCAGTGGTACCCTTTCCTATGACTCCCTGTGACGGTCAGCTTCTCGAAGAGATGGGGATTTGATGCGGCCTTGATTTAGCCCTTAGATAGTTTGGATTTCCTGAGGATGATCTGAGAGATCGGGGACACAACTGCTCTTACAGGCCTTACGTGATGGAGTGGGATAGAGTTGGAGCGACCCAGGCATGATCAGATATGTGAGTAGCAGCACATGGGAGGCCCGGGCGTTGGATTTGATTCACGGGGCCTTCTGTGGAGCTGCAGGGGGGGGGGTTCTTTTTTATCTTCTATTGCTTGCACACCAGAAAGGACTGGGACTGATCTTAATATTCAACGTCAGGGGAGGCTGTTGAGGGCGATAGTATAATCGAAGCTGGTGCACCTTGCATGGCGGAGGGGAACCCACCTGGATGAGAAGGGGAATAGAATGTCTGAGAATATTAAAGTGGGGATGGGTGCTGCTGGGGACCTGGGTGACTGATGGGTAGGTTTAATGGGAAGGGGAGACAGCTCGGATTAATCGACCACAAAACGGATTACTGGGAGAAAGTGAAAAGTTGTACTTGGGTGAGGGGAGATTGGAACTATATCCAAGCCCGTGAGCTAAACAAATTGCATCTGTATAAGGGGAAGCATACCAATTCTGTTTTGAGAGTGTTGTATGCTGCATTGGGGTGATGGGGGAAGAACACATGTAAATAGTTTGTGGAATTGTTACCTGTGTATATGTTATGTTTATCCTAGTTATTACTGTTATTACCAAGGGTCTAAAATACATTATAATGAGGATGAGATATTGGGAAAGGATCAGTGCGAGAGGGGGAGCAAAGAGTGGGACAAGAGGGCAATGCTTAGGAGAAAGGTAGGCCATCATAATGGCTAAGGAAAGAGTGAACATTATATCATGGAATGTTAGAGGTTTTTCCTCTCCTATTAAGAGAACAACTGTCCTGACTGCCTTACGTAGAGCTGGCGCGCAAGTAGCCCTAGTACAGGAAACTCACTTGACGCCTACAGAACACCAGAAATTGGTGAAGGGCTGGGTGGGCGCCTGCTATGCTGCCTCCTTCTCATCCCACAAAAGGGGGGTGGCTGTGCTTCTGCACAGGAGATTACCCTTCAAGGTATCTAGAATGGTCAGGGATGGAAGGGAAGGGAGATACATTTTCTTGGAGGGAACATTATATGAGGAGCCCATTACTTTTGGGAGTGTTTATGCCCCTGCTGTTTTTGATCCGACATTCTATCAGAGTAGACTAGATCTGCTGGTACGGGAACAGTTCCAAGGATTAGTGATGGGGAGAGACTTTAACTGCACCCCAGATAGAAACCTGGACCACTCAGAGAGTCGGGGGGGGGATGTATCCGGAAGTGGCGCAAGAAACTGAGTGACTTAGATGTCATTGATGCTTGGAGGGCGGCAAACCCCAAGAGAAGGGAATTCACTTTCTACTCCTGACCACACAAAACGTGGTCATGGTTGGATCATATATATATAGCAGGGGACTGGTATCCTAAATTGGCAGTCATCAAGCATGGCCCCATATATGTATCTGACCATGCAATGGTCATTTCAACCCTGGAAATGACCCCCCCAGCAAATGCGGACCAACACGTGGCACTTCCCATCTTACTTACTTAGCTCTCAGAAGTTTAAGAACTTTCTCAAGGAACAGTGGGAACTGTATACCTCGACGAATGCGGATACTACTCCAACTATGCAGGTGTTTTGGGATGCACGGAAGGCGTTTATAAGAGGGGCTATTATTGGGTATGTGAATAGGTACAAAAAAAGAAAGCTCCAGTAGCAGGAAGAGTTAAGGGGTCATGTGAGGGAATTAGAGTGTAACATGGCATGGAGGGGAAGCAACGAGGTGTTTCGGCAGTTGACCGCTAGCAGAGAAGACCTGAATAAATCACAGATGGACGAGGTGCGCATGCAGTTCTTCTTTTGGAAGCATAAATTTTACGAGTGGGGTAATAAACTGGGACCCTTGCTTGTCAGCTTAATCAAAGGGAGAAGGGGGTGTAAAAGGATTAATGAAGTAAGGGATAAACAGGGAGTCCTACACAAGGATGCTCAGGGTATCCTGGGAGCTTTGCCCAATTCTATCAGGATCTGTACAAAGCAGATGGGGGGGACGTGCTAGACAGGATGAAGAAGTTTCTGGATGGAACTGCTATCCCTAAAATCTCTGACACCCTGAAGGCCCTGCTGAACAAGGAGATCTCCAGGGAAGAGATTGCCAAAGCCATCTCCAGTTTAAAACTAGGCAAAGCATGTGGACCAGACGGCTTACCCGCCGAATTTTACAGGACGATGGGGAAGGTGGTGATAGAGCAGCTCTGGGCTCTATTCAGGGAGGTCAGAGAGGGAAGACCTTTGCCTCTCACTATGGGAGAGGCGACTATATGTGTTATACCAAGTCTGGGAGGGATCCGCAGAGATGCGGCCTACAGACCCATATCTCTCTTAATGCTGATGCAAAATCTTCTAAGATCCTGCGTCCACACTGGATGGACTTCTACCGAGGCTTGATACATGTAGATCAGACGGGGTTCATTCGGGGAGGCTCGTGTCACAATGTGAGGAAGGTACTCAACGTGATACAGAACTCCTCACGGACACGAGAGAGTACAGCGATCATATCCTATAGGCATGAAGGCATTTGATCGCATTGAGTGGGTACACCTATTTGAGGTACTGGAGAGATTTGGCTTCGTGGGGGGGGAATTTGTGAGAATGGTAAAGGCCTTATACGCCTCTCCTCGGGCTTCGGTATTAATAAATGGGGGTATATCGGAGAGATTTTCCCTACACAGGGGAATGAGAGAGGGATGCCCGCTGTTGCCTCTCCTTTTTGCCCTGGCAATCGAACCCCTAGCTATCACAATTAGACAATGCCCAGATGTCAGAGGGGTGGGGGGAGGCAGCACAAGCTGTTGCTGTATGCAGATGACATGATCCTCTACTTGAGACACCCGGAAGAATCAGTGCCTGCCCTGTTGAGAACTGTTGTTGATTTCACAGAGTTTTTGGGGTACAAGATCAATATAGATAAATCAAAAGTGTTATATGTGGGGGATGCTGGGAAACCAGTAGGGGGAGCGGAATGGGGCTTGCGGGAGGTGGCTGCCTCTTTTAGGTATCTAGGAGTAGTGATTGGGAGACAGATAGAAGACCTGTATTGGCTGAACTATACCCCCATGATCAAGGCCTTAGTTGAGGAGGTGGCGAGCTTTACCCTTATCTTGGATAGGACGTATAAATCTAATTAAAATGAACGTCCTGCCCCGGATCCTCTATTTACTTCAAATGCTCCCAGTGGGCCTCAATAAAAGAGACATGAAAACTCTGGAGCGAGGGTTTGGAGAGTTTTTGTGGCAGGGAAAATGGGTGCGGATGTCCTTAAGAAGGCTGAAAGCAAACACCGAGGGAGGCGGCTTGAACTTCCCGGATCTGAAACATTATTTTCTGGCAGCACAGGTTAGGATTATTAAGGACTGGCTCACCGGGGCAGATGCTGCATGTTGGTTAGATCTAGAGGAGAAGGGAGCAGGATGGCTGACCGCCTATTTAAATGGTCGCGGTAGGAAAGTGTATGACTCTCTGGGTCTTTCGAATCCTCTGGTGCTCTCGGTGTTGGATAGCTGGTCAAACATAAAAATAGCACTGGAGAGCAGAGAGCAGGAGACTTTATTAATACCTATCGCTAGGAATCCCTTCTTCAGGCCTAGCATGGATGATACTGGTTTCCAGGACTGGGAGAGGAAGGGGGTGTAGTGTCTAGGGGATTTGTGCAAGATGGGGGTCTTGACCTCTTTTCAGGAGATGCAGGAGAAGGTGGGGATACCAGGCACTCACCTTTTTAGATTCTTTCAGGTTAGGAATATATGCATAGAAGTGAGGAGGCAATGCGAAGAATCCTCAAGGCTGGAACAGTTGGAGGGGATAATAGGCGTGGCGAGAAGGGATCCTTCTGGGGTACTGAGAAAGGTAGCATGCCTACTGCAGCAGAATATGAACGATATGTCTGATAAGACACTGAAGCTGTGGGAAAGGGATATGGACTCGTTATATCCCGGGATAACTGGGGGCTGGTACTGGAGTCAGATATAGGGCTTTTGGCCTGTAATAAATACAAAGAAAGCACCTACAAGTTCGTGCACAGACTTTACTGCCCACCGGTGGTGAATCATAGACTCCATCCAAAGGTGTCAGAGATGTGTGGAAGATGCAAAAAACATAGAGGTACTTATTTCCACTGTTTCTGGGACTGCCCCTGCCTTTGTGGGTACTGGGGGATGATGAGACAACATCTGAGCGTCATGCTGGGTTCGGAGTTGCCGTCTTCACCCCTTAGCCTACTTTTTGGCATCTTGGAGGGAGAGGGTGAACACTGGACCCCACGTCAGAGGTGGCTCAGAATACTTCTGTTGCAGGCCAGGCAGGTGATTTTAAACACCTGGGTGTCGGGAGAAAGCCCCATGGTGGCACAATGGTGCGCCCTATCCATCAAAGCGCTTGCCCTGGAGCAGAGAACACATCAGCTGCAGAATAGGGTAGATAAATTTATGAATTAGTGGGCGCCTTTTATGGGTTCACTTTCTGCGGGTGATCTGATGATAATGAATGCAGGATAAAAGAGGACATGTCTGCGAGAGTGGGAGCAGGGATGATAGGTCCTATCCTTCAACATAGATAGGTTGCGGTGATCCTGATGAATTTTCTGATGTTGCTGAATAAATTAATATGTAGTGTGTAGAAGACCTAGGTATGTATGTATGTATATAGTTTAGGTAGATTATATAGTTTAAATATATATTTCTTTTACATATATCCCCTTTTCTTTTTTTTTTCTTCTTCTCTTAAGATATAGAATGTTATACGTAGGTTAAGGAAATAATTGAGTCAAATGCTGCATGAGTAATGATGCTATCTATGCGACTGGTTGCATGTTTTTATTTGCTAAGAAAATTTCAATAAAAAAGAGTTAAACAACAAACAAAAAAAGGCCACCACTACTACTAGGCACTTTGTAAATACCCCTGGAGCTGAAGTTAGACCGAAGAGCATTGCTCTGAACTGATAATGGCCTGAGGGCAATTCGAACCTGAGGTACTTTCTGTGGGAGCACCTGATGGGAATGTGAAAATAGGTATCCTTGAGGTCCAGGGAGGCTAGCCAGTCTCCTGGCCTAAGAGAGAGAAGAATTGTTCCCAGAGTCACCATTTTGAATGTTGGCTTTGTTAGGTGCTTGTTTATGTACCTTAGATCTAGGATGCGTCGCCACTCCCCTGTCTTTTTTGGGGTAAGGAAGTACCTGGAGTACAGACCTTTGCCCCTGTATGGAGTAGGAACTTTCTCTATGGCCTTTAAAGCCAGTAGAGACAAAACCTCTGCCTCTAGAGCTAGGGTTTCTGAAGTATTAGCAGCTGGAAAGGATCTGGGTCTCAGTTTCGGAAAATTTTTGAAGCTGAGAACCAGCCCCTGGCTTACAACCTCCAGGACCCACTTGTCTGAGGTAACAGACATCCAGTCCTGGACAAAGTAAGCCAGCCTGCCTCCTACTGGAATGGGGAAATCGACCCAGGCTGACACATCAGGGTGTCTGCTTGGCAGGAGCCTTAGGCTGAGAGGTGGATGCAGCCCTGCTCATCCCCCTTCTGCCTCTCCCTCTGAAGAACCCCCTCTGAGAAAAGGAAGAGGAGGCCTGCGCCTGGTAGAAAAGGCCTGCCCCTTCCCCTAGCTTGCTGCCTCTGAGGAGTTGCCTGCCTCTCTTTGGCCTGTTCACTCCTATAAGTGGTCCTGTACTCATCCATTTTCTCCATGTAATTCTCTGTCTGCTCCCAGAGAACTACCCACTACAGGAAAATCCATGGCCTTAGCCTGGGTGTCCTGCGAAAGGCTAGTACATCTGAGCCAAGCCATTCTCTGAAGAGCCACAGATGTAGCCATGACTCTTGATGACACATCACTGGAGTCCACAGCAGCATGAAACTGCACCTGTGATGCCTTAATCCCATCAGCAGCCACCTCCTGCAGCTCCTTGGCTAGCTGGGGGGAGGCCTGTTTAGCCAGTGCCAGTACAGTGTCCCACCTGGACTTCCGGTACCTGGCTGTATAGGCCATATAGTTAGCCTGCCTGAGTCCCAAAGATGATGCCAGGTACTGTTTCTTTGCCATGGCATCTGTCTTCCTGGAATCTTTATCTGGGGGGTGTGAAGCCATGGAAATCTTTGCCTTGTCACAGGCAGCAGCCTGCACTACCCCAACATGGCTGCATTGCTGATAATGAAATTCCATATCTGAGCCTGACAAGGTGTACCTCTTGTCCATTCTCGTCACTAGGAGGTACAGAGTTGAGAGACCTAAGAATTTTTTGTGTCTGTTTCCCAAATGACCTTTGAAGGGGAATAGACAGTCTCTTAGACTCTGGGATGTCCATCATCTCTATGTAGTCAGGCTCCTCTTGATCCTCTACAGCCTCCTCAATAGGAAGCTGGAGGGTTTGAGCCACTTTTCTGTAGAACAGAAAGTGGGGAAGGGACTCAGAAAGCCTAGGAGGGGAAACACCAGAAGGTCTGTCTGGGGAGATGTCCGGTTCCACAGGCACATCCAGGCGTTCACCGTCATAATCATCCTCTTCAAAATCCCCTCCTCATCAAACTCCGGTTCGTAAAAATCTTCAGGGGAATAATCCTGAACCAGGGGAACCGACCGAACTGAACCCCTGCGAGAAAGTGCCGGATCGGTCGGAACTGGACGAAGCGATTCCACAATCTGAATCGCTTTGGCTATTTCTTCGGCAGTTGGAACATGCAGCTCTGGATCCGAACTGGCCAATTTATCCTTTCATTTTCTTTTTGTAGGAACCGATCCTTCAGGATCGGCTCTCCTCTTGCCCGAAGAAGTATCGCCCTGGTCAGAGGGCACTCCTTCTGGTGCGGTAGGAACCAAACTGGGCTGGCCTTCTGGGTCAGCGGATTTCTCGGCCTCCTTATCCCGAAGTCTACCTAACCTTTTCTCCAGGGTATACTTAGGGAAATTCTTACAAATCTGGCAGTCTGAATCGAGATGGTCAAACCCCAGAAAGTAATCACAGGTGGTGTGGGGATCGGCCTTAGCAAAGACCTCCCCACACACACTCTGCAGTGTTGCAACCCAGTGGGCCCGGTTTTCTTTCTTGGGTTTCTCAGACATGGCCAACCTAACCAACTTACCCTTTATATGGCAACCGCCAGGCAAGACTCTCCTATCAGTTTATCACCATGTCACGGGTGATGGAAAAAAACGCTAAAATTACGTGGTTTTTTTTAAACCGATACGGACCGGTAACTACACACTAACTTTTTCTTTTTAAGGTCTTACTACAGGATCAGTTCAGCCGAACCGATCTAAAAAATTTTACAATTTCCACACAGTAACTTTCTAATCTAAGTACTTATGGTACCACAGACAGAGTCTCGAACCGAAAAACGGAGCGAAAGTTGGACTAAAACCGAAACTTTAACCACGATTGAACCAAGCAGAAGGAGAAATCTCCGGAGCAACTGTTCAGTAAGGCGGAGTAAAGAATCAGACGGTTGGGTTTCAAAAGGACACAGACAGTTTTCAACTGAGCTTGAGCCCAACGTTCTGCACCTGGCATAGAATTTTAACCCTTCACTCTCCGGGACAGTTCAAGAGCTGGAGCTAACTGCATCTTGTCAGAATACAGCAAGATTTCATGTTGTTTGAAAGGAGGAAAAGCATACAGAAACTAGCTTGTCCAATTCAACAAGAAGAGCATCTTGTGGAACAGACCCCAGAAGAGGGGGTCTGTAGCAGGACAGAGGAAGTTGGTGATTGTCCGGGGCTGCAAAGAGGTCTATCTCTGGAGTGCCCCACCTTTTGAAAATGACCTGAATAACCAGAGGATTCAGGGCCCATTCGTGGTGACCTTGAGAAATCCTGCTGAGAGCATCTGCCTGTATGTTGTCCTTCCCTGGGAGATGCACGGCTATCAGGGAAGCCTGAAGGGAATAAGCTAGTGACCATATTTTTATGGTTTCTGTGCACAAGTGCCCCCTGCATGTTGATATACCACATGGTTGTGGTGTTGTCTGTCTTGATCTGCACCACTTTCCCCTGAATTGTGTTCGAGAATGTTTGAAGTGCCAGAAAGACAACCCTGAGTTTCGAGAAGATTTATGTGCAGAAGAGACTCCTGATGAGACCATGTTCCTTGAGCAGTGAGCTGGTCCAGATGGGCTCCCCATCCCAGTAGGGAGGCATCCATGGTGAGAATCACTGTAGGAGCCTGACTGAGGAAAAGGACACCTTGCCTTAGATTGTCCTCCTCCAGCCACCACTGGAGAGCCTGAACCAGAGTTTGAGACACTGGAACTAACTTGGAGAGAGGGTCTCTTTTCTGAGAAAAGAAAATTCTTAGATAAAACTGAATATTTCTCATTTGAAATCTTGCCCCTTGCACTACTGCAGTGGAAGCTGCCAAGTGGCCTAGCAACTGTAAGAAGTGCCTGGCCAGTCAAGACACTAGTGGACAAAAAGAGGAAGCCAGGGTGATGAGGGATTGTACCCTTGAAAGAGGAAGAAATGCCTTTGCCTGGACCGTGTCCAATTCCACCCCTATAAATGTGAGAAGCTGGGCTGGTTCCAAAACAGACTTTTCTAGGTTCAGAATGAATCCTAAGGAGTCCAGAAGCTTTTGAGTGACCTCTAGAGCTGATATGACTTGGTCTGAAGACTGACTCACTAAGAGCCAGTCATCCAGATAGGGCAACAGCAAGATGCATTGGCTCCTGAGAAAGGTCACCACTACTGCCAGACACTTGGTGAACACACTTGGAGGAGATGTTAGGCCGAAAGGCATAGCTCTGAACCTGAGGGCAACTTGAACCTGAGGTACCTTCTGTGGGAATGTCTGATAGGTATGTGGAAATAGGCATCCTTGAGATCCAGGTAGGCTAGCCAGTCTCCTGGTCTCAGAGAGGGAAGAATTATTCTCAGAGTCACCATTTTGAACTTTGGCTTTAGTACATGTTTGTTTAGGTATCTTAGATCTAGAATAGATCGCCACTCCCCTGTCTTTTTTGGGGTAAGGAAGTATCTGGAATACAGCCATTTTCCCCAGTAACAATGAGGTACCTTCTCTAGTGCTTGCAGAAGCAGTAGAGAGGAGACTTCTGCCTCTAAAGACTTTGTCTCCATGGGAGAGGCAGGACTGAAGGACTTTGCTCTCATTTTGGGGAACTTTTTGAAACTGAAAGCAAGTCACACTGGCTCACTACTTCCAGGACCCATTTGTCTGAAATGACAGACTTCCAAGCCTAGAAATAGTGAGCCAGTCTGCCCCCTACTGGAACTGAGGAAGTGACCCTGACTGACACCTCAGGGTGTCTGTCTGGCAGGGGGCTTGGACTGAGTGGAGAATGAAGTCCTGGTCATCTCTCCCTTCTGCCTCTTCCCCTAATAAAAACCCTCTGCTGGAAAGAAGAGGAGCATGGGCTTGGTAAAAAGGCCTGTGAAAAGGCCTGCCCCTGCCAGCCCTAGATTGCTGCTTCTGAGGAGTGGCCTTCTTCTCTTTGGCTGCAGCACTCCTGTAGGTGGTCCTGTACTCATCCATCTTTTTCATGTAAGTCTTTGTTTGCTCCCCAAACACAGAGTTACCAGTAACAGGAAAATCCACGGCCTTAGTCTGGGTATCCTGTGACAGACTGGTACATCTGAGCCAAGCAAATCTTCTCATGGAAACAGATACAGCCATGACCCTGGAATGCACATAATTTGAGTCAACAGCAGCATAAAACTGGACCTTTAATGCCTCAATACCATCCACAGCTACCTGCTCCAACTCTTTGGCAAGCTGGGGAGGGCATTTTTAGCCAGCTCCAGAACTGTATCCCACATAGATTTCTGGTATCTGGCTGTATATGCCATGTAATTAGCTTGCTGGAGTCCCAAGAGGATGCCAAGTACTGTTTCTTGGCCATGGCATCCACTTTTCTGGAACCCTTATCTGGGGGGTGAGATGCCAGGGGAATGTTAGCCTTGTCACAGGCTGCAGCTTACACTACCCCAACACCCTCCCACTCGCCTCTACCTTTAGTGCTACATACAGGTCACATGACCTCTTCTCCCAGAGAGGAAGTGTCCACTTTCCCATTTGCAGCTTATAATTTCTGACCACTAGGAGTCACTACAGTCCCCTCCTAGTCCCTGTTGTCTGCCTTCCTCTCACCACTCTAGTTTCTCTCCTAATTTCTACTCCTCCCCACCCTCCTACCACTATACCCCCTTCTCACCATAGTTTGCTACTATCCCCTGCAGGTCTCAAACCCTGTACCTTTGGTTCTAAAGTGAGCAGCCCTACCACTGAGCCATCGAGTCAGGCTACTTTTTCTCTCTGTTTTAAAGCTTTTAAGCCTTTTGTCTCCATACTTGGAGAAAATACTTATCTCCCGTTCCACTGCAGGCATCAAGCCCTGTATCCTTGACACCAGGGTCAGCAGCTCTGCCACTAAGCCGACAAATCAGGCAAATTTATTCTCAATTTTTAAAGCTCTTAAAGCCTCTGACTCCGTAGTCTACTAAAATACCCACTTAATGCCTACATAGCCAAGGTTCCTCATGTCAGACTTGAACCCTGTACCTTTGGCACCAAAGTCCATGACCCTTACACTGTACCACTGGGGCAGTACAAAATTACCATTTGCTTCATCTCCTTTATCCTCATTGCCCCCGGCCCCCAAAATCCTGCACTACTAAGCCTTACCATGACCACTCTCACCATCACCAACATTATCTATCGCCCCCTACCTTTTCTCTTACTATACACCATTATCATGGTAGATACCCCTCTAAGCTGCTGCTTACCAGGGCTCTGCCTTTGCACTCAGAGTCTGTTTCAGGGATCTGACACTCCGCCCTGGACACCCCCCACCCCTGACCCACAGGAAAGTACAGTTACGTAAGAACTTACCGTAACAGTAGATCTTCGAGAACAGCTCTTGCAGCAGGTTACACCATTAGGACTGAAGCCGGCAGGCGTCAGGACCCCACGGAAAAATTCTAGCTAGCTATCTTCAGCGGGGACCGCCCCCGACGTCGGTCCCGCCTCCGACGTCAGACGTAGTACATAAGGGGGCGGTCCCGCCCGATTCCCCAGTTCTCCCGCCGGAGACTTCCGGCCGCAGGCTGACATCGAAATGGGAGACCGAGGATCCACCGTCAGAAGTCAAAAGGGAAAAATCCCTGATAGTAAAGGCCTAAGCCATGCCTCCTCCAAGGGGGAAGGTGGGCGGGAAGGTACCTGCTGCAAGAGCTGTTCTCGAAGATCTACTGTTACGGTAAGTTCTTACGTAACTGTACTATCTTACTTCGAGACACAGCTCTTGTAGCAGGTTACACCATTAGGACTGATTTCCAAGCAGTAACGCTGTCAACATTCTGGAAGGAGGAAACTAGGAATTACATTCCAGGTCCTGAATCTAGGACAGGAGATCCTGTAGCACCACCAGGCCGAAGCCGGCTCTTCACCGAGAGGCGATGTCCAGGCTATAATGCCTGATAAATGTATGCACAGAGCTCCAAGTGGCTGCAGCACATATGGCAGAAGTGGAGCGTTTGAGGTGCTGCAAAGGAGGTGGCCACACCCCTAGTAGAATGACCCCGGACTGTACCCGGGAGGGGCTTTTGTTTGATATCATAACAGTATGAAATACACTGGACAAGCCAGCGAGACAGGGACTGTTTGGATACTGGTTGGCCCATCATCCTTTCAGAAAAGGAAACGAAAAGTTGCTCTGAACTACGAAATTGTTTAGTTCTGTTGAGGTAATACCTCAAGCTGCGGTGAACATCCAGGGTGTGGAGCAGTGCCTCTCCTCTATTAGAGTAGTTCGGGAAGTAGACCGGCAGGTCAATATCCTGATTGAGAGTGAGTGTAGAAACCACCTTAGGCAAAAATTTAGGATTCGTCCTCAGGGATACTCTGTCCCAGTGGAAAACTAAATAAGGCTCTTTGCACATGAGAGCGTGAAGCTCAGAGACTCTTCTCGCTGAAGTAACAGCAACCAAAAACAGCGTTTTCCACGACAGAAAACGTAGCTCGCAATCCGCGGCAGGTTCGAAGGGGGGAAGCGTGAGTTGTTCCAGGACAAAGAGTAAATCCCATGGAGGCACTGTGTCCTTAATGGGTGGCCTAAGATGTAACACACCTCTCAAAAATTCCCGAGAGGTGTCTAATTGTGCCACTGTGTGCTGTCCCACTGGAAGGTGGTAAGCTGAAATGGCACAGAGGTGCACCTTGATAGAGGAGTAGGTGAGGCCCGAACGGAAAAGGGAGAGCAGGTAGTCCAACACCGCTCTCACCGGGCAACCTAAAGGGGAAAGGTCGCGTGCTTGCAACCATAAACAAAAACGGCGCCATTTCATGGCGTACGTCGCATGCGTTGCCGGCTTTCTGGCTGCAGAAAGAACTTCCGCAACCTCTTGCGAGACCCCGTGACGCAAGATGGCTATGTCTCTAGGAGCCATGCGTGCAGGTTCAGTGAGCATAAGTCTGGGTGGACCAGTGAACCTTCCTCCTGAGACAAGAGATGGGAGCTGAACGGCAACGGGAGCGGAGGTTCCCGGGATAGTTGAATTAGTAAAGGGAACCATATCTGTCTGGGCCAAAAGAGGGCCACAAGGATCATGGTTGCTTGCTCCCTGCGCAGTTTGAGAAGAACTCTCTGGATCAACGGGAAAGCGTAGAGGAATCTGTCCGCCCAGGAAAGGGACAACGCGTCTCGCCAGAAAACACCAGGCCCTGGATCTAGCGAGCAGAAATTGGGCAGTTTTGTGTTGGATGGCGATGCAAACAAGTCCAACTCTGGAGTTCCCCATCGAAGAAACAGATCCTCTGGTACCTCTTGAAGAAGTTCCCACTCATGGACTCTGGTCTGGGAGCAACTCAGGTCGTCTGCAATCGTGTTGTCCACCCCAGGAACATGTACTGTGATCAGATTTGCGCCGTGTCCGATTACCCAATCCCACACCCTCATGGCCTCCCTGCAAAGGGGGTAAGAGTGTGCGCCTCCTTGTTTGTTGAGGTAATACATCACCGCCGTGTTGTCTGTCTGAAGCAGGAGAGTACTCGGCGGGATATCTGACTGAAAGGCCTGCAGGGCATAAAGGCCCGCCCTCATCTCTAGGACATTGATATGGAGATGAGCCTCCAGAGGGGTCCACGTACCCTGGGACTTCACCCCGTCCAGGTGTGCTCCCCACCCTAGACCTGAGGTGTCTGTGGTGAGAATTACCTCCGGGGACGGCGCTATAAATGGGACACCTGTGGAGAGTGACCCTGGGTCTAGCCACCATTGCCAGTCTCGACTCACGGTGTTCGTGATTCTGACCGGATGCTGCATGTGGTCTTGCCTTTGATCCCATTGCACCTTGAGCATCCACTGAGTTGGCCGCAGCCATGTGTCCGAGCAAGCGAAGGACCGACCTGGCAGGGACGGTCTTGTTCGACGACAACTCCCTGATGAGGGATCTGATGCGCTCCGCTCTGTCGTCTGGAAGAAATGCTCTTCCCTGAACGGAGTCCAGTACTGCGCCTATAAATTGCAGCTTCTGCAACGGTACCAGGAGAGACTTCTCGTGGTTGATTAGGATGCCCAGAGATCGGAACAGGTCCTGGGTGCTCTGTATCGCTCGCAACAACGCCTCTCTGGAGGCGGCCATGAGAAGCTAATCGTCCAGGTACGGGAACACATAATGGCCCTGTCTCCTTAGAGATGCTGCCATGACTGCCATGCACTTGGTAAAGACCCTGGGTGTGGATAACAGTCCGAATGGAAGGGCTCGGAACTGAAGGTGGTGGTCGAGAAACTCGAAGCGCAGGAACCTCTTGTGCGCCTGAGCTATAGCGATGTGCAGGTATGCATCCTGCATGTCTAGAGATGCTAAGAAGGCGTCTTGCTTCAGCATGGGAATGAGACCCGGAAGAGTCACCATGCGGAATCTCTTGTAGGTGACCGACACGTTGAGGTCGCTGAGGTCCAGAATCGGACGGAGGTCCCCTGTTTTCTTTGGAACCAGAAAGAAGTGGGAATAGTATCCTTGTCCTCTCTGGTTCTCCGGGACGTACTCTATCGCTCCCTTTTGCAAGAGCGCAAGTATTTCTTGCCAGATCAGTGACTTGTGCTGACCCGGTACTGGGAGAGCAAAGGAGGCCTCGAGGGTGGCTTTTCTGGAATTTACAAAGTGCCTCTTCCCGACCAACTGAAGAACCCACCTGTCGGTGGTTATAGCCTGCCATCCCAGCAGGAAGTTACATGCGACCCCCGACCATGATTTCCCGTTGATCCTGAGGGGCGGGGGCCGGAAAGGAGTCAGGCTGTGGCGGCTGAGGGTCCCGCTGGCTGGACCGGCTTGGAAGTACGCTGGCTATGGCCTGCGGGTTGTTTCCTCTGGGCTCTGCGAAAGCCGGAGCCCCTCTGTTGTGGAGCGGGGCAGGACTGTTGCCTCTGCGTCCGTCCACGAAATCGGCTTTGGTTCCTATGAAAGGAACTAAGCTTGGGTCGGTACATGGCCTGAACCGACCTCACCGCCTTCCCGGCCTCTTGGAGTTTGGTAACAATCTTCTCTGAGGGCTTACCAAACAAGACTTCTCCCTCAAATGGGGCATCCATGATATTCTTCTGGACGTCCGGGGTAAAGCCGGAGACGCGTAACCAGGAGTGTCTCCGGATGCATACGCCTGAAGCTGCTGCTCGGGCCGAGGAGTCCATGAGTCACAATGCTGTCAGCACTTGGTTCCCACGTCTCGAACCTGCATTTAAGGAGCTGAAGCATCTCCTCCTTCTGCTCACCTTCCGGCAGTTTGTCAGCCGCATCAGACCCTGTTCCCACAAGGCATTTTGGAACTGCACCATGTGGGTCAAGTAATTCAGGGACCTGATGGCACAGGTAGCGGAAGCATACGTGCGCCTACCCATAGCGTCCAGCTGTTTGGACTCTGGGTCCGGTGGCAGGGTGCTCAGATGTTGCAGTCTCTGGGACCGGTCATGTGAGGCTGTTATGACCAGAGAGTCGGCCTGAGGATGCCGAGTCAAGTACTGGTCTTCCCTGGGAGCCTTGTACAAGCGGTCAGCTTTCTTCGGCATCGCCGGGAGCGAATGTGGACGCTTCCACGCTGCCTTGGTGACGTCCATGAAAGTGTCTACCAAGGGTGGCACCACCACAGGCTTGGGGTTCTTCTGCTGAAGATACTTTGCAAGGCGTAGCCGTTCGGGGTCTAGCTCTTCCGCATCCCATCCCATGTTCTCTTGGATGTGTCTCATAATATCCGAGAATGAAGGGTTATCCGGAGGAGACTTTGGCATCTCGCGTGGATCCGGAGAAGGGATGGAGAGGGGAGATGGGGATCTGGATGTTGAGAACTCTGATCCCATGTCCTCCGTCGAAGGCGATCGTCAGCGTCTTCTGGGTCTCTTAGGGCTGGGTGACCTGGAAGAGGATTTGGACGGAGGTCTCCGTTTGTCTGGTCTCCCCCTTGGAGGTGTTCTGTGCTCCCGGGGAGGAGGTAGTCGGCCTGCTGACCCCGAAGGGGGGGGCAGGAACCGGAGGAGTAATCGGCATAGGAGGAAGAGGAGGTGGAGTGGGAACCATGTCCTTCTTTATGGTGTCCCACCAGTAAGTGAACAGCTCCTTCACTTCTACTATGGAAAGGCCCAATGACGGTCCGGGTGCCGGTGGACGGTCGTCGGGTCCCGGAGTCGGCTCCACAGGGGGCTCGGGTAATGGCGAGGGTTCCCTGGGCGTCTCGACAGGACCGGGGTCACCCGTCTGGTCCTCGGGCTGAGTC
Source organism: Neoceratodus forsteri (assembly GCA_016271365.2). Lineage (NCBI taxonomy): Eukaryota > Metazoa > Chordata > Ceratodontiformes > Ceratodontidae > Neoceratodus > Neoceratodus forsteri. The sequence goes on along the minus strand of CM057458.1, from coordinate 1,397,813,658 downwards.
AATTCCTCCTCGGTGATGGTCTCCTGACCGACGTCGGTCGGAGGCGTCGGGGCTCTCTTCTCAATAGGAGCGGGCGCCGGTCCCCTACGGCGTCGATGATCACGATGGCCTGGCGGCGGCGGTCGTCTGGCCGACAGCGGCTCCGAGGATCTGTGGCGAAGGGGCGGCGACAGGCGCACCGGCGTCAGGTCCTGTGGTCTCTTCAGAGAGGTAAGCTTCAAGGTCTTGCGAGGAGGCAAGGAAGTCGACCTGACGTCGGGTTCAGAAAGGCGGGAACCCGACTTATGGTGATGGTGGCGATCCCCAGACTTCACCAGGGCCCTGGAGGACAAGGAAGGTCTGGCGGTCTTGGCCTGAGAAGAGGATGAAGACTTCTTGACCGCAGCAGGGGGAGGCTGAGAGCTGGCCCGGGAAGGGGAGCGGTCGGACCTGGAATCAGAGCTGCGTGAGTCTGAGGCCCTAGACGGGGACCTGGAAGGGGCCTTCTCCCTACGTTGTTCAGCGTGCTTGTGGGCCTTTTTGAAGAGTACCCTTGGAAGACATGGTCTTAAGCTTTTCTTCCAGCAAAAAAGCCTGAAGGGCCTTCTGGCGATGGATCGGGTTCTGCTATTAAACCCCTGGCAAAAGGAGCAGGCCCGGGTGTCGTGATCTGGGCCTAGGCACCGGACGCAGGCCGAGTGTGGGTCATGAGAAGGATCTGTTTCCCACAAGCACACTTTGAGGAGTGACCGGAGGTCGGAGAGGACATCAGAAAAACTTTATTGAAAATCGAATTTCCGTGGAAAGAACTTAACCGCAGCGTCAGCGCTAGAACTGAACCCGAAGAAGATCGAGACATGCAAGTCGAGTCGGGAAAGAACTGGGGAATCGGGCGGGACCGCCCCCTTATGTACTACGTCTGACGTCGGAGGCGGGACAGACGTCGGGGGCGGTCCCCGCTGAAGATAGCTAGCTAGAATTTTTCCGTGGGGTCCTGACGCCTGCCGGCTTCAGTCCTAATGGTGTAACCTGCTGCAAGAGCTGTGTCTCGAAGTAAGATTCTCGGGATCCCTCCACCCATCCCTGGCCACTGTGTTCCAGGCCTTACCTCCCACTGGTCACTGCCTTGTTTTGCCTCTCCCTTCCTAAGGGATATGCCAACCACTGTCTTTGTGCTGCTCCCCGCTTGTACTACCCAAAGACGCTCCAGGGTGTTAACAAATCTGAGGCTCGCCTCCCTATGGGTATTAATGCTACTCCTCCTGATCTCTGGAAACATCCACCCTAACCCTGGTCCTACCCCCTTTCCACCAACTAATCAGACTGCACCCAGGGAACTCTGAAAAGCCTCCATCAACATCTGTAGTTTGCTAAAGAAATTTGATAATCTACAAGGGTGGGTCGCTCAACAGCGACAAGACATCATCTCGGTGGTAGAAACCTGGCTAAATGGCTGCACTCCCGACTCTGCAGTAGCTCTGCCAGGGTACACAATATTTTGGGCTGACAGACTAGCCAGAAAAGGGGGAGGAAGTGCAATTTACCTCAGTGACACCCTCCAAGGTCTCACTCTGCCATCCCCAGCTCTTGACCATGGTGCCCAGGTCCTCTCCCTCCAAGTTAATGTCGCTCCTTCTTGGGCACCTCTCTTCATCTCCTCTATCTACATCCCACCCAGGAATCAAAAAAGTGCATTCCAGTCAGTTCTCGCCCACCTCCAGCAACTCCCAGATAAGGCCGAAATTATTGCCCTGGGTGATTTTAAAATCAATTGGTTAGTGGACACTGCCGCACCATATAGGAATGCTGCAGCCACCCTCAGTCTATCTCAAGTTGTGCCCACTACCACCAGACACAACCCGAGAACAGGTACCTCGACCCTCATCGACTTAATTCTTACTAATCGCCCTCACAAATTCACCCAGGTCTCCGTGCTACCTTACGCACTGAGTGACCACTCACCAATACTCAGGCGCTGGTCTTACTTGGCTACAAAGGCCCCTCCTAAAGTTATCTTTCAGTGAAAACTCAGGCCAGGCAAGCTACAGTCCTTGAAATACCACCTCATCAGCTGGGACTGGTCTCCCATTGCTGCCTCGCCTGATATTGATTCAGCCCTGGAGTACTTTGTCAATTCCTTCAATTCCACCTGTGACCTTTTCTGCACCCTTCTGCAAATGAGTCATTAAAGGCGCTGACACTCCCTGGATGTCCCAGTCCCTTCTGGACCTCATGGGCCACTGAGACAATCTCTAGCACATAGCCTTGGAGACTGGGAGGCCTGCTGATAGGCAATGCTACCGTGAGGCCAGGCACCGCTGCACCTAGCAGGTCCAACAGGCAAAGGCAGATTACTACAGAGCAGCCCTCACCACCACCTGGGGGAAGGGGCGCAATTTCTGGGACTCCCTCAAAGATCTTAGTGGCAAAATTTCTAATGCCCCCCCCCTCCCAGATACTGGTAAATGGTGGTATCTCCACAGATCGTGACACAATAGCAAATGCACTGAACTCCTCGTTCTAGGACCTCAGCGGCATGCTCCCTGCCAACTTTTTTGCACCTACCCCCACCATAAAATCGACACCCCCCCCGTACCCCCTTTCCGCTTCAAGGTCATCTCCCAGCGTGATGCTGCCACCCTTCTGCTAAAGGCACTCAGCAAATCCCGTTTCAGCAGTGACACTCTCGATCTTAAAATACTAAGGCTCACTCTCCTTGAAGTACTCTACCCCCTCACTGCTCTGCTAAACTGCTCCCTTGCCCTAGGTCAGTTCCTCTCCATGTGGAAAACTGCCCTCATCACTCCTCTCCGGAAGATTGGTGACCGAACCCAGCCTAGTAATTATCGTCCCATCTCAATTCTACCCCCTCTCTCCAAGGTTCTTGAAAAGATAGTCGCCACCCAGGTCACAGACTACCTTGCTCAACACAATCTCCTCTGCCCTGAACAGCATGGTTTTTGTAAAAAACCACAGCACCATAACTGCGCTTTTAGAATATACCAACACTATCCATGCGACCCTGGACACAGGCCAGATTGGTGGTGCTGTCTGTATAGATCTTTCCAAAGCATTTGACACCGTCCACCACTCATTTCTCCTAACCTTGCTAACCCAAATAGGTTTCTCACAGGATACCACCACTTGGTTCTCAAACTACCTGTCTAACAGAACCCAGAGAGTCAGACTAGGGCAAACCTTATCATCACCCCTCAGAGTTACTTCTGGGATCCCCCAAGGGTCAATCCTTGGCCCCTTACTTTTCACTCTATTCCTTAACTCCCTGCCCAAGGCCTGTTCTGGGAGTCTCCTACTATACACAGACAACGCGGTTTTATTCAGCACCCACACCAACCCTACCGCCCTCCAAGTAGCCCTCCAAGGGTCGTTTAATGAGGCTGAATCCTGGTTTACTGACCATAGGCTTGTTCTAAACTATAAAAAAACAAAGTCCATGCTGTTTGTCCATGCCCAAAACAAGTTCAGTAACCACCCCCTGCTCATCCATAACTCCTATAATGAGACCCTGGAACAGGTTTCTACCTTTAAATATTTAGGGGTTACCCTAGACTCAGGGCTAACCTACCATGAACATATCCGTCGACTTAATATGGCTCTAAATGTGCGCATTGGTCTGCTCCACCGCTGCAAGCACTGTCTGCCCCCTGAAGCCCTACAGCTAGCCATCTCCTCCTCTTTCCTGTCAATCATTGATTACAGGATTATCTTCTATGGTGCTGCTGACAACACCTCCCTCAACAAAATTAGGGTTTCTCTGAATAAAGCCTGTAGACTGGTCACAGGACGTGACTGGCTTATGCACACCTGTACGCTGTATACCAGTACAAACTGGCTTAATTTTGATGATCGTCTAAAGTACTAGACATGTCTCCTTGCCAAGAATATCATGACTGGCCTCACGCCCTCTGCTCTTGTGACACTGCTCCCCCCTTCTAACAGCACCAGATGCACATGTCACACTGAGAAACTGCCCTACCAGGTTGCCCACTGTAAAACCTCCATGGGGCAAAGAACCTTCAGATACCGCGCCCCCAATTGGCTGAATTCACTGCCCATACCAGTCTTCCTGGCTCCTACCCTGGGACTGTTCAAATCCCTTCTCCGCAGCAATATCTTGCGTGACTCCACCTGTGACTGTACCTGACCTACCCCTGACCTAAAATTGCCATGACAAAGGACCCACTTGGTCCTGATTCTAGTGTGTCTGTCCCTGGATTCGGTCTTACCCGAGCCTCAGACTAGCTGACACTCACTGGACTGCACTGATTGCACAATCCAGTCATAAATACTTCTCTACAGCAACTACTGCACTGTATGATTGCCCCTGTAGTTACTGTATTTATTGTATTTTGCCACTGAACTGCACTGTCAATGACTGTTTGTAATTATCCTGTACCACATCCAACTGTTGTACTTTACCATGTATCATTGTAAGGTGAGATATTTAAACATAGACTTTGACAGCAGATAAGGACCGCTTGGCCCACCCAGTCTGCCCATTTCCCTACCTAATGGATAAGTTGCAGATCCTAGCTAACCAAAAGCCTACTTCTTCCAACCTCCACCCCCTAGAATTGCCTTATGTCTGTCCCATGCATTCTTGAATTCCATCACTGTTTTTGACTCCACAACCTCCTCAGGAAGGCTGTTCCATGCATCCACAACCCTCTCCGTGAAAAAATAGTTCCTCACATTACCTCTGAGCCGTTTCCCCTCTAGCTTCAAATTGTGCCCCCTTATTCTTGCACATCTCTTTTTCTGAAAGATGCTACCCTCTTGGACTTTGTTGATTCCTTTGAGGTATTTGAAAGTTTCAATCAAGTCCCCCCTCTCCTCGAGGCTATACATATTAAGATCCTTAAGTCTCTCTTGATATGTCTTCTGGTGCAGACCCTGCACCATTTTAGTTGCCCTCCTCTGGACTGCCTCCATCCTGTCTATGTCTTTGCAGAGACTGGGTCTCCAGAACTGCATGCAGTACTCCAGATGGGGTCTCACCAGCTGTCTGTACAGAGATAATAACTTCCTGTTTTCTACTGGTGATGCCTCTCCATATGCATCCCAGTATCCCACCAGCCCTCCTCACTGCCCTCTCATTGCTTGCTCATCTTTAGGTCATCTGATATGACTACCCCCAGGTCCCTTTCCATTTTTGTTGTTGTATCTCACCCCCCATTATGTACTCTTCCCCTGGGTTTTGTTTCCTAGGTGCATTACTTTGCATTTCTTAGCACTGAATCTAAGCTGCCATACATTTGGCCATTCCTCCAACCTTGCCAAGTCCCTTCTCATCCTTTCCACTCCACCTTGTGTATCAACTCTGATGCAGATCTTTGTGTTATCTGCAAAGAGACATACTTTTCCTTCCAGTCCCTCTGCAACGTCACTTATAAAGACATTAAAGAGGACTGGTCCTAGTACTGAACCCTGTGGTACCCCACTAGTAACCCCCCTTTCTTCAGAGTGGACTCTGTTTACTATTACCCCCTGTGTCCTGTTCTCCAGCCAATATTTTACCCAGGCTACCATCTTGGGACCCACTCTCAGGCTGGCCAACTTGTATATTAATCTTTTGTGGGGGACTGTGTCAAATGCCTTGCTAAAGTCTTGGTAGGACATGTCTATTGCCCCTCCCTGATGTACTACTTTGGTCACCCAGTCAAAGAAATCTGTTAGATTCGTCTGACATGATCTTCTCACTGTGAATCCATGCTGCCTTGGGTCCTGCGCTCCACTGGCCTCTAGGTACTCAACAATTCTTTCCTTCAGAAGTGATTCCATCATTTTGCCAATCACTGAGGTTAAACTAACAGTTCTGTAGTTTCCTGCTTCTGCCCTGCTCCCACTTTTGTGAAATGGAATAACATCTGCCCTTCTCCAGTCTTCAAGTACCACCCCATCCTCCCATGATTTATTAAAGAGGGTAGTCAGTGGTGTCACTAGTTCTACCCTTAGTTATTTTAGAATTCTGGGATGAATCCCATCAGGCCCCACTGCTCTGTCCACCTTCAGTTTTACGAGTTCCTTCAGAACCCTTTCTTCTGTGAAATGGCTGGTATCAACCCCTGTATCCAGAGCATTTCTATTGTTTGGTTTAGGTACCTCCCCCTCTTCATTTGTGAATACTGAGCAAAAGTGTTTGTTTAGTATCTCTGCCTTTTCACATTCACCCTCTGCCCACCCCCCATTAAGCCTCACTATCCTTCCCTTGGTCTTCCTTCGCTCCCTGATGTACCTATAAAAGGTTTTATCCCCCTACTTAACTGAGTTGGCTATCTTTTCCTCGGTTTGGGCCTTTGCTGTTCTGACTGCCTTTCCTGCTTTCTTTTGCTTTAACGATACAATTCTCTGTCCTGCTCCTTTTGTGATTCATTGTATTTCCTGAATGCTCTCTTTTTCTCCCTAACCTTCCCTGCCACCTTCTTTGAAAACCATAGTAGTTTCTTACATCGTTTTGTTTTGTTTATTTGCTTCACACAAAGGCTTGTTGCCTCTGTGATGGCAGTTTTGATTATTCCCCATTGTTCTTCCACCCCTCCTTCCTGCCCATTTGCTAGTGCATTCTTTAGGCACTCACCCACTTTGGCAAAGTCCACCCTCCTGAAGTCTAGTACCTTTGCCTTTGTATGGCTTGACTGTACTGCTGTGTTTATTGTGAACCATACTGTTCAATGGTTACTAGTTCCCAGGTGGCTACCCACTTCTAAATCTGTGATCCTCTCGCCATCTCCATTTGAAAGTACCAGATTTAAGATTGCTCCCTCTCAAGTGGGTTTCCGATACTAGTTGTCTAAGACATGCCCCCTATAGGGCATCTAAAATGACCCCACTCTTAGAAGTGGCTGCTGCAAATGCACTCCAGTTAACATCTGGCATATTCAGATGCCCCATCAGCAATATCTCCCCTTTTCCCACACTGCTATTTATACTGTGATGTCTGTTCACTGTATGTTCTGTATTTTCTATGACGTGGAGTCTTTGTAAAGGAGTCTCTGACTCAAAGGTAATAATTCCGATTGTATTCAATAAACACGGCTGCAATGATTTGTGAGGAATTCCGTCCCAGGACCTGACAAAGTATACCTCCTGTCCATCCTTTTATCCAAAGGAGGTATAGATGTTGGAAACTGCAGAATTTTTTGTGTCTGTTTCCCCAGGGATTTATGCCAAGGGATAGACACTCTTTTTGACTCTGGGACATCCATCATTTCAACATAGTCAGGTTCATCCTGATCCTGTTCAGCCTCTTCCACTGGAAGCTGAAGAGTATTAGCCACTTTCTTGTAGAACAAGAAATGGGAGGAGGACTCAGAAAGTCTGGGAAAAGACACATTAGAAGGCCTGTCTGGGGAGATGTCAGGCTCTATTGGCTCATCTAGGCCTTCATATTCCTCTTTTTCATTGTCTTCTCCTTTCCAATCGCCCTCATAAAATGCTTCAGAATCAATTTCAGAAGCAATAGTTTCTGACCGAACCGATCGTCTCTGAGTCGGTGTCAGTTCGGTTGGAACCAGGCAAAGCAACTGAACAATAGTAATCGTTTTAGCAATTTGTTCAGTAGTCGGAACATGGGAACCAGGATCCGAACCAGCTGACTTGTGCTTTCTCTTAGACGGAACCGACTCCGTATTCCTTTTGCCCGAGGAGGCATCGCCCAGGTCAGTGGGTACCCCCTCAGGTTCAGTCAGAACCGAACCGGACTGGCCATCCAGATCAGCGGACTTCTCGGCCTCCCTTTTCTTCAGCCTGCTTAAACGTTTATCCAAAGTGGCTTTGGGAAAGTTTTTGCATATTCGGCAGTCTTCTTTGAGGTGGTCAAACCCCAGACAATAAACACAGACAAGGTGGGAATCAGCCTTAGCAAAGACCTCCCCACACTCGGTGCACTGCTGAAACCCAGTGGGACCGGTTTTCTTTTGGGGTTTCTCAGACATGCCAGAATAGTAAAAGTTACCCTTAACAATGTTTAAGCCAGGCAACTGTAAGACCTATCGATTCGAACCGTGTCGGGGGTCGGTCAAGAAAACCGAAGAAAACTGTTGTTTTGTTTAGGATCAGATAGGTACCGGAAACCACAAGTTACAGAACAGAACACAAGAAAAACTCAACACAGAATTTGTTTCAGTTCCCAACCAGACTGACCGGGAGAAAACTGAACAAAAAACTATTTCTACTAACAAAACTCTAACTACCTACTAGCTACACTTACTGTACCATAGACAGATCTGAATACCGAATAAAATAAGAAAAGCGGTTGAAAACTGACCGATTTTTACTTAAACGGAACCGAAGCACAGGAAAGAATCTCCGGAGCGACTTCACGGTTAGGCAGATTAAAGAATCTGACGGTTACACTGAGGAGTACCAGAGACAAAGGTTTGAAAACCGAGCTCAAGCTCAACGTTCTATGCTTTGGCATAGAGTTAACCATTTACTCTCCACAGCAGTTCAAGTGCTGGGGCTAACTGCATATAGTCAGAACACAGCAAGACTTCAAGTTGTTTGAATGCATATTGGAACCTCCCTGACCAGTCCAGAATCAAAGCATCCAGTGGATGTTCTCAGGACTGGAGGTCTGCAACAGTACTGTGGAAGCTGGAAGTTGAGGGGGGAAGCAAACAGATCCACTTCTAGTGTGTCCCACCGCCTGAATACTGTGGCTAGTACTTGCTTGTTCTGAGACCACTTGCCCGACTCTGACTAATGCGACTGAGAGCATCTGCCAGGGTATTGTGCTTGCCTGGGAGGGGGATAACTGAAAGACTGACCTCCAGGGAGTAGGCGAGAAACCAAATTTTCAGAGCCTCCGAACAGAGTGTCCCTGATCTGGTACCACGCTGCTTGTTTTTGTTAAACATTGTAGTGGTGTTGTCTGTTCCTATCTGTATGGTCTGCCCTTTTATGACAGGAGCAAAGGCCTTGAGCATTAGGAAGATTGCTCTGAGTTCCAGAAGGTTTATGTGCAACTGTGACTCTTGAGAAATCCAGGTATCACTTACTGAGGCACTGTCCAGATGAGCACCCCCCCCCCAACCCAGGAGAGAGGCATCTGTGGTAAACACCTTTGTAGAAAGAGGAGCTTGGAAGGGGATCCTTACTGTCAGATTTGCAGGGTCCTTCCACCAAAGCAGAGCCTGAAGAAACTGTTCTGTTACAGGTATCAGCTTTGAAAGGTTGTTGCTTCTTTGAGACCAGCAAGCTCTGAGATAGCCTGGCAGGTCTCACATCCTGTACCTGACCCCTGGGACCACTACAGTCATTGATGTCATGTGTCCCAAAAGGCTGAGAAAATGGCTGGCTGCCCCTGGATGAAAGAATCTGCCATTGAAAGGAAACTCTGAATTCTCTCTGGTGGGAGGAAGGCATATCCTTTCTGAGTGTCCAGCTGAACTCCTATGAAAGTGAGTAACTGAGTGGGCTCCAGGTGAGATTTCTTTAGATTTACCATGAAACCCAGAGATTTCAGAGTGTGCTCTGTGAGGGAAATGGACTCCTTGACCTGACAAGGAGACTTTGCCACTACAAGCCAATTGTCCAAATGGGGTAGATTGAAACACCCAGCATTCTGAGTTGTGCTGCTACCACTGCTAGGCACTTGGTAAAAACTCTTGGAGCCGAGGACAGGCCAAAGGGCATCGCAGTGAACTGATAGTGACCCTAAAGAAGTTTGAATCTGAGAAACTTCCAGTAAGACTTTCTTATGGGTATATGGAAGCAAGCGTCCTTTAGGTCCAGGGAGGCTAACCAGTCTCCCTGCTGAAGGACTGAATGATCAGTGACAGAGTGACCATTAAGAATTAGGGTTTGAGCAGATGTTTGTTCAGATATCTGAGATCCAAAATAGGTTGCCACTCCCCAGTTTTCTTTTCTGTCAGAAAGTACCTGAAGTAGAGGCCTTTGCCCTTTTCGTGGGCAGGGACACTCTCTACTGCTCATAAAGCTAGTGTTTTTTTACCTCCAACTCCAACAGAAATACCTGTGTAGGGTTAGGGGCTTTGACACTTGGGTACGCTTGAGGTCTAGCATCTGCTTGAATTGTAGTGGCAGACCCTTTTCCACCGTCTCCAGAACCCACTTCTCCGAGGTAATGAGGGACCAGTTTTAAAGATAGTGGGAGAGTGTGCCCCCTACTGACAGAGGGGAGGCCACCTGGGCACTCACTTTAGGGCTTAGGTTGGAAGGCTGATGGCTGGGTAGAGGTGGCTCTTCTTTGGTCCTTTCTGCCCCTCCCTCTGAAATGTAATGAGAAAAGTCAGGCTGAGGATAGGGAGCATACGGTCTGGGAAAATAACCTCTGCCCCTATTTCACCTCAGGTGGGATTTTTCTGGGGCAGCAGGTTTAGGTTTAGAGGAATGACTCTGCCAAGAGGCCTTGTAGTCATTGACCTTTTTCATGTGTCTGTTGTCCTGGAATCAAACAATATGTTTTGATCACAGGGAAAATCTATGACTTTAGACTGGGTGTTTGGGGTAAGACTAGTAGGTCTAAGCCAGACAAAACAACTCAAAGAGATGGCATGGGGCCATGGCTCTAGAGGCAGCATCATTGTTGTCATCTGCCATGTGGAACTGATATTTCATAGCTTCCAGGGCAGTTTCTGCATTGTAAGTCAGTTCCTGTACCATTGTGTCTGACCCATTGCGGGCAATAGCCAGTACAGAGTTCCAAAGTGCTTTCTGATACTTGGCTATGAAAGCCATGTAGGAGGAAAGTCTGATAAGCAGAGAAGCTGTAGTGTACATCTTCTTTGCAATAAAATCTATTTTTCTGGCGTCCTTGTCAGGAGGTAAAGAGGACAAGGAGACTCCAGCTTTCTCACATGCTGCCTGCTGTACGATACTGTCATGGCTCATGATGTACAGACAGGAACTCAGTGTCATTTTTAGACAACTGGTATTTTTCGTCACAATGTTTGTCAACCCCTGTCAAAGAAGTGGACGTTTAAAGCAATTTCATGGTACTTTTTCTGAAAGTATCATAGACAGGCAAGACCAATCTCTTAAGGGGTGGAAGACCTTTCATCTCCCTATAGTCTTTGTCCTCATCCTCATCGTGGTTAGACTTCTGATTAGGGAGGTTTAGGGTATCCAACATATTTTGAAAAAACGTAAGCATAGATGAGGAATCCTCCTGGTCAGCAGGGGATGCCCCAAAATGAAGGTCAGGAGACGCATCAGGTTCTAAGCCCTCTGAAGTGAGAACTGTGGAAGAGTGCTTACCAGTGGAAGTACCAGAAAAGATATACCCCCATTGTTTGTAGGGCTTGAAAGATGTGCCATGCTTTTGCCATGTCTTCCACAGATGCGCGCTCCTGAGAAAATCCAGGATGACTGCCAGACTATGTCTGTGTATGTTTAGTTTTTTTCTTTGTGCTTTAAGCTGCCTGTTGTCACCTACTGGCTTTCCCAGGAGGAAAAGGAGCATTTTGTCCTTGCAAACATTCTCTTTAGCCACCTCATCAGCGGCTTGATCATGTTTCCTTTTCAATCCAGACACTTCATTAGTGCCCCTATTAGTTTTTGATTTTGTAGGAACCTCATCAGCTCCTTTAGAAGCTTTATTTTTAGCCACCTCATCGGTACCTGCTTTTCTTGGCTAGGACTTGGATGCTTCATCAGCACCTCTATTTGAATATTTATTATTATTTTTTGATGGCCCCTCATCGGTAGCCTTTGATTTTCCCTCAGCCATGATTTTTTCAAGTCTCTTTGCTCTGTTTCTCAAAGTTTTCTAACAAAAGTTGGTGCAAAGTGAGCAAGTATGATCTGGATCTAAACACTTTAAGACACAGGCTATGAGAATCTGCTATTGCAAGTATTCTGTGACAGTTGACACAATTTTTAAAACCTATAGGTCCAGTTTTCTTTTTTGTTCTTGGGATCTCTGACATACCAATTCACGGAAAATCCTGAAATATACTGCAGAAATAAAGAAAAATTATCGGTTCCCTTGTGGTATGGAAGCGTGTTTACTGAGGTAAAAAGTTGTGAAAAACCCTTAAAATCACCAGTTCCCACAAGAAAAGGGGAACTACGATTAAAACATAAAAGGAACCATTGAAAATACTTAGACGAGTTTGAAATAAAAGGAAAATAGAGCGGAGGGACCTGCAGGGGAATCATAGAACCGACTAAAAATAGCAGTTCCCGGGAACCGAGAGGAACCGCTAAAAAACTATAGTAGTACACTCAGCACACTATAAAAGTAAGTTTTTGAAGAAAACTTTACCCAGAAGAAAAGTCTGTTAACAAGGAAAGCTGAGAGAGACCTCGGGGCAGTGTTGCTCAGTCAGCAGAGAAAAAATTCTGAAGTCCTTCAGGCTGCTTCCTCTCAGCACACTCCCCCTACTCTTTTCTGATTGGCTAATGCCCTAAGCTCATTATCTTAATTATCTTAATGGCATACTTCTGGGGCAGTTGCACCTAGCCAGCTAACAGCTATAGTTATTGACGCTAAAGGACTCCTGGGATGAGAATTCAGGCTTCTCAAAAAGTTCCAAAGGTAAAATGAGCTGTCCAGCCTGTAAAAAGAAAGTACTATAGTAGCCTGACACTACATTTAGAGAACACAGGGATGAACCGTTAAGCTTATACCCATAAAACAATGCCTGCACTCAAAGATGTACATGGGTCTGAAAAGGTATGTCAATAATAATGTAGAAACCCATTGGGGGGGTGTTAATACAGAAGGGCCACTCGAACAAATGTTTCGTAATGATTGCAGGAAATTCAGCTCGATCGACACTAAGTCCCAGGGCACCAAAAAAAATCTCCAGTACCTTTGGAATGCAGTACATAAAACAAAACACCTATACAAAACCACAGGGGCCCTCCACCCTTAAAATCCCATACAAAAGCAATCATCCCTCAGCCAGTAGTTGCAAGTTAGCGTACAAGTATAGGAAAGCTGATGCACAAGTATGGAAAAGTAAGCACTTGTAACATAGCGTGTAGCCACTTCAGAACAAGGAATGAGACTCTTGTCCAACATGCCAGTCCTCCCATATTAATTTGTAGGCAATTTTGAAACAAACTGGTGTATATTAGAGTACAAGATTCAAAAGGTTTAGCTGCGACTGGCAAATGAAGATCTGTGCTCACCACAACGAGCAACCAGCTCATTAACACTGAAAGCACAGTTCAAAAAAGCAATGTCACTCGGGTCTCCTGGCAATAAGTACACTGTGAGCAGGTAATTTCTGTGGATAGTAAATTTATTTTGCAGCAGGGTGACCCAGCAACAACAAAAGGACTCCCTCCTGACCACCCAGCGCTTCGACTCCTAGTGAGTCTTCCTCAGGGGTGTCTGCAAAATAAATGTACTATCCACAGAAATAACTTATTCACAGTGTACTTATTGTCAGGAGTATGCCACCCTCACAGCGACATTTCTATGGCGTCATGCGTCGATATAGACAACAGCGCCATGCCGCCATAGAAGTGCCGATGGAAGGGGGCAACCACTTCTCGACCTGCACCCCTCCACAAACTTACTCCGACCTGGAGTCATAATCCTTTAGTTCAGGGGGGTGCGGGGGGGTTCAGGTGGCGAAGCTCCCCGATGTATAAAATAGCTCCAAACTGTGAGGCTCCATGCCAACTGCAACTTACGGTTGACAAGGAGCCCATCTCTGTAATGCCGGTCGCAATCTTTTTTGTCATGACGGCATGGTAGAGCCATTGCCAGGAGACCAGAGTGACACTGCTTTTTGGAACTGTGTATATTAGAGGACACCTCAACAGTAAAACCAATTCCAAAAATACATAACTGTATAAGTAAAATTATATTCAATTATGAGGTGGCGCCTCAAACACAGTTCCAGCAAGTGGACAGGTTATATAATCTTAATAGCCAAGGATGCCAGTAAGATGAAAAAGAATACCACCGTTACTGGTCATCGTCATCTGATTCACTGTGGTCCAGCTGTGCTGACCGTGGAGTATCCTTAAGTGCTTTGTCCACTAGAGCTCCCACTGCCTTTGCGTCGGTGATGGAGTATTGCTTGTTGCACAGTGTAAATTGTAGTCTAGCAGGGAAGCCTATACAGTATCCGACTTCAGCCTCCCGTAAATGAAAATTATATACCTACTGTAATTCTTAATCTTTTCTAGCATCCTCACCATTCAGTACTGTTGGGTGTAAGCCGGAGGCGCGCACCCGCCATAGGAGTTTTGTTTTTGAGGGAAGAGTCGGCTCCAATGGCGCTGCCCACGTGGCTGACGCACTTTGAGGCATACGCTGGCTGGCCGTTTGGCGCTGTAGACTCCTCCTCAATCCCAGTTCTGTTGAGTCGGAGAGGAAGAAACAGTTTTCAGAGAAAGAGAGTGAGGCAAGGGAGCCGAGGGATAAAGGAAAGGATATAAACTGAAAAAGGCATAAGCCGATTACAGGACAGAAAAGAAAGAACCCTACCCCAAGTGGCCATGGGGCCGCAATCCTTGGGCGGACTCAGAAGAAGAAAAAGGCAAAGGACAGAAGAAGAAAGATAGAAGAGGTGAAAGTAAAGGATAAAGGGGGGGGGAGGAGGAGGAGGGCTCTCTGCCGTGATAAAATGGAAGACCACTGGCTTGAGAGTTTCAAAACCCCTGCTGGAATGAAGACAAGGGAGCAAGGATCCCGCCGGTTACAGAACCAAGGTTTGAAGGGGATTAATGGTCTTGTCAGCCTTGGCAGAGGCAGATCTCTCCTTCCACCCATTATCCATAAACGTTATGAGAATCCTAAAGCTTAGGTCTCACAGATTGTCCCTTGGAGGGTGATCAGTCTTGTTCAGAAGAGGAGTGAGTCCTGATTTAGGTGTAGGGAAAGAAATCTGGTAGAAGTTTTCCCACGGGAGTACTGGAGTAGTCCCCACTTCAGGAGAAAAGAACCACAGGACATCCATGCCATAAGAAAAAGAGAGGGAGGAAAATCCCATGGGCTCTCCTAGGACTGCACTGATGTAAATGACAGCCAGAGGGCAACATAAACCAGAGGATTATCCAATCCCCAAGAGCGGGACACCCTAGTGCATTGTGAGGAGCATCTGAGTCAGTTCCCTCAGAGGCTAGGGTGAAGACAGTACTCGCCATCCTCCAGGTTGGATGCTCTGTACCTTTTAGAGAAGGAAACAGAGAGCTCTGAGGTACTGGGGAACTCAGCTCCCAGTTGGCCTCTAGGAGGGGAAGGCGAGCAAGGTGGAGGCGACATCCAAGAATTGAGGCCCATGAGAGGATGGAGGGTGGGATATCGTAATGAATGGTGAAGATACAAGAGAAGATCAAGAATTATGGTAGGAATGTTATTTTCATATCTTCCCTTGTCAGTCTTCACCATTCATTACTGCTGGGTGAGTATCAAGCCCTTCCGGAGGGAACCTGGCCCAGCCCTGAGGGAACAGATCCCTCAGCCTCCTCCGGGTGAGGCGCAGGAGGGGGAGACCCTAAAGTCTTATTAGACCAACAAGATCTAAGGCTGTTCAGGATGAGGAGGTGTCCCTCGTGGCTGGGGGAACCGGGACAAACCCCTGTAAAGTCCTCCTTGCCCAGCGGGAAAAAGGTCAGGTCCCCTGGAAAGCGGAGGAGATCACTCTACCCCGGGTGACAACTTTGATACACGAAGCTACGCCGCCCACCTAATACAGATCGCTGTCCCCACAAGTGTGGATGCCACCTCACTGGCATTGTAAGACGCCCTTGCTTGGTGCCTTGCAAGCTCCAGACCCTGAGCAGAGAGGGCAATGGCCTGTCCAGATTGCTGTGTATCAGGCAAAGATGCCAGGACTTGTGCCAGCATCGACCACAGATGTTTGTTATAGGCAGCATGGTGAGTCTGATGAGAATCTATACACAGTAACACACGAGCTGAAGAGAAGAAAAAATTACTCACCTTAGTAATGTTGTTTCTTCTAAAGGAGTCTTGCTGTATTCTGACTATTGCAGTGATCTCCAACCTTTGAACTGCCCCGGAGAACAAAGAGTTAACTTTCCATGCAAGGCATAGAACGCTGAGCTCGAGCTTGGTTGAAGCCTCTGTCTGCTGTTGTTTGAACCCCAACCATCAGATCTTTATGAGCTATACTCACTGGGATTTCTGTGTGGAAACTGTAAACTCACACTAGCCAACTGGCAACTAAATTTGTAAAAAGGTTTTTTCCGGTTTCAAAGCAAAGACTCAAGTCAGGAAACCCAAAAAACAAAACACAACACACACCCAAAATAAAGGAGGATGAGAAAAAAGGGGCACCTCTAGGTGCCAACACTGCTTCTGCCCACCCACATCCCAAAAACTAGGTTCTGAGAGGGGAGGCGGGGGAGGTCAGAATACAGTAAGACTCCATTAGAAGAAACAACATTACTAAGGTGAGTAATTTTTTCTTCAAACAACATGAAGTCTTGCTGTATTCTGACTACTGCAGACTACCAAGCAGTACCTCCATGGAGGAGGGACAGAACCTACTTTGGGAATAGGCTCTGAAGTACTGCTGTGCCAAACCGAGCATCACTCCTAGCCCGGATATCCAGAGAGTAATGCTTGGTGAAAGTATGGACTGTTTTCCAGGTGGCTGCTTGACAAATCTCTAAGATAGGAATATCCCTGGCAGCAGCCAGGGAAGCAGCTGTACCTCTAGTAGAGTGAGCCCTCAGGCCTAAGGGTGGGATTCTACCCAATTTTTCATAGCAGACTTGTATACAAGAGACAATCCACCTGGCAATAGATCTTTTAGTGGCAGGTTTTCCCTTACCAACCTCTCCATAAGTGAGGAACAACTGGAGGGAGTCAAACCTGTGACCCTTGGTGCACTCTATGTAGTAGCTAAGGGCCCTTTTTATGTCCAGGCTGTGCAGCCTCCTCTTTCCAGAGGAGGAATGGTCAGTGAAGAAAACAGGAAGAGACAAAGACTGATTAAGCTGGAACTCTGAAACCACCTTAGGCAGAAACTTCCTGTTAGTTCTTAGGACCACTTTATCTCTATGGAAATAGATGAAATCAGGCTCCACTGACAGGGCTTGCAATTCACTGATGCGCCTGGCAGAGGTAATGGCTATCAAAAACACAGTTTTCCAAGTCAAGTACTTAAGCTCTGCAGGAAAAAGGCTCAAAAGGGGGTTGCATAAGCTGAGCAATGCAAACATTAAGGTCCCAAGCAGGAGCAGGGTCCTTGAAGGGAGGATTGGTGTGCAACAGTTCCTTGAAGAATTTGCAAAATACAGGATGGGCTGAAAGAGAAGAGGGCTTGCCTACTGACAAAAAAGCAGAAACAGCTGCCAAATGTATTTTGAGTGTAGCGGGTCTGAGTCCCAAGCCATTGAGATGAACCATATAGTCCAGGACTGTAGGCAACCCAGCAGATTCTGAAGAAATATGCTTACCAGAGCACCAAATAGTGAACCTTGTCCATTTGGAGTTGTAAGTCTTTCTGGTGGAAGACTTTCGAGAAGCCTTTAGAATATCCAGGACACCTTGAGAGAGGTGCAGATCAGCAAACTCTAACTCTTCAAGAGCCAGGCCTTGAGATTGAGAGATTTGAGATTCGGATACCAAACCCTCCCCTGAGAGGATGTCAACAGGTTGTAATTCCTGGGAAGAGACAGGGGAAGGTGGATTGCTAAGGACAGCAACAGTGGGTACCAGGGCTGTCTGGCCCAGTCTGGAGCGATCAGAATTACTTTGCAGGGTTGAGACCTGATCTTGATTAGTACCTTGAACAGGAGAGGGAAGGGGAGGAAGCATACAGGAACTTCCCTTCCCAACTGAGTACCAGAGCATCCAGGGGGACTGAGCCCAATACTCGGGGTCTGCAGCAAAAGAGGGAAGTTGGTGATTGTCTGGGGCTGCAAAAAGATCTATCTGAGGAGTGCCCCATCTGGAGAAAATCACTTTCAAAACTAGGGGATCTAGGGACCATTTGTGGTGGCCCTGAGACATCCTGCTGAAAGCATCTGCCAGGACATTGTCCTTCCCTGGGAGGTGAACTGCTGTCAGAGAAGTTTGCAGGGAATAGGCCAGAGACCACAACTTCATTGCTTCTGTGCACAAGACCGTAGACCAAGTGCCCCCTTGCTTGTTGATGTACCACATTGTGGTGGTATTATCTGTTCTGATCTGGACTACTTCGTTCTGAACAGACTTGGAAAAAGCTTGTAGTGTCAGAAACACTGCTCTGAGTTCCAAGAGATTGATGTGAAGCAGAGATTCTTGAGGTGACCACTGCCCTTGGGTGGTAAGATCCCCCAAGTGGGCTCCCCAGCCCAAGAGGGAGGCGTCTGTGGTGAGGATTACAGAATGAGACTGAGTGACAAAAGGAACTCCTTGCCTTAAATTGTCCTGATCTTGCCACCATTGCAAAGTCTGGATCAGGGTTCGAGTCACTGGGACTAGTTTGGTCAGGGAATCCTTTCTCTGGGACCAGAAGGTTTTCAAGTGGAACTGAATGTCCCTCATCTGAAATCTTGCCCCCTGGACCACTGCTGTAGAGGCTGCCATGTGGCCCAGGAGCTGCAAGAAGTGCCTTGCTGGTCGAGACACCTGAAGGGTGAAAGAAGAGGCCAGTTCTATTAGTGTCCTTGCCCTGTCCAGGGGAAGGAAGGCCTTTGCTCTTATTGTAGCCAGCTCCGCCTCTATAAAGGTGAGAAGCTACACTGGCTCTAGAACTGACTTTGGAAGGTTTAGGAGGAACCCTAAGGAAGTGAGCAGTTGCTGAGTTATCTGAAGATGTGACTTGACTTGGTCTGGAGACTGACCTACTATAAGCCAGTCGTCCAGGTATGGAAAGATGGAGATCTTTTTTCTCCTTAGGAAAGCAAACACTACTGCCAGGCACTTTGTGAACACCCTTGGGGCTGATGTTAGACCAAAGGGCACTGCTCTGAATTGATAGTGGCCTGAGGGCAACTCAAACCTGAGGTACTTTCTGTGGGAGCACCTGATGGGAATGTGAAAATAGGCATCCTTGAGGTCCAGGGAGGCTAGCCAGTCCCCTAGCCTTAGAGAGGGCAGAATTATTCCCAGAGTCACCATTTTGAATTTTGGCTTTTAAAGGTGCTTGTTTAGGTATCTCAGATCCAGGATGGGCCGCCATTCTCCTGTCTTTTTGGGGGTTAGGAAGTACCTGGAGTACAATCTTTTGCCCCTGTGTAGGGTAGGAATCCTTTCTATGGCTCTGAGAGCCAAGAGGAAAGAAACCTCTGCCTCTAGGGCAAGGGCCTCTGAAGGATTTGTAGATGTAAAGGATCTGGTTCTCATCTTGGGAAATTTTTTGAAGCTGAGAACCAGTCCCTGGCTTACTACTTCCAGGACCCACTTGTCTGATGTTAAAGATTTCCAGTCCTGGACAAAGTAAGCCAGCCTGCCCCCTACAGGTAGTGGAGAATCGGCCTGGGCAGACCCATCAGGGTGTCTACTTGGCAGGGGCTTTAGGCTGAGGGGTGAAAGCAGGCCTGCTCATACCTCGTCTGCCTCTCCCACTAAAGAACCCCCTCTGAGCAAAAGCAGAAGAGGAGGCCTGGGCTTGGTAAAAAGGCCTATGAAAAGGCCTGCCCCTGCCCCTGGAATGCTGCCTCTGAGGAGTGGCTTGCCTTTCTTTGGCCTGAGCACTCCTGTAGGTGGTCCTGTACTCGTCCATTTTCGTCATGTAATTCTCTGTCTGCTCCCCAAACAGAGAATTACCAATGACAGGAAAATCCATGGCCTTAGCCTGGGTATCCTGTGACAGGCTAGTACATCTGAGCCAAGCCATCCTCCGAAGGGCCACAGATGTAGCCATGACTCTAGATGAAACATCACTGGAGTCCACAGCAGCCTGAAATTGCACCTTGGATGCCTCAATCCCATCCACAGCCACCCGCTCCAGCTCCTTGGCAAGCTGGTCAGGGGCCTGTTTAGCTAGAGCCATCACAGTGTCCCACCTGGACTTCTGGTATCTAGCTGTGTAGGCCATATAGTTAGCCTGCCTGAGTCCCAAAGATGCTGCCATGTACTGTTTCTTTGCCATGGCATTAATCCTCCTGGAGTCCTTGTCTGGGGGATGTGAAGCCAAGGGAATATTTGTCTTATCACAGGCAGCAGCCTGCACTACCCCAACATGGCTGCATTGCTGGGAAAGGAACTCCGTGTCTGAACCTGAAAGAGTATACCTCTTGTCCATTCTTCTGTCCACAGGAGGTATGGAATTGGGAGTTTTTAGAATTTTAAATGTCTATTTCCAAAAAGATTTATGGAGGGGAATAGACAATCTCCTGGACTCTGGGATGCCCATCATCTCAACAAAATCAGGCTCCTCCTGATCCTCTACTGCTCCTTCCATAGGAAGCTGGAGGGTTTCAGCCACTTTCTTGTAAAACATAAAGTGGGAAGGGGACTCAGAAAGCCTAGGAGGAGAAACGCCTGAAGGTCTGTCTGGGGAGATGTCCGGGTCAATAGGCACATCCAGACTTTCATAATCACCGTCATCATCATTATCTTCATACTCTCCCTCCTCCGGTTCATAAAATTCTTCTAAAGTATAATCCGGAACAGGGGGAACCGACCGAACCGAGCCCCTGACCGATGGTGCCGGTTCGGCAGGAACCGAAGTTAGCGACTGAACTATCCTTATCGTTCTGGCTATTTCATCAGCGGTCGGAGAAAGAACTTGTGGATCCGAACCGGATGATTTATCCCTTCTTTTTCTTTTAACCGGAACCAACTCCTCAGAATCGGTTCTCCTTTTGCCCAAAGAAGTTTCACCCTGGTCAGAGGGCACTCCTTCTGGTTTGGTCGGAACTGAACTGGGCTGGCCATCCGGGCCAGCGGACTTCTCGGCCTCCCTTTCCCTCAGTCTACCTACTCTGTTATCCAGGGTAGCTTTGGGAAAACTTTTACAAATTTGGCAGTCTGAATTGAGGTGGTCAAACCCCAGACAATAAACACAGGTGGTGTGGGGTCAGCCTTAGCAAAGGCTTCCCCACACACACTACGGTGTTGAAACCCAGTGGGCCCGTTTTTTTCCTTGGGTTTCTCAGACATGGCCAATCCTAACCAAAACTTACCCTTTTTTCAGCAATCCGCCAAGCAAGACACCCCTATCGGTTCCTGACCGTGTTACAGGTCTTGGAAAAAAACGTAATGAAATCCGTGTTTTTTAGAACCGATATGAACCGGTTGGGGTTCAAACAACAGCAGACAGAGGCTTCAACCGAGCTCGAGCTCAGCGTTCCATGCCTTGCATGGAAAGTTAACTCTTTGTTCTCCGGGGCAGTTCAAAGGTTGGAGGTCACTGCAATAGTCAGAATACAGCAAGACTTTATGTTGTTTGAAACCTCTTTGCCGCCACCAGTCGAACTATGTGGAATCCAGATCTGGGGGGTCAGTCGTGCGCCAGGCGCTGAAGCCCGAAAGGAGTGGCTAGGGACGTCAGCCCTGAAGGCAGGTGCGGTAGAGAACCTAGAGGCTCCTGGGAGGGCACAATACCATCTCCTGCAGTCTGCTGGGGCTGGGGAAGGGGCGGCTGGAGACTGTCAGGTGCGGATAGACGCTACCTAGAAAAGGATGGGCCGGAGGGGGCACCTGGTGGTAGGCACTGAATTCACTCAGGAATGAGCGTGTCTCCCGCTCGGTATGGCTTCTCAGCACGTGAGAGATATGAAGCTCCGGGACCAGCCTCGAAAGGAACCGTTGATACTCAGTGAAATTAGAGTCGGAGGACAGGTGGACAGAAGGTTCCTTTCCCTCAGAAGACGGAGACAAGGAGGAAGAGAAGCTTGGATGTTCAGAGTCCTTCTGCGGCAGGGGAGACAGGTGAAAAACCCATTCATCCATGGCCCTGACATATGTGGGAAAGGCCGCTGCGGTGGCTCTGAACATCTCCCAGGTTAAGGGCCCCATAGGACCCAGATGGCCTGGGAGAGGAGGAGGTGTCTGCAGAGGGATGGCAGATGGGCACTGAACTGATAATACCCAACCTCTGCCAGGGCTCTGAGACCCAGAGACTGGTCCCGCCGAATGGGGGGACCCTGGGGCCAAACCGGGTTGTGAAGGTTGTGTCTGGGATGGCAAACTCCAGAACAGCCCTGAGGGAGAATCTCCCCTGTGATGTGACTGGGGTTGCATGGGTCCAGAACGGTAACCCATCATGCTGTCAACTAGGGATGCCTCCGAGACCTTGAGGGAAAGGCGGGGTTCAGCGCTTTGACTCCTCCCCACTCCCCGCAAGGCAGTGGAGTGGGGGGTACCCGCACTTCGTCACGGCCCCTCAGACTCAGAAGCTGCCCTCTTCCTTGACCCCAGCGAAGTTGGGCCCCTCAATCTCGCAGGCCCTCCGAAGGAGACAGTACAGGAGGGGGTCCCAGTCTCCACCTGGGGGGGGCCAGGGCACCACCAGGAGTGGCAGCTGCCACGGCCTCCCCAGGAGAGGATACCTCACCCTGAGCCTCCAGGCCACTGTCCCCAACGGATCCACACCAGCCTGTTTCAGTCGTAGATCTGCCAGAACCACAGACTCTGGAATAGGGCCACTGGGCCACCTGATACTGTGTCCCAAAGGGCTCTCTGACTCCGAGGAGTCA
The DNA here is from genome assembly GCA_016271365.2 of Neoceratodus forsteri. Lineage (NCBI taxonomy): Eukaryota > Metazoa > Chordata > Ceratodontiformes > Ceratodontidae > Neoceratodus > Neoceratodus forsteri. The sequence goes on along the minus strand of CM057458.1, from coordinate 1,397,791,134 downwards.
GGGTGCCAATCTGGATCGGCCTGCAAGTCATCTTCCTCTGAAGAGGAAATGACCAGGCAGACCTCCAGGCTAGCGACCTCGGGAAGGCCCCTGGTGACAGCTTTGTACGCCGTACCTCTACACGACACGGCACCGATCACGGCACTGTCCCAATCACCATTCCGCAAATGAAGCTGGGATCAAGGATGGTGCAAAGAGGTGACGCCGAGGGTCCACCACTGCCAGGCCTAGCAGCTGTGGGCCACAACACTGGGGAAGCCTGCACCTCCATGGAGGTGACTGCTGGAGCGGTACCAGCAACACGACTGTGCAGGAAATCAAGTTGCTCCTCCAACACTGCAAAAGAGGCCTCCTTCTCGGCAAGGCTAGAATTGGAAGAGGCCTCCTCCTCGCCGGGCCATATAAATCAGGAAGGGGACTCAGAGGAAGGGTCAAGTGTCCTGACCTTGGCAACCCGCGAGCGATGCTGTCTTTCAAAAGTCAGTGGAGCCCTGCCAACCTTAAACATGCAAACTTCAAAAACACAGTGGTCCATGGAGAAGTAGGCATTGCAATGGTCCGTATCATGAGTGGGTCCCAGACATCGCAAGCAAACATCATGCCAGTCCGAAATGGAGAAATGCCAATGATGGGCACCGACACATGGGAGCATGGCCCGCTTACGATTTTCTCTTGGCCCCCGAACCAAACATGTTGTGAAAACAATATAATCAAACTCAAGCAAAATGGCCCAGAACCGCTGGAAGACATAAAAGGAACGGGTTTACCGGGTACCAATGGTGTCGGGTGGTTCAGAATCAGGATGAAAACTGGAGAGCGGCATCAAACAATGAAGGCCTGTGAAGCTGACTAAATTCGGCTTACTCGCACACCAGGTGCGACCTCAACGGTGGGAGATACAGAACTGGGATAGAGGAGGAGTCTATGGTGCATAACAGCCAACCCGCGTGTGCCGCGCAGTGAGTCAGCCACATGGGCAGCACCATCAGTGCCAATTCCTCCCTCCAGAAAAAAAAATAAACACTCCCATGGTGGGTGTGCACCTCTGGCTTTCATCCAACAGTAATGAATGGTGAAGACTGACAAGGGAAGATCTTCTGAGCCACTACTTCAAAGGGCTTTTTCCTCTGGTGTGTCGCAAAAGAGAAGTCAGGAAAAAACAGGATATGATGGTGCTCGATGGTGACAAGGTTTTGTTCCTTAGCCACTTTCAAGATTTTATCATGAGGAAGTCAGAGGATGGCCGGGGGAAGAAGGACTGAGTATTCTATGGCGTGCTCTCCTCCCCGGGAGGGGTGGGAGTCATCGATTGTCAGGTAACCCCTTGTGGTAGCCTGTGGTACAACAGCTAGGGTTGACTATGTCTGGGAGGTGTGTCAGACATTCGGCATGCCACCCCAGTGTCACAGCACAGCATGCCTCCCAGGGGGCAACACACAAAGTCTGGAGGTTCTACTGCCACACGATAACGTCTGCCTCCACACTGCAGACCCCATGCCACCAACTGGGCTCTTGATCCCGTTTGGTCTGCATTAGGGGGATGGGGTTCCCAGCAGTCCCACCCCTGGGGGTAAGCAGGGGGTGTTCTCAAGTGAGGTAAGTCCAAGGGTGTGTGGCACGGCTGAGTGAGTGTAGACCAGACCGATGGAAGCGAGCGGATGAGGAGATAAACCATAATTTTTTTTTTTTAACGAAGAGTCAGTGGAAACTGAGTAAAACAAATCTGCATTTTAAATTGACTCTGACAAAGGAAAATTATTCCACCGATCATATAAACTGCGGTTATTCCAGGGATCATATAAACCCCAGAAAACTATTCCCTGGAATTAAAAAACAAAAATCTGAAAAGCACTTCGGAACAGCCACTGCCCATTAGTGTGTCTGCTAGGGCTTTACCTTAAAAATCAAGCCAGGTACATCCCCACCCACCCACCCAGCTCAGTCCTCCCTCCTTCCTCCTTCCCCCACCCTGAGAACCTCCTTGAGTCCCTTTATTTGAAGAAGAAATATTTCTGTCAGGGTCCCATACTATGCAGTAATCCTCATCCTTCTAATTTCACCGATGGCCCTGAATTCCGGTTTCTTGTCCCAAAAGTGCTTTGAGCACAGCTGCAGAAAGCACTACTGGAATGAGAAACTAGAATTCTAGCCTAGTGATAAAACTAGAAGGATGAGGATCACTGTGCTGTGTAGTAGCCAATAAAAATATTACTCACTCAAATTTCGTGGCCCTGAGGAATCTCAGGCTGGGGTAGGGAGAGTGATGGGGCTCAGATGGATGGGGTGGATTTTTTACTTCTAAGAATTCAAGAGTTAACTGACAACTTGCTCTGGTTTGTAGTTCCCAGTCCCAAAACTAACATATTTCCTCTACCTGGGTGCTGGTGTTGGGGGGGGGGGGATGCTGACTACTACCAAAGCCCCCAACTGCTGCCGCAGAATTTCCACAGAAACAGGAAACTAATGCCACAGAAGTTCTGCGGCAACAGGAGGTCTTCCTGCAGAATTTAGACCCAAATTTCCACAGAAAATAGAGGCCTTGTCAATAGGTTTTGACGACAGGGACCGCATAAGCCCAGTCCCACTGCTTCAAGAAGCCACCCTCCAAAAACTTCCAGATCATCACCTTCTGCCCCTCGGGCACTCCCAGGATCCTGATGTTGGTTGATCAAACAGCATTTTCAAACTGCTCCACATGGTTCCTAAGCAGCAATTGTTCCTTGACTGTCATGGCTGCCACAGTCAAAGCTTTTGCAGACGCCAAGTCCGAATCCTCCAATTTAGTCACAACCCCTTCAATTTTATTTCCAACTACTGTCAAATGACTGAATTACAAATCTTTCTTTTTGTCCATTCTCTGAACAGATTTCATTAAGTTCATAATTGCTTTTTGGGGAGAGTCGAGTGTTGCAGGAGTTTCACTAGATTTGCCTGCGGGAGTTTGCAGCAGGGCCTGTGCAGATGAGGTCCCGGGTGGATTCGGAGTGTTTCTAGCTTGATTTTTTGGGGTCCCCACCATTTTTAAGATAATCATTCAGTGCCACGTGTAGTACCAATCTCGTAGAGATGTTTTATCGGTGACAGCAATAAAATAAAGTAGTTTAAAACCAAATTTATTATTTAGCACAGACAGAGCTCTCGAAGAAGCGTGCTGCTTGCTAGGCTGCTGGCCTCGCCGCTCCAGGTCACCATTTTTAAAAATGGGTATTATTTTGGTAGCCTTTGAACTTTCTGGATATTTACCTTCAGTTGGGCTCCAGTTGTACAGTTCTGCAAGAAATGGAAACTACGTACATATCGTAATTCTTAATCTTCTTGGACAAAGTCTCCACCACTCATTCACACTAATGGGACTACGCCGGAGGCACTAGGACCCCATGAGAGCCAGAAATCTTCAGCAGGGCCAGCGTAGGGATAGGACCGTGCTTGCACGGTGCCATGAGATTAGCTTGCGCCATATAGGCTATCTCAGCGTCAACCCTCCAACCGCCTCTGTACCTTATCGACCAAGGAGGTGCAGCATAAACTAATGAAATAAAACCTAACCCTAACTTCTGGCATATGAAAGCCCGGATGATGAATGTAAGATGAGTCAATTCAACAATGTCTTCACAGCCTGAACAACAAGGAAGTGAAGACCAACACAGAACGAGTGAGCTCGGGGGATGGTGGGTGGGCGTGTGAATGAGTGGTGGAGACTTCGTCCAAGAAGACCGAGAATTACAGTAAGTAAGTGATTTCCATATCTTCCTGAACTAAAAGTCTCCACCACTCACTCATGCTAATGGGACAGTACCGAGCTAAACATCAACACCCCCCCAATCCCCGAGTAGGGCAGTAGGGGACAGAGCTCACTCAGAACAGAAGTCCATAAGGACGGTCCTGCTGAAGAAAGTGAACTGTCTGGTATGGATATCCAGAGCATAGTGCTTTCACAAAGGTATGCACTGAGCTCCAATTCGCAGCCTTGCAGAAATCTGCAATGGGTACATTACGAATCTCTGCTAGGAATGCTGCAACCACTCCAGTAGAGTGGTGAGAACCTGGCATTCCAACATGACCTGTGCCATGGACTAGTACTGTCGAAGACATGCTACTAACCAAGTCGAAATACATCTCAAGGCAACAGGCTGACCCAGCCGAGGCATGCTAAAAGATACAATAGTTGCTCAGATGCGTATCTCTTCATTCTGTTGATGCAGAATCGCAGAACACTCAACATCCAAAGAAATGAAGGGAGCACTCTCCTTCATTCTGGAGTTAATGAAGTAAATAGGGAGAAGTAAAACTTGACGAATGGTAACTAAGCCGGTGACATGCTGTCTACTGGCTCAAGATAGACCGAAAATGTGCAAAGGTGTATTTTCACTGCTGAGTAATGCAGACCTGCATGCGACAGGTCCAAGAGGCACCCTAACACCTTACTCGGTGGGCAACCGAAGGGTCCAGATGGGACTTGCACACCAGATGGAGAAGGGTTTTCACTTAGCCGTGTAAGCTCTCCTGGTGGAAGGCCTATGCGCGGCTTAGAAGATGTCTGCGATGATCTGGGAAACCTACAACTTGCCCATTTTCATTTCCTGAGGAGCCCAGCATGGCGATGAAGGGAGCTCAGGTTAGGATGGACAAAAGTCCCCGTGTCAGAGGTCCGCTCGTAGAGGGAGTCACCTCAGGGGAACTTCTGACAGACTGTTGATTAATGCAAATCATATCTGCCACCTCGGCAGAGACTCATCCTGCCACCCTGTGCCTATAACTTTTGCAACATCCTCTGAATTAAAGGAAGAGAAGGAAAATGTACAGGGAGCATATTGTCTACTGCAATGAATACATCCTGAAAGGAAACACCAGGATCTGGATTTCTGAAGCAGGACAGAGGCAGTTTGCATTGAGAGGGGACGCAAAAAGAAGGAGGTCCAAACTGCCCCACTCGGCGAAAGCAATGGCACAAAATCTGAACTGACGCATCGTGCTAGAAGTACTACTCTCACAATCTCACAGCCTTCCTGCAGAGAGGGTAAGAGGGCTCCCCACCCTGCTTGCTGATGTAATACATCACAGCTCTGTCATCTGTCCGAAGTAGGATCACTTTGTGGCAGAGGGCATCCTTCAGGACTTTGCTTATAAGATAGCTCTCATCTCTGAGAAATTTATGAAAAGATTAGGTTCCTCCTGGCTCCGCACCTGAGTGTGGAGGTCTTGACTGAGCTCCTGATGAGAGATTTTGTCCGAGGCTGTCATTTTGTATGGAGGATTGCGGATGTGTGGTTGGAGACAACTGCTTGCTGCGGTGGATGCCCTGAGTCCCAGCATCCGCTCAACTGAAAGGGGCCCAAACAGAATTGTTTTATATGATGTAACGAGCCATCTGAAGATGTCGTTTCTCCCATCCTCTGGACCGAAAACTGACGCCGTGGAGGTATCTAGGAGGGTTCCTAAGAAAAGGAACTGCTGGGAAGATGAAACTGGCACTGTCCCCGAATCAGAAAACCCCCTGGAGAGAACAACTGAGAAGCTGTGGCAACTGCCTCCTGCGTCTCTTGCCCAAATGGGCTAGCTAGGGGCCAAATGTCCAGGAAGTGAAGACTTGAATGCAAAGGTTTTAGTGAATTCCTCCCTGAACAGGTACTTGTTTAACCTTCCAAAGTCAAAAAATGGCACATGTTGCCTGTTATCTTGGAACCAGAAGCAATGGAAATAGGAACCTGTGCTCCATTTCACTGTAGAACAACTTCCACTGCGCAGTTTCCGCAGAGGCCCCGTATCTCAGAAGCAAGACAGTGTGACTGAGAGGTAGAAAGGTCAGTGGGGGATGTTGCTGCAAGAGGTAAAGCCATCAAAAAATGGAGAGCAATGAGCATCAATGCCCGTAGTCTGGGTAACAAGCTTCCTGAATTAGTGGCCTTGATGGAGGAGGAACATCTGGATATCGTGGCAGTCACAGAAACATGGTACACACAGAACCATGACTGGGACGTAAACATACCAGGATACACTATCTACAGGAGGGACAGGGAGGGTAAAAGAGGAGGATGAGTAGCTCTCTACATAAGGGAAGGAATCAAAGCAACAGAACAATAGGGTACACAGGGAGGAGAGGGAGCACTGTAGGTCAATTTGGAGACAGGCAATGACACCACAATCCGCACAGGGGTTGTATACAGACCCCCCTCTCAGGGGGAGGAAATGGATAAGGAAATGATAGAAAGTATACTTAAAATGGCTGAAAATAAAAAATTACTCACCTTAGTAATGTTGTTTCTTCTAATGGAGTCTTGCTATATTATGACATATGCAGTATAACCCCAGGTTAGAACTGGTCCGGAGGTGAAAGAGTTAACTTTCCATGCAGGGCATGGAATCTTCAGCGCGAGCTCGGTTGAACACTCTGTCTGTTGAAGCTCAAACTTAAACTGTCAGATCTTTATGAGCAAAAACTCACTAAAGTTCTGTGTGGAAGCTGTAAACCTACACTAGCCACTGGCTACTAACTACAAAAACACATTTTTGATCTTGATCCCAAAATAAAGACTCAAGTCAGGGTATTCAAGAAAGAAAAATAAGCATAACACCTAAGCACCCAAAGAAAAGGTGAAAATGAAGTGCCAACATTGCACTGCCCACCCACATCCCAAAAAAGAGGTTCTGAGAGGGGCAGGCTGGGGGGGAGGACATAAAATAGCAAGACTCCATTAGAAAAAATAACATTACTAAGGTGAGTAATTTTTTCTTCAAACAACATGAAGTCTTGCTATATTATGACATATGCAGACTACACAGCAGTACCTCCACGGAGGAGGGAGAGAACCTACTTGGGAAATAGGCTCTGAAGCACAGCTGTGCCAAATCGAGCATCACTCCTAGCCTGGATATCTAGGGAGTAATGCTTAGTAAAAATGTGAACTGTTTTCCAGGTAGCTGCTTAATATATCTCTAGGATGGGGATGTCCCTGGCAGCAGCCAGAGATGCAGCTGTACCTCTGGTAGAGTGAGCCCTCAGGCCTGAGGGAGGAACCTTACCCAGTTTTTAATAGCAGAATCAGGATACAAGAGACAATCCACCTGGCAATGGATCTTTTAGTGGCAGGTTTCCCTTTACCAACCTCACCATAAGTGAGGAACAATTGGAGGGATTCAAACCTGTGACCCTTGGTACGTTCTATATAGTAACTAAGGGCTCTTTTGACATTTAAACTGTGCAATCTCCTCTCACCAGAGGAGGAATGGTCAGTGAAGTACACAGGAAGAGACAAGGATTGATTAAGGTGGAAGTCTGAAACCACCTTAGGCAAAAACTTCCTGTTAGTCCTGAGGACCACCTTATCTCTATGAAAGGAGATAAAATCAGGCTCCACTGACAATGTTTGTAGCTCACTTATGCGCCTGCCAGAGGTGATGGCTACCAGAAACACAGTTTTCCAAGTCAAGTACTTAAGCTCTGCTGAAGACAATCGCTCAAAAGGGGGTTGCATAAGCTGAGCAATGCAAGTATTAAGATCCCAAGCAGGGGCAGGGTCCCTGAATGGAGGGTTGGTGTGAAGCAACCCTTTAAAAAACTTGGAGAACACAGGGTGAGCTGAAAAAGAAGAGGGCTTACCTGCTGATAAGAAGACAGACACAGCTGCCAAGTGCACTTTTACAGTAGCTGGTCTCAGGCCCAAGGAATTCAAATGCACCAAATAATCCAGGATCGTGGGCACGCCAGCAGATTCTGTGGAAATATGCTTACCAGCACACCATATAGAAAATCTTTTCCATTTTGAATTATAAGTAGCCCTGGTGGAAGGCTTCCTAGAGCCTTCAATATATCAATACACCTTGGGAAGGTGTAGGTCAGCAAACTCTAACTCTTCAAGAGCCATGCCTTGAGATTGAGAGATTTGAGGTTCGGATACCAAACTCTCCCCTTGGCACAGGTTAACAGGTTGTGATTCCTGGGAAGACACAGGGGAAGGTGGACTGCTAAGGACATGAGGAGTGGGTACCAGGGCTACCTGGCCCAATCTGGAGCAATCAGGATCATCTTGCAGGGTTGAGATCTGATTCTAGCACCTTGAAAAGGAGGGGGAAGGGGGGAAAAGCATAGAGAAACTTCCCTTCCCAACTGAGTAGGAAGGCATCCAGAGGGACTGAGCCCAACACTGGGGGCCTGCAGCAAAAAAGGGGAAGTTGGTGATTGTCTGGGGCTGCAAAGAGATCTATCTGCGGGGTGCCCCATCTGGCAAATACTACCTCCAGTACTAGGGGATCCAGTGCCCATTCGTGATGGTCCTGGGAAATCCTGCTGAGGGCATCCGCTAGGACATTGTCCTTGCCTGGGAGGTGAACAGCCGTGAGGGAGGCATTCAGAGAATAAGCCAGAGACCACAACTTCATTGCTTCGGTGCACAAGGCCGTAGACCGAGTGCCCCCTTGCTTGTTGATGTACCACATTGTAGTGGTATTGTCTGTTCTGATCTGAACAACATTGTTCTGAACAGATGTGGAAAAAACCTGGAGTGCTAGAAAAACTGCTCTGAGTTCCAGCAAATTGATGTGGAGCAGAGATTCCTGAGGGGACCACAGCCCTTGGGTGGAAAGGTCGCCCATGTGAGCTCCCCACATCAAGAGGTATGCATCTGCAGTAAGGGTCAAGGAGTGAGACTGGGGAGTGAAGGGAACCCCTGTCTCAGATTGCTCTGATCCTGCCACCACTGAAGGGCCTGGATCAGGGTTCGAGTCACTGGGATCAACTTGGTTAGAGGATCTGTCCTTTGAGACCAAAAGGCTCTCAAATGGAACTGGATGTCCCTCATCTGAAATCTTGCTCCCTGCACTACTGCTGTAGAAGCAGCCATGTGCCCCAGGAGCTGTAGAAAATGCCTTGCTGGTCGAGAGACCTGCAGGGTGAAAGAAGAGGCCAGAGAGACCAAGGTCCTTGCTCTTTCCAGAGGGAGGAAGGCTCTGGCTTCTTTTGTGTTCAGTTCTGCGCCTATGAAGGTGAGAAGCTGGACAGGCTCCAGAACTGACTTTGGAAGATTGAGAAGGAAACCTAGGGATGTCAGCAGTTGCTGGGTTACTTGTAAGTGTAGTTTGACCTGTTCTGGAGACTGGCCTACAATGAGCCAGTCGTCCAGATAAGGAAAGATGGCAATCTTTTGCCTTCTTAAATGAGCAACTGCTACTGCCAGGCATTTTGTGAACACCCTCGGGGCCGAGGTGAGGCCGAAGGGCATTGCTCTGAACTGGTAATGGCCTGAGGGCAGTTCGAATCTGAGGTACTTTCGATGGGAGCTTCTGATGAGAACATGGAAGTAGGCATCCTTGAGGTCAGGAGGCTAGCCAGTCCCTGGCCTTAGAGAAAGTAAAATGATTCCCAGAGTCACCATTTTGAACTTTGGTTTTAAAAGGTGCTTGTTTAGATACCTGAGATCCAGGATGGGCCGCCATTCTCCTGTCTTTTTTGGGGTAAGGAAGTACCTGGAGTACAACCCTTTGCCCTGGTGTATGGGAGGCACCCTTTCCACAGCTCTGAGAGCCAGGAGGGAAGAAACTTCTGCTTCCAGGGCAAGTGCCTCTGATGGGTTTGCAGGTGGAAAAGACCTGGCTCTCATCTTCGGAAATTTTTTGAAGCTGAGAACCAGTCCCTGGCTTACTACTTCCAGGACCCACTTGTCTGATGTTAAATACTTCCAGTCCTGGACAAAGTAAGCCAGCCTGCCCCTACGGTAGTGGAGGAATCGGCCTGAGCCACCCCATCAGGAGCCTGTTTTGCAGGGGCTTTGGGTTGAGGAAAAAGCAGGCTTACTAGACTTCTGCCCTTCTCTAAAGAACCCCCTCTGGGCATAAGCAGAAGAGGAGGCCTGGGCTTGGTAAAAGGCCTATGAAAAGGCCTGCCCTGCCCCAGACATGCTGCCTTTGAGGAGTGGTTTGCCTTTCTTTGGCCTGTGCACTCCTATAGGTGGTCCTATAATCATCCATTTTCTCCATATAATTCTCTGTCTGCTTCCCAAACAGAGAATTGCCCACAACAGGAAAATCCATAGCCTTAGACTGGGTATCCTGTGACAGGGCAGTACATCTGAGCCAGGCCATTCTGCGAAGAGACACAGATGTAGCCATGACTCTTGATGAAACATCATTAGAGTCTACTGCAGCATGAAATTGCACCTTGGATGCCTCAATACCATCCAGCCACCTGCTCCAGCTCCTGGCAAGCTGGTCAGGGCCTGTTTTGCTAAGGCCAGGACAGTATCCCATCTGGTTTCTGGTACCTAGCTGCGTAAGCCATATAATTTGCCTGTCTGAGTCCCAAAGATGCTGCCATGTACTGTTTCTTTGCCATGGCATCCATCCTCCTGGAATCCTTTTCAGGAGGGTGAGGAAACAGGAATATTAGCCTTGTCACAGGCTGCAGCCTGCACTACCCCCACATGGCTGCACTGCTGGGAGAGGAACTCATATCAGAGCCTAATAAAGCATACCTCTTGTCCATCCTTTTATCCACAGGGAGGATAGAATGAGGAGTTTTCAGAATTTTACTGTCTGTTTCCTAAAAATTTGTGCAAGGGAATAGACAGTCTCCTAGACTCTGGAATATCCATAATTTCCACAAAATCAGGCTCTTCTTGATCATCAACAGCTTCCTCAACAGGGAGTTGCAGAGTCTCAGCAACCTTCTTGTAAAACAAAAAATGAGAAGGGGACTCAGATAGCTTGGGAGGGGACACCCCTGAGGGTCTGTCTGAAGAGATGTCCAGTTCAATGGGCACATCCAGACTTTCAAAATCACACTCACTCTCCTCATACCCCTCCTCCCCTTCCTCCGGTTCATAAAAATCCTCAAAATCATAATCTTGAACCGGGGGAACCGTCCGAACCGAGCGCTTCCCTAATGTTGTCGGTTCGAACGGAACTGGGGAAAGAAACTGGACAATTTGAATAGCTTTGGCTATTTCCTCAGCAGTTGGAGAAAGAACTTTTGGCCCCAAACTAGCTGACTTTCTAGTCCTTTTAGTTGGAACCGGCCCCTCAGAGCTGGCTCTTCGTTTGCTCGAGGAAGTATCGCCCTGGTCAGAGGGCACTCCCTCAGGTTCGGCTGGAACCGAACCGGGCTGGCCATCAGGGTCAGCGGACATTTTGGCCTCCCTTTCCCTAAGCCTACCAACTCTCTTTTCCACGGTGGCAGCAGGAAAATTCTGACAAATCTGGCAGTCTGCATTGAGGTGGTCAAACCCCAGACAATATACACAAGTGGTGTGTGGGTCAGCCTTAGCATAGGCTTCCCCACAGAGGCCACAGTGCTGAAACCCAGTGGGTCCGGTTTTTCTTTTGGGTTTCTCAGACATAGTGCCAGCCTAACCAAAACTTGCCCGTTAATGGCAATCCGCCAAGCAAGACTCTCTTATCGGTTCCCAACCGTGTCACGGGTCATGGAAAAAAACGTAATAAAATCCGTATTTTTTAGAACCGATAAGAACCGGGAACCGCAATCTAAAGGACTAGAAAGTAATTTTAAACCCAATCTGATCGGTTCAAACCGAACCGAAAAGACGTTTACAAGTTCCACACACAAGAAAATAAACAAAAGCCTATCTATTACTTACAATACCACAGACAGAGCTTGAACCGACGATTGCAGTTAAATTTTGGTAAAATAAACCGAGAAATACACTTTTGAACTGACAAACGAACCGAGCAGCAGGAGGAATCTCCGGAGCGACTGTTCGGTGAGGCGGAGTAAAGAATCTGACAGTTTAAGTTTGAGCTTCAACAGACAGAGTGTTCAACCGAGCTCACGCTCAAGATTCCATGCCCTGCACGGAAAGTTAACTCTTTCACCTCCGGAGCAGTTCTAACCTGGGGTTATACTGCATATGTCATAATATAGCAAGACTTCATGTTGTTTGAAAGGGGAGATATTGCTGATGGGGGATCTGAATATGCCAGATGTTAACTGGAGATGTTGAGATGTAGATGTTGCAGCAACCACTTCTAAGAGTGGGGTTATTCTAGATGCCCTATAGGGGGCATGCCTTAGACAACTAGTATTGGAACCCACTCGAGAGGGAGCAATCTTAGACCTGGTACTCTCAAATGGAGATGGAGAAAGGATCACAGATGTAGAAGTGGGTAGCCATCATGGAACTAGCAGCCATCAAACAGTATGGTTCACAATAAACACAGCAATAAAGTCAAGCCATACAAAGGCAAAAGTACTGGACTTTAGAAGGGCTGACTTTGCCAAAATGGGAGAGTGCCTAAGGAATACACTAGCAAATGGGCAGGAAGGAGGGGTGGAAGAACAATGGAGAATAATCAGAACTGCCATCACTGAGACAACAAGCCTTTGTGTGAAGCAAATAAACAAAACAAAACGATGTAAGAAACCACTATGGTTCCCAAAGGAGGTGGCAGGTAAGGTTCGAGAGAAAAAGAAAGCATTCAGAAAGTACATGGAATCACAGAAGGAGCAGGACAGAGAATTGTATCAGTTAAAGCAAAAGCAAGCTGGGAAGGCAATCAGAACAGCAAAGGCCCAAACCGAGGAAAAGACAGTCAACTCAGTTAAGAAGGGGGCGAAAGAAGACCAAGGGAGGGATAATGAGGTTTAATAAAGGGGAGGGGGGCTGGGCAGAGGGTGACTGTGAAAAGGCAGAGATACTAAACAAACACTTTTGCTCAGTATTCACAAATGAAGAGGGGGAGGTACCTAAACCAAACAACAGAAACACTCTGGATACAGGAGTTGATACCAGCCCATTTAGAGAAGAAAGGGTTCTGAAAGAACTCTTAAAACTGAAGGTGGACAAAGCAATGGAGCCTGATGGAATTCATCCCAGAATTCTAAAAGAACTAAGGGTAGAACTAGTGACACCACTGACTACCCTCTTTAACAAATCATGGGAGGATGGGGTGGTACCTGAGGACTGGAGGAGGGCAGAAGTGATTCCGCTTCACAAAAGTGGGAGCAGGGCAGAAGCAGGAAACTACAGACCTGTCAGTTTGACCTCTGTGGTAGGGAAAGTGATGGAATCACTTCTGAAGGAAAAAACTGTTGAGTACCTAGAGGCCAGTGGGGCACAGGACCCAAGGCAGCATGGGTTGATAGCGGGAAGGTCATGTCAGACAAATCTAATTGATTTCTTTGACTGGGTGACCAAAGTAGCAGACCAGGGAGGGGCTGTGGACATGGCCTACCTAGACTGCGAGGCATTTGACACAGTCCCACACAAAAGATTGATAGTCAAATTAACCAGCCTGGGAGTGGGTCCCAGGGTGGTAGCCTGAGTAAAACATTGGCTGGACGACAGGACACAGAAGGTAATTGTAAATGGAGTCCACTCTGAAGAAAGAAGGGTTACTAGTGGGATACCCCAGGGTTCAGTACTGGGTCCAGTCCTTTTTAATGTCTTTATAAGTGACATTGCAGAGGGACTGGAAGGAAAAGTATGCCTCTTTGCAGATGACACAAAGATCTGCAACAGGGTTGATACACAAGGAGGCGTGGAAAGGATGAGAAGGGACTTGGCAAGGTTGGAGGAATGGTCAGAAGTATGGCATCTTAGATTCAATGTGAAGAAGTGCAAAATAATGCACCTGGGAAACAAAAACCAGGGAAGATTACACACTGGGGGTAGTAACAACAACAAAATAGAAAGGGACTTGGGGTAATCATATCAGATGACCTTAAGGTTGGCAAGCAACGTGAGAAGGCAGTAGGGAGGCTGGGGGATACTGGGATGTATAGGGAGAGGCATCACCAGCAGAAAACAGGAAGATGTTATCCCTCTGTACAGACAGTTGGTGAGACCCCATCTGGAGTACTGCATCCAGTTCTGGAGACCCCATCTCCGCAAGGACTTAGACAGGATGGAGGCAGTTGAGAGGAGGACAACTAAAATGGTGCAGGGTCTGCAAGAGAAGCCATACGAGGAGAAACTAAAGGAGCTCAATATGTATACCCTTGAGGAAAAGAGGGAGGGGGGGACATGATAGAAACATTTAAGTACCTCAGTGGAATCAACAAAGTCTAAGAGAGTAGCATCTTTCAGAACAAGAGATGTACAAGAAGAAAAAAATTACATACCATAGTAATGTTGTTTCTTCTAACGGAGTCTTGCTGTATTCGGACTAAATGCAGTTATCCCCAGCATTGGAACTGTTCTGGAGAGTAAGGGGTAATTCTATGCAAAGGCATAGAATGTTGAGCTCGAGCTCGGTTTTCAAACCTCTGTCTGTGGTACTCTGCAGTGCAACTGTCAGATTCTTATGCGCTCTAAACTACCCAATTAAGAAATTGTTTCAAATTTTTGCACCAAGTGGCAAACAGAATTTTAGGGTAAAAGACTCAAGTCAAAAAAAACCAAAAGAACACAACAGGTAGTGGGTCTCTAACTGAAGGAAGCAACCCCCCAAATATAGAGGCATGTCCAGAGCACTTCTGGAGTGCAGCACTGTTCCTAACCCACCACATCCCAAAACTACTAGGTTCCAGGAGGGGCGGCAGAGAGGGAGGTCAGAATACAGCAAGACTCCATTAGAAGAAAAGTACAGTTACGTAAGAACTTATCGTAACAGTAGATCTTCGAGAACAGCTCTTGCAGCAGGTTACACCATTAGGACCGAAGCCAGCAGGCGCTTGGATCCCATGGAAATTTTCTAGCTAGCAGTATTCAACGGGGACCGCCCCCGACGTCGGTCCCGGCCCCGACGTCAGGCATAGTACGTAAGGGGGCGGTCCCCCAGAATCCCCAGTTCTCCCGCCGGAGACTCCCGGCCACTGGATGACATCAGAAGAGGAGACTGAGGATCCGCCATCAAATGGCAATCAGAGAGGCTGTGACACCTTATCCTAGGAGAAGGATGTTGAAAACTAGAATCTACCTCCAGCGGGGATGGTGGGAGGGAAAGTGCCTGCTGCAAGAGCTGTTCTCGAAGATCTACTGTTACGGTAAGTTCTTATATAACTGTACTATCTTACTTCGAGAAACAGCTCTTCCAGCAGGTTACACCATTAGGACTGATTCCCAAGCAAGCCAGGAAATCACACACCATCGGGAGGAGGAAAGGTAGAAATCCTCGAATTATGTCGAGCCTAGGACTGAAGTCCCTGAAGGACTGCTAGACCAAAACCTGCTCTTCGCCTTGATGCGATATCCAGGCTATAATGCCTGATGAAAGTGTAGACGGAGCTCCAAGTAGCTGCAGCACAAATAGCTGAGGTGGATACGTTCTTCAAAGCTGCAAAAGAGGTAGCCACCTCTCTGGTGGAATGACCCTTAACCGTGCCCAGTAGGGGTTTGTTGCGCTTCTGGTAACAGAGCGTAATACACTGGATGAGCCACCTAGACAGCAACTGCTTTGAAACAGGAGCTCCCATCATCCAGTGGGCAAAGGAGACAAAAAGCTGGTCCGATTTTCGATGGTGTTTGGTTCTGGTCAGGTAGTATCTGAGACACCTGTGCACGTCCAGGGTGTGCAGGAGGGCTTATCCTCGATTACAGTGTTCCGGGAAATACACTGGTAAATCGATATCCTGATTCAGGGTGAGTGCTGAGACCACCTTAGGCAGAAATTTAGGATTAGTCCTTAGGGATACCCTGTCTTGGTGGAAAACCAAATAAGGTTCTTTACACATGAGTGCATGTAGTTCAGAAATTCTTCTGGCCGAAGTAACGTCAACTAAAAACAGCGTCTTCGAAGAGAGAAGACATAGCTTGCAATCTGCTGCTGGTTCAAAGGGTGGCAGCGTAAGCTGCTCCAGGACAAAGGGTAGATCCCATGGTGGAATTGGATCCTTAATCGGGGGGCCTAAGGTGGAGGACACCCCTCAGGAAGGCACGTGTCGTGTCCAATTGCGCTATAGTGCGTTGGCCTATAGGGACGTGATAGGCTGAAATGGCACAGAGATGTACCTTAATTGAGGAGTAAGCCAAGCCTGACTGGAAAAGGGACAGCAGGTAGTCCAATACCAGCTTCTCTGGACAGTCTAACGGCGATAGGCCGTGCGCTTGAACCCATAAGCAAAACCTGCGCCATTTCATGGCATAGGTCGCATGGGTAGCCGGTTTCCTAGCGGCAGTGAGAATGTCTGCCACCTCTTGCGAGACCCCGTGTCGCATCATGGCTATGTCTCTAGCAGCCAAGCATGTAGGTTCAGGGAACATAGGTCTGGATGGATCAAAGAACCTGCCTCCTGAGACAGCAAATGGGAGCTGATTGGCAACGGCACTGGAGGTTCCCGGGACAGCTGATGCAAGAGAGGGAACTAGATCTGTCTGGCCAAAAGGATGCGATCAGTATAAGTGTCGCTTGCTCCCTGCAAAGTTTTAGAAGACCCCTCTGGATCAACGGGAAAGGGGGAAAAGCATAGCGGAATCTGTCCGCCCAGGAGAAGGACAACGCGTCTCGCCAGAAAACACCAGGCCCTGGATCTAGCGAGCAAAAATTGGGCAGTTTTGCGTTGGATGGGGATGCGAAAAGGTCTAGTTCTGGAGTACCCCATCTGCGAAACAGATCCTCTGCTACTTCCTGATGTAGTTCCGATTCGTGGACTCTGGCCTGAGAGCAGCTCAGGCCATCTGCGATGACATTGTCCACTCCCGGAACATGAATGGCAATGAGGTTTGCGCCGTGTTGCAAGACCCAATCCCACACTCTCATGGCCTCCCTGCAAAGCAGGTAGGAATGGGTGCCTCCTTGTTCGTTGAGGTAATACATCACTGCGGAATTGTCTGTTTGTAACAGAAGTGTACCCGGTGGAATCTCCGACTGGAAGGCCTGCAGGGCATAAAGAACTGCCCTCATTTCCAGGATATTTATGTGAAGATGAGACTCTTGGGCTGTCCACAGGCCCTGAGACTGGACACCATCGAGTTGTGCTCCCCAGCCGAGCCCTGAGGCATCTGTGGAGAGTGTCACAGTCAGGGACGGCACTATGAAGGGGACTCCCGCTGAGAGATTCCTCAAATCTAGCCACCATTGCCAATCTGGGATTACGGCCTTCATGATCAGGATTGGGTGCTGCAGATGGTCTTGTTTTTGGTCCCATTGGACCCTTAACATCCACTGGGTTACCCACATGTGGAGATGGGCTAGCGGGACTGTTGCGATGGCCGCAGCCATGTGTCCAAGCAGGCAAAGGACCATTCTGGCAGGAATGGTCTTTTTCACCGAAACATCCCTGATGAGGGATCTGATGTGCTCCGCTCTGTCTGGGGGAAGGAAAGCTTTTCCTTGGACAGTGTCCAGAACTGCACCTATGAATTGCAGAGTCTGGGACGGAATCAGGCGTGACTTCTCGTGATTGATGATAATGCCCAACGTCTCGAACAGAGACTGAGTGCAGTGAATGGCAGACATCAGGGTCTCCCGGGAGGGCGCCATGAGAAGCCAATTGTCCAGGTAGGGAAACACGTAGTGGCCTTGTCTCCCCAGAGATGCGGCTACAACCGCCATACACTTCATGAACACTCGAGGTGCAGATGACAGCCCGAAGGGGAGAGCTCAGAACTGATAGTGCCGACCCTGAAACTCGAAGCGCAGAAACCTCCTGTGCGCCTGAGCAACGGGAATATGCAGGTAGGCATCCTGCATGTCTAGAGATGCTAGAAAAGTGTCCTGCTTCAGCATGGGAATCAGACTTGGGAGGGTCACCATGTGGAAGCATTTGTACCGGACTGTGTCGTTGAGGTCGCTGAGGTCCAGGTATCAGACGGAGGTCCCCTGTCTTCTTTGGAACCAGAAAGAAGTGAGAATAATATCCTAGTCCCCTCTGGTTCCTTGGAACGTGCTCTATGGCTTCTTTTCCCAGAAGCGCGAGCACCTCCTGCTGCATGAGCAGGGCACGCTGACCCGAGTAACGGGAGAGCAGGGGAGATCTTAGAGGTGGGTGGTCGAGAAATTCTATGAAATGGCCTTTCTTGACCAACTGAAGAACCCACCTGTCAGAGGTGATCGACTGCCAGTGTAAAAAGTGGCAAGTGATGCGACCCCTGACCTTTCTTGCCCGTTGATCCAAAGGGGGGGGGCGGAGGCTGAGAAGGAGTCATGCTGTGGCAGCACTGGTCCCCGCAGGCTGGGCTGGTTTTGTGTAACGTTGGCCTCTGCCTGGGGATGACTTGGCCTGGGCTTTACGCTGAAAAGTGCCCCTTGGCTGCTGACCGGAACGTGGCTGCTGCCTTTGTTGCCGGCTGCGAAAGCGGCTCTGGTTCCTACGAAAGGAACTAGGCCTGGATCTGTACATGGCCTGTACAGAACGGACTGCCTTCCCTGCATCCTGGAGTTTGGTGATGACCTTCTCCAAGGATTCACCAAAGAGTACCTCACCACTGTACAGGACGTCTGGAATATTCTTCTGTACGTCCGGGGTAAAGCCGGAGACATGGAGCCAAGAGTGTCGCCGGAGACAAACGCCTGAAGCTGCAGCTCTGGCCGAAGAGTCTGCAGAGTCATATGCAGCTCTAATCACTTGGGTCCCCACATCTGACCCTGTGCAGAAGAGGTTAAGGAGCTCTGCTTTTTGGTCGCCATCAGGAAGCTTGTCGACCAGGTCTTGGCCCTGTTCCCACATGGCGTTCTGAAACTGTACCATGTGGGTGAGGTAGTTCAGAGATCTGATAGTGCATGTAGCAGCCGCGTACATGCGCCTCCCCAGGGCATCCAATTGCTTGGATTCCTGGTCCGGTGGCTGATTGTTCATATGTTGAGGCCTTTGAGACTGGTCATGTGAGGCCGTGATGACCAGGGAGTCTGCCAGAGGTTGGTTCGCCAAGTACTGGTCCTCTCTCAGAGCCTTGTATAGGCGGTCAGCCTTCTTTGGCACTGCGGGAGTGGAGTGCAGATGCTTCCAGGCAGCCTTGGTGACGTCCGCAAAGGTGTCCACCAAGGGTGGGACTACCAGAGGCTTTGGGTCTTTCTGCCGAAGATAGCAGGCAAGGCGTTGTCATTCGAGGTCAAGGTCTTCAGCATCCCACCCCATGTTGTCCTGGATGTGCCTCATGATCTCAGCGAAAGAGGGATCATCCGGCGGAGACCTGGGAAGGTCATGTGGGTCAGGAGAGGAGATGCTGAGTGGAGGAGATCTGGAGTAGTCTGAGGTGTCCAATTTGGAGTCCTCCCATGACGGAGTATACCGACACCATCTGGGTCGCATAGGGCTGGGAGACCCTGATGGAAATTTGGAGGGAGGCCGTCTCCTGTCTTTAGATCTGCCCCTAGGAGGTGGAGTCTGTTCCTTGGGGGTTGGCGGTCATCCTGCTGGCCCCTTAGGTGGAGGAGGGGGAGAAGGAGTAGGAGGAGGAGTAGGAGAAGGAGGAGGTTTAACAGGGACCACATCCTTTCTGATGGTGTCCCACCAAAAAGTAAAGAGTTCTTTTACTTCTTCGATATTCATGCCCGACAATGGGCCTGGCGTCAGTGGTCTGTCGCTGGGTGTCTCCTGATTCGGGGAAGGTTCCCTTGGGAGCCCAGCATCCTTGGTGTTGCCCGCCTGGTCTTTGGGCAGTGGGGTGTCCTCCTCAGTCGAATCCGTGACCAGCGTCCGCCGGTGACAGGTGGGGGGCAGTTTTCCGCTCCGGAGAGTGCGATGCTGACGTCAGTCTCCTGGCCAATGCCTTCGGATCTGGTGAACGCCTGGCTGGCGACTGGTGTCTGGCTAGTGTCAACGGTTCCTGTGAGCACCTGGCTGATTGTGAATGTTTAGCCGATGTCAGGTCTGATGCCCTTTTCAGGGACATCAGGTCCTTGGTCTTTCTGGGTGCTGGATCAGGACCTCTGGGCGTTTGGGAGACCGACCTGGAGTCGGTGTCCCGACGTCAGGTAGAAGAAGAGGACTTATGGCGCTCAGCAGACTTCAAAGAGGCTTGGATGGAGTGGAGGAAGCCAAGTGCCTCAAGGTCTTGATCGGCTGGAGCGATGAAGAACTGCCTGCAGTCCGGACCTTAACCGGGGGGGGGCTGTGACCGAGCCCTGGAGGGAGAGCGGTCCGATCTGGAGCCTGAGCTGCAGGAGTCCGAGGCCCGAGTCGGGGACCTGGACCTCACTTTCTCCCGATGCTTGTCCCGGTGTTTATGGGCCTTTAAAGAAGATTCTCCCCTGGAGGAAGGTTCTTGGTCCATCCTTTTTAATTGCTCTTCGAGGAGAAACGCCTGTAGTGCCATCTGACAGCAGATCCTGGTGCGGCTATTGAACCTTTGGCAAAAGGTGCAGGCCTTGGTATCATGACCTAGGCAATGCACACAGGAAGATTGAAGATCCTTGAAAGGGATCCGCTTTCCGTAGGTACACTTAGAAAGATGACTCTCAAGCGATGGAGTTGGAGTGGACGTCAGTTGGCAAAAATACGCAGAAAGTTCTGTAGTCATCGTACGCTAGGTAGAGACTGAGAGGCCAATGCTGGTGAGTCGACGGCGGGAAAAGAACTGGGGATTCTGGGGCACCACCCCCTTATGTACTATGCCTGACGTCGGAGGCGGGACCGACGTCGGGGGTGATCCCCGCTGAATACTGCTAGCTAGAAAATTTCTGTGGGGTCCTGGCACCTGCCGGCTTCAGTCCTAATGGTGTAACCTGCTGCAAGAGCTGTTTCTTGAAGATCAACATTACTACGGTAAGTCATTTTTTCTTCAAACAACATTAAGTCTTGCTGTATTCTGACTAAATGCAGACTACCAAGCAGTACAGCCTTGGAGGTGGGAGTTACAGAACCTATTTTGGGAACAAGCTCTGCAGCACAGCCGTTCCAAACTTAGCATCACTTCATGACAGAATGTACAAATAGTAATGCTTGGTGAAAGTGTGAACAGATTTCCAGGTAGCTGCTTTACATATATCCACTAAAGGTACATCTCTAGCTGCTGCAACCGAAGCAGCTGTACCCTGGTAGAATGTGCCCTCAGGCCTGAGGGAGGGTCCTTTCCAAGTTTAGAATAGCAGAATTGAATACAAGAGACAATCCACCTGGCAACAGACCTCTTGGTAGCAGGCTTGCCCTTCTCCACTTCACCATAAGTGAGAAACAACTGAGAACAGCCCTTCCTATGGGCCTTAGTATGGTCAATATAGTAACTAAGAGCCCTTTTCACATCCAGACTGTGTAACCTCCTCTCACCAGAGGAGGAATGATCAGTGAAAAAGACAGGCAGAGACACAGACTGGTTCAGATGAAAGTCTGACACCACCTTGGAAAGGAACTTTCTATTGGTGCGAAGGACCACCTTATCCCTATGAAAGAAAATGAAATCAGGTTCCTCTGATAAGGCCTGTAATTCACTGATCCTCCTAGCAGAAGTAATGGCCATGAGAAATAGTTTTCCAAGTCAAGTATTTCAGCTCAGCATAAGATAAGGGTTCAAATGGGGGCTGCATAAGTTGTGCAATACAAATGTTTAGGTCCCAGGAAGGGAAAGGAGGATTAACATGTAATAAACCTTTGAAGAATTTCTTGAAAACTGTATAAGAGGCTATAGAAGAGCCTTTACCAACTGAAATAAAAGCAGACACAGCTGCCAAATGCACTTTAAGAGTAGCAGGCCAGAGGCCTAAACTGTTAAGATGTACCAAGTAGTCCAAAACAGTAGCAATATCAGCCAGCTCTGGCTTAATATGTTTAGTGGAACACTAAAAACCAAATCTCTTCCACTTGGAGCTGTACGTCTTTCTAGTAGGAGGCTTCCTGCTAACCTTAAGAATGTTTAAAACTGATTGGGAAAGATGCAGACTTGCATATTCTAGTTCGTCAAGAGCCAGGCCTTGAGCCTGAGAGTCTGAAGGCTGGGGTACAGAATCCTCCCCTGAGAGGAAGTGAGGAGATTGTACTGCCTGGGAAGGCACAAGGGCAGTGTTACTGACAGTGACAACAGCAGAAGATACCAAGGTTGTCTGGCCCAGTCTGGAGCCACAAGAATCACCGTGCAGGGCTGAGACCTGAGTTTTATCAGGACCCTCAATATCAGAGGAAAGGGAGGAAATGCATACAGAAACCTGCCTGTCCAATCTAGTAGGAGAGCATCCTGGGGAAGAGTGCCCAGAAGGGGTGGTCTGCAGCAGTACAAAGGGAGTTGATGATTGTCTGGGGCTGCAAAGAGATCCATCTCTGGGGTTTCCCATCTCCTGAAAATGACTTGAAGAATGACAGGGTTCAGGGTCCATTCGTGGTGACCCTGAGAGATCCTGCTGAGAGCATCTGCCAGAATGCTGTCCTTCCCTGGGAGGGGCACAGCCATCAGAGAGACCTGAAGGGAATAAGCCAGAGACCAAATTTTCATGGCCTCTGTGCACAAGGCCGAGGACTGAGTGCCTCCTTGTTTGTTGCTGTACCACATGGTTGTGGTGTTGTCTGTTCTGATCTGTACCACTTTCCCTTGGACAACTGCTGAGAATGTCTGGAGAGCCAGAAAGATAGCTCTGGTGTGACCACGTTCCCTGAGCTGTGAGGTGATCTAGGTGGGCACCCCACCCCAAAAGAGAGGCGTCTGTAGTTAGAATCACATAAGGGACCTGACTTATGAAGGGAAACCCTTGTCGAAGGTTGTCCTCGTCCAACTACCACTGAAGGGCATGGACCAGGGTCTTGGAGACTGGAACCAATTTGGAGAGAGGGTCCTTTTTCTGAGACCAGAAAGATCTGAGATGAAACTGAATATCTCTCATTTGAAATCTGGCTCCCTGAACTACTGCTGTGGAGGCTGCCATGTGTCCCAGCAGCTGCAGAAAGTGTCTGGCTGGACGAGATACCAGAGGACGAAAAGAAGAGACCAGAGTGATCAGAGACTGAACCCGTGAAAAAGGAAGAAATGCTCTTGCTTGAACTGTATCTATTTTCGCTCCTATGAAGGTGAGAAGCTGGACTAGCTCTAGAACAGACTTCTTTAAGTTCAGAATGAAGCCCAAAGATTCTAGAAGTCTTTGGGTAACCTCTAAGACTGACATGACTTTGTCTGAGGATTGGCCCACTAGAAGCCAGTCGTCCAGATATGGGAACAAAATGATGCCCTGCCGCCTGAGGAACGCCACCACCACAGCGAGGCACTTGGTGAACACCCTTGGGGCAGATGTTAGGCAGAAGGGCATGGCCCTGAATTGGTAATGGCCTGAGGGCAACTCGAACCTGAGGTACTTTCTGTGGGAATGTCTGATAGGTATGTGGAAGCAGGCATCCTTGAGATCCAGGGAGGCTAGCCAGTCTCCTGGACTCAGAGAGGGAAGAATTACTCCCAGAGTCACCATCTTGAACTTTGGTTTTGTCAAATGTTTGTTCAGGTACCTTAAATCCAATATGGGTCGCCACTCCCCTGTCTTTTTGGGGTGAGGAAGTATCTTGACTACAATCCTTTTCCCCCTGTGAGAAAGAGGTACCTTTTCTACTGCTTGCAGAAGCAGAAGAGAGGAGATTTCTGCCTCTAAGGCCTTTGTCTCCAAGGGAGAGAGAGGACTGAAAGACTTTGCTCTCATTTTTGGGAGCTTTTTGAAACTGAGAGCAAGTCCCCGGCTCACTACTTCCAGGACCCATTTGTCTGAAGTTATAGACTCCCAAGCCTGGGAGTAGTGAGCCAGCCTGCCCCCTACTGGGATTGGGGAGGAGACCCTGACTGACACCTCAGGGTGTCTGCTTGGCAGGGGTCTTGGACCGAGCAGCTGATGGGGTCCTAGTTACCCCACGTCTACCTCATCCCCTAAAGAAACCCCTCTGCTGAAAATAAAAGGAGGGGACTTGAGCTTGGTAAAAAGGCCTGTAAAAAGGTCTGCCCCTAAACTGCTGCCTCTAAGGAGTAGTCTGCTTTTCTTTGGCTGTGGCACTGCTACAGGTGGTCTTCTATTCATCCATCTTCTTCATGTAGTTCTCTGTTTGGTCCCCAAAAAGAGAATTACCAGTGACAGGAAAATCCATGGCCTTAGCCTGGGTATCCTGTGAGAGGTTGGTACACCTAAGCCAAGCAAATCTCCTCATAGAGATAGATGTAGCCATGACCCTGGAATGAACATCATTGGAATCAACAGCAGCGTGGAATTGCACTTTAGATGCCTCTATACTATTTGCAGCCACCTGCTCCAGCTCCTTTACTAGCTGGGGAAGGGCATCCCTAGCCAGTGCCAGAACCATATCCCACATAGATTTCTGGTGGCTGTATATGCCATGTAATTCGATTGCCTGAGTTCCAAAGAGGATGCCAAGTACTGTTTTTTTGCCATGGCATCCACTTTCCTGGAATCCTTGTCTGGGGGGTGAGATGCCAGAGGGATATTAGCCTTGTCACAGGCTGCAGCTTGTACTACCAACATGGCTGCCATGGGTAGTAAGGAATTCCATCCCAGGACCTGACAAAGTATACCTCCTGTCCATGCTCTTTTCCACAGAAGGTATGGATGTAGGGAATTGTGACATTTTTTGTGTCTGCTTCCCCAAGGATTTGTGTAAATGGATAAACACTCTTTTTGACTCTGGTACATCCATCATTTCTAAACAGTCAGGTTCTTCCTGATCCTTTTCAGCCTCTTCCATGGGAAGCTGAAGAGTCTCAGCCACTTTCTTGTAAACAAGAAATGGAAAGGGGACTCAGAAAGTCTGGGAGGAGAAGCCTGAGAGGGCCTGTCTGGGGAGATGTCAGGCTCTACCGGGCTCATCTAAACCCTCATCTTGTTCATAGTCTTCATCCTCCTCCCAATCGCCCTCATAGTATGCCTCAGGATCAATATCTGAAGCCAGTACTTCCGACCAAACCAAGCGGGACTGAACCGAAACCGGTTCGGTTGGAACTGAGTAAAGCGACTGAACTATAGAAATCGCTGTCGCTATCTCATCGGCGGCTGGACCATGGGAAGCGGGATTCGAACAGGTCGATTTCCTCTTTTTCTTAGTCGGAACCGATTCCACAGAATCGGCTCTCCATTTGCCTGAAGAGGTCTCGCCCAGGTCAGTAGGCCCCTCTTCAGGTTCAGCCGCAACCGAACCGGGCTGGCCATCTGGGTCAGTGGACTTTCTCGGCCTCCCTCTCCCTTAGTCTACTCAAACGTTTCTTGAGAGTGGCTTTGGGAAAGTTCTTACATATTTGGCAGTCTTCCTTGAGGTGGTCAAACCCCAGACAATAAACACAAACGAGGTGAGGGTCGACCTTCTCAAAGGCCTTCTTACACTTGGTACAGTTCTGAAACCCAGTTGGTCCGGTTTTCTTTCTGGTTTTCTCAGACATGCCTTGAACCAGAAAAAAAATCACCTTATACAGCGGTTAAGCCAGGCAATTACACACCCAACGGTTCCAACCGTGTCACTGGTCGGTTAAAAAAATCCTGAAATATCGGATTCTTTTTAGGAACCGATGAGTACCGGAAAAAACACAAAATTAAACAGATACAAAATAAACTTCGGCTCTGAACCGGACCGACCAGTAAAGAACCGAAAGAAAACAATTTCTTAGTACACAAAACTACAACCACTACTTAAGCTACCACTTACTGTGCCCAGACAGAGGTAAGAATACCGAAATGCAGAATTCACGATTATAACCGACCGATTCGAACTCTACCGAATCGAAGCACAGGAGAAATCTCCGGAGCGACTTCACAGTAAGGCGGAGTAAAGAATCTGATGGTTGCACTGCAGACTACCACAGACAGAGGTTTGAAAACCGAGCTCGAGTGCAACGTTCTATGCCTTTGCATAGAATTAACCCCTTACTCTCCGGAGCAGTTCAAGTGCTGGGGATAACTGCATTTAGTCAGAATACAGCAAGACTTCATGTTGTTTGAACAAGGGGACACAATTTGAAGACAGAGGGGGGACAGCTCAGGGGCAATGTGAGGAAGTATTTTTTCACAGACAGGGTGGTGGACGCATGGAACAGCCTTTCTGAGGAGGTTGTGGGGTCTAAAACTGTGGGAGAATTCAAGAATGCATGGGACAGACATAAGGCAATTTTTGTGGGGCGTAGGAAGAAATAGGCTGTTGGTTAAATAGGATCTGCAGCTTATCCTCTAGGTAGGGGAAATGGGCAGACTAGGTGGGCCAAGCGGTCCTTATCTGCCGTCAAAGTCTATGTTCTATGTTTCTATGGAATAACTTACGGTCACGTAACAAAACAAGCATTTGTCAGTGCTGAATGGTTACTTGCTGGCATTAGCAGTGGAAGTGCAGGAGTTAGACAGATGCAGTATAGGAATGGTAGTGAAGTGCTGAACTGACGCCAACTCCAACCCCACCCTGCTGAGATGGACAGGCACTGGGGTGTGCCTTTGGGTAGTCACCCATGACAGTCATGACATTTCACCTCACCCTACCCTGCAGACACTGACAAGTGTCGAGGTGTGCCTTAGGTGTTCGAGCTTTACACTCACCTCATTCCATAAGGAAATATGCTGAAATGGGTGCAGTATAGGAGAATGGGGTGAACTCTGGGGCCAAAGAGTCCAAGGTGCACCTCGATGCCTGTCACTGGCTGCAGGGTGGGGGTGGAATGGCGTGCGCATTTCTGTTGACAATCCCAAGTCACACCCCTGATGCCTGTCAGTCCCTACAGGATACAGCGTTATGGTCGGAAACCCTAACACCCTGGACATTTCTTGGTAGTTTTACTCCAAGTTTTCAACATGGGCTTTTTGTGACTCCACAGCATGAACAGTGACACTATCAGTTTGTTAGCCAAAAGGTGATTTGGCGCCACAGGTGCGAAAACACATTTTGAATAGGATGTGAAAAATGACAGCTGTACTGTTGATGAGGAGGTGTAGAAAAATTGTAATGTTGAAAATCTGGAGTAAAAATATAAAAAAACTGGTGAAGTCACGAGTGTGCGTAGAAACTGCGCAATGCACACCCGTAATGTAATTATTTTGGGGATTTTTTACACCAGATTTTCAACATAGGCATTTTGGGACCTCCGCTCATGAACAGTGTCACTGTGATTTTCTTAATCTGTCCTGAACATTGATTTCCCACAGCAACTGCACTATTCTGCGCCAGAAGTACAAAAACACATTTTGGCCAGGATGTGAAAAATGACAGCTGTATTGTTCATAAGGAGGTGTGGAAAAATGCCAATGTTGAAAATCTGGAGTGAAAACATTACAGATTCGTGAAGTTACGAGGGTGCGTGGAAACTGCGCAATGCATGCTCATAACACAGTCATTTTATGGACTTCTGTCACCAAATTTTCAACATAGGCATTTTAAGACCTCTGCTCATGAACAATGTCACTGTGATTTTCTTAATCTGTCCTGAACATTGATTTCGCACATCGGCCATGCCACCGTGTGCTATACATGTGAAAACACATTTCGGGAAAATGTGAAAAATGACAGCTGTACCGTTCATAAGGAGGTGCGGTCAAATGGTAATGTTGAAAATCTGGTGTGAAAATATTCAAAATTCTCGAAGTTACAAGCGTGTAAAGGAACTGCATAGCATGCGGCCTAAATGAAAACAGTTGTTTTGGGGAATTTTTTCACCCAGTTTTCAAGACACAGTTTTTGGGGGCCTACCTCATGAACTATGACACTGTTGTTTCGTTAATCGGTCCCGAAAGGTGGTTCCGCGCAGTGACCGCGAAATCACCTTTTGGGACCAAATAACAAAATGACAGTGACTGAGTTCATGAGGCGGGGTCGCAAGAACCTCATGTTGAAAATTTGGTGAAAAACTTTGAAAAAATGGCCGAGATATCCACCTAAGTTGAAAAAAAACCCTATTTATGCCATTATATAGCTTACCAGTATTTATTCACTTCGTGGTTGGCTTTGAAGAGTGCAGACGTGTTCCCGGTCCACCGAAAATCGTCGTACCGGGCTCCAGAGTAAGTATGGAGTGAGGGTGTGTGTAGGTACGCAGTGGGTGCATGCAGGTTGGGGGTAGGGGTCCATGAAAGACCGTGAGGGACCATTTTCTGCTTTTACAGGTTTTAAAAATATATAGATGACGTGGGACACTTTTTTGCATGCTGGGGTGGGCTCCATTCATGCTGGCAAACCTAGGTGTGCTTGGGGAGTGTGCATTAGCCGAGGGGACTGGGCTACCCCATTGGCAAATGAACCGGGAAGAGTGCATGCCAACAGGGGGACTGGGCACCCCCCTCAGCTTTTCTTTAATTTATTTATTGAAATGTTTCACCAGGAAGGCACACTGAATGGCAGGTGGCGGCTTTCCATCAGTGTTGTGGGGACTGTGAGAGGCCGACGGAGAATCCATCGTCACGGGAACGCCACACAATGCACCTGTGTAATTGGCTGCTGCAGTCAGCAACGCCCCACAGCAAAACAGCTGATTGTGTAGTGACAGGGCACCCCCTGATTGCAGCGGCTGAGTTTCTTTGATCACAGTGGCATGCTCATTAACTGCCCTCACCGACAGCATGCTCCTCTATTCACTGCAGCACAGATCAGCCCCAGAACGTACTGCTGCCATTCGGCACAACTCTGCCATGCCTCCACAACCCACTTGAGAAGGAAGGTGGCACAATGTGTTTCTTGCACATGCGTGCAAGCAACACAAAAATTGTAACAGAACAAGCTGAGAAAGTTAAAAAGGACCACTTTTTTACAATTAGAGCACCAACAGTTTGGAATAGACTGCCCTGGTCTGTGGTCGATTGTACTAGTTTAGATTTCTTTAAAAATGGTCTCGATAGAACATACTATAATCATTTCTAGTTGGTATGATTCACCCACATATGTGGGAGACATACAATATGGGCCAACTGGCTCCCATATGTCTTGGAAAAATCCTAGTTTTTTTATTTTAGTCTTTGGTAACCGGGTAAGGCCCACTAGGCACAAATGCCTGTTTTCAGGGGCGACCTGGGAGCACTGGGCAGTTAAATGACTTGCTCAGAGT
Organism: Neoceratodus forsteri; assembly: GCA_016271365.2. Lineage (NCBI taxonomy): Eukaryota > Metazoa > Chordata > Ceratodontiformes > Ceratodontidae > Neoceratodus > Neoceratodus forsteri. The sequence continues at coordinate 1,397,762,332 of CM057458.1, read as the reverse complement.
TACACAGTATGCAAGTGGAGGTTGTGAGGATCAAACTCAGGTCTGGTTTGCTGGATGTACCAAGCTCATTGACACCTTGTTTCTTTAACCTCTAGGCTATACTGCCAGCCAAATCCTAGTAATACTGATAAAAACCTAGTCCAAGCCATATTAAAAGGAGCATTCCTTTTACTATTTCAGATGTGAAAAAAGTAGTAAAGCAGACTCAAATTGTGTAAGGAAGGGTATCATACAAGTCAGTAGATAAGGGGCAATCTAAAATAGAATAAAAAAGTATAGGTCAAAATTTTCACCACATTCTTGCACTGCTGCTTTAAGGTGCATGGGCTCCACACTGGCCAGATTCAATAGATTGCAACGCCATCTTCTGCTGACGAGTTCTGTTTCGTAATAAAACTGTACTTTTACCATATTTAGGTAAGTATACTATTTTTAGGTGGTCAGTGCCCTACTATATCATATGAACATACGAAGAAGCCAGCAGAAGAAAGCCATTTGGTCTAAGTCTGCTCATGTCTGCAGAGTCCATAGCTTGAGCTAATGTCCCTGCTCTCCCTCCCCACTCCTCCCTATCCATGACCCTTACCCTCCCCCTATGCCTGTCCCAGCCTTTGTTTAGGCTGCTCACTGTCTTCAATGAGATTACCTCTTCTGACAGTGCATTCTAAGTGTCCACTACCCTCTCTGTGACGAAGTGCTTCCTGACCTCCCTCCTAAACCTCCCAACCTCCAGCTCAAGACTGTGCCCCCTCCTGTTATGGTTGCCACTCAGCTTAGAGAGACTCTCCTTATCAACCTTATTTATCCCTTTCAAGTACTTGAAGGTCCCAATCAAGTCCCCCCTCTCTCTCTCTCTCCTGTCTTCCAGGGAGTATATGTTCAGTGCCCTCAACCTCTCCTCGTATGGCTTACCCTGCTGACCAGCCATCATCTTTGTAGCCCTCCTCTGGACCTTCTCCAGCAAGTTAATGTCTATATCTTCAGATACAGATCTGTCATTGGGAAGATACAACGTACAAGACCAAGGACAGACTGCTGGATTTGAATCTGAAGATTCTACATTTCTTCTGCGGGGCAACACTTACCATAGAGATGCTGCAAGTTAAGAGGATCATATACAGTATTTCACCCATTAGAAAAACACTGTTACTAATATTTTGGGCGACTTTAATCTAAAAGCTGCACTTTCATTTTGCTCCTGGTATATACCTGTAAAGTTTTTACAATGTAATTTATGACTGCACTTTTGATGTATAATCATTTGTTTTGTATTATGTGTTTTTACGGCTGTAGTGGGCATAACCCTGCAGACATCTTGCAATCAATGAGGAGAAAAGGGAGCTTACCGGATACCAAACTGACTTTTTCAATACTGGAGGTGAACGGCAATCACTGCGCATTCACCCTGCACTATTCTGTCCATCGGTACCGGTGGAACACAGCACAGTCTGCCATGTCCACGATGGCCACTGGAGCCCAGTGCGCATGTGTGGGTTGTTGCGCATGTGCAGAGAACTCTGGCAGCCACTTGGGCATGGCGAACAGTGTCATGTTCTCCCATAGCCTTGCTACAGCTGTAAGCTCATCCTCGTCCACAGGTCATTCTTCTCACCTCATGGGTCTCCCCGAAAATCTTTAGGAACAAGTGGCAGAGGCATGCTTCGTGGCAAATGATTGTGGCCCCCCACAATTGTGTATCTTGCCTAAATATTCTGCGGTACACAATGATGCACTGACGATGACCCCAGACCTTCAATCGTCTGAGAAGGGCTTGCTTCTGTTCGCTTTGCAGTCGTGCGCCTGTGCAGTAACTGCAGGAGCAGGCTCGCAATCAGCACGGGCCTGCCGAGGGTGTTGCCAGTTACCGTTACACCCCAATCCCAGTTTGTTCCTAGACCCCCAAGAAACAATGGCAGTTGAACGCTGGCTTCGCTCACAAGTACCAGTGTGCCATGATGTTGGAGTGCGAGTCGCTGGCGGACCAAAAGACAGAGCCGTACCATTCCAAGTACGCCACCCGGCAGCTGTTGCAGAAGACCAAGTGAGGTCTCAGCCAGCGGGAGGCTGAGAAGACCACTTCAGCGGAGGAGCAGCAGCAGAGCTATGGGGAGGATATGGCAAGGGGCAGCAACCCCCCGGCGGGCACATTGAGGCTCACCATCATTGAATACCAGCTCGGACTGAACCACACAAGACCAAGGAACTGGCCGCCAGGGAAAAGCACCTCATCAACTGCGTATGGCTGCTCGGCCCATACCGGGAGTTGCACGACTGCATGTTCATGGTGCTGAATACGCAGGTAAGGCTGACTTGCCAGGGTGCAAGACTTGCAGAAGGGGGGAGAGTGAGGGATAGCACACACACCTGAGGCATAAACTTGAAAAGTCCAGCATCCACCCATTCCCCCACACATTATCACTGTCCTGTCTAGTGTTCCCCTACCTCATCTCTGGAGTTGTCCTGTCTAGTCATGGTGCCCATTTATCATCCTCAGAGTTGTCCTGTGTAGTACCTTCCACCTCATCCCAAGGGTTGTCCTGTCTAGTGCCCCCCCCACCTCATCCCCAGGATTGTCCTGTCTAGTGCCACCCACAACATCTCCAGGTGTGTTCTGTCTCGTGCCCCCTTGCTTCATCCCAAGGCTTATCTTGTCTAGTACTTCCATTTTGTCCACAGGGATGTTCTGTTGAGTACCCCCACCTTGTCCCTGGGGTTGTTCTGTTATTAGTGCCTCCATCTTGTCCCTAGGTTTGTCCTGTTAACGCTTCCCACCTCATCTTCAGGGTTATCCTGTTTAATGGTCCCCTCCTTGCCCCTACCATTGCCTTGTCTGGTGTCCCCACCTCATCCAATATTTTTTTCAGGCCAGGGGACAAACTTCATGTCATCCTTAATGACCAGTTTGTGGGAGAAGTGTGGAGTACTTTGCCCTATCACCCCAAGACAAATGGCCTGGTTGACTGATTCAATGTGACCCTTAAAATTATGCCCTAGGCATTTTTTTAATTTTTTATTTATTAGAATTTTGGTAACCTGGTAAGTCCACTGAGACCATGCAGTCCCTTTTTCAGTGACGACCCGAGTGATAAAGGTGAACACAGTACAATAGATAAATATAATAATAATAATATACAGAGAGATTTAACAATGTTGCAAAAATTATTACAGTAGAAAGCCAGGTAAGCAACTTAAAACAGATCAGGCATTAACATACATAAATAAACAAGATGCTAATATTATACAATATATACACAGCAGGAACATGAGAGCAGGTGGATTACAAAATACATCTATCGGAGTATCACAGACTGGGCATTATTGATGCTATAAGGGTTATTTAAAGCAACTGCAGGGGGGTTAGTAGGAAAGAGGTGAGCTCTTTTTTGAAGGAGGATAGGGAGGGGCAGGAGAGTAGGTTGGGGGGAAGGAATTCCAAGCAGAGGGGGCTGAGAAGGAGAAGCAGTGCTTACCTGACAGATGGTGCATCTTCTGGATTGCTAATAAGGGTAAGGAAGTAGATCTAAGTGGACGTGTGGGTGCTTTTTTGTAAATGATTCCACTTAGGCAAGGGGGATTAAAGAGCTGGGTAAGTTTGAATACAAGGCATTAGGTGTGAAAATGTAATCTTGAGTCATAGGTAGGCCATTGAAGAGAGTAGAGGGCATCAAAGTGGTGTTTTCTGGAGTGCGCTCCAAGGGCAAAACGTCCAATCCTATGATACTGTAGAGTTGACGCAGCTGTGCAAGGGAAGAAGATTAGGTAGAGAGTAGTAGAGGGGCACCATAGAGCAAAATAAGGAGAAGGGATGTTGACGCAATCTTTTTACAGGCGGTGTTGGATAAAAGAGGGAGGAGGCGGTATAATAACCTGAGCTTCTGGTTTACCATTTTGGTAAGCGGAGTTGCTTGATGCTCCATTGAGGAGGCATCTAAGTGAACCCCAAGGTATTTAAAAGTACTAACCACCTCTAAGGGGTCTCCTGACTGTGTACTGATCTGGAGCTGCTTGGTAGGTTTGGGGGATGGGTTATGGAAAAGCAGAGCTTTTTTTTTTTTTGTATTTAGAATTAGGTGATTGTCGTAGAACCAGGTCTTGAGCGCATTGAAATCAGAGTTAAGGTTTTGGTTAAGCCAGTCTATATTGTTAGATGAACAGTATAAGATTGCATCATCAGCATATAATTGCACTGACACACCAACACAGAAGTTAGGGAGCTCGTTGATAAAAAGTGAGAATAGTATCGGGCCAAGAATAGAACCTTGGGGTACACCATGCGAGATAGACCTGACAGAGGAGAGTGAACCAGACCATTTTACCCTTTGCGATATTCCAGTGAGGTAGTCATGGAACCATGTGAGTGCTAGGCGATCTAGACCTGATGCAATTTGCCAAGGAGAAGGTGGTGGTTGACTCGATCGAAGGCCTTAGTTAAGTCGATGAATACTCCACCGGTTAGAAGACCAGCACCACTTGCATTAAGAATGTTAGTCGAGACTCTGACAAGGACTGTACTGTGGCCCTTCCTGAAGCCATGCTGGTGGTCTGTGATAAGATTATGTAAGTCTAGGTAGGACTGTAGCTGAATGTGCAGGATCCGCTCCAGGATCTTAGCCAGTGGGCAGGAAATTGAAATAGGCCTATAATTTTCCACAGTGTGAGTCCTCCCCTTATGGAGCAGGACTACCACAGCCACGTTCCAAAGACTTGGCACTTCACCAGACAGGATGGATCTATTTAGAAGATCACAGACAGGTGCAACAAGTGCTGCTGCCCCTAGTTTCAGAAACCTGGGTTCTAATGTGTAATGGCCAGGGGAGCTCTCTGCCTTGAGATCTGATAACAGCCAGAGGACCTCTCTTCTAGTGGCTAGTTCTGGGTGGAAAGGGGGTCACAAGCCAAGAGCGGCATGATGCTGGGTAGGAATAGAGAAATCCGAGACTGGCGGTAGGTGTGCTGTGTACGTATCTAGCTCAGCGAGGAACTCATTAATTCCTTCTGCAATGGACAGGGGATCTTGAAGGAGGTAGCCACCGGATGATATGGAGCTTGGACATTGGGTCCATTTACCTCTGATCAAAGAACTGATATGTTTCCAGAATTCTTTGGGCTTGTTGAGATTCTCAGTCTGAAGTAAGCGGAGATGAAAAAATTACTTACCTTAGTAATGTTGTTTCTTCTAATGGTGTCTTGCTGTATTCTGACTATTGCAGTGATATCCAACCTTTGAACTGTCCCGGAGAGGAAAGAGTTAACTTTCCATGCAAGGCATGGAACGCTGAGCTCGAGCTCGGTTGAGACTCTGTCTGTTGTTGTTTGAACCCAAACCGCCAGATCTTTACGAGCTAAACTCACTGGGCGTCCTGTGTGGAAACTGTAAACTTACAATAGCCAACTGGCAACTAAATCTAATAAAAAGGTTTTTTGGTTCCAAGGCAAAGACTCAAGTCAGGAAACCCAAAAAACAAAACACAACACATACCCAAAAATAAGAGGGTGAGAAAAGGGGTGCACTTCTAGGGTGCCAACACTGTTCCTGCCCACCCACATCCCAAGGGGAGGCAGGGGGGAAGTCAGAATACAGCAAGACTCCATTAGAAGAAACAACATTACTAAGGTGAGTATATTTTTCTTCAAACAACATGAAGTCTTGCTGTATTCTGATTATTGCAGACTACCAAGCAGTACCTCCACGGAGGAGGGACAGAACCTACTTTGGGAACAGGCTTTGATGCACTGCTGTGCCAAACAGAGCATCACTCCTAGCCTGGATATCCAGAGAGTAATGCTTGGTGAAAGTATGTACTGTTTTCCAGGTGGCTGCTTGACAAATCTCTAAGATAGGAATATCCCTGGCAGCAGCCAGGGAAGCAGCTGTACCTCTGGTAGAGTGAGCCCTCAGGCCTGAGGGTGGGATCCTACCTAATTTTTCATAGCAAAATTGTATACAAGAGACAATCCACCTGGCAATAGATCTCTTAGTGGCAGGTTTTCCCTTACCAACCTCACCATAAGTGAGGAACAGTTGGAGGGGAGTCAAACCTGTGACCCTCGGTGCGCTCTATGTAGTAGCCAAGGGCCCTTTTCACATCCAGGCTGTGCAGCCTCCTCTCCACAGAGGAGGAATGGTCATTGAAGAAAACAGGAAGAGACATAGACTGGTTAAGATGGAAATCTGAAACCACCTTAGGCAAAAACTTCCTATTAGTCCTGAGGACCACCTTATCTCTGTGGAAAGAGATAAAATCAGGCTCCACTGACAGGGCCTGTAACTCACTTATGCGTCTGGCAGAAGTAATGGCTACCAAGAACACAGTTTTCCAAGTCAAGTACTTAAGCTCTGCTGAGCACAAAGGCTCAAAAGGGGGTTGCATAAGCTAAGCAATGAAAACATTAAGGTCCCAAGCAGGGGCAGGGTCCCTGAAGGGAGGATTGGTATGCAGCAATCCCTTGAAAAATTTACAGAATACAGGATGAGCTAAAGGGAAGAGTGCTTGCCTGCTGACAGGAAGGCAGAGGCAGCTGCCAGATGCACTCTTAGTGTAGCTGGTCTGAGTCCCAAGCTATTGAGATGAACCATATAGTCAAGGACTGTGGGCAAGCCAGCAGACTCTGGAGCAATATGCTTCCCAGAGCACCATATAGTAAATCTTTTCCACTCGGAGTTGTAGGTCTTTCTGGTGGAAGGCTTTCGAGAAGCCTTTAGAATATCCAGAACACCTTGAGAGAGATGCAAATCAGCAAACTCTAACTCTTCAAGAGCCAGGCCTTGAGATTGAGAGATTTGGATACCAAACCCTCCCCTGAGAACATGTTAACAGGTTGTAATTCCTGGGAAGAGACAGGGGAAGGTGGACTACTAAGGACAACAACAGAGGGTACCAGGGCTATCTGGACCAGTCTGGAGCAATCAGAATCACTTTGCAGGGTTGAGACCTGATTTTGATTAGCACCTTGAACAGGAGAGGGAAGGGGGGAAAGCATACAGGAACTTCCCTTCCCAATTGAGAACTAGGGCATCCGGGGACTGAGCCCAACACTGGGGGCCTGCAGCAAAAAAGAGGAAGTTGGTGATTGTCTGGGGCTGCAAAAAGATCTATCTGTGGGGTGCCCCATCTGGAGAAGATCACTTTCAAAATCAAGGGATCTAGGGACCATTCGTGATGGCCCTGGGAAATCCTGCTGAGAGCATCTGCCAGGACATTGTCCTTCCCTGGGAGGTGCACTGCTATCAGAGAGGTATTCAGGGAATAGGCCAGACACCACAACTTCATTGCCTCTGTGCACAAGGCCGTAGACCGAGTGCCCCCCTGCTTGTTGATGTACCACATTGTGGTGGTACTGTCTGTCCTGATCTGAACTACTTTGTTCTGAACAGACTTGGAAAAAACTTGAAGTGCTAGAAACAGTGCTCTGAGTTCCAAGAGATTGATGTGAAGCAGAGATTCTTGAGGTGACCACAACCCTTGGGTGGTTAGATCCCCAAGTGGGCTCTCTAGCCCAAGAGGGAAGCATCTGTGGTAAGGATCAACGAATGAGATTGAGTGACAAAGGGAACTCCTTGTCTTAGGTTGTCCTGATCCTGCCACCACTGCAAGGCCTGGATCAGGGTTCGAGTCACTGGGATTAGCTTGGTCAAAGAATCCTTTCTCTGGGACCAGAAGGCTCTTAAGTGGAACTGAATGTCCCTCATCTGAAATCTTGCTCCCTGGACCACTGCTGTAGAGGCAGCCATGTGGCCCAGGAGCTGCGAAAAAATGCCTTGCTGGTCGAGACACCTGGAGGGTGAATGAAGAGGCCAGTGTAACAAGGGTCCTTGCCCTGTCCAGGGAAGGAAGGCTTGCCTTTATTGTATCCAGCTCTGCCCCTATGAAGGTGAGGAGCTGCACTGGCTACAAAACTGACTTTGGAAGATTCAGAAGGAATCCTAGAGAAGTGAGCAGTTGCTGAGTTATCTGAAGGTATAACTTGACTTGGTCTGGAGACTGACCTACTATGAGCCAGTCGTCCAGGTATGGAAAGATGGAGATCTTTTTTCTCCTTAAGAATGCAACCACTACTGCCAGGCATTTTGTGAACACCCTTGGAGCTGAAGTTAGGCCAAAGGTCACTGCTCTGAATTGATAGTGGCCTGAGGGCAGCTCGAACCTGAGGTACTTTCTGTGGGAGCTTCTGATGAGAATGTGGAAATAGGCATCCTTGAGGTCCAAGGAAACTAGCCAGTCTCCTGGCCTTAGAGAGGGTAAAATTATTCCCAGAGTCACCACTTTGAACTTTGGCTTTAAAAGGTGCTTGTTTAAATATCTAAGATCCAGGATGGGCCACCACTCTCCTGTCTTTTTGGGAGTTAGGAAGTACCTGGAGTACAATCCTTTTCCCTTGTGTAGGGGTGGAACCCTTTCTATGGCTCTCAGAGCCAAGAGGGAAGAGACCTCTGCCTCTAGGGCAAGGGCTTCTGAAGGATTTGCAGGTGAAAAGGATCTGGTTCTCATCTTGGGAAATTTTTTGAAGCTGAGAACCAATCCCTGGCTTACTACTTCCAAGACCCATTTGTCTGATGTTAAAGACATCCAGTCATGGACAAAGTAAGCCAGCCTGATCCCTACTGGTGGTGGAGAATCGGCCCGGGCAAACCCATCAGGGTGCCTGTTTGGCAGGGGCTTTAGGCTGAGGGGAGGCAGCAGGCCTGCTTGTACCCTGTCTGCCTCTCCCTCTGAAGAACCCCCTCTGGGCAAAGGCGGAAGAGGAGGCCTGGGCTTGGTAGAAAGGCCTATGAAAAGGCCTGCCCCTGGAATGCCTCCTCTGGGGAGTGGCTTACCTTTCCTTGGCCTGAGCACTCCTATAAGTGGTCCTGTATTCATCCATTTTCTTCATGTAGTTCTCTGTTTGCTCCCCAAACAGAGAATTACCCACAACAGGAAAATCCATGGCCTTAGTCTGGGTATCCTGAGACAGGCTAGTACATCTGAGCCAAGCCATCCTACGAAGGGCCACAGATGTAGCCATGACTCTAGACGAAACATCACTGGAGTCCACTGCAGCATGAAATTGCACCTTGGATGCCTCAATACCATCTGCAGCCACCTGCTCCAGCTCCTTGGCAAGCTGGCCAGGGACCTGTTTAGCCAGAGCCATTACAGTGTCCCATCTAGACTTCTGGTATCTAGCTGTGTAGGCCATATAATTAGCCTGCCTGAGTCCCAAGGATGCTGCCATGTACTGTTTCTTTGCCATGGCATCAATCCTCCTGGTGTCCTTATCTGGGGGGTGTGATGCCAAGGGTATATTTGCCTTATCACAGGCAGCAGCCTGCACTACCCCAACATGGCTGCATTGCTGGGAAAGAAACTACGTATCTGAGCCTGAAAGAGTATACCTCTTGTCCATTCTCTTGTCCACAGGAGGTATAGAATTAGGAGTCTGTAAAATTTTTGTTGTCCATTTCCCAAAAGACTTATGAAGGGGAATAGACAGCCTCCTGGACTCTGGGATATCCATCATCTCAACATAATCAGGCTCTTCCTGATCCTCTACAGCTTCTTCCATAGGAAGCTGAAGAGTTTCAGACACTTTTTTGTAAAACATAAAATGGGAAGGGGACTCAGAAAGCCTAGGAGGAGAAACCCCTGAAGGTCTGTCTGGGGAGATGTCCGGGTCAATGGGCACATCCAGACTTTCATAATCACCATCACTATCCTCATACTCTCCTTCCTCCTCCTCCGGTTCATAAAACTCCTCTAAACTATAATCCGGAACCAGGGGAACCGACCGAACCGAGACCCTAACCGATGGTGCCGGTTCGGCCGGAACCGGGGTTAGCGATTGAACAATCCTTATCGCTTTGGCTATTTCATCAGCGATCGAAGAAAGAACTTGTGGATCCGAACCGGCTGACTTATCCCTTCTTTTTCTTTTAACCAGAACCGACTCCTCAGAATCGGTTCTCCTTTTGTCCGAACAAGTTTCGCCCTGGTCAGAGGACACTCCTTCTGCTTCGGTTGGAACCAAACCGAGCTGGCCATCCGGGTCAGCGGACTTTTGGCCTCCCCTTCCTTCAGCCTACCTACTCTCTTTTCCAGGGTAGCTGAAGGAAAATTTTTGCAAATCTGGCAGTCTGAATCGAGGTGGTCAAACCCCAGACAATAAACACAGGTGGTGTGGGATCAGCCTTAGCAAAGGCTTCCCCACACACACTACAATGTTGAAACCAGTGGGCCAGTTTTTTCTTGGGTTTCTCAGACATGGCCAGTCCTAACCAAACTTACTCTTTTTCGGCAATCCGCCAGGCAAGACACCCTTATTGGTTCCTGACCCGTGAGTGGGTCGAAAAAACGTAAAGAAACCGCTTTTAGAACTGATAAGGACCGTTACTACACTCTAAAAGTAGAAAAACTTTTTAATAACCTGATCGGTTCAAACCGAACCGATTCCACGCTTACAAGTTCCACACAGAAGCAAACAATAATAACCTATCTAGTACTCACGGTACCACAGACAGAGACTGAACTGACAGGTTAGATGGAATAAATTCAGTTGAAACCGAGAAAGACACTTTAACCGACTAAATTGAACCCGAACGAAGGAGAATCTCGAGCGACTGTTCAAGTGAGTGAGTAAAGAATCTGGAGGTTTGGGTTCAAACAACAACAGACAGAGTCTCAACCGAGCTCGAGCTCAGCGTTCCATGCCTTGCATGGAAAGTTAACTCTTTCCTCTCCGGGGCAGTTCAAAGGTTGGATATCACTGCAATAGTCAGAATACAACAAGACTTCATGTTGTTTGAAAGGTATGTTTAGCACCCTGTATCCTTTTTTTTACACTTATTTCTCAGCTGTCGATAATATTGCCAATCAGAGTGAAGGAGGCCATGTTTATAGGTCTTCCAGGCTGCATCACGACTTATAATGAGGGTCCTGATTTCAGAAGAGAGCCAGGGTGCCTTAATACCCTTAGATCTATATCTAGTAAGTGGAGCATGTCTGCTGACAATGTTTTTGAAGATAAGGATAAAGTAATCGAGTGCCTGGTCTACTGAGGGGAGGCGAGTAAGGGGTGTCCAATCAGCACTTCTAACTGACATTGAGAAATGGTCTACTTAAACTGAGACATTTTCCTGGATTCACATATTATGGGTGGTGGTGCATAAAAATTATTACACCATATGCAATAGGTAGGAGAGTGGTCGTTAATACAATCTGGTAAAACACTGACTGTTTTAATCCTATGTGGGCAATTAGATAGTAACCAATCCAACAGCGCTGCAGTACCTGTTTTGGAGTTATGTCCTGTGGGCAAGGATATGAGTTGGATGAACTTTGTGTCAAGAGACTAGAGTATGGGCCTTGTTTTTGTGGGGGGACAGCCAATCAACACTGAGATCACCACAGATTACTGTGTCATGAGGGGGGAGAGCTGACAATGCCGACAGGGAAAGGGAAGGCAGTTCATTGGAGGCGTCCCGCAGGGGTAGGTAAATACATCCAATTAGTATTTTCTTAATATTGCCTAAGGTTAATGAGATAAATAAAGATTCTGCATTGCTAGGCATGCCGGGGAGAAATCAAAGTGACATGAAATTTAGACTCAACATAGATTAAGACCCCCCCCCCCACCTTAAATGGTCATGCCTATGGCAGGAGTAGCCAGGGAGATCAATTTCATGTTGTTGTATACTGGGCTTCAACCAAGTTTCTGTTATGCCAAGGATGCCTGGGTTGAAATTAGTTGCCCATGCCCGAATCTCAGCAATTTTGGGCTGGAGGCTTTGAGCGTTTAGATGAACAATTTTGATGCCTTTTTCCCTCAACGTTTAAGGGGCAGAAGCTGGTAGAGGACTCTGAGGGCCAAAGATTAACTTCCACGTCACCAGCTAGAAGAAGGAGTAGGGACAAGTGTATGGCCAGAGTTAACTTTAAGAAATGTAGGCCTATGGTATTTATGCTAATCCTACATAACAAGTGCAGGGAGGTTCGGGTACATACCCCAAGGTAGTAGGCATCCTTTTTTTGCATGAGATGAGTGAGTTGAACGGGAGGTGAGTTGTTGATGTAGGTTTGGCTAGAATAGAGGGGTGAGGATTCTTGAGAGAGGGGGACTAGGCACTGTGCAGTAACTGCATCAAGCAGAGAAAAGGATAAGATAATTAATAATGTAATAGCACTGACCAACTTGGCTATGCTGTAACCAGACACAGAACAATGACGATGGGCAATCTTCAAGAGGCCAAGCCTCCTGGAATAATTTGAAGATCTCAAGTAAAGTTGACAGAGTAACCGCCAGGGTATAGAGATTGTTAGCAACTTCTCTTCTGAAAATTTGTAGTTGCGTGGTGAGACCTAGGAAGACATAATTCTTTGAATGGTGAGGATGTAGAGGAGAAAGCTGACTTGCAGTAGATTTCAAGGTGTTTAATGGTGCTCTCCTTATCAGGAGTAATGTAAACGTAATAGAGGGCAGGGGGAGGGGGAGAAGTGACCCACTTCCAGTAGGCGAGAAGGGGTTGGTGAGGAGTGATTTAGAAACAAAGGAGATGTGCAGAGGAGCTGAAGATTCTAGGGCATCCGAAACGATAGATCACAGTGAGGGTTATGTTGGTGGGCTTAAGTACCTGAGTAGGTACACTGTCTTAAATAGAAGTGTGTGCCTTTAAGATTTTAATTGGTAAATTAACTGTATGGTGAGTTGCCTTAGGAGAATGTGCTTCCAGTAAGGCAGGCAGTCACACAGTCATGTGGATAAGTGTGCCTTTAAGAGTTTATAGCAAAACCCCACTAATGGTAGTAGCCAATGGTTGGTAGCTTCCTGTACGGAGGGCAGGGTGAACGTGTATCTAAAGGGGGCCGGAGGGCGAAAAACCTGAGTCACTAAATTACACTTCAGACTGTATGTCTCTGGCTACAAAAATGGGCAGGACCTCCCTATATTTAGTACTTCAGCAAAAAGAGTTTTGCGAGTTAAAGTATCCCAGATTCAAATTACAACATGAGATCCAGCTCAAGAAAGCCCCATTCCCAGCTAGGCGGCTGTACTGAGTCCTGCTGAGTTTTACGCTCTACCAGGAGCTCCAGAGCGCAGCCCAGTACTGCAAGATTGGGTTAAGACAGGGCAGATTACACAGAGTCCTGTTCTGAGCTAAATTCAGACCATCATTCAGAAAGGAAAATTAAGATCTGTTCTTTTACTGTTGTTACAGGGATATTTAATGCTTCCTAACAAATTGCTAAGCTGGAGCCATCAGGATCATAATTAATAATACCAAGAGTGGCTTGCAGTACTTTCACTATTAATTCTCTAATTTTAAAATTTAAATAGTTCCCGCTTCAGCCAGCGAGACCGGAGAACACAATGCAGTTCCCAAATGGCCAGAGGAAGCCTTTGTTTGGCGAAGGTGCCAAAATTCAAAAGTGAGGAGATTGGCTGTGTACAGGGGCACTGCTGGCTGATGCGCAGATGGCGTACCTTATCGGCTGAATGACGGGCTGGGAGCAGCTCCTGCAGCTACAGCTGCGGGTGGTGAGTGCCCAATGGCAAAGGGCTCAGCCTTATCGGCTGGATGACGGGTTGGGAGCAGCTCCTGCAGCTACAGTTGCGGGAGGTGAGTGCCCAACGGCAAAGGGCTCAGCCTTATCGGCTGCGAGAGGTGAGTGACCAACAGCAAGGGGCTCAGTCTTATCGGCTGGATGACAGGCTGGGAGCAGCTCCTGCAGCCATAGCTGCGGGTGGCGAGTGCCCAACAGCAAAGGGCTCAGCCTTATCGGCAGGACGATGGGCTGGGAGCAGCTCCTGCAGCTACAGCTGCGGGTGGCGAGTGCCCAACAGCAAAGGGCTCAGCCTTATCAGCTGGATGACGGGCTGGGAGCAGCTCCTGCAACTACAGTTGCGGGTAGTGCGTGCCCAACGACAAAGGGCTCAGCCTTATCAGCTGGACGACAGGCTGGGAGCAGCTCCTGCAGCTACAGTTGTGGGTGGCGAGTGCCCAGCGGCAAAGGGCTCAGCTTTATCAGCTGGACGATGGGCTGGGAGAAGCTCCTCCAGCTACAGCTGCAGGAGGTGAGTACCCAACGGCAAAGGGCTCAGCCTTATCAGCTGGACAATGGGCTGGGAGCAGTTACTGCAGCTACAGCTGCAGGTGGTGAGTGCATTTGGTGAACAGTACAAAAGGGAGTGGGACAAATGTTTGCCCCACCTCCTGTTTGCATACAGGAAAATCCCACAGTAGTCCACAGGGTTCTCACCCTTCCAGCTCCTGTTTGGTCACATGGTGAGGAGACCCCTAGATTTAGTGAGGGATGAATGGGAAGGTAACTATGCCTCCAAAGGAGAGTCTGTTGTGGAGTATGTCTTAAATTTTAGGGCCAGGCTTAAGGAGCTTATGGGGCTCAACCAGGCGCACTTAGCCACTATACAACAGCAACAAAAAGGCTGGTACGACTGTGGGGCTAGGCCCGGGAGTATGAAGCTCGACAGCAAGTGATGGTACTTGCCCCAGTCCAACACAGTAAACTGCAGGCAGCATGGGAGGGCCCATTCTCCATAATCAGGAAAATGTGTGATGTTAACTATGTAGTAGGGCTGCCTAACAGAAGGAGCAGGCAGAGGGTATATCATGTGAACATGATGAAGCCCTACAATGATAGGGAGGAAATGATCCTTGCTGTGTGCAGTGCACCAGGGGAAGGGAACAAGGCTGATTCCCTGGTGGACTTCCCTCGGGAAGCCCGGGAGGGATCCTCAGTGAACAACCTCACCCTCTCAAGGCAGCTGACACCAGTCCAAGCTGAGGTGATCAGGGGGTGCTGTGAGAATTTGGGGACATGTTCATGGGGAATCCTGGGTACACCACAATGGCTGAACACCATGTGGACACTGGGGCCCAAGTTCTGCTAAAGCAGTCCCCCTACAGGGTATCTAGTAGTAGTAGTAAAATGTTTGTATTCATTACAAATGAATAAAGGATAAACTCGATTGAGCATAGCTCATTTTCAACGAGGTCCCATTCAGTAGAAAAATACAATATAGAAGAAAAGGGAAATGTTACAATAACATACAACACGAAGGAAAAAAAATACAAAACCAAAAAAAAAGGAAAAATTACACAAAAAATACAAGTTAACACGTCATTAGTACCATCAATATAATCTTAATAGTTTTAATTTAAACCTACCTAAATGTAAAGTAAAATTTAAAATAAAACATCCCTATTAGAACAATATATTGTAAATTAGTGATAATTCGTGCTATAAATAAAACTATTTCCTTTATATGTCAATACAGCATTGCCTTTTTTGACGTGAATTGTTATGGTGCCAACGCTGTATCAAAGGCCAATGATTTTTTACATTATGCAGGAACAAGGTCTCAGGAATTGCATTCCAACTCAACACCCCTCTCTAATATATAGATCGTCGTCCTATATTCAAATTACATCTAGGCAGCTCCAAGCTGGGCACTTGACAATTTCTCAGAGGCCAATTTGTCCCTATAAATCACATTTTCCACAACATACATAGGATACTTCCCCTGCAGACCTTTATAAGCAAAGGCTAATAAATGTTCGTGGTTGCGCTTATAGAGCTTTTGCCACCTTAACTTGATCATAAAGCAGACATCTATGGGTTAATCTAGGGGCCCCTAGGACGAATCTGGCTACGCTTTTATAACTTGCTTCCAATTTCTTTAAGTCCTGCTTTCTCCCACATGAGTAAAATATGTCCCCATAATCAATCATGGGGATGACCATCGTATTTACTACTTTTTTTCTTACTTCCATGCTCATTAATGATCTAACTCTATAAAGAGCCCCTATTCTTTTATTTACACTCCTTGTCAAATTACCAATATGTTTGTCCCAGCATAGTGAGCTGTTGATCCAAAGACCCAGGTATTTATACATATGTGTCTGCTGGATCGGGGCTCCCCCCATGGGCAACCAAACTCAGGGCCATGCTCTCCAACCTATCGTTTTTTCGATGTGTCAACATGGTCTGTGTTTTCTTTACATTCTGAAAGGGTTAAGGCGGCCATGCTGGAGGAACTCAGGGAGATGCTGACCCTTAGAGTGATCCAGAAGTCCAGTAGCCCCTGGGTTTTGCCTGTGATCCTAATCCCCAAGAAGGAAGGTACCACACGATTCTGTGTTAACTACTGGTGGCTCAACAGCTGTACAGAGTCTGATGCCTACCCCATGCCTGGAATGGATGAGACCTTGGAATGGCTGAGGGAAGCCCCATTGTTGACCACAACAGACCTGACGAAGGGCTACTGGCAAATGCCGTTAACACCGGCAGCCAGGGAGAGGTCCATTTTCATTACCCCATATGGCTTATTCAAATTCAGAGTAATGTCATTTGGGATGAAGAATGTGCTTGCAACCTTTCAGAGGCTTGTGGACTGCAACCTGGAGCAGGCTGGAGCAGGTGAATATGCACTGGCTTACATGGATGACATCGCCCTTTACAGCCAGACATGGGAGGATCACGTCAGGCACATGAGGGAGATGTTACGCAGACTGAAGGCCACAAGGCTGACAGTTAAGGCAGAAAAATGTCAAGTAGGCATGTCTGAAGTGTCCTACCTTGGGCACCTGGTGGGCAGGGAACACATCCATCCAGAGCCACCAAAGGTTGATGCCATCCAGGCCTGGCCCACCCCTGCCACAAAGAAACAAGTAAGGGTATTTCTGGGAACAGCCAGGAATTACAGGAGGTTTGTCCCTCACTACAGTGATGTGGTCAAACTACTGACAGACCGGACAAAAAAGAGAATGCCTGAAAAAGTTTTGGTCAGAGGATTGTGAGTCTGTTTTCCAACGGTTAAAGGAGGCATTACGTAGGTCACCCATGCGTGCTAGCTTCAATTACGACTTAAAGTTCATAGTACTTGTGGATGCCTTGGACCATGGGCTGGGTGTCGTCCTGAGCCAGGTTACACTGCAGGGGGAGGAGCACCCCATAGTGTATCTGAGCCAGAAGCTTCTGCCCAGGGAAGAATCATATGCCACAGTGGAGAGGGAATGTCTGGGGATAGTGTGAGCCCTTCAGAAGCTGCAGCCATATATGTATGGGAGGGAATTCACTGTGGTCACAGATCATGACCCCCTTAACATGGCTCCATATGACTAGTAAGCAAAACACAAAGCTATTGTGCTGGAGTTTGGTACTACAGTCACATATGATCATTCAGCACTGAAGTGGAGCACAGAATGCCAATTCAGATGGATTGTCGAGGCAGGGCTAAGTGCATGGCATATTCCTTTAGGCACTCTCCAGGCCCTACGTGAACGATAGTGTCTCTTGGTGGGGGGTGACAGGAAAGGGGACCAGAACCATGTATTCTTTTGATTAATTTATTATTTTCTGAATATACATCTGCTTCAGGTGCAAGACGGTTAACGGATCACATGATCAAGTAGCTTATGTCAGCCGGGGAGAGACTGATGTTCTCATGGAAAAGCTAACAGGAAGGCTAGGGAGGAGGCAATAAAGCAAAACCCCAGAAGGGAGTCCTTCCTGGAGATGTTCCCATGTCGGACAAAGGACCCAGGTGCATGTCATAATATTAGCAAGGTGGTGCTGAAGGGTGGGGAGACACACACACACAAACACTCAAAGAGGGTTGGAACAACATGGAACTGTTACTCAAAGTGAGTAAGACCCCTCCCCATAGTGAATGAGAAATATATTGAGGGGCTGTAAGAAGGCTCTTTCTCTTTGCACTTGGAACATCTGAACATGCCAGAGCCCTGCAGCTAGAAGTCTGGTAAGAAAGACAGCTTACGGAACAGTGTTTTCTTCAGACAGCAGCAGGTAAAGACATAGGATTTAAAGTGAGAATAGCTGAGATTCTTCTATTTGCAACCTGTCTAGTAGAACTTCCATTCATTTTCATTTCTAGTAAACTGTAATCTTTATGTCTGACTGTACATAAATCTTGTTGTAAATACGTGTAGTATTTTAGTAAAGCTTCTATTTTTTTATAGAATCAGTGACTGCTTGTTATATTTAAAAGGGTAATTCTGCTATTTCTGCTGGACTCTGTTTGCAGTCAGTCTCTGAAGAGGCACTCTCCCCTCAGTTGTGTTGACCTTCTTGACCTTGTGCAAAGGAGGAGGTAAAAAAAAAAAAAACAGGTTCCCTGGGTCCTGTTGGTAAAAATTCTCGGTGGTGGTGGTGAACTTGGAAGTCCTTGATGAGGGATTTTCAGCGCAGGAGCTGAGCTGCCAATCCCTTTCACTTCACGGTTGCACCACTATAATTAGGTTTGTAAGGGCACTTCAGTATTAAACCCCAATATTTGCAATAATAGCTTCACAACTGTTCAGTGGATTTGCAACACATTTTGCATACTTGGTCTTGTGAGGTAGCTCTCTTGATGTGCCAAGTTTCGCTCCAGTCAGATATGCAAATTTCAAGGTATGGACAGTGCAAACAGTTAATTTGGGGGGGATATTTTTTCCATTAGTTTGAATGGGTTTTCTGTCAACTTTGCTAGTGCCCTGTCAGTTTGGAATTTGGGGTTGAAATTTTCTGGGTAGAAAGGGGCTGGCCCACAGATGTGCCTTTTGCTTTTTGGTGAAAAAATATGAATCCATTCCAAAGTTATCTAATTTAAAAATTTTGAATAACTGGTTCTGAGCATGCTCAGTAACACTTAAAATATTTATTAAAGTTGATAACCGGGAAAAGCACACTGAGCCAAGGCTTGATTCTAGGTACAACCCAGGAGAAAGGGGTAAGAGGAGTACAATACCTACATATATGAGAAGTAGGCAGATTAACAGTGGAATTGCAGGCAAGTTACAATAAGCCTGAGTAGAAGACAGGAACGATATTACAGGGAGGCAGGCAGGTTACAAAGGTGCCTGAGGAGGTATCAGCCAATAGTAACGATAAATGGCAAAGCGTACAAACCTGAAATAAACTGAAAGTCAACAAAAGTATACAAGTCAAGCTAAAAAGCAGTAGACAGTTTTTACAAAATAAATTATTTAGCTTTATGAAACGAAAAAATAATTCTCTGTTCGTATGGGGCCAATCTTTTTTCAGGAGGGGAAAGAAAAATTACTCACCATAGTAATGTTGTGGAGTCTTGTTGTATTCTGACATTATGCAGTTAGCCCCAGCACTTGAACTGCCCCGGAGAGGAAAGAGTTAACTCTATGCCTGAGCATAGAACTTTGAGCTTGAACTCGGTTTTCAAACCTCTGTCTCTGGTACCCACCAGTGTAATCGTCAAATTCTTACAAGCAAAACTAACTACTGACATATGGAAATTCTGTGTTACATGGCCAAAAGGCAACAATTTGGGTCCCAAAAGACTCAAGTCGAGAACCCAAGGAAAAAGAGGTAGTGACAATAATATATAACAACATAACAACATTAACAAAAACAAATACCCCACCCTGAAGAGGGAGGGTACAAGGTACACCCCTGAGGTGCAACATTGTACCTGCCAGCCCACTTCCTAAAACTAGGTTCTGAGAGGGGAGGCAGGGAGGAAAAGTCAGAATACAGCAAGACTCCATTAGAAGAAACAGCATTACTATGGTGAGTAATTTTTTCTTCAAACAACATGGAGTCTTGCTGTATTCTGACATTATGCAGACTACCAAGCAGTTCCCCCAGGAGGAGGGAATGCAGTACCTACTTTGGGAACAGGCTCTGCAGTATTGCTGTGCCAAACCTAGCATCACTCCTAACCTGGATGTCCAGAGAGTAATGCTTGGTGAAAGTATGGATTGTTTTTCAGGCGGCTGCCTTACAGATTTCTAACAAGGGTACATCTCTGGCAGCAGCCAGAGTACAGGTTGTACCCCTAGTAGCATGAGCCCTCAGGCCTGGAGGGGGTTTTTTGCCCACTTTGTCACAGCAGAATTGTACACAAGAGACAATCCACCTGGCAATAGTTCTTTTAATAGCAGGCGTACCTTTCCCCACTTCACCATAAGTGAGAAACAATTGGAGACAGTCGTTTCTGTGTGTCTTAGTATGCTCTATGTAGTAGCTAAGAGCCCTTTTAACATCCAAACTGTGCAATCTTCTTTCCCCAGAAGAAGAAGAATGAATGGTCAATGAAAAACACAGGAAGAGACATATATTGGTTCAGATGAAAATCTGATACCACTTTGAGTAAGAACCTCCTACAGGTTCTTAGGACCACCTTATCCCTATGGAAGGAGATGAAGTCAGGTTCGACTGACAGGGCCTGTAATTCACTAATCCATCTGGCAGAAGCAACAGCTACCACGAACACAGTTTTCCAGGTCAAGTACTTTAGCTCGACTGAAGCCACAGGTTCAAAGGGTGGCTGCATAAGCTGGGCAATGCAGACGTTAAGATCCCAAGCCGGAATAGGCTCTCGAAAGGGAGGGTTAATGTGAACCAGACTTTTGAAAAACTTACTAAACCCAGGATCAGATGCCAGGGAAGAGCCCTTCCCTGCTGAAAGGAATGCAGATACAGCGGCTAGGTGAACCTTCAGAGTTGCAAGCCTAAGGCCTAGACTATTAAGGGTGAGAGTTGTAAGGAGAGGAGAGAGTAAGCATACAGAGAAACAGTAGAGGGGACACAAAATAAGACACGATAGGAGTGGTGCAGTGCAATGGCTGTGGGGCGGCAGTGTTCTAAGAGACATTCTGGAAGCTGCGATGCTGCCCTATTTGCAGACACCTCTCTGGTCTGAGAGAGGAGGTTGCCCATCTCCAGGCTGACCTGGCAAGGATTCGTGAAACCTCCTCCCCCACCCAGGGACCACCAGGGCCAAAGCCACTACCTCAGAGGTTGCCAAGAAAGAGGAGAGGCTGGACCAGGGTGGGCTCAGGGAGGGAGAGGGTGGTGGAACAGAGTTGCATCCCTCCAACTGTACCTCTTCACAATTCATTCGCTCTTCTGGTGGATAGTGGTTCCTCTATGGAGGCACCTGCAGTGGAGACCAAGGAGGATGCTGGGAACCTTCACAAAGGAGACCCACAGGAGGGTGGCATGGGACACCACAGGGGAAGGAAACAACTCCTGGTGGGGGACTCAATCGTTAGAGGGGTAGAAATGGGGGAGAAAGGGGAGAGGGAGGTAAGGTGCCTTCCTGGTGCCACGGCTTGGAGGGACAGGAAGCGAATCCTCAGGATCGTGGGAGGAGCTGCACAAGGGAGGGAGCTGGATGTCACTGTCCACCTAGGGACAAATGACCTGGCTAGGAATGGGATCAGAGCAGTGCAAGAGGAGTTTGTAGAGTTGGGGTGGGGCCTTAGACAAGTAGCGCATACGGTAACCTTCTCGGAGGTGCTGCCTGTCTATGGCAAGGGTGATGCTAGGGCAGTCCTCACCAGGGAATTCAATGAGTGGTTGAAAAACTGGTGTGGAGCTCAGGGTTTTGGCTTCATTGGGGACTGGGGAGCCACCTGGAGGGATGCAGACCTATACTGGTGCGATGGTCTGCATCTGTCCGGGGAACCAGGATCCTAGGTGAGAGGTTTAAATTCTTCATTGGCAAACATCTAAACTAGCCAAGGGGGGAGGCACTGAAAAGGAGCAGGGAAATCCCAGCCTCCCCCCACAAAACATGGTAATTAGTGAGGTAAACACCAAGGTAGAGAAGTTATTAGGGAGCAGAACAGAGGTAAATGTAAAAAAAGGCAAAGGCAGTAAGGACAGGAATGGGGCTAAAAGGGGTAAGGCTATCAAAAAGTGAAGGGTGATGAGTACCAATGCCCGTAGTCTGTGTAACAAGCTCCCTGAACTAGTGGCCTTGATGGAAGAGGGTTGCCTGGATATTGTGGCAGTCACTGAAACATGGTACACAGAGAACCATGACCGGGATGTCAACATACCAGGATACACAATCTACAGAAGGGACAGGGAGGGTAAAAGAGGAGGAGGAGTAGCTCTCTATGTAAAGGAAGGGATCAAAGCAACAGAACTAAAGAGTAAACAGGGAGCAGATGAGGCACTCTGGGTCACCCTGGAGATAGGAAATGGCACCACAATCCGCATGAGGGTTGTATACAGACCCCCATCTCAGGGGGAGGGAATGGACAAGGAAATGATAGAAGGCTTCCTTAGAATGGCAGAAAAAGGGGAGATATTGTTGATGGGGGACCTGAATATGCCAGAGGTTAACTGAAGCACCTTTGCTGCAGGAACATCCAAGAGCAGGGTCATTCTTGATGCCCTACAGGGGGCATGTCTCAGACAGCTAGTATTGGAACCCACTCAGGAGGGAGCAATCTTAGACCTGGTACTCTCAAATGGGGACAGAGAAAGAATCTCAGATTTAGAAGTGGGTAGCCACCTGGGAACAAGCGACCACCAAACAGTGTGGTTCACGATAAACACAGCCATACAATCAAGCCATACAAAAGCAACAGTATTGGACTTTAGAAGGGCTGACTTTGGGAAAATGAGAGAGTGTAGGAGGGCTGACTTAGGGAAAATGACAGAGTGCCTCAGAAAAGCACTAGCAAACAGGCAAGAAGGAGGGGTGGAGGAACAAAGGGGAGTAATCAAAACATCCATCATAGAGGCAACAAGCCTTTGTGTAAAGCAAATCAATAAAACACAATGAAGGAAAAAAACGCTATGGTTCTCAAAAGAGGTGGCAGGGAAGGTTAAGGAGAAAAGGATAGCATTCAGGAAATATAAGGAAACACAGAAGGAGCAGGACAGAGAACTTTATCAGTTAAAGCAGAAAGAGGCTGGGAAGGCAGTCAGAATAGCAAAGGCCCAAACCGAGGAAAGGATAGTCAATTCTGTTAAGAAGGGGGATAAGACCTTTTATAGGTACATTAGGGAGCGAAGAAAGACCAAAGAAGGGATACAGAGGCTTCATAAAGGGGAGGGAATGTGGGTAGAGGGTGACAGTGAAAAAGCAGGGATACTGAACGAATATTTCTGCTCAGTATTCACAAAGGAAGAGGAGGGGGAGGTACCTAAACCAAACAAGAGAAACACTCTGAAGACGGGGGTCGATACCAGTCCATTTACAGAAGAAAGGGTTCTGAAAGAACTAGCAAAATTGAAGGTGGACAAAGCAATGGGGCCTGATGTGATTCATCCAAGAATTTTAAAAGAACTAAGGGTAGAACTAGTGACACCACTGATGTGATTGCTCTTCACAAAAGTGGGAGCAGGACAGAGGCAGGAAACTACAGACCAGTTAGTTTGACCTCAGTGGTAGGGAAAATGATGGAATCACTTCTGAAGGAAAGAACTGCTGAGTACCTAGAGGCCAGTGGGTCACAGGACCCAAGGCAGCATGGATTCACAATGGGAAGGTCATGTCAGACAAATCTAATAGATTTCTTTGACTGGGTGACCAAAGTAGTAGACCAGGGAGGGGCTGTGAACATGGCCTACCTAGATTTTAGCAAGGCATTTGATACAGTCCCACACAAAAGATTAATACACAAGTTAGCCAGCCTTGGAGTGGGTCCCAAGGTGATAGCCTGGATAAAAAATTGGCTAGACAAGAGGACGCAAAAGGTAGTAGTAAATGGAGTACACAGTGAAGAAAGGAGGGTTACTAGCAGGGTACCGCAGGGTTCAGTACTTGGACCGGTCCTTTTTAATGTCTTTATAAGAGACATTGCAGACGAACTGGAAGGAAAAGTATGTCTCTTTGCAGACGACACAAAGATCTGCAACAGGGTTGATACACAAGATGGAGTGGAAAGGATGAGAAGGGACTTGGCAAGGTTGGAGGAATGGTCAAATGTATGGCAGCTCAGATTCAATGCAAAGAAGTGCAAGGTAATGCACATGGGAAACAAAAACCCAGGGGAAGTGTACACGATGGGGGGTGAGATACTGACAACAGTAAAAATGGAAAGGGACCTGGGGGTAATTATATCAGATGACCTAAAGGTGGGCAAGCAATGTGAGACGGCAGTAAGGAAGGCTGGGGGATACTAGGATGCATAGGAAGAGGCATCAATAGTAGAAAACAGGAAGTTGTTATCCCTCTGTACAGACAGTTGGTGAGACCCCATCTGGAGTACTGTGTGCAGTTCTGGAGACCCCATCTCCACAAAGACATAGACAGAGTGGAGGCTGTCCAGAGGAGGGCAACCAAAATGGTGCAGGGTCTACACCAGAAGACATACGAAGAAAGACTAAAGGAGCTTAATATGTATACCCTTGAGGAAAGAAGGGAGAGAGGGGACATGATAGAAACTTTCAAGTACCTCAAGGGAATCAACAAAGTCCAAGAGGGTAGCATCTTTCAGAAAAAGAGATGTGCAAGAACAAGGGGGCACAATTTGAAGATAGAGGGGACGGCTCAGAGGTAATGTGAGGAAGCATTTTTTCACAGAGAGGGTTGTGGATGCATGGAACAGCCTCCCTGAGGAGGTCATGGAGTCAAGAACAGTGGGGGAATTCAAGAATGCATGGGACAGACATAAGGCAGTCCTAGTGGGGGATAGGAGGAAGTAAGCTGTTGGTTAACTAGGATCTGCAGTTTATCTGTTAGGTAGGAAAATGGGCAGACTAGGTGGGCCAAACGGTCCTTATCTGCCATCAAATTCTATGTTTCTATTAAGATGAACTAGATAATCTAAGGCTGTAGCAATGCCTGCAGAGTCAGGTACAATGCCCTTCTGAGAACGCTAAATGCTAAATCTTTTCCATTTGGAATTGTAAGTTTTTCTAGTGGAAGATTTCCTGGAAAACTTCAAAATATCCAAGACTCCCTGAGAAAGATGCAGGCCTGCATATTCTAACTCTTCAAGAGCCAGGCCTTGAGGTTGAGAGACTGGAGATTGGAGCACCAGATCCTCCCCTGGGAGGAGGTTAGGAGATTGTGTCTCTTGGGAAGCAATCTGGAACTATCAGTATCACTGTGCAGGGTTGAGATCTGATTTTGATCAGGACTCTGAACAACAGAAGGAAGGGAAAAAAGGCATAGAGAAACCTGCCCTTCCAATCCAGAAAGAAAGCATCCAGAGGAACAGTCCCTAGGACTGGAGGTCTGCAACAAAACAGAGGAAGTTGGTGATTGTCCGGGGCTGCAAAGAGATCTATCTCTGGAATGCCCCATCTGGAGAAGATGACCTGAAGTATGAGAGGGTCCAGGGACCATTCGTGATGCCCCTGAGAAATTCTGCTCAGAGCATCTGCTAATACATTGTCCTTCCTTGGAAGGTGAACTACTATCAGGGATGTCTGAAGAGAATAAGCTAGAGACCAAAGTTTCATGGCTTCTGTGCACAACGCCATGGACCATGTGCCTCCCTGCTTGTTGATATACCACACTGTGGTGGTGTTGTCTGTCCTGACTTGGAACACCTTGCCCCTGACTGACTCCAAGAAGACCTGAAGGGCAAGAAAAACTGCCCTGAGTTCCAGGAGATTGATGTCAAGGAGAGACTCCTGTGGAGACCAGACCCCTTGAGCTGTAAGGGCTCCCAAATGGGCTCCCCAACCTAGGAGAGAAGCATCTGTAGTTAGGATTACTGAGGGAACTTGAGAGAGAAACGGAACTCCTTGTCTGAGGTTGTCCTGGTCCAGCCACCACTGGAGAGCTTGGATCAGAGTCTGAGTCACTGGAATCAGTTTGGTGAGAGAGTCTCTTTTCTGAGACCAAAAGGACCTTAGGTGGAACTGAATGTCCCTCATCTGAAATCTGGCTCCTAGTACCACTGCAGTGGAAGCTGCCATGTGACCCAGGAGTTGCAGAAACTACCTTGCTGGACGAGAGACCAGAGGGCCAAAAGAGGAAGCAAGATCTGTAACGGCCTTTACTCTTGTGAGAGGAAGGAAGGCTTTTGCTTGGATAGTATCCAACTCTATCCCTATGAAAGTAAGAAGTTGTACTGGTTCGAGAACAAACTTTGGAAAATTGAGGAGAAACCCCAGAGAAGTGAGTAAGTCTTGAGTGGTTTGCAGAGCTGACTTGTCCTGGTCTGACGACTGACCCACAATTAGCCAGTCGTCCAGATATGGGAAGATAGAAATGCCCTGCCTTCTGAGGCAGGCAACTACTACTGCAAGGCACTTTGTAAACACCGTTGGAGCTGATGTTAGACCGAATGGCATGGCTCTGAACCGACAGTGGCCTGAAGGCAACTCGAACCTGAGGTACTTTCTGTGGGAGCACCTGATAGGAATATGGAAGTAGGCATCTTTGAGGTCCAGGGATGCTAGCCAGTCCCCTGGCCTTACAGAGGGAAGAATCATTCCCAGAGTCACCATCTTGAATTTTGGTTTGGAGATGTGTTTGTTCAAATACCTTAGGTCTAGGATGGGTTGCCACTCCCGTTTTCTTTGGGGTAAGAAAGTACCTGGAGTACAGACCTTTACCCCTGTATTGAGCAGGAACCTTCTCTACAGCTCTGAGAGCCAGAAGAGAGGATATCTCTGCCTCTAAGGTGAGGGTCTTTGGGATGGATGCAGGTGGAAAAGACCTGGCCCTCAGTTTTGGAAATTTTTTTAAGCTGAGGGCCAGTCCCTGGCTTACTACCTCCAGGACCCACTTGTCTGAGATAACAGACTTCCAGGCATGGAAGTAGTAAGCCAGCCTGCCTCCTACTGTAATGGGGGAGTTGACCCGGGCTGATGCATCAGGGTGTCTGCTTGGCAGCAGAAGCCTTGGACTGGGAAGAGGATGGAGCCCTGCTCATCCCCCTCCTGCCTCTCCCTCGAAAGAACCCCCTCTGATGGAAGGAAGAGGAAGCCAGGGCTTGGTAAAAGGTCTGTGAAAAGGCCTACCCTGCCCCTAGACTGCTGCTTCTGAGGAGTGGCTTGCCTCTCCTTGGCCTGTGCACTCCTGTAGGTGGTCCTGTATTCATCCATTTTTTTCATGTAAGCCTCTGTCTGCTCCCCAAACAGAGAGTTACCTACTACAGGGAAATCCATAGCCTTGGCCTGGGTATCCTGTGAAAGGCTAGTACATCTGAGCCAATCATGTCTCCTAAGAAACACAGATGTAGCCATGACTCTTGATGCTACATCACTGGAGTCCACAGCAGCATGAAACTGCACTTTGGATGCCTCAATTCCACCAGCAGCCACATCCTCCAGCTCTTTGGCTAGCTGGGGGGAGGCATGTTTAGCCAGTTCCAGAACCATATCCCACCTGGATTTCTGGTACTTGGCTATGTAGGCCATGTAATTTGCCTGCCTGAGTCCTAAGAGGATGCCAAGTATTGTTTCTTAGCAATGGCATCAACTTTCCTGAAGTCCTTGTCCGGGGGTGTGTGAAGCCAAAGGTATATTAGCCCTGTCACAGGCTGCAGCCTGCACAACCCCAACATGGCTGCAATGAGTATATAAGAACTCTGTGCCTGAGCCTGACAACATATACCTCCTGTCTATTCTTTTACCCACAGGAAGTAGTGAGTTAGGAGTTTGTAAAATTTTGTGTGTGTGTTTCCCCAAAGACTTGTGGAGAGGGAAAGACAATCTTTTGGACTCTGGGATGTCCATCATTTCTACAAAATCAGGCTCTTCCTCCTCCTCAGCAGCTTCAACCACAGGGAGCTGGAGGTTTTTAGCCACCTTCTTGTAAAACATGAAGTGTGAACGGGACTCAGAAAGCCTGGGAGGGAAGATACTGGAAAGCCTGTCTGGGGAGATATCCAGTTCAATGGGCACATCCGGACCTTCATATTCATTGCCTTCGTCCTCGTCATCGGGATATTCTTTTTCTCCCTCCCACTCTGCACTGAAAGCATCCGGATCGTAATCCGAAGGAGTCAGATCCAGCCAAACTGATCGCCGAACCGGTGGTGCCGGTTTGGACGGAACCAGGTGAAGTGACTGAACTATACTAATCGCTTTGGCTATCTTGTCAACAGTTGGAGAATGCAGTGTTGGATCCAAACCGGCTGACTTGAGCTTCTTTTTTGATGGAACTGACCCCTTGGAGTCAGATCTCCTTTTGCCCGAGGAGGTATTGCCTAGGTCAGCAGGCACCTCCTCAGGTTCGGCTGCAACCGAACCAGGCTGGCCATCCGGATGTACGGACTTCTTGGCCTCCCTTTCCTTCCGCCTACTCAACCTTTTTTCAAGAATGGCTTTAGGGAAGTTTTTGCAAATCTGGCAGTCTGTTTTAAGGTGGTCAAACCCCAGACAATAAACACAGATGAGGTGGGGGGTGGCCTTGGCAAAGGCCTCCCCACACTCAGTACAGTGTTGAAACCCAGTGGGACCCTTTCTTTCTTGGGTTTCTCAGACATGGCCACCCTAACAAAATTACCCTTAAAGCTTTCAAGCCAGGTAATGAAGAACTGCTCGGTTACAAACCGAGTCACGGACTCTGTAAAAGAACAAGAAAAACTCTGGTTCTTTTGATAGCGGTCAGCACCGGAACACCACACTAATCCCAGAAAATTACAAAAATAAACAGACAAGTCGGTTCCTAACTGGACCGACCGATGAAGAACCGAGACAAAAATGCAATTTCCACACACAAAAAAAAACCCCACAATAAACAAGTCACCAACTATCTACCACACTACCTGTACCGCAGACAGAGGCTGGAAATCTGAAAATAACAAACAAATCAGTTTAAACCAATGCTTTTTTAAACTACCGAACCGACAGCAGAGGAAATCTGCAGAGCAACTTCACTGTTAGGCGGAGTAAAGAATCTGACGGTTACACTGGTGAGTACCAGAGACAGAGGTTTGAAAAACGAGCTTGAGCTCAACGTTCTATGTTTAGGCATAGAGTTAACTCTTTCCTCTCCGGGGCAGTTTAAGTCTGGCGCTAACTGCATAATGTCAGAATACAGCAATACTTCATGTTGTTTGAAATCATTGGTTTGTTTGCCACTATCTTGTTGTCTGTTTTCCCATAAAAATTCAATTGTGAAAACCCACAAAAATTACATTCCTGAGAGCGACCAACACATGTAGCTTGCTTACTGGGATCCCCTTAGCCGCATTTTGCACTTAAAGAGCTGCTGATGCCTCAAAGAAAACTCTGGAATATACCTGTATAATAATTGGATACAATTCACCTTGCATTCAGTATATATATTCCATAGATTTCTCGTCCTGATTATTTATTACAGAAGAAATTTGCATGAATACATCATCTTTATCCCTCAGAGTTCATCAGCCTCTATAGCTTACCACCTACTTCAGTCATAATCCTGTGCTGCGACATCACAATCTGTTGCCATGGGAGTAACTGTGATGTCACAAGCAGCACATTATAAACTAAGATAGGGAGAAAGCAGCAGGAATAGTTAAACTTTTCAGGAGCCAATTTCCTGTTTTCATGCATATGACCACAGTAATACATAATGGGCAGGAGAAATACAGAACTAATGTGAAATACGAGCTGGACAGTGTCTAAACTTTATATTTTGTTAAAGTTCTCCTGAAGGTGTCAGCTGCTCTTTAACTGTCGCAGAAGTGCTCTTAAAATGTTGTGTTTTAGAATTATGAATTTTATACTGGTGTTCTGCCCAGTGTTTTCTTGATGTTTAACATATTTTTTTCATATCATTTCTCACTGCTACTAGTTACTTAGTCTTTTGATTGTGCAATGCTTTCCACTTTTGAACTGGAACTCAAATAAAAAAAAAAGTCTTCAGAAATGGAAATGTCCTGCCAAAGGAAGTGTGCTGTCTGGCATGGACATCCAGAGCGTAGTGCTTCACAAAGGTATGCACTGAGCTCCAAGTAGCCGCTTTGCAAATATCCGCAATGGGCACGTTACGAATCTCAGCCAGGGGTGCCACAACCACTGTGGTAGAGTGGGCATAGACCCAGCCTTCCAACTTGACATGCGTCATCGAGTAGCAATGGCGAAGGCATGCCACTATCCAAGCAGAAATGCATCTAATGGCAACAGGCTGGCCCAGCCGGGCTATGCTGAATGATACAAAGAGCTGCTTGGTTTTATGAATCTCTCGATCTTTTGATGCAAAACCGTAAAGGCCTCTTGACATCCAGAGAGCGAAGGGTGCATTCCCCTTCATTATGTAAGAAAAATAAGTGGGGAGAACCAAGGGCTGATTGTGATGAAATTCTGAAGCCACCTTGGGCAGAAACTTTGGTGAGTATAAACTACCACCTTGTCCTTGTGAAAGACAGTATACGGAGGGTCTGTGATCAAGACATGTATTTCAGAGATCATGCAAGCAGAAGTGATGGCCACCTGGAAGGCGGTCTTCCAGGTCAGAAACATCAAATCACAGGTAGCTAGAGGCTCAAAAGGTTTACAAATGAGCATGTCCAGCACAACGTTAATATCACATGCAGCCACCGGTTTCCTAACTGGGGGTCTAGTGTGCCCCTGAGGAACCTCTTGATTAGCGGCAACTGAGCCAGCATCATGTTCTGTACTGGCTTACTATATGATAGGCAGAAACTGCGCAGAGGTGTACCTTCACTGTCGAATACTGCAGCCCTGCATTTGACAGGTCTAAGAGGTACTCCGACACCTTATTCAGTGGGCAATGGAAGGGGTCCAGATAGGAGTTAGCACATCAGATCGAGAATTGCACTTCCATTTCGCCATGAAAGTCTTCCTGGTGGAGGACTTATACTCTGCCAAGAGGATCTCCGAGATTCTCTGAGAAACTTTGAACCTACCCACTTCTATCTCCTCAGGAGCCAGGCATGGAGATGAAGGGATTGCAGGTTGGGGTGGACCAGGGGTCCCGGTGTCAGGAGGTCCATTCGCAATGGAAGTTGCCTCGGGTGGACTTCTGACAACCTGTTGATCAATGGAAACCATATCTGTCGTAGCCAGTATGGGGCAATTAAAATTATTCTGCCTCCTTGTGCCTCCAATCTGAGCAGCACCCTCTGAACTAATGGAAGAGGAAGAAATGCGTACAGAAAGCATCACAGAAACATAGAAGTTGACGGCAGATAAGGACCGCAAGGCCCACCCAGTCTGCCCATTTCTTTTTCTACCTTATAAATGTGCCATCGGCCTTTGCTCTGTCAGTGGCCTATCTATTCATAGTCATTTGTATTGCTCCCTTATGCCTATCCCATGCCTGTTTGAAGCCCTGCACTGTATTCATAGCCACCACTTCTTGTGGTAAGCCATTCCATGCATCCACCACCCTTTCTGTGAAAAGAATTTCCTCACATTCCCCTTAATCGGCCTCCCTCTAATCTCATGCTGTGTCCTCTTGTCCTGCTATTTTCTTATATTTAAACATGTTAGACTCTTTCACCTTGTTTATGCCCTTAAGGTGTTTGAATGCCTCGATCATATCACCTCTCTCCCTCCTTTGCTCAAGGTATACATATTGAGCTCCGTTAATCTGTCCTCATATGTCTTCCTAATGCAGTCCCTGCACCATTTTGTTGCCCTTCTCTGGACTGCCTCAATTTGGTTAATGTCCTTGTGAAGGTGTGGCCTCCAATACTGCATGCAGTACTCCAGATGGAGGCCTAACCAGTGTCTTGTACAGAGGGATTATTACCTCCTTCTTACGACTTGTGATACCCCTACTAATACACCTAACACCCCCTAGCCTTACCTACTGCTTTAGAGGTCTGCTTGGATGATTTTAGGTCATCAGTGATGATGATGCCCAAGTCTCTTTCTTCCTTTGTGACTGCTAGTAGCTCCCTCCCAGCCGATAGGTGGCTTCAGGTTTCTCTTCCCTATGTGCATGATTTTGCACTTCTTTGCATTAAATCCCAGTTGCCACTCTTCTGACCATTCTGCTAGTTTATCCAGATCTCTTCTCATTCTGCCCACCCCATCTGGATCATCTACTCTGTTGCAGATCTTGGTGTCATCTGCAAACAGACAAGCCTTACCCTCTAGTCCATCTGCAAGGTCACTAATGAAGATGCTGAAGAGGACTGGCCCCAGGACTGGTCCCTGAGGTACCCCACTTGTGACTTGCATCTCTTCTGACTGTATACCATTTACCACCACTCTCTGTTTTCTGCCCATCAACCAGTTTGCCACCCAGTTGACCAACTTCTGACCCACCCCGAGCCTACCCAGCTTATTTATCAATCTTCTATGTGGAACAGTGTCAAAAGCTTTGCTGAAGTCAAGGTAGGCGACATCAACTGCTCCCCCTTGGTCCACCACTCTGGTTACCCAGTCAAAGAAATCTATGAGATTAGTTTGACAGGACCTTCCTTTTGTAAACCCATGCTGTCTTGGATCCTGTGCCCCTATGGATTCCAGGTGTTGCACTATCCTTTCCTTAAGGAGTGCCTCCATAATCTTGTCTGCATCGTGTCCACTGCAGTCTGAATGCATGCTGACAGAAAATGTCAGATTCTGGATTTCTGGAGCAGAATAGAGGCAGTTTTGCATTGAGTAGGGACGGAAAAAGGTCCAGGTCTGGACTGTCCCACTTGTTGAATAGTGACTGCACAACATCTGCTGCGAGCGACCATTCGTGTGGATCTGCCTCCATCCTGCTGAGGCGATCCACCAGGTCATTCTGAGTCCCTAGCAGATAGACTGCCTGCATCAAAGCATCGTGCTTGAGGCACCACTCCCACACCCTCATGGCCTCCCTGCACAGAGGGTAGGAGTGCGCTCCACCCTGCTTGTTGATGTAGTACATCACAGCCTTGTTGTCCATCTGAAGAATTACCTTGTGGCAGAGAACCTTCAATGCTCAGATAGCACAGAGGACAGCTTTCATCTCTAGAACATTTATGTGCAGATCTTGGCAGTAAGCTCCCCACCTGATCAGAGAGGCATCCGTGTTGATCAGTAGGGTAAAGGGTACACCCTGAAGAAGCTTGTCATCTTGAACCCACCATGTAAGTGATCTTTTCAGAGGCTATGTCACTTTTATATGGTAGGACTGTGGATGTGTGGTCGGTGACCAGTCTGTGCTGAGCATCCATTGTGTGGTCCTCATGTGCAGACGGGTCAGAGGTACTGTGAACATGGATGATGCCATGAGGCCCAACATCCACTGCATTGAAAGAGCTTGAATAGAGGTGTTCTCCCTGATGTAGTGAGTCATCTGGAGAATGTTGTTCATCCTGACCTCTGGAAGGAAAGCCCTTGCCCTGGAGGTATCCAGGAGGGCTCCTATGAAGAGAAGCTTCTGGAACGGTTGAAGCTGGGATTTTTCCAGATTCAGAAGAACTCCCATGGAGGTTAGGAACTGAGAAGCTTCCTGTGTCTCCTGCCTGGATGGGCTTGCTAGGAACCAATCGTCCAGGTAAGGGAAGATTTAAACATTGAGATTTCTGAGGTGCGCAGCGAGAACTATGAAACACTTCGTAAAGACTTGAGGCACTGAGGAAAGCCCAAAGGGCAGGACTCTAAACTGGTAGTGTTGACCCAAGGACACACAGCAGAGATACTTGTGGTGACTTGGGTGTACCAGAACGTGCTGGTAGGTGTCCTGAATATCCAGGGATGTCAGCCAGTCATAATGATGGAGTAATGGTAGTAGAGTTCCTAGAGAGATCATCTTGAACTTCGCCCTGAACAGATACTTGTTTAACTTTCTGAGGTCGAGAATTGGAAGCATACCACCTGTCTTTTTGGGGTAAACAGCTCAGTCTTGTCAGTCATAGACTACGGTCTTGTAGTCTATGGGGCTGCTTCAGACACTGCACTCAAGAGAATAAAAGTTGCCCTTAACAGAGCCTGCAGGCTTGTTCTTGGGGCACACCAATTAACTCATACATGCGAGCTCTACTCTAACACCGGCATGTCTGCTTATGAAAAAAGCAACCCTTGGCCTTACACCCCCAGGTGTGCAAACTCTCCTCAGCCCTTCTGCCGACTCTAGACAAACCAGGGGTACAAGTAAAGCAGCCTTCCAAGTCCCCTTTTGTCGCACTACACAAGGGCAGCCGTCCTTCATGTATAGGGCACCCCCTGGTTAAATTCTCTAAGCACTGCCCTCATTTCCGAATCAAAGACTGGCCCTTTCAATTCTCAGCTGCATGCTCATCTCATTTTGCGCGGCACGTGCAACTGTGATCCCACTATATAATGTTGGTAGGAAAATGTCCAGAAGTACTTATCTGCTGCACTTATTCCTCATCCCCTCCTTGCACCCTAGTATTTCCCCCGACAGTTTGGCCTCTGCTTCCCAATGCTTCTTGTGCCAACATTCCCTAGATCTGGTCAGTAAAACACTTTTGGGCCAGCCTCTTCACCTGCTAGGATCATCTCTTTTACAGTAATGACAAAACCCTCTGGGTTGCTCCTCCTCTTACCTCTTGCTGTCCTGTTACTTTGCTTCACTGGTACCCTGCCTTCTTTTGGCATCCTGCTCCATTCCGCAACACGCTTACTCCCCCCATAGTCCCCTTCTCCTGCTTGACCAATTCTTGGTCAGGGCAATTTTCCCAAGCTTCAGAATACACTAACTTGAAGTCTACATCTTGTAACACTGTATCATTGTACCCTTGTAATTATTTTGCTAATTGTTTGTCTGTCCTTTTACCTTTTAGCTATCCTTACTTCTCTGTTGTATGGAAATGTATTTTTTGATTTTGTACTTGATGTCTTGTAATCCTATGACGTGGAACCTTAGTAAACGAGCAGTTTTCCTCAAAGGTTGTGTAATCCAAGATACAATAAATAAATAAAAATAAGGAAAGTAGAGTTGAAACTTGTGTTCCTTTCTGCCCAAGGTACAAGTTATACTGCCCTGTTTGAGAAGGCCCTGTATTTCAGAAGTGAGAAGGTCTGACTGAGCGGCAGACAGGCTGTTCTGCCACGTGGGTGGAAGATCTGTGGCGAGTTCTGCAAAACTGAAAGTATAACCCTTTCGAACAATGCTGAGGATCGACCTGTCCGAGGTAACAGACTTCCACTGGGTGCAAAATTGAGTTAGACGACCTCCCACTGACTCTAAAGCATCTCCCTCGGGCAGTTGAGGTGGGATTAGGGCCCCACTATCAGACTGGGCACTTTGGGGCTCTGTGCCTTTTACTGAGTTTTCTTTTGTGGCCGAGGAGTCTGATTTCTGTTAAACCCTCTCCGGCCTCTACCTCGAAAGGACTATTACAGAACTGTTGATGGTTCTCACCCTTCTGAGGAGCAGAAGGAGCCAGTCTGGCTGGTTTAATGGCAGTCCTGGTTTTCTGAACGGACTCCTGTGCTTGTTCAACTTGGCGGCCAAACAGATAAGCACCATCAAAGGGGACATTAATGACTTCCTGTTGATCTTCCAGTGAAAACCCTGATGTTCTAAGCCAAGGGTGTCGCCTGATGCAGATTCCAGCAGCAGCCGCCCTGGCTGCAGTGTCATAGGCATCCACAGAAGCTTTGAGCTGATGACTATTTGACTAAATGCCTCTGGTGATGGTCTGCAGGAGCTCCAGAGTGATGTCAGACTCTGGGAAATTCTCGACCACAGACTTAAGTGAATTCCACAAAATATATTCATACTGGGAGAAATACCCGTGTTGTCGAGGCACAGGTCAGGAAGCATAGGAAAATCAGGAACTGTTTCCAAATTCCCAAATAGCATTTTATTATTAACAGCAAAATAAAAAAAATTGTTCAGTATAAGTATTTACAATGGCAGTACAAACATAGAAAACAGAGTCCTTCTGAGTTTTTTCTTCTCAATTTCAAATCTCAGTCTCTGTCTCTCTCTTGCACAGGCAATGCTGCTCTTTTTATAAGTCTGTGCCTGGGAAACTCATTAAGAAAACAGAATGCTTCTCACACAATATTCTTGTAAGTTTCCAATGTTCTTGTAGGTGCAGAAAAAAGAAAATAATGACCCAGAACTGACATCTTGTACCCAGCTCTGCAGAGATTCTGCATCCAGCATTCTCAGGTTAACCCCAGGTTCCAAATAGCTTTGCAATCATTCCAACAGTATAACTATATACATTTTAAACAAAGGGATCCCAGTATCAGTGACATTTCCATATAAAGATTCACACATATTTTTGTACCTGCAGATATATGCAAGAGGGAAGAAAAGACAGAACAGCAAGTGAAGGCAGAGATAGCGAGAGGCGGAGAATTGTGAAACCATCAGAGTGATCAGTTCCTAGGTCTTACAAGAAAATTTGGTTGCGCAACAAGACAGACAAGAGACAGAAAGAAAAAAATTACTTACCATAGTAATCTTGTTTCTTCCAGGGGATACTCCAATATTCATAACTCTATGCAGTGTCCCTTTAAGACAGAAATGACCGGAGAGATGGAACATATGCTAATGAGAGAATGTTCCTTAGCTCGTGCCATTTTCAAATGCTGCCTTCACTAACTACTGCATTCTAACCCTTCAGATTTCAAGAGAGCCTGCTCTAGAGGCCCAATCAAACTAAATATGCTTAACTCTAATAACTAATACCTATAGGCTCCAACTGGGGACGTAAAAGTTTTAAAACACCCCTTAATGTCAGAATCACCTGAAGAAGGGGATGACAAGGCCCAACAGGACTAAACATGATATAGAATATGCCAGTGAGTGGCGTCTCTACACACAGTCAGTCAGCTTGGAGTGCAGAGGCCACTGGTTCTAGAAGGGGAAACAGGGTGGGAGAGTTATGAATACTGGAGTATCCCCAGAAGAAACAAGATTATTAGGGAAGTAATTTTTTCTTCTTACCCCAGGAATACTCCAATATTCATCACTTTATGTAGACTAAGAAGCAGTACCTTTGGAGGTGGGCACAGAACCTACTTTTGAAATAGACTCTGCAGGACAGCTGTGCCAAACCTGGCATCACTTCTGGACATGGGATCCAAGTTATAATGCCTTGTAAAGGTGCAGACTGACCTCCAGGTATCTGCTTTACAGATTTCCAATAATGGGACATCCCTGGCAGCTGTCCTTGTGGAAAGATCCCTGAGCCCTGCTGGGTGCTCTTTTCCATCTTTGAATAGCAAAGCTGAATGCACTGAACTTATCCAGAGAGAAATAGTCTTATTTGGATGCCAGGTTTAATTTGCCCAATCACCATAGGTCAGGAAGAGCTGCTGTCTATCCTGCCTATGGTCCTTAGTGTGGGTCATGTAGAAACTCAAAGCTCCTTTTATATCTAGACTGCTCCATCTGTGTTCCCCTGAGCTGGGATGCTCGGTAAAAAAGAATGGCAAGGTAATAGATTGGTTTAAGTGGAAGTCAGAAACCACCTGGGGTGGAACTTCCCATTTTTCTCAGCACTACCTTGCCCCTATGAAAGGAGATAAAGTCCTTTTAAATACACAAGGGCTTCGTGCTCACTAATCACGTAGCAGAATTGATGGCCACCAGGAAAACTGCTTTCCAGGTAACATACCTCAGGTTTGTTGAAACCATGGGTTCCAAAGGGGAAAGCTTGAGCTGGGCAATATAAATGTTTAGATCCTAAACTGGCACTGGTTCCCTGTGAGAGGGGTGCAAGTGGGACAAACCCTTGAAAAACCTCCTGAAGTTTGGATTGGATGCCACAAAGACATCCTTTCCAGCTGAAATGTATGCAGATGCTGAGGCTAAATGGACTTACAGAGTTGAAAGCTGTAAGTCCAGAGAGTGTAAATGAGTTAGGTAGTCCAACAGGGCTGGAACCACTGCATGCACTGGCACCACACCATTGGTAGAACACCAGACTGAAAACCTTTTCCATTTAGACATACATTTTCTTGGTGGAGGGCTTCCTGTACCCCCTTAACACCTCCAGTACACCTTCTGGGAGTTACAAGCCTGCACTAAGTCCTCAAGAGCTATGCCTTGAGCCTAAGGGACCTGAAGATTGGGTACATGATCCTCCCTTGGTAGAAGGCTAACAGGCTGTGGCTTGGCCATGGACCTGGGGAGCAGCGGAGAGCATCACAGCTGCCTGGCCCATCTGGTGCTATCAAAATCTGCTGACTATGATCTGAGTTTGATTAGTACTCTGAAATATCAGGGGAAAGGAAAGAAATCCATATAGATGCCTCCCTGACCAGTCCAGTATCAGAGCATCCGGGGGACTGTACCCCTGGCAGGTGGTATGCAGTAATAGGGTGGCAGGTGGTGGTTCTCATGGAAAGCAAAGAGATCCATCTCTGGAGTGCCCACCTCCTGAATACTACATCCAGCACCTTCCTGTTTAAGGCCCACTGATGATGGGCCTGGTTGATCTGGTTCAGAGCATCTGCTAGGGTGTTGTCCTTTCCTGGTAGATGGATAGCTTGTAGAGAGGCACTGTGACAGTAAGCTAGACTCCATATCTTCATTGCCTCTGCACACAGGGGGCGGGACCTTGACCTTCCCTACTTGTTTATGTAGCACACTATGGTGGCATAGTCTGTTCTGAACTGAACCACCCTTCCCTGGATCAGTGGAGCACAGATGTGCAGGGCTAGTAGCACTGTCCTCAGTTGCAGCAGATTTATGTGCTGGAGTGACTCTTCACTTGACCAGGTACCGTAAGTGGAGTGCTCCCCTAGGTGGGCACCCCACCCCAGTAGTGATGCATCTGTTGACAGGATAACAGGTGAAAACTCTTACCGGAAGGGAACCCATTAGCTGAAATTATCTCCTTTCCCCCACTGAAGAGCCTGCAGTAATCTACTTGTTACTGGAATGGGCTTTGAGAGTGGGACTCTCCTCTGGCAATAACGTGCTCTGAGTTGGAGCTAAATGTCCCTCATTTAGAACCTGAAACCAGGGACTGTGCCCACTGCTGGAACCATATGGCCCAGAAGTTGTAGAAACTGTCTTGCTGTTTTATGTATGTTTGGTTTGAACGGACCAGCAGGTTACAGGATGCTGCTTACCCTTTCCTGAGGTAGGTAAGCTCTTCCCATTATGGTGTTCAGTTCTGCCATTGCAGTACTTGGCAGGACTGGCTTTTTGACATTTATCAGAAATCTCAGAGACTCCAAAGGGTCCTGGGCTACCTGCAGATATTCCCTTACCTGTTGGAGAGGACTTCCCCCTGACTAACCATTCGTCCAGATAGGGAAACACAGAAACACCTAGCTTTATTAGGTGAGTCACCACCACTGCCAGGCACTTGTGAAACTCTTGGTGCTGCTGTGTGACCAAAGAGTGTTGAAAAACTGGTAGTGTCCTGAAAGGAGTCTGAAACTCAAGATATTTTCTGAGACTCCCTTTTTGAATCTGGGTTTTACCAGGTGTATGTTAAAAATTCTGAGAAACCCTTCCCCTTTTTCAGAGGATACAGGCTGTATTGCCCAGTTCAAAAGCAGGGCTTGTACTTCTTTTCCTAGCAACTTTCTTTCTGAGAGACAGAGATAGAGAGAGCGAGAGAGAGAGAGAGAGAGCGAGAGAGAGGCTGCTTTGAATACTCTTGTTCTTAGGGGAGGAAGGGATCCATAGCTTAATGACAGATCCTGACTCACCACATCCAGGACCCACTTCTGTGGTGATACTTTTTCACAGCATTGGAAACAGTGAGTCAGTCTGCCCCCAACTGGTACCTGGGAGGCAGCCTGAGGAATGGAGGCAGAGGCTCAATTTACTTTTTGTGGCTGGGCTTGCTCAGTCTGGGAGCTACACTTGCCACCCCTTTGGCCACTGCCCCTGGAATAGCTAGCCGGCTGAGGGCATTGCCGTTGTTGTGGCATAGCCTGGATCTGGTAAAAGGGTCTGGTGTATGCAAGTCTACCCTTACTTCCCATTCCATAGGGCCTGGAAGAGGGGGAAGGTTTTTCCTTTGTTAAAGTGCTCCTAAAGGTGACTTTATATTCAGCCATCTTTTTCATGTAAGCCTTTGTATGTTCACCAAATAAGGAGTTATTCTCCACAGGAAAATCCATGGCCTTAGCTTGGGAATCCTGAGTCAGGTTTGTAGCCCTAACACAAGCAAACTATCTTAGGGCCACTGTGCCAGCCATCCACTTGGCAGCAGTACCATTAGTGTCTGCTGTCATTTGAAACTGGTACTTGGAGGCTTCTAGTCCCAGCCTAGCAGTTTCAGCTAGACCAGAGGAGATGCTTGATGGATCCTTTTCTGAAATGGTCAGTATACTGAGTGCCACAGGGCTTTCTGATACCGGGCTGCATAAGCTTGGTAGTTAGCTTGCCTGATTGCCCAAGAAGCAGGCAGGAAGCCTTTTTTTTTTGCCTGCTGTCAATTTTTCTAGAATCCCTTTCAGGAGGGTGTGAAGCCAGAGGCACCTTAGCCCTTTCACAGGCTGCCTGTAGGATTATTCCCTGGTGGTCAGGGTGAGTAAAAAGAAACTCAGCACCTGCCCTGTTCAACTAATACTTTTTGTCAGATTTTTTATCAATGGGGCAGACGGTATAATGTGTTTGAAGTATAGCTATAATGTCTTTCTTAAAAAACTTTTACAGAGAGAGAGAGAACAACTTTCCAGTGGGAGTTAACCTCATAATTTCCATGTACTCAGCTTCCCCCTCTTCCTGCACTGCCTTAGTGGTGACAAGATATGAAAATTTCATACCTACCGTCATTTGTAATTCTTGATCTTCTCTTGCATCTTCAGCATTCATTACTGCTGTGTGTTTGCCAGAGACATGTACCTGCCATGGGAGCTTTTTTTATTTTTGAGTAAGGAGTCAGCGCCGCCCACATGGTTGATGCACTGCCCAGAGCATGTGGGTTGGAGGTTAGGCACCGTGGACTCCTCCTCCATCCCAGTTCTGTTGAGCCAGAGAGGTAGAAACAGGTTCTAGAGAAAGTGAGTGAGGCAAGAAAGCCGAGGGATAGACAAAGGAAAGGATATAAACTGAAAAAGGTATAACCCGATTAGAGGACAGAAAGGAGAGAATCCTACCCTAAGTGGCCATAGGGCCTCAATCCTTGGGCAGTCTCGGGAAAGGAGAAGGTAAAGGACAGAAAGAGGAAAGATAGAAGAGAAGTAAGCAAGAGATGGGAGGGAGGAGAAGGACTGTCTGACACGATAAATTGGAAAACCACTGGCTTGAGAGTTTCAAAATCCTTGCGGGATTAAAAACAAGGCAGCAAGGACCCCGCCAGTTAAGAGGTTATCAAATCCAGATCTGAAGGGGATTAAAGGTCTTGACAGACTTGGCAAAGGCAGACCTTTCACCACACCCTTCATCCGTAACCAGTATGAAAATCCTAAGCCTAGGTCTCTCAGACTGTCCCTTAGAGGGTAATCAGTCCTGCTTGGAGGAGCGAGTCCAATCTTAGGTGTAGGGAAAGAAAACTGGCAGAAGTTTTCCCCACAGAAGTACAGGCGTAGTTCCCACTTCAGGAGAAGAGACCCACGGGACATCCGTGCAATAGGAAAAGAGAGGGTGTAAATTCCCACAGACTCTCTTAGGCCTGGACTAAAGAAATGACAGCCAGAGGGTGACATAAGCCAGAGGATAATTCAAGCCCCAAGTGGGGAGACAACCTAGTGTATCGTGAAGAGAATCTCAGGGAGTTCCCTCAGAGGCTAGGGTGAAGACCCTACTCGCCGTCCTCCATGGTGAATGCTCCGTGACTTTTTTAGAGAAGGAATGAAGAGCCATGAAGTACCAGGGAACTCGACCCCCAACTCCTCTAGGAGGGGGAAGGTGAGCAGGGTGGCGGCGAAGCCCAAGAACTGAGGCCCATGAGGGGATGGAGAGTGGGAATCAGTAATGAATAGTGAAGATACAAGAGGAGATCAAAAATTATGGTAGGTACATCATTTTCATATTTTTCCTTTTCAATCTTCACCATTCATTACTGCTGGGTAAGTACTAAGCTCCCCAGAGGGAACCTGGCACTGCCCTGAAGGAACAGATCCCTCAGCCTCCTGCGGGGGAGGCGCAGGAGGGGGAGACCCTAGAGCCATACTAGACCATTAAGGTCTAAGACTGTTCAGGATGAGGAGGTGTCCCTCGAGGCCGGGGGGACAGTAGGCACCCCTGAAGAACTCTCCTTGCCCATCAGGAAAAAAGATGAGTCCCCCAGAAAGCGGAGGAGATCACCCTACGCCGGGCAACGGGCAACAACCTGGATAGACGAAGCCAGCCATCCGCCTAATGCAGATCGCTGACCCTGCAAGTCTGGATGCCACCTCAGTGGCGTCATAAGATGCCCTTGCCTGGTGCCTTGCAAGCTCCAGACCTTAAGCAGAGAGGGTAATGGCCTGTCTAGATTGCTCCATATCAGATAAAGATGCCAGGACCTGCGCTAGCATTGACCAAAGATGCCTGTTAGAGGCAGCATGGTGAGCCTGATGAAAACGTATGCAGATTAACGGATGAGCTGAAGAGAGAAAACTCTGCATCCCCACCGGTCAGATTCTGCAGAATCCGGATCCGGGGGTCGGTCGTGCGCCAGGCGCTGAAGCCCAGGAGTGTCTATGGATGTCAGCCGCCGAAGGCGGGTGAGGTAGGTGAACCTCGAGACTCCTGGGGAGTGCAATACCATCTCCTGCAGCCTGCTGGGGCTGGGAAGGGGTGGCCGTAGACTGTCAGGTGCGGACAGACCCTTCCTGGAAAGGAATGGGCCAGGAGGGCACCACCAGGTGGTGGGCGCTGAACTCACTCAGGAATGAGCGCATCTCCCCGCTCGGTATTGCTTCTCAGCACATGAGAAATGCAAAGCTCCTGAACCAGCCTCGAAAGGAAACGCTGATTTTCACTGACATCAGTGTCGGAAGATAGGTGGATGGAACATTCCTCTCCTTCAGAAGAGGGAGATGAGGAGGAAGAGGAGCTTGAATGTTCAGAGGACTCCTGTGGTGGGGGAGACAGGTGAAAGACCCATTCATCCATGGCCCTGACATAAGTGGGAAAGGCTGCCGCAGTGGCTCTGAACATCTCCCAGGTTAAGTGCCATGTAGAGGAGGAGGTGTCTGCAGAGGGATGGGTGATGGGCACCGAACTGATAGTGCCCAGCCTCTGCCAGGGCTCTGAGACTGAGAGACTGGTCTGGCTGAACGGGGGGACCCTGGGGCCACACCAGGTTGTAAAAGCTATGTCTGAGATGGCAAACTCCAGAACAGCCTCAAGGGAGAATCTCTCCTGTGATGCAACTGGGGTTGCATGTGTCCAGAAGGGAAACCCTCCACGCTGCCAACCAAGCAAGCCTCTAAAACCTTGAGGAAAAGGCAGGGTTCAGCTCTGTGACATCACCCCTCCCCTGCAGGGCAGTGAAAGGTAGTAGAAGTGTCTCGCCTCGGCCCCTCAACCC
Organism: Neoceratodus forsteri; assembly: GCA_016271365.2. Lineage (NCBI taxonomy): Eukaryota > Metazoa > Chordata > Ceratodontiformes > Ceratodontidae > Neoceratodus > Neoceratodus forsteri. The sequence goes on along the minus strand of CM057458.1, from coordinate 1,397,719,371 downwards.
CTCGGACTCGAAGGCTGCCTTCTTCCTCAACCCCAGTGAAGCTGTGTCCCCCAATCCTGCAGGCCCCTCAAGGCAGACCGCAGAAGAGGGGGCCCCAGTTCCCCCCCCTGAAGGGCCCGGGCAGCACCAGGAATGGCAGCTGCCACGGCCTCTCCAGGGGTGGATACCCCACAATGAGCTCCTGGGCCGCCATCCCCAACAGATCCACAGTCACCCTCAGCCGAAGGATCTGACAAAAGAAAAAATTACTTACCATAGTAATGTTGTTTCTTCTAAATGAGTCTTGCTATATTCTGACAATATGCAGTTAGACCGACCCATTCAACTGCCCCGGAGAACAAAGAGTTAACTCTATGCAAATGCATAGAACATTGAGCTCAAGCTCCGGTTTCAAACCACTGTCCTCGGTACGTTCTAGTAACTGATCAGATTCTATGAAGCGAACTATATATATATATATATATATATATACACATATATATTTATATATGCCATGGCCAAAACTAAGCCTAAACAGGTTCCCTACAGGAGCAGCAAAAGGAAAAAACCAAAGGGCATGTAAAAGACTCAAGTCACAGATATCCAAAGAAAACCAATGCCTATTAATGGTTTAAGTCATAAAGTTGCCGCAGAAGAGCCACCCTTCTCCAGGTTCTGAAGGGGAGATAGGGTGGGAGGCCAGAATACAGCAAGACTCCATTAGAAGAAACATTACTATGGTAAGTAATTTTTTCTTCAAACAACATGAAGTCTTGCTGTATTCTGACACTATGCAGACTACAAAGCAGTGCCCCATGGAGGTGGGCACAGAACCTAGTTGGGGAATAGGTTCTGCAGTACTGCTGTGCTAAACCTGGCACCACGCCTAGCCTGAATATCCAGGCTGTAGTGCTTAGTGAATGCATGAACAGACTTCCAGGTGGCAGCCTTACATATCTCAAGCAAGGGGACTTCCCTGGCAGCCGCCAGGGAGGCAGCAGTGAATCTGGTAGAGTGGGCCCTAAGACCTGCTGGTGGGTCCTTACCCAACTTACTGTAGCAGAACTGGATACAGGCCACAATCCATCTGGCTATAGTCCTCTTTGCAGCTGGCCTGCCCTGACCAGCTTCACCATAGGTAAGAAAAAGCTGGGAACAATCCTTCCTTAGCTCCTTTGTCCTGTACATGTAATAGCTATTTTTATGTCCAGGCTGTGCAGCCTGCGTTCACCTGAACTAGAGTGATCTGAGAAGAATACAGGCAAGGTAATGGATTGATTAAGATGAAAATCAGAAACCACCTTAGGGAAGAACTTCCTATTAGTTCGGAGCACAATTTTATCACTGTGGGGGGAGATACAGTTAGGCTCCACAGACAAGGCCTGAAGCTCACCAATTCTTCTAGCAGAAGTGATAGCCACTAGAAAAACAGTTTTCCAAGTGAGAAACTTGAGTTCTGAAGAAAACATAGGTTCGAATGGAGGCTGCATAAGTTGACCGATGCATATGTTCAGGTCCCAATGCAGGGGTAGGTTCCCTATGTGGGGGATGAAGATGCAACAACCCTTTGAAAAACCTTTTGAAAATTGGGTGTGCAGCCAGAGAAGAGGCCTTCCCTGCTGAAAGATAAGCAGAGAGGTCTACCTTCAGGGTAGATGACTGTAAATGCAGAGACTGAAGGTGGACCAGATAGTCCAGAAGTTCTGGTACTCCAGCTTGCTGTGGATCCAGATCTTTCTGGGCGCACCAGATAGAAAATATTTTCCACTTAGAGGAACAGGTTTTTCTGGTACCAGGTCTTCTGGCACCCTTCAGAATATCCAAGACAGATTGAGACAGTTGTAAATCTGCATATTCTAAGTCTTCAAGAACCAAGCCCTGAGGCGAAGAGACTGAAGATTGGGGTACATTATCCTGCCCTGAGAGGATGTCAGCAGGTTGTATCTCCTGGGTAGAGAAATCGTCCTGTTCACTAACAGTGATAGCAGCATCGAGTACCATGGCTGTCTGGCCCAGTCTGGGGCTATGAGAATCATTGTGGCAGATTGAGACCTCAGCTTGACCAGGACTCTGGCTATCAGAGGAAAGGGGGAAGCATAAAGGAACCTGTTTGACCAGTCCAGAAGGAGAGCATCCAGTGGCACTGGGCCCTGGAGTGGGGGCCTGCAACAATACACTGGTAACTGGTGATTGTCTGGGGCTGCAAAGAGATCTATCTCTGGAACCCCCCACCTCCTGAATACTGAGAGAAGTACCTGCTTGTTCATGGTCCATTCGTGATGGCCCTGGCTGATCCAGAGAGCATCTGCCAGTACACTGTCCTTGCCTGGCAAGTGAACTGCTAACAGTGACATGTTGAGAGAATGTGCCAGTTTCCAAAGTTCATGGATTCCGTGCACAGCAGAGAGGATCTCCCCTTGCAGGCTGATGTAGTACATGGTGGTGATATTGTCTGTCCTGACCTGCACCACCTTGCCCTGTAAGAGATTGGCAAACTCCTGAATAGCCAGGAGCACTGCTCTGAGCTCCAGAATATTGATGGGCAAGAGAGACTCTTGAGGGAGCCACGAACCATGTGCTGTGTGATCCCCAAATGGGCACCCCAGCCCAAGAGAGAAGCATCCGTTGTCAGCACCAAAGAGGGTATCTGAGGGAGAAAGGGAACCCCCATTCTGAGGTTGTCGATCTCCTGCCACCACTGAAGAGCTAACAGAAGGGTGGGAGATACTGGAATCAGTTTGGACAGAGGATCCTTTTTCTAAGACCTAAAGGATCTCAGGTGGCACTGAATGTTCCTCATCTGGAACCTGGCCCCCAGGACCACAGCTGTGGTGGAGGCCATGTGTCCTAGGAGCTGTAGGAAGTACCTTGCTGGACAAGGAACTCAAACATGGAAACACTTCACCAAATCTATGAGGGTCTGTGCCCTTGCAGAGGGCAAGAAGGCCCTTGCCTGAATGGTATTCAGCTCTGCCCCATGAAGTCTAGTATTTGTACTGGGGTCAAAACAGACTTTTGATGATTTACCAAAAACCCCAGAGTGCGAAGAGTATCCTGAGTGAGTTTTAGGGCTTCTGTGACCTGTTGTGGGGGACTGACCCACCAACAGCCAGTCATCCAGATACGGGTAAACTGAAACCCCTTGCCTTCTGATGCATGCCACCACTACTGCAAAACATTTTGTAAACACTCTTTGTGCAGATGTCAGGCTGAAGGGCATAGCCCTGAACTGGTAGTAACCTGAAGGCAGTCAAAATCTGAGATATTTTTTGTGAGACTGTTTGATAGGGATGTGGAAGTAAACATCCTTTAGGTCTAGGGATGCCAACCAGTCCCCTTGCTTGAGAGTAGGTAGAATGGTAGCCAGGGTTATCATTTTGAATTTTGGCTTTGTAAGATGCCTGTCTAGGAATCTGAGATCCAGAATGGGCAGCCACTCCCCATTTTTCTTTGGTGCCAGGAAGTACCTTGAGTACAGTCCTTTGCCTCTGTGCTGATAGGGCACAGGCTTCACTGCTTTTGAATGAAGAAGACTGGAAACCTCTGTCTCCAGCAGGGCTGTTTCTGCAGTACTGGAAGGTCGGAAAACTCTTGCTGACAGTTTTGGGGGCACCTTTAAAGTCAGAGCAAGATCCTGACCTACTATCTCCAGGACCCATTTGTCTGAAGTGATGAAATGCCAAGCCTGGAGATAGTAGGTCAGCCTGCCCCCAACAGGGTAAGGGGAGGTGGCCCAAACAGAGCTCTCAGGTTGTCTGTTTTGCTGGGGTAGCAGACAGGGGGTGGAAGTGGCCATGCCAGCACCCCTCCTGCCCCTCCCTCTAAAGAACCCCCTGGGTTGCTGGTAAGAGAGAAAAGCTTGGGCCTGGTGGAAAGGTCTGGGGTAAGGTCTGCCCCTGCCCTGCTGCTTCTGAGGAGTGGCAGCTTTCTCTTTTGCTGAAGCACTCCTGTATGCCACTCTGTATTCATTCATTTTCTTCATGTATGCCTCAGTCTGTTCCCCAGAGAGTTCTGGACGAGGGGAAAATCAATGGCATTATTCTGCGTGTCCTGGGACAGGGTAGTACACCTGAGCCAGGAAAAATGCCTGAGGGATACAGCAGAAGCCATAGCCCTGAAAGCTGCAACATTGGAGTCCACAGCTACTGTATGTGGAACTGGGACTTAGATGCTTGTACCCCCTTGTTGACCAGCTCCTGTAGATCAGCAGAAATCTCAGGAGGGGCCTTTTTAACCAACTGTTCCACAGCTTCCCAAAGGGACTTTTCATACCTGTAGGCATAAGCCATATAGGAGGATTGCCTAATACCCAAAGAAGATGTTAGATACTCTTTCTTGGCAAGAGAATCCACCTTCCTGGGATCCCTGTCGGGGGGTGAGAGGTCACGGGAATGCCAGCCTTCTCACAGGGTGCAGTCTGAACCTCCCCTACATGGCTACAATGGCTGGTTAAAAAGTCAGTACCACGGCCAGCCAGAAAGTACTTTCTGTCCATCTTCTTATCTAAAGGAGGGACAGAACTAGGGGTTTGGAGGATCTTTAAAGTCTGCTTCTTAAGGGACTTATGAATGGGAAGAAAAAATTACTCACCTTAGTAATGTTGTTTTTTCTAATGGAGTCTTGCTATATTATGACATATGCAGTATAACCCCAGGTTAGAACTGCTCCGGAGGTGAAAGAGTTAACTTCCATGCAGGGCATAGAATCTTGAGCGCGAGCTCGGTTAAACACTCTGTCTGTTGAAGCTCAAACTTAAACTGTCAGATCTTTATGAGCAAAAACTCACTAAGGTTCTGTGTGGAAGCCGTAAACCTACACTAGCCACTGGCTACTAACTACAAAAACACCTTTTTGTTCTTGATCCCAAAACAAAGACTCAAGTCGGGGGATTCAAGAAGGAAAAAATTCAAGCGTAACACCTAAGCACCCTAGAAGGGTGAAATAAAGTGGGCATCAAAGAAGTGCCAACATTGCACTGCCCACCCACATCCCAAAAACAGAGGTTCTGAGAGGGGCAGGCTGGGGGGGAGGTCATAATATAGCAAGACTCCAATAGAAGAAACAACATTACTAAGGTGAGTAATTTTTCTTCAAACAACATAAGTCTTGCTATATTATGACATATGCAGACTACACAGCAGTACCTCCATGGAGGAGGACAGAACCTACTTCGAAATAGGCTCTGAAGCACAGCTGTGCCAAATCGAGCATCACTCCTAGCCTGGATTTCCAGGAGTAATGCTTAGTAAAGTGTGAACTGTTTTCCAGGTAGCTGCTTGACATATCTCTAGGATAGGAATGTCCCTGGCAGCAGCCAGAGACGCAGCTGTACCTCTGGTAGAGTGAGCCCTCAGGCCTGAGGGAGGAACCTTACCCAGTTTTTGTAACAGAATTGGATACAAGAGACAATCCACCTGGCAATGGATCTTTTAGTGGCAGGTTTCCCTTTACCAACCTCACCATAAGTGAGGCACAATTGGAGGGATTCGAACCTGTGACCCTTGGTACGTTCTATATAGTAACTAAGAGCTCTTTTGACATCTAAACTGTGTAATCTCCTCTCACCAGAGGAGGAATGGTCAGTGAAGTACACAGAAAGAGACATGGATTGATTAAGGTGAAAGTCTGAAACCACCTTAGGCAAAAACTTCCTGTTAGTCCTGAGGACTACCTTATCCCTATGAAAGGAGATCAAATCAGGCTCCACTGACAAGGCTTGTAGCTCACTTATGCACCTGGCAGAGGTGATGGCTACCAAAAACACAGTTTTCCAAGTCAAGTACTTCAGCTCTGCTGAAGACAATGGCTCAAAAGGGGGTTGCATAAGCTGATCGATGCAAATATTAAGATCCCAAGCAGGGGCAGGATCCCTGAACGGGGGGTTGGTGTGAAGCAACCCTTTAAAAACTTGGAGACCACAGGGTGAGCTGATAAAGAAGAGGGCTTACCTGCCGACAAGAAGACAGACACAGCTGCCAAGTGCACCTTTAGGGTAGCTGGCCTCAGCCCCAGAGAATTCAAATGCACCAAATAATCCAGGATCGTGGGCACACCAGCAGATTCTGGGGAAATATGTTTACCAGCACACCATATGGAAAATCTCTTCCATTTTGAATTATAGGTAGCCCTGGTGGAAGGCTTCCTAGAGGCCTTCAAGATATCCAATACACCTTGAGAGAGGTGTAGGTCAGCAAACTCTTAACTCTTCAAGAGCCAAGCCTTGAGATTGAGAGATTTGAGGTTCGGATACCAAACTCTCCCCTGGGCACAGGTTAACAGGTTGTGATTCCTAGGAAGACATAGGGGAGGGTGGACTGCTAAGGACATGAGGAGTGGGTACCAGGGTTGCCTGGCCCAATCTGGAGCAATCAGGATCATCTTGCAGGATTGAGATCTGATTCTGACTAGCACTCTGAAAAGAAGGGGGAAGGGGGGAAATGCATAGAAAACTTCCCTTCCCAACTGAGAAGGAAGGCATCCAGAGGACTGAGCCCAACACTGGGGCCTGCAGCAAAAAGGAAGTTGGTGATTGTCTGGGGCTGCAAAGAGATCTATTTGCGGAGTGCCCCATCTGGCAAATATTACCTCCAGTACCAGGGGATCCAGTGCCCATTCGTGATGGCCCTGGGAAATCCTGCTGAGAGCATCCGCTAGGACATTGTCCTTGCCTGGGAGGTGAACTGCCATAAGGGAGGCGTTCAGAGAATAAGCCAGAGACCACAACTTCATTGCTTTGGTGCACAAGGCCATAGACCGAGTGCCCCCTTACTTGTTGATGTACCACATTGTGGTGGTATTGTCTGTTCTGACCTGAACCACCTTGTTCTGGACAGATGTGGAAAAAACCTGGAGTGCTAGAAAACCTGCTCTGAGCTTCAGCAAATTGATGTGGAGCAGAGATTCTTGAGGGGACCACAGCCCTTGGGTGGAAAGGTCGCCCATGTGAGCTCCCCACCCCAAGAGGGATGCATCTGTAGTAAGGGTCAAGGAATGAGACTGGGGAGTGAAGGGAACCCCCTGTCTCAGATTGTTCTGATCCTGCCACCACTGAAGGGCCTGGATCAGGGTTCGAGTCACTGGAATCAATTTGGTTAAGGGGTCTGTCCTTTGACACCAAAAGGCTCTCAAATGGAACTGAATGTCCCTCATCTGAAATCTCGCTCCCTGCACCACTGCTGTAGAAGCAGCCATGTGCCCCAGGAGCTGTAGAAAATGCCTTGCTGGTCGAGAGACATGCATAGTGAAAGAGGAAGCCAGACACCAGGGTCCTTGCTCTTTCCAGAGGAAGGAAGGCTCTGGCTTCTTTTGTGTTCAGTTCTGCGCCTATAAAGGTGAGAAGCTGAACAGGCTCCAGAACTGACTTTGGAAGACTGAGAAGGAAACCTAGAGATGTAAGCAGCTGCTGGGTTACTTGTAAATGTAGTTTGACCTGTTCTGGAGATTGGCCTACAATGAGCCAGTCGTCCAGATAAGGAAAGATGGCAATCTTTTGCCTTCTTAAATGAGCAACTGCTACTGCCAGGCATTTTGTGAACACCCTTGGGGCCGAGGTGAGGACGAAGGGCATTGCTCTGAACTGGTAATGGCCTGAGGGCAGTTCAAATCTGAGGTACTTTCGATGGGAGCTTCTGATGAGAACATGGAAGTAGGCATCCTTGAGGTCCAGGGAGGCTAGCCAGTCCCTGGCCTTAGAAGAGTAAAATAATCCTCAGGGTCACCATTTTGAACTTTGGTTTTAAAAGGTGCTTGTTTAGATACCTGAGATCCAGAATGGGCCGCCATTCTCCTGTCTTTTTTGGGGTAAGAAAGTACCTGGAGTACAACCCTTTGCCCAGGTGTATGGGTAGAACCCTTTCCACGGCTCTGAGAGCCAGGAGGGCAGAAACTTCTGCTTCCAGGGCAAGTGCCTCTGATGGGTTTGCAGGTGGAAAAGATCTGGCTCTCATCTTCGGAAATTTTTTGAAGCTGAGAACCAGTCCCTGGCTTACTACTTCCAGGACCCATTTGTCTGACGTTAAAGACTTCTAGTCCTGGACAAAGTAAGCCAGCCTGCCCCCTACCGGTAGGGAGAATCAGCCCTAGCTACCCCATCAGAGAGCCTGTTTGCAGGGGCTTTAGGTTGAGGGTAGAAGCAGGCTTACTAGAGGCCTTCTGCCCCTTCCTCTAAAGAACCCCTCTGGGCATAAGCAGAAGAGGAGGCCTGGGCTTGGTAAAACGGCCTATGAAAAAGCCTGCCTGCCCCTGACATGCTGCCTTTGAGGTGACTTGCCTTTCTTTGGCCTGTGCACTCCCTATAGGTGGTCTACCTCTCATCCATTTTCTTTATATAACTCTCTGTCTGCTCCCCAAACAGAGAATTTCCCACAACAGGAAAATCCATAGCCTTAGACTGGGTATCCTGTGATAGGGCAGTACATCTGAGCCAGGCCATTCTGCGAAGAGACACAGATGTAGCCATAACTCTAGATGAAACATCATTAGAGTCTACAGCAGCATGAAGTACACCTTGGATGCCTCAATCCCGTCCGCAGCCACCTGATCCAGCTCCCTGGCAAGCTGTTCAGGTGCCTGTTTTCAGGAGCCAGGACAGTATCCACCTGGATTTCCGTACCTAGCTCGTAAGCCATATAATTTGCCTGTCTGAGTCCCAAAGATGCTGCCATGTACTGTTTCTTTGCCATAGCATCCATCCTCCTGGAATCCTTTTCAGGAGGGTGAGAGGCTAGAGGAATATTAGCCTTGTCACAGGCTGCAGCCTGCACTACCCCCACATGGCTGCACTGCTGAGACAGGAGCTCTGTATCAGAGCCTAATAAAGCATACCTCTTGTCCATCCTTTTATCCACAGGGAGGATAGAATGAGGAGTTTTCAGAATTTTTACTGTCTGTTTCCTAAGAGATTTATGCAAGGGAATAGACAGTCTCCTAACTCTGGAATATCCATCATTTCCACAAAATCAGGCTCTTCTTGATCATCAACAGCTTCCTCAACAGGGAGTTGCAGAGTGTCAACAACTTTGTTGTAAAACAAAAAATGAGAAGGGGACTCAGATAGCCTGGGAGGATACTCCTGAGGGTCTGTCTGGAGAGATGTCCAGTTCAATGGGCACATCCAGACTGCCAAAATCACACTCACTCTCCTCGTACCCCTCCTCTCCTTCCCCTGGTTCATAAAAATCTTCAAAATCATCTTGAACCGAGGGAACCGACCGAACCGGGCACTTGCCCAATGGTGGCGGTTCGGACAGAACTGGGGAAAGAGACTGGACAATTTGGATAGCTTTGGCTATTTCCTCAGCGGTTGGAGAAAGAACTTTTGGCCCCAAACTAGCTGACCTTCTAGCCCTTTTAGTTGGAACCGGCTCCTCAGAGCTGGTTCTTCGTTTGGCCGAGGAAGCATCGCCCTGGTCAGAGGGCACTCCCTCAGGTTCGGTTGGAACCGAACCGGGCTAGCCATCCAGGTCAGCGGACTTTTATGGCCTCCCTTTCCCTGAGCCTACCAACTCTTTTTTCCATGATGGCAGCAGGAAAATTCCGACAAATCTGGCAGTCTGCATTGAGGTGGTCAAACCCCAGACAATATACACAAATGGTGTGTGGGTCAGCCTTGGCAAGAGCTTCCCCACAGAGAGCCTGATGCTGAAACCCAGTGGGTCAGTTTTCTTTTGGTTTCTCAGACATAGTGCCAGCCTAACCAAAACTTGCCCGTTAATGGCAATCCACCAAGCAAGACTCTCTTATCGGTTCCCAACCGTGTCACGGGTCGTGGAAAAAAACGTAATAAAATCCGTTTTTTTTAGAACCGATAAGAACTGGGAACCGCACTCTAAAGGGCTAGAAAGTAATTTTTAAACCTCTCTGCTTGGTTCAAACCGAACCGAAAAAGACGTTTACAAGTTCCACACAGAAGAAAAAATAATAAATAAGCCTATCTATTACTTACAATACCACAGACAGAGCTTGAACCGACGATTGCGGTTAAATTTCGGTAAATAAACTGAAATTACACTTTAAAACCGACAAACAAACCGAGCAGCAGGAGAAATCTCGGAGCGACTGTTCAGTGAGGCAGAGTAAAGAATCTGACAGTTTAAGTTTGAGCTTCAACAGACAGTGTTTTTAACCAAGCTCGCGCTCAAGATTCCATGCCCTGCATGGAAGTTAACTCTTTCACCTCCGGAACAGTTCTAACCTGGGGTTATACTGCATATGTCATAATACAGCAAGACTTCATGTTGTTTGAATCAAAAGTTCCTACGATACAGGAAGATCCTTCATCTCCCTGTAATCCTCTTCCACATCATCCTCCTGCCTGGCCTCTTGTACTGAGAGCTGCAGGGTCTCAGCCACCTGCCTCATAAAAGAAAAATGGGAGGTAGCCTCAGAGACAGGCCTTGAGGATGGTCAGGGGAGACCTCAGGGTCAATGAGTTCCCTTTCTTCCTGTTCCTCCTCCTGGTAGTCAGAAAAATAATACTCCTCTGGGTCAATGTGTCCTGAAGGAGTTGAACCGGTATTCAGAACAGTTGGCTGCCCGGATGATACCTGTGACGGTTCGCCAAACCCAGATTGCAAAGACTGCACTATTCGGATGGCTTTTCCAATTTCATCCACGGTTGGAACTGAGACCCGATTGTTTGCGCGGTTACGAACTCGAAGGTTTGGCTTTCTTTGATGGTGCAAGTTCAGAAGCCAACTCCGAATGCCATTTACCCATCGACAGTTCACCCTGGCTTGAGAGGTCGGTTGTCAGATCCAAAGGTTCGGTTGAACCGGAACCACCCTCAGCAGTCTTATCCAATTTTCCTTTAGTTTACTGAGGCGTCTGTCTAAAGTAGACTGAGGGAAATTCTTACAAATATCTCAGTATCTAAGTGGTTAAAACCCAAACAGTACAGACAAACCAAGTGTGGATCAGCTTTTACAAACTGCTCCCCACACTCAGTACAACGAAGAAACCCAGTGGAACCATTTTTTCTCTTAGGTTTCTGTGACATAATCCTAAAATTTGGCGCTTAACCCAAAGGCTTAGTTAGGCCAGTTAATCAAGAAACAAATATCTACTTTATCCGGAGTGGCTTAGTTAGGCCAGGATAAAGAAATAAAGAATTAAGAAAATTACCCCTGAAGGCTTAGTTAGGCCGGGTAAGACACAAAGTCCAAATCGGCCAACAGTTTAAAGCCAGACAAAAATGAACCGAGAGCAGAGAAAAGGGGAAAAATAGAAGTTCGGTCCCCTCATGGTCGCAGAACCGATCAGAAACCGAACACTTACCCAACCTAGGAACATACACTATACCGAAGACAGCCATTTGAGAACATTTTTAAAATAAAATAACAAAGCGGTTGAAATTGAACTGACGAAACTCAGCTAGACTGAAGGCAGCTAGGAGAAATCTCTGAGGCGTCTTCACTGGTGAGTGGAGTAAAGAATCTGATTAGTTATTACAATGTACTGAGTACAGTGGTTTGAAAACTGAGCTCAAGCTCAACATTCTATGTATTTGCATAGAGTTTAACTCTTTGTTCTCCGGGCAGTTGAACGGGTCAGTCTAACTGCATATTGTCAGAATACAGAAAGACTTCGTGTTGTTTGAAAAACAAGTTCTGGAGACTCTGGGCTGCCTGGTACTGTGTCCCAAGGGACTCTACGACTCCAAAGAGTCAGGGTGCCAGTTTGGATTGGCCTGCAAGTCATCAAACTCCTGTGGTAGGTGCGCGCCTCCAGCGTATATCCAGCAGTAATGAATGGTGAAGATTTACAAGGGAAGATCCAGGGTTTCCAACAGTAGGTCTAGGGGTGAATCAAACTCCTGTGCAGGGGAGACTTCAGGTTCAAACCATCATCAACCTCAAACTCTTCTTGTTCCTCATACTCCAATTGTTCCAGGAGTGATGGGGGAACAGAGGTAGTTGCTTGCCTAGTCAGGGCTTGAGCAGGGGCTGAGAGGGTATCGAGCCCTGCAGCACCTGTATAACTTTTAAAGCCTGTGCAATATCATCAGGCAAAGGCATACTAGCAGACACTGTGGTAGCCCCTTGTTGCATTCCATCAGGGGTCTCAGTGTTTAGTCTTTTTTAACCTTTTAGTAGGCACCGGGGAGTCAGCCAGCTCAAAGCCTCTTTTACCAGAGTGTTCACCCCTATCAGGGGTGGTAAGAGAAGCCTCGGCAGTTTCACCCACAGCTTTTAAGGGTGTGGACTGGTCAGAGCCTGAAGCACCCTTTGCCAACCTTTTTCTGTAGCCTTTCTAGACATTTTTCAAGCATCTCTTGAGGGAAAGATTTGCAAATTTCACAATCCTCTGTGAGGTGTTGTGGTCCAAGGCAGAAAACAAAATAAAATCATGTTTATCTGCCTTGGCAAACACCTCACCATATCTGACACACATTTTTAAAACCCCGTAGGTCCTGTTTTCTTTTTAGGTTTATATGACATATTTATTATAAATCTAAGAAAACAGGAACTGCAAACAGTAGGTTATAACAGTAAAGTTATAATTTACAGTCGGTTCCAAAACCGAGAAAACAGTAAAACTTCTCTATTACGGTCAGTTCCAGGAACCAAAAAACTCCACTCAAAATACTAAAATTTAAATAAAAATAAACCAAAAAGGAACCAGAATGCTAAATAAAAGCTCCAATTAAACTTAGCTAAATATCGTATCCCCTAAAGCTCCTGGGAACCGCGAGGAACCGATAAAAAAATTAAAAAGACACACAAACAAGGTTTTAAATTTAAGCAAGTAAAGGCAGCAAATGAAAAAATATGAAGAAATACTTACATATTTTAGAAGATACACGTCAGGAACGACTTGTGAAAGAGAGAGATCTCCAGGTGTCTTGATTTGTAGGCGGAGAAAGAAATTTGAAGGGTTAGAAGGCAGCAGTTAGTGAAGGAGGCATTTGAAAATGGCACAAGCTGATGAACATTCTCTCATTAGCGCATGTTCCATCTCTCCAGGCAGTTCTGTCTTAAAGGGACACTGCATAGAGTTAGGAAGAAGAAATTACTCACCCTAGTAATTGTGTTTCTTCTAATGGAGTCTTGCTGTATTCTGACATATGCAGTTAGCCCCAGCCCTTGAACTGCCCCGGAAATGAAAGAGTTAACTCTATGCAGAAGCATAGAACTTTGAGCTCGAGCTCGGATTTCAAACCTCTGTCTGTGGTACTTCAGAGTGTAACCGTCAGATTCTTACGAGCAACTACCTACGCCCCTGGTGTGGAAATTGTAACAACAGATTAATATGTAAAATGTTTGGGTCCCAAAAGACTCAAGTCGAGAACCCAAAATAGAAAAAATCCAGGTAGTGAACAATATACTGAAATATAAATCAATAACCACAAAAACAACCCCCAAAGGGGAAGGGTATACAGTACACCCCTGAGGTGCAACACTGTACCTGCCCGCCCACATCCCAAAAACTAGGTTCTAAGAGGGGAGGCGGGGGGTCAGAATACAGTAAGACTCCATTAGAAGAAACACAGTTACTAAGGTGAGTAATTTTTTCTTCAAACAACATAAAGTCTTGCTGTATTCTGACATATGCAGACTACCAAGCAGTACCTCTATGGAGGAGGGTACCAAACCTATTTTGGGAATAGGCTCTGCAGTACTGCTGTGCCAAACCTAGCATCACTCCTAGCATGGATATCCAGAGAGTAATGCTTGGAGAATGTATGGACAGTTTTCCAGGTGGCTGCTTTGCATATCTCTAGTAAAGGTACATCTCTGGTAGCAGCCAGAGAAGAAGCTGTACCCCTAGTCGAGTGGTTCCTCAGGCCTGAGGGAGGTGTTTTACCTAGTTTGGTATAACAGAATTGTATACAGGCTAGAATCCACCTGGCAATAGTTCTTTTATTAGCTGGCCTACCTGTTCCACTTCACCACAAGTGAGAAACAATTCAAGGCAGTTATTCCTATGTGCCTTCATATGCTCTATATAATAGCTAAGTGCCCTTTTAACATCCAAACTGTGTAACCTTCTTTCTCCTGAAGAGGAATGATCAGTGAAAAACACAGGAAGGGACATGGACTGGTTCAGATAAAAATCTGAGACCACTTTGGGTAAGAACCGCCTATTGGTCCTAAGGACCACCTTCTCTCTATGGAATGAGATAAAATCACGTTCAACTGACAGGGCCTGTAATTCACTGATTCGCCTGGCAGAGGTGACAGCTACCAGAAACAGAGTTTTCCAGGTCAAGTGCTTTAGCTCAGCTGAAGCCAAGGGTTCAAAGGGTGGCTGCATAAGATGAGCAATGCAGATATTGAGATCCCAAGCCATGGTAGGCTCTCTAAAAGGAGGGTTGTTATGAGTCAAACCTTTGAAGCACTTTGCAAAAACAGAGTGGGATGCCATACAGGAGCCCCTCCCTGCTAACAGAAATGCAGAAACAGCTGCCAGGTGAACTTTTAGAGTAGCTGGCCTAAGACCTAAACCATTAAGGTGAACCAGATAATCTAAGACTGTGGCAATACCTGCAGCATCTGGTAGGGTATTCCTGTGTGAACACCAAATGCTGAATCTTCTCCATTTGGAGTTATAAGTTTTCCTGGTAGAGGGTTTCCGAGAACCCTTGAGGATATCTAAAACTCCCTGAGAGAGATACAGGTTTGCGTACCCTTAACACTTCAAGAGCCAGGCCTTGAGATTGAGAGGCTGGAGATGGAGGTACCAGATCCTCCCCTGAGAGGAAGTTAAGAGATTGTGTCTCTTGGGGACAGACAGGGGAAGTGAGACTGCTAAGGACAACAACAAAGGATACCAAGGTTGTCTGGCCCAGTCTGGAGCAATTAGAATCACTGGGCAGGGTTGTGACCAGATCTTGACTAGAACCCTGAGCAACAGGGGAAAGGCATAAAGAAACCTGCCTTCCCAATCCAATATCAGAGCATCCAGGAGAACAGTCCCCAGAACTGGAGGTCTGCAGCAAAACTGAGGAAGCTGATGATTGTCTGGGGCTCCAAAGAGATCTATCTCTGGAGTGCCCCACCTGGTGAAGATTACTTTCAGGATGAGAAGATCCAAGGTCCATTCACGATGGCCCTGGGAGATTCTGCTCAGAGCATCTGCTAGCACATTGTTCTTCCCTGGGAGGCGGACTGCTATTAGGAAAGTTTGAAGGTAGTAGGCCAGAGACCATAGTTTCATGGCCTCCATGCACAAGGCCTAGACCAAGTGCCCCCTTGCTTTCTGATATACCACATGGTGGTGGTGTTGTCTGTCCTGACCTGAACCACCTTGTTCTTCACTGCGTCTGAGAAGAACTGAAGGGCCAAGAATACTACCCTGAGTTCCAGAAGACTGATATGAAGGAGAGACTCTTCTGGGGACCAGACCCCCTGTGTTGTGAGGGTTCCCCAGCCCAGGAGAGAAGCATTCATGGTGAGAACCACTGAAGGAGTTTGCTTGAGAAATGGAACACCTCGTCTGAGATTGTCTTGGTCCAGCCACCACTGGAGAGCTTCGACCGGAGTCTGAGTCACTGGAATCAGTTTGGTAAGAGAGTCTTTCCTCTGAGACCAAAAAAATCTTAGATGGAACTGAATGTCTCTCATCTGCAACCTGGCCCATTGCACCACTGCAGTGGAAGCTGCCATGTGGCCTAGGAGCTGAAGAAAATGTCTTGCTGGACGAGAAACCAGAGGATGAAAAGAGGAAGCGAGATAAGGGCCTGAACCCTTGCTAGTGGAAGGAATACCTTTGCTTGAACAGTATATAACTCTATCCCTATGAAAGTGAGAAGCTGTACTGGTTCGAGAACTGACTTTGGCAAGTTCAGAAGGAACCCCAGGGAACTGAGCAAATCCTGAGTGACCTATAGAGCTGACTTGACCTGATCGGAAGACTGCCCTACAATGAGCCAATCGTCCAGGTATGGAAATGGGAAAATGCCCTTACTTCTGAGAAAGGCCACTACTACTGCAAGGCACTTTGTAAACACTCTCGGAGCGGATGTTAGATTGAAAGGCACAACTCTGAACTGATGATGGCCTGAAGGTAACTTGAACCTGAGGTACTTTCTGTGGGAGCACCTGATGGGAATATGGAAATAGGCATCCTTGAGCTCCAGGGAGGCTAACCAGTCTCCTGGCCTTAGAGAGGAAAGAATTATTCCCAGTCACCATTTTGAACTTTGGTTTTAAAATGTGCTTGTTCAAATACCTTAAGTCTAGGATGGGTCGACACTCCCCTGTCTTCTTTGGGGTAAGGAAGTATCTGGAGTACAGACTTTTGGCCCTGTGTAGAGCAGAAACTCTCTTCATGGCTCTGAGAGCCAGCAGAGAGGAAACCTCTGCTTCTAAAGCAATGGTTTCGGAGATGTTTGCAGGTGGAAAAGACCTGACCCTCATTTTCGGAAATGTTTTGAAACTGCAGTCCAATCTCTGACTTACTACCTCCAGGACTCACCTGTCTGAGATAACAGACTTCTAGGCCTGGAAGTAGTAAGCCAGCCTGCCTCCTACTGGAATTGGGGAGTCAACCTGGGATGACATATCAGGGTGTCTGCTTGGCAGGAGCCTTAGACTGGGAAGAGGATGCAGCCCTGCTTATCCCCCTCCTGACTCTCCCTCGGAAGAACCCCCTCTGTTGGAAGGGAGAAGAGGCCTGGGCTTGGTAGAAAGGCCAGTGAAAAGGCCTGCCCCTGCCCCTAGACTGCTGCCTCTGAGAAGTGGCTTGCCTTTCCTTGGCTTGAGCACTCCTGTAAGTAGTCCTGTATTTGTCCATTTTTTCATGTAAGCTTCTGTCTACTCCCCAAACAGAGAGTTACCTACTACAGGGAAATCCATGGCCTTAGCTTGAGTGTCCTGCGAAAGGCTAGTACATCTGAGCCAAGAAAATCTCCTGAGAGACACAGAAGTAGCCATGACTCGTGATGCCACATCATTTGAGGTCACAGCAGCATGGAATTGTACCTTGGACACCTCAATCCCATCAGCAGCCACCTCCTCCAGTTCTTTGGCTAGTTGGGGGCCTGCTTTGCCAGTTCCAGAACAGTATCCCACCTGGACTTCTGGTACCTGGCTGCATAGGCCATATAATTTGCCTGCCTGAGTCATAAGGAGGATGCCAAATATTGTTTTTTGGCCATGGCAGCCACCTTCCTGGAGTCTTTATCTGGGGGGTATGAAGCCAAAGGTATGTTAGCCCTATCACAGGCTGCAACCTGCACTACCCCAACAATGCTGCTATGATTGTACAAAAACTCCGTACCTGAGCCTGACAACAGGTACCTCCTGTCCATTCTTTTGTCCACTGGAGGTAAAGAGTTTGGTGTCTGAATAATCTTTTTTGCCTGTTTCCCCAAGGATTTGAGGAGGGGAACAGACAGCCTCTTGGACTCTGGGATGTCAATCATCTCAACAAAATCAGGCTCCTTTTCCTCTTCTGCAGCTTCTACCATAGGGAGCTGGAGAGTTTCAGACACCTTTTTGTAGAACAAATAGTGGGAAGGGGACACAGAAAGCCTGGGAGGGGAGACACTGGAAAGCCTGTCTGGGGAGATGTCCAGTTCAATGGGCACATCCTGACCTTCTAAATCATTATCATCTTGTTCTGGATAGTCTTTGTCCCCCTCCCACTCCAATTCATAATAGGCATCCAGATCGTAATCCGATGGGGTGGGATTCAACTGAATCGACCGCCTGGCCGAAGGCGTCGGTTCAGACAGAACCGATCGAACCGACTGAACAATACTTACCGCTTTGGCTCTCTCAGCAGCGGTTGGAGTATGAGATTCTGGATCAGAACCAGGTGATTTTCTTTTTGCAGTAACCGACCCCTCTGAGTCAGATCTCCTTTTGCCTGAGGAGGTATCGCCCAGGTCAGTGGGCACCTCCTCAGGTTCGACCACAACTGAACCGGGCTGGCCATCCGGGTCAGTGGACTTCTCGGCCTCCCTTTCCTTTAGCCTACTCATTCTTTTATCCATGGTGGTTTTTGGGAAATTTTTACAGATTTGGCAGTCTGTCTTGAGGTGGTCAAACCCCAGACAATAAACACAGATGAGGTGAGAATCAGCTTTAGCAAAAGCCTCCCCACACTCATCACAGTGCTGAAACCCAGTGGGCCCAGTTTTCTTTTTGGGTTTCTCAGACATGGCCAGACTTAACAAAAATTACCCTTAACAGCTGTTATGCCAGGTAATACTCTTCAATCAGTAACCAACCGTATTACAGGTTGTGGAACAAAACCGTTTTTTTTGGAACCGGCACACCACTGTACTCTAAACAAAGAAATTCAAACAGAACAGTCGGTTCCCAACTGGACCGACTGCTAGGGAACCGAAGAAATTACAATTTCCACAGAGAGAAACAAAAACACAGTTCACTACCTATCTACACACTTACTGTACCATAGACAGAGAGCTGAAACTGAAAAATAATAAATAGATGAAAAAAACAACACTTTTTTTAAACTTTACCAAACCGATGCGAAGGAGCAATCTCTGGAGTGACTTTACAGTTAAGCGGAGTAAAGAATCTGACAGTTACACTCTGAAGCACCACAGATGGAGGTTTGAAATCCGAGCTCCGGCTCAATGTTCTATGCTTCTGCATAGAGTTAACTCTTTCATCTCCAGGGCAGTTCAAGTGCTGGGGCTAACTGCATATGTCTGAATACAGCAAGACTTCATGTTGTTTGAATACAAGCGTATTCCTGGTGTAAGAAAGGAGAGGACAGAACAGACCCTTGTGTTTAAACTCATTCTGCACAACAAATGGTGCAGGGCCTTATTCAACCCTGTCACATCCTTATAACTGGCAATACACATGCCCAAGGTTGCGGCAGCGAAGGCCCATTTCCCCATGGTGTCAATTTTACAAGCCTCCTTATGGCTAAGATGTGCTGAAGCTTCTTGAGGGAGAACAGCTTTGTTGTGTTCTGCCAGCACAACCAAAGCATCGAGTGGCTGTGAAGCCAAGAAGAGTCTCTCCTTTGGAAGGGGGCATATTTCCTATCTAGGGACTTGGCCACAGAAGGAATCAGAGCTGGCCACTCCCACACTGTTTGTGACACAGTCTCAAAAGAGGAAGATACAGAAGACATAAGGCTCACAAGAACGTTAGGAATATGAAGGAACTTGAGGTGCAAAAGCCTGCCTGGATCCACAGACGAAGTCTGCAGAGCCATTGTTAAATTCATGTTCTTGAGGAGGGCCTGGAAGGAAAGGTCCTCAACAGGAGTCTCCACTGGACCAGAGGGTTTCCCATCTGAGCCTAATGATGATTCATCCTGTCATCAGACAAAATCAAGCCAGGATCAGACTCACCAAGTTCCACCTCCACCCCAGAGAAATCAGGAGTCAGTCCTGCAAGGACGAAGCCCGGCTTAGGCAAGGGGTAAACAGCTGATACCAGAACTGCTACGGTGTGGAAGACCCCGACACCGCAAACGGCACGAGGAACCCGGCACTGCCGCATGCAGCACTGAAGAACCCGGTGCCACCCACACCACTGAGGACCGCCACGCCGCCAGAGGTCCAAACGAACTGCCAGATCTAGAAAGAAAGGAGGAAGGAGGTACCTGTGCCAGCCCCTACGAGGAATAAAAATGAGAGGGAGAGGCACATGGCACTGACATCTGGGGCGCCAGTACTAGCGAGGGTAGAAATTCTGTCACTGGCACAGAACGCACTCCCTATCCAGAAACCTCTGACCGCTTTCCAGCAGCACCAAGACCTGAGGGCCCTGGTACTGGGTCTGCTGGTAGGGGCACCCGAGACAGATGCTGTACCCACTGCTCCATAAGAGTAACCCAGAGGTGAAACTGCCCACCAAAAATCTGCAAGAGGACAGAGAAGGGCTCCAGTGTCGAGAGGCCCGGCTGCTGAGAAAAAATTACTTGCCATAGTAATCTTGTTTCTTCCCAGTGATACTCAGGTATTCATAACTTTCTGCAGTGTCCCTTTAAGCCAGAATTGCCCAGAGAAGATAGAACACATGCACGTGACAACTATTCAAATGCTGCTTGAAATAACTGCCTTAGTTCTAAAACCCCTCAGATTTCCTGGACGCCTGGAAAGGCAGGCCCCAAATAACTATGAATACTGAATTGTGTTAATAATCAATAACAATAAATAATGATAAAAGTGATACTTAGACCCATAACCTCTTAAATAAACCCTCCAACTGGAGGGGAAAACACAACAGATATCCCCAAAAATGTCAGAGTCACCTGAAAGAAGGGGGGAAAAACACTTGAACCTTGTTTACCAAAATTGTGCCAGAAAGTGGCATATATACCCGTGAGAGCACAGTATGCAGGACTAAAGATTCTAAAAGGGGAGGCAGGGTGGAAAGTTATGAATACCTGAGTATCACTGGGAAGAAACAAGATTACTATGGTAAGTCATTTTTTTTTCTAACCCCAGTAAAGTACAGTTACGTAAGAACTTACCGTAACAGTAGATCTTCGAGAACAGCTCTTGCAGCAGGTTACACCATTAGGACTGAAGCCGGCAGGCGTCAGGCCCCATGGAAAAATTCTAGGCTCGCTATCTTCAAGCCGGACTGCCCCGGCGCTTGTCCCGCCTCCGACGCCAGGCGTGGTACATAAGGGCGGTCCGCCAGAATTTAGTTCTCCGCCGGAGACTCCCGGCCGCAGGATGACATCAAAGGGGGAGACTGAGGATCCACCGTCAGAAGGCAACAAGGGAGAAAATCCCGACACAAGCATTTTCTTCTTTTTCTCCGTCTTCTTCTTCTCGTTTCTCTTTTTTTTTTTTTTTTGGCAGAGCCGTACCTCCTCTAAGGAGGAAGGTGGGCGGGAAGGTACCTGCTGCAAGAGCTGTTCTCGAAGATCTACTGTTACGGTAAGTTCTTACGTAACTGTACTATCTTACTTCGAGACACAGCTCTTGCAGCAGGTTACACCATTAGGACTGATTCCCAAGCAGTAACGCTACCAGAAGATCCGGGAGGAGGCAGAGAGACAAGAGAAAAACATTCCAAGTCCTGACTCAGGACAGGAGACCCTGCAGCACCGCTTGCTGAAACTGCTCTTCACGAGAGGCGGGTCCAGACTGTAGTGCCTGATAAAGGTATGCACAGAGCTCCAAGTAGCTGCAGCGCAAATAGCTGAAATGGATACATTCCTGAGTGCTGCAAAGGAAGTGGCCACACCCTGGTAGAATGACCCGGATAGAACCTGGAGGGCTTTTGTTTAATCTCGTAACAGCAATGAAATACACTGGACAAGACAGCTGAGACAAAGTCTGTTTGGATACTGGTTGGCCTTTCATCCTCTGGGAGAAGGAGACAAAAGCTGGTCAGAACCCGAAAGGGTTTAGATCTGTTAAGGTAATACCTCAGGCTGTGTGAACATCCAGGGTGTGGAGCAAAGCCTCTCCTCTATTAGAGTAACTGGAAATAGACCGGAAGGTCGATATCCTGATTCAAAGTGAGTGTCGAAACCACCTTAGGCAAAACTTTGGGTTCATCCTCAGGGATACTCTGTCCCGTGAAAACCAAATAGGGCTCTTGCACAAGAGAGCGTGAAGCTCAGAAATCCTTCTGGCTGAAGTAACGGCAACTAAAATAACGTCTTCCACGACAGAAAACGTAGCTCACAATCTGAGGCAGGCTCAAAGGGAGGGAACGCAAGTTGTTCCAAGACAAAGAGTAGATCCCACGGAGGCACTGGGTCCCTGATGGGGGGCCTAATGTGCAACACTCCTCTAAGAAATTCCCGAGAGGTGTCTAATTGCGCAACAGTACACTGCCCCACCGGAAGATGGTAGGCAGAAACAGCGCAAAGGTGCACTTTGATAGAGGAATAGGCTAGCCCTGAATGGAAGAGAGAAAGGAGATAGTCTAAAATTACTCCCACAGGACAACCTAAAGGGGAAAGGTCACGAGCCCGTGACCATAAACAAAAACGACGCCACTTCATGGCATACGTAGCATGCGTTGCTGGCTTTCTGGCTGCGGAGAGAACCTCTGCAACCTCTTGCGAGACCCCGTGGCGCAAGATGGCTATGTCTCTAGGAGCCAAGCATGCAGGTTCAGAGAACGTAGATCCGGATGGAGCAATGAACCTTACTCCTGAGACAGTAGGTGGGAGCTGAGCAGCAACGGGAGCGGGGGTTCCCGAGATAGCTGTGCCAGCAAGGGGAACCATATCTGTCTGGGCCAGAACAGGGCCACCAGAATCATTCGCGCTGCGTCCTGCACAGTTTGAGAAGAACTCTTGGATCAACGGGAAGGGAGGGAAGGCATAGAGGAATCTGTTCACCCAGGAGAGGGACAACGCGCCTCGCCAGAAAACACCAGGCCCTGGACCTAGCGAGCAGAAATTGGGCAGTTCTGCTGGATGGGGATGCGAACAAATCCAGCTCTGGAACTCCCCATCAAGAAACAGATCCTCTGCCACCTCCTGAAGAAGTTCCCACTCGTGGACTCTGGCCTGGGAACGGCTCAGGCTGTCTCATGATCGTGTTGTCCACCCGGGAACGTGAACACGAATCAGGTTTGCGCCCGTGTCCGATATTACCCAATCCCACACTCTCATGGCCTCCTGCAGAGGGGTAAGAGCAGCGCCCCTTGTTTGTTGAGGTAATACATTACCGCCCGTGTTGTCCGCCTGAAGCAGGATAGTGCACGTGGAATTATCGACTGAAAGCCTGAAGTGCATAGAGGACCGCCTCATCTCTAGGACATTGATATGGAGATGAGCTCCAATGGGTCCATGCACCTGAGACTTCACCCGCCTAGGTGTGCTCCCACCCGAGACCTGAAGCATCCGTGGTGAGGGTTATCTCCAGGAGCGGCGCTGCAAACGGGACACCCTTGGAGAGCGACCCGGGGCTAGCCACCACTGCCAGTCGCGAATCACGGATTTCGTGATCCTGACTGGATGCTGCAAATGGTCTTGCCTCTGGTCCCATTGCGCCTTGAGCATCCACTGTGTTATTCGCATGTGAGTCTGCAGAGAGGGACTGTAGGAATGGCCGAGCCATGTGTCCGAAGAGACGGGCGACCGACCTGGCCGGTACGGGTCTGGTTCGGATGACAAGGCCCCTAGAGGGACCTGATACGCCCGCCTGTCGGCCGGAAGAAAAGCTCTTCCCTGGACCATGTCCAACACTGCACCTATAAACTGCAGTTTTTGCGACGGTACCAAGAGGGACTTCTCATGATTTATAAGGATGCCCAGCGATCGAAATAAGTCCTGGGTGTCCTGGATCGCGAGCAGGAGCGCCTCTCTGGAGGCGGCCATGAGAAGCCAGTCGTCTAGGTACGGGAACACATAGTGGCCCTTTCTCCTTAGAGATGCTGCCACGACTGCCATGCATTTGGTAAAAACCCTTGGTGCGGATGACAGTCCGAACGGGAGAGCCCGGAACTGAAGATGGTGGCCTAGAAACTCGAAGCGCAGGAACCTCTGATGCGCTTGAGCTATGGGGATATGCAGGTATGCGTCTTGCATGTCTAGGGACGCTAAATAGGTGCCTTGTTTCAGCATGGGGATAAGACCCGGAAGGGTCACCATGCGGAATCTCTTGTACGCGATCGACATATTGAGGTCGCTTAGGTCCAGAATCGGACGGAGGTCCCCTGTTTTCTTGGGAACCAGGAAGAAGTGAGAATAATACCCTTGTCCTCTCTGGTTCCCCGGGACGTACTCTATCGCCCCCTTTTCTAGGAGCGCGAGTACTTTTGCCAAATTAAGGTTCCATGCTGACCCGGATACCGGAGAGCAGAGGAGGCCTCGAGGGTGGCTTTTCATGAACTCTAAAAGTGGCGATGCTGACCAATTGCAGAACCTTACCTTCGGTGGTGATCGCCGCCATCCCGGCAGGAAGTTCAAATGCGACCCGACCATAGTTTCCGTTGATCCTGAGGGGCCGGGGCCGGAAAGGAGTCATGCTGTGGCGGCAGATGGACCCGCTGGCTGGGTCGACCTAGGGGTGCGCTGACCTCTGCTAGCGGGCTGCTTACCCTGGGTTCTGCGGAAACCAGAGCCCCTCTGTTGTGCAGCGGAGTGGGGCTGTTGCCTCTGTGACCGCCCACGAAAACCGCTTTGGTGCCTACGAAAGGAACCGAGCCTAGGACGGTACATGGCTTGTACCGACCTCACCGCCTTCCCAGCCTCTTGCAGTTTGGTAATAATCTTCTCCGAAGGATTACCAAATAACACATCTCCCTCAAAAGGGGCGTCCATAATGTTCTTCTGGACGTCCGGGGTGAAGCCGGAGACACGAAGCCAGGAATGTCTCCGGAGGCAAACACCGGAAGCTGCTGCTCGGGCTGATGAGTCCGCGGAATCGTACGCGGCTCTAAGCACTTGGGTCCCCACGTCTGAACCCATGCAGAGAAGCTGGAGCATCTCCTTCTGCTCACCTTCAGGTAGTTCTTCAGCTACCTCCAGACCCTGCTCCTGCAGAGCTGCTCTGAAACTGAACCATGTGGGTCAAGTAATTTAAGGATCTGATGGCGCAGGTAGCGAGGTGACGGCACCTGCCCAGAGAGTCCAATTGCTTGGATTCTGGATCCGTGGCAGGGGTGCTCAAATGCTGCAGCCTCTGTGACCGGTCATGTGAGGCTGTTATGACCAGAGAATCGGCCTGAGGTCGGAGGCCAAATACTGGTCCTCTTTAGGAGCCTTGTATAGACGGTCAGCTTTCGGCACCACCGTAACGAATGTGGACGCCCACGCGCTCAGGACGCCACAAGGTGTCCACCAAAGGCTTGGGGTCCTCTGCAAGATACCTAGCCAGGCGAATCCTTCGGGTCTAACTCCTCAGCATCCCACCCCATGTTCTCCTGGATATGGCGATGATATCCATGAACGAGGGGTCATCCGAGGAGACCGTGTGCCTCACGGGTCTGGAGAAGGGATGGAGATTGGAGATGGGGATCTAGAGGTGGAGTATACTGATCCTGTCCTCCGCCGACGGCGAACGCCGGCGCCTCCTGGATCTCTTGGGCTGGGTGATCCAGAAGAAGATCTTGACGGAGGTCTCCTCTTGATGGTCGAACTCGGAGGAGATATGGACTCCTGGGAGAGTAGAGCGGCCAACCGACCCCGCAGGTGAAGGGGGGGCCGGAGCTGGAGGAGGAGGAAGAGCGGTGGGCGCCACGTCCTTCTTGATGGTGTCCCACCAGTATGTAAAGAGATCCTTCACATCCACTAGAGATAATCCCGACGACGGCCCAGACGCCGGGGGGCAGTCGTCGGGTCCCGGCGATGGCTCCACAGAGACCTCGGGCGGCGGCGAGGGAGCCCTGGGAGACTGCACGAGGCCGGGATCACCCATCTGGTCCTCGGGCTGCATCAGATCTTCCTCCGTTAGCGACTCCTGCCTGACGACGGTCAGAGGCACAGGAGTCCTCTTCTCAGGCGTTGCGGACGCCGGTTCCCCAACCGACGTCTGATGGGAAGACTTGGCCAACGACGGTCTGACAGCCGACGGCTCCGAGGAGGGGTGACGGACGGCCCATTCGAGGCCCAAGTCTAGCGTTGTCCATCCCCAGAGAGTAAGTTTCAGGGTTTTCCGGGCGGCACTGAAGAGGACCGGACGTCGGGTGCCGCCGGGCGGGAGCCCGACTTATGGTGGTGGTGATGATGCTCCCCGGACTTCGCCGATCTTAGGGGTGGAGGACGATGACGGCCTGGCGGTAGGGGCCTGAGAAGAGCGAGAAACAACCACCACAGCCGGGGGGAGGGAAGAGGCCCTGGATGGAGACCGGTCTGACTTAGACCCGAAGCCGCGGGACTCGGAGGCCCGAGTTGGAGACCTGGAAGGGTCCTTCTCCTTTCTCTTCCTTTCGGCGTGCTTGTGGGATTTTGAAGATTCCCCCTTAGAGGACATGGCTCTAAATTTTTCTTCAAATAGGAACGCCTGAAGAGCCTTCTGTCGCCGGATCCTCGTGCGGCTATTAAACCCTTGACAGAGGGAGCAGGCCTGGGTATCGTGCTCTGGGCCCAGGCACCGGACACAGGCCGTGTGAGGGTCCTTAAAGGGGATCTGCTTCCCGCAAGCACACTTAGACGTATGCCCGGAGGTCGGAGAGGACATCAGCGAAAAAATCCTTCGAAGTAGAGTAAATTCCCATAGGAAAGTTCAGAAACCACGCGTCGTGCGCTAGACTATGACCGGATGGTCGAGGCATGCAAGTCGATGGCGGGAAAGAACTCGGGATTCTGGCGGGACCACCCCCTTATGTACCATGCCTGACGTCGGAGGCGGGACCAGCGTCGGGGGCGGTCCCCGCTGAAGATAGCTAGCTAGAATTTTTCCGTGGGGTCCTGACGCCTGCCGGCTTCAGTCCTAATGGTGTAACCTGCTGCAAGAGCTGTGTCTCGAAGTAAGATTACTCAGGTATTCCTAACTTTCTGCAGACTACGAAGCAGTACCTTTGGAGGTGGGCACAGTACCTCATTTTGGAAATAGACTTTGCAGGACTGCTGTGCCAAACCTAGCATCCCCCCTGGACTGAATATCCAGGTTGTAGTGCTTCGTAAAGGTGTGTAGTGTTTTCCAGGTAGCTGCTTTACAGATGTCAACTAGTGGAACACCTCTGGCAGCTGCTAAGGTAGCAGCTGTCCCTCTTGTGGCATGGCCCTCAATCCTGTTGGAGGCTCCCTTTCAGCTTTAGTGTAACAGAACTGGATACACTGGACTATCCATCGAGAAATGGACCTTTTCGATGCTGGGTTACCCTTTCCCACATCCCCATAAGTCAGGAAAGTACAGTTACGTAAGAACTTACTGTAACAGTAGATCTTTGAGAACAGCTCTTGCAGCAGGTTACACCATTAGGACTGATTCCCAAGCAATTCTGGAAATCCCTCACAGATGGGAGGAGGCTAGGGAGAGATTGCGAGTTGAACCGAAGCCTAGGACAGTAGTCCCTGAAGGACTGCTAGACCAAAACCAGCTCTTCGCTATGAAGCAACGTCCAGGCTAGAACGCCTGATGAAGGTGTGCACGGTGCTCCAAGTAGCTGCTGCACAGATGGCTGAAGTGGACACGTTCTTTAAAGCATCAAAGGAGGTAGCCACCCCCCTTGTGAAATGTCCCTTAACAGAGTCTGGTAGGGACTTGTTACACTTCTGGTAACAGAACTTGATACAGTGGATGAGCCATCTAGAAAGAGTTTGCTTAGAGACCGGAGCACCTAACATCCTATGGGCGAAGGAGACAAAAAGCTGATCAGATTTACGATGTTGCCTGGTTCTGGTCAGGTAGTATCTTAGACATGTATGCACATCAAGAATGTGCAGCAGGGCCTCTCCTCTATTGGAGTACTTTGGAAAGTACGCTGTAGGTTGATATCCTGGTTAAGGGTAAGGGCTGAGACTACCTTAGACAGAAATTTTGGATTTGTCCTGAGGGACTCCCTGTCCTGGTGAAAAACCAAATAAGGTCCTTTGCACATAAGTGCGTGAAGCTCAGAAATCCTTCTGGCTGAAGTAACAGCAACTAAAAATAACATCTTCTATGCGAGAAGACGTAGCTCGCAATCCGCAGCTGGTTCAAAAGGAGGCAGCGTAAGCTGCTCCAGGACAAAGGGTAGGTCCCACGAAGGAATGGGATCCTTAATCGGAGGCCTAAGGTGGAGGACGCCTCTCAAAAAGGCATGTGCGGTTTCCAACTGCGATATGGACCATAGGCCTATAGGAACGTGATAAGCCGAGATGGTACAGAGGTGTACTTTGATCAAGGAGTAGGCCAAACCTGCCTGGAAAAGGGACAGAAGGTAGTCTAATACCGAACCCTTGGAACAATCCAGTGGGGAAAGTCCCTGTGCTTGAGCCGACAGACAAAATCTGCGCCATTTCATGGCATAAGTGGCCGGTTTTCTAGCAGCCGCTAGAACATCTGCTACCTCTTGTGAGACCCCATAGCACATGATTGCTATGTCCCTAGGAGCCAGGCATGCAGGTTCAGAGAGCGAAGGTCTGGATGGACAAAGGAAACTTTCTCCTGGGACAGCAAGTGAGAGCTGATTGGCAGAGGCACTGGTGGTTCCTGAGGAAGTTGGTACAGCAGAGGGAACCAAATCTGCCTGGGCCAGAAGGGCACGATTAAGATCAGTGTCGCCTGCTCTCTGGGGAGTTTCAGAAGAACTCTCTGGATCAACGGGAAGGGAGGAAATGTGTAGAGGAATCTGCTCACCCAGGAGAGGGACAACGCGTCTCGCCAGAAAACAACAGGCCCTGGATCTAGTGAGCAGAAACTGGGCAGTTTTGCATTGGAATGGGACGCGAAAAGATCTAACTCTGGTGTCCCCCATCTGCGAAACAAATCCTCTACGACCTCCTGGAGTAGTTCCCATTCGTGGACTCTGGCCTGTGATTGGCTCAGACTGTCCACTCCTGGAACATGTACAGCAATAAGGTTTGTGCCATGTTGCAGTACCCACTTCCATACCCTCATGGCCTCCCTGCAAAGAGGGTAGGAATGAGTGCCTCCTTGTTTGTTGAGGTAATACATCACCACGGTACTGTCTGTTTGTAGCAACAGAGTACCCAGTGGAATCTCCAATTGGAAGGCCTGCAAGGCATAAAGGACTGCTCTCATCTCCAAAATGTTTATATGAAGATGAGCTTCCTGGGATGTACACGTGCCCTGACACCAGACACCGTCGAGGTGCGCTCCCCAACCGGACCCTGAAGCGTCCGTGGCGAGTGTCACAACCGGAGACGGCGCGACAAAGGGGACTCCCAACGATAGGTGGCCTGGGTCGAGCCACCATTGCCAATCCCGGACGACAGCATTCGTGATCCTGATTGGATACTGCAGATTTTCTTGCTTCTGATCCCATTGCACCCGTAACATCCACTGAGTAACCCGCATGTGGAGATGGGCTAAAGGGACTGTTGTAATAGTCACAGCCATGTGTCCGAGCAGGCAGAGGACCAGTCTTGCTGGAACTGTCTTCTTTGCCAAGATATCCCTTATGAGGGATCTGGTGTGTTCTGCCCTGTCCTGGGGCAAAAAAGCTTTCACCTGGACAGTGTCCAGGACTCCGCCTATGAACTGCAGTCTCTGAGACGGGACCAGGTTCGACTTCTCCCGATTGATGGTAATGCCCAAGGATCCGAAGAGGGAACGAGTACAATGGATTGCGGACATCAGGGCTTCCCGAGAGGGGGCCATGAGGAGCCAGTCATCCAGATAGAGGAACACATAGTGGCCTTGTCTCCTGAGAGCTGCTGCTACAACTGCCATGCACTTCGTGAATACCCAAGGTACCGAGGACAGCCCGAAAGGGAGGGCTCGGAACTGCTAATGGCGACCTAGAAACTCGAAGCGCAAGAATTCTCTGTGCACCCGAGCTATTGGGATATGCAGGTAAGCATCCTGAATGTTCAGTGATGCTAAGAAGGTGCCTGCTTGAGCATGGAAATCAGTCCCGGAAGAATCACCAAGCGGAAGTGTTTGTAAAGCACCGAAGCACTGAGGTCCAGAATCGGACGGAGGTCCCCTGTCTTTTTGGGAACCAGAAAAAAGTGGGAATAATATCCTGCGCCTCTCTGGTTCTGTGAAATGTGCTCTATGGCTTCTTTGTCCTGAAGCATCAGCACCTCCTGCTGAATGAGCAGGGCGGGCTGTCCCGAATAACGGGAAAGTAGGGGAGGCCTTGAAGTTGGGTGGTCGAGGATTTCAATAGAGTGTCCTCTCTCCACCAATTGTAGGACCCACCAGCCTGCAGTGATCATCTGCCACCCTGAAAGGTGGTGGGAGATGCGAACCCCAACCTTTTCTTCCCGTTGATCCAGAGGAGGAGTGGGGGCCGGGAAGGAGTCATGCTGTGGCGGCATTGCCTCCCGCAGGCTGGGTCGGTTTAGTATATCTTTGACCTTGACCTGGGGAAGACTTAGGCTGGGCCTTATCGTTGAAGTTGCCCCTTTGCTGCTGGCCGGAACATGGCTGTTGCCTTTGCTGTTGGCCGCGAAAACGATTCTGGTTCCTACAAAAGGAACCAGTTTTGGGCCTGTACATGGCTTGTACAGTCCTCACCACCTTCCCGGCATCCTGTAACTTGATTACCTTTTCAGAATCTTCACCAAGCAGGACCTCGCCGTTGTAGGGAACGTCCAGGTTAGTTTTCTGGACATCTGGAGTAAATCCAGAGACGTGAAGCCAAGAAGGTCTCCGGAGACAGACACCCGAGGCTGCTCCCCTGGTCGCAGAGTCCGCCGAGTCATAGGCAGCTCTCAAAACTTGGGTCCCCACGTCTGACCCTGTGTGAAGATGGTTCAAGAGCTCCTCCTTCTGCTTGCCATCTGGAAGGACTTTAACCAGGTCCTGACCCTGTTCCCATAGGGCATTCTGAAACTGAACCATGTGTGTCAGATAGTTCAGTGACCTGATGGAGCATGTAGCAGCCACATACATGCGCCTACCCAGTGAATCCAACTGCTTGGATTCCTGGTCTGGAGGCTAGGTGCTCAAATGCTGTGGTCGTTGAGACCGGTCGTGAGAGGCTGTGATGACCAGTGAATCAGCCAGGGGTTGGTGCGCCAAATATGGGTCCTCCACAGGGGCCCTGTATAGATGGTCAGCCTTCTTCGGCACAGCAGGGGTGGAATGCAGATGTTTCCACATGGCCTTGGTGACGTCCGCAAAAGTGTCCACCAAGGGTGGTACCACCACAGGCTTAGGATCTTTTTGCCAAAGGTATTGAGCTAGGCACTGTCATTCAAGGTCTAGATCTTCAGTTTCCCATCCCATATTCTCCTGGATGTACCTCATGATTTCAGCAAAGGAGGGATCATCTAGAGGTGACCTGGAGAGGTCTTGTGGGTCTGGTGATGGTATACTTATGAGAAAAGGAGACCTGGAGGTATCTGAAGTGTCCGGTCTAGAGTCATCCCCCTGCGGAGTGGGCCTTTTTCCTCTGGGCCGCTTGGGGCTGGGGGACCCTGAGGGAGATCGTGAAGGGGCCTTCTCCTTTCTCTTGATATACCCCTAGGAGGTGCTGTAGGCTCCTTTGGGGTCGGGGTTCTTCCTGCTGGACCCTGGGGGGGGGTGAGGAGGAGGAGTAGGTTTTACAGGGACATCATTTTTAATCATGTCCCACCAAAAGGTGAAGAGGTCCTTTACTTCTTGAATGTTCATACTGGATGACAGTCCTGGCGTCAGAGTTGGTCTGTCGCCGGTATCAGGCGTCGGGTCCGAGGGCATCGCCGCTTCGGGCGAAGGCTCCCGTGGAAGCCTGGCGTCCCCACTGTCGCCTGCCTGGTCCTCAGGCAACATCAGATCCTCCTCGGAAGAACCCCGGCGACCGGTATCAACCGGTGAAGGAAGGGCAGTTGTTGGCCCCTTAGGTCACTTGACAGCCGTCGGGTGCTGAACAGATGTCTGGTCCGACGGGCGTTTGACCGGTGAAGAATTGGCAACCCACTTAGGGTCTGTCGTCCGCTTAAGGGACGTCAGGTCCTTGGTCTTCCTGGGAAGGGGATCAAGACCCCTGGGAGGCCAATCTGACGTCAGGCTCCCGGCGTCTGTCCAAGGAAGAAGTAGAAGACTTGGAAGAGGACTTGGACCGGTCACGGTCAGAAGACTTTGCTGAGGCCCGGGAGGACGCTGGAGAAGGGTCCAAAGTCCTGGGAGTCTTGAGCGGGTGGAGAGAAGCCGAAGAACCGCCTGAAGTCCTAACTTTAACAGGAGGAGGCTGCGAGCGAGCCCTGGAGGGAGAGCAGTCTGAGCGTCTGGAGCCTGAGCTGGTGCGTGAGTCAGAGGCCTGGTTCAGGGATCCGGACCTGGCCTTCTCCCGTTGTTTTTCCCAGTGTTTATGGGACTTAGAGGTGGACTCACCTCTGAAGGCAGGGTCTTTGTCCATTATTTTTAATCTTTCCTCTAACAGGAACTCCTGAAGTGCCTTCTGACGGTGGATCCTGGTGCGGCTGTTAAACTGCTGACAAAAGGAGCAGGCCTAGGTGTCATGCTCCAGGCCTAAGCACCGCAGGCAAGTCGAACGAAGATCCTTGAAAGGGATCTTGTTGCCGCAGGCACACTTAGAGGGGTGTCCTTCTGTGGAAGGAGTAGGAGATGCCGACATTTAGTAGAATAAATGCTGGAAGTTCAAGTCGTCGTTCGCTGAAACGGGCGTCCGTGAGGCCGATGCTGGCGAGTAGACGGCAGGAAAAGAACTGGGGATTCTGGGGAACGCCCCCTTTTGTATGATGCCTGACGGGGGCGGTGCCGACGTCAGGGGCGGTCCCCACTGGATACTGCTAGCTAGAAAATTTCCGTGGGATCCTGGCGCCTGCCGACTTCAGTCCTAATGGTGTAACCTGCTGCAAGAGCTGTTTCTCGAAGTAAGATCAACTGTTTCCTGTCCTGCCTATGGTCCTTAGTGCCTGTCATGTAGTAGCTAAGAGCTCTCTTGACATCCAGACTGTGAAGTCTTCCTTCACCAGAGGTGGAGTGCTCAGTGAAAAAGACAGGTAGGGTAATGGATTGGTTAAGGTGGAAATCAGAAACCACCTTAGGGAGAAACGTCCTGTCTGTCCTCAGGACTACCTTATCCCTGTGGAATGAAATGTAGTCCTATTCAATGCAGAGAGCCTGAAGCTCACAGATTCTTCTTGCAGAAGTCATTGCCACTAGGAAAACTGCTTTCCATGTGACATACCTTAGATGACCTGAGGATATGGGCTCGAAAGGAGGTCCCGTGAGCTTAGTTATACACACATCGAGGTCCCATGCTGGCACCGGTTCCCTATTGGAGGGATGCAGATGGGCCAAGCCCTTGAAGAACCTCCTAAAGATAGGGTCTGAAGCTATTGTCACATTTCTTCCAGCAGAAATGTAAGCAGATACTGCAGCCAGGTGAACTTTAAGGGTGCTGGGCTGCAGTCCCAGGGAATGTAAATAAGAGAGGTAATCAAGAACAGCTGGAACTCCAGCCTGTGCTGGTACCAGCTCCCTGGCTGAGCACCAGATAGAAAACCTTTTCCATTTTGAAGCACAGGTTTTCTTAGTGGATGGCTTCCTGTAACCCCTCTGGATGTCTAAAACATCTTCAGATAAGTGTAGACCTGCAAATTCTAGGTTTTCAAGAGCCAAGCTTTGAGACTCAGAGACCTGAGATTTGGATACAAGAGTCTCCTGTGGTTGGAGGTTAACAGCCTGTGCCTCAGAGGGAGATGTACTGACTCGGCTACAGACATGGACAGCAGAAGAGAGTACTATGGCAGCCTTGGCCAGTCTGTGACTATCAAAGATCATTGATGCTGACTGGGACCTGAGCTTGAGCAATACCCTGTACACTACAGGGAAGAGAGGCAAAGCACACAGGTGTTTCCCTGACCAGTCCAAGGCCAGAGCATCCAGAGATAGCATGCCCTGATCTGGTGGTCTGCAACAGTATTGTGGCAGATGGTGGTCCTGGTGGGTTGCGAACAAGTCTATCTCTGGGGTGCCCCGCCTCCTGAAGATGACTTCCACCACCTGCCTGTTTAGGGCCCATTCGTGATGGGCCTGGTTGATTCGACTCAGAGCATCTGCTAGAGTGTTGTCCTTTCCTGGCAGATGGACAGCCTGTAGGAAAACTCCCAAGGAGTAAGCCAGGCTCCAAATTTTCATGGCCTCTGTGCATAGAGGACCCAACCTGATGCCTCCCTGCTTGTTTATGTAGTACATTGTGGTGCTATTGTCTGTTCTGACCTGTACCACCTTTCCTTGTACCAGTGTTGTGAAGGCTTTTAGTGCCAGAAACACTGCTCTGAGTTCCAGCAAGTTTATATGCTGGAGTGACTCTGCACTTGACCAAGCGCCCTGGGTTGTGTGGTCCCCTAAATGGGCACCACGCCCAAGTAGAGATACAACTGTTGTGAGAACAACTGATGGGGAATCTCATTGGAAAGGAACCCCTTTCCCTCAGGTTGGATTCCTCTTTTCACCACTTAAGTGCTTGTAACAAAGTTTTTGTTACTGGAATCAGCATTGAGAGAGGATCTCTTCTCTGGCACCAGTGTGCCCTTAGGTGGAACTGGATGTCTCTCATTTGGAACCTGGAGCCTAGGACTGTGCCTGTGGCCGTAGCCATGTGGCCCAGGAGCTGTAGGAACCACCTTGCAGTTTTTTGTTTGTGCTGACTGAATGAGTTTGCAATCAGCTGGAGACATCTTATCCCGTCCAGAGGCAGGTAGGACCTACCCTGCAGAGTGCTGATCTCTGCTCCTATGAACTACAGCACCTGTGCAGCTAGGATGGACTGATTTTTTGTGATTTATCAAGAACCCCATGGACTCCAGGAGCCCTTGGGCAGTCTGCAGATGTTGTCTGACCAGGTCTGGTGATTTTCCTACCACCATCCAGTCGTCCAAGTATGGAAATACTGTGACACCCTGTCTTTGAAGGTGTGCAACAACCACTGCCAAGCACTTGGTGAATACCCTTGGGGCTGAAGTTAGGCCAAAAGGCAGGGTTGAAAACAGGTAATGGCATGATAGGAGTCTGAACCGGAGGTATTTTCTGTGGGACTCCCTTATAAGGATGTGGAAATAGACATCTTTTACGTCCAGTGATGCCAACCAGTCTCCTTTTTGGATTGTTGGCAGAATCAGTGCCAGAGTTACCATTTTGAGCTTTATTTTTTTCAAATGCTTGTTCAGTATCCTGTGGTCCAAGACAGGCCACCAATCCCCATTTTTCTTTGCGGTAAGGAAATACCTGGAATAGAAACCCTTTTCTTTCTGCTCAACTAGGACAGGTTCCACTGCCCTTGACAGCAGCAGGTTTCGAACCTCTGCCTCCAGCAGCTTCTTTTCTGTGAGGGAGGGTGAAATGAACACCTTGGTTCTCAGAAGAGGAAGGGATTTGAAATTCAGAGACAGTCCCTGACTCACTTCCTCCAGGACCCACTTCTCTGTGGTAATCCTTTGCCAAGCCTGGAGGTAGTGAGACAGTCTGCCTCCGACAGGTAGAGAGGAGGTGGCCTGTGAAAACACGTCATGGTGTTTGTTTACTCTGGGGTTGAGGTTAGGTTTGAGATCCCCGCCTGGAACCCCTTCTGTCCCTACCTCTGAAGTACCCTTGCTGGGGGTACTGTTCGTATTGGGGTGCAGCCATCACCTGGAAAAAGGGCCTAGTGTGAAAGGACCTGCCCCTGCCTCCCCTTCCATAGGGTCTGGTGGATGGTGAGGTTTTCTCCTTGGCAGAATTGCTCTTGAAGGTGGCCTTGTATTCATTCACCTTCTTCATGTAAGCCACTGCTGATTCACCGAAAAGTGAAATTTCCCTCCAAGGGGAAGCCCAGAGCCTTTGTTTGAGTATCCTGGGTAAGATTTGTAGCTCTTAGCCAGGCAAACCTACATTGGGCAACAGTGTTTGCCATCCACCTGGCTGCTGTATCACTGGTATCAGAAGCTATTTGGAATGGATACTTGGTTGCCTCTAAGCCAAACCTGGCAGTTTCTGCCAGGTCATCAGACAAGGGTGAAGGGGCTTTTTGTGCCATGGCCAGTACAGACTACCATAAAGACTTCTGGTACTGGGCAGCGTAGGCCTGTAAAATTGCCTGTCTAATAGCCAGTGAAGCTGACAAGTATCCTTTTTTGGCCATACTGTCAATCTTCCTGGACTCCTTACCTGGTGGATGAGAAGCCACAGGCACCTTAACATTGTCACAGGCAGTTGCCTGCACCACACCCTGGTGGTCAGGATGGGAAAACAGAAACTCTGCCTCTTCTCTTTCCAGTTGGTACTTCTTATCCAACCACTTATCAAGAGGGGAGACAGAATTAGAGGTCTGTAAAATCTTCACTGCATCTTTCTTGAAGAATTTATTGACTAGCAAGAGGAGTGTCTTTGCGGGGGTGAACCCCATCATTTCAAGGTATTCCACTTCTTCTTCATCCTCTATTTCTTCTTTTGTGGGGATGGCCAAAGCATCAGCCATTTTTCTCACAAATGTAAAATGTGAGGAATAATCCTCAGTGGTTCTAGGAGGTGAACCAAAATCTTGCTCAGGGGATACCTCAGGCTCAATAGGTTCCCCTTCCTCCTCCTCCTCACATTCACCATAATCCTCTTCCTCAATAAATGAAGATTTACCTGTGCTGCCAGTCTGTCCAGCTGGGGCCTGAACAGGTAGCTGCTGGCCAGTGGGAAAAATACCTTGTAAGGCCTGTACCACTTTCAAGGCCTGAGATATTTCTTGAGGAGAAGGCAGAGCCAGAGCACCCACAGAAGTTCCCCTTCTCTCAGTTGGGGGTTCTGTGTGCTTTACTTTTTTTTCTTTTTTTAGAGGGAACTGGGGAGTTAGCCAGTTTAACAAGCCTCTTAGTGCCCTTATTACCATGTCAGGGGTTGAGGCAATTATTGCAGTGGCTTCAACCACAGCAGAAGACGGTATCCGTTGCTCAGAGAGAGGAACCCTTAGGTGGAGGAAGTTTTTTCTTAAGCCATTCCAGGCGTTTCTCCACTGTTTTTTTCTAGGAAATTTTACAGATGTCACAATCTTCCTTAAGCTGATCATAGCCAAGGCAAGCCACACATAAACTATGTTTCTCTGCCTTAGCAAACACTTCCCCACAATCAGAACAATTTTTAAAACCAGGTTCACAGGTTTTCTTTTTAGGTTTTTC
Source organism: Neoceratodus forsteri (assembly GCA_016271365.2). NCBI lineage: Eukaryota > Metazoa > Chordata > Ceratodontiformes > Ceratodontidae > Neoceratodus > Neoceratodus forsteri. The sequence goes on along the minus strand of CM057458.1, from coordinate 1,397,682,834 downwards.
TGACATTTTATTGGTAACCAAGAAAAATGTTAACTGCTAAGTAATTTTGAAGTTTAAGCAAAAGTTAGTGGTTGTGGTCGGTTCCGGAACCAATAATAAACCGTTGGGAACTAGAACCGATGAAGAAAATGAACCAAGACTAGCGGTTCAGTAACCGATAAAGCGGTTACAAAAAATAAATATTTAAATTAAATTTAAGCTAAACTAATGGGGCTTTTTGTCAGAAAACCCTGAAAATAACTAAAATAACTTGGTTCCCCACCAGTTATACCTAACCAGAAGGAACCAATAAAAACACTAAAATAACGCTAAAACTAGGTCTAATTACAAATAACAATAAGTAAAAGGCAGCAAATGAAAAAAAAAGATACTTGTACATTTTTATAAGTTCCTTCACGTCACAGGAACAAGTTGAAAAGCGAGACTCTGTGCAACTAGACTTTACAGGCGGAGAGTGAAATCTGAGGGGTTTTATATCTGAATAGTTGTCATGTGAAAAGAGTTCCATCATTTGCATGTGTTCTATCCTCTCCAGGCAGTTCTGGCTTAAAGGGACACTGCAGAAAGTTAGGAATACCCGAGTATTACTGGGGTTAGAAGAACGGAGATCACCGGGGACCCGGAGACCGGTGCATCTACCACGCTCTGCTACAAAAGACTCCCTAGCAGACCTACTGGAAGGCAACCATTAGTGGTACAGTTTCTTCTTCTGACGGGAAGGAGAACAGCTCAGGGTCGATCAATGCCTGGTTCCCGACCGAGATCAGGAACAGACTCGCTTCTTTTGGTGCTTATGGAAGGACAGACTGTCCTTTCCCCCTAGCACTGGACTGTCCGTGGTCTGACTCCCCCATCAGAGAGGGCAGCAGACCGGACACAGTCCCACTACCAGAACAGCTTTCAGGTGAAGTCTCTCTGCCATCACCAATATCATCCATGGTCAGCTCCGTCGATGGCAGGCTAAGAGAATTTCTTTCTTTAAAACTATATACATATTTTTTAAATAACAAATAGAAACACTAAAACTACTAATACTAATCGAACACTGAATGACTACAGCTGCTGTCATACAGACATGAAGATTAGACTCCCGACGGGAGAGCGATGTAGTCACTGAAGCACACTTAATGGCGGGAAAAAGGAACTGAGGTGGTTGGAGGCTCTAGCAGAGATAACCTACACAGGCATGAGCCAGTCCCGCTGTGCCGCACATGCGCAGTCCTATCTCGGCACTGGCCCTCCTGAAGATTTTTAGTTCCCTCTGGGTCACAGTACCTCCGGCATAGTCACAGCAGCATGAATGAATGGTGAAGACCTTAAGTCCAAGAAGATCAGCTGATTTCCTGATGAAGCTCCAATCAGTCTTTCCCACTGCTAGCTACAGGTCTGGGATCCAGGCTATAAGAAAGGATATAACTCTGTCAGTGATTAGTCAGCACTGTTTCACAGTAGCAGCAATCTCGGTACACTGATACATGTGCACATTTGATGTATGCGCCCTATGAAGTGGTACATTTTTCTGCAGTTGCACTTCATGAAAAAAAAAAAAGAAAACAGTATTAGAGGTTGCTGTTTGACTGAACAACATCCTGTACTCTGGATACACCTTGGATTGACCAAAAAAAAAAAATATTATAGACATGTATAGCTCTGGCTATTGGTTGGGTCTACAAGTGCCATGTGCCATCCCTCCATTTGGGTCCTCTCCCCTGCTGCTCAGTTGTGTGTGTCATCACATTTGGACTCAGCACTGTGCCCTTTCTCACCTGAGCTACTCCCTTATTTCTACAGCAAGTGGCTGGCTCTGACAGGGGGTGGTGATGGATTACGCAGGGTGTGGTGCCAAAAGATGCGATTATTGGGACACAGTGGGCTTCTGCAGTTGAGTAGGGGTCATGTATGTGATGATTGAGACAGGGTGGACATCCACAAAAGGATGGGGTGAGGGATGGGATTACTAGGGCAGGGTAAGTGTCAATGGTGTGATTAGTGGTGCAGTGTGGGTGTCAGCAGATGGGTTGGAGTTAGGGATGTGATTACTGGGACAAAGTGGGTATCAGCAGATGAGCAGGTCTCAGGGGTATAGTTACTGGGACACGGTGGGTGTCACCAGACTGGGAGGGGTACAAATGTGATTAATGGGGCTGGGTAGATGTTTGCCGCCGAATGGGAGTGAAGGATGTGATCACTGGGACAGAAAGGGTGTCAGCAAATGGGTGGGGATCAGGAATGCGATTACTTGGAGAGGCTGGGTATCAGCCGAAGGGGGTAAAGGATGTGATTATTGGGAGAGTTTGGGTGTCAGCAGTGTGATTATTAGGACAAGGTGGGTGCCTGACAACAGATGAGGGCTTGGGAAATGCTATGGCAGGAAGAGGGCCTGAAAATGCAATACCATACTCCCACAAAGGGTTAGGGGAAATGACTTTAAAGAGATTCTCTAAAGCAGAGAACAATGGGAGGTACATCTGAACATGGCACAGAAAGGAGTTAGAAACACAAACTAAGAAACAAGATAGAAAAATACTGGGTCTATGTGATAACGGTGAACGCCTAAAGGTGATCGCCGTTATTGCTCAGTCAGAGTGCCAAGCACATTTACGGCACCCTGACAACCCTGGCGCACCAGCACAATGGCGCCAGGACATAGTTTTGCTACTTTCTAGGAGGGGGCTGCGCCCCCCCCCACACCCCCCTTCGCAGGGGGCACACCCTCCTACTTAAGCATTCTCAACTCCAGAGGGGTGCATGTCGGGGGGAAGGGGTGAAAGTAGTAAAACTAAAAAGGTTTGGGCCGGGCGCAATAAAAATCGCACCAGCGCCCTGACCCGAACCCAGTACCTCAGCCATTGCCCAATCCCTGACGCCATGATGCAGCTCAACCGACAATCGCAATGCCACCCCTACAGCCTCTCCACCCGCTCCCAGCCCACGCTTGCCGTGCTCGCTCCCACCCCCCCCGGCACACGCGTACATATAATGACATCCTGTTGCCTAGTTTGCCCATCCCCTCATCCGGTCGCCTTGAGTGGACTGTGCGAGGAAGGTGTCGCCGTAACGGACGGCGCCCTTCCTTGTGTGTCCACTTCACAGGTTACCAAAAATACTATATTATCTATGTTTAGGGCAGTTTCTAATTGTTTTCTGAATAATCATTACTTTCCTAAAGGATCTGATTTGAATCAGAACCAAGTTTCTAAAGATGCTTATCTACGGCAGCTGGACGCCTGTGACTGAGATAGCTTACACTGAAATGTTATGGCATCACGGGAGACTGGGAGAGCAAGTTTGAACTCCACGAAAGTAAAAGCTTTGTCTGTTGTAAATCGAGTTTGTGTTTTGTTGATGAGTCATTTCAGTGTACCTTTCCATAGGGCTTTTTACATGGCACTGATCAGACTATCTGGATCTAGTGCAGCCGCTAGTATTTCCTTCCCAGGCTTCCACCTGTCGTAGGCAAGTCATCTTTGGAACTTCAGCAGCCAAAGGGGAACACAACACAGAATGGAAGGGATCAGAGCTAGCATTTTCCCTTTTATTTGACTCAGAACCAGTCAAACTACCTGGGATTCTAACCTGTACCTTGCTCCTGATAATAAGGGTCAGGACTTTTCAGGTATGTCCATCCCTAACTGGGCTCCCTAATCCTGCAAATATTTTTTTGTTTACTAGCAACCCTACAGCAGCTCACTGGATCCCTGTAATACATGAGGGTGGGGGATGGGGGCGAGCACACCTGTCATTCAATCCATGGCTGTTTTGACTCCATCACTATGCAGGGTGGGGAGTTGAGCCCTGCTGCCAGTTCAGTGGCTGCCAGGATCCCTGCGGGCCTACCATCCCCTGGTTTGCTGAGGCTTCCATGGTTACTGCAGGTCACTGAAAAGTTTGTTTTACTTAATTGCTGCTGGACCTTTTCATCCTGGACATCGGTGTCATAAGCAGTATGACACATTCATGTGCTTGTTGAAAACAACCATAGCTGCCATCGCTGGATGGTACTCCAGTTCCCACAAAGATAGCAGGAGTCGCTTTATAAAGTAGGACAGAGTAGGAGCAGATATAGTCAGGTGCACATCTTACTAAAGCCATTTCGGGAACTCGGGTGTTAGAACAGTTACTACCCACTAACACCAGCAGTTGGGTCCAAAGCCGAGAAGGCTCAAGGAATAGTCCAGATACTCCCCACCTGCCTCTCTTACAACCAAGCACAAGTGGAGTTTTTTTCCCCCAGTCTGGAGAGGAGAGGTGAGCAGTATTGTTAATGTTTACTATCCCTTTGTGGGAGAAGTGTTGGATTCTCTCTCTCTCTTTATTGTTGACTGAGAAAGGAGGACAAGGCAGTTCTGCCTGTTTTCAGCTCTGTCCCGGTGGGGGGGAGTGAACTGATGAAAAGAAAAAATTAATTACCATAGTAATCTTATTTCTTCCAAGGGACTCTTACTGTATTCTGACTTTTGCAGTACAGTCTCACCACAGGTCTGCCCCAGAGCCAAAACGGTTAATATAACCTATGCTAATAATGGAACATTAAGCTCGAGCTCTGTTTTCAAACCACTGTCCCTGGTAAACACTCTGCAACCGTCAGATTTTTACAAAGCATTCATAATAACAAGCTATCGAAACTATACTAATAGCAAACTAACAAATTAAAAACACCACCCAACATCAACTATTCCCCTTTTATCTAAAACTGTGGGCCACACTAAGACTCAAGTCACTAAGCCCCAAAAAGATGTGAACAGCATGAACAGCTGTGTTGCAGTGCCTATAGGTTCTAGCAGAGACGGAAGGGTGGGAGCTCAGAATACAGTAAGACTCCTTTGGAAGAAACAAGATTACTATGGTAATTTTTTTCTTCAAACCACAGGAAATCTTACTGTATTCTGACTTCTGCAGACTACCCAAGCAGTACCTTTGGAGGGGGTAAAGAAAATATTTTGGAAACAGGCACTGCAGTACTGCTGTGCCAAATCTGGCATCACTTCTGGCCTGGGTATCCAGGCTGTAGTGTTTGGTAAGGGTGTGAACTGTTTTACAGGTAGCTGTTTTGTAGATTTCCAACAAAGGGATATCTCTTGCAGCTGCTATAGAAGCAGCTGTACCCTTTGTAGAGTGAGCCCTGATGCCTACAGGAGGCTCTTTACTCACTTTGCTGTAGCAAAATTGGATACAGGCCATGATCCAGCAGGCAACGGTCCTCTCTGAGGCAGGTTTGCCCTTCCTCACCTCTCCACAGGTCAGGAAGAACTGTGTTCTAGCCTGCCAGTGTCCTTTCCTGTGATCCAAGTTGTAGCTTATAGCTCTCTTAACATCAAGACTGTGCAGTCTTCACTCCCCTTAGGTAGCATGGTCAGTGAAGAAGACTGGCAAAGTCATAAACTGATTAAGGTGGAAGTCTGATACCACCTTAGGAAGGAATTTCCTATTGGTCCTTAGGACCACCTTGTCCCTGTGGACTGCTATGTAGTCTGGTTCTGTGGATAAAGCCTGGAGCTCACTGATCCTCCTGGCTGATGTGATGGCAACTAGAACACTGTTTTTCCATGTCACGTACTTAAGCTCTGCTGAAGACATGGGTTCAATGGTGGCTGCATTAGCTGGCCAATGCATGTGTTAAAACCTGGATCTGAATCCCACAGCCCCCACTTGTATATTGTGTGACCCTGAGCAAGTCACTTAACTTCCTTGTGTTCCCAGGTCGCACCTGTAAACAAAATTTCAGCTTAGTGTGTCTCTCCTGGTTAAAAATAAATAAGGTCCCATGCAGAAGTGGGTTCCCTGTGAGGGGAAAGCAAGTGCAGTAGGCCCGTAAAGAACTTTCTGAATACCTGGTTAGAGGCCAGGGATGCACCTTTTCCAGTAGAAAGGTAAGCAGAGACAGCAGCTAAGTGCACCTTAAGGGTGGAAGGCCGGAGGCCTTGGGAATGCAAATGTGCCAGATAGTCTAAAACTACTGACAAGTCAGCTTGGTGGTGATCTATCTATCTCTGTCCGCACCAAATAGAAACCCTCTTCCATTTAGATGAGTAAGTCTTTCTGGTAGAAGGTTTTCTAGATACCCCGAGGGCCCCCAGCACCTCCTCCGGGAAGTGTAAATCAGTATATTCTAAGTCCTCAAGAGCCAAGCTCTCAGTCTGAGGGACTGGAGATTGGAGTACAGAACCCTGTACTGGGATGAGATCAGTAGGTTGTGCCTCCTGGGCAGGGAGATTGGTTTGGATATTGACAGTGTCAGAAGTAGTGAGTACCAAGGCTGCCTAGCCCAGTCTGGAATACTAACTGCCTGTAGATTAGGCCTTATGGTCTATTGAGTCTGCTCAAACCTCAGATCCCCAGTTGGGTACCGAGGCGCTCCCTCCCTTGTGTTCCAGAAACCCCTATCATCCATCCCCACCCCCCCTGGGCCAGGCCATCGTCTGATACATCCGTTTTCTGTATCTGTCCCACATTATCTTGAAGCCCTCCACCATGGATATCTGAACCAGCTTGCCAGGCAGCGTGTTCCAAGGATCCACCACTCTCTCAGCGAAAAACCTCCTCCTAATGAGGATCATTGTTGCTGGCTGAACCCTGAGCTTGTTCAGTACTCTGAGTAGCAGGGGAAACGCATACAGACACTTCCCAGTCCAATTCGTCAGTAGTGCATCTAGAGGCACTGTACCCACTGCAGGAGGCCTGCAACAAAACAGTGGTCCACCTCTGGGGTGCCCCACCTTCTGAACACAACTTGTAGGATCTGCTTATTTAGTGACCACTCGTGGTGGTTCTGGTTGATCCTGCTGAGCGCATCTGCTAGGACGTTGTCCTTTCCTGGGAGATGAACTGCTGAGAAGGAGATCCCCACGGAATAAGCCACGTTCCACACTTTCATGGCTTCTGTGGGGAAGACCTTGTGCCCCCTTGCTTACTGATGTAGTGGCTATCAGGTTGTGCATGTCTGCCTTTGCCTGGAAACACTTTGCCCTGCAACACTGAAGTGAAGGATTGCATGCCCAGATAAACTGCCTGAGTTCCAGCAGATTTATGTGAAGCAGAGACTCCTGCTGGAGCCAGGTACCATGGGCAGTATGCTCCTCTAGGTGAGCACTCCATCCTAAGAGGGAGGCATCTGTTGTCAATACTGCTGCTGGTGGCAACAGGAGGAAAGGCATGCCTTCTCTGAGGTTGTTCTTTTCCTGCCACCACTGCAGAGCTTGAAGCAGGGTTCCTGTGACTGGTACCATCTTTGACAGGCAGTCCCTTTTTTGAGACCAATGAGCTCTGACATGGAACTGAATGTCCCTCATCTGGAATCTTGATCCTGATGCTGTTGCTGTTGATGCAGCCATGTGCCCTAACAGCTGGAGAAAATGCCTTGCTGGTCTGGGGGCATGAAGCTGAAAAGAGCCTGTCAGCTGAATCAAGCTTTCTACTCTTCCCTGAGGGAGGAAGGCTCATCCTTTCAAACTATCTGGTTCCACCCCTATATACTCTAGGAGTTGAACTGGTGCTACTACAGACTTTTTCTGGTTTACCAGAAAGCCCAGAGTACCCAGGGTATCCTGAGTGATGGTCAGTGCTTGTCTTACCTGCTGAAATGACTGACCTACCACCAGCCAGTCGTCCAGATATGGAAAGACTTAACCCCTTGTCTCCTTAAGTGTGCCACCGCTACTGCTAGGCAGTGGTGAACACTCTAGGAGCCAATGTCAGGCCGAAAGGCATGGCCCTGAACTGGTAGTGCCCTGATGGCAGTCTGAACCTTAGGTACTTTCTGTGTGATTGCCTGATGGGAATATGGAAGTAGGCATGCTTTAGATCCAGAGATGCCAGTCAATCTCCCCTTCCAGAGCATAGCGAGAATGGTAGCCAGAGTGACCATTTTGAACTTTGGCTTTGTCAGATGTTTGTTTAAGTGTCTGAGATCCAATATGGGTCGAACTCCCATTTTCTTTAGAGTGAGGAAGTATCTTGAATAGAGACCCTTTCCCTGCTGGGCCAAAGGAATTGTCTCTACTGCTTTTTTCAGAATCAGCTTTGCTACTTCTTCCTCCAACTGTTTTGCCTCTGCTAGGCTGGCACCTCTGAAAAATCTTGCCTTCAGCTTGGGAAGAAGCTTGAAGCTGAGTGCAAGACCCTGGCCCACTACCTCTAGGACCCACCTGCCTGTAGTGATGGATTCCCAAGCCTGGAACTAGTGGGCCAGCCTGCCTCCTACTGGAAGTGGGGAGGCAACCCTGGCAGACCTCTCAGGGGGTCTGCTTGGTCTATGTGGCTTGTTGGGTACTGGGGCCGGCCCGGCCACTGCCCTTTCTGCCCCTGCCTCTGAAGTACCCCTTCTGTGGCTGGAAGTCTGATGATGCCTGAGCCTGGAAAAATGGCCTGTAGTGGGTTTTACCCCTACCTTTTCCTTGGTACTTTTGTGGTGATGCTGCCTTCTCTTTAGCAACAGAACTCTTGTAAGCCACCTTGTACTCATCCGTCTTCTTCATGTAAGCCTCTGTTTGCTCACCAAAGAGAGGTGTAGGCTCAAAGGGGAAGTCCAGTGCCTTTGTCTGCATGTCCTGTGACAAATTAGTGGCTCTTAAACAGGCAAATCTCCTCAGGGACACTGAGGTTGTCATTTGCTTAGCAGCAATATCATTTGCATCCACTGCCATCTGAAACTGACATTTGAAGCTTCTATGCCCCTCTTTGCAGCTTCAGACAAGTCTGAAACCATGGGGCCAGGGCAAGCCTTAACTATTTCCAGAACAGTGTTCTAGAGACTCATCTGGTATCTGGACACACATGCCATGTAGGCAGCCTGCCTGATGGCTAAAGAGGTACCCAAACAGGATTTCTTAGCAATGGAGTCCATCCTTCTGGAATCCTTTTCTGGTGGATGTGATGCCAGGGGGATTCCTGCCTTGTCACATGTAGCAGCCTGCACTACCCCTTCATGGCTGGGATAACCAAACAGGAATTCTGCCCCAGACTTGGCCACCCAGTACTTTCTATCCATTCTCTTGTCCAGTAGGAGAATGGAAGTGGAGGCCTGCAAGATTTTGGAAGATTGTCTTTTTAGAGACTTATAGATGGGCAACAACAGTCCTTTTGCTGCTAGCACATCCATCATCTCCATATAGTCTGGTTCCTCTGTGGATTCCTGGGTGGAGAGGTCCAGGGTCAGAGCCACTTGCTTCATAAAATCAAAATGGGATGTGAAATCCTCGGCTCCCTTCTCAGGGAAGTCAGGACGATAAAGATCAGGAGAAATCTCTGGTTCAAGAGGTTCCCCAAAATCTACATCCTCATCATTGTCATCCTAATCTTCCTCCTCTACATAAATCTTAGTCAATCTCTCAAGTGAACCGGGAACCAAAGAGGAACCCAGGCTCTGAACCGAGGAATATGAACTGGTATGCTGAACCGGAACTGTGGAACCGGTTTGCAGCACCTGAAGAACGCTTAGAGCATTTGCTATAGCCTCCGCAGTTGAAACCGAAGGAACTGCCGGTTGCGGTTCCTTAACTAGGTGCTTTTCCTTTTTCTTCTTCTTTCTGTGAGAACCTGCCGGTTCAGAGGCGGTTTCTGCAGTTCTCTTTTTTCCAGAGGAGCCTTCACCGTGGTCAGAGAGTCATTCAACCAGTTCCTTCGGTTTCTCCTTCTGAAAGGAGGAATCTTTGTCCACAGCTGGGTCAGCAACCTTCTCAGACATTTTTCCTTCAAATGGTTCAATCGTCTATCAAGCGTCGACTGAAGAAAATTCTTACGGATTTCGTAATCTCCCAAAGGTGGTCAAATCCCAGACAGACAACACACACCAAGTGAGAATCAGCTTTAGCAAAACATTTCCCACACTTTGTGCAATGCTGAAAACCCGTTGGGCTGGTTTGTTTCTTGGGAAGTGACATAACCAATGAAAATCCCTGAAATCTGGGTTTTTTAGTAGGCCCACTAAAATAAACCTTTAACCTTTTTTTTTTGCACTCGGTTTAGCGACCGAGGAGAGAACCAACAATTACCCCAGTTTCTCTAAAATCAAACAACCGGACCCAAAAGGTTTAAAATTTAGAAATAATTTAAATACCAATAAATGATTGGTTTCCTCCCAGTTAAACGAACCAAGAAGAAACTGAAAAACTTACAGGAAAAACACTGAATCTAGACTAATCTACCTATAAACTCAACAGTGCTTTAAAAATGAATAGAAATAAAAATTTATTTCAAAAAAAGAGAAAAAATCTTTAAGAAAGAGGAAGGCGTCTGTACTAGGCAAGCGCAGTAAAGAATCTGATGGTTGCAGAGTGTTTACCAGGGACAGTAGTTTGAAAACAGAGCTCGAGCTTAATGTTCCATTATTAGCATAGGTTATATTAACCGTTTCGGCTCTGGGGCAGACCTGTGGTGAGACCATACTGCAGAAGTCAGAATACAGTAAGATTTCCTGGGGTCTGAACCAACTGACACTGAACCAGATTAAGCTGTTTTAACATTATTAATAGGGGGGGGGCAGTCATTTGAAATTTAAGAAGGGGGGGCAGGATTAGTAGCTCTTTCTTGGGCCCTGTAACTCACATGGGCGGCAGGCAGAGCATCATCCTTCCTACCAGTGGCCACTGTTCCCATTTTTCTCCCTCCCCTGAGAGTGTGCGATGAGATGTTGGATAGTGGTGTCTGCATGCTCTCCTCCCCGTGTGCCTGTTTTCCTCTACCATCACTTGTGGACACATACTGTAGGTGGAAATAGTGCAGCAGGTAGGCACAACCCACCTTCCCCTTTGGAATACCCAATCTTTAATCCCCTGCAAACCCTCCAAAAGCCCATCTAGATCAGCAACTCGTGTGTGGCAAAGCTGGCCCTGCATGAATGGGCCATTATTACTTGTTAAATTTATAGCACTTCAGTAAACAGAACTACAAGCAAAACTGTAACTTGTCAGCCTGCTTGCCCATCACAAGCATTCAAGTTCCCCCTTCTCCTGGAACATGCCCTGCAAATCAGTGTAGGGGGAAGGGAAAGGTTTTCTGGTATGGCTATTTAACAGCTGCTGCTTGAACTGGTAGTGAAGTTCAGCAAAAAGTACAGGCTGTTTTAAAAGGTCACGGGTTGACATTTGGGGAGGATAGGTTGTTGGCTATGAGGTGCTTGAGCTACAGTATACACTATGTATGTGCAGCTCTTGACCAACCCAGTCCTCAATGGTCGAGCAGCTCAGGCAGCCATTGGGATGAATCCCACCTCCTCGTAGCACCCAATCCCATTGCTCCCCAAAGAAATGGCCAGAAAATAGAAAACAAACTCGCCTCCAGTCCCATCGCACCCATCCTACCATCTCCTCATGGCAGCGAGAATAAAACTTTAAAAATTCATGACTGCAACCAACACAAATCCATTTCTTACCACATCAGCTTACTACAATCTAAATGAACTAGCACATGCTGGGTAATAGTATTTCACATGCACTGCAGTGTTGTTCATTCAGATGGTGACCAGCCAAGGTAGTGAGAAGTCTCATGTCTTCAAGTTTTATTTTGCTAGTATGGGGTAATTTGTTAGAAGCATGGAACGAAGGAATGTTTTGTCTTACTGGCCACGGCTGGCGGAGAGGTGTGATGGGTGCTGTGAGGATGGAGGAATGGTTTTCTTTTTGTGAAATTTGGTATTATGAGGAAGGCAGAAGGTTTTCAATGTTTTACAGCTCACAAGGCTAGGAAAAGGAAGGGGTTGGTATCTAACTCCCACCCAATGTGTGGGGAATTACCTCACTCCACAGAGTGGAGCTGCCTAAATGTTGTACCTCAAATGGGTTATCCTGAGTAAAGTGGTACAGTCACAAAAACGTTAAGCTGCTGCCTGATAGGATGGATGTTCCAGCTACCTGGGTTTAGCAGCAGGCTGATGGCTTTGGAACAGGTAGCTGGGTGCTGGACAAGCACTGCCCATGTTAACATGCCCCAGCCTGGAGTGAGTGGCGATGAGACTTCACCCCCACAGCAACCACTACTGATAACAGGCAGCTTTCTCTTACAAAGGACCTTGCTAGGTGTGTGCACTGCTGCCACATGACTATCGGTGTTAAGCAGGGTAAAAAGCAAGACAGGTAGCATGGGAAGTAGAAGAATGTTGTGGGGTGACAAAATCCTATTGCAGTCCAGAGGGTTCATTTTTTTTTCTTAGTAGCAGCAAGTGGTGATGGGGGGGGGGGGAGTCCATTAGAGGACAGTGCAACAACAGTGTAATGGCGTTGCAACCACTGACTGACCTAGGCAAGATACATGAAGAAGTGAGCATGCCAGTTGTGAACCTGCTGGCCACATCAGACATATGTGCAATCAAGTAGTTCACTTTTTTCTAGGACCATAAAAGTTGCACAAAGGACAGCATTCATTTTGTATGGAGCTATGCAGCTCAGAGAATAACTTCTGTTGCATGTGTGGGCCCTTGCCCCAATGGATGCATTTAACAGGCCACTGGCCCATAGTGGCAATATTATATTTGAATAAGGCAACCCAGGGTGCTGCACAATAAGCCTACCACTCCACTGCTATTTTTTCATTATTTCTTTGTCCCTGTCTCATTTCTTTTTTTAGTTTATTTCTCCATCTCAAGATTCTCACTTTTACTTTAAACTGTGCATTTCCTTTGAAAACTACAGTAATCTTTTACTTACTATCTATGCTCATCCAGTAGCTCTTGTATCTCCGCAACTCGTTTATCTACTCTCGACACTATTTTTCATATTAACAAATTGTTTTCCTCTATTTCTACAGGTCTGAAAGGACACAGACTCTGATCTGACAAGACATATCACTGACAGGACGTATCAGATAAGTATTATTTTGTTTAACATTCTCATGCGTTCTGTATTGTTCATAAAAAAGAAAAAAATACTCACCATAGTAATTATCTTTCTTCCAGGGGGTCCTTTAGCAACAGTAACATATGCAGCTAGCTGGCTGGGTGCAGCTGCCCGGAGGTGTGGCCTTAGATAATAAGCTTAAGGAATTAGCCAATCAGAATTTAGGAGGGGAATGTACTGAGAGGGAACTGCCTGAAGTACCTCAGAATTTTTTCAAACATGGATAGTTAGTTACATGCCCAGAGAATGAACCAACAGCATTCAAAAAAGAAACATGCAAATGTCAAGAGTATAAAAACACAATTTCAACAACCTCAAAACCTATTACCTTAAGCTAGATAGGCAAATTTGTTTTTAACACTATTTTTATCATTCAAACGGACATACAGTTTAATGACCAAGCATGGAATTACCATTAATATATCATTTATCTGCCAGGAGGGCACCACTCCTCTTATTGTCAACAAAAACAAAATTTATCACATGCCTAAGATACATCCTTGAGGGGATATAGAAATAAAAGTGAAGCCCATTGATTATAATCCAGAATTGTTGGGAAGGAGTCCATGGGCAACGTGGTTAAAAATTAATTAAAAGTCATATAGGAATGTTTCCCAAAATTTTCCTCCACCACCAAGGTAGGAGGTAATTACCGAGCTAAACCGTAACTTGAGCACCTAAAGTGCTTACTCATATACAAGAAAGAAAGCTTCTCAATATGTCATTACTTTTAAACATCCAGAAAGCAGATCAAAATTTACAATCAGCAATTCCCCAGGCGCAGAACAACCCCTTTATAACCAACAGAACAATGATCAGGTGAAATAAGGGTAACCAAATATAATTAGCATAGGAGCTAGTTATCTAGTGTCTTTCTGAGATACAAAAAATCCCTATTTAGAAGATATTTAGCCAGTACTGGCTAGCCCACTAGCATATCATTTTCCAGCAGTAATTATATACCCTTTTGACCCAACAAAATATCAGGAAAGTAAAGGTTAATGTCCTCACAGGGCTTCATCATTTTCAGATGAGGCTTCACTCTCTACTTCTCTCCAGTGACCCTCTGCATTGCTTCTAGCCCACTTCAAGGCCTCTGCTGACTCCATGAACAAAAATACCTTCCCCTGATATGAGATTCTCAGGCATGCAGGAAAAATAATGTCTTGAGGGATATTTGCCTTGCGTAGCAGAGCTCTGACCCCGTCAAATTTCTTACATCCCTGGCATGTTGCATAGCCAATGTTGGAGAAAATCCGGATTTGTTCTCCGTCGTAGAGGATGGTGCGCTTCAGTCTTACTAATGCCAAAATAGCATCTCTGGATCCCATCTGCCATTACCACTACTGCTCTAGGTGATTCTGGACTGTCGGGTCTACCTCTGGGAGATACCTGATAGGCTTTTTTGGAACCGCTGTACTAGCTCTGTGACCTCTTCCCCCAGCTGCTGTATAAGCCACTCTTGTAAAAAGAGTAGGAAATGGTCACTTTCACAGCCCTCTGACAAGCCTAGAATGCATCAGTTTGTTGATCTTGCCGGTTTTCAAGAATTTCCAGGCGAGTCTTTAGATGTGTATTCTCTTTTAGGACCGCCGTGACTGCACCCTTAGTTGCGTCCGCTCTTTTTGTGGCCTCCAGCAATGCTCCTTGTACTGACTCCATTGTAACTTCAATCCCAGCCACTCGGTTTGACAAAGTATCGCATTTATCTGAAAGACCTGACACAGAGGCTAGTAGCTTATTCATTTTTAAGCCCAAGGATTGCAGAGTCTCTTTGGAAGGTGTAACAGGTGTCTCTTCAGTATTGCGGCTCTGCTGGGACCACATGAAGGACTGCCCCGCCAAAGTTTTAGCTTCTGCACCATCGTTCTGGGTTTTATCTTTATGAGGATTTCCCATAGTGTGCTGTAGCTCTTAATCTTCACCTTGCACTTTCCGGGGCTGATCTGCTCGGTCTGGAAATCGCACTTTTATACTGTATTCTCTGCTTGTAAGTATACAGCCGTAATGAGAAGCTGCCATCTTGCTTGGGCTCCACCACGCACCCCCCCCCCCCGATAAGCACATTTGTTAAACTGAAAACAGAGCCCTTCCCCTAGAAGATGAACAGGGGAGGAAGGGTGGGAGCTTACTGATACTAAAGGACCCCATGGAAGAAAAAAAAATTACCAAGCTGAGTAATTTTTTCTTCTCACCCCAGGAGTCCTTTAGCGTCAGTAACATATACAGATTCCAAAGTAGTACAAAACTGGGAGGTGGGCAGATAACCTACTTAGGAAATGGGCTCTGCAGTACGGCCCTGCCAAATCTGGCATCAGATCTGGACTGTACATCAAGGCAGTAGTGCTTAAAGAATGTGTGTACAGTTTTCAAAGTAGCTGCCTTGCAAACATCCAGGAGAATTATGTCTCTTGCAGCTGCCACAGATGTTGCAGTGCTCCTAGTAGAGTGGACCCTGAGCCCTTCAGGAGGTTGTCGACTAGCTTTCTCATAGCAAAATCTAATGCAAGAGACTAACCAGCAGGAAATAGTTCTCTTGGTTGCTGGTTTGCCTCTACCTATTTCCCCATAAGTAAGGAATAACTGGGTGGAAGTACCTCTGAACTGCCAAGTGTGCTCTAGATAGTAAAAGAGAGCTCTTTTGACATCCAGGCTGTGCAGCTTCTGCTCGCCAGGAGTGGATTTCCCAGTAAAGAATACAGGCAAAGTGATGGACTGATTAAGGTGAAACTCAGAAACCACCTTAGGCAGGAAGAAAAAAATTACTCACATGCAGTAATCCTATTTATTCCAACAGGATCCACTAATATCATTACTTCTTGCAGTGCTCCTTTATGCCAGCACTGCCCCGGAACCAAATGGAATGCTATGCTAATGATGGAATTTTTAGCTTGTGCATTCAGTTCAAAAACTGCCCAGTGCAACTGCCTACATTCTAACCTCGAATTTCTTAGAAGCCTGCAAAGAGGCCATAGTAACATCTAATTAGAATATAAACAGAAAAAAGGCTCCAACTGGGGCAGCTAGTAAATGTTAAATCACAGGAAAAAAGAGAAAAATTCTTCTTTTCTGAATGTCAGAGTCACCTAAGGAAAAAGTGACCTACCAAGCTATAAAACATTACTAAGTAGTACAAAAGAACCCCAGAGCTCCGGGGTTCTTTTGTAGTTCTTTTCCTTCCCTAGTTTGGGGTCCCTATGGCCCAAACAAATAACATCCCCCTTAAGGGGTGGCTGGCTCCCTCTCCCTGGGCTAAGACACAGATATGGCACACTGATAGAGTCCAGATGAGGATGAAACATGTGTATGTGTTTACTGTTCTTAGTCTTTGCTGATTGCACTGTGAGGCCTTCTGGCACCATGCAATTCTGCTTAAAGTAGAGCCAGTCCAAATTCTTTCATGGGGATTTGCATATGTTTCCCAGGATGCTTTCCATTATTGGGGTATGTGCAATTGTGTTTCCATTACTAAGAAGTGCCAGCAAATGGCATAACACTCCAAGTATTCATACAATCAGCAATAGAGAGGTTTTTTACTGATTCTGCCAGGGAAGGCAGGGTGGGAAGTAATACTAGTGGATTACAAGATTACTACAGGTGAGTATTTTTTTCATCTAACCCCAGGAAGCCACTAATATTATTACTGCTTGCAGAATATGTAGCAGTACCTCAAGGTGGGCAAAGAATCTACTTAGGCATCACTCCTGGAATGGGTGTCCAGGCTATAATGCTCAGTGAAGGTGCAGACTGACCTCCAGGTAGCTGCTTTACAAATTTCCACCTAAGGCACCTCTCAGGTAGCTGCAATAGTGGCAGCTGTGCCCCCTGTAGAATGGGCCCTAAGCCAAACAGGGGGTACCTTACCTGCTTTTGAGTAGCAAAACTGGATACACTGAACTATCCATTGAGAGACAGTTCTTTTTGAGGCAGGTGTCCCCTTACCTACCTCTCCATAAGTGAGAAGAAAAAATTACTCACCTGTAGTAATCTTGTTTCTTCCAAAGGGATCCACTAATATTATTACTCTTGCAGTGCTCCTTTAAGTCAGCACTGCCCTGGAGCCAAACTGAATGCTACGCTAATGATGAAATCTTTAGCTGGTGCATCCAATTTCAAACTGCCCAGTGTAACTGCTTACATTCTAACCTCAAATTTCTTAGAAGCCTGCAAAGAGGCCATAATAACATATAAATAAAATAACAATAAGAAAAGATGGGGCCCCAACTGGGGCAACTAGTAAACATAAACCAGAAGACCAAAAAAGAAATATCCCTTTTTCTTAAAGTCAGATTTACCTAAGAAAAAGAACCTACAAGCTATAAGACATTACTAAGAAATGCCAGTAGATGGCATACCACTCCAAGTATACATATAATCAGCTGTGGAGAGGATTTTTCTATTTACTGATTCTACAGGGGAGGCAGGGTGGAGAGTAATAATATTAGTGAATCCCTCTGGAAGAAACAAGATTACTACATGTGAGTCATTTTTTCTTCTATCCCCAGGAATCCACTAATATTATTACTCTTGCATTCTATGCAGCAGTACCCCAGGAGGTGGGCAAGAATCTATTTAGGAAAAAGACTATGCGGAACTCCTGTATCAAATCTAGCATCACTCCTGGACTGGGTATCTAGGCAGTAATGCTTAGTGAAGGTGTGGACTGACCTCCAGGTAGCTGCTTTACAGATTTCCGTCAAAGGTACCTCTTGGGCAGATGCAGTAGTGGCAGCTGTGCCCCTTGTAGAATGGGCCCCAAGACCACAGGGGGTACCTTACCTGCTTTTGAGTAATAAAACTGAATACACTGAACTAACTACTGAGAGACAGTTCTCTTTGAGGCAGGAGTCTCCTTACCTACCTCTCCATAGGTGAGGAACAGTTGTTGCCTGTCCTGCCTATGGTCCCTGTTACAAGACATGTAATAACTCAAAGCCCTTTTTACATCCAGGATGTGTAATCTATGCTCTCCTGAGCTAGAGTGTTCAGCAAAGAAAACTGGCAAGGTAACAGACTGGTTCAAATTGAAGTCAGAGACCACCTTGGGGAGGAACTTTCTATTAGTTCTCAACACTACCTTGTCCCTGTGAAAGGAGACGTAGTCCCTTTCCACACAAAGGACCTGGAGCTCACTTATCTTCCTGGCAGAAGTGATTGCTACCAGAAAGAATACCTTCCAAGTAATAAATTTAAGCTCTGCAGATGCCACAGGCTCAAAGGGTGGAAGCATAAGCTTGGCAATGCAAATGTTAAGGTCCCATGCAGGCACTGGTTCCCCGTGAGGGGGAAACAAATGAGAGAATCCTTTAAAGAACCTTCTGAAGATAGGATTTGATGCAAGGGAGGTACCCTTTCCAACTGAAAGGAATGGTAACACTGAAGCCAGATGCACCTTTAGAGTTGATTGCTGCAACCCTTGGGAATGCAGGTGGGTCAAGTAGTCCAGCAGGGTTGGGATGCCAGCTTGAGCTGGGACTATACCCTCATCTGTGCACCATATGGAGAATCTTTTCCATTTCAAGGCACAGCTTTTCCTAGTGGAAGGTTTCCTACAGCCTCTAAGGACCTTCAATACTCCTTCAGAGAATTGACAATCTGCATATTGTAAGTCCTCAAGAACCAAGCCTTGAGCTTGAGAGACCTGAGACTGGGGTACACTACCCTTCCCTGAAAGGAGGTCAGCAGGTTGCACCTTTGTGGGAGGTAAACTGGCTAGCTCACTGACACAAAGAGCAGGATGGAGTACCAAGGCTGTTTTGCCCAGTCTGGGGCTACCAGAATCATTGAAGCTGGCCGGGACCTGAGCTTGAAAAGCACCCTGAGTATCAGTGGAAATGGGGGAAAGGAATATAGATGCCTCCCTGTCTAATCCAGAATCAGGGCATCCACTGGATCTGTCCCCTTCACAGGGGCCCTGCAACAATAGAGAGATAAGTGGTGATTTTGGTGGAAAGCAAAAAGATCTATTTCTGGAGTTCCCCACCTCCTGAATAGAGCATTCACCACTTGCTTGTTCGGTGCCAATCGTGATGGGTCTGATTTATCCTGCTCAAGGCATCTGCCAGGG
This sequence comes from Neoceratodus forsteri, assembly GCA_016271365.2. Lineage (NCBI taxonomy): Eukaryota > Metazoa > Chordata > Ceratodontiformes > Ceratodontidae > Neoceratodus > Neoceratodus forsteri. Next base: position 1,397,663,940 of record CM057458.1, on the reverse strand, counting down.
TATTGTCCTTTCCAGGCAGATGAATCGACTGTAGAGAGGCTTTCTGGGGAGTAAGCAAGGTTCCACATCTTCAATGCCTCTGTACACAGTGGAGTGGACCTTATCCCTCCTTGCTTGTTGATGTAATACATTGTTGTGGTATTGTCTGTTCTTGTAACATCTTTCCCTGTATTAGATGAGAGAAAGCCTGAAGGGCCAGGTAAACAGCTCTTAACTCCAGCAAGTTTATGTGCAGGAGTGAGTCTGCACTCTCCCAGGTACTGTGAATGGTGTGCTCCCCTAAGTGAGCACCCCATCCCAACAGGGAAGCATCTGTTGTGCGAACCAGTGAAGGGGGCTCCTGCAGGAATGGAACCCCTTCTCTCAAATTTTCGAGCTCCCTCCACCATTGGAGTGCCTGTAGTAACACCTTTGTGACTGGTACTGGCTTTGATAGGAGTCCCGCCTTTGGCACCAGTGTGTTCTGAGGTGAAGCTGAACATCCCTCATCTGAAACCTGGCACCTATGACTGTGCTTGTTACTGACGCCATGTGCCTAACAGTTGAAGGAACTGCCTTGCTGACTTTGGCCTGCTCAGGGCAAATAAGCCTGCCAAAAGCTGAATGCTTTATGCCCTCTACTGAGGGAAAAAAGCCCTTCCTACTACAGTATTTAGTTCTGCATCGATGAATTGCAGAACCTGCACAGGGGTCAGGACTTTTTTTTTCTTTTGCTCCCCCAGCTCTGGGCAGGCCTCTCCTTCAGGCCTTCCTATGCCCTCCGTGCTGCACTGCCTAGGTACAGCCACCTCTTCACCCTATATTGCAGCCCTCCGGGTAAGCCCCGTATGTAACCCTTCACCGGGTAGGTCCCCCTCCTCCGAGAGGGAAAGCATCGGGAGGGCAGCCAGTGCCATACTTGGCCTGGGAGCTGCTAGGTCAGTTTGTGCACTGCCCGAGGTCTTGCAGCAGTGGGAGGTGGCAACCGTCATCCAGTCAGCCTCGGGGCTCTTTTCCCGTTTGCTCCCCAGGGACGTGGCATGCCACTAACGTCAGTCTTACACCAACATTCACCAAGCCCCGCTGATTCGTGGGACCCTGCGCATTGCCGAGTCCCCAACCTCTGCCAAGAGGTCAGCAACTGCCGGGTCGCGTCCCCACCCTCCCCCCAAGAGAAGGCGAGCAGTCATCCGATGCTTTCAGCCTTCTCTCCCCAGCCGACCCTCCAGCACCCGAGTCCGTTCCCGAACCTGGGTCGCTGGCGTCATAAGCGGAAATCCAGCCACTGTGCCGACGGGCCAGCCCAGGACTGACTTTTTGATGCTGAGGAGGAATCCAGGGAAAGCAACACATCCTGGGTTACCTGAAGCTGCTTTGACACCTGCTGGTGAGATTTTCCCACAATTAGCCAATTGTCCAGATAAGGAAAAACTGTAAGACCTAACCTTCTTAGGTGTGCCACTACTACTGCCATGCACTTGTTAAAAACCCTTGGTGCAGAGGTGAGGCCAAAGGGAAGTGTTGAGAACTGGTATGGCCTGATGGGAGTCTGAATCTGAGATTCTTTCTGTGTGACTCTCTTATGGAAATACGCGTTCTTTAGGTCTAAGGAGGCTAGCCAGTATCCTTTTTGCAGAGTTGGCAAAATCATGGCCAGTGTGACCATCTTGAACCTGGGTTTTGCCAGGTACCTGTTTAGCAGTCTGAGGTCTAGTATAGGTCACCACTCTCCACTCTTTTTTGTTGTTAGAAAGTATCTTGAATAAAACCCTTGCTCCCTTTGGTTGAGGGGAACAGGCTCCACTGCTCTTGCCAGCAGTAAAGCCTGCACCTCCTGCTCCAGTAGTTTTCTTTCTGTGAAAGGAGCTAGTGTGAATAGCTTTGATCTTGGAGGAGGAAGGGACTCGAAGCAAAGGGACAGACCCTGACTCATTATTTCCAGAACCCACTTGCCTGTGGCTGTTTTCAGCCATTCCTGAAAATAATGAGTCAGTCTGCTCCCGACAGGAGATGGAGAGGCAGCCTGAGGGGAAAAGTCAAGAATTTTGCTTTGCTTGCTGCTGTGGCTGTACAGATTGGGATCTTCTCCTGGAACCCCCTTCTGCCTCTGGCTCTATAAAAGCCACCCTGCTGTGGCTGGTACTGCCCTTGGGGGAACAGCCTGCACTTGAAAGGCCTCCTAAAAAAGGACCTACCCCTGCCTACCTTAGCATAGGATGAAGTGGAAGGAAAGGCTCTCTCTGTAGTAGAATTGCTCCTGAAACTAGCTTTCTACTCATCTACTTTCTTCATATATGCCTCAGTCTGGGCACCAAAAAAAAAAAAAAGGCCCTCGACTGGGAAATCCATAGTCTTACTCTGGGTGTCCTGGGTGAGATTAGTGGCTCTCAGCAAGGCAACCCTCCTTAGGGCTGTGGTACCTGCCATCCATCTAGCAGCTGTGTCATTTGTGTCTGCTGCCATTTGAAACTGGTACTTGGAAGCCTCCAAGCCCAGTCTTGCAGTGTCCAGAAGCTCTGACATGGTCAAAGAAGGGTTAGTCTCAGCATTATCTACAATTGACTGTCAAAGAACTTTCTGATAGATGTCTGCATAGGCCTGATAGCTGGCTTGACGAAAAGCCAGGGATGCCAAAAGGTACCCTTTTTTTGCATTACTACCTATTTTCCTCAAATCCTTCTCAGGAGGATGGCAGGACAAAGTTTTAGCCTTTTCATAGGCAGCCTACTGAACCTGGTGGTCAGGATGAGTAAACAGGAACTCAGCTCCTGACCTTTCAAGCTGGTATTTCTTGTCACACTTTTTGTCAGTGGGTGTGACAGTGTTGGGAGACTTAAGAATCTCCAGTACATCATTTTTAAATAATTTGTACAAGGGTAAAAGGAGCCTCTTGGTGGGTGTCAGCCCCATGAGCTCCATATATTGTGTCTCCTCTTCATCCTGGATCTCTTCTGCTGTTTGCAGATCCAGGGTCTCTACCATTTTCTTAACAAAAGAAAAACAGGGAAAAAAATCCTCTATGGGTCTGGGAGAAGAGCCAAAATCTTGTTCTGGTGAGACCTCAGTTTCAATATCCTCCTCATCCTGATCATCCTCCCCAAAATCCACTGTGTCAGTGGGTAAAAGAGATAGAAACAATAACCTCAGGAGGAAACACAGAATTTGACGGCAGATAAGAACCGCTTGGCCCACCCAATCTGCCCATTTCCCTACCTAATGGATAAGCTGCTGATCCTAGTTAACCAGCAGCCTACTTCTTTCTGCCCCCACCCCCTAGAATTGCCTTACGGCTGTCCCATGCATGCTTGAATTCACCCACAGTTTTTGACTCCACAACCTCCTCCGGAAGGCCGTTCCATGCATCCACAACCCTCTCTGTGAAAAAATACTTCTTACATTACCTCTGAGCCACCCCCATCTTCAAATTGTGCCCCTTGTTCTTGCACACCTCTTTCTGAAAGATGCTACCCTTTTGGACTTTGTTGATTCCCTTGAGGTACTTGACGTTTCTATCATGTCCGCCTCTCTCCTCCTTTCCTCAAGGCTATACATATTAAGCTCCTTTAGTCTCTCTTCATATGTCTTCCGTGCAGACCCTGCACCATTTTAGTTGCCCTCCTCTGGACAGCTTCCATCTTGTCTATGTCCTTGCGGAGACTGGGTCTCCAGAACTGCACACAGTACTCCAGATGGGATCTCACCAGCTGTCTGTACAGAGGGATAACAACTTACTGTTTTCTACTGGTGATGCCTCTCCCTATGCATCTGCTGTTTGCAGATCCAGGGCCTCTACCCTGACCGCTACTCTATTCAGGAGTTACCACAGGCTGTTTAGGGGATAATAAACCTTTCCGCACGTGAAGTAAGGCTAGAGCCTGAGATAAATCAGCAAGCGAAAAAGCAGGAACAGGCATCTGAGGGACCTCTTGAGGCATTTCAGCCGGGGTTTCAGTAAGCTTTATTTTCTTTAACTTTTTGGCACGCACCAGGGAGTCAGCCGGTTCACTGCCTCTCTTGCCAGAGCCCTCACCCGTATCAGGGTGGTTTTGGAGGCTCTGGAAGGAATAGCCATAGTTTTAGAGGGGTGGACTGGTTAGAACCCATGGACCCCCTCCTCCAATCTGCTTTTAAGCCTTTCCCTATGTTTTTCCACTGTCTTGTCAGGGAAAGACTTACAAATTTCACAATTTTCAGAAAAATGCAGTTGGAGAAGACAGATCAAACTTAGGTCATGTTTGTCTGCCTTGGCAAACACCTCTGCAAACTTCAGGCAATACTTAAAACCAGGAGGTCCTGTTTTCTTTTTTGGCTTGCCTGACATTTTAAGAAAACAGGAACCGGGAACCGACAAAAATAGAAAGAAACTAAATATTTGCGGTTGGTTCAAAATAGAGTAGCGGTCAGTTTAGGAACCGATCAAGTTCAAAAACTAGCGGTTCCGATCAGATCCGGAACTGAGAAAACCACTTAGGAAACCGATAAACCTCAGTTCAAATGCGGTTAAATTTTATAAAAATAAAGAAAAAAGTAATCTGAACCCTTAGAAAAAGGTTCCGATTTAAAAGAAAAAAGGATTGGTTGCCCTTCGGTTCACAAAACTAAAATTTAAAACTATGAGGTAAAAAAACACAAACAATTACACTAGGCAGTAATGAAAAGAATAAAACAAAATACTCAAGGTTTTTTTGTTCTGTGCACTACAGGAATCTGTCTTGATTGAGAGAAGATCTCCAGGGCATCTGAATTTTGCAGCAGAGAGAAGAAATCTGAGATTAGAATGTAGGCAGTTACACTGGGCAGTTTTAAATTGGATGCATGAGCTAAAGATTCCATCATTAGCATAGCATTCCATTTGGCTCCAGGGCAGTGCTGACTTAAAAGAGCACTGCAAGAGTAATATTAGTGGATTCCCGTGGTTAGGAAAGTACAGCTACGTAAGAACTTACCATAACAGTACATCTTCGAGAGAGGCTCTTGCAGTAGGTAATTACATATAGGACTGGAGCTAGCAGGACCCCACAGAAAAATTTCTAGCTAGCAGTCTCTGGCGGGGGACTGCCCCCACGTCATGTGACCAGTGTCAGGCGACATCAGTATAAAGGGGCGGTCCCCCATGGCTGCCTTCCAGTTCTTTCCCGCCAAAGACCCAAAAAAGGCAAGACGAGAGAGAAGTGGATATTTCCCTTCCTGGAAAAGGAGCTGAAAAGTTAAGGGGGATGGAGGGAGGGAAGGCATTACCTACTGCAAGAGCCTCTCTCGAAGATCTACTGTTACGGTAAGTTCTACGCAACTGTACTATCTTACTGAGAGTGCTCTTGCAGTAGGTAATTACATACAGGACTGAATCCCAAGCAGTCTGGAGCGAGGAAAAGCACTCGGGAGGAGGAAAACTACACACCAATAGAACCTCTGGCTGTAAGGGTCTTATGAAAGAAGACCTTGCAGAACAGCCAACCCGACGCCTGCTCTACAGCGAGAGGCAATGTCCAAACTAGTGTTTCGTGAAGGTATGGAAAGAAGTCCAAGTTGTGGCTGCGCAGATGTCTGCAGCTGACACATTCTTGAAACTAGCCACAGAGACCTCTACAGAGGCCACCCTGGTGGAGTGGCCTCTGACTTGACCGGCAGGGTCTTGTTGTACTTGTCATAACAGAAAGTGATACAATGAGCCAACCATTTTGACAGGCACTGCTCTCTCTTTTGCGAGCAAAACAGACAAAAAGCTTATCTAATTTCCTGAGATCCTTAGTCCTAGTGGTGTAGTATCTCAGTATTCTATGAACATCCAAAGTATGCAAGAGGTACTCCCCTTGATTGGAGTGCTGCATAAAGAAAGCAGGTAGCGGGGGGCATGGCTAGCTACCGGTGATGGCAGACGCGTGTTAGCTGGCTCCTCGGGCAAAAGTTTAAATAATCGTCTAAAAAGCTGCTAATTGTATTTTTTTCACTTCTTAAAGCGGCTCTACTAGTTGCCTTGGTCTCATGGCGTCTTCCAAACAGAAACATCGCCAAGGGAAAATCCATTTCAAAGCTGCTAAACCACCGCACTCTGGGAGACTCAGCGAGGCATCCATGGCACAACAGGCCACAAACATGGAGGGACCGAGTGGATCGGCCAGGCCAGAATTGGACACTCTCACACAATCTCTTGCTGGTGTACCCTCAACACTCTCACAGATACAGCAAGAAATGAAAATAGGTTTTGTAAACCTCACAGCTCAGCTTACTCACCTACAGGGAATTGTGATGGGGCTCTCTGAAACATCAGCGGCACATTCTATGCTGATTGCAGAGCTGGAAAATAGGGTGAGCTCCTTAGAAGACACACTATCAAAGTGTCGGCAGAGAGGAATAATATGAAAGCCTCGCTAGAGGAACTAATGGCAAAAATCGATGATCAAGAAAACAGGTTGAGACGATTGAACATCCGTAAAATAGGACTGCCTGAGGGCACGGAAGGTCGGGAGGTGGCGAGAGGCCTGCAGAAATGGTTGGTGGCTCAGCTGGGCCACTCAAACGAGTATGAGAATTTTGAAATAGAACATGCATATCGAGTGGAGCGTCCACCTAAACCTGGGGAAAGAGCCAAGCATTGCTTAATAAAGTATCTTTGTTTCCAAGACAAAGAAAAAATCCTACAAAAAAACCAACAGATGGGTCTGATCTTTTACGAAAATACCAAGGTGCATATCTATCAAGATTTTAGCAAGGACCTGCAAAGTAAGGGGCAGAACTTCTCTCAAATCAAATCAAAGCTACACAACCTTGGCTGGTCTTTTGCATTTAGATATCCTCCGCGCCTGCAAGTCGATCGTCCTGGACAGGCCCCTCCCTTCTTTTTGTGCCCTAGAGAAGCTGAAAAGTGGATCACTGAGAAGGAGATCACACGGGAAAGGGCCTAGGCAGCAGGTACTTGATATCATTAGCTATATGTTAGTATAATTCCAGGTCCTATTACCCCGGGGCTCTTATTTCCCTGGCGTTCAACCCACTGTAGTACATCTTATGATACCTGTGTTAATGGTTGTAAACACTGAGGGGCCTCCCGGGGGATATGTTAAGGAGTGATCTAATGGCTTGTAGCTCTGCCAATGTTTCCTTTGGAACCTTAACACCCGACCATGTCGGAGGACATAGGTACCGACAGGCTAGTGTATTACATCATTTATATTTTATATTCTCCTTATGAGGACTACTGGAAGACCGGAGTACATGGATCTGTGCCTCTGTACACGAAGTTCAGTTGGACATTCCAGTTGACTGTTGTGTTAACACTGAATCATTATTTTGCACTTACAGCTCGATTGCAATTGGAGTCGCAATAATAATTTTGCCCTTTTGCTAATTTATTCTGAATACCTATAATATCTGCCAATTGTTGTTTGGGTGGGCTATTGCGGGTTTGTTTTTACTCGCTGGGGGGGACAGGGGCTGGAATTGGTTGTAAAGGGAGTATGTGGGTGGACGAGTGGGAAAATGTATAATGTAGTAACTGGGTATGTGGGGAGGATGGAGGTTGGGATGCCTAGTGGGGTTCGGTTGGACTTTGTATACCCATTTGGAATGGAGGAGGTCTCCGGTGCTAATCTGAGAGAGTTCTATAACTCTGTGCCATACTCTCCGAATGAGAAGCTTGGGATGTCCTCTAGCTCCCTCTGGCAGTTCCGCATTTGGGTGACGGGTTTGAGATTAGGGGAATGGGGGAGAGATGCTGGGGCCTTTTAAGGGGTTCGGGTTTGTTTTAAATGTTATAACTGTTAAAACCGTTGGTTCAGGATGTGCATGCTTTACTGCAGGAACAGGCAATGGTGAATTAAGCTTCAAATATGGCTTCTGGAATTAAGATAGTCACATGGAACATAAATGGGTTGAAGACCATTCTTAAGCATAGGAAAGTACAGGCAGAGGTACGCTGAATGAAAGGGTAAATACTGCTTCTACAAGAAACTCATTTTTCTGTTAGTGAAGCTTGCAGAGCCACTGCCTTTATGGGGGGATCGTGGGTCTCTTCCTCGTTCTTATCTAAGGCCAGGGGTGCATCGATTTGGCTACCTAGGGGAAGTTTGGCAGAGGTAATGGATTCTTCTGCGGGTTGTTATGCCCTTGCAAATCTCTGTATAATGGGGGAGAAACGCTCTTACTGGGCTCTGTCTATGCCCCCAACATTGAAGATCCAGTTTTTTTCAAAAACTGGCAGTGGATATGGCAAGATGGGAGGGCCTTGGATACCGGGGGCGGGACTTCAACTGTGTGCTAGACACAGAGCTGGACTGTTCTAGGCCTACGGTGGTGCCCATGGCCCGCAATCCCAAGGCCTTGGAACGGATCCAAGATGAAGTGGGACTTGTGGATGTATGGCATCACTACAACCCCTCAGATACGGAGTACAGTTTCTTTTCCCATTCCCATCAATCCTACTCTAGGATCGACAGGCTGTTGGCCTCACCCGCTTTGTTGGCTATGACAGATGAGGTTAAATACCTTCCTATGTTGGTGTCTGACCATGCCACCCCACTCCCTATCCCTAAATCCCACGCGATCCATTGTTTCCCCATGTACTTGGAGGCTGGACCAGCTCCTTTTGAAAGATCCCAGTTATGTGGAGCTAATGAATGGCAGTATCCAAGAATTTTTGACTCATAACGTTAGGGGGGAAACATTATATGGCATCAGGTGGGAAGCTCTGAAAGCATTTATAGGGGGCCAAACCATCTCTTACGCATCCCGTCATAGGAAAGAGGTGGACAGGGAACTGACATCCCTTAGTACCAAGACTGTAGCTTGTGAATCTGCCCACAAAAATAGGCCTTCGAATGAGCTCTACTGTGTTATTCAATGCCTACGATATAAACTTAATGTCCTCAATAGTGCCAAGCTAGAATGCACTATACTGCTTACCAATGCAGGGGCTAACTTCAATGGTGACTGGGGGCAAATTAAACGAGAGAAGTCGAAAGGAGGGTGGGGAGATTGCTGATAGGGGGAGGTTGCTGCATACTAGCAGCATTGGTAAGGCATTTGTGCATTTCTACAAAGAATTGTATACATCTGAGTGCCATCTATCAGAAGGAGAATTAGCATCCTTCAATAATCAGGCCCGGTTGAAAAAATTAGAGGAGGAGTGCACAAAGAAGTTAGGGACCCCCTTATCCAGGTGGGAGGTGCAGGCAGCAATAATGGTCCTGAAGGGCAGGAAATTCCCTGGCCCAGACGGAATCCCCATAAACTTTATTAACATTTTCTACCCACAATTATTGGACCCTTTCTATGATATGCTAGAGCAGGAACTACAGAAAGTATTTTGCCCACCTCTACGAGGTCTGCAGTTATCACTGTCCTCCCTAAACCTGGGAAAGACTTGACAAAGTGCGCCTCCTATCATCCCATCTCCCTGCTTACAGCAGACTACAAAATTATGGCAAAAGTAATGGCCACTCATCTGGAGCCCTTGTTGTCTTTGCTGATTCACCAAGATCAGTCAGGGTTTGTTAAGGGCCGACAGGGTAAACACAACATCAGAAGAACCCTGACTGTGATTTATAGATGGGCTATGGGAAAGGGGACGCATGGAGCTGTAATAGTTGCATTAGATGCAGAAAAAGCATTCAATCGCGTGGAATGGGGTTATTTGTTTGATGTGTTAGGAAGGATAGGGCTGGGCAAGATATTCTGCCAATGGGTGCACACCCTCTATAACTCAGCTCAAATAGCAGTAAATGGATGTCTTTCTAAACCCTTTATTTCAGAACGGGGTACACGTCAGGGGTGTCCACTGTCCCCTTTGCTTTATGTCTTATCTCTGGAGCCTCTGGCAGCGGTCCTGCGCTCTCATCCAGAGATTGAGAGGGTTGGGGTGGTTGTACATAAGATTTCAATGTACGCAGATGACCAACTGTTATATTTACAAAACCCTGCAAGGGATCTTCCAGCCGTGCATAAACATATGAAAGATTTTGGAGCCCTCTTCGGCCATAAAGTAAACTGGACCAAAAGTGAGTTAATGCGCATAGGCACTCGTGACAGAGCGCGCAAATGATAGCTAACCTGGGTGGCTTACAGTTAGTAAACCAAATAAGTATCTGGGGATACTTCTGTTGGCAATAATAGGTCACTTATACATCTTAAATTACAAACCACTGATGTCCAGAATAGCAGAGGACTGTGAGTATTGGGGTGCCATTCCCATCTCCCTGCTGGGTAGGGTCAGTACCATAAAGATGATGATATTGCCAAGATGCTTGTATCTCTATCAATCTCTCCCCATCAGAGTCCCACAGAGTCATTTTAGGTGTCTATATGCAGTTTTGCACAGATTCTTATGGAAGGGAGGTGGGGCACGTATCTGTAGGGCCACATTGTTTCAACCTGCCGACAGAGGTAGTGTGGGGTTTGCCGGACTTTAGGGCTTATTATTGGGCCACTCAATTAGCCTATATACAGCAGGTATGTGGGAGGGATACACTGGCCTGGGTGCGCTTGGAGAAGGAGATGATACCAGGTAGCTTTAAATATGATCTATAAAGCGGTAGTCTCGCCCCTCCAGCTCACCAGTATGAGAATTTGCCATTAAACCCATTTATGGCTAATACGCTAATGATTTGGAAGAGAGTACACCAGTACATAGGTTGGCAGGGAGGCTTCTCACCATATTTAAATTTGCTTGATGCTGTGAGAATGAAGGGCACTCAATCGGTACAGCTCATTCAGAGACTGAGATATTGGAACAGGGCGGGCCTCTGTCACGTGACACAGCTTTACGAGGGTGGGCTAATCCGTAGCTTTCAAGAACTATGTGACACATGGGGGATTAAATCAGGGGACTTCTTCGTTTATCTCCAAATGTGACAGGTTTGTGGCACTACCATATCCACTAGCGAGGGCTGGGCACCTCCTTCATCTTTTGAGGAGGAGCTGTATAGACCCCAGCCTGGCGGCAGGCTGTTATCGACCTACTACCATACCATTTGGGGGAAAAACAGGGAAGCACCACAGGTGAGCAGGCTGAGATGAGCAGGCGACCTCGCTCTAGAAATTGACCAACATACATGGAGGTTGGCATATTCCCACTATGTACATTGCTCACACAGCAATAGGCTGAGGCTGATACAGCTAAACTTTCTGCATAGTGCATATATCACCCCTGTCAAGCTGCAGTTAATGGACAGCTCCAGGTCAGACGTGTGCCCTAAATGCAGCACTGAAGCTGGTGATTTTCTCTATATGACCCTGACCTGTGCTAAGGTCACTCCATTATGGCACAATATTCATAGGATAATGTTGCATACTCTGGGTTATGTGCCTTCGAAGTCCCCTTGGAGCTACTACTGGAAGCTGATCCGAGACACCCTAATAGTGCTATGAGCAACCGACTGTGGAACATGGCCTTAATCAATGCCAGATGAACTATAACTCAAGTATGGATGTCTCCTGATTCCCCTTCTGTAAACAGATGGTCCAAGAATCTGCTTTCCTGCATGGCCATTGAAAAACTACAGTTGGGAGCGCTGGGTAAGCCTCACAATTTTGAAGAAATGTGGGACGCCCTAATAAAAGCAGTCGAGAAGGGTAGATTTCCTTCTTAATTCCCAGCCCCTGCCAGTCAGTCTCCCGTTGTTGCTCACTATGTGACCACTGATCATTATGGCTAGACAGTGAATATAAATTCCTATATAAGATACTCGAAGTGGATACTGCTAACCTTTATGTTATCTGCTCTTAAGAGTGATCTCTGCTGTCAAACAGATATTTTTATTATTGGAGAAAGTCTTAAATGATTAATTTAATCTTTAACCACTGTAACCAGGGCAGTATTTTTTTTAATTTTATTTCCCTTTCTTCTTAAACTTTGTATGTAACTTAGCATCACCGAAATTGTCAGTATCCTGAAGATAAAAGCAGTTTACTATACCTGTACATAATGTGCCTCTGTATTAATTGATTCACTGTATATCCTGAACCACTTAATAAACTATTTTTGAAAAGAAAAAAAAAAGGCAGGTAGCTCAATGGATTCATTCAGCATAGATTCTGCCACCACCTTAGTGAGAAACTTAGGGTTAATGCGCAGAGCCAAATGTTCCTTGTGAAAAATTAAATACGGGATTTTACATATTAAGGCCTGGAGTTCGGAAATTCGTTGAACTGAAGTAATGGCCACTAGGAAGAGAGTCTTCCAAGAGAGGAACTTCAAGTCTACTGAGGCTGCTGGTTCAAAAGGAGGCAGGGTAAGCTTCTCGAGAACAAAGTTCAGATCCCAAGGAGGGGCAGGAACGCGGATAGGGGGTCTCAAATGGAGAACCCCTCTAAGGAAGGTCTTAGAGACTTCCAACTGCGCGAAAATCCTGTCCCCAAAAGGGACGTGGTAGGCAGAGATAGCTGCCATGTGAACCTTCAAAGAAGAATGGCTGAGACCCAGGTCAAAGAGATGACGCATGTAGTCCAGGATTTTCCCGACAAGCAAGAGAACAGCTCAAAGTCCTTTGAAGAGGCCCAAATCGAGAACCGTTACCATTTCATGGCATAGATGGATCTAGTGGAAGGCTTCCTGGCCTCCACCAGAATATCTGCCACGAGCAGATAAACCCCGAATCGGGATTGAGCTACGTCTGCAGGAGCCATGCATGCAACTGAAGGGATTTGAGACCTGGATGAATCAGGGTCCCCTGATCCTGGGTCAGCAAATATTGAGACAGAGGAAGAAGAAGTGGAGGTTCCTCTGAAAATTGTTGCAGAAGAGAGAACCAAACTTGCCTGGGACAGAATGGAGCAATGAGGATCATTCGAGTGCCCTCTGAGCTGAGTTTGTGTAAGCCCCTCGGAATCAAGGGAATTTGGGGGGGCGAGGGAGGCATAGACAAATTTGTTCCTCCAGTCTAGAGACAGAGCGTCCGCGCAAAAATGTCGCCCTGGAGCGAGTGAGCGAGCAGAAGGTGGGAAGCTTTGCGTTTTGAGTGGACGCAAACAGGTCTACCTGAGGGGCTCCCCAGCACAGGAAGACACTGTCTACTACCCCTTGATCCAGTTCCCATTCGTGGGCCTTTGCTGAAGACCGACTGAGGTAGTCCGCCAGCGTGTTTTCAACTCCCAGAACACGGACTGTAGTCAGGTGAAGGCTGTGCTGAACAGCCAAAGTCCAAACTCTCACTGCCTCCCTGCACAGAGGGTAGGAACGCGTGCCTCCCTGCTTGTTGATGTACCAGACTACACACATGTTGTCCGTCTGGACAGTCAGATGACCAGGAAGCAAGTACGAGTTCAGAGCTTGGAGAACATACAGAACGGCCCTGAGCTCGAGCACATTTATATGAAGAGTCTGCTTGAGTCTGGACCAGGAGCCCTGAGTCCTGTGAGACCCTAGATGGGATCCCCAGCCCTCTCCCAAGGCATCTGTTGTCAATGTTAGGGAAGGGGGTTTGAGGCAAAAGGGAACTCCCTGGCAAAGGTTCTCTTGCGCCATCCACCACTGCAAGTCCCGGACCATGGGGTTGGATACCAGAATTTCCTGGTCTAGGTTGTCCAATGTCTGGTCCCACTGAGACCGAAGTGTCCACTGAGAGACCCTAATATGGAGCTGAGCTCTAGGGACTGTCGGAACAGCAGCCGCCATGAGCCCGAGAAGGTGAAGGACTGACCTGGTGCTGACCCGTCTGCGACTGGACAGCAGACCTGCTTGAGCCTGAAGGGTATCCACCCTGTCCAGAAGCAGAAAAGCCATGCCGACGGTCGTGTCCAGGATCGCCCCTATGAACTGGAGCCTTTGACAGGGAACCAGATGGGACTTGGCCTGGTTGATGGTGATACCCAGACTGGAAAAGACCTGTAGGGTAAGGGAAAAAGAGCACAGTTGATCTTCCCTGGTCGGGGCCACCAGGAGCCAATCATCCAGGTACGGGAATACCTACAGTCCCTGGGTACGCAGGTGAGCTGCTACCACAGAAAGGCATATGGTAAACACTCGGGGTGCCGAGGAAAGACCAAATGGGAGGGCCTTGAACTGGTAGTGGTCCACCTGGAACAAAAACCAAAGGAATCTGCGGTGGGAAGGGCGACTAGGGATATGCAGGTAAGCATCCTGCATATCTAAAGCGCACAGCCACTGTCCCTGCTGAAGTAATGGCAGAAGACTGCAGAGAGAACATTCTGAACCGTTTGTACTCCACGAACATGTTCAGGGAGCTGAGGTCTAAATTAGGCCTCAAGTCTCCCGATTTCTTTGGAACCAGGAAGAAATGGGAGTAGTAGCCTGTCCCCCAAAGGTGGGTTGGGACAAGCTCTATCGCCACCTTAAAGAGAAGGGAGAATATTTCTTCCCGAACCAGAGGAAGATGTTCCAGGGAGTAAGTCGACTTGGGGGGTGGTTTTCTGGGTGGTTTTTGGAGAAACTCGATTGAGTGCCATGCTGCTATCAGTTGGAGCACCCAAGCATCTGATGTGATCCTCTCCCAACCCGGTAGGTGGAAGGAGCACCTCCCCTCCTATGGTTCCTCTGGGAGATCCAGAGGCTGTGGGAGAAGAAAAGAGTCAGGAGGTGTGGGGTAACGTTGTGGCTGAAGTGCCCGCCGCTTTTTTGGGCGGGGGGGTTGGCAGCCAGAGGGGCCCGACGTTTGTCGGACCACTTGCCCTGAGGTTTTGCTTTAGGCCGAGAACAGCTGCAAAAAGGGCAACGCTGCCCCTGAGGGGGCCTGTACAAAGAGTCAACAGACTTAAGAGCAGTGCCCTTCTCTTGCAGGTCAGTGATGATGTCCTTGACATCCCCACCGAAAAGCACCGAACCCCTGAAGGGCGCATCCTGAATAGCGGATTGCACTTCAGGGATCAAACCTGACACCCGGAGCCAGGCATGACACCGGAGACCTATGGTGAAAGCCGAGCTCCGACCTGCTGCGTCCACTGCATCGTATATGGCACGGAGCACATGCCGACTGGCCGAACGAGCAGACCGAACGAGGTCAGCCACTTCGTGTTTGGTTTGAGACTCAGGAAGGGAATCCAACTTGGATTCCACCTGATTCAGGATAGTCTTCTGGTAGTCCCCTATGTGTGCAACATAGTTCAGGGCACTGATTCCCAGAGTGGAAGAAGTGTACACCTCCTTCCTATACTGGTCCAGAAGACGGGATTCCTTGTCTGGTGGAGACGAGCTAAGGTGCTTTGGATTTGCCGACCGGCCTTGAGCGGCGCTAACCACGACTGAGTCAGCCTTCAGGTGTGTGTTCAAAGAATCCACACCCTCAGGAGCCTGGTATAGCCTAACTGCCTTCCTTGGAAGGGAGGCAAACATGGATGGTTGTTTCCAAATAGTGGAAACAAGGTCTGCGTGAGGCTCGATCCAGGATGGAATCAATGTCGGAGCAGTTTCAGGCAGATCCAAATGGGCAGAAAGTTTCTTCTGCTGTGGATCTGGCTCAAGAGATTGCCACTGGTTAACTTCCTGGATCTTTCGTAGCAACTCCAGAAGAAAAAATTACTCACCTTAGTAATGTTGTTTCTTCTGATGGAGTCTTGATATATTATGACATATGCAGTGAGTCCCAACCTTCGAACTGCTCCGGAGGTGAAAGAGTTAACTTTCCATGCCAGGCATGGAACTCTGAGTACGAGCTCGGTTGTAAACTCTGTCTGTTGTTCTTCAAACTCAAACTGTCAGATCTTTACAAGCAAAACTCACTAAGGTTCTGTGTGGAAGCCGAAAACCTACACTAGCCAACTGGCTACTAAATATAAGAACACATTTTTTGGTCCCAAAACAAAGACTCAGGTCAGGGGATCCAAAAAATGAAAACCTAACACCAAACACCCCAAAAGGAGGGTGAAAATAAGGTGGGCATCTAGAAGTGCCAACACTGCACTGCCACCCACATCCCAAAAGCAGAGGTTTTGAGAGGGCAGGCAGGGGGAGGTCAGAATATAGCAAGACTCCATTAAGAAACAACATTACTAAGGTGAGTAATTTTTCTTCAAACAACATGAAGTCTTGCTATATTATGACATACCATGAACTACACAGCAGTACCTCCATGGAGGAGGGACAGAACCTACTTAGGATATAGGCTCTGAAGCACAGCTGTACCAAACCGAGCATCACTCCTAGCCTGGATGTCCAAGGAGTAATGCTTGGTAAAAGTGTGAACTGTTTTCCAGGTAACTGCTTGACATATCTCTAGGATAGGGATGTCCCTGGCAGCAGCCAGAGACGCAGCTGTACTTCTGGTAGAGTGAGCCCTCAGGCCTGAGGGAGGAACCTTACCCAGTTTTTCATAGCAAAATTGGATACAAGAGACAATCCACCTGGCAATGGATCGTTTAGTGGCAGGTTTCCCTTTACCATCCTCACCATAAGTGAGGAATAGTTGGAGGGAGTCAAACCTGTGACCCTTGGTACGTTCTATGTAGTAACTAAGGGCTCTTTTGACATCTAAACTGTGCAGTCTCCTCTTGCCAGAGGAGGAATGGTCAGTGAAGTATACAGGGAGAGAAATAGGTTGATTAAGGTGGAAGTCTGAAACCACCTTAGGCAAGAACTTTCTGTTAGTCCTGAGGACCACCTTATCTCTATGAAAGGAGATAAATCAGGCTCCACTGACAATGCTTGTAATTCACTTATGCGCCTGGCAGAAGTAATGGCTACCAAAACACAGTTTTCCAAGTCAAGTACTTAGCTCTGCTGAAGACAAGGGCTCAAAAGGGGGTTGCATAAGCTGAGCAATGCAAATATTAAGATCCCAGGCAGTGGCAGGGTCCCTGAATGGAGGGTTGGTGTGAAGCAACCCCTTAAAAAACCTGGAGAATACAGGATGAGCTGAAAGAGAAGAAGGTTTACCTGCTGATAAGAAAGCAGACACAGCTGCCAGGTGCACTTTAGGTAGCTGGTCTCAGCCCCAAAGTATTCAAATGCACCATATAATCCAGGACTGTGGGTAAGTCAGCAGATTCTGGGGAAATATGCTTGCCAGAGCACCATATGGAAAATCTCTTCCTTTTGGAATTATAAGTAGCTCTAGTGGAAGGCTTCCAGGAAGCCTTCAAGATATCCAATGCACCTTGGGAAAGGTGTAGGTCAGCAAACTCTAACTCTTCAAGAGCCAGGCCTTGAGATTGAGAGATTTGAGATTCGGGTACCAAACCTTCCCCTGAGCACAGGTTAACAGGTTGTGATTCCTGGGAAGACACAGGGCAAGGTGGACTGCTAAGGACATAAGGAGTGGGTACCAGGGCTGTCTGGCCCAATCTGGAGCAATCAGGGTCATCTTGCAGGGTTGAGATCTGATTTTGACTAGCACCTTGAACAGTAGAGGGAAGGGGGGGAAAAGCATAGCGAAACTTCCCTTCCCAACTGAGAAGGAAGGCATCCAGAGGGACTGAGCCCAACACTGTGGGCCTGCAGCAAAAAAGGGGAAGTTGGTGATTGTCTGGGGCTGCAAAAAGATCCATCTGCGGGGTGCCCCATCTGGCAAATACTACCTCCAGTACTAGGGGATCCAGTGACCATTCGTGATGGCCCTGGGAAATCCTGCTGAGAGCATCTGCCAGGACATTGTCCTTGCCTGGGAGGTGAGCTGCGTAAGGGAGGTGTTCAGGGAATAAGCCAGAGACCACAACTTCACTGCTTCGGTGCACAAGGCCGTAGACCGAGTGCCTGCTTGCTTGTTTATGTACCACATTGTAGTGGTGTTGTCTGTTCTGACCTGTACAACTTTGTTCTGAACAGAGGTGGAAAAAACTTGAAGTGCTAGAAAAACTGCTCTGAGTTCCAACAGATTGATGTGGAGCAGAGATTCCTGAGGGGACCACAATCCCTGGGTAGTGAGTTACCATGTGAGCTCCCCACCCAAGAGGATGCATCTGTAGTAAGGATTAAGGAGTGAGACTGAGGGGTGAAGGGACCCCTGTCTCAGATTGCTCTGGTCCTGCCACCACTGAAGGGCTTGGATCAGGGTTCGAGTCACTGGGATCAATTTGGTCAGAGGGTCTCTCCTTTGAGACCAAAAGGCTCTCAAATAGAACTGGATGTCCCTCATCTGAAATCTTGCTTCCTGCACTATTGCTGCAGATGCAGCCATGTGCCCCAGGAGCTGCAGAAAATGCCTTGCTGGTCGAGAGACCTGCAGGGTGAAAGAGGAGGCCAGAGAGACCAAGGTCCTTGCTCTTTCCGGAGGAAGGAAGACTCTGGCTTCTTTTGTGTTTAGTTCTGCACCTATGAAGGTGAGAAGCTGGACAGGCTCTAGAACTGACTTTGGAAGATTGAGAAGGAAACCTAGAGATGTGAGCAGTTGCTGAGTTACCTGAAGGTGTAGTTTGACTTGTTCTGGAGACTGGCCTATTATGAGCCAGTCATCCAGGTAAGGAAAAATGGCAATCTTTTGCCTTCTTAAGTGGGCAACTGCTACTGCCAGTCATTTTGTGAATACCCTCGGGGCAGAGGTGAGGCCGAAGGGCATTGCTCTGAACTGGTAATGGCCTGAGGGTAGTTCGAATCTGAGGTACTTTCGATGGGAGCTTCTGATAAGAACATGGAAGTAGGCATCCTTGAGGTCCAGGGACGCTAGCCAGTCCCCTGGCCTTAGAGAGGGTAAAATAATTCCCAGAGTCACCATTTTGAATTTTGGTTTTAAAAGGTGCTTGTTTAGGTATCTGAGATCCAGGATGGGCCGCCATTCTCCTGTCTTTTTTGGGGTAAGGAAGTACCTGGAGTACAACCCTTTGCCCTGGTGTAGGGTGGAACCCTTCCACAGCTCTGAGAGCCAGGAGGGTAGAAACTTCTGTTTCTAGGGCAAGTGCCTCTGATGGATTTGCAGGTGGAAAGGACCTGGCTCTCATCTTTGGAAATTTTTTGAAGCCGAGAACCAGTCCCTGGCTTACTACTTCCAGGACCCACTTGTCTGATGTTAGAGACTTCAGTCCTGGACAAAGTAAGCCAGCCTGCCCCCTACAAGTAGAGGAGAATCAGCCTGGCTACCCCATCAGGGTGCCTGCATGGCAGGGGCTTTGGGCTGAGGGGTGGAAGCAGGCTTGCTTGTACCCCGTCTGCCTCTCCCTCTAAAGAACCCCCTCTGGGCATAAGCAGAAGAGGAGGCCTGGGCTTGGTAAAAAGGCCTATGAAAAGGCCTGCCCCTGCCCCAGGGATGTTGCCTTTGAGGAGTGGCCTGCCTTTCCTTGGCCTGTGCACTCCTATAGGTGGTCCTATATTCATCCATTTTCTTCATGTAATTCTCTGTCTGCTCCCCAAACAGAGAATTGCCCACAACAGGAAAATCCATGGCCTTAGACTGGGTATCCTGTGACAGGGTAGTACATCTGAGCCAAGCCATTCTGCGAAGTGCCACAGATGTAGCCATGACCCTTGATGACACATCATTAGAGTCTACTGCAGCATGAAATTGCACCTTGGATGCCTCAATACCATCCGCAGCCACCTGTTCCAGATCCCTGGCAAGCTGGTCAGGGACCTGTTTTGCTAGAGCCAGCACAGTATCTCATCTGGATTTCTGGTACCTAGCAGCATAAGCCATATAATTTGCCTGTCTGAGTCCCAAAGATGCTGCCATGTACTGTTTCTTTGCCATGGCATCAATCCTCCTGGAGTCCTTCTCAGGGGGGTGCAAAGCTAGAGGAATATTTGCCTTGTCAAAGGCTGCAGCCTGCACTACCCCCACATGGCTGCATTGTTGTGTGAGGAACTCCGTATCAGAGCCTGATAATGTATACCTCTTTGTCCATCCTTTTATCAACAGGAGGTATAGTGTGAGGAGTTTTTAGAATTGTTACTGTGTTTCCGAAAAGATTTATGCAAAGGAATAGACAGTCTCCTAGACTCTGGAATATCCATCATTTCTACATAATCAGGCTCCTCTTGGTCATCAACAGCTTCCTCAACAGGGAGCTGGAGAGTTTCAGCAACTTTTTTATAGAACATAAAATGAGAAGGGGACTCAGAGAGCCTGGGAGGAGAAACCCCTGACGGTCTGTCTGGAGAGATGTCCGGTTCAATGGGCTGTCCAGTTCAATGGGCACATCCAGACTTTCAAAACCACATTCACTCTCCTCATACTCCTCTTCCCCCTCCTCCGGTTCATAAAATCCTCAAAATCATAATCTTGAACGGTGGAACAACCAAGCCAGACGCTTCCCTGATGGTATCGATTCGGTCGGAACGGGAAAGTGACTGGACAATTTGAATTGCTTTAGCTATTTCCTCAGCGGTTGGAGAGAGAACTTTTGGTTCCACACCAGCTGACTTTCTAGTCCTTTTAGTTGGAACCGGCTCCTCAGAGCTGACCCTTCGTTTGCCCGAGGAAGTATCGCCCTGGTCAGAGGGCACTCCCTCCGGTTCTGTTGGAACCGAACCGGGCTGGCCATCCGGGTCAGCGGACTTTTTGGCCTCCCTTTCCATGAGCCTACCAACTCTCTTTTCTATGGTGGCAGCAGGAAAATTCTTACAAATCTGGCAGTCTGCATTGAGGTGGTCAAACCCCAGACAATACACACAGAAGGTGTGGGGGTCAGCCTTAGCAAAGGCTTCCCCACAAACACTACAGTGTTGAAACCCAGTGGGCCCGGGTTTTCTTTTGGGTTTCTCAGACATAGTGCCAGCCTAACCAAACTTGCCCGTTTATGGCAATCCGACAAGCAAGACTCTCTTATCGGTTCCCAACCGTGTCACGGGTCATGGAAAAAACCGTAATGAAATCTGTTTTTAGAACCGATAAGAACCAGGAACCGCACTCTAAATAAGGACTAGTAAATTTTGAAAATAACCTGATCGATTCAAACCGAACCGAAAAGCGTTTACAAGTTCCACACAGAATAAATATAAATGTAAGCCTATCTATTACTTACAATACCACAGACATAGCTTGAACCGACCGGTTGCGGTTTAATTTCGGTCAAAAAACCGATAAAATAATACTTTAACCGACAAAACGAACTGAGCAGAAGGAGAAATCTCCGGAGCGACTGTTCAGTGAGGCGGAGTAAAGAATCTGACAGTTTGAGTTTGAAGAACAACAGACAGAGTTTTCAACCAAGCTCATGCTCAAAGTTCCATGCCTGGCATGGAAAGTTAACTCTTTCACCTCCGGAGCAGTTCGAAGGTTGGGACTCACTGCATATGTCATAATATAGCAAGACTTCATGTTGTTTGAAAGGAAGGATCTTCTGTAGAAGACTTCGGAGAGTCCTTGGCCTGGGATGGTCTGGAGTGCGTGGCTGGTCATCAGGATTGGAGCACCCCTCAGAATCGGATTTGGAGATCTCTGAAGAAGTGGATGAATACCCCTCCCGGCACAGGGGAGGAACGAACCCCTTGTGCAACCCTTGGGGAAGCATATCCTCCCCGGCCCTGACACCTGAGGGCTCACCTCTGGTGTTGGGTAAGGGGAAGGCAGTCTCTCGTCTCTGGTGACGGGGATAAGGCACCGGGTCTGGCGTCGGCCGACGGCTCTCCTCCTCCCTGTTGAGCTGAGCCTTGGCCTCAGCCAACCAGGCAGCCAGAGTGTCCTTCAAATCCACCAGTGGCTGGGAGGGCAGTGGAGGAGGAGGAAGGGGAGATATGGATACTGAGTGTATCCGTAGGGCAGATAGCCATAACCCGATGGCAGGAAGCCCGGCATGGGTATTGAGGCATCAGGTAGGCTGGTGTCAGGTACTGCGGCACAGGATACTGCGGTCCCAGGTAAGACAGCATCAGATAGGACACAGTCAGATACCCAAGAACCAGAGGCTCTGTCGGAGCAGAAGGCCCTGGGAGAGGCCCAGCAGGCAGGCCAGGGACAGGTGGCCCTGTGGGTGTCGGGTCCGGTGTTGGGACGGCGTCTGGTAGTGGGATGTCACCCTGTGTCGGGTAGGCCGGCGTCGGAGCTGGCGTTCGAGGGTACAATGTCAGGGGATCCGGCCCTGCGGGAGGGAGACCTGACGGGAGCGAACCGGCATCCTCTGTGTCACCTGGAGAGGAGGACTGAACTCCCCGCGGTCCAACAGGGGAAGACACTGGAGCCTCGGTCAGCAGCGGTGAGCACCGAGGCGAGCCGGGGATGGTGGACTTGTCAACAGGGTCCGGCGTCGGCTCTAACGTCGTGCTTCCATCAGAGTAGCAGACGTCCACCTTACCGGCTTATCGGATCCAACGCCCGACAGAAGCCTCGAGGAAGGAGTGGCCTTGGTGGGTATTTTTGGGGCCGTGCGCTTCTCCAAAGGGGCGGGCGTCTTATCGGCCCTGTCCGGGTGGACATCGGTGGCACCGGCGTCCGACTTACTGGACCCGTTCGACCCAGAGGGCCACTGGTGGCAGCCTTCCTGGAGCGGTCGCCTTTGTCTTGCAGGCTCCAAGGCGCTTAAGCCCGACGGGAGGAACGAAGACACCTTGGGCACCGCCAAAATGGCCTTTGAGGGTCAGTCCTCCGAGGGGGGACGTTACCTGTAATACAGCGACTCCAACCGGAGACGCGGTGGCCGTGGAAGTGGAGTCCCGGTCCTTCTCCTTCTTCTTACAGTATCCCTCGGGCGAAGTTGAGGCCTGCCGAAGCTTCTTCAGCTCCTTCTCCATGGAGGACATCTTTTTCTTTAAAATGTGTGTCTCCAGGGACGGCTGCCTCCATTTACGGGTGGCGGCGTTGAAGTGCTGGCACTTCTCCATGGAGTGATCCGGGCCTAGACAGAAGAGGCACAGGGCTTGACCGTCCTTATGAGGGAGCTGAGCGCCGGATGAGTCGCACTTGTTTTTATGTGAATCGGAGGGAGTAGGGGACGACATACACGAAAATTTTTTAAGAAATATTCGAAAATCGCAAAATAATTTAGTAAATAAAACTGATGACAGACTGATGAAGCAGTAGGAACTTAACTGCGAAGTGCTTTCACAAGCTAACGGTGGGAAAGAACTGGAAGGCGGGGTTGGGGACTGCCCCTTTATACTGACGTCGCCTGACGCTGGTTACCTGACTTGGGGGTGGTCCTCCGCCTGAGACTGCTAGCTAGAAATTTTTCTGTGGGGTCCTGACGCCTGCCGGCTTCAGTCCTATGTGTAATTACCTACTACAAGAACCCTCTCAAAGTAAGATCAGCTGTTGTCTGTCCTGCCTATGGTCCTTGGTATGAGTCGTGTAGTAACTTAAAGCCCTTTTTACATCAAGGCTGTGAAATCTACACTCCCCTGAGCTAGAGTGCTCAGTGAAGAAAATTGGCAAGATGACAGACTGGTTCAAGTGGAAGTTTGAAACCACTTTGGGGAGGAATTTCCTATTTGTTCTCAACACTACCTTGTCCCTGTGGAAGGAAACATATTCCTTTTCCACACAGAGGGCCTGAAGTTCACTTATCCTCCTGGCAGACGTGATTGTCACTAAGAAGACTACCTTCCAAGTAACACACTTGAGAACTGCAGAGGCCACGGGCTGAAAAGGAGGAAGCATAAGCTGAGCAATGGAAATGTTCAGGTCCCAAGCTGGCACTGGTTCTCTGTCAGGGTTAAACGGGTAAGACAGTCCCCTAAAGAACCTCCTGAAGACAGGATTTGATGCTAAGGAGGTGTCCTTTCCAACTGAAATGTATGCTGACACCAAAGCCAGGTGCACTTTCAGGGCTGAATGCTGCAGACCTTGGAATGGAGATGAGTCAGATAGTCCAGCAAGGTTGGTATGCCAGCTTGAGCTGGGGCTACATCCTTGTCTTTACACCATATAGAGAAACGTTTCCATTTCGAGGCACAGGATTTCTTAGTAGTAGGTTTCCTATACCCTCTGAGGACCTCCAGGACCCCTTCAGAGAATTGCCAACCTGTGTATTCTAAGTTCTCAAGAGCCATGCCTTGAGTCTCAGAGACCTGAGATTGGCGTACATGACCCTCCCTTGAAAGCAGGTCAGTAGTTTGTACCCCTGTGGAGGTGAATCAGTCTGGTCACTGACATAGAAAGCAGGAGATAGTACCAAGGCTGTCTGGCACAGTCTGGGGCTACCAGAATCATTGAAGCTGGCTGTGATCTAAGCTTGATGAGCACCCTGAGAATCAGGGAAAATGAGGGAAGGCATAAAGATGCCTCCCTGTCCAGTCCAGAATCAGGGCATCCAGGGGAACTGTTCCCTTGGAAGGGGCCCTGCAACAATACAGAGGCAGGTGGTAGTTTTGGTGGGATGCAAAAAGGTATGCCTCTGGAGTGCCCCACCTCCTGAACATGACGTTTGCCACTTGCTTGTTCAATGTCCATTCATGATGGGCCTCGTTTATCCTGCTCAAGACATCTGCCAGGGTGTTGTCCTTGCCAGACAGATGGATCGACTGTAGGGAGGCGTTTAGAGAGAAAGCAAGGATCCATATCTTCATTGCCTCTGTACAGTGTGGAGTAGACCTTGTCCCTCCCTGTTTGTTGATGTAGTACATTGTTGTGGTACAGGTCAGAAAAGACAATACCACCTTTCCCTGTATTAGTGTGAGAAGGCCTGAAGGGCCAGGTAAACGGCTCTTACCTCTAGCAGGTTTATGTGCTGGAGGGGATCTGCACTCTCCCAGCAGCTGTGAATGGTGTACTCCCCAAGTGAGCACCCCACCCTAACAGGGAAGCATCTGTTGTGATGACCAGTGAAGGGGGCTCCTGCAAGAATGGAAACCCTTCTCTCAAATTGTCCAGCTCTACCAACCATTGGGAGTGCCTATAGATAGATAGATAGATAGATATGTATATAGCACCCATCTACATGGACTCTGGGTGCTGTACAATATACACAAAAATCGTGCAAGAATTTTAAAAATACAAATAAATTTAAAAGGACATCAAAATACAGCTGGAAGCATAACTTATCCATCTATAATAAAGTGCTATCAACATTAAAACACCTTCAATCAAAGGCTTGATAAAATAGATATGTTTTGAGGCCCTTCTTAAAGGCTTCTACTGAGGGGGCCTCCCTTAGACAACCAGGCAGGGACTTCCACAGGGTAGGCACAGCTGCCACAAATACTCTGTCTCCTGAGTGCCGCATCCTAACCCTGGGAACTCCAAAAAGGCCTCCACTAGCAGAATGGAGGGCCCGGGGTGGACAGTAAGGTACAAGGAGCTCTTGCAAATAGACTGGACCCCTCCCGTGCAGGGTCTTGTAGGTCAATAGCCCTATCTTGAGGACAACTCTCCACTGGACAGGCAGCTAGTGCAGTTCACAGAGCGCCACAGTGATGTGTTTGCATCTTTTCAACCCCCGTCAATAACATTGCCGCCGCGTTCTGCACCAGCTGCAGTATGCCGAGGTTGCCTCCAGATAACCCTAGGTACAGGGCATTGCAGTAGTCCAACCTGGAAGTGACAAAAGCATGTACCAATGTACCCTTGTTACTGGTATGGGTTTTGATAGAGTCCCGTCCCTTGACACCAGTGTGCCCTGAGGTGGAACTGGACATCTCACCTGAAACCTGGCACCTATAACTGTGCTTATTGCTGAAACTATGTGCCCTAACAGTTGAAGAAACTGTTTTGCTGGCTTTGGCTTGCCCAGGACAAACAAGCTTACCAAAACCCAAATGCTTGGTAGCTGGCTTGGCGAACTGCCAGGGAAGCCGAAAGGTACCCTTTTTTAGCCATGCTATCTATCCTTCTCAAGTCCTTCTCCGGGAGATTAGAGGACAAGAGAGTTTTTGCCTTTTCACAGACACCTGCTGTACAATCCCTTGGTGGTCAGGGTGAGTAAATAAAAACTCAGCCCCTGACGTTTCAAGCTGGTATTTTTTATCACACTTTTCATCAGTCAGTGTGACAGTGTTTGAAGTCTTAAGAATTTCAAGGATATCTTTCTTAAAAAACTTATACATAGACAGTAGGAGCCTTCTAGTGGGTGTCAGCCCCATAAGCTCCATATATCTGGCTTCCTCCTCATCCTGGATCTCTTCTGCAGTTTGCAGATCCAGGGTTTCCACCATCTTCCTGACAAAGGAAAAATGGGAGGAAAAGTCCTCTGTGGGTCTGGGAGGACAGCAAAAGTTCTGCTCTGGTGAGACCTCGGGTTCAATATCCTCCTCTGCCTGATCATCCTCCTCAAATTACACTGTCAGTAGGTAAAGGAGGTACAAAAGAAAAAAAATACTCACCACAGTAATCTTGTTTCTTTTAAGGGAATCTTATTGTATTCTGACTTATGCAGTATGGTCTCACCATAGGACTGCACCGGAGCCGAAATGGTTAACAGAACTTATGCAAATTATGGAATGCTAGGCTCGATCTGGTTTTCAAATCACTGCCCCTGGTAAATAGCTGTAAACTGTCAGATTTTTACGAAGCATGCACTAAGCAGTTTCCAACTAATATAATAATAATAACAACCTTTCTTAATAAGCAATAAAGAATCAATAAGAGAATTACCCCTACTTTAAAAGTTCTAAAGTTGTATCACTAAAACTCAAGTCACAGATGCCCCAAAATAACAGAACATAAACTACCCCCAGGTTTTGCAACATCTTTACCACAGCTGTAGTGCAGTGACCATAGGTTTCAAGTAGGGAAGGGAGGGAGCTCAGAATACAGTACGATTCCCTTAGAAGAAACAAGATTACTACGGTAATTTGTTTCTTCAAACCCCAAGAAATCTTACTGTGTTCGGCAGATTACCAAGCAGTGCCTTTGGAGGTGGGCCTATAACCTATCAAGGAAACAGGATCTGCAGGACTGCTGTGCCAAACCTGGCATCACCTCTGGCCTGGACAGCCAAACAATAATGTTTGGTGAATGTGTGGACTGTTTTCCAAATTGTAGCTTTGCAAATGTCTACAAGGGGGACATCTCTCGCAGCTGCTAGAGAAGCTGCAGTATCCCTAGTTGAATGGGCCCTGAGGCCTGCAGATGGTTGCTTACCCACTTTGCTATAGCAAAACTGGATACAGGCTACAATCCATCGTGCAATGAATAGTTTTGTGGCAGGTTTTCCTTTCCCCACTTCTCCATAAGTGAGGAAAACCTGGGTTTGATCCTGTCTGTGACCTTTTGTGTGGTCAAGATAGTAGCTGACTGCCCTTTTCACACCCAGGCTGTGCAGACTATGCTCGCCTGAAGTGGAATGGTCTGAAGAGAAGACTGGCAAAGTAATAAGACTGGTTGAGGTGGAACTCTGATACCAGCTTGGGCAAAAAAATAGCTGTTAGTTCTCAGAACTATTCTGTCTCTATGGACAGCAATGTAACCAGGCTCTGTGGACAGTGCCTGAAGCTCACTAATCCTTCTAGCAGAGGTAATGGCTACCAGGAACACTGTTTTCCAAGTCACATATTTGAAATCTGCAGTAGACATGGGCTCAAAAGGAGGCTGCATAAGCTGGGCAATACAGATGTTCGGATCCCACAGGGGCGTAGGCTCCCTGTGTGGGGGGATGCAAGTGCTGTAACCCCTTAAAAAAACTTCATGAATACTGGTTTTGAAGACAAAGAAGATGCCTTACCTGCTGATAAATAAGCTGAAACAGCTGCCAGGTGCACTCTCAAGGTGGAAATACTTAAACCTGTGGAATGCAAATGGGCCATATAGTCCAGGACTATAGAGAGACTGGCTTGGGCTGGTCCAACCCCTTGCCCTGATACCAAATTGAAAATCTTTTCCATTAAGAGGCGTAGGTTTTCTTTGTAGAAGGCTTCCTGGAAACTCTCAGTACAGCTATGACTCCTGAGAGATGCAAATCTGCATACTCCTAAGTCTTCAAGAGCCATGCTTTGAGTCTGAGGGATAGCAGATTGGGATACATGATCCTGCCCTACGAGGATGACAACAGGTTGTACCTCCTGGGGAAACTGACTGGCTTGGTTACTGGCAATAATAAGATCATGGAGCACCAAGGCTGTCTGACCCAGTCTGGGGCAATGAGGATCATTGAGGCTGGTTGAAGCTCGATTTTTTTCAGCACTTTCAGTAACAGAGGAAAAGGAGGGAAGGCATAAAGGAACCTCCCTGTCCAGTCCAGCAGAAGTTAAACCAGAGGAACTGTGCCCTTGATTTTGGGGGGGCCTGCAGCAATACTGTGGGAGTTGGTGGTTGTCTGGGGCTGCAAACAGATCTACCTCTGGGGTGCCTCATCTCCTGAAAATGGTCTGTAAGACCTGTTTGTTCAGTGACCATTCATGGTGGTTCTGATTTATTCGGCTGAGGGCATCCACCAAGACATCGTCCTTGCCTGGAAGGACAACAGCTGAAAGGGAAACATTCAGGGAATATGCAAAGGTCCAGATTCTCATTCCCTCTGTGCAGAAGGGAACTGACTTTGTGCCCCTCTGCTTGTTTATATAGTACATGGCAGTTGTGTTGTCTGTTATGACCTGGACCACCCTTCCTTTTACCTGATTGACAAATGACTGAACAGCCAGAACTGCTCTGCGCTCCAATAGGTTTGTAACCCCTAGGTGACGCTATCCCAAGGGATATGACCCCTGCCTGCATGATTAGGCGCAGGTTGAGGGGCCTGAGTTCTGTGAATGGGTGCCTTCACCCAGAGGGTTAGTTTAAGGGTAGCGTAGCTGCTCTGGGTACAGCCCTCCGGGACACTGATACCCCCCTCTAACCCTTCTAGTAGTCTATACTGGTCAGCAAATAGACAATCACAATTAACACCAGAATGCAATGTTAGACCCACACTTGGCACACATACCACCAGGGATGGATCAGCTGCACTGGCCCTGGAGACCCCTGTAAAATAAGACCTGCAATGGAAAAAGGCAATAGCAACATAGTATCCCCTCCACAAAGGTACACAATAGCCAGTTTAAATGCAGAAAGACTTGGATCTGATTTATTTAGAGGATGTGAACAAGGGTGGGGCAGCAATCTAGTGTTTGATTTCAGTTCTGATTTAGTCAGGTTAAACGTGCATGCCCTAAGAGTCCCTCTAGCACAGTCACACACGCTGGGTACCCAGCGGTTATGCAGGTTAGCCTGAAGCATTGCCTGGCCTAGGCTAGCGATGCAGCTGTTGTTGGGGCCCCTAGGAAAGAAAAACACAATATGCATTTTTACCCACAATTTGTATTCTGGAGCCGGATGGCTCAGTTCGTAATGATCAACCAAAACAATTAAATTAGGTGACGCACTTCAATTTGAGCTTTGTTGCAGGGAGCTACCTTGATGTTTACTCACGCTGCCCAGACTAGGATGCAGGACTGATGAGATGAAGACCTCAGGATGGTTTGCCAGGGGAAGCAGGGCCCACACAATGCACCGTGGCAGTCGAATCCTGTTCAATGGTGTTGAGCAAGGAGCTGAATCCCCCAGCGGGCCTTTTGTTGGAGGAATCTCTGCGGCACGAGCGGCAAGCTAGGCTGAGATTTACTTATTTATTTAAATTTTGGTAACCGGGTAAACCCACTGAGATCATGACAGTCCCTTTTTCAGGGGCCACCCGGGATTAAACACAGGTAAGAACATTTCATTAAGTTACAGAACATATACAGGTTGACAGTTACATACGTTAGCACATAAATCAACAGACAGTATTTTAATGGGCACAGAATGTTGTACATGGCAAAGCTCATCATACAAATTCAGATGAACATTAAATCAGAATACAAGATTACAACCCTTGCTTACAGCCTACAGTCGTAGCTTGATAAATAGGTGACATTGCGATTGCAAGTGCATTGGTTGAGCTCCATCAGATGAGTCTTAAGCCCCTTCTTGAAACCCCCTAGGGAATTACATGTTTGCACATTTCCTGGGAGAGCATTCCAGACGGGTGGTATGTACACCGAGAATGACCTCTGCCCCTGGGAAGACCTAACTCTAGGCACTGTAAGGAGCTGGCGGCTAGGGGATCTAAGGGGCCTGCTGTTGTGTTTAGCCTATAGTGTTTTTTTGCAAGGCTTGGTGGGGCATTATCTGACCTTAGCTTATAGGCTAAGCATAAGGATGGATACGCAAGACCCCCTTTCAGCAGTGGCCGGAACAGAACCTGGAGCACCTGGCAGTGGTGATCCATTGGCTGAGCTCCTGAAGCGAATCTACACACCCTGTGGTAAAGAAAAGAACATTTTTGCAATTCCCCAGCTTTTACAGTGAGTAGGACTGGTGACCCACACAGTAGAGTGGGCAATAGGGTTCCAGCTGCAATCCTTAGCCGGGAATCCTGAGTAAAAAAGGGACTGAGACAGTACAGTACCCCCAATTTCTGATTTAGTGACTTGGTTAGTAGTTCAATATGCTTTTTGTAAGAGCAGTTTTGGTCCAGTGTAATGCCCAAGTACTTTACTGTGTCTACGACCTCAACCCTGATGCCATTTGAGAGGCTTGGTTTGAGGATTGGGCTTCTGTCCTGCCCTAGGCTTGAGGGGCCAAATAACATGGTCCTAGTTTTTTTGCTATTGAGCACAAGTTTGTTGCTAGCTTGCCAGTCCTCGAGGAGTTGCAGGTCTTTTGTTAGTGCAGTGTTCAGAGAGCTCAGGTCCTTGGTGGATCTGTAGAGCACTGCATCGTCCACACACAGAAGTATGTTAGACTCACCGCAGTGATTTGGCATGTCGTTTATGAAAACAGAGAATAGTAGGGGCCCTAGGATGGACCCCTGAGGGACTCCATCGAGAATTATGTAGTTTTCACAATGAGCCCCTTGCCATCTGACAAACTGGGATCTCCCTTGGAGGTAGTCTGTAAACCACCGAAGTGTGAGACTATCAAGGCCTAGGAGGTTGGGTTTGGCTAGGAGCAGCTGACGATCTACCAAGTCGAAGGCCTTAGTAAGGTCTATGAAGATTGACCCAGTAGACTGTCCTTTGTCGAGAGTATCCTTGCCATGTTTTTTTCTAAAACCATGTTGTCTAGGTGTGAATAAGCCGTTCCTCTCAGTGTAATCTGTTATCTGATTATAGACCGCCCTCTCTAGTACTTTGCTAAGGTTGTAAAGGATCAATATGGGGACGATAGTTTTCCACCTATTCCTGTGATCCACCTTTGTGGATGGGCGTGACCAGGGCAATTTTCCAGAGTGCCGGGACCTTCCCTTCAAGGAGGGACCTGTTGAGCAGCCATGAGACTGGAGCAGCTATGGCTGGGGCTGCAGTTTTTAGCAGTCTTGGTTCAAGCTTGTCATAACCAGCTGAACCATGGGGTTTAATGTTCCTAAATAATTTTAGGACCTCGCTTTTAAACAGCTTCTTAAAGTGGAAGCTAGGATAGAGTGCAGTGTTGTTCAAGTCGGATATATTGGGTGGGAGAGCCCCAGTAGAGGGAGTCTTGAACTTATTTAGGTCTGTGAAGAAGAAGTTAATTGGATTGGCAGCGGCGGACAGGCCCGGCCCTTTAAGCGGGTGCCATTTGCTATTATATCACAATCTTCCTGGGTGGGACTACCCTTGATGAGATTGATTTGTGACCAGAATTTCCTTGGGTCTGATAGATTTTTTCTCTCGAGATCCATCTTTTTTTTGCTGATATGAGCTTTTTTTTTTACATTTGTTATGCAATTCCCTGTATCGCTGCCAGGTGTTGGCTTCATGAGTGTGTTTATAATTCCCTCAGGCCCTGTCTCTCTCCTTCATGAGTTTTCTATGATCCCAGGACAACCACCTTGCATCGTGACCCTTTCCTGATTTTTTTCAATGGGGCATGTTTATTTGCTGCAGAAAGGAAGTTGTTTATGAAGAATTCTAGGGTGCCATCAAGGCTAGGGGCTTTCTTGATGAGGGTCCAGTTCACCTCCTATAGTGTGACTAGGAAAGGATCTGTGTCAAAATTAGAGAAGTTCCATGTCCAGAGTATTTTGGGTTGGGGGGAGCTTTAAAATTATTTTTCCAAATAGAGGACACTGGTGAATGATTGCTTAGGGCGTCAGAGAAAACACCTGCCCGTCATGCTATCCGGCTTAGAGGCCAGAATCCAGTCCAGTGTAGTATGGTTTCTTGTTCTGGTGTTCAGTCTGGGGTGCTCATTAATTAGCTGAGTTAGATCAGCTTCAAGAAGTAAGTTCTTTAGTTCTCCCTTTGTTTGAGGTCCCCCGTGTATATTGAAATCACCCAGGATCACCTTTTCACCCTTTGGTAAATTGGGCAGTGCTGAGAGAAGCAAGTTCAGGGCAGCGTCAGCTGCTTTTGGGGGGCTACAAACAGATCTGATTTTCAAGGGTTTGGTGCCACCCATCAGCAGTGTTACGATTATAATTTCACAAATGGTGTTCTACATGTCAGGGGTCGTCACTATGGAAACCGTCAAGGAGGATCTTACGTAGATCAGGACTCCTCCTCCTTTTTTTCCCCAGTCTGTCCTGCCTTAATATTTTGAAGTCATTTAGCTCAATCTCATGGTCACGTACCTGCGGTTTGAGCCAGGTTTCCGAGACTGCAACAATGTCTGGGGAGTACAGGTTCACCCAGGCTTGCAGCTCGTGTATCTTTGGCCTCAGACTATTTATATTCAAATGGGTTATTCTTAACCCTTTAGAGTTGGCCCAAGTGGACTGAGTAGGAGAGGAGATGTGCACGTTTGTGGTGGTGGTGGTGGGGGGGGGGCAGGGTTCATTTCTATGTCACCTCCTAGTAGGAGTATTAGCTTGGTCAAGATATTGGTCGGGGTCCGTGGTCCCGGAGTCCTAATTCTTGAGTCGCTAAGATAGAGTATTAGATTACACAGGTTGCCTTTTTGTTTGAGACCATGCATAAAGATCAGAGTGGAGCGATGTCCAGTTATGGGGTATACTATTGGGCATTTTTGGTGGTGGATGTTCCCTCCAGATGCTGGATCCCGGAGAATGCGATATAGAAATATGTCAGAGCCTAGGATCGCTATGATACAACAGGCAGCAACGATTACGCCCCATACCATCTTGGGATTTACAGCTAGGCTTAGGTCTTTGTTGGTGCTAAAAGCAGGGGGAGGTTAGCTAGCTAGATTGTCTTAATAGTTTATTATTTAATTATATACTTTAAGTAACATGTGTATGGTATTACCAGTAGTGGGGAAGTTACCTAGCTAGACTGTCTTTGTAGCTTATTTATGTATTTTAAGTAACTTGTGTGTGTCAGTTTACATATGCACATTACCACACACACACACGTTTGTACAGTGCTATCTAGATTCTGTACTTTAGTCTTATGCTTCTAGGGTAAGCAGAGATGAGGTGTTGGACTGTGCTGAAGTACTGTGCTGTTTTTTATTTTAGACTATGTAGGGGAAGTTTTCTGGGGTCCTTGAATGGCTGCTTAGTAGAATCAGACGGTGGCATGTGAGCTGTTTTTTTTTTCATCTAATTGGGCCCCCCTTGCAACCAGTCACAATGCAGCTGGGTGGAGCTTGTGAGCATTTAACAGAGGTCGGGGCCGCGGTGGGCAGGAGGGAGAAAATTGCTAGTAGTAGAGACAGTCCATTCTAGCTTAGTCTGGCTGTACAAAAGCGCCAAATTCAAAAGGATGCGCAGCAACTAAGTTGCAGAGAGGGCTCCGTGGGAGGTCCGTACTTGGGAGTTATTTCCTCTCGGGTAGCAGACCGAAGCTCCATCGCTTTATCCAGGGAGGCAGCAGGAGTGTGCTGTCCGAGGTCCCTGGGGAGAGAGAAAAGGACGGAGAAAAGAGGGGAGGGGTTAGTTAGGTAGACAGGCGTGGGCTCGGGTTACTGGCTACAGGGATGGGACTTAGTTCTGTTGAAGCTCAGGCAAGACTTACTTTCTAGCAGTATTTAATTCAAGTTGGCAGAAATTGAGTAAATAAAAGGACCCCATCAAACAATACAGGAATGCAGAATTCAGTTACAGGAGTGCACAGTGCAGTCTCTTTCACTAACCATAGACTATTTATTAGAATGGCTACAAGTTACACAAAACTGCACATTGGTTCAAATTAAGACTGCACTTTGGTTTACATTTAAGCTGCACTCTGTTAACACAAAAATTTCCCTGATATGGTCCACAGAACAATTTTCACACAGAATTGTTAGTAGAGACAGCCTGTTCTAGCTCAGTCTGTCCTTTGTCTGGCTGCAAAAAGGCACCAAATTCAAAAGGATGCGCAGCAATTAAGCTGCAGAGAGGGCTCCGTGGAAGGTCCATACCTGGGGGTTATTTCCTCTCAGGGGGGCAGACTGGAGCTCCATCGCTTCTGTCAGGAGGCAGCAGGTGTGCTGTCGGTCTCTGGGAGCTATTTCCTCTCGGGAAGGGGGACCAGAGCTCCATCACTTTATCCAGGGAGGCAGCAGGAGTGTGCTGTCTGAGGTTCCTGGGGGTTATTTCCTCTCGGGGGTGGACCAGAGCTCCGTCGCTTTATCCAGGGAGGCAGCAGGAGTGTGCTGTCCGAGGTCCCTGGGGATTATTTTCTCTTGGGGTGGGGTGGTCCGAAGCTCTGTTGCTTTATTCAGGGAGGCAGTAAGAGTGTGAGACCCAGACCAGGTGAACAATTTGGATGGCATTCTGGTTAGTTGCTGGATGCAGCTTCCAGCTAGCGTGACACATTCAACGTTGTGGGGAACCAAACTGTGACCCACACTACACATTCAGCACAATTATAGAGTAAGAACAGTTAAATACCACAGTTCAGATGACAGTCCTGTTGCGATTAAACAGTGTCTCTGCACAAACCATACGCTCTGCGGTTATTTTAAGCCCAGACAGGCTGATCACTCAGAAGCAACTCTTTGGTCCTCACCAGGTGAAATTCACTGTGTCACAATTCAGGATTCTCGTCACAATCACAGCAATTTCGGATAAAGTCCGATATAATATTGCTGACTTCTTCATTCGAGAAGATGGTAGCAGGCACGCCAGACACAGCCTTCCTGCCGATTCCCCCACGTTACTATGCTGGAGCAGCTGCTCGAATTACTCAAGCTGTTCACTCTCTCAAATCCAACTACACACTGACACTTTGCTGCATGCAGCTCAGGACTTTCCCAGTGATCCAAAAGGTTCAGTTGGTTGATCCATCTGTTTGTCACAGCAAGGGCTTCCCACCAAGGTCCATTTAGGCGCCAAACAGTAAAAACTACAATTCTTACAGAAATTCACTCCCACAAGACCTCTGGGGACAGTCTCCATTTTACAGTTCCCAAAGGTACTGACTGGTCCAAACTGGCAGTCCAGAACCAAGATGGTGGTGCAAAGCAGAAATCCATGCTGAAAAGGAAGGTAGGTTAGACAAACTACTATATCATTGTTATTAAAGCAGATAATTAGCAAACAATCACAGATCCTAATAAAGCTCCCTCTGCACAACTAGCGATGGTAGAATGAAGCAGCTGTACTGCAGCCCGGGCGGGACTCGAGCCTGACACCACTCGGCCCCCACCCAGAGTAATTACAGTCGTGGCCAAAAATATTGCCGCCCTTGCACTTTTTTCAAATAACTCACAATTTCCTCTAAACATAAGTTGAAATTAACAACAGTATTTAGTCTCCACAATTCTTTATTTCTCTGTTAATATTACAGAACCTTTGTCTTTGATTCAGAATTTAATATATCCTTTTAAATCAAAAAATGAAAAGAAATGGCACTGACAAAATTATTGACACCCTAGACTGAATATTTGGTAGCACATCCTTTGGTCAAAATAACTGCAATCGACCGCTTCCTATAGCCATGGATGAGCAAACCCAGGAAGACATTTTAGGAACCCCCATTTGTGTGTGTGTGTGTGTGTGGGGGTTACACACTTCCCTGCCTGAAAAGAACTTGGCGTCCGCATCAAGTCTATACTCACAATAACTTTATAGAACAACATTATGCTGTACGAGACATATGTTCCATCACTATACAAGACCAAAATAAAGACTGATGCATCAGTAAACGTAAACTTATAACATTACTATGCTTATTCGTGATACACTCAATGTATTCTGAAATGACAACAGTTATACACATACTAATAATAACTTTAATTTTTTGGTGCCTTTCAAAATATCAAGGCGCCTAACAAATTTAAAATAACATAACAAATATCAAGATCATAAAATAGTATAAAACAGATAATCCAGTACAAAATTATTCATTCACTGAAAGCTTGAACCTACAGGTGTGCTTTTAAAGCTTGTTTGAATCCTTCCACGGTCGTGCACTCCCACAACCGATGGGGTAGAGAATTCTAGAGGGTTGGGGCAGTGTTCATAAATGCCCAGGCCCCAGAAGATTTCAAACACACCCTCGGAATTTCTAGCAACCCCATGTCAGCTGAGCGGAGCAATCGTCCCGGGCAGTAGGGGACCAGAAGCTCTTTCAGGTAATCCGGGCTATATTATGATCTTACTATGAGTCACACACAATAATATTACTGTACTTATTCAAGGTGGTACTGTTTCCTGTACTTTAAATAATATAGATAGGGGCCCATCCCTATCAGCTAGATGGGGCAGGGGTAGAACAATTAACTTGGAAGTAGCAGAAAGGCTCAATTTGGGCAGTGAACTTTCAGAAATATAGACACCTTTGTGGACATTTAAACTGAGGTCCACTGGCCTCCCAGGGGAGTTATAACTGAGACGTATTACTAGTTTAACAGCTCTTCCAGTCTTCTCTGGGGGGAACAGACACAGGCTCTGGAGAATCAGCATTGGCATCAGTCTCTTCTCCGGTAGGGTGGGGTACCTCTGCACTGGGTGAAGACTCCAATAATGGAACACTGTCGGCTCCTTGCTCTGTTGATTCTGTTTCCACCACAGCAGGCTTATCATTGTTCTCTGTAAAAGGCGCAGATTTGTCATCCAGGAAAAACTCTGAAATATCTTGATCTTGAAACACTTGACCGACACGTTCAACAACAGGGGGCACACTCTGGTCATTCAGAACAGCAAGGTCAAGTTCATTATGGTCATTCAGTTCAATAGTTTCTGGTATATCACCAAGAAGGTTCGTGGCCTCAGGCTCCTCCTCGGGCAGTTCAAATAGTTCCACTAAGCACAGAGAATCAGCTACTTCAGATGTTACACTTTGCACCTCACTCTCAGGGGCACCGCTTCTAGGGAAGAAGCTGAAGGGTTAGGCAGTTCTGAAGGCCCAGCTTCATCCCCATAATTACACACAGGGTTACCTTGAAACATCTGACTCAGTTCATAGGAAGGGTAATAAGAAGTCCCACACTCACTATTGTCAGATTCCGACTGACAGTCACTGTCATTTGGGCCTGCTAAGGAGATGGCCTTGATTCTTGAACAACTGGAGAAGGTTGACTCTGTCTCTTTTTATCAGCTGCATGAGTTACTGACCCAGGAGGGGCAGCATCTGATGGTTCAGCATCAATAATCACTTGGCCAATAGGCAGCAGGTGGTTCCTGTGCATAGTTTTAACAGCTCGAGAGTCATTTTCATGATGCACTCTATACACAGGTAGGTCATCCAGTTTGCTGATGACTATGTGTGGAAGGTGGTGCCACCTATCGGCAATTTTATGTTTTCTTTGCAGTCCCAAATTGTGCAACAACACACGGTCTCCAGGTAACAACTCCTGAGCCTTTACCCACCTGTCATGTCTCTCCTTGCAGGCAAGATTTTTTTTTGCAGCCATAGTTGAGCCAGTTGATACGCATGGTTTAACAGAGCGTTCAGTTTTTATACATATTGCAAACAGTTTTCAGCACTAACCCCATCCGGGGATACTCCAAAACAGATGTCTACAGGCAACCGAGCTTCCTGGCCAAATATGAGATAAGGGGAAAACCCGGTAGCAACACTTTTGGTGCAGCTATAAGCGTGTACCAAGGTGCTAATCTGTTGGCTCCACTTAGGTTTATCTTTAGGGTGAAGCGTGCTCAACATGTCCAGGAGGGTCCTGTTAAAGCATTCAGGCTGGGGATCCCCTTGAGGGTGGTAAGGAGTGGTCCTAGACTTCCACACCCCCCACAGGGAGAGCATCTCTTTTATCAACCAACTTTCAAAGTCCCTCCCTTGATCAGAGTGGATTCATTTGGGCACATCATAATGGACAAAGCATTTTTCTACCAGCACCTTGGTCACAGTGGGGGCTTTTTGATCTTTTGTGGGATAGGCCTGAGCATAATGTGTAAAATGATCCATTACAACTAGCACATTCCCAATATTTTTCTGGTCCGGCACAGAAAGTCGATGCAAACCAACTCCATGGGGGCACTAGTGGAGATACTGACTACTGGGGCAGCTTTTTGAGGCAAGATTTTTCTTTGGAGACAAAGACTGCATGTTTGAATATGGGTCTCAACATCAGCCCCCATTTTCGGCCAGTAGAACTGAGAGCACACCAGGTCAAGTGCCCGGTCATAACCGGGATGCCCCATGTGATTGTGGAGAGATTTGAGTACCAACTGTTTGAAAACTGTGGGTAACACCAATTACTGCCTGTCCAGCTGACCTTAGCGATTCACTATCTCCTGATATAGTAGCTGGTCACGTAGCTTAAGCCTGGGGCCTTCCCTGAGCAATAAAGCAGTTCGTAAATCAGAAGAACAAAGTTTGGATATATTTTTTCCAGCTCGCAAAGCACTGAGCGCAGGCTGGATCATTGGGTCTTGGGATTGAGCCCACTGGATACTGTCATTATCAAACTGAGGTAATGCACTGAGATCTAATGCTGTAAAATGGCAGTAGGCGGCAGGGACACAGGTGTTGGGGGGGCCCCAAGCAGTCCACCAAGCAATTAACAGTGTTTGCAGACGGGTGGTCATCCTTATCAAATTTTTGGCACAACACTCTGATGGAATCTTTAGACAACGTCACCCAATTGTCAGTGGGGTTCGGTCATCTCAAGAGGGCATCCGCATCTATATGGTACAAACCAGGTAAGTACTCCACTGCACAGTCATATGTAGACAGGGCAGAAAGCCACGTGTGGCTGGTGGCATCTAGTTTTGCTGAAGTCTGCATGTAAGTCAATGGGTTGTTATCAGTTTTCACTACAATCTTTTTTTTTTTTAAACTTTATTTTTATTTCATTTTTAACAAGTTTAGGATCACATAACATCAGTAGGGGAGACTGGGTTTAAACCTAAATCTCTTAATACCTCTAGTCTTGTTCATAAGAAACAACTTAATATTTTGTCCTTTAATGCTCGCTCTCTGAGTACTCTTAAATTGGCTGAATTAGAAGTTAAAATTCAACTCCACAATCTCAGTTTAATATCCATAACTGAGACATGGGGTAACTCAGATAAACTATGGTCAGTAGAGATACCAGGATTTAAACTTTATACTAAAAATAGATTAGGAAACAGGAAGGGCGGTGGGGCATGTCTCTATATAAAGAATGATATTCCATCATTTGAGATTACTTCTAATGCCCAAAATGAAAGTATATGGGTCACCCTTCAATTATATGGTCAACCAAAGATGGTAGTAGGCACTTGTTATAGACCTCTATCAACTGATTTGGATTGCACTCTATCCTTAACAAAAGAAATATCTTCATTAGCTACAAACGGTACATTCCTCATTTTAGGTGATTTTAACCTAACATCTATTGATTGGGAGACTCTAACCGGCAGTTCTCAACATGACAAACTTTTTTTTTTTATCAACAATTATAGATTTGGGTCTTGTTCAATTAGTTAGGGAACCAACCCGAGAGAATAATATCTTAGACCTTCTCATCACTAATGATGAAAATAAAATAACTCATCTTAACATTATAGACCCTCTGGGCAGTAGTAATCATATGGCTGTTCAGTTTTCCATTTCTTAAGATTCATATATTCAAAATAGTAAACTTATGCTCAAACAATATGAAAAGGCAAATTTTTCCAAGATTAACGAAACTTTAAATAACATCGATTGGGTAAATAGCCTTTCACCTCTTAACACTGAAGAAGCCTGGACATACTTTAAATCAAAAATCTATGAACTTGAACATCAGTATGTTCCCATGAAAAACAAATATAACAAAAAAGGAAAGATACCCTTGTGGTATAACAATATCATTAAAAACAGATTAAACTTAAACAGTCATCTTTTAAAATCCTAAAAAACTGTGCTAACAATGCTAGAGAGGAAACATTATATAAATATAGAAAATCAGTTAAGGATTTAAAAAACTCTATAACTACAGCAAAACGTAATCTCAAATTTAGAATAGTCCATACAAAGGATTCCCATAAATCATTGTATTCCTATCTTAATGGAAAAAAGGGGAATAATAGATTGGCAGGCCCAATAGTCATCAATGGCTCTACAATTGTTTCTAATATGGAAACAGTAACAATACTTAATGATTACTTTTGCTCTGTTTTCTCCCAACCTGATAACTATAATCAAATTCCTAACTTCATTACTTGCCCTAATAACTATAAAATTTCCTCACACAACATAATGTCAGTACTTAAAACCATAAATAAAACTACTAGTCCTGGTCCTGACAATATTAACTCTAAATTTTTGTTAGGTACACTAGACACTATTATTCTACCACTCACTATAATATTTAATAAATCTCTACAAGAAACTAAAATTCCAACAGAGTGGCTTTCAGCTATTGTCACTCCTATTTTTAAACAAGGGACGCATTCCAAAATAGAAAATTATAGACCTACAAGTCTCACCTCAATTCCTTGCAAGGTGATGGAGAAAATTATCAAATCCATCACTGAATTTGAAATGGCCTCCTTAAATATTATAGATTTAACTCAACATGGATTTAAACAGGGTTACTCTTGTACTACCAATTTACTCACTTTTTACGAATATATAAGTAAGCACATGGATAATAATATTCCTGTTGATGTTATCTTATTAGATTTTAGTAAGGCATTTGATAAGGTATCTCACACCATTTTAGTGGATAAACTCACTTTTTTGGGTTTCTCTCCAGCAATCGTTAGATGGGTGCATTTCTGGCAGACTGGTAGAACACAGAGAGTCAGGATAAATGGAGTGCTGTCTGAGAGTGGAGGAGTGACTAGTGGGGTTCCCCAGGGCTCTGTCCTGGGACCCACCTTGTTTAATTTATTTATCAGTGATATGCTTATAAAATCAACAAATATTATTATCAAATTTGCTGATGATACAAAATTAGGAGGAAGGGTAGATAATCCAGCAAATCAAAAAATACTTAAGCAAGACAACTACCACTGAGCAGTGAGCAATAGTAAATAAAATTTGCTTTAATGAAAACAAATGCTCAGTATTACACATGGGTAAAAATAACCCTAAACAGACATATATACTTAATAATATAAATATTAAATCAGCTTTCAGTGAAAAAGATTTGGAAATTCTGGTAAATTGCAAACTGTCATCAACATAACACTGTAATGAGGTAGCCAATACTGCTAATTCTTTACTTAGACGAATTAATCACACTTTTATTTCTAAAAATGAGCAATGTATCATCACCTTATATAGATCCCACATTCGGCCATACATGGACTATGGGTCTCCTTTTTGGAGCCCTTATTTATCTGCTGATATAAAAAGGATTGAACAAATACAACACAGGGCAACAAAAATTATTCCTTATCTATCTCACTTAAATTACGAAATAAGATTAGAAAAAACAGGCCTCTACTCACTCGAACAAAGAAGGGAAAGAGGTGATCTTCTTCAGTTGTTTAAAATTATTCAGTCCCCAGTCTTAATGGATTCATGTGGCATTTCTTATATAACAAGGAAGATTGTATCAAGACTACACAATAAACAGTTAAATATCGGAAGGGCAAGAACAAATAAAAGACAAAACTCTTTCTCTATTAGGGCGTCTAAATTGTGGAATAAACTACCACAATATTTAGTGGACTGTTCCAACATAACTATCTTTAAAAATCAATTGGACAACTGGTTCCTTTGATGAAATTATCTTGGGAAACAATATCCCACTATGTGGGGGACAATCTCGATGGGCCCTGGCCTTCTTTTGTCTTCAACACCAAGTAACCAAGTAACACAGTAATCATACAGGAGTATATTGTACTGTACATGACAAGATTGCGAGCTTCACTAATAAAGTATCCAGCCATAAAATGAGCTGAGTTTATAAATAACATATAAATCAATATTAATATAAATGAGTTGAGAATTAATATTTACCCTATTGATTAATACCAAAAGATCATTCAAGTCCTTTCTTACTTAGAGGTGAACTTACTTCAGCAGGTGTTCTGGGCTAGGTTATACTTTGTGAAATATCTCCTGGACTATGTAATTAGGTAGGTACATATTCAGATAAATGAATGAGGGGGTAGAGGCCCTGGCACCAAAGGGAGGCTCCCCCGGGAGACAGTGGCAGGCAGATACCCCCTTCCCTATTATTACTAAAAGAACCCTTAAAGGGAGAACTGTGTCTGGGACTGGTCAGACCCTATCAATCAGATCTCCCCCCAGCTCTCTGACCAAACTCTCAGGTTAAGGTATCTGGTCTGATCTGAACTGATTAATCGAGAGGAACCAAGGATTCCACCTGTTCATTAGCTCGGGAACCTTATTATGAATCCTTGCGGTCATATGTTCAAGTTTGTGTATGTCATATACTGTGTTTTCCCAGGCTGTGATGGTGGGAGACTCTTGCTGGAGCCAGAGTCTAGTTATACATTTCTTGACCACTCCCAATAGGATATTGAGGAGGTATATCTGGTGTGGGTTTCTAAAGGAACAGGGATAATGGAGCAGGAGACTCATTGCCAGAGATAACTCAGTCAGTGTCAGGAAGAGGTATGTTATTCTGTCTCTTATAGTAGCCCAATATGTAGCTAATACTGGGCACGAACATATAATGTGTGTGAGGGTGGCTACCTCGCATTTGCAATTCCTCCAACATGAGGAGTCCCCACCTGCCAAGAATTTAGCTGTGATCTGTGGTGTGCGAAAATATCTGGAGACTATTTTCCATGAATATTCTCTCCATGTGTATGAACTAGCGGTTTTGTGCTGTCTTCTCCATATCCGGAGCCAGTCTTCTTGAGCCAGGTCCGTCTGAAGTTCGGCCTCCCAGTGAAATTGCACCAGATCCATAACCTGAGATGGAGCTCCTTGTAGGGCTTTACAAAATTGAGATCTCAAATGATTACGGGGACTTCCCCCTTCCAACTGGGTCAGGAGGTTGCAGAGGTGGGGGATAATCTGATCGGAGACGTCAAGTCCAATCTTTGAATTTAAGAAGTGACGGATTTGTAAGTATCTGAAAAAGTCAATCCGCTGTAAAGAGAACTCCTGCTTAAGTTGATCAAACGTTTTGAGTATTGCATTAGTGTAGAATTGGTGAGTAAATTGGAGTCTTTTTTCTGGACCAGAAACGAAAACTGGAGTCTAACCCCGCCGGGGTACAAGAAGGGTCCTCAGCTGGGATCCCTAACCAGGAGGCAAGAAATCCAAGGGACGGATGAGCCAGGAACCGAGTCCAGGCATGAAGCATCTCTTTGGTAAATCGAGAGGCCTCCTGCATATGAGTTCTATTATTTGGTTGGAATATCCATGAAGAGGACAGGGATCATGAAGCCATATTCTGTTCTACTGATACCCAAGTTGGGGCCTGCGTCCGAGGCAACAGCCAGGTAGTTATGTGGGTAAGTGGTGAGGCCATCGAATAGAGGAAGATATTAGGTAGGGACAGTCCTCCTCTCTCTTTAGGGCATTGCATCTTAGCCAGAGCTATTCTAGGCTGTTGATTCCCCCATAAGAATTTACTAATGGATTTATTCCAGAATTGTATGTCCCTCTGTGAGAGGGGTAAAGGAATACTTTGTAGTAGGTGTAAGACCTTCGGGAGAGAGTTCATTTGAATAGACTGCACCCAGGCTATCAGAGACAGAGGAAGAGGGGTCCACCTCTGGAGATCCGAGTTTATTCGGGAGAGGGTGGAGGAGTAATTCAGATTGTATAGTTCTCTCAGTTTTGGGGGGATTTTGATTCCTAAGTATGTTAGATATGCGTTATCCCAATTAAATGGGAATTTCTGAGTAAAGTCCGATGAGAGGGATGATTGCACGGTCAGGGCCTCTGATTTACTAGTATTTATGGTGTATCCAGTAAGAGTCTCTATTTCTTTTAACATGGTGAACAGAGTTGGTAATGATTCCTCCAGGTGGGTAACATAAATTAGGAAATCATTGGCATAGTATGCTATATTATGATATTACTGGTCTGGAATTTCATATCCATGTAGGTTAGGGGATTGTCTAAGAAATTGGGCTATGAGTTCAACAAAAATAGCAAACAGGTACGGGGAAGAAAAAATTACTCACCTTAGTAATGTTGTTTCTTCTAATGGAATCTTGCTATATTATGACATATGCAGTATAACCCCAGGTTAGAACTGCTCCGGAGGTGAAAGAGTTAACTTTCCATGCCAGGCATGGAACCTTGATCGCGAGCTCGGTTGAAAACTCTTGTCTGTTGTTGCTCAAACTCAAACTGTCAGATCTTTACGAGCAAAACTCACTAAGGTTCTGTGTGGAAGCCGTAAACCTACACTAGCCCATTGGCTACTAACTACAAATAACACATTTGTGTTCTTGATCCCAAAACAAAGACTCAAGTCAGGGGAATCAAGAAAGAAAATTAAAACATAACAGCCAGGCACCCTAAAGAAAGGGTGAAACAAAGTGGGCATCTATGAAGTGCCAATATTGAGCTGCCCACCCACATCCCAAAAATAGAGGTTCTGAGAGGGGCAGGTGGGGGGAGGTCATAATATAGCAAGACTCCATTAGAAGAAACAACATTACTAAGGTGAGTAATTTTTCTTCAAACAACATGAAGTCTTGCTATATTATGACATATGCAGACTACACAGCAGTACCTCCATGGAGGAAGGACAGAACCTACCTAGGAAATAAGCTCTGAAGCACGGCTGTGCCAAATCGAGCATCACTCCTAGCCTGGATGT
Source organism: Neoceratodus forsteri (assembly GCA_016271365.2). Classification (NCBI taxonomy): domain Eukaryota; kingdom Metazoa; phylum Chordata; order Ceratodontiformes; family Ceratodontidae; genus Neoceratodus; species Neoceratodus forsteri. The sequence continues at coordinate 1,397,619,268 of CM057458.1, read as the reverse complement.
CCAGGGAGTAATGCTTAGTGAAAGTGTGAACTGTTTTCCAGGTAGTTGCTTGACATATCTCTAGGATAGGGATGTCCCTGGCAGCAGCCAGAGATGTAGCTGTACCCCTGGTAGAGTGAGCCCTCAGGCCTGAGGGAGGAACCTTACCCAGTTTTTCATAGCAAAATTGGATACAAGAGACAATCCACCTGGCAATGGATCTTTTAGTGGCAGGTTTTCCTTTTCCAACCTCACCATAAGTGAGGAACAATTGGAGGGAGTCAAACCTGTGACCCTTGGTACGTTCTATGTAGTAACTAAGGGCTCTTTTGACATCTAAACTATGCAATCTCCTCTCGCCAGAGGAGGAATGGTCAGTGAAATACACAGGAAGGGACATGGATTGATTAAGGTGGAAGTCTGAAACCACCTTAGGCAAAAACTTTCTGTTAGTCCTGAAGACCACCTTATCCCTGTGAAAGGAGATAAAATTAGGTTCCACTGACAATGCTTGCAACTCACTTATGCGCCTGGCAGAAGTGATGGCTACCAAAAACACAGTTTTCCAAGTCAAGTACTTGAGCTCTGCTGAAGACAAGGGCTCAAAAGGGGGTTGCATAAGCTGGGGAATGCAAATATTAAGATCCCAAGCAGGGGCAGGGTCCCTGAATGGAGGGTTGGTGTGGAGCAACCCCTTGAAAAACTTGGAGAATACAGGGTGAGCTGAAAAAGAAGGTTTACCTGCTGATAAGAAAGCAGACACGGCTGCCAGGTGCACACTTAGGGTAGCTGGTCTCAGCCCCAAAATTTAAATGCACCAAATAATCCAGGATTGTGGGTAAGTCAGCAGATTCTGGTGGAATATGCTTGCCTGAGCACCATATGGAAAATCTCTTCCATTTGGAATTATAAGTAGCCCTGGTGGGAAGGCTTCCTAGAGGCCTTCAAGATATCCAGTACACCTTGGGAGAGGTGTAGGTCAGCAAACTCTAACTCTTCAAGAGCCATGCCCTGAGATTGAGAGATTTGAGGTTCGGATACCAAACCCTCCCCTGGGCACATGTTAACAGACTGTGATTCCTGGGGAGGTGCAGGGGAAGGTGGACTGCTAAGGACATGAGGAGTGGGTACCAGGGCTGTCTGGCCCAATCTGGAGCAATCAGGATCATCTTGCAGGGTTGAGATCTGATTTTGACTAGCACCTTGAACAGAAGAGGGAAGGGTGGGGGGAAGCATAGAGAAACTTCCCTTCCCAACTGAGAAGGAAGGCATCCAGAGGGACTGAGCCCAACACTGGGGGCCTGCAGCAAAGAGGGGAAGTTGGTGATTGTCTGGGGCTGCAAAAAGATCTATCTGCGGGGTGCCCCATCTGGCAAATACTACCTCTAGTACTAGGGGATCCAGTGCCCATTCGTGATGGCCCTGGGAAATCCTGCTGAGAGCATCTGCCAGGACATTGTCCTTGCCTGGGAGGTGAACTGCCGTAAGGGAGGCGTTCAGGGAAAAAGCCAGAGACCACAACTTCATTGCTTCGGTGCACAAGGCCGTAGACCGAATGCCTCCTTGCTTCTTGTTGTACCACATTGTAGTGGTGTTGTCTGTTCTGACCTGTACAACCTTGTTCTGAACAGATGTGGAAAAAACTTGAAGTGCTAGAAAAACTGCTCTGAGCTCCAACAGGTTGATGTGGAGCAGAGATTCCTGTGGGGACCACAATCCCTGGGTAGTGAGGTCGCCCATGTGAGCTCCCACCCCAAGAGGGATGCATCTGTAGTAAGGGTTAAGGAATGAGACTGGGGGTGAAGGGACCCCGTCTCAGATTGCTCTAGTCCTGCCACCACTGAAGGGCCTGGATCAGGGTTCAGTCACTGGGATCAATTTGGTGAGAGGTCTCTCCTTTGAGACCAAAAGGCTCTCAAATGGAACTGGACATCCCTCATCTGAAATCTTGCTCCTTGCACTACTGCTGTAGAAGCAGCCATGTGCCCCAGGAGCTGTAGAAAATGCCTTGCAGGTCGAGAGACCTGCAGGAGTAAGAGGAGGCCAGAGAGACCAGGGTCCTTGCTCTGTCCAGAGGAAGGAAGGCTCTTGCCTCTTTGTGTTCAGTTCTGCTCCTATGAGGTAGAAGCTGGACAGGCTCTAGAACTGACTTTGGAAGACTGAGAAGGAAACCTAGAGATGTGAGCAGTTGCTGAGTTACCGAAGGTGAAGTCTGACCTGGTCTGGAGACTGGCCTACTATGAGCCAGTCGTCCAGATAAGGAAAGATGGCAATCTTTGCCTTCTTAAGTGGGCAACTGCTACTCCAGGCATTTTGTGAATACCACCGGGGCCGAGTGAGGCGAAGAAGGCTTTGCTCTGAACTGGTAATGGCCTGAGGGCAGTTCAGATCTGAGGTACTTTCGATGGGAGCTTCTGATAAGAACATGGAAGTAGGCATCCTTGAGGTCCAGGGAGGCTAGCCAGTCCCTGGCCTTAGAGAGGTAAAACAATTCCCAGAGTCACCATTTTGAACTTTGGTTTTAAAAGGTGCTTGTTTAGATACCTGAGATCCAGGATGGGCCGCCATTCTCCTATCTTTTTTGGGGTAAGGAAGTACCTGGAGTACAACCCTTTGCCCTGGTGTAGGGGTGGAACCCTTTCCACAGCTCTGAGAGCCAGGAGGGCAGAAACTTCTGTTTCTAGGGCAAGTGCCGCTGATGGATTTGCAGGTGGAAAGGACCTGGCTCTCATCTTCGGAAATTTTTTGAACCTGAGAACCAGTCCATGGCTTACTACTTCCAGGACCCACTTGTCTGATGTTAAAGACTTCCAGTCCTGGACAAAGTAAGCCAGCTTGCCCCCTACCGGTAGTGGAGAATCAGCCCTGGCCACCCCATCAGGGAGCCTGTTTTGCAGGGGCTTTGGGCTGAGAGTAGAAGCAGGCTTACTTGAACCCTTCTGCCTTTTCCTCTAAAGAACCCCCTCTGGGCATAAGCAGAGAGGAGGCCTGGGCTAGTAAAAGGCCTATGAAAGGTCTGCCCCTGCCCTGACATGCTGCCTTTGAGGGTGGCTTGCCTTTCTTTGGCCTGTGCACTCCTATAGGTGGTCCTATACTCATCCATTTCTTCATATAATTCTCTGTCTGCTCCCCAAACAGAGATTGCCCTCAAGGAAAATCCATAGCCTTAGACTGGGTATCCTGTGACAGGGCAGTACATGTGAGCCAGGCCATTCTACGAAGAGACACAGATGTAGCCATGACTCTTGATGAAACATCATTAGAGTCTACTGCAGCATGAAATTGCACCTTGGATGCCTCAATACCATCCGCAGCCACCTGCTCCAGCTCCCTGGCAAGCTGGTCAGGGGCCTGTTTTGCTAGGGCCAGCACAGTATCCCATCTGGATTTCTGGTATCTAGCAGCATAAGCCATATAATTTGCCTGTCTGAGTCCTAAAGATGCTGCCATGTATTGTTTCTTTGCCATGGCATCCATCCTCCTGGAATCCTTTTCAGGAGGGTGAGAGGCTAGAGGAATATTAGCCCTGTCACAGGCTGCAGCCTGCACTACCCCCACATGGCTGCACTGCTGAGAGGGGAACTCCATATCAGAGCCTGATAATGTATACCTCGTGTCCATCCTTTTATCAACAGGAAGGATAGAGTGAGGAGTTTTTAGAATTTTTACTGTCTGTTTCCTAAAGGATTTGTGCAAGGGAATAGACAGTCTCCTAGACTCTGGAATATCCATCATTTCTACATAATCAGGCTCTTCTTGGTCATCAACAGCTTCCTCAACAGGAGTTGGAGAATTTCAACAACTTTCTTATAGAACATAAAATGAGAAGGGACTCGGATAGCCTTGGGGGGGGGGGGGAACTGATGGTCGGTCTGGAGAGAGTCCGGTTCAATGGGCATATCCAGACCTTCAAAATCACATTCACTCTCCTCATACCCCTCCTCCCCTTCCTCCGGTTCATAAAAATCCTCAAAATCATAATCTTGAACCGGTGGAACCGGCCGAACCGAGCGCTTCCCTGATGGTGTCGGTTCGGACGGAACCGGGGAAAGAGACTGGACAATTTGAATAGCTTTATCTATTTCCTCAGCAGTTGGAAAAAGAACTTTTGGCTCCACACTAGCTGACTTTCTAGCCCTTTTAGTTGGAACCGGCTCCTCAGTGCTGGCTCTTCATTTGCCCAAGGAAGTATCACCCTGGTCAGAGGGCACTCCCTCCGGTTTGGTTGGAACCGAACCAGGCTGGCCATCCGGGTCAGCGGACTTTTTGGCCTCCCTTTCCCTGAGCCTACCAACTCTCTTTTCCATGGTGGCAGCAGGAAAATTCTTACAAATCTGGCAGTCTGCATTGAGGTGGTCAAACCCCAGACAATATACACAGGTGGTGTGTGGGTCAGCCTTGTAAAGGAAAAAACTACACAGAGGCCACAGTGCTGAAACCCAGTGGGTCCGGTTTTTCTTTTGGGTTTCTCAGACATAGTGCCAACCTAACCAAAACTTGCCCGTTAGTGGCAATCCGCCAAGCAAGACTCTCTTATCGGTTCCCAACCGTGTCACGGGTCGTGGAAAAAAATTTAATGAAATCCGTTTTTTTTAGAACTGATAAGAACCGGGAACCTCACTCTAAAGGACTAGAAAGTTATTTTAAACCAATCTGATCGGTTCAAACCGAACTGAAAAAGATGTTTACAAGTTCCACACAGAAGAAAATAAATGTAAGCCTATCTATTACTTACAATACCACAGACAGAGCTTGAACCGACGACTGCGGTTTAATTTGAGTCAATAAACCGAAATTACAACTTTTAACGACAAAGCGAACCGAGCAGCAGGAGAAATCTCCGGGCGACTGTTCAGTGAGGCGGAGTAAAGAATCTGACAGTTTGAGTTTGAGCAACAACAGACAGAGTTTTCAACGAGCTCGCTCAAGGTTCCATGCCTGGCATGGAAAGTTAACTCTTTCACCTCCGGAGCAATTCTAACCTGGGGTTATACTGCATATGTCATAATATAGCAAGAATTCATGTTGTTTGAAAGGGGACAGCCCTGTCGGGTGCCCCTATGTAAGGAGAAGCACTCTGAGTGGAAGCCATTTAACTTCACGACCGCCTCCGGTCCTGTGTAAATTCCGCTGATCGCGTCTCTGAAAATAGTTGGGAAAATAAATTTTAGCAAGGCTGCTTGAAGGAATTCCCAGGAGACCATGTCAAAAGCCTTTTGGGCATCCAGACTTAATATTAATGGGGGGGGGGGTTATTAGATTGGGCATGGTCTATAAGATATAATGTTCTTTTGTTATTATCGGTGGTCTGCCTACCTTTAATGAATCCCGACTGATCTGGGTGTATCAATGCGGGAAGGATGTGATCGAGTCTATGTGCCAGTATGCTCGTACATATTTTGTAATCTTGATTGAGTACCGAGATAGGTCGGCATGAATCACATAAATGCGGAGGTTTTTGGGGTTTCAAGATCACCGAAATTGTGGCTTGTTTCCAGGAGATAGGAAATGAGGAGGTAGTGTGTGCAGATGTTAACGCCTGGAGAAGTGAGTTTTTTAAAAGGCCCCATGTGTTTTTATAGAATTCTGCTCCAAAACCATCTGGACCTGGGGACTTACCATTCTTAAGATTTTGAATTACGTTTTGGAGCTCCAGTTCTGTAATTGGTGCTACTATCTGGTTTTGCTGTTCCACCAAAAGCACCAGAAGTTGTAACTGGTCTAAAAACTTGGGGATGTTATGAGATTCTGGAGGGGTAGAGGAGGAATACAGCTTCTGGTAGTAATTCTTAAATGCCTCTAAAATCTGTGGTGTAGAATATTTAGTTTGGCCTGCTATGGGGTCCTTTATTTTAGGGACAGTGCGTTGTTGTATTTGATTTCTGAGGCAGAAGGCTTGAAGTTTGGATGCTCTAGTTCCTCCTTCATAATAACGTTGCCACAGCCACGCCAAGGCCTGCTTAGTTTTTGCTGTTAGTAATTGTTGAATCTTTACTTGTGTTTGTGTTATCAGTGGAAGGAAATCAGTATCTCCTTGCATGTGAGCCTCTTGAAGGAATTTAAGTGTGTCCTGTAGGGTTAGTAAATTGGACTCCGCTTGTCTTTTCTTTTGAGAGGCATAAGCTATGATATAGCCTCTGAGTACTACCTTGAGGGTGTCCCAGAGGATTTGTGGGGTAGTCCGTGATGAGGTATTATCTCTAATTATTTCTGGTATCCATTTGTCTAATAAGTCCCGGAATTCTTTATCTTGAAAAAGAGATGGGTTGAATCTCCACTGAGTGTTTATTCGTTTTCACTACAATCTTAGCTCCATAGAGATATTCATAGAACTGGTCCACCACAGTCCACCTGAGGGTGAGAAACTACTTCTGCTGGCAAAAGCCACAAGTTGCAGGCCCTCCTCATATTCTTGATATAACACGGTCCCTAGCCCTTTCAGGCTGGCATCTATATGTACGACATAGAGTTTGGTGGGGTCAGCATAAGGGATCACCGGTGCATGGGTAAGTTGATGAATGATCTCAAAAATGTAGACTTACACTCAGGGCTCCACCGGGTCCCGAACGGCTCATTTGTTTTGAAATACACTTTCTGTTCCTTCTTGATTAAACTTTTCTTGTATTTTTGGTTAGTAGAGGGATAGCCTTGGGTAAGGTTGAGTACAGGGTGAATGACTTTCGAGTAGCCTGTAATGAATCATAGGTAACAGCCACAGAATCCCAACAATCGCTGTGGTCGGCTGAGGCCAGGTGGTCAGGGACTCCATTTTGCTGGAGTCTGTCTGCATTCCATCTGCTGACACTATATGCCCAACATACTTCACGGGTGTTTGAAAGAACTGGCACTTGTCTATAGGCAGTTTCAGACCAAAATCCTCCAAACGGTCAAGAACTTTGAACAACCGGGCCTCATGCTCTTCTTTTTTTTTTTTGCTACTTAATTTTTATTGATGCACAGAAAATGCATCAAATTGACATGACAACAGTTAATCCATTGCAACTTTCAATTGTAATTACAATTAATGTTAATGGTCTAGTACTACTAGAGAAGCTCTAATAATGTCCCTTCTCTATATACTGCGAACATGGTCCCCAATTGGGACATCAAAAGTCCACGTCCATGTAGTCCAAATGTGTTCCATAGTTCATTCCCCTCTGTTCACGCACAACTGACTTTTGTTTAACTCCATTCTTAGGCCAAGCTCCTCTACCTATTACAAAAAAAACTCCTAATTTAAGGAACTATATATACATTTGATAAATCATAGCAATAAACCATACAAAGACAAAAAGGTACTTAAATAATTAACTAACTAACTAGTGGTGTGTGTGTGACGAATTCATCTGCTGTTTACTAGTTACTGTTTACTATTTACTATTTACCCCCCTTCCCTTTCGCATCTCTATTTTTTTACTTCTCTTCTCTTTCCCCTAACCCTATGTCTTCCCCTTCCTCCGCTGGCCAGAGAAGTCCCCAAGGCAGATACTCGATTAGAAAGTATTCCAGCATATATGACAGATGGAGGATGGATCAGTCAATGGATTTTTCTTGTCTTCTCCTGCCCCTCTCATGTTAGTTCAGACCAAGGAAGGTAGTAATCCTCCTGACTGATCTTAATTACAAATAGTGTCCCCCTAGACTAGGCCAATGTATCTTGGCTAAGGACTGGATCCAAATTTATATCTATATCCCCCCCCCTCCGCTTCCGGGTGTCAGGCGGGGAGCCTTTCTCACACCAGTCCCTCCACATCAGCCCAAATCTCCCCATATCAAGCTTTAGAGATGCTGTCATTTTTTCCATTTGCTCTCGCTCATTCAACTTATCTCTCCAGATCTGAACGGTAGGTGGGCTCATGGACCTCCAACAGATTGTGATGCTTTTTAGGGCCGCCTATCTAAAGGTGTGGTATCGTTTCCTCTGAGTTCTAGAAAGTTTTAACTGCTCCTTATTCTGGAGTCCTAAACAAAGGGCCTCAAAGGTTCCGGGTAAAGAAACCCCTAGAATTTTCTGAATCTGCTCATGTACCCAACGCCAAAAGCAGCTACGCTCTGGGCATCCCCAGAAAACATGGAAGTGGGAGCCCACCCCCACATCCCCTCCAGCATTTATTCGTATAGTCAGGGTTGAAATGTTGGGTGGTTGTGGGGGTTCTAAAAAAGCGCATTAGAACCTTCCAATGATATTCACCCCAAGTGGGTGAGGCCGTAATGCACCAACTTTGGGAAAGTGCATTCTGCCACTCTAAACCATCTATTTGTAAGTTAGATTCCCTCTCCCATCTGGTCTTGACCACCTCAACTTGTTCTGGGTGCTGGTCTGCCATCAGCCTGTAAGTTTGGGAAATAGGTTTCATTTTAACTCTTAAGGTGATCCAGCTGTAGAAGAGATGCTCTAGATCCGTCAGGGGCCTTAACAGCTGTTGTAGGTGGGAGGATGTTGTATAAAATGCTTTACTTGTAGGAATCGAAAATTATCTTTTCTGAGTCCGTATTTTAACCTTAGCTGTTGGAATGTAGTGCAGATGTCCCCATCTAGGAAATGGGTGAACCTAGTGAGGCCTCTGCGCTCCCAAACCCCATACCCTGCATCCAGGCCGGGGGGGGTCAAATGTTTCATGATGGCAGATGAGAGACAGTGGGCCCAGCCCTCCAGGGACTCCTAGTCATTTACATAAAGTTAGTAATACCTTCAGGGTTATGTCTAGTCCACGGGTTCCCCACCTTGTTCACCATGCCCGGGAGACAGAGGCGGTAGGTAGACTCCAAAGTGCTAACTTTTGGGCTTGTTCCAGCTCCATGGTATACCATCTTGAGTCCGCCCTCTGCTTCATCCAGGCATAGAGCCAAGGGGCCTGTGCTGCCAAGTAATAATCTTTGATATCTGGTAAACCCAGCCCTCCCCGCTCCCACCGTGTACAGAGAAGTGCTCTTTTTAGCCTAGGCCTTTTACCGTTCCATATGAAACGTGTTATTAGGCGGTCTATTTCCTTCAGGAACAGGTTAGATGGGGTGATCGGAAGTGTCTGAAATAAGAAAAGTAAACGTGGCAACACATTCATTTTGATGGAATGCACCCTTCCTAAAAGGGTCAGAGGAAGCAATCTCCATCTGCCCAAGTCTTGCCTTATGGAGTCACGGAGTTTAAGTTAACTGGTAGAAAAGAGTTGGGTTGTGTCTGCTGAAACCCTTATTCCCAGGTATCTAATTGTATTATTGGGTGCCCACGTGAAATGGAAGTGGGATTGTAATTCAGGTGGTGGACGCCCGCTTAACCGAATTGCCTCAGACTTTGAAGGGTTAATTTTGTATCCTGCTAGTGAGCGGAACTGACTCAGGATTTCCATGAGATAAGGGAGGGAATCAACCGGATCTCCCAGGTATATCAGTGTGTCGTCGGCATACAAAGAAAGCTTATGGATCTGGGAGCCTACTGTGATTCCCACCACCTGGGGGTGTTGTCTAATCTGTTCAGCTAGGGGTTCAAGGGAAAAGGCAAACAAGAGCGGGGAGAGCGGGCATCCCTGACGGGTTCCTCGGGAGAGGGGGAATCTGGCAGAAGCACAGCCATTCACATTTATCACCGCCTCCGGTTGGGAATATAGTGCCTAGACCGCCCAAATAAAATTGTCCCCCAGATTAAACTTCTTAAAGACGGCCTGAAGAAAAACCCAATCCACCCTACTGAATGCCTTTTCGGCATCGATACTTACTGCTAGTTTAAGTGAAGAGGCTGTTCTTTGGGAAGAGATTATATTCAAGAGACGCCTTACATTGTCTTGTAGAAACCTACCAGAAATAAATCCGGTTTGATCCGGATGTACGAGGTGGCCTCATGCTCTTCTAATGTATGCCCAAGTATGATGACGTCATCAAGGTATACCAGACACTCCAATAAATTCATATCTCCCACAGCACGTTCCATCAGCCACTGAAAGGTGGCGGGTGCGCCTGAAATACCTTGAGGCATCCACAGAAACTCGTAGAACCCCAGGGGATAAGTGAATGCTGTCTTCTCACAGTCCTCTGAGGTCATTAGGATCTGATAATACCCACTCCTCAAATCAAACACTGAAAACCACTGGCTCCCATTCAGACAATCAAGGGCATCCTGGATGCGGGGCATGGTATACTGGTCCAGTACAGGTCTCCGGTTCAAAGTCCGATAATCTACGCATATCCTCACCGATCCGTTTTTCTTGCATACCACTACAATCAGAGAGGCATAGGGGCTCCTCGACTCCTGGATAATCCCAGCCGCTAATATCTCCTTTAAGTGCCTCCGAATGTCATCTATGTCAGCTGGGGCAAGGCGATGTGACCTCTCTCGGAATAGTCTATCATCATGAACGCGAATATGATGCTCAGCCCCATTGACACATCCCACATCCCACTCTTTTAGAGAAGACACTCGATCCCTCTGGGCTAGTTTCTGACTGATCCTGGTCTTCCATTCAGCAAGCAGTGGGGACTCTCCAAAATCAAACGGGTCTGGAGTCACTTCCTCCCTCTCACCAGAGCATTTTTTGCTGGGCACCACCGTAGTATCCGCGCAGTGCACCATGGCTAAGGTACATCCCCGATTTACTCAAACCTCTCAATCTGACACATTCTGGATTTGCACCACCACCCGTTGGGCATAAGCATGGGCTCGAGTGGGTAGAATACTAGGATTGACTAACAAACCTTCTAGCAACTTCCCCTCTTCGGGGCATACAGCATGTGGATTTTGTTTTTTTACATCTTTCTTGAGGCGCACTTCACCACGGATGGTATACTGAGCACTGGGCAGTAGCACCAAGGAGTCAGGATCTTTCGTCCACACTATCCCCATGGGTTCATCTTTCTCCATCTCTGTGTTCTGTCTTTGCAGTTCATAAGCTCGTTTCACCAAGGCTGGAATTTGAACTGCCCATCCAGTTCGCCATCCCTGCTTTTCATGTCACAGTTGGGCCAACCTCCCAAACATGTGACCGTTGGTACCAATGAGTAGGGGAACAAAATCATTCAGTCCAGTAGGTGGACACACCAAGGCCAGGGTCTCTACTTGCTCATCTACTCCGGCTACAGCTATGGGAAACGACAGCCAGATTCGAACATAGCCCAGGAGGGGTAAGACTTCTCACTCAGCCCCCACAAATGCAAGCTTTCTAAAGGTTGTAGCGGCACATCAGATAAGTGTTTGTTGCATCAGTCTTAAAACATAATGGTTACTTGTGATCCGCTGTCTAGTATAGCCTGAGCAGAAACATCATTCACAGTCACAGTAGTTTCCATTGAAGGGCCCACTGCTTCGGACCAATTGGGTGAAGTTAGTTTAGCAGTCCGGCCTACAGCAGTCTTTGAAGAATAGGACTTTTTTTTTTACAGGCCCAGTCTGAGGCCCTGTGTTGCTCAGTTGAACTAAAACCAACAACCTGGAGGTCTCTCTTCTCAAGTTCCCAGGGAGGGTGCAGCTCGGCCTAGTGTGTCCGTCCTCCCCACAGTGGCAACAGAATACTGGTTCCTTTGAGTCTCTAGGGGGAAGGGGGTCATCCCCCATTTTAGATTGACTAGGAAAACCCAGAGGGTCCTCTTTGAGCCGAGGCTCATGTTCCCTCTCCTCTGGGCCTCTCCAAGGATCAGTTACATGGGTGGATCGAATGAGATCTCGCACCTGGGCTCTCAGCTCTCTCACTTCCTCCATCAACTTGTTTTCAACCGGGGGTTCAGGGGCAATGACGTGAACCCCACCCCACCAGTGACTTCACCTCTGAGCTCCATGGATGTCTGACAGGAGGATGAAGTTTTAACCACCTCAGCGGCTTGTTGACTTGCTCTTATCTCTTTCACCTCCTTAAGCAACTCTCTCGTTTGTTGGAGCTTGGACTCGTCATTCCGTTCATCAGTCTGATGAGGCATTTCACTGGTATGGGCAACCCCGGCATAGGGCTCCCAACTCTCTTCATTATTCTCAGATTCCCGAATTTCCTTCATAAGCCAGCAGTACTTGGGCAGATTCGCTTTTCAATCTTGCAATTTCAGTTTCAACATCAACACACTGGAGTACCTGGCGGATTTCAAAATATGTTCTAACCTGACTCGATTCAGGTCACGGGCAGGCACCCCTCCTTTCCTATGGACCCCATGCAAGGCCCTCTCGATTCGGGTAAAACACAGACAGTTTTTCATTTTTTCATTGTTTGGTGGATCTGAATTTCCACATCAGGTCTTCTCCAGATTCGGTGCTGCCAAACACCCTTCCAAGGCAGACAGGTACTCAGCCGCAGTGGCTTCTGGGCTAGTGGAATGAAGGAAACAGATATCCTCCAGTGCAGAGCCCCTTAAGCTCTCCATAAGCCTATTTCTTTTTTCTCCCTCGAAACATTGCGACTCCTGGACTGGGGGGACTGGGTGGGTGGCACAGTCCATCCAGGTTTCCAGATCATCCTTCCCCACAGGCACTGGGACTGTACTGGAAAACAGCCTGAGCCTACGGTAAGAGTCCAGATACACAGAGGGTATCACAATCAGTGATGCTACTACAGGGGAACCTCTAAGGGTCTGTACGGGGGTGGCCTCTTCAGAAATAGCTAGCATTTTCACTAGGTCTTTGGCAGTTTGCCCCTTAGCAGCTAGTAATCTGAACAATTTGTCCTTGAACCCCTCTACTTTCAGGGAACCCCAGGAGAGGATGGGTCACTGTGTAAATGAATAATCTGCCACCCCTTCTGGGATCCTTCAGGCAGGACAATAAGGGGCACTCTCTCAGGGTCTATGGGGAGGCTGCAGGAGAGGAGGGCCACCATGGTCTGGTCAAACAAGTCCGACTCCCTTCCCCTCACTTCAACCATCCCCAAGCTCTTTATCTGTTCTACAGCCTCTACAATAGTAGCATTATCAGTCCTTAAGGGGGCATCCAGCAATAATATGGCATGCTGGAGGTCTACTCATTCAGCCTCACTCCACCCCATCATGCGATGCACAACCAGCTTGTGGGGGGAAATCTTAAGTTTGAGTGAAGTGAGCCATTTTTTGACAAATTCCAAGTATTGGGGTAGCAGTTCCCACCTTTGACCACTAGAGTGTGCAAATCCCAGCGGTGCCTCCAAGATGTAACCCCCTAGGTGGCGCTATCCCAAGGGATATGACCCTGCCTGCATGACTAGGTGCAGGTTGAGGGGCCTGAGTTCTGTGAACGGGTGCCTCCACCCAGAGGGTTGGTTTAAGGGTAGCGTAGCTGCTCTGGGTACAGCCATCCGGGACACTGATAGCCTCCTCTAACCCTTCTAGTGGCCTATACTGGTCAGCAAACAGACAATCACAATTAACACCAGAATGCAATGTCAGACCCACACTTTGCACACATACCACCAGGGATGGATCAGCTGCACTGGTCCTGGAGTCCCCCTGTAAAATAAGACCTGCAATGAAGAAAGGCAATAGCAACACAGTATCCCCTCCACAAAGCTACACAACAGCCAGCTTAAATGCAGAAAGACTTGGATCTGATTTATTTAGGGGACGTGAACAAGGGTGGGGCAGCAATCTAGAGTTTGATTTCAGTTCTGATTTAGTCAGGTTAAACATGCATGCCCTAAGAGTCCCTCTAGCACAGTCACACACACTCTGGGTACCCAGTTATGTAGGCTAACCTGAAGCATTGCCCGGGATAGGCAGGCGTTGCAGCTGTTGTTGGGGCCCTTAGGAAAGGAAAACACAACATGCACTTTTACCCACAATTTGTATTCTGGAGCCGGATGGCTCAGTTCGTAATGATCAACCAAAACAATTAAATCAGGTGACACACTTTGATTTGAGCTTTGTTGCAGGGTCACTACCCTGATGTTAACTCACGTTACTCAGACCAGAATGCAGGATTGACGAGATGAAGACCTCAGGATGGTTTGCGGGGTTGCCAAGGAAAGCAAGGCCCACACGACGTGCCGTGGTGGTCAAATCCTGTTCGATGGTGTTGAGTAGAAGCCAAATCCCATAGCAGGTCTTTCGTCGGAAGAATCTCTGTGGCATGAGCGGTGAGCTAGGCCGAGATGGTGAGTCCCAGACCAGGTGAACAATTCAGATGGCAGTCCAGTTAGTTGCTGGATGCAGCTTCCAGCTAGCGTGACACATCCAACATTGTGGGGAATCCAAATCGCGACCCACACTACACATTCAGCACAATTATAGTAAGAATAGTTAAATAGCACAGTTCGGATGACAGTCCTGTTGCGATTAAACAGTGTCTCTGCGCAAACCGTATGTTCTGCAGTTATTTTAAGCCCTGATCGGCTGATTGTTCAGAAGCAACTCTTTGGTCCTCACCAGGCGAAATTCACTGTGTCACAATTTGGGATTCCGGTCACAGTCACAGCAATTTCGGATAAAGTCCAATATAATATTGCTGACTTCTTCATTTGAGAAGATGGTAACAGGCAGGCCAAACACAGCCTTCCTGATGATTCCCCTGCGCTACTACACAGGAGCAGCTGACCGAATTACTCAAGCTGTTCACTCTTTCAACTCCAACTACACACTGACACTCTGCTGCAGGCAGCTCAGGACCTTCCCAGTGATCCAAAAGGTTTGGTTGGTTGATCCATCTGTTTGCCACAGCAAGAGCTTTCCCTCCAGGTCCATTTAGGTGCCAAACAGTAAAAACTATAATTCCTACAGAAATTCACACCCATAAGACCTCTGGGGACAGTCTCCATTTTATGGTCCCCAAAGGTACCGACTGGTCCAAACTGGCAGTCCAGAACCAAGATGGTGGTGCAAAGCAGAAATTCCATGCTGCAAAGGAAGGCAGGTTAGACAAACTACTGTATCATTGTTATTAAAGCAGATAATTAGCAAACAATCACAGTTCCTAATAAAGCTCCCTCTGGACAACTAGCGATGGCAGAATGAAGCGGCTGTATTGTAGCCCGGGCAGGACTCAAGCCTGAAACCACTCAGCCTCACCCAGAGTAAATATAAACCACGAAACTGACACCTCTTAAAGAAACAAGCACCAAGGCAAACAGGGCACTCGCATGCAAGCACTTTTAACTGTTTAGACACAGACCACCAGCCTGGCAGTGGGCATTAGGCAAGCCCAGGAAGACATTTTAGGAACCCCCATTTGTAGGGGGGGTTACAGGTTGATATGCAGGAGAGATTCCTGATTTTCCCATGTGCCGTATGATCCCCCAGATGTGCTCCCCACCCTAGGAGGGATGCATCTGTGGTGAGTACCAGAGAGGAAACCTGCTACAGGAAGGCCACTCCTTGTCTGAGATTGCCCCTTTCCTGCCACCACTGCAGGGCTTGGAGAAAAGTGACTGTGACAGGAACTAACTTTGAGAGACAGTCCCTTCTCTGGAACCAGTGATGTCTTAAATGAAACTGATCGTCTCTCATCTGGGACCTGGCACCTGACACAGTTGCTGTGGAAGCTGCCATGTGGCCTAGCAATTGCAGGAAGTGCCTTGCTGGCCTGGAACCATGAAGTTTGAAGGAACTGGCCACCTGGATAAGGCTGTCCACCCTATCCTGAGGCAGGTAAGGCATCCCTTTTTTTGTATCCAGTTCTGCCCCTATGAATCTGAGCAGCTGAACTGGTTCGAAAACAGACTTTTTGTGGTTCACCAAGAACCCCAGAGAGTAGAAAGTAGAGAGTGTCTTGTGTTATTGACAGAGCCTCCCTTACTTGCTGGTGTGACTGGCCTACTATGAGCCAGTCGTCTAGCTAGGGGAATACTGACACCCCTTGTCACCTTAGGTATGCCACTACCACAGCCAGACATTTTATAAACACCCTTGGAGCAGATGTCAGTCCGAAAGGCATTGCCCTGAATTGGTAATGACGTGATGGCAACCTGAACCCGAGGTACTTTCTGTGTGACCTTCTGATTGGGATATGAAAGTAGGCGTCTTTCAAATCCAGGGATGCTAGCAAGTCTCCCTGTCTTAGGGTAGGTAGTATGGTAGCCAGAGTGACCATCTTGAATTTTGGTTTTGACAAATGCATGTTTAAGTATCTGAGATCCAGAATGGATTGCCACTCCCGTTTTCTTTATTGTGAGGAAGCACCTTGAATACAGTCCCTTTCCTATCTGGTTGGAAGGGACTGGTTCCACTGCCTTTAGCAGCAGAAGGCATGAAACTTCCTTTTCCAGCAGGGCTGTTTCTGATGGGGAAGAGGGTTTGAAAGCTCTTGACCTCAACTTTGGCATTGCCTTGAAGCTGAGGACAAGTCCCTGGCCCACTACTTCCAGGACCCATTTGTCTGTGGTGATGTTTTCCCACTCCTGGAAACAGTGGACAGCCTGACCCCTACTGGAATTGGGGAGGCAACCCGAACAGTCCCCTCACGGTGTCTGTCTGGACTGTGCCGCTGGATACTGTGGCTAGTGCGGCCACTGCCCCTTCTGCTCCTGCCTCTGAAATATCCCCTAGGCTGATACTGGGGGAAAACCTGAGGCTGGAAGAAAGGCCTAAAAGTAGGTCTGCCTCTGCCACCCCTTGTATGATGCATCTAGGGGTTGGCAGCCCTCTCTTTAGCTGCTGCACTTTTGTATGCAGCCTCGTATTAATCCATTTTCTTCACATATGCCTCTGTTTGCTCACCAAACAGAGACACAGGTTCACATGGAAAATACATGGCTTTGTTCTGAGTATCTTGTGTCAAATTGGTAGTTCTTAGCCAAGCAAATCTCCTAAGTGACACAGCAGATGCCATTTGTCTGGATGCAGTGTCATTAGAGTCCACTGCCATCCTGAACTGAGTCTTAGCAGCTTCAATGCCCCTTTTTGCAGATTCCTCCAGGTCAGCAGCCATGGGAGAGAGGGCTGCCTTGGCAATCTGCAACACCGTGGACCACATGTTTTTTCTGATACCTGGCTATGTAGGCCATATAGGATGCCTGCCTAATAGCCAATGAGGATCCTAGATGCGCTTTCTTAGCAACGGAATCCACCCTCCTAGAATCCTTTTCTGGAGGATAGGAGGCCAGAGGGATGCCAGCTTTGGCACAAGCTGCAGCCTGTACCACACCTTCATTGCTGGGGTGTCCAAAAAGAAAGTCAGCACCAGTCTTAGCTACCCAGTACTTCTTGTCCACCTTTCTGTCAGTGGGTGGGACAGAAGTGGGAGTCTGCAGCACTTTCTTAGTCTGCTTTCTTAAAGACCTGTGTAGGAGAAGGAGCAACCTCCTTGATGGTGGAACATCCATCATTTCTTTATAATCCTCTTCCTCCTCATCCTCTACAGATTCCTGGGATGGGAGGTCGAGGGACTGAGCCACTTGCTTCCTGAAAGCAAAATATGAGGTAAAATCCTCTGTTCCCTTGTCAGGGGAATCTGGTCTGTGAGTATCAGGGGAAATGTCTGGATCAGTAGGGTCCATAAAATCCTCATCATCATCAGGCTCATCTCCAAAATTATTATCCCCAAAAGGCTCCCCACTTTGGTCTATCAAACTAGGGATTGCCTGTGAACAGGGAGTTTGAGGAACCAGTTGCTTACCAACCGGAACTAGGGACTGAAGAGACTGAATAATTCTGATTGCGTTAGTGAGCTCTTCAGCAGAAGGAACTGCAGTTTGTTTTGGCTGTGGTTCCTGGTGCTTCTCCTTTTTCTTCTTCTTAACTGACAGCCAGTTCAGCAGCCTTATTCGCAGTACTTTTTTTAGTAAAACTATTGCCCCTTTCACAGGTTCATCCGGTTGCTCCATGACTGGGTTAGCAGCCTTTACAGCCATCCTTTCCTTCAGTCTTTTTAACCATCTGTCAATAGTAGACTAAAGAAAGTTATCACAAATCTCACAGTCTGTCTGTAAGTGGTCAGACCCCAGACAGAACAAGCAAATAAGGTGTGGATCTGCTATTGTAAAAAGTTCCCTTCACTCAGTACAGTGCTGGAAACATGTGGGTCCTGTACTCTTTTTTGTTTTCTATGACATAACCCAGATACCACACAAAAAGTAAACACTGACTGTTTTTTTGTTTGTTTTTATCAGTTGTAGAAACCAGCTATAAAACCAGGAGTTACCCCAGAAAATTCAAATGAAAAACAAGCCCAGGAGTTACCCCAGTTCAATTTGACCCATGAACCAGGAGCTACCCCAGTTAAATTCAAAACAAACTAACAGACTATTCTGAGTCGGAACAGAAATTTAAACTATAAATAAAAACACAAATAGGGAGACTGTCGGGTTTCCTCTCAGTTAGGGAACCGGGAAGAAAATGACTACCTACTCCTCTAAACTAAAAATCTAAACAATTACTTCAATTAAACATGGTGCAGGAATGCACTATTTTTAAGCGAAAAAAGATGTTCCAGGACTAGACGGCATGGGATGAAGTTGGAGGGAGGATGATTCAGAGGAAACGTGAGGAAGAATTTCTTCACAGAACGGGTGGTGGACAAGTGGAACACCCTGCCAGAGGAAGTGGTGGGGGCTGAAACAGTCACGGGATTTAAGAATGCATGGGATAGACATAAAGGAATTCTGGAGGTCAGGGGTAAGGGGCAACAGACTTCTTGGAAAACATAAACTGAACTTACAAACTTAAATGGGCAGACTGGGTGGGCCATAGGCCCTTATCTGCCGACACTGTCTATGTATCTATGTATCTATGTACTACCTGAAAACCAAGGACAGTGAAAGGAATACCAATAAAATAAAGTTTACTAGTGAATAAACTGAGAAAAATAACGTTTCTTCAAGCGATGAAGGAGAGCTCTCTGGAGACGTCTTACTGAGGCAAGCGGAGCAAAGAATCTGATGGTTTAGAGCTGTTTACCAGGGACAGTGATTTGAAAACTGAGCTCGAGCCTAGCATTCCATCATTTGCATAGGTTCTATTAACCATTTTGGCTCTGGGGCAGTCCTATGGTGAGACCATACTGCATTAGTCAGAATACAGTAAGATTTCCTGGGGTTTGAAATAGGTTTTTTCAACCAGAGTAGCCACAGGCTGCTTAGGGGTAGTAAGCTCTGTAGCACTTGTAGTAAAGCCAGAGACTGGGTTAGCTCAGCAGGCGAAGGAGCAGGTACAGGCACCTGAGGGACCCCTTGAGGCGTTTCAGCTGGGGTGTCAGTATGTTTTGTCTTCCTGAGTTTTTTGACAGTCACCAGAGAGTCAGCCGGTTCACTACCTCTCTTGTCAGAGCCCTCACCCGTTTCAGGGGTGGTTTTTGAGGCTCTGGAAGGAACAGCCAAGGACTTAAAGGAGGTGGACTGGTCAGAGCCCACAGACCCCTCTTCCAACTTTCTTTTTAGCCTTTCCTTACATTTTCCCACTGTTTTTTCAGGAAAAGACTTACAAATTTCACAGTCAGCAGAAAAATGCTGTTGACCAAGGAAGAGCAAACATAAATCACATTTGTCTGCCTTAGCAAACACTTCAGAGCACTTTAAACAACTTTTAAAACCAGGAGGTCCTGTTTTCTTTTCAGGTTTCTCTGACATCTTAAAACAGGAACCGAAAAACAAAACAAATCTATTGGTTCCGATCAGATCTGGAACCGAGAAAGAGCTCAGGGAACTGAGAAAAATCAGTTTAAAAGTGATAAATTTTACAGATAACACAGAAATATGTAATCGGAACCCTTTAAAATAGGTTCCGATTTAGAAGAAAAAAGAATCGGTTGCCTCTCAGTTCACAGGAACTGCGAAGAACCAGAAAAGATAATGCTAAATTAAACTATGAGGTAAAAAGCTAAAATAACAATTACACTAGGCAGTAAATGAAAAATTAAACAAAAATACTTAAGTTTTTTTTGTTCAATACACTTCAGGAATCACTTGAGAGAGAGAGAGATGATCTCCAGGGCAGCTAAACTTTGCAGTGGAGAGAAGAAATCTGAGGTTAGAATGTAGGCAGTTATACTGGGCAGTTTTTGAATTGAATGCATGAGCTAAAGAGCCCATCATTAGCACAGCATTTCATTTAGCTCCAAGGCAGTGCTGGCTTAAAGGAGCACTGCAATAAGTAATAATATTAGTGGATTCCTGGGGTTAGAATTTCCTATTTGTCCTCAGCTCAATTTTGTCCCTGTAAGGGATAATGTAGTTGGGCTCAGTGCACAGGGCCTGTAACTCTGAAATTCTTCTTGCAGAGGTAATGGCCACCAAAAAGACAGCTTTCCAGGTCACAAGTTTAAGGTGGGCCATAGCCATGGCCTCAAAAGGGGGGGGGCTCCATGAGCTTGGCAATACAGAGATTCAGGCTCCGATGAGGACCAGACTCTCTGACTGGAGGCTGAAGGTGAAAGAGGCCTTTAAAAACTGCTTGAATACAGAGCGGGAAAAAAACAGGCTTTTCCTTTCCGACAGAGAGGCAGGCCGAACAGCAGCCATGTGTAGCTTCAGAGAAGAAGGCTTCAAGCCAGAGGTCTGCAGATGCACCAGGTAATCCAGCAGCTGAGAATCTGAGGCTGGTAGAGGATTCGCCCTTGTGATCTTACACCACATGGAAAACCTTTTCCAGTTGGCTGCATAGATCTTCTTGGTATTAGTTTTTTTGGCCATTCTCAGGAGCTTCAGGACCTGTTCCGAGTAGTGAGAAATTGAGAACTCTAACTCCTCGAGAGCCAAGCTCTGAGGCGAGGAGAGTGTACATCTGGATAATTCACTCCTGACTGGGGTAGAGTCAGCAGAGAATGAGTTGGAGAAAGGCAAAGAGGCCTGTTGTTGGACAGAGAGAGAGCAGGAGAGGGTACCAGGCTTGCCTGGGCCAATCTGGTGCTACCAGGATCATTGATGCAAGCTGTTGTCTGAGTTTCAGCAACACCTTGAATATCAGAGGGAACAGAAGGAAGGCATAGAGGAACCTTCCTGACCAGTCCAGGATCGGGGCATCCAGTGGTAGTGACCCCTTGACTGAAGGCCTACAACTGTACTGAGAAAGCTGAAAATTGAGGGGAGAAGCAAACAGATCCACCTCTGGTATACCCCACCTCCTGAAGACTGTGGCTAGCACTTGCTTGTTCAAAGTCCACTCGCTGTGGCCCTGACTGATGCGGCTGAGAGCATCTGCCAGGGTGTCGTCCTTGCCAGGAAGCAAAATGGCCGAAAGGCTGACTCCCAGGGAATAGGCAAGAGACCACATCTTTAGAGCCTCTGAACAGAGTATCCCTGATTTGGTGCCACCCTGCTTGTTTATGTAAAACATTGCAGTAGTGAGGTCTGTCCTTATTTGTACAGTCTGTCCTTTTATGAGAGGAGTGAAGGCCTTGACTGCTAGGAAAATGGCTCTAAGCTCCAGGAGGTTTACATGTGACTGAGACTCTTGGGTAGCCCAGGTACCACTTACTGAGGCACTGTCCAAATGAGCTCCCCAGCTTAGCAGGGAGGCATCTGTGGTAATCACTTTTGTGGGAAGAGAGCCCTGAAAGGGAACCCCCACAGGTTTGCCGGGTTTTTCCACCAAAGCAGAGCCTGCTGAAACTGATCCGAGACTAGTATCAGCTTTGACAAGGCATTGCTCCTTTGAGACCAACAAGCACTCAGGTAAAATTGCAGTTCTCGCATTCTGTACCTGATGCCTGGGACCACTGCTGTCACTGATGCCATGTGTCCCAGGAGTCTGAGAAAATCTCTGGCTGATCTTGGCTGACCCAGGACGAAAGAATCTGCCACTAACAAGAAGTTTTGAATTCCCTCTGGATGGAAGAAGGCAGACCCCTTTTAAGGTGTTCAGCTGGGCTCCTACGAAGATAAGGATCTGAGAGGGCACCAGGTGGGATTTCTTTAGATTTACCAAGACCCCAATGACAGCAAAGTGTGCCGTGTGAGGGAAAGGGACTCCTACACTTGTTAAGGAGACTTTGCCACCACTAGCCAGTCATCCAAGTAAGGGTAGACAGAAACCCCTTGTTTTCTAAGGTATGCTGCTACCACTGTAAGGCACCTGGTGAAAACCCTTGGGACAGAGGACAGGCCAAAGGGCATCGCAGCAAACTGATAGTGACCTGAAGGAAGCTTGAATCTGAGACTAGCCAGTCTCCCTGCTGTGAGGACTGAATAACCATTGATAGAGTGACCATTTTGAATTTTGGTTTTAGCAGATGTTTGTTCAAATATACGAGATCCAAAATAGGTCATCACTCCCCAGTTTTCTTTTGTGTCAGGAAGCACCTGGAGTAGAGGTCTTTGCCCCTTTCGTGGGCACGGACCCTCTCCACTGCTCGTAAGGCTAGTTTTTTTTTTACCTCTAACTTCAACAGAAGCACCTGTGTTGGGGTTAGGGGCTTTGACACCTGGGTAAGCCAGAGGTCTGACATCTGCTTGAATTGTAGTGGCAGACCCTTTTCCACTATCTCCAGGACCCACCTGCCTGAGGAAATAAGGGTCCAGGCTTGAAGACAGTGGGACAGTTTGCCCCCTACTGGCATAGGGGAGGCAACCTGAACACTCACATCAGGCTTCAGGCTGGCACACTGCTGGCTGGGCAGAGGTGGCTCTTCTTTGGCCCCTTCTGCCCCTTCCTCTGTAAAATCCTCAGTACTGAGAGTAGTCAGGCTGAGGATAGGGAGCATAAGGTCTGGGATAGTAACCTCTGCCCTTGTTTCCCCCTAGAGTAGGATTTTTGTAGGGCAGCAGGTTTAGGTTTAGAGGAATGACTTGGCCAAGAAGCCTTGTACTTATCAACCTTTTCATACAGTCTGTTGTCCTGGAATCAAACAACATGTTTTGATCACAGGGAAAATCCATGGTTTAGACTGGGTGCCTGGGGGAAGACTGGTAGTTCTAAGCCAAGCAAAATGCCTCAAAGAAATGGCATGGGCCATGGCTCTAGAGGCAGCATCATTGCTGTCTGCCATGTGGAATTGGTATTTCGTATCTTCCAGGGCAGTTTTTGCAGCATCGATCAGGTCCTGCACCATTGTGTCCGATTCATTCTGGGAAATAGCCAGGACAGAAGTCCATATGCTTTATGATACTTGGCTGTAAAAGCCATGTAAGAGGAAAGGTGGATAAGCAGAGAAGCTGTAGTGTACATCTTCTTTGCAATAAAATCTATTTTTCTGGAGTCTTTGTCAGGAGGCAGGGAAGACAAAGAGACTCCAGCCTTTTCACATGCTGCCTGCTGTACAATACCCTCATGGCTGGGGTATACACAGACGGGAACTGAGTGTCATTTTTAGACAACTGGTATTTTTTGTCACAGCGCTTGTCAGCCCCTGCTAGGAAAGTGGGGGTTTGAAGCAGCCTCACTGTATTTTTCCTGAAAGCATTATAAATAGGTAAGACCAATCTCGTGGGAGCTGGAAGACCTTTCATCTCCCTGTAAACCTGGTCCTCATCATCTATCCTGGTTGATATCCTGGGTCGGGAGGTCCAGGGTGTCCAGCATATTCTGAATAAAAGTAAGCATAGATGGATCCTCCTGGTCAGCAGGGGAAGCCCCAAAATGAAGGTCAGGGGACACATCTGGTTCTAGGTCCTCTGAATGTATGTCAGATGCATTATAATAATGTTCTTCCTCTTCTTCACCACCCTCACAGTCCCTTGCAGTGAGAACTGTGGAAGAGTGTCTACCAGCAGCACTATCAGAAAACATAGACCCCATGTTTTGTAGGGTCAGGAAAACGTGCCAGGCTTTTGCCATATCTTCCACAGAAGGGAGTTCTTGAGAAGAACCAGGTTGGCTGCCAGACTGTGGCAGTGTATGCTTAGTTTTTTCTTTGTGCTTTTTGCTACCTGTTGTCTCACTATTGGCTTTCCCAGGAGGAACAGAAGCATTTCTGTCTTTACAAAAATTCTTTTTAGCCACCGTATCAGTGGTTTCAGGCTGCCTTTTTGATACAGACACTTCACAAGTGTCTTTTCTATTTTTTGGTTTTAAAGAAACTTCATCACCCTCTTTTGAAGCTTTATTCTTAGGCACCTCATCGGCACCTCCTTTTCTTGGCTGGGATTTGGATGCCTCATCAGCACCCCTGTTTGAATTTGTATTATTATTTTTTGATGGCCCCTCATCGGTAGCCTTAGATTTTTCCTCAGCCATAATTATTTTCAGTCTCTTTGCTCTATTTCTCAAAGTTTTCTTACAAAATTTGGTGCAAAGAGAGCAAGTATGATCTGGACCTAAACACCTAAGGCACACGTTGTGAGAATCTGCTTTAGCCAAAATCCTGTGACAGCTGACACAATGTTTAAAGCCTGTAGGTCCAGTTCTCTTTTTTTTCTTTTGGGATCTCTGACATGCCAGTATACATAGAATCCTGTAATATATTGTAAGAATGTAGGAAAAGAAAAAGTTATTTACCATAGTAATTTTTTTTCTTCCAGAGGATAATCCAATATTTATAACTCTTCTGCAGTGTGCCTTTAAGACAGATCTGCCCAGAGATGGAACGTTATACTAATGACAGAATAATTATCTTGTGTCACTTTTTCAAGTACTGCCATCTATCAACTGCCTACATTATAACCCTCAGATTTCATGGACGCCTGGAAAGACAGGGCCCAAAAGAAAGTAATAATTATTATAAATTTAGTAACCATAAACCTCCCAATAAACAACCTCCAACTGGAGGGAAAAATACTATAAACCACTCACTCCCCAATATCAGAAGCACCTGAAAGGAAGAAAAGACCAACTGAAAACATAGTTTAAAAAGAAAAGCCAGAATGTGGCATACATGCTCTTTAAGTACAGTATGGAGTGCAGAGGACACTGGTTCTGGTAGGGGAGGCAGGGTGGGAGAGTTATGAATATTGGAGTATCCCCTGAGAGAAACAAGATTACTATGGTAAGTAACTTTTTCTTCTCACCCAGGAATACTCCAATATTCCTAACACTTCTGCAGACTAAGAAGCAGTACCTTTGGAGGCAGGAACAGAACCTATTTTGGAAACAGGATCTGCAGGACAGCTGTACCAAACCTGGCATCAGCCCAAGCCTACATATCCAGGCAGCAGTGCTTGGTAAATGCGTGAACTGTTCTCCAGGTAGCTTCTTTACAGATATTCACCAAGGAAACATCCCTGGAGGCAGCCAAAGTGGCAGCTGTACCCCTTGTGGAGTGGGCTTTGAGCCCTGCTGGGGCTTCCTTGCCCGCTTTTGAATAGCAAAACTGGATACATTGGACAATCCAATGAGAAATGGACCTTTTAGATGCTGGATGAAAAAATTACTTACCATAGTAATTGTGTGTCTTCCCAGTGATGCTCAGATATTCATAACTTTATGCAGTAGCCTTCTAAGGTAGAACTGCCTGGAGAGATGGAACATATGCAAATTATGGAATCTTTTGCATGAGCCACTTTTCAAATGCTGCATTCTACTAACTGCCTTTGCTCATAACCATAAGACTGTCTAGAAGCCTGGAAAGACAGGCCCACCAGGACTAAGTGCGACAATGATGACAATATTGAACATAATAACAATAATAAAAATAATAATAATTATAGTAGGAATTCCTTTAACACCCAGAAAAAGGGCCTCCAACAGGAGCATAGCATGTGAAAGAATACCCCTGATTGGCAGAATCACCTGGCAAGGGGGAATAACCATAGTGAACGCAATCACAACAAATGTGTCACACATGGCATTTATAGCCCTGAGATCACAGCATACAGGAGTGCAGAGGCTGAAGTTCTTGAAGGGGAGGTAGGGAAGGAAGTTATGAATATCTGAGCATCACTGGAAAGAAACACAATTACTATGGGAAGTCATTTTTTCTTCTAACCCCAGTAATACTTAGTATATTCATAACTTTATGCAGACTACCAAGCAGTATCCCTGGAGGTGGGTATAGAACTCTAATTTGGAAACAGACTTTGCAGGACTGCTGTGCCAAACCTAGCATCACCCCTAGATAAAATATCCAGATTGTAATGCTTTGTAAAGGTGTGTACTGTTTTCCAGGTAGCTGCTTTACAAATGTCCAGTAATGGAACATCCCTGGCAGCTGCTAAAGTAGCAGCTCTCCCTCTTGTGGAATGAGCCCTCAAACCTGATGGGGGCTCCTTACCAGCCTTTGTGTAGCAGAACTGGAGACACTGGACTATCCATCGAGAAATTAACCTTTTAATGCTGGATTAGCCTTTCCCACATTTCACAGGTCAGGAGCAATTGTTTCCTATCCTGCCTATGAACTGTAGTGGTTGTCAAGTTGTAACCGCTAAATGTATTTAAACTTTATTTAACATTCGCGGTCGGTTCCTGACCGATGAAGAACCGATCGTGAACAGAAACCCAAGTAAAATGAACCGAGGCTATCGGTTCAAAACCCAGTATTAGCGGTTCTTAAAACAAGCTAAATTAAATAAAATTAAACATAACTAACAGAGCTTTTTAGTCAGAAAACTCCAATAAATGTAAAATACACTTCAGTTTTCCCTCGGTTATACCGAATCGGAAGAAACCGATAAACTTACAATTTAAACACTAAAACCATGGGTTTACTTAAAACTATAAAAGTAAGAAGGCAGCAAATGAAATGTAAAGAATACTTATATAAATTTATAAGTTTTCTCACGTCAGAACAAGATGAGGAGAGGATCTCCAAGCATCTAGTCTTGACAGGCGGAGAGAAAAATCTGAGGGTTTAGAGCAAAGGCAGTTAGTAGAATGCAGCATTTGAAATGTGGTTCATGCAAAAGATTCCATCATTTGCATATGTTCCATTTCTCCGGGCAGTTCTACCTTAGAAGGCTACTGCATAAAGTTATGAATATACTGAGCATTACTGGGGTTAGAATACCCTTTGCTACATCCCCACAAGTCAGGAAGAAAAAATTACTCACCTTAGTAATGTTGTTTCTTCTAATGTAGTCTTGCTATATTATGACATATGCAGTGAGTCCCAACCTTCGAACTGCCCCGGAGGTGAAAGAGTTAACTTTCCATGCCAGGCATGGAACGCTGAGCTCGAGCTCGGTTGAAACTCTGTCTGTTGTTCTTCAAACACAAACCGTCAGATCTTTACGAGCTAAACTCACTGAGGTCCTATGTGGAAGCTGTAAACCTACACTAGCCAACTGGCTACTAAAACATAAGAACACATTTGTTGGTCCCAAAACAAAGACTCAAGTCAGGAGACCCAAAAATGAAAAAACACAACACCAAGCACCCCAAGAAAGGAGGGGTGAAAACAACAAAGTGGGCACCTACTGAGTGCCAACCCTGCACTGCCCACCCACATCCCAAAACAGAGGTTCTGAGAGGGGTAGGCAGGGGGGGAGGTCATAATATAGCAAGACTCCATTAGAAGAAACAACATTACTAAGGTGAGTAATTTTTTCTTCAAACAAGATGAAGTCTTGCTATATTATGACATATGCAGACTACAAAGCAGTACCTCCATGGAGGAGGGACAGAACCTACTTAGGAAATAGGCTCTGAAGCACAACTGTGCCAAACCGAGCATCACTCCTAGCCTGGATGTCCAGGGAGTAATGCTTGGTAAAAGTGTGAACTGTTTTCCAGGTAGCTTCTTGACATCTCTCTAAAATAGGGATGTCCCTGGCAGCAGCCAGGGAAGCAGCTGTACCTCTGGTAGAGTAAGCCCTCAGGCCTGAGGGGGGAACCTTACCCAGTTTTTCATAGCAAAATTGGATACAAGAGACAATCCACCTGGCAATGGATCTTTTAGTGGCAGGTTTCCCTTTACAAACCTCACCATAAGTGAGGAACAGTTGGAGGGAGTTAAACCTGTGACCCTTGGTACGCTCTATGTAGTAACTAAGGGCTCTCTTCACATCTAAGCTGTGCAGCCTCCTCTCGCCAGAGGAGGAATGGCAAGTGAAGTACACTGGAAGGGATATGGATTGATTAAGGTGGAAATCTGAAACCACCTTAGGCAAAAACTTCTTATTAGTCCTGAGGACCACCTTATCTCTATGAAAGGAGATAAAATCAGGCTCCACTGACAAAGCTTGCAATTCACTTCTACGTCTGGCAGAAGTGATGGCTACCAGAAACACAGTCTTCCAAGTCAAGTACTTAAGTTCTGCTGAAGACAAAGGCTCAAAGGGGGGTTGCATAAGCTGAGCAATGCAAACATTAAGATCCCAGGCAGGGGCAGGGTCCCTGAATGGAGGGTTGGAATGAAGCAATCCCTTAAAAAACTTGGAGAATACAGGATGAGCTGAAAGAGAAGAGGGCTTACCTGCTGAAAAAAATGCAGACACTGCTGCCAAATGCACTTTTAGGGTAGTTGGTCTCAGCCCCAAGGTATTTAAGTGGACCATATAATCCAGGACTGTGGGTAAGTCAGCAGATTCTGGGGAAATATGCTTTCCAGAACACCATATGGAAAACCTTTTCCATTTGGAGTTATAAGTAGCCCTGGTGAAAGGTTTCCTAGAAGCCTTCAGGATATCCATTACACCTTGGGAGAGGTGTAGATCAGCAAACTCTAACTCTTCAAAAGCCAGGCCTTGAGATTGAGAGATTTGAGGTTCGGGTACCAAACCCTTCCCTGAGCACAGCTTAACAGGTTGTGCTTCCTGGGAAGACACAGGGGAAGATGGACTGCTAAGGACACTAGGAGTGAATACCAGGGCTGTCTGGCCCAATCTGGAGCAATCAAGATCACTTTGCAGGGTTGAGACCTGATTTTGACTAGCACTCTGAACAGAAGAGGGAAGGGAGGAAAAGCATATAGAAACTTCCCTTCCCAATTGAGGACTAAGGCATCCAGAGGGACTGAGCCCAACACTGGGGGCCTGCAGCAAAAAAGGGGAAGTTGGTGATTGTCTGGGGCTGCAAAAAGATCTATCTGCGGGGTGCTCCATCTGGCAAAGATCACCTCCAAAACCAGGGGGTCCAGTGACCATTCGTGATGGCCCTGTGAAATCCTGTTGACAGCATCTGCCAGGACATTGTCCTTGCCTGGGTGGTGAACTGCTGTAAGAGAGGTGTTCAGGAAGTAAGCCAGAGACCACAGCTTCATTGCTTCGGTGCACAAGGCCGTAGACCGAGTGCCCCCCTGCTTGTTCATGTACCACATTGTGGTGGTGTTGTCTGTTCTGACTTGCACAACTTTGTTCTTAACAGATTTGGAAAAAACTTGAAGTGCTAGAAAAACTGCTCTGAGTTCCAACAGATTGATGTGTAGCAGAGATTCCTGAGGGGACCACAATCCCTGGGTCGTGAGGTCACCCATGTGAGCTCCCCACCCCAAGAGGGATGCATCTGTAGTAAGGATTAAGGAATGAGACTGAGTGACAAAAGGAACCCTTGCCTCAGATTGCTCTGATCCTGCCATCACTGTAAGGCCTGGATCAGGGTTCGAGTAACTGGGATCAATTTGGTTACAGGGTCTTTCCTTTGAGATCAAAAAGCTCTCAAATGGAACTGGATGTCCCTCATCTGAAATCTTGCTCCCTGTACTACTGCTGTAGAGGCAGCCATGTGCCCTAGGAGCTGTAGAAAATGCCTTGCTGGTCGAGAGACCTGCAGGGTGAATGAGGAGGCCAGAGAGATCAGGGTCCTTGCCCTGTCCAGAGGAAAGAAGGCTCTGGCTTTCTTTGTGTTCAGCTCTGCGCCTATGAAGGTGAGGAGCTGTACAGGCTCTAGAACTGACTTTGAAAGATTCAGAAGGAAACCTAGAGAGGTGAGCAGTTGCTGAGTTATCTGCAGATGTAACCTGACCTGGTCTGGGGACTGGCCTACTATGAGCCAATCATCCAGGTAAGGGAAGATGGCAATTTTTTGCCTTCTTAGAGAAGCAACTGCTACTGCCAGGCATTTCTTAGAGAAGCAACTGCTACTGCCAGGCATTTTGTGAATACCCTTGGAGCAGAGGTGAGGCCAAAGGGCATTGCTCTGAACTGGTAATGGCCTGAGGGCAGCTCGAACCTGAGGTACTTTCGATGGGAGCTTCTGATAAGAATATGGAAGTAGGCATCCTTGAGGTCCAGGGATGCTAGCCAGTCCCCTGGCCTTAGAGAGGGGTAGAATAATTCCCAGAGTCACCATTTTGAATTTTGGTTTTAAAAGGTGCTTGTTTAGGTATCTGAGATCCAGGATGGGCCGCCATTCTCCTGTCTTTTTTGGGGTAAGGAAGTACCTGGAGTACAATCCTTTGCCCTGGTGTAGGGGTGGAACCCTTTCCACAGCTCTGAGAGCCAGGAGGGAAGAGACCTCTGCCTCTAGGGCAAGTGCCTCTGGAGGATTTGCAGGTGGAAAGGATCTGGTTCTCATCTTTGGAAACTTTTTGAAGCTGAGAACCAGTCCCTGGCTTACTACTTCCAGGACCCACTTGTCTGAAGTCAGAGACTGCCAGTCCTGGACAAAGTAAGCCAGCCTGCCCCCTATAGGTAGGTGAGAATCGGCCTTGGCAACCCCATCAGGGTGCCTGCTTGGCAGGGGCTTTGGGCTGAGGGGTGGAAGCAGGCCTGCTTGTACCCCGTCTGCCTCTCCCTCTAAAGAACCCCCTCTGGGCATAGGCAGAAGAGGAGGCCTGGGCTTGGTAAAAAGGCCTACGAAAAGGCCTGCCCTGCCCTGAAAGCTGCCTTTGGGGAGTGGCCTGCCTTTCCTTGGCCTGTGCACTCCTATAGGTGGTCCTATACGCGTCCATTTTCTTCATGTAATTCTCTGTCTGCTCCCCAAACAGAGAATTACCCACAACAGGAAAATCCATGGCTTTAGACTGGGTATCCTGTGACAGGCTAGTAAATCTGAGCCAAGCCATTCTGCGAAGTGCCACAGATGTAGCCATGACTCTTGATGACACATCATTAGAGTCCACTGCAGCATGGAATTGCACCTTGGATGCCTCAATACCATCAGCAGCCACCTGCTCCAGCTCCTTGGAAAGCTGGCCAGGGACCTGTTTTGCTAGAGCCATAACCGTGTCCCATCTGGATTTCTGATATCTAGCAACATAAGCCATATAAATTGCCTGTCTGAGTCCCAAGGATGCTGCCATATACTGTTTCTTTGCCATGGCATCAATCTTCCTGGAGTCCTTGTCCGGGGAGTGTGAAGCCAAGGGAATGTTTGCCTTGTCACAGGCTGCAGCCTGCACTACCCCAACATGGCTGCATTGTTGTGAAAGGAACGCCATATCAGAGCCTGACAATGTGTACCTCTTGTCCATTCTCTTATCCACAGGAGGTATAGTGTGAGGAGTTTTTAGGATTTTAAATGTCTGTTTCCCAAAAGATTTATGAAAGGGAAGAAAAAATTACTCACCTTAGTAATGTTGTTTCTTCTAATGAAGTCTTGCTATATTATGACATATGCAGTATAACCCCAGGTTAGAACTGCTTCGGAGGTGAAAGAGTTAACTTCCATGCAGGGCACGGAATCTTGAGTCTGACTTGGTTAAACACTCTGTCTGTTGAAGCTCAAACTTAAACTGTCAGATCTTCACGAGCAAAAACCTCACTAAGGTTCTGTGTGAAGCCAGAACCACACTAGCCGCTGGCTACTAACTACAAAACATCTTTTGTTCTTGATCCCAAAACAAAGACTCAAGTTGGGGGATTCAAGAAGGAAAAAATTCAAGCATAACACCTAAGCACCCTAGAAGGGTGAAATAAAGTGGGCATCAAAGAAGTGCCAACATTGCACTGTCCACCCACATCCCAACAACAGAGGTTCTGAGAGGGGCAGGCTAAGGGGGAGGTCATAGTATAGCAAGACTCCATTAGAAGAAACAACATTACTAAGGTGAGTAATTTTTTCTTCAAACAACATGAAGTCTTGCTATATTATGATATATGCAGACTACACAGCAGTACCTCCATGGAGGAGGGACAGAACCTACTTGGGAAATAGGCTCTGAAGCGCAGCTGTGCCAAATCGAGCATCACTCCTAGCCTGGATATCCAGGGAGTAATGCTTAGTAAAAGTGTGAACTGTTTTCCAGGTAGCTGCTTGACATATCTCTAGGATAGGAATGTCCCTGGCAGCAGCCAGAGACGCAGCTGTACCTCTGGTAGAGTGAGCCCTCAGGCCTGAAGGAGGAACTTTACCCAGTTTTTCATAACAGAATTGGATACAAGAGACAATCCACCTGGCAATGGATCTTTTAGTGGCAGGTTTCCCCTTTACCAACCTCACCATAAGTGAGGAACAATTGGAGGGATTCGAACCTGTGACCCTTGGTACGTTCTATATAGTAACTAAGGGCTCTTTTGACATCTAAACTGTGTAATCTCCTCTCACCAGAGGAGGAATGGTCAGTGAAGTACACAGGAAGAGACATGGATTGATTAAGGTGAAAGTCTGAAACCACCTTAGGCAAAAACTTCCTGTTAGTCCTGAGGACTACCTTATCCCTATGAAAGGAGATAAAATCAGGCTCCACTGACAAGGCTTGTAGCTCACTTATGCGCCTGGCAGAGGTGATGGCTACCAAAAACACAGTTTTACAAGTCAAGTATTTCAGCTCTGCTGAAGACAATGGCTCAAAAGGGGGTTGCATAAGCTGAGCGATACAAATATTAAGATCCCAAGCAGGGGCAGGGATCCCTGAACGGGGGGTTGGTGTGAAGCAACCCTTTAAAAAACTTGGGAGAACACAGGGTGAGCTGATAAAGAAGAGGGCTTACCTGCTGACAAGAAGACAGACACAGCTGCCAAGTGCACCTTTAGGGTAGCTGGCCTCAGCCCCAAGGAATTCAAATGCACCAAATAATGCAGGATCGTGGGCACACCAGCAGATTCTGGGAAAATATGTTTACCAGCACACCATATGGAAAATCTCTTCCATTTTGAATTGTAGGTAGCCCTGGTGGAAGGCTTCCTAGAGGCCTTCAAGATATCCAATACACCTTGAGAGAGGTGTAGGTCAGCAAACTCTTAACTCTTCAAGAGCCAAGCCTTGAGATTGAGAGATTTGAGGTCTGGATACCAAACTCTCCCTGGGCACAGGTTAACAGGTTGCGATTCCTGGGAAGACATAGGGAGGTGGACTGCTAAGGACATGAGGAGTGGGTACCAGGGTTGCCTGGCCCAATCTGGAGCAATCAGGATCATCTTGCAGGATTGAGATCTGATTCTGACTAGCACTTTGAAACGAGAGGAAGTGGGAACGCAGAGAAACTTCCTTCCAACTGAGAAGGAAGTCATCCAGAGGACTGGAGCCCAACACTGGGGCCCTGCAGCAAAAAGGGAAGTTGGTGATTGTCTGGGGCTGCAAAGAGATCTATTTCGGAGTGCCCCATCTGGCAAATATTACCTCCAGTACCAGGGGATCCAGTGCCCATTCGTGATGGCCCTGGGAAATCCTGCTGAGAGCATCCACTACGACATTGTCTTTGCCTGGGAGGTGAACTGCCATAAGGGAGGCGTTCAGAGAATAAGCCAGAGACCACAACTTCATTGCTTCGGTGCACAAGGCCGTAGACCGAGTGCCCCCTTGCTTGCTGATGTACCACATTGTGGTGGTATTGTCTGTTCTGACCTGAGCCACCTTGTTCTGGACAGATGTGGAAAAAACCTAGAGTGCTAGAAAAACTGCTCTGAGCTCCAGCAAATTGATGTGGAGCAGAGATTCTTGAGGGGACCACAGCCCTTGGGTGGAAAGGTCGTCCATGTGAGCTCCCCACTCCAAGAGGGATGCATCTGTAGTAAGGGTCAAGGAATGAGACTGGGGAGTGAAGGGAACCCCCTGCCTCAGATTGTTCTGATCCTGCCACCACTGAAGGGCCTGGATCAGAGTTCGAGTCACTGGAATCAATTTGGTTAAGGGGTCTGTCCTTTGAGACCAAAAGGCTCTCAAATGGAACTGAATGTCCCTCATCTGAAATCTCGCTCCCTGCACCACTGCTGTAGAAGCAGCCATGTGCCCCAGGAGCTGTAGAAAATGCCTTGCTGGTCGAGAGACATGCATGGTGAAAGAGGAAGCCAGAGACACCAGGGTCCTTGCTCTTTCCAGAGGAAGGAAGGCTCTGGCTTCTTTTGTGTTCAGTTCTGCGCCTATAAAGGTGAGAAGCTGAACAGACTCCAGAACTGACTTTGGAAGATTGAGAAGGAAACCTAGCGATGTAAGCAGCTGCTGGGTTACTTGTAAATGTAGTTTGACCTGTTCTGGAGACTGGCCTACAATGAGCCAGCTGTCCAGATAAGGAAAGATGGCAATCTTTTGCCTTCTTAAATGAGCAACTGCTACTGCCAGGCATTTTGTGAACACCCTTGGGGCCGAGGTGAGGCCGAGAGGGCATTGCTCTGAACTGATAATGGCCTGAGGGCAGTTGAATCTGAGGTACTTTCGATGGGGCTTCTGATGAGACATGGAAGTAGGCATCCTTGAGGTCCAGGGAGGCTAGCCAGTCCCCTGGCCTTAGAGAGGTAAAATAATCCCTCAGGGTCACCATTTTGAACTTTGGTTTTAAAAGGTGCTTGTTTAGATACCTGAGATCCAGAATGGGCTGCCATTCTCTCCTGTCTTTTTGGGTAGGAAGTACCTGGAGTACAACCCTTTGCCCTGGTGTTTGGGTAGAACCCTTTCCACGGCTCTGAGAGCCAGGAGGACAGAAACTTCTGCTTCCAGGGCAAGTGCAGCTGATGGGTCTGCAGGTGGAAAAGATCTGGCTCGTCTTGGGAATTTTTTGAAGCTGAGAACCAGTCCCTGGCTTACTACTTCAGGACCCCTTTGTCTGGCGTTGAGACTTCCAGTCCTGGACAAAAGTAAGCCAGCCTGAGTGAGAGGAGAATCGGCCTGGCTACCCCATCAGGGAGCCTGTTTTGCAGGGAGCTTTGGGCTGTGGGGTAGAAGCAGGCTTACTAGAGCCCTTCTGCCTTCCTCTAAAGAACCCCCTCTGGGCATAAGCAGAAGAGGAGGCCTGGGCTTGGTAAAACGGCCTATGAAAAGGCCTGCCTCTGCCCCTGACATGCTGCCTTTGAGGAGTGACTTGCCTTTCTTTGGCCTGTGCACTCCTATAGGTAGTCCTATACTCATCCATTTTCTTCATATAATTCTCTGTCTGCTCCCCAAACAGAGAATTTCCCACAACAGGAAAATCCATAGCCTTAGACTGGGTATCCTGTGATTGGGCAGTACATCTGAGCCAGACCATTCTGCGAAGAGACACAGATGTAGCCATAACTCTAGATGAAACATCATTAGAGTCTACAGCAGCATGAAATTGCACCTTGGATGCCTCAATCCCATCCGCAGCCAACTGCTCCAGCTCCCTGGCAAGCTGTTCAGGTGCCTGTTTTGCTAGGGCCAGGACAGTATCCCACCTGGATTTCTGGTACCTAGCTGCATAAGCCATATAATTTGCCTGTCTGAGTCCCAAAGATGCTGCCATGTACTGTTTCTTTGCCATGGCATCCATCCTCCTGGAATCCTTTTCAGGAGGGTGAGAGGCTAGAGGAATATTAGCCTTGTCACAGGCTGAAGCCTGCACTACCCCCACATGGCTGCACTGCTGAGATAGGAACTCTGTATCAGAGCCTGATAAAGCATACCTCTTGTCCATTCTTTTATCCACAGGGAGGATAGAATGAGGAGTTTTCAGAATTTTTACTGTCTGTTTCCTAAAAGATTTATGCAAGGGAATAGACAGTCTCCTAGACTCTGGAATATCCATCATTTCCACAAAATGTACCAATGTAAGTGTTCTCCCTGACTCGCTCAGTGATCACTCTTCAATAATATGTACCTGGACAAATAAGTTTCGTAAGCCGCCTCCAAAAACCATCTATAGCAGAGTCCTACCTTATGGCAACCTTATTCATCTCAAGACCTGTCTTAGGCAGATAGACTGGTCCTTGATTTACAAAACTGAAGATGTTGACCTAGCCCTTGATTACTTTATTTCTACTTTCAACACTGCCTGTGACACCTATGCACCAGTAAAAAGCGCAAAATCAAAGCACTCCACAAATCCCTGGCTCACGGCGGCTATTGGCACAACTCAAAGTAGGGATCACCTCTGGGCCACTGCAAGAGCTACTGGCACTCTGTCGGACATTCAAAGTATAAACAGGCTCGTAACCACTATACTAAACAGATCCGGCTTGATGAAGAGCTCCTACTTCAAGAATGCCCTCTCCAACTCCTGGGGCGAAGGAAATCCTTCGGGACAACATAAAAGAATATCATGGGTCAGCAGTCCAAATCCTCTCCTACAATAATGAATGTGGATGGAACCACTACATTAGACCCAGAGATCATTGCAAACACCCTAAATGATACCTTCACGGACCTTAGTGGTGTCCTGTCATCTGATTTCTTCACTGATGCTGACCCTCCAATTTCTACTTCTACTACTGCCTCTCCAACCAAACCACCCTTCCATTTCAAACTAGTAAAGGCACATGAAGTCTATAAATATGTAAAGAAGGCCATTTCTAAGTCCCGAGCAAGCAGCGACACTATTGACCTTAAACTTCTGTCCTCACTCTGGAGGAAGTACTGCTCCCCTCACAAAATTTTCAATCTCTCCTCTGCTACAGCCAATTCCTAGGAAATGGAAAGCTGCAGTTGTCACTCCGGTGCACAAAAGTGGTGATAAGTCACTGCCTGGTAACTATCGCTCAATATCAATACTACCACCTCTCTCTAAGGCCCTTGAGCGGCTTGGTGGCGGACCAACTTTCAGACTACCTGGAAAGCACAACATCCTATGCACTCAGCAGCATGGATTTAGGAAAGGCCAGCACACCGACTGCCCTACTTGAATTCTCCAGAGCAATCCACAATGCCATGGACAAAGGAAACCTAACTGGAGCAGTCTACATTGACTTAACAAGGCATTTTGATACAGTTCACCATGGCCTGCTTATCAAACAACTACTATCCCTAGGAGCTCTTGGGGTCCTGGTGACTGGGTAAAAATTACCTTGCTCAGCGCTCTCAATCTGTAAAAGTAGCTGGAGTTCTCTCAGACTCAAAACCGGTTCGCTCAGGAGTTCCCCAGGGATCCATCCTGGGCCCCCTCCTTTTCAGCCTTTTCCTAAACTCCCTCCCCAAATCCTGCCCTGAACAAATAATCCTCTATGCCAACGATGCCGTGATTCTTGCCACTCATAAAGATCCGAACCTCTTACGCATCAACCTTCAGCATGCTTTTCCAAAGTTGAGATGTGGTTCCTTGAACATAAGCTGGTTCTAAACCACAAAAAAACTAAATCCATGCTCTTCTCTAACCCGCAAAACAAGAAATGTCAAGTCCCACTCACCATTAATACATACCTAGGAAACACCCTTGAACAAGTGCCAATTTTCAAATATTTTGGAATCAACTTTGATCAAGGCCTAACCTTTGCAACTCACATTGATAGTACAGCAAAAACTATTAATCAGCGAATTGGGATTCTGTATCGGAACCGACAGCTTCTTACCCATTCTGCACTGAGGATTGCCATCCAATCCTCTATCATCTCAGTCGTTGATTATGGCTTAGTTATATACGGATCTGCCACTACTACAGCACTTAGTCGCATTACAACATCCCTAAATAAGGTCTGTCGGTTGCTCACTGGTGCACACCGACGTACCCATACATGTTAACTCTATGCTGACTCAGGTTGGTTGCAACTCTCAAACCGGATAAAGTACCTTACCTGCCTGATGGCGAAAAAATCCACTCTGGGCCTCACTCCACCCTGTATCCAAGACCTGTTATGCCTGAGCGCTAGCACCCGTTTTACCAGAAGATCAGAACACCAGCCTCTCCAAGTCCCCGATGCGGACTTCTCAGGGACAAAGATCATTTGCCTATCATGTGCCCCAGCTGGCTAAATGCCCTCAGCACTCATATTACTGCCTCCACCTCTCAGGTATTTTCAAATCAAGGCTTTTCTCTCACCTTGCCACCTCCAGCTCCTGTGACTGCCCTGATTAAACCTCCTATTTTCTCACTACCCACCCTGTCCCGTTATTTGACAAAGACATGTTTGGAAACCTTTTCTCCTGCTATTGTCTGCTCCCCACACTTTCACTTACCCTCTCTGTTCTGGACTTTTTCCCTATTTGTTTCTCCTAATCTGGCATGACCTCTTTCTTGTAATAATAATGTGACTATTGATATCGCATGTCCTTTTGCACAAATGATTTGATATGTATTTGTATATGTTTCTTGCTCTTGACACAACACAAATTGTTATGTTATCTATGTAACCTTTTGTACTGTACCTAATTGACGTGGAACCTTTGTAAAAGAGCCTCTGGCTCAAAGGTAGTAATTCCTAGAACAATAAACTAAACTAAACTAAAATCAGGCTCTTCTTGATCATCAACAGCTTCCTCAACAGGGAGTTGCAGAGTGTCAGCAACTTTCTTGTAAAACAAAAAATGAGAAGGGGACTCAGATAGCCTGGGAGGGGATACTCCTGAGGGTCTGTCTGGAGAGATGTCTGGTTCAATGGGCACATCCAGACTGTCAAAATCACACTCACTCTCCTCGTACCCCTCCTCCCCTTCCTCTGGTTCATAAAAATCTTCAAAATCATAATCTTGAACCGAGGAACCAACCAGACGAGCGCTTGCCCAATGGTGCAGTTCGGACGGAACTAGGGAAAGAGACTGGACAATTTGGATAGCTTTGGCTATTTCCTCAGCGGTTAGAAAGAACTTTTGGCCCCAAACTAGCTGACCTTCTAGCCCTTTTAGTTGGAACCGGCTCCTCAGAGCTGGTTCTTCGTTTGCCCGAGGAAGCATCGCCCTGGTCAGAGGGCACTCCCTCAGGTTCGGTTGGAACCGAACCGGGCTGGCCATCCAGGTCAGCAGACTTTTTGGCCTCCCTTTCCCTGAGCCTACCAACTCTTTTTTCCACGGTGGCAGCAGGAAACTTCTTACAAATCTGGCAGTCTGCATTGAGGTGGTCAAACCCCAGACAATATACACAAATGGTGTGTGGGTCAGCCTTAGCAAAGGCTTTCCCACAGAGGCCACAGTGCTGAAACCCAGTGGGTCCGGTTTTTCTTTTGGGTTTCTCGGACATAGTGCCAGCCTAACCAAAACTTGCCCGTTAATGGCAATCCACCAAGCAAGACTCTCTTATCGGTTCCCAACCGTGTCACGGGTCGTGGAAAAAACCATAATAAAATTCGTTTTTTTTAGAACCGATAAGAACCGGGAACCGCACTCTAAAGGGCTAGAAAGTAATTTTTAAACCCCTCTGATCGGTTTAAACCAAACCAAAAAAGACGTTTACAAGTTCCACACAGAAGAAAAAATAATAAATAAGCCTATCTATTACTTACAATACCACAGACAGAGCTTGAACCGACGATTGCGGTTAAATTTCGGTAAATAAACCGAGAATTACACTTTAAAACCGACAAATAAACCTAGCAGCAGGAGGAATCTCCAGAGCGACTGTTCAGTGAGGAGGAGTAAAGAATCTGACAATTTAAGTTTGAGCTTCAACAGACAGAGTGTTTAACCGAGCTCGCGCTCAAGATTCCATGCCCTGCATGGAAGTTAACTCTTTCACCTCCAGAGCAGTTCTAACCTGGGGTTAAACTTCATATGTCATAATATAGCAAGACTTCATGTTGTTTGAATAGACAGTCTCCTAGACTCTGGGATATCCATCATTTCCACATAGTCAGGCTCCTCTTGATCATCCACAGCTTCCTCCATAGGGAGCTGGAGGGTTTCAGCCATTTTTTTATAGAAAACAAAATGAGAAGAGGAGTCAGAAAGCCTAGGAGGGGACACTCCTGAAGGTCTGTCTGGGGAGATGTCCGGGTCGATGGGCACATTCAGACTTTCAAATCCACATTCACTCTCCTCATACTCCTCTTCCCCCTCCTCCGGTTCATAATAATCCTCTAAATCTTAGTCTTGAACCGGTGGAACCGGCCGAACCGGGCGCTTACCTGATGGCACTGGTTCAGTCGGAACCGGGGAAAGCGACTGGACAATCTGAATCGCTTTGGCTATCTCTTCAGCGGTTGGAGAGGAAAGTTTTGGCTCCACACCAGCTGATTTTCTAGTCCTTTTTGCTGGAACCGACCCTTCAGAGTCGGCTTTCCTTTTGGCCGAGGAAGTCTAGCCCTGGTCAGAGGGCACTCCCTCTGGTTCGGCTGGAACCGAACCGGGCTGGCCATCTGGGTCAGCGGACTTCTTGGCCTCCCTTTCCTGAGCCTACCAACTCTCTTTTCCAGGGTAGCTGCAGGAACATTTTACAAATCTGGCAGTCTGCATTGAGGTGGTCAAACCCCAGGCAATAAACACAGGTGGTGTGGGTCAGCTTTGGCAAGGGTTCCCCACACACACACTGCAGTGTTGAAACCCAGTGGGCCCGGTTTTTCTTTTGGGTTTCTCAGACATAGTGCCGGTCCTAACCAAACTTGCCTGTTTATGGCAATCCACCAAGCAAGACCCTCTTATTGGTTCCCAACTGTGTCACGGGTCATGGAAAAAACCGTAAGAAATTCCGTTTCTTTTTAGAACCGATAAGAACCGGTAACCACACTCTAAATGATAGAATAAAATATTTTTAAATAACCTGATCGGTTCAAACCAAAATGATAAGCCGTTTACAAGTTCCACACAGAAGAAATAATGTAAAACCTATCTAGTACTCACAATACCACAGACAGAGCTTGAACCGACAGGTTGCGGTTTAAATTCGATCGAAAACTGAGAAAAACAATACTTTAACCGACAAAATGAACCAAGCAGAAGGAGAAATCTCCGGAGCGACTGTTCAGTGAGGCGGAGTAAAGAATCTGACGGTTTGAGTTTGAAGAACAACAGACAGAGTTTCAACCGAGCTCGAGCTCAGCGTTCCATGCCTGGCATGGAAAGTTAACTCTTTCACCTCCGGGGCAGTTCAAAGGTTGGGACTCACTGCATATGTCATAATATAGCAAGACTTCATGTTCTTTGAACAGTTGCTCCCTTTCCTGCCAATGGGACTTGATGGCTGTCATGTAGTAGCTCAAAGCTCTCTTGACATCAAGGCTATGTAACCTGTGCTCAACAGAGCATGAATGTTCAGTGAAGAACACTGGCAGAGTGATGGTTTGATTGAGGTGCATGTCTGAAACCACTTTAGGGAGGAATTTCCTATTAGTTTTGAGGACAACTTTATCCCTGTGAAAGGAGATGTAGTCCTGCTCAATGCATAGGGCCTGAAGTTCACGGATACATCTCGCAGAAGTGATGGCCACTAAAAATACTGTTTTCCATGTAACATACTTTAGTGGTGCTGAAGACATGAGTTTAATAAAGGGGGCACCCATGAGTTTGACAATACAAATGTTTAGGTCCCATGCCGTCACCGTTTCCCTGACCAGTGGGTGCAGGCAGGATAGGCCTTTAAAGAACCTTTTAAAAATGGGGTTCGATGCCAGAGAGGTAGTCTTACCTACTGAGGTATATGCAGAGACTGAAGCCAAATGCAGCTTCAGGGTAGAGGGCTGCAGGACCAAAGAATGCAAGAAAAGAAAAAATTATTCACCATAGTAATGTTGTTTCTTCTAATGGAGTCTTGCTGTATTCAGACATAATGCAGTTAGCCCCAGCA
Organism: Neoceratodus forsteri; assembly: GCA_016271365.2. Classification (NCBI taxonomy): domain Eukaryota; kingdom Metazoa; phylum Chordata; order Ceratodontiformes; family Ceratodontidae; genus Neoceratodus; species Neoceratodus forsteri. The sequence continues at coordinate 1,397,577,920 of CM057458.1, read as the reverse complement.
CTTGAACTGCCCCGGAGAGGAAAGAGTTAACTCCATGCAGAAGCATGGAACGTTGAGCTCGAGCTCGGTTTTCAAACCTCTGTCTGTGGTACTTCCCAGTGTAACCATCAGATTCTTACAAGCAACTAACTAACTTAACACTTAAATATGGAAATTGTTTGAAACACATAGTCAAAAGGCAAAATACTTTTTGGGGTCCAAAAAAGACTCAAGTCGAGAACCCAAGAAGAAATAAGGTAGTGACAATTCAAACTATGCAACATAAGAAAGAAAAAACATAACAGCTACCCCACCAAGAGGGAGGGTACAAGGTACACCCCTGAGGTGCAACACTGTACCTGCCAGCCCACTTCCCAAAAACAGGTTTCTTGTTTCTCTGCAGCTTAATATGTATACCTTTGAGGAAAGGAGGGAGGAGGGGACATGATAGAAACTTTCAAGTATCTCAAGGGAATTAACAAGGTACAAGAGGGTAGTATCTTTCAGAAGAAGAGATATGCAAGAACAAGTGGGCACAATTTGAAGATAGAGGGGGGTCGGCTCAGATGTAATGTTAGAAAGTATTTTTTCACAGAGAGTTGTGGATGTATGGAACAGCCTTCCTGAGGAGGTTGTGGAGTCAGGAACAGTGGAAGAATTCAAGAATGCATGAAACAGGTATAAGGCAATTCTAGTGGGGGGGGCAGGAGGAAGTAAGCTATTGATTAACTAGAATCTGCAGCTTATCCATCAGGTAGGGAAGTGGGCAGACTGGGTGGGCCAAGCGGTCCTTATCTGCTGTCAAATTCTAGGTTCTGAGAGGGGAAGCAGTAGGGGAGGTCTGAATACAGCAAGACTCCATTAGAAGAAACAACATTACTATGGTAATTGTTTCTTCAAACAAAATGAAGTCTTGCTGTATTCAGACATAATGCAAACTACCAAGCAGTTCCCTATGGAGGAGGGAATGCAGAACCTAATTTGGAAACAAGCTCTGCAGCACTTCTGTGCCAAACCTAGCATCACTCTTGGCCTCGATGTCCAGAGAGTAATGCTTGGTGAATGTATGTACTGTTTTTCAGGTGGCTGCTTTACAGATCTCTAACAAGGGTATATCACTGGCCGCAGCTAGAGTAGCAGCTGTACCCTTAGACGAGTGAGCCCTCAGGCCTGAAGGGGGTGTTCTACCCAATTTGTCATAGCAAAATTGTACACAGGAAACAATCCACCTGCCAATAGTTCTCTTAGTGGCAAGCTCACCTTTCCCCATTTAACCATAAGTGAGGAACAATTGAAGACATCATTTCTGTGTGCCTTAGTATGCTCTATGTAGTAGCTAAGTGCCCTTTTAACATCCAAACTGTGTGATCTTCTTTCCACTGAGGAAGAATGGTCAGTGAAAAACACAGGAAGAGATATAGACTGATTTAGGTGAAAATCCGATAACGCTTTAGGCAAGAACCTCCTATTAGTTCTTAGGACCACTTTATCCCTATGGAAGGATATGAAGTCAAGTTCAACTGACAGAGCCTGTAATTTGCTAATCCGCCTGGCAGAAGTAATAGCTACCAGGAAAATACAGTTATGTAAGAACTTACCGTAACAGTAGATCTTCGAGAACAGCTCTTGCAGCAGGTTACACCATTAGGACTGATTCCCAAGCAATGGCGACACTGAAAAGCCATCGGGAGGAGGAAAGACGGAGATTAAGACCCCTTTTGAGCCTAAGACAGAAGTCCCTGGAGGAGGGCTAGGCCGAAACCAGTCCTTCGCTTTGAGGCGATGTCCAGGCTATAATGCCTGATAAAAGTATGCACCGAGCTCCAGGTGGCTGCAACACAGATAGCTTAAGTGGACACATTCTTCAGTGCTGCAAAGGAGGTAGCCACTCCTCTGCTGGAATGGCCCTTGACCGTTCCTGGCAAGGCTTTTCTGCGTTTGTCATAACAGAAAGAGATACACTGAATGAGCCAGCGTGAAAGGGTCTGCTTTGAAATGGGGGCCCCTTTCATCCTCTCAGCAAAGGATACGACCAGCTGCTCCGCTTTCCGGAGTTGTTTGGTTCTGGTCAGATAATATCTGTGACACCTGTGAACATCCAGGGTGTGAAGCAGTGCTTCTCCTCGATTGGTGTACTTGGGAAAGTACACTGGTAAATCGATGTCCTGAATAAGGGTAAGGGCTGAAACCACCTTAGGCAGGAACTTAGGATTTGTCCTCAGGGATACCCTATCCTGGTGGAAAATTAAATAAGGCTCTTTGCACATGAGAGCATGTAATTCGGAGATTCTTCTCGCCGAAGTAACAGCAACTAAAAACAACGTTTTCCACGACAGAAAACGTAGCTCGCAATCCACGGCTGGTTCAAAGGGTGGCAGTGTAAGCTGCTCCAGGACGAAGGGCAAGTCCCAAGGAGGGACAGGATCCTTAATGGGCGGCCTAAGGTGGAGGACCCCCCCCCCTTAGAAAGGCGCAAGTAGCATCCAACTGGGCCACCATGCGATGGCCTACGGGGGCATGATAAGCAGAGATTGCACAAAGGTGCACTTGATCGAGGAGTAAGCTAGCCTGGATTGAAAAGGGGAAAGCAGGTACTCCAGAACCAGCTTCTCAGGACAGTCTAAGGGCGAGAAACCGCACGTTTGAGTCCACAGGCAAAACCTGTGCCACTTCATGGCATATGTTGCGTGTGCTGCCAGTTTTCTGGCGTCAGAAAGCATGTCTGCCACCTCTTGCAAGACCCTGTGACGCATCATGGCTATGTCTCTAGGAGCCAGGCATGTAGGTTCAATGAATGTAAGTCCGGGTGGACTAGTGAACCCTCCTCCTGAGACAACAGGTGGGAGCTGATTGGCAAAGGAAGCGGAGGTTCCCAGGACAACTGATTCAGAAGCGGGAACCAAATTTGCCTGGTCCAAAAAGGCGCTATCAAAATAAGCGTCGCGTGCTCCCTGCGAAGTTTGAGAAGGACTCTCTGGATCAACGGGAAAGGAGGGAAGGCGTAGAGGAATCTGCCCACCCAGGAGAGGGATAACGCGTCTCGCCAGAAAACACCAGGCCCTGGATCTAGTGAGCAATAATTGGGCAGTTTTGCATTGGATGGGGACGCAAATAGATCCAATTCTGGAGTGCCCCATCTGTGAAGCACATCCTCTGCCACCTCCTGTAGAACTTCCCACTCGTGGACTCTGGCCTGGGAACAACTCAGGCTGTCTGCGACAGTGTTGTCCACCCCGGGAACGTGAACTGCAATGAGGTTTGCGCCGTGTCATATTACCCATTCCCACACCCTCATGGCCTCCCTGCAAAGGGGGTAGGAGTGTGTGCCTCCTTGTTTGTTGAGGTAATACATCGCCGCAGTATTGTCTGTTTGTAACAGGAGAGTACGGTGGAATCTCCGACTGGAAGGCTTGCAGGGCATAAAGAACTGCCCTCATCTCCAATATGTTGATATGGAGATGAGATTCCTGGGTAGTCCATGTTCCCTGAGACTTCACCCCGTTCAAGTGCGCTCCCCATCCCAGCCCTGAGGCGTCTGTGGAGAGTGTTATCACTGGGGATGGCACTGTGAAGGGAACCCCCACGAAGAGGGTTCCCGGATCTAGCCACCATTGCCAGTCCCGAACCATGGCCTTCGTGATTCTGACTGGATGATGCAGATGGTCTTGCCTTTGGTCCCATTGCACTCTTAACATCCACTGGGTTACCCGCATATGGAGTCTTGCCATCGGGACTCTTGGAATGGCCTTAGCCATGTGTCTGAGCAGACGAAGGACCAATCTGGCTGGGACGGTCTTCTTCGCTGATAGGTCCCTTATGAGGGATCGGATGCGTTCCGCTCAGTCTTCGGGAAGAAAGGCTTTCCCCTTGACAGTGTCCAGAACTGCCTCTATGAACTGCAGTTTCTGGGACGGTACCAGGAGAGACTTCTCGTAGTTGATTAGGATGCCCAGAGACTGAAAAAGGGTCTGAGTGTGCTGAATGGCCATCAGCAATGCCTCCTTGGAGGAGGCCATGAGAAGCCAGTCATCCAGGTACAGGAACACATAGTGGCCCTGTCTCCTCAGAGACGCTGCCATGACTGCCATGCACTTGGTGAATACCCTGGGTGCTGATGACAGTCCGAAAGGAAGCGCTCGGAACTGATAATGGCGGCCGAGAAGCTCGAAGCACAGGAACCTCCTGTGCGCTTGAGCAATAGGGACGTGCAGGTCCTGCATGTCCAAGGACGCCAAGAAAGCGTCCTTCTTCAGCATGGGGATTAGTCCCGGAAGGGTCACCATGCGGAAGCGCTTGTAAACGACCGACATATTGAGGTCGCTGAGGTCCAAGATTGGACGGAGGTTCCTGTTTTCTTTGGAACTAGGAAGAAGTGTGAATAGTATCCTGCTCCTCTCTGGTCCCCTGGAACGTGCTCCAAAGCCTCTTTCTGTAGAAGCGTGAGCACTTCCTGCCGTATGAGCAGGGCGTGCTGACCCAAATAATGGGAGAGCAGAGGAGGCCCTGTGGGAGGGTTGTCTATAAATTCTATATAATGGTCTTTTTCGACCAACTGTAGCACCCACCTGTCGGTGATGATCGACCGCCACCCTGGCAGGTGGTCAGCGATGAGACCCCTGACCTTAGTTTCCCATTGATCCTGAGGAGGGGTGGGGGCCGGTAAGGAGTCATGCTGTGGCAGCATTGGATCCTGCAGGTTGGGCTGACTTGGTGACTTGTTGGCCTCTGCATGAGGATGTCTTAGCCTGGGCTTTCCGAGAGAAGGAGCCCCTCTGTTGCTGGCCGGAACGAAGTTGTTGCCTTTGGGTCCGGCTGCGAAAGCGACTCTGGTTCCTACGAAAGGAACTAAGTCTAGATCTGTTCATGGCATGGACAGATCTAATAGCCTCACCAGCTTCTTGCAATTTGGTGATCACCTTTTCCGAGGCTTCACCAAACAGAACTTCGCCATAGTAAGGAGCGTCCACGATATTTTTCTGGACGTCCAGGGTAAACCCGGAGACACGAAGCCATGAGTGTCTCCGGAGACAAACGCATGAGGCTGCCGCTCTGGCCAAAGAGTCAGCAGAGTCGTATGCGGCTCTGAGCACCTGAGTCCCCACGTCTGAACCCGTACGGAGGAGTTGCAGGAGTTCCTCCTTTTGGCCACCGACTGGCAGTTTCTCCGCCAGGTCCTGTCCCTGTTCCCACAATGCGTTCTGGAACTGAACCATGCGGATAAGGTAATTCAATGATCTAATGGCACAAGTCGCGGCCGCGTACATGTGCCTGCCCAGTACGTCCAACTGCTTGGACTCCGGGTCCGGTGGCTGCGTGCCCAATTGTTGCGGTTTCTGAGACCGGTCATGAGAGGCTGTAATGACCAGGAAGTCGGTCAGAGGATGATTAGCCAGGTACTGGTCCTCCCTTGGGGCCTTGTACAGGGGGTCAGCCTTCTTCAGCATTGCCGGGGTCGAATGTGGACGCTTCCACGCTGCCTTGGTGACGTCCACAAAGGTGTCCACCAAGGGTGGCACTACCACAGGCTTAGGGTCTTTTTGGCGAAGGTAGCGGGCAAGGCATAGTCTTTCAGGGTTGAGCTCCTCGGCATCCCATCGCATGTTCTCCTGAATATGCCTCATTATTTTGGAGAATGAGGGGTCATCCGGAGGAGACCTAGGAAGGTTGCGTGGGTCCGGAGAGGGGATGCTAATTGGTGAAGGAGACCTGGAGCATTCAGAGATGTCAGATCCGGAACCCTCCGTGGACGGTGAATACCGACGTCTTCTGGGTCTCTTGGGGCTGGGTGACCCTGAAGAGGATCTTGACGGAGGCCTTCTCTTCTCCAAAGATCTACCCCTAGGAGGTGCTTCTGGCTCCTGGGGGGAAGGTGCTCGTCCTGCTGATCCCCTGGGTGAAGGAGGGGATGCAGGCGTCGGGGTGCAGCGGGTGCGGGATGAGGTTGTGTGGTGACCACATCCTTTTTGACGGTGTCCCAAAAGAAGGTGAAGAGCTCCTTCACTTCTGACAAGTTTAGGCCCGACGATGGACCAGGCGCCGGTGGCCTGTCGAAGGGGCTGGGCGTCAGCTCCCCGGGGGTCTCTGGTTCTGGAGAGGGTTCCCGTGGGAGTTAGACGGGTCCGGGATCACCTGCCTGGTCCTCGGGCTGGGTAGACACCTCCTCCGACAGCGCCTCCCGACCGACGTCGGTAGGCGGTGGTGTGGTCCTCCTGACTGCAGTATCTGATGCCGGTCCCCCCGCCGGCATCCTGGGGGGCGAATGCCTGACCGGCAACGGGTGACCGAGCGATCGCCCGGTTCCCTGAAGTGCTTATGTACCTTGGCGGCGGTCGGATCCGGCGTCCGCTAAGGAGGTCAGCCTGCCTTGAGCTGGGTGGCGCGTAGGAGACTGGACCGGACGTCAGTCAACAGGAGGACGACTTGTGGGACTCCCAGACCTGGACGAGGCCTTAGCCGAGGAAGCGGGCCTGGAGGTCTTGGCAGGCTGCAGAGTAGAGGAACCACTGACCAATTTGACCACAACCGGGGGAGGCTGAGAGCGGGCCCTCAACGGAGAGCGGTCCGACCTGGAGTCGGCGCTGTGGAAGTCCAAGGCCCTGGAGGGGGATCTAGGTCTCACCTTCTCCCGGTGCTTCTCATGGTGCCTGTGTGACTCCCCTGAAGATTCCCCCCTGGAGGAAGGTTCCATGGCCTTAAGGTTTTCTTCGAGGAGGAAAGCCTGGAGGGCCTTCTGTCGGTGGATTCTCGTACGGCTGTTAAAGCCCTGACAGAAGGACCAAGCCTGGGTGTCGTGGTCTGGGCCCAGGCAACGAATGCAGGCCAAATGAGGGTCTTTGAAAGGAATCTGCTTTCCACAGGCACACTTCGAAGAATGGCCCTCCGCTGACATTGGAGAGGACATCAGATGAAAAAATGACTGAAGAGAGCTGATTTTGTAAAGTCTGGAAGTTTTCCTGGTCGTCGCGCGCTAGACTAACCAAGAGGTCGAGACTTGCAAAGTCGATGGTGGGAAAGAACTGGGGATTCTGGCGAGACCGCCTCCTTATGTACTACACCTGACGTCAGGGGCAGTCCCCGCTGAAGACTGCTAGCTAGAAGATTTCCGTGGGGTCCTGACGCCTGGCGGCTTCAGTCCTTATGGTGTAACCTGCTGCAAGAGCTGTATCTCGAAAATCATCAACCTAAGTCAGAGCCTCCCCTCAGCCATCCATGTGTTCTGCCTGTGGACTTTGCAAACAGCAGCAAACACTTGGAACAACAGACAACCAGCCCCCCTTTGTTCACCCAAAGACATCCTCTCAGTCAGCATTTCACAATCACAAGTAAAATATATACATTTCCGCAAAAACCACTCCAACTTCTCTTTATCACTGCTGTAGACTTCATAACAAAAAGTAAAGCAGACACAAATAACCATCAACCAAATACAGGTGTAAAAAGTAAAAAAAAAAAAGCAAAATATTGCAGTACCTCTGCCTAGCAGCAAGATGTCAGGAACAGCAGCAGTGGTCTTCCTTCAGCAGCCTGTCAGGCAGTCTTCTTCTTGGTGCTTTTGTCTTGTCTTTCCTTTTTCTTGCAGTCCAGGAATCGTAGAAAAACTACTGAAATCCACCCCATTTTTATGGCCATCAAATGCCATATCTCCGCCCTCTTATCACTGAACACTCTGCTGCCAATTGGACAACTGAAAATAGAGTGCCTTTTGATTTTCTAGCACTATCAAATAATGATATGACTGGCTGCTGCATGTAGAAAATCTGAGGCAGCAAATTCATTCCCCGGGCAGTTTTAAAAAGCCCATGATGGATCACTGTTGAACGCTGAGGCAAATGATTCGAGCAATACAGCCAGAATGGAACAAGCAGCAGCACTACATCCTTGCCTGAACACCGACTCGTTGAAACAGCCGGGGGAGGTGGAACCCTGAAGCGGTACATAGAGGTAGGGGAGAAGGGTGAACAAAGGAACCGACTGCCTTTTTTTTTTTTTTTTTTTTTTTTTAAACAGCCTATTTTGAGAGAGGGAGCAGCTCATTCTTCTTTTTTTTTAAACATTTCTTTACTGTTTGGGGTGATGTCTTGCATATCTTAACTGCTGAGTGGCTACAAAGGGATCGTGTTTTTTGCTGCCCACTGGACGGTCGCTATATTCTGAAGCTCCTCATCATACTACCGGCCGGTGGACAAGAACCGAGTAGAAAGTATCTACTCCGTCCTAGCCTGGCACGCAGAAATAAAGAAATACAGCCTGGTAGTCTGAGCGCAGTAACAGTACTGAAGTTCTAAAACTTTCACGGCCAGTGGGCAGGATCTTATCTCACTAACATCAAGCTTCTCAAATCTGTCTGTACAGTGTGGATCACGGTTTGTTTCTGCTTCTCTGCCCGCCGACCTTCTTCGTGAAATTAAACATTTATTTTATGCCCCCCAAAAGCTCATCTGCCCATAGAAATGGGCTGAAAGAAGCTCAAGACTGGAACTTGGGGACCAGCATCAGCCATGTATTTTCGGCTTGCTTGTCTACCCTTCGCTGAGTTCCAATTTAATGCAGGAAGCCAGATTCATTCTGCCCGCTGGCCGGTAACGTGGAAATTCCTAACATGGGACATAGCGTCCGGCGAGCAGAGAAGCAAAAACAATCCACACTGTGCAGACAGTAACTTCAGTACTTCTATGGCCATTGGTTAAAAAAAAAAACTGTGCTCAGACTACCACGGCATCCCAGGCTAGGATGGTGTGTGTGTGTGGTGAGGGGGCAGAGATGGAGGCTACTATCACAATCCTGCCTTTTCTGTTTGGAAATTGCTTTAAGATCCTGTGGTTTCTCGAATGAACGACTGTGTTTAAAAACTGCTTTAAGATCCTGTTCTGTACTTCCTCGAGTGATTGCTAGTTTTCCTGTCATAACTGATGGATAGTTCAGCTGGAATTTGCAACATTAACAATGTCTGTCCAAAGTCTGTCAGCCTGCTAGTTATTTACTACATGTTCAACGTTTGATTAGGTTATTAATCTTTGAACCAGAGCTAGTTTTCTACCGAATATTGTGATCACTTCTTGCTAGACTAGGCAAGGGAATACTCCTGGTTAATAGTTTAATTTGTGCTGCATTTGTAGTCTGCACTGTTTCGAGCCCTCATCTGCACGCTACACCTCGTGGAGCCGCCATTGTGTGTGTGGCGGGAGGGAGCAAAGACAGAGGCTACTATCACAATCCTGCCTGCCGGCCACTGGAAATAACTTCCATTTAAAAATACAAGAGGGGCCAGCAGGTTTGGAGGTCCGTAACACTCACTTGCCGTCCAGAAAAAAAAATGTGATTGGGTTTGTGGCCGTCATTTTGCGATTAGCGCCCATTTTGTGGTGAAAACTGCCCAAAAGCTCTATTTCTTCAGCCAGACCAGATTTCTGCGAGCAGGCAGGGATTCTGCGGTGATTACCGCGGCCGCGAAATCGCGGAATACCAGGGGCCTTGCTTAAGGCATCTGCTAAGGTATTGTTTGTCCTTGCCTGGCAGATGAATGGCCCAAAGAGAAACTCCTAGGGAGTAGGCCAAAGTTCAAATCTGCATGGCTTCTGTGCAGAGAGGATTTGACCTGCTTGTTTATGTAGTACATAGTGGTGGTATTGTCAGTTCTGACTTGGAACACCTTTCCCTGGATCAGTGGTGTGAAGGTTTGCATAGCCAGGAACACTGCCCTGAGCACTAACAGATTGATATGCTAGGGAGACTCTGCACTTGGCCAAGTGCCCTGAGTAGTGTGCTCCCCCAGATGGGTACCCCATCCTAACAGTGACACATCTGTTGTGAGAATTACAGAGGGAAGCTCTTTTTGGAAGGAGACCCCCTTCTCTGAGGTTGACTACCTCCTTCCACCACTGGAGGGCCAAGATTAACATCTTTGTTACTGGGACCAGTTTTGACAGGGAATCTTTTCTCTGAGACCAATGAGCACTTAAGTGGAACTGGATGTCTCTCATCTGAAACCTGGAAACCAGGACTGTGCCTGTGGCAGTTGCCATGTGTCCCAGGAGTTGAAGGAACTGTTGTGCAGTTCTTGGTACATTCAGCCTGAAAGAACCTGTTAGCTGCAGAATGCTTTTTACCCTGTCCAGTGGCAGAAAAGCTCTGCCCTCTCTGGTATTTAGTTCTGCTCCTATGAACTGCAGAACTTGTGTGGAAAGAACTGATTTCCTTAGGTTTAACAAAAGCCCCAAGGACTCTAGAAGTTGTTGAGTGAGTTTTAAGTGTTCCTTTAACTATTGTGGTGACTTTCCACCACTACCCAGTCATCCAGATAGGGAAACACTGTGACACCTTGCCTTCGCAAGTGTGCCACAACTACTGCCAGACACTTTGTGAACACCCTTGGAGTTGAGGTGAGACCGAATGGCAGGGCTGAGAACTGACAGTGGCCTGAAGGGAGTCTGAATCCGAGATACTTTCTGTGAGACTCTCTTATGGGGTTGTGGAAATAAGCATCTTTTAGGTCCAGAGATGCCAGCCAGTCCTCTTTTTGGAGTGCTGGCAGGATCAGAGACAGTGTCAACATTATGAATTTTGGTTTTGAAAAATGCCTGTTTAGTACCCTTAGGTCTAAGATAGGCCTCAACTCCCCATTTTTCTTTGGTATAAGCGAATATCTTGAGTATAGCCCTTTTCCCCTGTGCTGTGGAGGCACTGGTTCAACTGCTTTTAACAGCAGCAGGTTTTGAACCTCCTTTTCCAACAGCTTTTTCTCCATGATGGAAGCTGGTCTGAAGACTCTTGTTCTTAGAGAAGGGAAGGACCTGAAGTTTAGGGACAACCCTGACCCACCATCTCCAGTACCCACTTGTCTGTGGTGATATTTTTCCAGGTTTGGAAATAACGGGTCAGCCTGCCCCCCTACTGGAAGAGGGGAGGTGGCCGGGGAGAAAAAGTCAGGGATCCTGTTTGGCTTGGGGCTGAGAATGGAGGCCACACCTGGCACCCCTCCTGCCCCTACCTCTAAAAATACCCTTGTTGGGGGTGCTGAGGTACCTGTAGTACAGCCATGGCATGATAAAAAGGCCTGGAGTGAAACTATTTGCCACTGCCTCCCCTATTGTAAGGACTTGTGGTGGAAATGTTTTTTCTTTGGCAGAGTGGCCTTGTATTCATCGACTTTCTTCCTGTAGGTCTCTGTATGGATCCCAAAAAGGGAATTACCCTCCACTGGGAAATTCAGAGTTTTGTTTTGGGTGTCCTATGTGAGGTTTGTGGCTCTTAACCAAGCAAACCTCCTGTGAGCTACCGTATTGGCCATCCACCTGGCAGCAGTGTCATTTGAGTCTGCTGCTATTTGAAACTGGTACTTGGCAGCTTCCATGCCAAATCTAGCAGTTTCAGCCAATTCTGCTGACAGGTTAGCTGGGGCTTTATCAGCCATAGCCAACACAGACTGCCAAAGAGTTTTCTGATATTAGGCCAAACATGCCTGAAAGTTAGCCAGCCTGATAGCCAAAGAAGCTGATAAATAGCCCGTTTTGGCCACGCTGTCAATCTCCTGGAGGGTGAGTGGCCAAAAGGACTTTTGTCTTGTCACAGGCTGCAGCTTGACCACCCCCTGGTGGTCAAGGTGTGGAAACAAAAATTCAGCCCCTTACCTGTCAAGCTGATATTTTTTATCCAACCTTTTATCTAAAGGAGGGATAAACTCAGGTGTCTGGAGGAGCTTGAGTGCATCCCTTTAAAAAAATGTATTTATAGGGAGTAACAGCTTTTTGGTGGGTGTTACCCCCATCATTTCAAGGTACTTAGCTTCCACCTCATCTTCTAATCACTTCTGTGGTAGAGGTGTCCAAAGCATCCACAATTTCCCTGATGGAGGAAAAGTGTGAAGAATAGTCTTCAGAAGACCTGGGAGGAGAGCCAAACTCCTGCTCAGGGGAGACCTCAGACTCTATAGGCTCCCCTTCCTCCTCCTCCTCTTCATCTTCACCATAATCTTCCCTTCCCTTTCCAGTAAGGAAGACTGATTGGAACCAGGAGGGGTCTGAACTGGGGGCTGCGGATCAGCAGGCAGCAGACCTTGCAAGGCTTGTAAAATGTTAATTGCCTATGCAATTTCAAGAGGAGAAGGCATGGCAGGTGGCACCACAGAAGACCCTTAGGCTGACCAGCAAGGGGTTCAGTGTGCTTAGTCTTTTTTGCTGGAACCAGAGAGCTAGCTAATTCAGCTGTTCTTTTTGTACCCATATCAGAGGTAGAAGTAAGGGGATCTGTGGTTTCACACTCAGCCCTAAAGGGTGTCGGCTGGTCAGAGCCAGAGGGGCCCTTAGGTGGAGGCACTTTTTTCTTTAGCCTTTCCAGGCGTTTTTCATGCATCTTTTCAGGAAAGGTCTTGCAGACCTCACAATCTGCGTTTAAATGATCATAGCCAAGGCAGATAACACAAGAACTGTGTTTATCTGCCTTGGCAAAGACCTCTCCACACTCTGTGCAGTTTCTGAAACCAGGTTCACCTGACTTTTTCTTTGTTTTTTCTGACATATTCAAAAAAACAGCAACCACAATAAAACCCAGTAAATTTAAAGAGTTTTAAAACTAAATTTATCAGTTGTAGTCGGTTCAGGAACCGAGCAGAAAATCGAGTGGAACCGGGAACCGATGAAACTGGAACCAGTACTAGCGGTTCAGTAACTGAAAAAGCGGTTACACAAAGATAATAAAAAATAAGTTTTTAAAAACTAGAACAAACTAAAATAAGGGGAATAAAACCCCTGCTAAATCTAAAACAAATCCTCGGTTTCTCACAGGTTATACCGAACCGTGAGAAACCGAGAAAAACAAGGTAATGTGACTAAAAACACTAATGTTTATTAAATAAACAAAAGATAAGGGCAGCAGTTGAAAATAAAATAAAAGTAGTATACTTATGTTATTTCGAAGTGTTTTAAGGCGAGATGATGAGGAGAAAACTCAGAGCATCTTGTCTTGACAGGCAGAGAAAGAAATCTGAGGGTTAGAATGTAGGCAGTTGATAGATGGCAGCATTTGAAAAAGTGGCACAAGCCAATGATTCTCTCATTAGCATAATGCTCCCTCTCTGGACAGATCTGGCTTAAAGGCACACTGCAGAAGAGTTAGGAATAGTGGAGTATTCCTAGGGTGAGAAAGGTCAGTTCACTGAGTTTACTGAAGTAAAAAATTGTGAAAACCCGTCAAAATTATCGGTTCCCGCAACAAAAGAGGAACCGCAATTAAAACACAGAAGGAACCGTCATATATATTTAGACGCGATTAAAATAAAAGGAAACTAAAGTGGAGGGAACCGAGGAACTGATTGAAAATAGTGGTTCCCAGGAACCGAGGGGGACCACTAAAAACCCCACAAAATAAACTCAGCACACTATAAAAATAAGTTTGTGAGAAAAACTTTACCAGGAAAAGCAGAAATTGGCTCTTAACAAGGAAAGTTGAGAGACACCTAGGGGCAGTGTTGTTCAGTCAGCAGAGAAAAAATTCTGAGGTACTTCCAGCAGTTCCCTCTCAGCACACTCCCCTCCTAAATTCTGATTGGCTAATTTCCTAAGTTCATTATCTAAGGCCACGCCTCCAGGGCAGCTACACCCAGCCAGCAAGCTGCATATGTTACTGATGCTAAAGGACTCTTGGGGTGAGAACTACAGATCCTTTGTGACCCCATCGTTATTCTTATTTTACAGGTATGACTCAACATCTCCCCAAGTCCCCCATTCCAGTCTCATCAGAACCAAGGTAAGTGATCTACCTATTACTTTTGCTAGGTGGGTGAGCTGTAATGGTACAGTCAAAAATGTTACACAGTGTCAGCTTTTAATTTTTTATAACTGCGTTGTGAAAGCTATGCTATGCATGACGTAGTGCTGTTACATTGAAAAGGGGAGTCTGGTAACATGTGACTGCGAATACAACACAGCTGCGTCCTTTTACAGGACTGGACTTGAATCACTTCTTACTGTGTCCTCTTCGTTTAGCACAATGCAGTTTCTTGCTCCCTACCCCCTCCCCCGGTGCACTTTTTTCTTTTTCCATTGCTTCCTACATAGATACATAGACAGTGTCAGCAGATAAGGGCCTATGGCCCACCCAGTCTGCCCATTTGAGCTTGTAAGTTCACTTTATGTTTTCCTAGGAGTCTGTTGCCCCTTACCCCTGATCTCCAGAATTCCTTTATGTCTATCCCATGCATTCTTAAATCCTGTGATTGTTTCAGCCCCCACCACTTCCTCTGGCAGGGTGTTCCACTTGTCCACCACCCGTTCTGTGAAGAAATTCTTCCTCACGTTTCCTCTGAATCGTCCTCCCTCCAACTTCAACCCATGCCCTCTAGTCCTGGAACATCTTATATGCTTAAAAATAGTGTATTCGTGCACCCTGTTCCTCTCTGTAAGATACTTATATGTCTCTATCATATCCCCTCTCTCCCCTTCTCTCCTCCAGGGAGTACATGTTAGTTCCTTCAACCTGTCTTCATAGGACTCGTGATGCAATCAATGCACCATCTTTGTTGCCCTCCTCTGAACCTTCTCTACCCTGTCTATATCCTTACGTAGGTAATGTCTCCAGAACTGTACACTGTACTCCAGGTGGGGCCTCACTAGTGTCTTGTATAGTGGAATTATGACCTCCCTTTCTCTGCTGGTGATGCCCCTGCCTATGCATCCCAGCATTCTATTTGCTTTACCTGCTGCCTTGTCACACTGTTTCCCTACCTTCAGGTCATCAGAGATGAAAACCCCAAGATCCCTTTCCTGCTTGGTGCATGCTATATCCTCACCCCCCAACCGATATATTGTGCCAGGGTTTTTGTGCCCCATATGCATTATCTTGCACTTCTTTGCATTGAATTTCAACTGCCAAATCCCTGACCATTCTTCAAGTTTCTGCAGGTCCTTCTCATTCTGTCTACACCCTCTGGTGTGTCTACTCTGATACAGAGCTTTGTGTCATCAGCGAACAGTGAAATTCTGCATTCTGGGTCCTCGCAATATCACTGATGAAGATGTTGAATAGGACCGGTCCAACGCAATCCCTGTGGTACCCCACTGGTCACTCTTCCCTCTCTGGGTGACAGCCATTTACCACCACCCTCTGTGTCCTGCGCCCAGCCAGTTACCTACCACCACACTACTGTCCTGCCCACACCCATATTCCCCAGCTTGTGTAATAGTCTCTATGTGGCACAGTGTCAAAGGCCTTGCTGAAGTCCAGATAGGCCATGTCCACTGCCCTCCCCTGATCCACCTCCCTAGTCACCCAGTCAAAAAATTCAACGAGGTTGGTCTGACATGACCTCCCCCTGGTGAAACCATGCTGCCTTGGGTCCTGTAGTCCATTGACAACCAGATGTCCCACCAATCTCTACTTCAGTAGTGCTTTCATGATCGTCCCCACTACCGAGGTGAGGCTGACTGGTCTGTAGTTCCCCGCTTCCTCTTTGTTCCCACTTTTGTATAAAGGGACTACATCTGCTGTCCTCCAGTCTTTGGGTACCTCCCCTGTTAACAGTGATCGGCTAAACAGGATAGCCAGAGGTTCAGCCACCACCTCTCTTAGTTCTTTAAGGACCCTGGGGTGCACCCCATCTGGCCCCATTGCTTTATCAACTCTTATTACTTCCAGTTCCTTCAGGACTCTTTCTCGTGTAAAGGGACTTGTGTCCATTTCTGCACCATTCTCACCCCTTGTACTCCCTTCTGACCCATTACCCTCCTCTTCCTCAGTAAAGACCGAACAGAAATACCTGTTCAATATGTCAGCTTTACTGCTGTCATCCTTCACGTGGCCCCCATCCTCCCCCTTCAGTCTCACTATCCCTCCCTTTGCCTTTCTTTTTTCACTTATATACCTGTAAAAGGTTTTGTCCCCTCTACCCACTGATTTTGCAATGTGCTCTTCTGTCTGAGCTTTGGCTTCCCTTACTGACCTCCCTGCCTCCCTTTGCTTCTCCTGGTACTTCTCCCTATCCCCTTCTGCCTGTGTCTTTTTGTACTGCCTGAATGCAATCTTTTTGGCTTTCACTTTCTTTGCTACCTCTGTGGAAAACCATAATGGTCTCCTCTTCCTTTTCCTCTTGCTAACATTCTTAATGCATAATTCTATTGCTCTTGTAATCCCCATTTTAAACACTGCCCACTGTTCCTCAACCCCTGATTCCTGCGCCACTCCCCTTAATGCCTCTTTCAAGTATCTCCCTATTTTCCCAAAGTCTGACCCCCTAAAATCCAGGATACGTGTTTTTGTGTAGTTCGGTTCTGCTCTTTCTGTGATTTCAAACCACAATGACTGGTGGTTACTGTTCCCCAGGTGCTCCCCCACTGTTACCCCCATCACACTGTCCCAGTTTGTGAGCACAAGGTCCAGTATTGCCTTCTGCCGAGTTGGTTCCATGACCAGTTGCTTTAGGAAGGCACCCTGAAGGGAGTCCAGGATAAATCTGCTCCTAGTTGATGCTGCTGCTGGGATGCTCCAGTCCACGTCTGGAATACTGAAGTCTCCAACCAGTATTATCTCCCCCTTGTCTGCCATCCTTTGGATGGCTAGCATCAGCTACCTATCTATTTCTTCCTCCTGGGCTGGTGGTCTATAGACCACACCTGTACGGATGGCTGGCCCCATTTTCCTTTCCAGCTTAACCCACAGTACCTCTCCCCCATTTTGTTCCTCCTGGATCTCTGTAGCCCTTATGTCATTTTTCAAACACAGTGCCACTCCTTCTCCCTTCCTGCCTGCCCTGTCTCTTCTGAATATGTTGTAGCCAGGTATGGCCATCTCCCAGTCGTGGTTATCATTACACCAGGTTTCAGTGATGGCCACAATGTCCAGGTCTGACTGCACCATGACAGCCTCCAGATCTTCCATCTTGTTGCTAAGGCTCCTGGCATTTGCACACATGGCTTTCCATGATTTGACCTCCCTAGACTGTCTCGCTGTTCTACTCCAGCCCCTTCCTTGGTTGGTTGTCCTTTATCCCTGGTTCTCCTTGCTGTCTGCCCTTCTGCTGAATTTTGCCCCTTTTCTGCCTATCCACCTCTTGGGCGCTAATCTCCATCTTTTGCATACTGCTTCGTAGAGATAGCCACTCCTCTAGGTCACTGGTCCACTGCTAGCTGTGGGGGGGGTGAGCAAGTAGGTACCCTCCTTGCTGGCCTGCCACCCCCCCTTTGCTAGTTTAAATGCTTGTCAATGTAGCATTTAAACTTATCATTGAGTGCTTGGATTCCCCTCCAGGATGGATGCAGGCCGTCAGGCTTGAAAGACCTCCATCCCTCCAGGTGGGTCCCCAGTCACCAATGAATCCAAACCCTTCCTCACAGCACCAGTTCTTCAACCCTGAGTTAAAGTTCCTGGTGCATGCACCCTATGCTCTTCTCCTTGCCTCTCGTGAGGTAGTACTTGAGAAAGTGACAGAAGTAGCTACTTGCTGAGCCCCTCCCAATTTCCCTAAACTCTTCCTGAACTTCCTTTGGCTCCCCATTTGCCAGGTCATTAGTACCTAGGTGGACACTGACATCCAGCTCACCCTCCCGTCTTGCCTTCCCAGTGATCCCCAGGATCTTCCTTCCATCCCTCCATGCCGTGGCACCTGGTAGGCACCTCACCTCCCCCTCCTGTGTTCCTAGCTGGATCCCTCTTATGATGGAGTCCCCCATCAGGATTCGCTTCCTCCTCCTCTGAGGTCCACTGCTTTCCCCGCTGAGGTCACCTCCTTGGCTAACCTCCACATCCTTTCCTTCCACTTCTCTGGGTACCTCTATTTGGTTGTCCCCATTTGCCAGTGTGGCATATGAGTTCTTGAGTGGAACAGGATCTGGGATGTGCCTCTGCCTGACCGCTCTAACCCTCCCTGAGCCCACTGTCATCCAAGTGCTCCTCGTTCTTGGCATCCTTTGAGGCAGTTGCATTGGACTGGGTGGTCTCTGGATAGGGATGATGGTACTCCTGACCCAGTTTACTTCCACTCTGAGTCTGGCTACCTCATCCCGCAGTCCAGAGATATGCATGCAGATAGGGCAGAACCTCAGTGTCCAGAAGGTCTGCCTGAATATGGCTGCCCCTCAGCCACTGCACTGCACCACTCCCCACATTATACTGCAATTATAGTGCTATTCCACTACTTGTCTGCTACTGAAGCTCTCCTAGTTCCCTTTTTATTAATTTACTGTCCTAAAAATCCTGCCACTGATCCTCAGATACTTTTTAAAAAAAAAAAAAAGAAAATAAACCAATAAATAAATAAATGAGTCAAAACACTTGTTGTGCTGAGTGTGGGCTTCTTCCCCCTTATGCCCCTCCTACTCCACACCCCTTACTATACCCTGTGTTTAGCTCCTGTCAATCAGACTTAACAGGGCATATAATTGAGAGCTGGGGGAAGGGGAAGGGGAAGGGGGGTTAAAATTTGCAGCAATTAAAGACAGCAAAGAAATACACCACCACTACGTTTTAAATTTTTAACAGCCCACAAACAATTCTAAGTAAAGACAACAAAGAAAGTACAGTGTCACTAAAAGCCCACAATCTAAGTTTAAAAGAAGAATAGCAATTACCAGTTACTGTAAAACACTGAATTGAATATGTTTCCTTCCCCTTCTGGCTTCTTCTTCCTCCCCCTCGTCCCACCGCATTAGTTTCTTGTACCAGTGACCCTAACTATTTTTCTAATCAGCTAATTATTTTCCATTAGTAAAATAAAACAAAGCATACATGAACACCATACTTAAAGTAATACCGTTGCTTTAACCCTCTGGAGACTGCGAATGTATATGTGCACCAGCTGCAGAGGTCTTTTTAAGACTGCAGGCATGTATTTATGTCCAGATGTCCATCAATTATTTTTTCCTACCCACTGCAGGCATTTTAGCCAAAAGTCTGCTGCATGCTATACATTATTATGATAATCAGCCCAGGTGAAAGATACACAGGTTACTCACCTGTAACAGTAGTTCTAGGAGTGGTATATGCTGTTCATCCACACTTACTGGCAGTGTCCTTTCCCTTTAAAATGTGCCGGAAAATCTTTAAGCTGGCTCCTCCCCATGACGCCAGAGCTTGCCCGCTTGAAGCAGAGGTTGTGCGCCTGAGACTGGGGAGGTCAAGTG
Organism: Neoceratodus forsteri; assembly: GCA_016271365.2. NCBI lineage: Eukaryota > Metazoa > Chordata > Ceratodontiformes > Ceratodontidae > Neoceratodus > Neoceratodus forsteri. Next base: position 1,397,558,835 of record CM057458.1, on the reverse strand, counting down.
GGACCTTGTGAATGAACAACATATACCACTCCTAGAACTACTATTACAGGTGAGTAACCTGTGTTTCTAGAAGTGTGGATATGTTCTATCCACACTTACTGGCACACCCCCTACTTAGGGAACAAAGACTGGAGAACTGAGGCCCCAAAACCAGCATCCCAGCATGACTCAAGGTCAATGTGGTAACGGGAAATGAAGGTGTGTGCTGACTTCCAGGTAGCAGACCTGCAGATATCCTGGATAGGGACATCCCTAGAGGCAGCCACTGACACAGCGGTATGGTGGGTGGAATGAGCCCTTAGCCCTCTGAGAGACTCCCTACCCGCCAACCTATAGCAGAGATCAATGCAGGCTGTGATCCATCTGCCAATCGTTTGCTTGTCTGCAGGTCTGCCAGGTGCGGCTTCAGCGTAGGTGACAAACAGCTGGCGAACCTCTCCCTGAACTCCAGCCGTGCACTCTTTGCAGTAAGCAAGTGTTCGCCTCAGGTCCAGAGTATGGAACCTGTATTCGGCCTCCGAGGTATGATTTGGGAAGAACACTAACAGTCATCACCTGATTCAGGTGAAACTCCAACAAAACCTTCAGGAGGATTTTTGGTTGGGGTGCAGGACAACCTTGTCCCTGTGGAAGACCAGGTAAGGAGACTCCACTGAAAGCACCTAGAGCTCACTGAGTCTTCTGGCTGATGTGATAGCCACCAGGAAGGCAGTCTTCCTCGACAAGTGAGACAAGTCACACCTGTGCATCAGTTTGAATGGCCTGCCCATGAGGCTTGATAACACCAGCAACAGGTCCCACGGTGCTGGTGGTGGTTCACACACACCGGAGGGGAAATATGATCTAAGCCTTTGAAAAAGCACCAGACCACCTTCTCTTTTGCCACTGACTGCTGACCAGACTGAGCCCAGTAAGCAGAGGTGGTTGCCATTTGCACTTTAAGGGTCGTTGACCAAAGTCCCCCTTTGCAGAGGGACCACAGGTAGTCCAAAATGCTGGCCACCAGACAGGACAAAGGGTCCAGCCCCTTGCCCTGACACCAAATGGAGAATCTCTTCCATTTGAAGGCATAGCATTTTCTGGTCAATTCCTTTCTAGATATCTCCACCACCGTGAGGACATCTTCGGAGAAACCTAAAGCCTGGAACTCTAGCCTCTCAGGAACCAGGCTGTCAGGTGCAGGGATTGAAGGTCCAGATGAAAAAATTACTCACCTTAGTAATGTTGTTTCTTCTAATGGAGTCTTGCTATATTATAGACATTAGCAGCAGTTTGATCCAGCTCTAGAACTGCCCCGGAGTGAAATGGTTAAAACCATTCCAAAATATAATTTTGGCACGAGGCAGCTCTATCTGTGTCATTTCAGACTTGAACTGTCAGATCTTTACGAGCCAAACTCACTAAGGTCTGTGTGGAAGCTGTAACCTACACTAGCCAAATGGCTACCTAAATAATAACAACCATTGATGGTCCCAACACCCAAGACTCAAGTCAGGGGACCAGAAATACTAACACCATTCTAATAATATGAAAATGGAACATAAGTATAATAAAACACACACACGCGTCACATACACACCCCCAAAGTCCCAAGGGGACAAAATGCTAACAGGACATAAGTAGTGCCCACACTAAGTTGCCCGCACCCCACCAAGTAGAGGTTCTGAGAGGGGCAGGTTGGGAGGTCTATAATATAGCAAGACTCCATTAGAAGAAACAACATTACTAAGGTGAGTAATTTTTTCTTCAAACAACATGAAGTCTTGCTATATTATAGACATTAGCGAATACACAGCAGTACCTCCATGGAGGAGGGGCAGAACCTACTTAGGGAATAGGCTCTGAAGAACAGCTGTGCCAAACCGAGCATCTCCTGGCCTGGACATCCAGGGAGTAATGCTTGGTAAAAGTGTGTACCGTTTTCCAAGTAGCAGCCTGGCAAATCTCTAATAAAGGGATATCTCTGGCAGCAGCTAGAGACGCAGCTGTACCCCTGGTAGAATGAGCCCTCAAACTGGGGGGGGGGCCTGCCCACTTTCTGATAACAAAATTGGATACCAGAGACAATCCACCTGGCTATTGATCTCTTAGTGGCAGGTTTGCCTTTCCCAACTTCACCATAGGTAAGGAAAAGTTGGAGGGATTCGAACCTGTGACCTTTGAAGCACTCTATATAATAACTAAGAGCTCTCTTAACATCCAGGCTGTGCAACCTCCTCTCACCGAAGAGGAGTGATCAGTGAAAAATACTGGAAGGAGATAGATTGATTAAGATGGAAATCTGAAACCACCTTAGGCAAAACTTCCTATTAGTCCTAAGGACTACCTTATCCCTGTGGAAAGAAATAAAGTCAGTCTCCACTGACAAAGCTTGCAATTCACTTATGCGTCTGGCAGAAGTGATAGCCACTAGAAAACAGTTTTCCAAGTTAGGAACTTAAGCTCTGCAGAAGACAGAGGTTCAAAGGGGTTGCATTAACTGGGCAATGCAAACATTAAGGTCCCAAGCAGGGCGGTTCCGAAAGGAGGATTAGTATGGAGTAATCCTTAAAAAACTTGGAAAACACAGGATGAGAGGAAAGAGGGATGACTTTCCTGCTGACACAAAAGCAGACACAGCTGCCAAATGAACTCTCAGGGTAGCTGGTCTGAGACCCAAGGAATTAAGATGTACCATGTAATCTAACAAAATGGGCAATTCAGCAGATTCTGGGAAATATTTTTCCAGCACACCAAATGGAAAACCTTTTCCATTTAGAACTATAAGTAGCCCTAGTGGAAGGCTTTCTGGAAGCCTTTAGGATCTCAAGAACACCCTGAGAGGGTGTAAATCAGCAACTCTAACTCCTCAAGAGCCAGGCCTTGAGGTTGAGGGATTTGAGGTCCGGATACCAAACCCTTCCCTGGGCACAAGTCAACAGATTGTGATTCCTGGGGAGGCACAGGGGAAGATGGACTGTCCGAGACAGAAGGAGTGGGTACCAGGGCTGCCTGGCCCAATCCGGGGCAATCAGAATCACCCTGCAAGGCTGAGATCTGATTTTGACTAGTACTTTGAATAGGAGAGGAAAGGGGGAAAGCATAGAGGAACTTCCCTCCCAATCCAGAAGAAGGGCATCCAGGGAACTGAGCCCAGCACTGGAGGTCTGCAACAGAACAGAGAAGTTTGTGATTGTCTGGGGCTGCAAAAGATCTATCTGAGGGATGCCCCACCTGGCAAAACTATCCCCAGCACTTGAGGATCCAGGGACCATTCGTGATGGCCCTGGGAAATCCTGCTGAGGGCATCCGCTAGGACATTGTCCTTCCCTGGAAGATGAACTGCTATGAGGGAAGTGTTCAGAGAATAGGCCAGAGACCACAACTTCATTGCCTCAGTGCACAAGGCCGAAGACTGAGTGCCCCCTGTTTGTTGATGTACCACATTGTTGTGGTGTTGTCTGTTTTGACTTGTATTACCTTGTTGTGGACAGATGCAGAAAAAGCTTGAAGAGCTAAAAAGACAGCTCTGAGTTCCAGCAAACTGATGTGGAGCAGAGACTCCTGGGGGGACCAGACTCCCTGAGTGGAAAGGTCGCCCATGTGGGCTCCCCAACCCAGAAGGGAAGCATCTGTAGTGAGAGTCAAGTCGTGAGAAGGGGAAATGAAGGGGACCCCCGCTCTTAAATTGCTCTGATCCTGCCACCACTGGAGAGCTAGGATCAAGGTTTGAGTCACTGGGACCAACTTGGAAAGGGGGTCTCTTCTCTGAGACCAAAAGGTTCTCAAGTGAAACTGAATGTCTCATCTGAAATCTGGCTCCCTGCACAACAGCTGTGGATGCAGCCATGTGCCCCAGGAGCTGCAGAAAGTGTCTTGCTGGTCGAGAGACCTGCAGAGTGAAGGAAGAGGCCAGAGCCACTAAATTCCTTACCCTTTCTGGGGAGAAAGGCTCTGGCTAGCTTTGTGTCCAATTCTGCCCCTATAAAGGTGAGTACCTGGACTGGTTCCAGAACCGACTTTGGTAGGTTTAGCAGAAAACCCAGGAGGTGAGAAGCTGCTGGGTGACCTGCAGGTGAGATGTTACCTGTTCTGGGACTGGCCTACAATGAGCCAGTCATCTAGATAGGGAAAACAGCAATCCTCTGCCTCCTTAAGTGGGCCACTGCCACTGCTAGACACTTTGTGAATACCCTTGGAGCAGAGGTAAGGCCGAAGGGCATTGCTCTGAACTGGTAATGACCTGAGGGCAGTTCGAATCTGAGGTACTTTCGATGGGATCTTCTGATTAGGACATAGAAATAGGCATCCTTGAGGTCCAGGGAGGCTAGCCAGTCCCCTGGCCTTAGGGAAGGTAAAATCATTGCCAGAGTTACCATTTTGAACTTTGGTTTCAAAAGATGCTTGTTCAGATATCTGAGATCTAAAATGGGCCGCCATTCTCCTGTCTTTTGGGGTAAGGAAGTATCTGAATACAGACCCTGCCCTGATGCAGGGAGGAACCTTTCTACTGCTCTGAGAGCTAACAGGGATGAGACCTCTGTTTCCAGAGCGAGGTCTCTGAAGCACTTGCAGGTAGAAAAAGTCTGCTTCTCAACTTGGGAAACTTTTGAAGCTGAGAACCAGACCCTGCTTACTACTTCCAGAACCCACTTGTCTGAGGTTAAAGAAGCCCAATTCTGACTGAAGTAAGCCAGCCTGCCCCCACTGGTACAGGAGAATCGGCCCTGGGCACCTACATCAGGGTGCCTGTTTGCAGGAGCTTTAGGCTGGGGGTGGGAGCAGGTCTGCCCACCCCTCGTCTGCCCCTGCCTCTGAAGAAGCCCCTCTGAGCATAGGCAGAGGAGGCCTGAGTCTGGTAGAAAGGCCTGTGAAAAGCCTACCCCTACCCCTGGGGGCATGCCTTTGAGGAGTGGCTTGCCGCTCCTTAGCCTGGGCACTCTTGTAAGTAGTCCTATATTCATCCATCTTCTTCATGTAATTCTCTGTCTGCTCTCCAAACAGAGAATTTCCCACCACAGGAAAATCCATAGCCTTAGTCTGGGTATCCTGTGACAAACTAGTACACCTGAGCCAGGCCAACCTACGAAAAGCTACAGATGTGGCCATGACCCTAGAGGAAACATCATTAACATCCACAGCACCATGAAACTGAACCTTAGAGGCTTCAATGCCATCAGCAGCCACCTGTTCTAGTTCACTAGCCAGCTGGCCATGGGCCTGCTTGGCCAATTGCATAACAGTATCCCATCTAGATTTCTGATACCTAGCTACTAAGCCATATAATTTGCTTGCCTGAGTCCCGAGAGGCTGCCATATACTGTTTTTTGCCATGGCATCAATCTTCCTGAATCCTTGTCAGGAGGATGTGAAGCCAAGGGAATATTAGCTTTATCACAGGCAGCAGCCTGAACTACTAACATGACTGCATTGCTGAGAAAGGAATTCTGTATCAGGGCCTGACAATGTATACCTTCTGTCCATCTTTTTATCTACAGGAGGCACAGAATTAGGAGCTTTTAAAATTTTAATTGTTTGTTTCCTAAAAGACTTATGTAAAGGAATAGACAATCTCCTAGACTCTGGAATATCCATCATTTCTACAAAATCAGGCTCCTCTTGCTCATCCACAGCCTCTTCTAAACGAAGCTGGAGGGTTTCAGCAACTTTTTTATAAAACATAAAATGAGATGGGGACTCAGACAGCATAGGGGGAGATTCTAAAGGTCTGTCTGGGGAGATGTCCGGTTCAATGGGCACACCCAGACCTTCCCAGCCACATTCATACTGTTCATAATCCTCCTCTGGTTCATAAAATTCCTCAATATCATAATCCTGAACCACTGGGACCGGACGAACCGACCTTTTACCAGATAGTGGTGGTTCGGATGGACCCGGAGACAGTGACTGGACAATTTGTATGGCTTTTGCTATCTCTGCAGCAGTTGGAGAAGGAATTTTGGACTCCAGACCTGCTGATTTTCTTGTTTTCTTTACTGGAATTGGTTCCTCAGAACCAGCTTTTCTTTGCCGAGGAAGTCTGGCCCTGGTCAGAGGGCACTCCCTCTGGTTCGGTTGGCACCGAACCGGGCTGGCCATCCGGGTCAGCGGACTTTTTGGCCTCTCGTTCCCTGAGCCTGCCCAATCTTTTTTCCAGGGTGGCTGCAGGGAAATTCTTACATACCTGGCAGTCTGACTGGAGGTGGTCAAACCCCAGACAATAAACACATGTGGTGTGTGGGTCAGCCTTGGCAAAGACTTCCCCACAAACATCACAGTGTTGAAACCCAGTGGGCCCGGTTTTTCTTTTGGGTTTCTCAGACATAATGCCAGCCTAACCAAAAACTTGCCCTTTTAACGGCAGTGCAAGGCAAGACACCCTTATCGGTTCCTAACCGTGTCACGGGTATTGGAAAAAAACGTAATAAATCCGTTTTTTTTAGAACCGATAAGAACCGGGAACCGCACTCTAAAATAGTAACTTTTAGTTTTAAATGAGTTTTAAACCCACTGATCGGTTCAAAACCGAACCGATAACTTACAAGTTCCACACAGACAAAACCTTCATTTACTTACGGTTACCACAGATAGAGCTTGAACCGAACGGTTTTGCGGTTAAAATAAAACTATTCTCGGTTAAATCCAACCGAGAAAACACTTTTTAACCCGAGAAATGAACCGAGCAGAAGGAGAAATCTCCGGAGCGACTGTTCACTGAGGCGGAGTAAAGAATCTGACAGATCAAGTTTGAAATGACACAGATAGAGCTGCTCTCGTGCCCAAATTCTATTTTGGAATGGTTTTAACCATTTCACTCCGGGGCAGTTCTAGAGCTGGATCAAACTGCTGCTAATGTCTATAATATAGCAAGACTTCATGTTGTTTGAAGGAGAACCTTCCCCTAATTGATGGAAAGCAGGTCCAGACATACTGGAAGACGCCTCGGGAGCCTGCTGCTGAGGCTGAGGAGATCGCGGTACCCGACCTGGCGTGGTCAGTCCAGAACCATCAGGATGACCTGCGCCTTGTCCCTTCTGACCTTGAGCAGCACCTTGTTGATCAAGGGAAGTGGAGGGAAGGCATAGAAGAGGCCTGGGGTCCAAGGCCTCAAGAAGGCATCTTCCTGCAGTGAGCCCTGCTAAAGGGGTGGTGGGGGCAGGCACAGAACAGCCTCAGCTTTGTGTTTTCCCTGGAGGCAAACAGGTCCACCTTAAGGGTGTCCCACTTGGAGAACAGACTGCAAACTGCCTCCGGACAGAGAAATCACTCGTGAGATGCATCGCCTACCCGGCTGAGGGCATCCACCAGCTGACTGGAGGCTCCTGCCACATGGATGGCTAGGAGATCCGCCTCCAGGCTGCACACGAGGGTCCATATGTGGAGAGCTTCCTTGCACAAAGGCAGGGCGTGCATCCAGTCCTACTTATTAAGGTAGTGCATGGTCGTGGTGTTGTCCATCAGGACTTGGACCACTTGACCCCAAATATATGGAGCGAATGCAGTTAGCATCAGACGAATTGCCCGGAACTCCAGAAGGTTAATGTGCCATCAGGACTCCTCAGGGGTCCAGAGCCCGTGAACTCTGTGTTCCCCCAGATAGGCACCCAGCCCATGACAGAGGCGTCAGTCATCAGGATGACCGCCGCCTTGGGTGGACAAACAGGATTTCTTCCTGCAGATGCTCTGGGACTAGCCACCACTGGGGAGCACCCCACATCTTCCGAGTCACAGTGACCAGCTGGTCGAAGTGACCTTTGTGCTAAGACCACTGGCTGGCCAACTCCCATTGCAGGTAGCACATATTCCAACAGGCCCAACAGACCATGCTGGTGCAGGCCGCCATGTAACCCAGAAGGAGCAGGAAGTGCCGGGCAGGGTGCAATTGCCCAACCCGAAATGATCAGGCAAAGGATGAGAGAACCTCCCTGTTCGCTGGAAGCCAGGCTCTGGCTTGGAAAGAGTCGAGCTCTGACCCAATGAAGCTGATCACCTATGAGGGCACAACCTCCAACTTGGCTTCGTTGACCAGGAAGCCAAGGGAAGTGCAGGTCTGGAGGGCCAAGTCCCTGGACCACTCCACTTCCTGCCTGGAGGGACCCGCAATCAGCTGGTTGTCCAGGTAGGGGTACACCCAGACCCCTCTTTGCATCAGATAAGCTGCCACCACTGCTATGAATTTGGTGAAGCCCCTGGGGGCCAAGGAGAAGCCGAAAGAAATGGCCTGGAACTCGTAGAGGGTTTCCTCAGCTCAAAAGCGAAGGAACCTTCAGTGGGACAGATGGATCGGGATGTGAAAGAATGCATCCTGAAGATCCAGGGAGCAAAACCACATGTCTTGCTCTAGAGGTGGTATGATCCGAGATAGAGTTACCATCCTGAAGGTGCACAACCTGAGGAACTTATTCAGGTCGTGCAGATCTAGAATGGGGTGCCTGCCTAACATCCGCTTTGGCACCAGGAAGTAACTGGAGACAAACACTGGGTGTTCTGGAGGATCCGCTATTCTGACCAAGACCTCCTTGCGAAGGAGCTGGGCTATGTTGTCTCGAAGAGCCGACAGAGTGTCTACGGATACCAAGTCCTCCTGTGGGGCATGGACTCAGCTTGGAGGGTACTGCTCAAATTCCAGAGGCAGACCATGACCGACCACTTCCAGAACCCACCTGTCCATGATGACAGCGGACCAAGGCGGAAACAAAGTGGTGGAGCCAGCCTCCCACAGGAGGACCTGGGGGAGGCATGATGGTATAAGGATGGCACCCCCATCCCGTCATTGAGCAGGCTTGAAAGAGGAGGACCCGGCTGAGGAGCCACCAGGTCATTTCCCTCCGGGTTTACAGACCACCAAGGCCACCGACTTAGGCCTAGGTCACCAGGACTAAGCCTGCTGGTACGGCTGATGCTGGGCTGGTTTTGCCTCAGGAGTGGAGGACCGAAAGGGCTTTTGCTTCTGCTGCCTGGATCCCTTGGGATCCTTCTGTGTGGATGTAATGGAGTCTGAGGTGGCACTGGACTTCTCAATACACTGGAGGTGACCCTCCACACTGGGCCCAAGCAGGTCAGTGCCTAGAAATGGAGCATCCACCAGCTTGTGCTGAGTGTCTCCCGTAAAAGTCGAGATCCGCAGCAAAGCCCTATGGCGCATGGCAACTGAGGCCGCCACCGAGTGGGCACAGGAATCCCCCAGATCCAAAGCCATCTGAAGTTGCTGCTTGGCCACAGCCCATCCCTGATCTCAGGCTTGCTTGACCGTGGTCTGGAGGTCCAAGAGGGAATGAGAGACATGTGCTATCATGACGGATGAGCTCACCTGGCAGAGGCCAAGTGAAGAGGCAGCATAGACTTTTTCAGCTGCATGGTCCAATTTCTTGGACTCCTTGTTCTGGCTGCTTGTCGACATCCCCAGTAATGCCCGAGCACCAAAACACGGAGTTGGCCACCAACCCCTCGGCCGATGGGTGCTCCATGAACCCTGAGAGGGTACCGGTGGGCTCCAAATATTTGTGGACCATCCGAGCACGGAGTGCAGGGCAGGACACAGGGTGCTGCCAAAGCTCCAGGACTGGGCCAACAATGGCCTTGGACACTGGGAATGCTTCCGTTGGAGAGTACCTCTTTTGTCCAGAATCTCTGTGAAGGGACAGTGAGCCCGCTTCTGGATGGGCTCAGTTTTATCTCCATGGACTCGAAGATAAGGCAGAGGATACCCTTGAAGGAAGTGGGCCCTTCCTCCATCGACAGATACCCTGTGGACTCCACGTCGAGCGGACAGGAGTGCAGTGAGGAATCCTTGGACTTAGAGGACTCCGCATTAGGCGGCCGACCACTGAGTCACCCTCAAACCTCCACAGATGGTCAGGTGTGAGAGTGACTGATAGCCAATGGGGAAGCTCCTTGGTTGGCCGAGACTCCTTAGTTGGAGCGCCAGTCGGTAGCTGCTTGGGCAGTGGCTCCACCACGATTGGTGGACAGGCCAGCTTCGGCTGAACTGAGATGGTCTTGACTGGCTCCACTGGGGGAGGGACGGTCTTGACCGACCCCACAGGGGGAGTCGGCCTGTTGGGCGACAGCCAAGTGATGGCCGATGTGGAAGCCAGGGTCGGCTTCAGACCAGCCAGCACCAACTGTTGCCATATGAGGTCTCTGTGGCGTCGACACAACTTGCACCAAAGCCTCTCCTCATCTGAGGAAGGCGAAAACTAAGAATAGCAGCGTCGCCACTTCCCATGGTGTCAAGAGCGGGAGCACCGATGACAGCGGAAGCTGCTTGATCCACAGGAGGAAGATGACCTCAACCACCGGGAATGCCATCAATCTCAAAGGGAGCCAGGGAGTGCCGTGGTTCCTCCTGGTCTGGATTGATGACTGGAGGGTACTGCTCAGCAGTCCTGAGCAGCCCCTTCTGAGGTCACGTGCAGGACCAGAGTCTTGAAAAGAGAATTGTCAGCCTCTTTGGATGACAACCGGTTGATAAGAGGCAAGAAAAATCTCAGCCGCATCATCGGCCAGCATCTCGACCAACTGGCCCAACAGGGTCTCTGTGAACCTAGTAGCCAAGGCCATGGTTTCAACCGTGGTCAAAACCTGGGAGTCCTGAGACCAAGAACATTCCTGGTCCCAGGAATGTCGATGGTGAGTCTTCTCTTTGCTTTCTTTGACTCCTTGCGAGAGTGGGAGCTGTGCAAGCCAGAAGGGCCCCACCTCTTAGTCGGGAGGGACTGGCACAGCTCCTTGAAACAGCCTGAAAAGGTGGAGCCCAGTTGGAGCGGAAAGAAGGCAGAAGCCGAGGAGGACTATGTGGCGGCCCAAGCCACCTCTTCCTCAAAAGCCATTAGTTGTTTGAACTGCTCTGCGGACCCCACAGCTGCGGAGACCACTCAATGGGCAACTTCAGATTTGACCAGCGGATGTCATTTTTCTGGACGACCCAACTTTAAGGCGGGTGAGGCGGTCCTTGAGGACCATCACGTGAATCGACCAGCAAATGTCGCAGGCCTGGATATCATGATTATGGCCCAGGCAGTAGATGCACATTGCGTGAGGGTTGGTATATGACATCTTCTGCCAGCATGGGCACCAGCGAAATTTGGGTGCAGCCTTATTGTCTATTACGGTTATAATCGATGGTCGAGCTGAAGAAAGAAACTCAGAGTTTAAAGTTTTGGAAGTAAATCCGAAGATTTTAGTGCTAGGGCTTACTCAACGCGGAAGCAGTAAGAAGGGAACCTGCTTCTTCCAGTGGAAAGAAAGATCTAGCGTCATGGGGTGGAGCCAAGAGATATGCCACCCGGGTTGGTGGGAGGAGCCAGAGCGAACCTATCAGGATCATCCATGCTCCCTCTACTTGGAGTTTGAGAAGCACTCTCTGCGGAATGGGAACGGTAGGGAAGGCGTACAAGAACTTCCCTGTACAACACAGCTACAACGTGTTGTGCCAGAAAGCACCAGGCTCTGGAACGAGCGAGCAAAAGCTGGGAAGCTTTGAGTTGAATGGTGTGGCAAACAGATATATGTCAGGGTGACCCCACCTCAGAAAGAGAGAGTCTGCTAATTCCTAAGTTCCCATTCGTGTGCGAAAGACGACATCCAACTGAGGCTGCCTGCCAGGACGTTATGAACGCCTGGAACAAGCACAGCTGTGAGAAACAGGTCATGCTGGACTGCCCAGTTCCACACCTGTATCACCTCCCTGCACAGGGGGTATGCCTGGGTGCCTCCTTGCTTGTTGATGTACTAGACCACCGACATGTTGTCTGTCTGGTTCAGCAGTGTTCCTCCCGATAGAATGGTCTGAAGAGCCTGAAGGGTGTAAAGAACCGCCCTCATCTCCAGAATGTTGATGTGCAAGGACATCTCCAACTGGGACCACGAACTCCGAGTTCGATGGTCCCCCAGGTGCGCACACCAACCCAGACAGGAGGTGTCTGTGGTGAGGGCTCAAAGAGGTGGGGAACTTCAAAAGGGAAGTCCCCGGGACAGATTCAGAGGATCTATCCACCACAGAAGATCCTTCTTCAGCACGCTGGAGATCAGAACAGGATGGTCCAGGTTATCCAGGCGCTGGTCCCATTGGACACGTAATGTCCACTGGGTGATCCGCATATGCAACCCGACTAAAGGTACCGTGGAGATGGATAATGCCATGAGATCCAGCAGGCATAGCAATGTCCTGGCCGGAAGAAATCTGTGGTCACAAAGGTGACCTGCTCTCGAAGAGTCTCTGTCCTGTCCAAGGGTAGAAAGGCTCTGCACTGGATCGTGTCAAAAACCACCCCGATGAACTGAAGGTTCTGAGAGGGGGTCAGAGAGAACTTGGGGAGACTGACAGTGATCCCCAGTCATGAGAAAAGATCCACAGTGACTGAGAGATAATCCAGAAGATTGTCCCTGGACGACGCTGTCAATAGCCAGTTGTCTAGGGGAACACTGCTATGTCCTGACGACGATGCTAGGCAATTGGTAAAAACCTTGGGTGCTGAGGAAAGGCCAAAGGGGAGCACTGTAAACTGGAAGTGCTCCCCCTGGAAGCAAAACCACCGGAAACAGTGGTGGCCCAGGAATGCTGGAATATGCAGGTATGCATCCGACATATCCAGTGCACAGAGTCAATGGTCCTTCTGCAGAAGGGGTAGGAGGCCCTGCATTGTCAGCATGCAGAACCTGTTGTATTTGATGAAAAGTTTCAGACTGCTGAGGTCCAGGATGAGTCTAAGGTAGCCCCTCCTTTTTGGGACCAGGAAAAAGTGGTAGTAGAACCCCTTTCCTCTCTGGGACAGAGGCACAGGTTCTATAGCTGCCTTCTGTCTGAGAACCCTGATTTCTTCCTCAACCAGAGGAGTCTGGTGCGGGGAATAATGCAAACGACCCGGTGGAGCATCTGGAGGGAACTCCAAAGTGTGCCCTTCTGATACGAGCTGCAGGACCCATGCATCTGTGGTGATGACCTTCCACTCCTGCACATGGAGGGCGAACCTTCCTCCCACTGGCTCCACATTTTGAGGTGGAAGAGAGGGAAGGTGGTGCAAGTCAGGAAGTTGAGGGACGAGAGGGTAAGGACCCTCCCACCGTTCTTTGGGATTTACCAGCTGGGGGAGAGAAAAAGAAGGAACCCGTGGCTCGCCTCTTTGTTTGCTTCCTAGAGGCTGGTTGCTTTCCTTGATGCTTAAATTGGCGTAGAAAGGGCTGGTTCTTTTGGGAATCTGTCCGATACATAGACCGAACAAATCTAAGGGCCTGGCTGCTGTCCTGGAGGCCTATGATTGTATCTTCAGTGTCCCCTCTAAACAAGACGGATCCCCAGAAGGGGCTTCCTATATAGCTGCTTGTACATCCGCTGAGAGTTCGAAGATGCGCAACCGAGCGTGTCTCCTGAGGCACATGGAAGTAGCAGAGGAGCGGGCCACCACATCCACTGAATCATAAGTGGCCCATAGAGCGAGACTGCAAGAAATTTTTGACAGGCAAAGCTCTCCTGCAGGCTCCTCTTTGAGCTCAGAGTCCTCCATGGTCATGATTCGGGCTTCAAGCTTGGCCATAGTGGACTTCTGAAAAGAAGCCATGTGCACCACATGGTTTAAAGAGCATAGGGCGCACGTGGCAGAGGAGTACATCTGCTTCCCAAATTGGTCCAATTGCCTGAATTCCTTGTCCGGGGGGTAGGTGCTCATGTGCTTGGCTGTGGCCGAGCGATCATGAGCAGCGGCTATAAAAATAAAATCTGCCTTGGGGTGGGAATCCAGGAAAGAGACCCCTTTGGGCGAATGATAAATTCGGTCTGTCTTGCTGTTGACAGCCGGAACAGAGTGAGGTAACTGCCAGATAGTAGTAGTTAAATCCTCATGTGGAGCTGTCCAAGGAGGGACCGGGATGGGAGAGACAGCTGCTAAGTCTAAGTGTTTGGCTAGATGCTTCCTCTTTGGATCCTGCTCCTCTGCATTCCAACCATTAGAGTGTTGGATAATATGAAGAAGCTCACTGAAGAAGGGATCGTTCGGAGGAGATTTGGGCAATTCTTTGCCCTTGGAAGGGGGGGGACAGTTTGTCTGAGGAGGATTCTGATGTATCGTGGTCAGAGTCAGGAGGATCCTCCCCTTCAGGGGTCCCAAAGTCCAGCAGGGTGACCTCCTGTGGAGTGGCACCAGAAATGTGCCCTGTAGAGTGCTGTGAGCCAACAGGCGATAAGGAATGGGGAGGCACGGCCACTGGGCTTGGAAGCCTGTGCTCCAAATCTGAAATCAGTTGGGACCTAGCATCCTTCCACCAGGACTGGATCAGTAACTGAAAATCCTGTTGAGGAGGTGGCGGAGGCGGGTTGGATGGGGGCAAGTAAAAATGCACACCCAAACCCAGATACTGTTGGTGAGGGTACCCTTGGTAACAGGGGTAACCCGGAGTCTGGTACCCAAAGTAGTAGGTCTGGGAGAAGGGTCCCATCGTCGGACCATGCGGCGGAAAAATAGGCGCCCGGTGTCCAGAGAAATGCAGGAAACCTGGCGTGGGGTCTTGGTCCGGCGGTCTGGAAGGACCAGAAAATATACCCGACGATAGGGTAGCGGACGTTGGGATGGTTGCTGTCAGAGGAGCTGATGTAAGGGGAGTATACGTCCGAATACCTGATATCCGAGAATCAGACGTCAGGCCAGATGATGTCAGGCCCTGCATCAGGGGTTGAAAGGAAGGTCCCGACGGAGGGAGCTGACGAAAGATATCCGACAGCGCCCTTTAAGTCGGGGGGGGGCAGCCGACAGAAGAAGCCCCGATGTTTGGGTAATGGAAGGGCCCAGCATCGGGGACGAAAGTATAGGAACCCCTAAAAACAGGGGATCCGACATGGTGGAAAGAAGGTTCCCAACCAGAGGGTCCTGGAGGAAGGCTGACTAGGGAAGCCAACCGTTCGAACCGGACATTGGGATTAATGGTGTCAGCTCCCCGGCGGGTGGCGACATCAAGCGGCCATCCAACACTGGGCGACTGACCAGACAAAGCAGAGACCGAGGCGGAGAGGAGGACCTCGACTGACTTATCAGTCTAAGCTGGGGGACTTCGGATGTTTGTGATGGAGTCAGGCTTACCAACAACAGTGAGGCCCAGGAGGATCTGGGGTCCGAGCTTACGGAAGTACTGCTAGTGCGGAGGGAGCCAATGGACGACTTACCGGTAGAAATTGGAAGGAAGACAGCTGAAGCACTGGAGGTCATCCCCGAAGCTGCCTGGGTCACCATGAGGGTGTGCGATGGGGAAGGGGCCTTGCTGGTTGAAGGCCTACTAGAAGAGGATCGGTACCGGTCCTCTGGACGCTTCTTTTCCTTGTGCCTCTCCTTTTCTTTCTTCTTCTTCTTTTGTTTTGACTCCGAAGAAGGGGAAGAAGCTGTGTCCTGAAGTTTCTGCATCTCCTTCTCAAGGGTAGCCATTCTGATCTTTAGGAGATGGGCCTCCAGAGCCTGCTGTCATCTTTTGCGAGTGGCCTGGTTGAAAGGCTGGCAGTCAGGACAGGCTGCAGTGTCATGATTTGGGCCTAGGCAGAAGAGACAGCGATGATGACCGTCCTTGTGGAGGAATGGGGGAATCTGGGCCCCACACTTGCCACACTTCTTCTTTACCTTCGGAGTAGTAGGTGGACAAGACAAACGGGCCGAATAATCGTACTGAATTTGAAGAAATAAAAAAATAGATGGCAGTCGACTAAGCGAAGTTTACCATGAAGTCCCAGCGCAGGTCAACAGCCAGAAAGAACTGGAAGGTGGGCACGGGGACCGCCCACTATATAGGGTCACGTTGACATCCATCGCATTTTGTTGGGTGGGCAGTCCCCGGCCAGATACTACTGGAAAGGTCTGCCGTGTGGTCCTGATGCCAGAGGGTGCAGTCCTACATGTTATGACCTACTGCAGGAACCCTCTCGAAGTAAGATCAAACTTTACAGTTTTTAAAACCTACAGGTCCCCTCTTCTTCCACAGTCAGTCAGTCAAGCCAAACACTGATGAACCAGGAAAGAAGAAATTTCTTCATACTTACCGTAATTTCCTTTTCTGTTAGCTCCAACATTGCCAATAGAAAGTCATAACTACTGGGTAATGTGTACCCCCTACTAGGGGAAATTGCACAGCCTAAAGCTTTATAATACTCAGCATATGAGGATTCCAAGCAGCAGCAACTCTCCAGTCACTACTGTCCTCACAGTGCCTCAAAACAAGAAATAACTGTCATACTGCCTATTTGATAAGAGAAGCACACAATCAGCTATCTATATAGATATAATCTTCTTAAAACAGGATATAGGAAATCTGTCTTATCTCATCAGAAGACTTCCTGTAGCCAGTGTACCACTTTTCCTAACGAGAACCTCGGTCTGAGCAGGTCTCTTCTGGAGACGATAAACAACAAAGACTTCTGTCCCGAAGAAGATCCACCTGCAAATATTTGACTTAAAAACTAAAAAACATAATCATTAACCTGCCAAGCAAAACCTGCATGCAGTGAAAACACTACCTGCAACAAAGGAGACACCCTTGGTTAGTTTCAAATTGAACCGGTTAGAGATGTATGATCGCAGTCAAATTGAAAGTTTGTACTGATATCTTTACAGAAAACCTTTTTAAAACTACAGTGCAGCAGACAATAGGGGGATGCCCAGTCAAGCCTATAATAGGGGTTTTAATCAAAACCGATGGACATCCCCTGCTGGCATATCAGATAATATTCTCCTGCAGGAGCGAGACTCCTGGGTGGGCCCCATTAACAATGTTGGAGCTAACAGAAAAGGAAACTACAGTAAATATAAATAAATTTTTACTTTCTGTAGTGTTCCACATTGCCAATGGGAATTCATAACTACTGGATTCTTATCAGCAGTACCCAGAACAACCAGGATGAGGGAGAATATTATCCATATGACAAACACATAGAGTAAAAAGTTTACTTGCGAACTACTGCCTGCAACACTTTATGACCAAAATCTGCATCAGCAGAACTTTGAACATCCAATTTGTAGTGTTTGGCGAAAGTGTGGACAGAGGACCACGTAGCTAGCTACCTTGCATAACTCTAAAACATACGCTTCACCACTCTCCGCCCAGAAAGCAGCCATAGCTTTGGTGGAGTGTGCCTTCATGAGGGCCAGAGGCCTCTTGTTTTTTGAGACATAAATCTTGGCAATGCAGACCCTCACCCACCTAGCTAGGGTGGCCTTGGAGGCTTTCTGAATCTGCTTGGCTGCTCCGAAAAGAACAAATGAGCTATCTGATTTCCGGAACTCAGCTGTCTGTTTAAGGTATGTCCTAACAGCTCAACGCAAATCCAACCTGTGCAACTCCTTCTCCTTTGGGTGAGACGGTTGCGGGCAAAAAGATTGAAGATATATTTCTTGATTCACATGGAAGGCTGTGGGCACCTCCAGGATGAAGGATAGAACTGTTCTGAGCACCACCTTGTCCTTATGCATTACAAGGTATCGCTCTTTGTGGGACAAGGCCTGGAGCTTGCCAATCCTCCTTTCTGAGCACATAGCAATCAAGAAAACACTCTTTGTAAGACAGCACATACAGCAAAATGGATAACAGTGGTTTGAAAGGCTCTTTACAGAGAGCATTCAGGACCAGATTTGGGTCCCATGGAGGAACTGGGAATCAGAAGATAGGCTGATTTCTGCTAACAGCACACAGAAGAAAAAATTACTCACCTTAGTAATGTTGTTTCTTCTAATGGAGTCTTGCTATATTATGACAGTAGCAGTTTGATCCAGCTCTAGAACTGCTCCGGAGGTGAAATGGTTAAAACCATTCCAAAATAGAATTTTGGCCACGAGCTCTAAGAAGCAGCTCTATCTGTGTTATTTCAAACCTGAACTGTCAGATCTTTACGAGCCAAGACTCACTAAGGTCTGTGTGGAAGCTGTACCCTACACTAGCCAAATGGCTACCTAAATAATAACAACCACTACTGGTCCCAACACCCAAGACTCAAGTCAGGGGACCAGAAATACTAACACAATTCTAATAATATGAGAATAAAACATAAGTATAACAAAACACACACACACACACACCCAAAGCCCCCAAAAGGGGACAAAAATGCTAACAGGGCATAAAAGGTGCCCACACCAAGTTGCCCGACCCCACCCAAGTAGAGGTTCTGAGAGGGGCAGGTTGGGAGGTCATAATATAGCAAGACTCCATTAGAAGAAACAACATTACTAAGGTGAGTAATTTTTCTTCAAACAACATGAAGTCTTGCTATATTATGACAGTAGCAGATACACAGCAGTACCTCAAGGAGGAGGGTCAGAACCTACTTGGAATAGGCTCCAAGAACAGCTGTGCCAAACCGAGCATCTCTCCTGGCCTGGACATCCAGGGAGTAATGCTTGGTAAAAGTGTGTACCGTTTTCCAAGTAGCAGCCTGGCAAATCTCTAATATAGGGATATCTCTAGCAGCAGCTAGAGACGCAGCTGTACCCCTGGTAGAATGAACCCTCAAACCAGGTGGGGGAACTCTGCCCAGTTTCTGATAACAAAATTGGATACAAGAGACAATCCACTTTGCAATTGATCTCTTAGTGGCAGGTTTGCCTTTCCCAACTTCACCATAGGTAAGGAAAAGTTGGAGGGATTCGAACCTGTGACCTTTGGTACGTTCTATATAGTAACTAAGAGCTCTCTTAACATCCAGGCTGTGCAACCTCCTCTCACCAGAAGAGGAGTGATCAGTGAAAAATACTGGAAGAGAAATAGATTGATTAAGATGGAAATCTGAAACCACCTTAGGCAAAAACTTCCTATTAGTCCTAAGGACTACCTTATCCCTGTGGAAAGAAATAAAGTCAGTTTCCACTGACAAGGCTTGCAACTCACTTATGGTCTGGCAGAAGTGATAGCCACTAGAAACAGTTTTCCAAGTTAGGTACTTAAGCTCTGCAGAAGACAGAGGTTCAAAGGGGTTGCATTAACTGGGCAATGCAAACATTAAGGTCCCAAGCAGGGGCCGGTTCCCGAAAGGGTGGATTAGTATGGAGTAATCCCTTAAAAAACTTGGAAAACACAGGATGAGAGGAAAGAGGGGATGACTTTCCTGCTGACACAAAAGCAGATACAGCTGCCAAATGAACTCTCAGGTAGCTGGTCTGAGACCCAAGGAATTAAGATGTACCATGTAATCTAACACAATGGGCAAATCAGCAGATTCTGGGGAAATATTTTTCCCAGCACACCAAATGGAAAACCTTTTCATTTAGAACTATAAGTAGCCCTAGTGGAAGGCTTTCTAGAAGCCTTTAGGATCTCAAGAACACCCTGAGAGAGGTGTAAATCAGCAACTCTAACTCCTCAAGAGCCAGGCCTTGAGGTTGAGGGATTTGAGGTCCGATACCAAACCCTTCCCTGGGCACAAGTCAACAGGTTGTGATTCCTGGGAGGCAAAGGGGAAGATGGATTGTCAGTGACAGAAGGAGTGGGTACCAGGGCTGCCTGGCCCAATCCGGGGAAATCAGAATCACCCTGCAAGGCTGAGATCTGATTTTGACTAATACTCTGAATAGGAGAGGGAAAGCATAGAGAAACTTTCCCTCCCAATCCAGAAGAAGGGCATCCAGGGGAACTGAGCCCAGCACTGGAGGCCTGCAACAGAACAGAGGAAGTTTGTGATCGTCTGGGGCTGCAAAAAGATCTATCTGAGGGGTGCCCCATCTGGCAAAGACTATCCCCAGCACTTGAGGATCCAGGAACCATTCGTGATGGCCCTGGGAAATCCTGCTGAGAGCATCCACTAGGACATTGTCCTTCCCTGGAAGATGAACTGCTATGAGGGAAGTGTTCTGGGAATAGGCCAGAGACCACAACTTCATTGCCTCGGTGCACAAGGCCGAAGACTGAGTGCCCCCGTTTGTTGATGTACCACATTGTTGTGGTGTTGTCAGTTCTGACTTGTATCACCTTGTGGTGGACAGATGCAGAAAATGCTTGAAGAGCTAAAAAGACAGCTCTGAGTTCCAGCAAATTGATGTGGAGCAGAGATTCCTGGGGGGACCACACTCCCTGAGTGGAAAGGTCGCCCATGTGGGCTCCCCAACCCAGAAGGGAAGCATCTGTAGTGAGAGTCAAGTCGTGAGTAGGGGGAATGAAGGGGAACCCCAATCTTAAATTGCTCTGATCCTGCCACCACTGGAGGGCTAGGATCAAGGTTCGAGTCACTGGGACCAACTTGGAAAGGGGGTCTCTTTCCTGAGACCAATAGGTTCTCAAGTGAAACCGAATGTCTCTCATCTGAAATATTGCTCCCTGCACAACAGCTGTGGATGCAGCCATGTGCCCCAGGAGCTGCAGAAAGTGTCTTGCTGGTCGAGAGACCTGCAGAGTGAAGGAGGAGGCCAGAGCCACTAAATTCCTTACCCTTTCTAAGGGAAGAAAGGCTCTGGCTAGCTTTGTGTCCAATTCTGCCCCTATAAAGGTGAGTACCTGGACTGGTTCCAGAACCGACTTTGGTAGATTTAGCAGAAAGCCCAGGGAGGTGAGAAGCTGCTGGGTGACCTGCAGGTGAGATTTTACCTGTTCTGGGGACTGACCTACAATGAGCCATTCGTCTAGATAGGGAAACAGCAATCCTTTGCCTCCTTAAGTGAGCCACTGCCACTGCTAGACACTTTGTGAATACCTGGGGCAGAGGTAAGCACAAGGGCATTGCTCTGAACTGGTAATGACCTGAGGGCAGTTCAATCTGAGGTACTTTCGATGGGAGCTCTGATTAGGACATGGAAATAGGCATCCTTGAGGTCCAGGGAGGCTAGCCAGTCCCTGGCCTTAGGGAGGGTAAAATCATTGCCAGAGATACCATTTTGAACTTTGGTTTCAAAAGATGCTTGATTAGATATCTGAGATCTAATATGGGCACCATTCTCCTGTCTTTTGGGGTAGGAAGTATCTGAATACAGACCCTGCCCTGGTGCAGGAGGAACCCTTTCTACTGCTCTGAGAGCTAACAGGGATGAGACCTCCGCTTCCAGAGCAAGGGTCTCTGAAGCACTTGCAGGTAGAAAAAGTCTGCTTCTCAACTTGGGAAACTTTTTGAAGCTGAGAACCAGACCCTAGCTTACTACTTCTAGAACCCACTTGTCTGAGGTTAAAGAAGCCCAATTCTGACTGAAGTAAGCCAGCCTGCCCCCTACCGGTACAGAAGAATCGGCCCTGGGCACCCCATCAGGGTGTCTGCTTAGCAGGAGCTTTAGGCTGGGGAGTGGGAGCAGATCTGCCCACCCCTCGCCTGCCTCTGCCTCTGAAGAAGCCCCTCTGAGCATAGGCAGAGGAGGCCTGAGTCTGATAAAAAGGCCTGTGAAAAGCCTACCCCTACCCCTGGGGTATGCCTTTGAGGAGTGGCTTCGCCTCCTTAGCCTGGGCACTCTTGTAAGTAGTCCTATATTCATCCATCTTTTCATGTAGTTCTCTGCCTGCTCCCAAACAGAGAATTTCCCACCACAGGAAAATCCATAGCCTAGTCTGGGTATCCTGTGACAGACTAGTACACCTGAGCCAGGCCAACCTACGAAAAGCTACAGATTTGGCCATGACCCTAGAGGAAACATCATTAACATCCACAGCAGCATGAAACTGAACCTTAGAAGCCTCAATGCCATCAGCAGCCACCTGTTCTAGTTCACTAGCCAGCTGGCCATGGGCTTGTGAGCTATTGCATAACAGTATCCCATCTAGATTTCTGATACCTAGCTACATAAGCCATATAATTTGCTTGCCTGAGTCCCAGAGAGCTGCCATATGCTTTTTTTGCCATGGCATCAATCTTCCTGGAATCCCTTGTCAGGAGGATGTGAAGCCAGGGAATATTAGCTTTATCACAGGCTGCAGCCTGAACTACTAACATGACTGCACTGCTGAGAAAGGAATTCTGTATCAGGACCTGACAATGTGTACCTTCTGTCCATCTTTTTATCTACAGGAGGCACAGAATTAGGAGCTTTAACATTTTTATTGTTTGCTTCCTAAAAGACTTATGTAAAGGAATAGACAATCTCCTAGACTCTGGAATATCCATCATTTCTACAAAATCAGGCTCCTCTTGCTCATCCACAGCTTCCTCTAAGGGAGCTGAAGGGTTCAGCAACTTTTGTAAAACATGAAATGAGATGGGACTCAGACAGCATGGGGGAGATTCTAAAGGTCTGTCTGGGGAGATGTCGGTTCAATGGGCACACCAGACCTTCCAGCCACATTCATACTGTTCATAATCATCCTCCCCTCCTCTGGTTCATAAATTCCTCAATATCATATTCCTGAACCACTGGGACGGACGAACCGACCTTTTGCCAGATAGTGGCGGTTGGGACGACCTGAGACAGTGACTGGACAATTTGTATGGCTTTTATTATCTCTGCAGCAGTTGGAGAAGGTTTTGGACTCAGACCTGCTGATTTTCTTGTTTTCTTTACTGGAAGTGGTTCCTCGGAACCAGCTTTTCTTTTGCCCGAGGAAGTCTCGCCCTGGTCAGAGGGCACTCCCTCCGGTTCGGTTGGCACCGAACCGGGCTGGCCATCCGGGTCAGCGGACTTTTTGGCCTCTCATTCCCTGAGCCTGCCCAATCTTTTTTCCAGGGTGGCTGCAATGGCAGTCTGACTGGAGGTGGTCAAACCCCAAACAATAAACACATGTGGTGTGTGGGTCAGCCTTGGCAAAGACTTCCCCACAAACATCACAGTGTTGAAACCCAATGGGCCCGGTTTTTCTTTTGGGTTTCTCAGACATAATGCCAGCCTAACCAGAAAACTTGCCCTTTTAACGGCAGTGCCAGGCAAGACACCCTTATCGGTTCCTAACCGTGTCACGGGTATTGGAAAAAAACATAATAAATCCGTTTTTTTTTAGAACCGATAAGAACCGGGAACCGCACTCTAAAATGTTAATTTTTAGTTTTAAATGAGTTTTAAAGCCAGCTGATCGGTTCAAAACCGAACCGATAACTTACAAGTTCCACACAGACAAAACCTTAATCTACTTATGGTTACCACAGATAGAGCTTGAACCGAATGGTTTTGCGGTTAAAATAAAACTATTCTCGGTTGAATCCAACCGAGAAAACACTTTTTAAACCGAGAAATGAACCGAGCAGTAGGAGAAATCTCCGGAGTGACTGTTCACTGAGGCGGAGTAAAGAATCTGACAGTTCAGGTTTGAAATAACACAGATAGAGCTGCTTCTTAGAGCTCGTGGCCAAAATTCTATTTTGGAATGGTTTTAACCATTTCATCTCCGGAGCAGTTCTAGAGCTGGATCAAACTGCTACTGTCATAATATAGCAAGACTTCATGTTGTTTGAAAACAAATAACCTCTCTATTAGTCCCTAAGGACATACGCAAAGATGCTTCAAGGGCTGACACCTGACCTCTCAGAGTGCTCAGGGCCAAATCCTTCTCCACCCCTTCCTGCAGAAAATCCAGAATCCATGGTGCTGAAGCCCAGGAAGGCTGGATATCCTTTTTTCTAGCCCAGCATGAAAACGTGGACCATACACGAGCATAAGCTACGGAAGTGGAACATTTCCTGGCAGCCATTACAGTATCTACTACTTTCTTAGAGAAACCTAGTTTTAGTAGTCTCCTCCTTTCAGGAGCCAGGCCACGAGCTACATTGCTCCTGGATTTGTGTGCAGAATGGGGCCCTGAGAGAGAAGGTCCCCTTGTACTGGAAGGCGAAAAGGAGCTCACTGAGTTAGGTTCACCAAGTCCAAGAACCACGGTCTTCAGGGCCACTCCGGAGCTATTAGAAGGAAGCTTCCTCTTGAGCATCTTATTTTGTGTATGACCTTTGGAAATACGAGACAACGGAGGAAAAGCATACGCCTTATTGAAGCTCCACTCCTGAGTCAGGGCATCCACTGCTTCTGCCTGCGTGGACACCGGTAATGGCTGAAAAACCTTGGAGTCTGAGCATTGTGTCTGGAGGCAAACAGATCGATCTGAGGCTGACCCAACCGCTGACACAGAAGGTCAAACACTTCGGATTCAACATTCACTCCCCTGGATGAACATTTCTGCGGCTTTGCCAATCAGCCTGAATGTTCAACTCTCCTGCCAGATATACTGCTAACAGAGAGAGAGAAGATTCTCCTATTCCCACAGGAAGAGATCGGAGGCTTCTTTTAGCATCTCCCTGCTCTTTGTGCCACCTTGATTGTTTATGTGTGTCACTGTGACGGCATTGTCTGGCCTTATGATCACCGCTGTCTGAAGCAGACTTTGAAACTGAAGAAGAGCGCAGAGAACCGCGCTCATCTCCAGAACATTTATGTAGAGACATTGTTCCTGCACTGACCAAGTTCTCTGAGTGAGTAGTTGGTTCAGAACTGCTCCCCAAATGTACAGGCTGGCATCCATTGTCAGAATCAACTCTGGAGGAGGCTCCATGGGAACCCCTTTGCTCAGATTCTGCAAATTCACCCACCAACTCAAGGAGTTCCGCAGCTGAAGAGAGAGGGAAATCCGGGTCTGAATCCTCCGAGGTCGGATCCCAGGCCAGCAGCAACCCCATTTGTAGAGGCCACATGTGAAGGCAAGCCCACAGAACTAGATCCATCGCTGCCATCACGAGGCCCAGGATTTGCAGCAGGCAAAGGGCTGAAGCCGATGACTGAGCCCTAAGCCACTAAACTTCTTTCAATAAAGTCAACTTTTGGGATAGCAAAAGGAAAACCTTCCCTTGATCCCTCATGAATACTGCTCCCAGGTGTTCCAGGATCTGAGATTGTTCGAGAGAGCTCTTCTCTCGATTCGCCACCCAGCCGTGTGACTCTAGCATCTGTAGAGTCCTGAGCACCTACCTCCTTGCCAAGGTTACCGTAGGTGCTCAAATAAGCAGGTCATCCAGACAGGGATACACATGATGCCCCTCTTGTCGAAGTTGAGCCACAAGGACTATAAGCACCATCAAGAAGACCCTAGGGGCTGCTGTAAGGCCAAAAGGAAGAGCCCTGTACTGGAAATGTTGGCCCCAAAACGAGAACCTGAGATACTTCTGATGAGACTGATGGATGGGGATATGGAGGTACGCATCCATTAGATCTATGGAAGCTAGGAAATCCCCTGTCTGAACAGGTCGGGTGAATGACCACAGGGCTTCCATCTTGAAGGTCGTGTGGCGCATGACCTTGTTCAGATTCTTCAGATCCAGAATGGGCCTGAAAGCCCCCCCCCCCCCAAACTTCAAAGTACAATCCCTGGCCTTGCTCGCTTTTCAAAGCTGGCACCATCACCCCGATCTGAATGAGATGGGTCAGGGTTTCTGATACTGTATGTCTCTTTATCAGGTTCACGGAAACTGGGGATGGCGGAAAAGAAAAAGCTACTTACCATAGTAACCTTATTTCTCCCAGGGGATACTCCAATATTCATAACTCTTCTGCAGTATACCTTTAAGGTCAGATCTGCCTGGAGATAGAATGCTATGCTAATGAAGGAATCATTGGCATGAGACACTTTTCAAATGCTGCCACCTATCAACTGCCTACATTCTAACCCTCAGATTTCGTGGACACCTGTAAAGACAGGGCCCAAAATTTTAAAATACATAAATATTTAAACTTCAAAATTCCCCACCCAAACCTCCAACTGGAGGAAATATAAATTTAGCATAAGCAATCCCACAAGCTCCTATGTCAGCATCACCTGAAAAAGGAGAAAACGTAAGAACAAGTTCTAATAAAAGTACAATGTGGCATGCAAACACTAAAGCACAGCATGGAATACAGAGACCACTGGTTCTTAAATGGGGAGGCAAGGTGGGAGAGTTATGAATATTGGAGTATCCCCTGGGAGAAATAAGGTTACTATGGTAAGTAACTTTTTCTTCTCACCCCAAGAATACTCCAATATTCCTAACTCTTCTGCCGACTAAAAAGCAGTACCTTAGAAGGAGGGAAGAACTTATTTTGGAAACAGGCTTTGCAGGACAGCTGTACCGAACCTGGCATCAGCCCTAGCCTGCATATCCAAGTTGTAATGCTTGACAAATGTGTGTACTGTTCGACGGGTTGCTGCTTTACAGATATCTACCAAAGGTACATCCCTTGCAGCTGCCAGTGTTGTAACTGTACCCCTTGTGGAGTGGGTTCTAAGGCCTGCTGGAGCTTCTTTGTCCACCTCTGAATAACAAAATTGGATACACTGGACACTCCAACGAGAAATGGACCTTTTAGATGCTGGATTTCCCTTTCCCACATCCCCATCAGTGAGGAAAATTTGTGTTCTGTTCTGCCTATGGGGCTTAGTGGTTGTCATGTAATAGCTCAAAGCTCTTTTGACATACATGCTATGTAGCCTACGTTCACCAGAAGAAGAATGGTTAGTGAAGAACACTGGTAAAGTGATAGATTGGTTCAAATGGAAGACTGAAACCACTTTGGGAAGGAATTTCCTATTTGTCTGAAGGACTACCTTATCCCTATTGAAGGCAATGTAGTCCTTTTCAATGCATAAAGCCTGGAGCTCACTAATTCTCCTAGCTGAAGTAATGGCCACTAGAAACACTGTTTTCCATGTGACATACTTCAAAGGTGCTGAAAACATAGGCTCAAAGGGAGGGGGACATGTGTTCAGCAATGCAGATATTAAGGTCCCAAGCTGGTACCGGTTCTCTCACCAGTGGATACATATGTGAAAGGCCCTTGACGAACCTTTTAAATATGGGGTTTGATACCAAAGAAACAGACTTGCTTGCAGATGCATAGGCCGAGACTGAAGCCAAATGAATCCTTAGCGTACAAGGCTATACGCCTGAGGAATGCAAGTAGACCAAGTAGTCCAGTACCAACGGTACTCCTGCCTGTCTTGGCACTATACTCCTACTAGAGCACCAAATAGAAAACCTCTTCCACTTTGCAGCATAGTTTTTTTGGTAGAGGATTTCCTGTATCCCCTTAAAACATCCATAATTGGTTCAGAAAGATATAAACCAGCATACTCTAGGTCCTCAAGAGCCAGGCTCTGAGCCTGAGTGACCTGAGGTTTGGATACAGGAGCCTCCCCTGGTTGGAGGTCAGAAGATTGTGCCTCCTGGGAAGGTGTATTGGTTTGTCCACGGACATGGACAATAACAGGGAGAACCATGGCTGCATGGCCCAGTCTGGGGCTATCAAATCATTGTTGCCGGCTGAGACCTGAGTTCAACAGTACCCTGTATATTAGGGGGACACAGAGGGAATGCATACAGGAATTTCCCTGACCAATCCAGAATAAAGGCACCCAAAGGGACCATGCCCACTATTGGAGGGCTGCAACAGAACTGTGGTAGGTGATGACTCTGATGAGAGGCAAAAAGATCAATTTCTGCCTTACCTCCTGAATAAGGTCTGCACCACTTCCCTGTTCAGGGACCATTCATGATGGTCCTGGCTGATTCGACTTAGGGCATCTGCCAGAACATTGTTCTTGCCTGGCAGATGAATGGCCTGAAGTGAGGAGCCCAGTGAATAAGCTAGGGCCCAAATTCTCATGGCCTCCGTGCAGAGGAGGCTTGGCCTTGTTCCCCCTTGCTTGTTTATGTAGTACATGATGGTAGTGTTGTCTATCCTGACTTGCACTACCTTTCCCTGGTATCAGTGGTTTGAAAGCTCACATTGCTAGAACACTGCCCTGAGCTCTAACAAGTTTATGTGTAAAAAGAGTCTCTGCACTTGACCAAGTGCCCTGGGAAGTGTGTCTGCTAGATGAGCCTCCCCAGCCCAGGAGGGATGCATCTGTTGTGAGAATCATCGAAGGAAGTTCTTTTTGGAAAGGGACTCCTTTCTCTGAGGTTGGCTTCCTCTATCCACCACCGAAGAGCCTGGATAAATGTTTCTGTTACAGGAACGAGGTTTGACAGGGAATCCTTTCGTTGGCACCAGTGAGCTCTTAAGTGAAACTGGATGTCCCTCATCTGAAACCTGGAGCCTAGCACTGTGCCTGTTGCAGCTGCCATGTGGCACAGAAGTCGAAGAAAATGCCTTGCAGACCTTGGGGCATTGAGCCTGAAAGAGGCTGCTAACTGCAGGATGCTTTTTACCCTGTCTCTGGATAGATAGGCTTTGCCCACTATGGTATTCAATTCTGCCCCTATAAACTGCAGAATTTGAGAAGGAAGAGAAGAAAAACAGATTGTTCTAGATTTAAGAGGAAACCCAAGGATTGCAGAAGCTGCTGAGTGAGCTGCAGGTGTTCTGCTGACTGTTGTGGTGAATCTGCCACCACCAGCCAGTCGTCTAGATAGGGGAATACTGTGACACCTTGTCTGTGCAGGTGAGTCACTACCACAGCCAGACACTTTGTGAACACCCTTAGTGCTGAAGTGAGACCGAAGGGAACAGCTGAGAAGAAAAAATTACTCACCTTAGTAATGCTGTTTCTTCTTATGGAGTCTTGCTATATTATGACTATTGCAGTTTGTCCCACCATTAGAACTGCTCCGGAGGTGAGAGAGTTAACTTCCATGCAGGGCATGGAACTTAGAGCGCGATCTCGGTTAGAAAAGCTCTGTCTGGGATATTTCAAACCGAAACTGTCAGATCTTTATGAGCAAAACTCACTAAGGTTCTGTGTGGAAGCTGTAACCTACACTAGCCAACTGGCTACTAAAATATTAACACATTTTCCTGGTCCCAACACCAAGACTCAAGTCAGGGGACCAGAAAAAGATAAGATAAAATAAAACACAACACCCAAACACCCCAAAAAGAAGGGGTGGAAAACATAAAAAGGGGCATCAATAAGTGCCAACAGTGGACTGCCCACCCCATACCCAAAGAAGAAGTTCTGAGAGGGGCAGGCTGGGGGGGAGGTCATAATATAGCAAGACTCCATTAGAAGAAACATTACTAAGGTGAGTAATTTTTTCTTCAAACAACATGAAGTCTTGCTATATTATGACTATTGCAGACTACACAGCAGTACCTCCATGGAGGAGGGACAGAACCTACTTAGGGAACAAGCTCTGAAGCAAGGCTGTGCAAACCGAGCATCCCTCCTGGCCTGGATATCCAGGGAGTAATGCTTGGTGAAAGTGTGTACTGTTTTCCAAGTAGCTGCTTGACATATCTCTAAGATAGGGATGTCTCTGGCAGCAGCTAGAGACGCAGCTGTACCTCTGGTAGAGTGAGCCCTCAGGCCTGAAGGGGGAACCTTACCCAGTTTTTGATAGCAAAATTGGATACAAGAGACAATCCACCTGGCAATGGATCTCTTAGTGGCAGGTTTCCCTTTCCCAACCTCACCATAAGTGAGAAATAGTTGGAGGGAGTCAAACCTGTGACCCTTGGTACGCCTATGTAGTAACTTAGGGCCCTTAACATCTGTTATGCAACCTCCTCTCACCAGAGGAGGAATGGTCAGTGAAGAACACTGGAAGTGAAATAGATTGATTAAGGTGGAAATCTGAAACCACCATAGGCAAAACTTCCTGTTAGTCCTGAGGACTACCTTATCCCTGTGAAAGGAAATAAAGTCAGTCTCCACTGACAAAGCTTGTAATTCACTTATGCTGGCAGAGAAGTGATGGCTACTAGAAATACAGTTTTCCAAGTCAAGTACTTAAGCTCTGCTGAAGACAGAGGTTCAAAGGGGGTTGCATCAGCTGAGCAATGCAAACATTAAGATCCCAGGCAGGGGCAGGGTCCCTGAATGGTGGATTGGTATGAAGCAATCCCCTAAAAACTTGGAAAATACAGGGTGAGCAGAAAGAGAAGAGGGCTTCCCTGCTGAAATAAAAGCAGAGACAGCTGCCAAATGCACTTTCAGGGTAGCTGGTCTCAGTCCTAAAGAATTAAGATGGACCATATAGTCCAAAACAGTGGGCAAATCAGCAGATTCCGGGAAATATGCTTCCCAGAACACCATATGGAAAACCTTTTCCACTTGGAGTTATAGGTAGCCCTAGTGGAAGGCTTCCTAGAAGCTTTCAAGATTTCGAGAACACCTTGAGAAGTTGTAGATCAGCAAACTCTAACTCCTCAAGAGCCAGGCCTTGAGGTTGAGGGATTTGAGATTCAGATACCAGACTCTCCCCTGGGCACAGGTTAACAGATTGTGGTTCCTGGGGAGACACAGGGGAAGATGGACTGCTAAGGACAGAAGGAGTGGGTACCAGGGCTGCCTGGCCCAGTCTGGAGCAATCAGGATCATCTTGCAGGGCTGAGATCTGATTTTGACTAGCACCTTGAACAGGAGAGGGAAGGGGGGAGAAGGCATAGAGAAACTTCCCTTCCCAATCGAGGAGAAAGGCATCCAGGGGGACTGAGCCCAACACTGGGGCCTGCAACAAAAAAGTGGAAGTTGATGATTGTCTGGGGCTGCAAAAAGATCTATCTGAGGGGTGCCCCATCTGGCAAAAACTATCCCCAGTACTCGGGGATCCAGTGACCATTCGTGATGGCCCTGGGAAATCCTGCTGAGAGGCCTGCCAGGACATTGTCCTTGCCTGGGAGGTGAACTGCTATGAGGGAAGTGTTCAGGAATAAGCCAGAGACCACAACTTCATCGCCTCGTGCACAAGGCCAAGACCGAGTGCCCCTTGTTTGTTGATGTACCACATTGTGGTGGTGTTGTCTGTTCTGACCTGTACCACTTTGTTCTGAACAGATGCAGAAAAACCTGAAGTGCTAGAAAACAGCTCTGAGTTCCAACAGATTGATGTGGAGCAGAGATTCCTGAGGGGACCACAATCCCTGGGTGGAGAGGTCGCCCATGTGAGCTCCCCATCCCAAGAAGGACGATCTGTAGTAAGGGTCAAGGAGTGAGATAGAGGGATGAAGGGCACCCTTGTCTCAGATTGCTCTGATCCTGCCACCACTGAAGGGCCTGGATCAGGGTTCGAGTCACTGGGATCAATTTGGATAGGGAATTCTTCTTTGAGACCAAAAGGCTCTCAAATGGAACTGAATGTCCTCATCTGAAATCTTGCTTTGCACTACAGCTGTGGAAGCAGCCATGTGTCCTAGGAGCTGTAGGAAATGCCTTGCTGGTCGAGACCTGCAGAGTGAAGGATGAGGCCAGGGCCACCAGGGTCCTTACCCTTCTAGGGAAGGAAGGCTCTGGCTTGCTTTGTGTCCAGTTCTGCTCCTATAAAGATGAGTACCTGGACAGGTTCCAGAACTGACTTTGGAAAACTGAGAAGAAAGCCCAGAGAGGTAAGCAGCTGCTGGGTAACTTGCAGGTGTGATTTGACCTGGTCTGGAGACTGACCCACAATGAGCCAGTCGTCCAGGTAGGGAAAGATGGCAATCTTTTGCCTTCTTAAATGAGCAACTGCTACTGCCAGACATTTTGTGAATACCCTTGGGACAGAGGTGAGGCCGAAGGGCATTGCTCTGAACTGATAATGGCCTGAGGGCAGTTCGAATCTGAGGTACTTTCGGTGGGAGCTTCTGATAAGAATATGGAAGTAGGCATCCTTGAGGTCCAGGGAAGCTAGCCAGTCCCCTGGCCTTAGGGAGGGTAAAATCATTCCCAGAGTCACCATTTTGAATTTTGGTTTTAAAAGGTGCTCGTTCAGATATCTTAGGTCCAGGATGGGCCGCCACTCTCCTGTCTTTTTTGGGGTAAAGAAGTACCTGGAGTACAGACCCTTGCCCTGGTGTAAGGGAGAAACCCTTTCTACAGCTCTGAGAGCCAGGAGGGTTGAGACTTCTGTTTCCAAAGCAAGAGTCTCTTGAGGGTTTGCAGGTGGAAAAGATCTGATTCTCATCTTTGGAAATTTTTTGAAGCTGAGAACCAGACCCTGGCTTACTACTTCCAGGACCCACTTGTCTGATGTTAAAGACTCCCAGTCCTGGACGAAGTAAGCCAGCCTGCCCCCTACAGGTAATGGAGAACCGGCCCTGGGCATCCCATCAGGGTGCCTGTTTGGCAGGGGCTTTAGGCTGAGGGGTGGGAGCAGGCCTGCTTGTACCCCGTCTGCCTCTCTCTCTGAAGAACCCCCTCTGAACATAAGCTGAAGAGGAGGCCTGGGTTTGGTAAAAAGGCCTGTGAAAAGGCCTGCCTCTACCCCTGGGGGGCTGCCTCTGAGGAGTGGCTTGCCGTTCCTTGGTTTGTGCACTTCTATAAGTGGTTCTATATTCATCCATTTTCTTCATATAATTCTCTGTCTGCTCCCCAAACAGAGAATTTCCCACCACAGGAAAATCCATAGCCTTAGCCTGGGTATCCTGTGACAAACTAGTACACCTGAGCCAAGCCAATCTACAAAAGCCACAGATGTAGCCATGACTCTAGAGGATACATCATTAGAATCCACTGCAGCATGGAACTGCACCTTAGATGCCTCAATACCATCAGCAGCCACCTGCTCCAGCTCCTTGGCAAGCTGGCCAGGGGCCTGTTTGGCTAAAGCCATGACAGTATCCCATCTGGATTTTTGGTATCTTGCAACATAAGCCATATAATTTGCTTGTCTGAGTCCCAAGGACGCTGCCATGTATTGTTTTTTAGCCATGGCATCAATCTTCCTGGAGTCCTTGTCAGGAGGATGTGAAGGTAGGGAATATTAGCCTTATCACAGGCTGCAGCCTGAACTACCCCAACATGGCTGCATTGCTGTGAAAGAAATTCTGTATCAGGACTCCGACAAAGTGTACCTCCTGTCCATCTTTTTATCCACAGGAGGCACAGAATTAGGAGCTTTAAAATTTTATTGTTTGTTTCTAAAGGATTTGTGTAAAGGAATAGACAATCTCCTGGACTCTGGATATCCATCATCTCTACAAAGTCAGGCTCCTCTTGCTCATCCACAGCTTCTTCCAAGGAAGCTGGAGGGTTTCAGCAACTTTTATAAAACAGAAAATGAGAAGGGACTCAGCAAGCCTAGGGGAGATTCTCCTAAAGGTCTGTCTGGGGAGATGTCCGGTTCAATGGGCACATCCAGACTTTCAAAGTCACATTCACACTGTTCATAATCATCCTCCCCCTCCTCTGGTTCATAAAACTCCTCTATATCATATTCTTGAACCAGTGGAACCGGCCAAACCGACCTTTTGCCAGATAGTGGCGGTTCGGACGGAACCGGGGAAAGTGACTGGACAATTTGGATTGCCCTGGCTATCACTGCAGCAGTTGGAGAAGGGATTTTTGACTCCACACCTGCTGATTTTCTAGCTCTCTTTGCTGGAACTGGCTCCTCAGAGTCAGCTTTACGTTTGCCCGAGGAAGTCTGGCCCTGGTCAGAGGGCACTCCCTCCGGTTCAGTTGGCACCGAACTGGGCTGGCCATCCGGGTCAGCGGACTTTTTGGCCTCTCGTTCCCTGAGCTTACCAACTCTCTTATCTAGGGTAGCTGCAGGGAAATTCTTGCAAATCTGGCAGTCTGCATCGAGGTGGTCAAACCCCAGACAATAAACACATGTGGTGTGTGGGTCAGCCTTGGCAAGGCTTCCCACAGACACTACAGTGTTGAAACCCAGTGGGCCCAGTTTTTCTTTGGGTTTCTCAGACATAATGCCAGCCTAACCAAAACTTGCCCTTTTTCGGCAGTGCTAGGCAAGACACCACTATCGGTTCCCAACACGTGTCACGGGTTGTGGAAAAACCGTAATGAAATCCGTTTTTTTTAGAACCGATAAGAACCGGGAACCACACTCTAAAAAGCCTTTAAATGCTTCAGAATAAAGTTTCAACACAACCTGATCGGTTCAAACCGAACTGATAAACATTTACAAGTTCCACACAGTAATAAACCTATCTATTACTTACAATACCATAGACAGAGCTTGAACCGATCGGTTTGAGGTTAAAATAATGATAATTGCAGTTGAATTTAACCGAGAAAAAACTCTTTAAACCGAGAAAATGAACCGAGCAGTAGGAGGAATCTCCGGAGCGACTGTTCAGTGAGGCGGAGTAAAGAATCTGACAGTTTCGGTTTGAAATATCCCAGACAGAGCTTTTCTAACCGAGCTCGAGCTCTAAGTTCCATGCCCTGCATGGAAGTTAACTCTTTCACCTCCGGAGCAGTTCTAATGGTGGGACAAACTGCAATAGTCATAATATAGCAAGACTTCATGTTGTTTGAAATGAAAATTACATACTTACCGTAATTGTTGATCTTTCTCTGTATCTTCACCATTCCTCACTAGTGGGTATAGGGCACCGGAGCTAGGACCCACTGGGAGACTTTTTTTTTTTCCATGGGCGGATTCGACGCAGGGCTGGCGCTGCCCTCGAGGCCGACGTTCTACGTGGCGCTCGAGGGTTGGCAATTAGCTGCCGTCTACTCCGCCCCAGCCCCAGTTCTTTCTCTCCCGCCATAGAGTGTGGATCCTTGTGTGTGAGACTAAGAGTTTTGCAGCTTAGTTCGTCGATACTTCGATTCATTTTACAGTTGCCTCGGTTCTGCTTGCCTGCTTGACGTCGATTGAGGTGCCAGAAAGACCTTTCCTTTTATTTAGCGGTGTCGAGTACTGTGTTTAGTTTATTTTTTCGTTTGGTAATGTCTCATCCGGGGGAAAGAAGACGATGAAAGCCGGGCAGCCCACTATGCATCTGTGCCCCTGTGGCAGCCTCTATTCCATAATGGACCACCATGACCTTTGCCTTGCCTGCCTCGGCCCCAACCACGATATGGATAACTGCAACATTTGCTTCTCTATGGACTGCCATGTGATTGAGAACCACGAGTTGAAGGTCGGACGTATACTGCCAATTTTCAGAGGTTGAATGCGCTGTCGCAGGGCCAAGGTGAGGATTCTCGGCCCTTCCTCCATGTCCCCTCCCGGTCCTATAAGGCCCATGGAGGAGGGAACCCCTGCCTCTTTTAGCCTTGCCTCGGCGGGGGTTTCTTCCGTGGTGCAGGAGGCCCAGGCTGGCCCCCTTGGGGGTTAGTCGGGAGGAACCGAATCGGCAGTCGCCTCTTCAGTGGCGAAGGCTCCCTCAGTGTCGTGTTCCAGCCCCTTTGGGGACGGACTGACTCGATCCTCGGTGCCATCTCGTGGCACTGCTCTTGGTCCTGGCGCCTTTTCTCTGCGCCACTGTCACCTCTGATGCTGCTCGTGGCATCAGGCTTCTCGGCCGCGCCGGGGGGTGGTAGTTTGGATGTTTCTGGTCTTTGGATGAGTCTGAACCTGAAATACTTTCTGTGAAACTCCCTTATGGGGATGTGGAAATAGGCATCCTTTAGGCCCAGTGATGCCAACCAATCTCCTTTTCAGAGTGTTGGTAGAATCAGAGACAACGTCCCCATTTTGAACTTTGGTTTTGCTAGAAACCTGTTGAGGAACCCGAGATCCTAGATAGGCCACAGCTCTCCATTTTTCTTTGGTGTGGAAAATACCTTGAGTAAAGGTCCTTTTCCTCTTTGATGCAAAGGCACTGATTCCACTGTTTTTAGTGACAGAAGGTGTTCCACCTCTTTTTCTAACCTTTTGCTTTCCGAACGGAAGCTGGTTTGAAAACTGATTTTCTGAACAGGGAAGGACTTGAAACTTAAAGACAGGTCCTGATCCACTATCTCCAGAACCCACTTGTTCGTGGTGATGGTTTTCCAATTCTGGAAAAAATGGGTCAGCCTGCCCCCTATTGGCAAAGGAGAGGCAGCCTGATCGATGAAGTCAGGAGTCCTGCTTAGAGTGGGGCTGAGACTGGGCACCAAGCATGGCACCCCTTCTGCCCCTACCCCTGGAATACCCTTGCTGAGGGTATTGTGATGCCTGAGGAAGTACCATGGCCTGGTAACAAGGCCTGGAATGAAACTGTCTGCCCCCTGCCTCCCCTACTGAAGGGTCTAGAGGAGGTGGAGGGTCTTTGTTTTGCGGAATTGCTAAGGAAGGTGGCTTTATATTCAGCCACCTTCATCATATAGGCCTCTGTATGGCTGCCAAATAGGGACTTGCTCTCCACAGGAAAATCCAGTCTTATTCTGGGTATCCTGTGTGAGGTTTGTGGCTCTCAAGCAAGCAGACCTTCTCTGTGCGATGGTATTTGCCATCCACCTTGCAGCAGTCTCATTACTGTCTGCTACTATCTGGAACTGGTATTTGGCAGCTTCCATGCCAAACCTAGCAGTTTCAGCTAGGTCTGCCAGAAGAGGAGAAGGTGCTTTCTCAGCCATGTCCAGGATAGACTGCCAGAGAGCTTTCTGGTACTGGGCTGCATAGGCCTGATAGTTAGCTTGCCTAATGGCCAGAGAGGCTGATAGGTAACCTTTCTTGGCCATATTTTCAATTTTTTAAGAGCCGTTCTCTGAAAGGTGGGAAGCCAGAGGGACTTTTGCCTTGTCACAAGCTGCAGCTTGCACCACCCCTTGGTGGTCAGGGTATGAAAACAGAATTCAGCCCCTGTTCTATCAAGCTAATACTTTTTATCCACCCTTTTGTCCAAAGGGGGGACAGACCCAGGAGCTTGGAGGAGTTTTAAAAAATCTCTTTTAAAGAACAAATTTATGGGGAGTGACAGCTTTTTAGTAGGGGTCAGCCCCATCATTTCCAGATATTCAGCATTCTCCTTAGCCTCTACAGCTTCAGAGGATGTCCAAGGCATCAGCAATTTTCCTGATAAAGGAAAAATGAGAAGAATAATCTTCTATAGTCCTGGGAGGGGAGCCAAACTCTTGTTCAGGGGAGCCCTCAAGCTCTATAGGCTCACCTTCTTCTTCCTCCTCTCCTCCTCTTCACCATACTCCTCAGGAAAAGAGGGTGGGTTGGAGAGTGCAGGAGTCTGGACTGGGGACTGTGAAAACACAGGCAGCAGACCCTGCATAGTTTGCATTATCTTTATTGCTTGTGCAATCTCTGAAGGAGAAGGCACAGTGGCAGGCATCACAGAAGTCCCCTTTTCCACAGGGGGTTCTGTGTGCTTTGTTTTCTTTACTTTTTTTCCTGGAATCAGAGAGCTAGCTGGTTCAGAGGGTCTCTTTTTATCCGTATTAGGGGTAGAAACATTAGACGTTGTGGTGTCACCCACAGACCCTGAGGGTTTCAGCTGGTCAGAGCCAGAAGGACCCTTCAGTTTCTTATTTAATCTCTCCAGACGTTTTTCCAATGCCTTGTCTGGGAAAAATTTGCAAATGTCACAATCAGTTTTTAAATGGTCTAAGCCAAGGTAGAAATCACAACTAGAGTGCTTATCTGCCTTGGCAAAAACTTCACCACACTCAGAACAGTTTTTAAAACTGGGTTCTCTGGTTCTCTTTTTAATTTTTTCTGACATAATGAAGAAGAACCGCAACTGCCAAACACGAAAGGTTTAAAAATTCAAAAAACAATAATTTTATTGGTTTTTATTTATTTTTTTATTTTTACCAATTATTTTACCAGGTGAGACACACTAAGCTGAAAGCTTGTTTGCAGGTGCAACCTGGGAGCACAAGAAGTTAAGTGACTTGCTCAGGATCACACAGTATGCACCTAGGGGGCTGTGGGATTCAAACCCAGGTCTCCAGATTTGCAGCTCAGAGCCTTAACCCACTGCGCCATACTGCCTCCTGGTTGCGGTCGGTTCAGGAACCGATTGGGGAATTGAGCGGAATCGGGAACGGATAAAAATAGAACCGGGACTAGCAGTTCGGAACAGAGGATTATCTGTTCTAAAAAAACAAAGATTTTAGCAAAAAAAGATTTTCAAAACTAGTAAATAACGGGGGAAAAAAAAAACAAAACTAACTAAAAGTACCTCGGTTCCCCAACGGTTATTCTGAACTGTGAGAAACCGAGAAAACACAAAACTAGCTAAATAAACTAATGGTTACTAAAATAACACTGATAAGAGGCAGCAAATGAAAAATACTAAAGTATTTGTTATTGACAAAGGCTTTTCTGACTAGATGATGAGGAGGAAATCTCCAGGCATCTGGTCTTTACAGGCGGAGAGAGAAATCTGAGGGTTAGAATGTAGGCAGTTGACAGGTGGCAGCATTTAAAAAGTGGCTCATGCCAATGATTCCATCATTAGCATAGCATTCTATCTCAGGGCAGATCTGACCTTAAAGGTATACTGCATAAGAGTCAGGAACATTGGAGTATTCCTGGGGTGAGAATTAATCTTCTCCTAAAGGGGCAGGCCACGCAGAATGTGCACGACACTGTTCCAGGAGGCATACGTCACATGAATCCGCAAGATTCCACAAATGCCTTCAATGTGTTTCTCACAGACCTGGGTAAATGCAAGGTTCACCCCATCAGCGATAGCCTAACCACCCTCGATTACACACTGGACCGTCCCCCATCATCTAACTTCCACCTTAAGCTGGTGTCTAAACCTGAGCTACTAAAGCTTCTCAAAAAAATTAGGGTCACGGGTTCAGCAGAGTGTGACAAACTTGAACCCAGACTACTCATACTGCAGCCCAAGTAATGGCCACACCAAGAAAAAATTACTCACCATAGTAATGTTGTTTCTTCTAATGAAGTCTTGCTGTATTCTGACTATATGCAGTTAGCCCCAGCACTTGAACTGGTCCGGAGAGGAAAGGGTTAACTCTGTGCAGTAGCATAGAATGTTGAGCTCGGTTTTCAATCCTCTGTCTCTGGTACATCCCAGTGTACCCGTCAGATTCTTACAAGCAATACTAATTGACTAAAGCTATAGAAATTATTTTAAAACTTTAAGCCATAGGCAACAAACTTGGGCCCAAACGACTCAAGCCGAGAACCCAAGAAAAAAATCTATGTAG
The DNA here is from genome assembly GCA_016271365.2 of Neoceratodus forsteri. Lineage (NCBI taxonomy): Eukaryota > Metazoa > Chordata > Ceratodontiformes > Ceratodontidae > Neoceratodus > Neoceratodus forsteri. The sequence goes on along the minus strand of CM057458.1, from coordinate 1,397,520,240 downwards.
ATAGTGAACAATCTATATAAAAACACAGATCATTAAGAAAAAAAACACCTGGTAAGGCAGGGAACAAGGTACACCTCTGGGGTGCAACACTGTACCTACCAACCAACATCCCAAAACAACTAGGTTCTGAGAGGGGAGGCAGGGAGGGAGGTCAGAATACAGCAAGACTCCATTAGAAGAAACAACATTACTATGGTGAGTAATTTTTCCTTCAAACAACTTGAAGTCTCGCTGCATTCTGACTATATGCAGACTACCGAGCAGTTCCCCACTGGAGGAGGGGATAATAGAACCTTACTTTGGGAACAAGCTCTGCAATACTGCTGTACCAAACCTAGCATCACTCCTAGTTTGTGTGTCCAGAGAGTGATGCTTGGTGAATGTATGGACTGTTTTCCAGGTGGCTGCTTTACAAATTTCTACTAAGGAGATATCTCTAGCAGCTGTACCCCTGGTTGAGTGAGCCCTCAGGTCTGAGGGAGGCTATTTGCCCAAATTTGAATAGAACTGAATACAGGAGACAATCCACCTGGCAATAGTATTTTAGTAGCAGGTCTACCTTCTCCCACTTCCCCATAAGTCAGAAATAACTAAAGACAACCATACTATGGGCCTTAGTATGTTCTGTGTAATTGCGAAGTGCCCTCTTTGCATCCAGACTGTGCAATCTTCTCTCCCCAGAAGAAGCATGGTCAGTGAAAAACACAGGCAGAGACATGGACTGGTTCAGATGAAAATCCAAAACCACTTTAGGAAGAAATTTTCTATTCATCCTAAGCACCACCTTATCCCTATGGAAGGAAGTTAAGTTAGGTTCTACTGACAGGGCCTGTAACTCACTGATTCTCCTGGCAGAGGTAATAGCTACCAGGAACACAGTCTTCCAGGTCAAGTACTTAAGCTCAGCAGGTGACAATGGTTCAAAGGGGGGTTGCATAAGCTGTGCAAGGCAGATATTCAAGTCCCAAGCTGCAGTATTCTCCCTGAAAGGAGGGTTAATGTGAACCAGACCCTTGAAAAACTTACTGAAAACAGGATGAGATGCCAGGGAAGATCCCTTCCCTGCAGAAAGAAATGCAGAAACAGCTGCTAGGTAAACTTTAAGGGTAGCAGGCCTAACGCCTAATCCATTAAGATGAACCAGATAATCCAGGGCTGTGGCAATGCCAGCATAACCTGGCTGTAGGTCTCTCTGAGAACACCAAATACTGAATCTTTTCCATTTAGAATTGTAAGTTTTTCTGGTGGAAGGTTTCCCGTAAACCTTAAGGATATTCATCACCCCTTGGGAGAGATGCAGGCCTGCATGTTCTAATTCCGCAAGAACTGGGCCGTGAGTCTGAGAGACTGGGGATTAGAATACCAAATCCTCCCCTGAGAGGAAGTCAGGAGGTTGCATCTCCTAGGTAGACACAGAGGAATTGACACTGCTAGAGACAGCAGCAAAGGGTACCATGGTTGCCTGGCCCAGTCTGGAGCCACCAGGATCACTGTGCAGGGTTGAGACCCAATTTGGATCAGTATTATGAATATCAATGGAAAGGGAGGAAAGGCATAAAGAAATCTCCCTGTCAAGTCTAGCAGAAGAGCATCTAGAGGAACAGTTCCCAGGACTGGAGAGGTCTGCAGCAGAACAGAGGAAGTTGCTGATTGTCTGGGTCTGCAAAAAAGTCTATCTCTGGACTGCCCCATCTCCTGAAAGTTACCTGAAGGACATTAGAGTCCAGGGACCACTCGTGGTGACCCAGAGATATCATGCTTAAGGCATCTGCCAGCACACTATCTTTCCCTGGAAGATGAACTGCTGTCAGCGAAATCTGAAGTGAGTAAGCTAGAGAGCATAGTTTCATGGCCTCTGTGCACAAGGCCATGGACTGAGTGCCCCCCCTTGCTTGTTTATATACTACATTGTAGTGCTGTTGTCTGTCCTGATCAGCACCATTTTGCCTTTGACTGATTCTGAGAATGCCTGAAGGGCTAGAAGAAAAAATTACTCACCATAGTAATGTTGTTTCTTCTAATGGAGTCTTTCTGTATTCTGACAATATGCAGTTAGCCCCAGCACTTGAACTGTCCCGGAGAGGAAAGAGTTAACTCTATGCAGAAGCATACAACATTCAGCTCAAGCTCGGTTTTCAAACCTCTATCTCTGATACTTACCAGAGCAACCATCAGATTCTTACGAGCAAACTAACTAACCAAGTAGTAAACTATGGAAATTGTTTATCATATGGCCAAAAGGCAGCAATTTGGGTCCCAAAAGACTCAAGTCGAGAACCCAAGAAAAAAGGGTAGTGACAATACTATATATATATATATATATATATATATATATTTATATATATATATTAAACATAACAATAGTAACAATAAAACAACTACCTCACCCTTAAGAAGGGGGGTACAAAGTACCTCCTGAGGTGCAACACTGTAACTGCCAGCTCACTTCCCAAAAATGGAAATTACGTACCTACCATAATTCTTGATCTTCTCTTGTATCTTCACCATTCATTACTGTTGGGTGTAAGCCAGAAGCACGCACCCGCTATGGGAGTTTTTTTTTTTTTTTTTTTGAGGTAGGAGTCGATGCTGACAGCGCCACCCATGAGAACAATGCACTGTGTGGTGTGCAAGGGGCAGTCGTTAGGCGCTGCAGACTCCTCCTCCTCCTCCATCCCAGTTCTGTAAGCCAGAGAGGCGAAATAAAAGAGTTAGAAGGATGAGAGCGAGGCAAGAGAGCCGAGGGATAGATAAAGGAAAGGAAACAAACTGAAAAAGGAATAAGCCGAAAAAGGACAGGACAGTGAAGAACCCTACCCTAAGGGACCGCAGGACCTCACTCCTAAGGCGGCTCTGAGGGAGGAACAGGTAAGAGAGAGGAAGAAGAAAGAGAGGAAGAAGAGAAAAGGGATATTGGAAAGAGGGAAAAACTGGCATGAATTTTTTGAGAACTACCTTGAAGCTTATCAGCTCAGAACTTAAAATCCGGGAGCAAGGATCCCTGCAGGCAAAGCTGGTTTAGATAGTTCAACCAAACCCTCTGCAGAAATTGAACGAGAGAGGCAGATTTCCCTACACATCCCACTATCCTATTACCCATTACTTCAGCTGAGAGCTCACAGATTGACAAGGCAAATTCATCTGTTCCAGAGAGGAAGAGCCCCCAACTAGGTCTAGGGAAAAAGCCCCCACCAGCACACAGCCATGTGTTATTAAAAGGGGTTGGGGATGCCCAAGGAGAGTGCAACCCTTTAGCAAGATGGACAGAGACAGAGAAGGAACTCATTTTGACCCCCAGAGAAGACAAGGGTCAAGCAACGAGAACACCAGAACAAGATGGCGATTTTGGGTTCGATCTAGGACATACTGTACATTGACTAGTCCCAGTCTGGTTTTCACCAGGATGATTTAGCACACCAGATAAGTCTGGAGACCAAGGGGAACAGGACTGTCTCAGAGACTAACCTGGATGGCTGAAGAGTGACCTAACCTGGCCTGAAGAAAAGGTCCCTGAAGGGAGCCCTGTCCAGGAATCAGAAAGAGTTCCCTCAGACAGAATCCCTTACTGTTCTTTAGAGAAGAACAGAAGGTCCCGAGGAACCAGGGGATTTAGCACCACAGAGGGCTCGAGAGAAGGGAAAAAAGGAGGAGCGGGGAGACGCCCAAGAAGTGAGGCCCATGAGGGGAAGGTGGGTGGGATTCAGTAATGAATGGTGAAGATACAAGAGAAGATCAAGAATTATGGTAGGTGCGAAATTTCCATATCTTCCCTTGTAAATCTTCACCATTCATTACTGTTCGGTGAGTACCAAGCTCCCTGGAAGAGTGCTTTACATAACCCTGATGGAACATTACCCCCAGCTCCCTGTTGGTAAGAAACAGGAAGAAGAGACCCTGGCCATACTAGACTGGTGTCTATGGCCGAGGAGAGATAGGAGGTGTCCCCTGAAGACAAGGAGACGGAGGAAGCCCATGCAGAAGCCTCCTAGCCATAGTGGAAAAGAGGTGGGTCCCTCAGAAAGCGGAGCAAATCACCCTACGCCGGGCCAGGGGTGACAACCTTGAAAGACGAAGCCATGCCGTTCGCCTGAGGCAGATCGCTGTCCCCACAAGCCTGGAAGCCACCTCACTGGCATCATAAGAAGCCCTTGCTTGGTGCCTTGCCAGTTCCAGGCCTATGGTGAAGAGGGCAATAGCCTGTCGAGATTGCTCCAAATCAGGCATTGATGCTAGCACCTGAGCCAGCATCGACCTCAAATGCCTGCTATAGGCAGCGTGATGTGCCTGATGTGATGCAATACACAACAACGCATGAAAAGTAAAGAACACTCTTTGCCCCCACCAGTCAAATTGTAGGGAATCCGAGCTCAGTGGTCGGTCGTGCGCCAGGCGCTGGCACCCAGAAAGGGTATCTAAGTATACCAAGCCCAAGGGGGAGTTAGGGAGAGTACCTAGACACTCCAAAGGAGCACAATACCTCCTCCTCCTGCAGCCTGCCAGGGCTAGGGAAGGGGTGGCTGGAGACTGCCAGGTGCAGAGAGACGCTTCCTGGAAGGGAATAGGCCAGGAAGGCACCACCAGATGCTGGGCACCGAATTCACGGAGGAATTTACGCATCTCCTGCTCAGTACTGTCCCATCTAATGATGGAACTATGGAGATCCCGAACCATCCTTGATAGGAAGTGCTGATATTCTGTGAAATCAGCTTCAGAAGAGAGGTAAACAGGAGTTTCCTCTCCCTCCGAGGAGGGAGTCGAGGAGGATGGGAAACTTGAATGTCCAGAAGACTCTTGCAGTGGAGGGGACAGGTGAAACACCCATTCATGTGTAACCCCCTTGTTACCCGGGGTTACTAGAATCCCAGTAAGACCTAGTGGTATGCAGGGAATGCAGCTTGAGAAACTCCAGTTAAATGGGTTTCACACTGTCTCACTCTGTTCTCAGTCTCAGCTGAGACTGAGGGATGACATCACCAATAGAACTTTCGCAGCTGCATAAGCCACATTGGAATCTGCAGCCAAGGGAGTTAGATAGCACGTTGGGAGTTTTCAAAGGGTAGTGGTCAGTGTCCAATTTGTCTTCAGTAAGTGAAGGAGTGAAGTTGTGCTCTAAGTGGTGGAGACCGCTTATTCGAAGTCTCAAAGTTCTTCCCTCCTCGATGGGGGGCGGATTAAAGATCCTACAGATTCCTGGGGCAACCCTTAATTTTGCCAAGTGGAAGAAAAGCTGCCTGTTTAGTTCAACATTTATTTTAAAAGATGGAAGATTTGTGAGTCGCCTGTGGGGCACCTGCAACTAAAGGGTGAGTGTCTGCTCTAAGAGGGCAAAATGTTTTCTTCACCCTGGGACACGTGTGAAAATCTAGGGATTGCGCTACATTTTGGGAAGCCTAGAGGAATGGGCCAAACAAGTAAAGTAGTGTCAAATGCTAGAGTGTTGTGTGATTCAAGTAATATGTAGAGAGATGCACAGATCATCTACCTTTAATCTACATTTAGAAGTTCGCAAAGGAATGGTTCAGTTTTCCCAGGGAAATGGCCGGGTAGGAGCTGTGGGAGCTGGAGGTTGGCGAACCCCCTGTCTTTAGTAACCAGGTCCACCTCTACGGATTTCTTCTGTGGTTGCTACTTTGCCTCATGCACTTGGCCAGTGATGGGGGAAGTACCCAGACGTGGGGTTGCAAGGGAAAATTCTCTCTAGGAGTCGCAGACTCTAAGTGGTATGGGGAGCTATGACCGGATAATTGGTTCATTCTTCCAATGGACCACGGATCAAGTGGCCAGCTGGGGAGCATGGCCCGTGGGGAAAACCCAAGTGTGTACAAGTCGGGCTGTGTACCCAAAGCTGCGTGCAAGTCCGGGCTGTGTGCCTGGTAGGTTCAGAGCCTGAGGGCTGAAAATGGTGATAAAGTGTTCTGTAGTCTCTAATCTGCATTACCAGGAAATGTAGCCCCATGGGGGTCCATTTATGCTTTGTTTGTTCAGCTAGTATGTGAATAAAAGCCACACTGAAGAATCCCATTCCTGGTTCTGGACATTACAGTTATTGCTTCCTGTGTTCGGATTAACTTGGGTGCCCCTGTGCAGAGCAGCCATACCTAGGCTCCCCTGTGCCGGGTAACCTCATCCTCCCCGAACCCAGGTCCCCACCAGGTACTTCTGTCAGCTTCAACAGCATGCCACCTGTCGTTTTGGCAAAAAGGCAGGGGTGAGGGGTTACACATGCATGTACCTAACATAGGACGGGAAGGCCTCCGTAGAACCTCTCCCAAGATAAAGGCCCAGTACGGCCTACGTGGCCAGGAAGAAAAAGGGGTGGCTGCAGAGGAATGGGGGAAGGGCGCCTGCAAGGAGGTAACTGTCCTCTGTCAGGGCACTGGAATCCAGGGAATGGAGCCCGAGCTGGAGGGGTCCCTGAAGTCAAACCGGGTCGCAAGGTGGAAGTGTGGGAGTACAAACTCCGGAAGAGCCCAGAAGAAAAAATTACTCACCTTAGTAATGTTGTTTCTTCTAATGGAGTCTTGCTATATTCTGACCTCCCCCCCGCCTGCCCCTCTCAGAACCTATGTTTTTGGGATGTGGGCAGTGCAGTGTTGGCACTTAGTAGGTGGCCACCTTGTTGTTTTTCATCTCTCCTTTCTTGGGGTGACTTGGTGTTGTGTTTTTCATTTTTTGGGTCTCCTGACTTGAGTCTTTGTTTTGGGACCAAAAAATGTGTTCTTATGTTTAGTAGCCAGTTGGCTAGTGTAGGTTTACAGCTTCCACACAGGACCTCAGTGAGTTTGGCTCGTAAAGATGTGACGGTTTGAGTTTGAAGAACAACCGACAGAGTTTCAACCGAGCTCGAGCTCAGCGTTCCATGCCTGGCATGGAAAGTTAACTCTTTCACCTCCGGAGCAGTTCGAAGGTTGGGACTCACTGCATATGTCAGAATATAGCAAGACTCCATTAGAAGAAACAACATTACTAAGGTGAGTAATTTTTTCTTCAAACAACATGAAGTCTTGCTATATTCTGACATATGCAGACTACAAAAGCAGTACCTCCATGGAGGAGGGACAGAACCTACTTAGGAAATAGGCTCTGAAGCACAGCTGTGCCAAACCGAGCATCACTCCTAGCCTGGATGTCCAGGGAGTAATGCTTGGTAAAAGTGTGAACTGTTTTCCAGGTAGCTGCTTGACATATCTCTAGAATAGGGATGTCCCTGGCAGCAGCCAGGAAGCAGCTGTACCTCTGGTAGAGTGAGCCCTCAGGCCTGAGGGAGGAACCTTACCCAGTTTTTCATAGCAAAATTGGATACAAGAGACAATCCACCTGGCAATGGATCTTTTAGTGGCAGGTTTCCCTTTACCAACCTCACCATAAGTGAGGAATACTTGGAGGGAGTCAAACCTGTGACCCTTGGTACGCTCTATGTAGTAACTAAGGGCTCTCTTCACATCTAAGCTGTGCAGCCTCCTCTCGCAATAGGAGGAATGGTCAGTGAAGTACACTGGAAGAGATATAGATTGATTAAGGTGGAAATCTGAAACCACCTTAGGCAAGAACTTAATGTTAGTCCTGAGGACCACCTTATCTCTATGAAAGGAGATAAAATCAGGCTCCACTGACAAAGCTTGTAATTCACTTATGCATCTGGCAGAAGTGATGGCTACCAGAAACACAGTCTTCCAAGTCAAGTACTTAAGCTCTGCTGAAGGCAAAGGCTCAAAGAGGGGTTGCATAAGCTGAGCAATGCAAACATTAAGATCCCAGGCGGGGGCAGGGTCCCTGAATGGAGGGTTGGTGTGAAGCAATCCCTTGAAAAACTTGGCGAATACAGGGTGAGCTGAAAGAGAAGAGGGCTTATCTGCTGAAATAAAAGCAGACACAGCTGCCAGATGCACTTTTAGGGTAGCTGGCCTCAGCCCCAAGGTATTTAAGTGGACCATATTTTTTTTATTTTTTTATTTATTTATTGGAAACAATCGGAATTACAAACCTTTGAGTCACAGACTCTTTTGCAAAGGCTCCACGTCGGTTACAAAGGGTGGAGGGTAGACAGATACAGTAGAGAACATACTTGAAACAGACAGAATATACATAACAAAATCAAAGGAGCAGTCCAGGCAAACTTAATGACTGGTAAGGAAGTTAGGCCGCAATCTTGGGTTACCCAGGCGGGGATTTTGGTGAGATACGTGGGGCCTTGTGAGACCCTGAGTCAAGAGTAGGGGGAGGGAGGGCGGTCATCTGGGTGAGCAGAGTTAGCCGCAGTCACATATGGCTCTTTCAAGGAGGTGAGCTTTGAGGCCTGTTTTAAATTGAGAGATGCTGTGGGTCTGTGAAAGTGAGTGTGGTAACACATTGAGCCAGAGAGGGGCTCGGTATCGGAAGGATCTTTGCCCTAGAGAGGTTCTACATTGAGGTACAAGGAAAGGGGAGCTTGCGGAGAGTCTTGTATTGCATCTGTGAGGTGCAGAACTGATTAAGGGAAAGTCCCACGGGGCTAGGTGAAGGTGTATTTTTTCTGGGATGCAGGTGTGGAACTGTAATCGATGTTGGAAGTTTAACCAACCAGATAACGCATAGAGATCACAGGTGTGGGTTAGCCTCTCACAACCAGTGACTAGGCGGCAGGCTTTGTTCAGGACATGGTTTATCCTATTCAGGGAGGTGGGTTCAGCAGAGCCGTATATAGTGATCCCGTAGTCCACCAGGGAGAGGATGGAGGAGGTGACTGCGAGCTGCATAGCCTTGGGGGGTAAGCAGTGCTTGAGCCGGTACAGGATGCCTACCCTAGAGCTGATAGAGGAGGAGAGAATTTAGGTATGCCTCTGGTAAGAGAGGGAGGTGTCTAAAGTGACACCTAGGTATTTGAAATTGGAAACTTGTTCCAGAGGGGCACCTAGCGCGTTCTTGATGATGATATAATCCAGGACTGTGGGTAAATCAGCAGATTCTGGGGAAATATGCTTTCCAGAGCACCATATGGAAAACCGCTTCCATTTGGAATTATAAGTAGCCCTGGTGGAAGGTTTTCTAGAAGCCTTCAGGATATCCATTACACCTTGGGAGAGGTGTAAATCAGCAAACTCTAACTCTTCAAGAGCCAGGCCTTGAGATTGAGAGATTTGAGGTTTGGGTACCAAACCCTCCCCTGAGCACAGATTAACAGGTTGTGATTCCTGGGAAGACACAGGGCAAGATGGACTGCTAAGGACAGTAGGAGTGGATACCAGGGTTGTCTGGCCCAATCTGGAGCAATCAGGATCATCTTGCAGGGTTGAGATCTGATTTTGACTAGCACTTTGAACAGGAGAGGGAAGGGGGGAAAAGCATAGAGAAACTTCCCTTCCCAGTTGAGAACTAAGGCATCCAGAGGGACTGAGCCCAAGACTGGAGGCCTGCAGCAAAAAAGGGGAAGTTGGTGATTGTCTGGGGCTGCAAAAAGATCTATCTGAGGGGTGCCCCATCTGGCAAATATCACCTCCAAGACCAGGGGGTCCAGTGACCATTTGTGATGGCCCTGGGATATCCTGCTGAGAGCATCTGCCAGGACATTGTCCTTGCCTGGGAGGTGAACTGCCATAAGGGAGGTGTTCAGGGAGTAAGCCAGAGACCACAACTTCATTGCTTCGGTGCACAAGGCCGTAGACCGAGTGTCCCCTTGCTAGTTGATGTACCACATTGTGGTGGTGGTGTCTGTTCTGACCTGTACAACTTTGTTCTGAACAGATTTGGAAAAAGCCTTAAGTGCTAGAAAAACTGCTCTGAGTTCCAACAGGTTGATGTGGAGCAAAGATTTCTGAGGGGACCACAACCTCTGGGTGGTGAGGTCGCCCATGTGAGCTCCCCACCCCAAGAGAGATGCAGCTGTAGTAAGGATTAAGGAGTGAGACTGAGTGACAAAAGGAACCCCTTGTCTCAGATTGCTCTGATCCTGCCACCAGTGTAAGGCCTGCATCAGGGTTTGAGTCACTGGGATCAATTTGGTTAGAGGGTCTTTCCTTTGAGACCAAAAGGCTCTCAAATGGAACTGAATGTCCCTCATCTGAAATCTGGCTCCCTGCACTACTGCTGTAGAAGCAGCCATGTGCCCCAGGAGCTGTAGAAAATGCCTTACTGGTTGAGACACCTGCAGGGTGAATGAGGAAGCCAGAGAGACCAGGGTCCTTGCCCTGTCCAAAGGAAGGAAGGCTCTGGCTTTCTCTGTGTTCAGCTCTGCGCCTATGAAGGTGAGAAGCTGGACAGGCTCTAGAACTGACTTTGAATGATTCAGAAGGAAACCTAGAGAGGTGAGCAGTTGCTGAGTTATCTGTAGGTGTAACCTGACTTGGTCTGGGGACTGGCCTACTATGAGCCAGTCGTCCAGGTAAGGGAAGATGGCAATTTTTTGCCTTCTTAGAGAAGCAACTGCTACTGCCAGGCATTTTGTGAATACTCTTGGAGCACAGGTGAGGCCAAAGGGCATTGCTCTGAACTGGTAATGGCCTGAGGGCAGCTCGAACCTGAGGTACTTTCGGTGGGAGCTTCTGATGAGAATATGGAAGTAGGCATCCTTGAGGTCCAGGGACACTAGCCAGTCCCCTGGCCTTAGAGAGGGTAGAATAATTCCGAGTCACCATTTTGAATTTTGGTTTTAAAAGGTGCTTGTTTAAGTATCTGAGATCCAGGATGGGCCGCCATTCTCCTGTCTTTTTTTTGGGGTAAGGAAGTACCTAGAATACAATCCTTTGCCCTGGTGTAGGGCTGGAACCCTTTCCACAGCTCTGAGAGCAAGGAGGGAAGAGACCTCTGCCTCTAAGGCAAGTGACTCTGATGGATTTGCAGGTGGAAAGGATCTGGTTCTCATCTTTGGAAACTTTTTGAAGCTGAGAACCAGTCCCTGGCTTACTACCTCCAGGACCCATTTGTCTGATGTCATAGACTCCCAGTCCTGGACAAAGTAAGCCAGCCTGCCCCCTACAGGTAGCTGAGAATCGGCCCTGGCAACCCCACCAGGGTGCCTGCTTGGCAGGGGCTTTGGGCTGAGGGGTGGAAGCAGGCCTGCTTGTACCCGTCTGCCTCTCCCTCTAAAGAACCCCCTCTGGGCATAAGCAGAAAGGAGGCCTGGAGAAGCGGTAAAAAGGCCTATGAAAAGGCCTGCCCCTGCCCCTGGGAAGCTGTCTTTGAGGAGTGGCCTGCCTTTCCTTGGCCTGTGCACTCCTATAGGTGGTCCTATACTCATCCATCTTCTTCATGTAATTCTCTGTCTGCTCCCCAAACAGGGAATTACCCACAACAGGAAAATCCATGGCCTTAGTCTGGGTATCCAGTGACAGGTTAGTACATCTGAGCCAGGTCATTCTGCAAAGTGCCACAGATGTAGCCATGACTCTTGATGACACATCATTTGAGTCCACTGCAGCATGGAATTGCACCTTGGATGCCTCAATACCATCAGCAGCCACCTGCTCCAGCTCCTTGGCAAGCTGGCCAGGGACCTGTTTTGCTAGAGCCATGACAGTGTCCCATCTGGATTTCTGATATCTAGCAACATAAGCCATATAATTTGCCTGTCTGAGTCCCAAGAATGCTGCCATGTACCGTTTCTTTGCCATGACTCAATCCTCCTGGAGTCCTTGTCCGAGGGTGTGAAACCAAGGAATATTTGCCTTGTCACAGGCTGCAGCGCACAACCCCAAACATGGCTGCATTGTTGTGTAAGGGAACTCCGTATCAGAGCCTGACAATGTGTACCTCTTGTCCATTCTCTTATCCACAGGAGGTATAGTGTGAGGAGTTTTTAGAATTTTAAATGTATGTTTCCCAAAACATTTATGCAAGGGAATAGACAGTCTCCTAGACTCTGGGATGTCCATCATTTCCACATAGTCAGGCTCCTCTTGATCATCCACAGCTTCCTCCATAGGGAGCAGGAGGGTTTCAGCCACTTTTTTTATAAAACATAAAATGAGAAGGGGACTCAGAAAGCCTAGGAGGAGACACTCCTGAAGGTCTGTCTGGGGAGATGTCTGGGTCAATGGGCACATCCAGACTTTCAAATCCCCATTCACTCTCCTCATACTCCTCTTCCCCCTCCTCCGGTTCATAATATTCCTCTAAATCATACTCTTGAACCGGAGGAACCAGCCGAACCGGGCGCTTACCTGAAGGTGCCGGTTCGGTCGGAACCGGGGAAAGCGACTGGACAATTTTGATCGCTTTGGCTATTTCTTCAGTGGTTGGAGAGGAAAGTTTTGGCTCCACACCAGCTGATTTCCTAGTCCTTTATGCTGGAACCGACCCCTCAGAGTCGGATCTCCTTTTGCCCGATGACGCGCCCTGGTCAGATGGCACTCCTGGTTCGGTTGGAACCGAACCGGGCTGGCCATCCGGTTCAGAGGACTTTTTGGCCTCCCTTTCCCTGAGCCTACCAAATCTTTTTTCTAGGGTAGCTGCAGGAACATTTTTACAAATCTGGCAGTCTGCATTGAGGTGGTCAAACCTCAGACAATAAACACAGGTGGTGGGGTCAGCCTTGGCAAAGACTTCCCACACTGCAATGTTGAAACCCAGTGGACCCGGTTTTCTTTTGGGTTTCTCAGACACAGTGCCAATCCTATCAAACACCCGTTTATGGCAATCCGCCAGGTAAAGGCCCTCTTATCGGTTCCCAACCGTGTATCACGGGTTTGGGAAAATAATAAAATCCGTTTTTTTTAGAACCGATAAGAACCAGTAACCACACTCTAAATCACAGATTAAGATATTTTAAACAACCTGATCGGTTCAAACCGAACCGATAAACAGTTTACAAGTTCCACACAGAAGAGAATTAATGTAAAACCTATCTAGTACTCACAAATACCACAGACAGAGCCTGAACCGACCGGTTGCGGTTTAAATTCAGTTGAAAACCGAGAAAAACAATACTTTAACCGACAAAATGAACCGAGCAGAAGAAGAAATCTCCGGAGCGACTGTTCAGTGAGGCGGAGTAAAGAATCTAACGGTTTGAGTTTGAAGAACAACAGACAGAGTTTCAATCGAGCTCAAGCTCAGCGTTCCATGCCTGGCATGGAAAGTTAACTCTTTCACCTCCGGAGCAGTTCGAAGGTTGGGACTCACTGCATATGTCAGAATATAGCAAGACTTCATGTTGTTTGAAGGGGAATCTCCCCTGTGACGCACCTGGGGTTGCACGAGTCCAGAAGGGCAACCCATGGCGGCATCACCAGCGGGGACCCCTGATCCTGAGAAAGCAAGATGGGGTTCAGCGCTACGGCTCCTCCCTGCACCCCATGGGGTGGCACAGGGTTGCTGCCACCCCTCACTCCAGCCCCTCAACCTCCCAGACTCCAAGGACACTCTCCTCTTCAACCCCAGCGAAGGAGTCCCATGATCCAGCAACCCCCTGAAAGGGGCCTACGAAGCTCGGGCTTCCAATCCCCCGAGAGGGCACAGCAGCACCAAGGCCAGGAGCTGCTGCAACCCCCCCCAGAAGGGACGATCCCCTTCCCAAGAGCCAAGCTGTCCTCCCCAAAAAACTCCAGACCACCCCCCGGCCTGGGAATCTTCAGAGGCAGACTGCTGTGGAGACTCAGGGATGGGTGTGCTGGGTGCCGGACACCGTGTCCCACAGAGGCCTCCGATTCATAAGAACTGGGCAACCAATCTGGGTCCACATCTGAGTCAACACTCTCCGAAGAGGAGTCAACCAGCAGGACCTCAACATTGGCTACCCCGAGACCACCCTGGGGGACGGTGCCGCAAACGGCACAGACGTCTCCCTCAGCACCACGTCTCCATCACACCACCCACGGTACCAGAGCACAACACCGACTCCTTGATAGCTCTGGCTGGGACGCCGGCGCTGCATGTGGCACCAGTACCTAAGGTGATGCCGCCAGCGGAGTTGTGCAGACCACTGGTGCTGCAAGTGGCGCCGAGAAGCAAACAGGCGCCGCAGGTGGAGTCGCTCTGATCACCGGCACTGCAAACAGCACCAGGATCCAAAGCAAAGCTGCAAGGCAGCGTCAAGGGTCCTCCAATGCTGGGCCCAACAACTCTGGGTGATGACACTGAGACCAAAAGGACCTTAGGTGAAATTGAATGTCCCTTATCTGAAATCTGGCTCCTTGCACCACTGCAGTGGAAGCTGCCATGTGGCCCAGGAGTAGAAGAAACTGTCTTGCTGGACGAGAGACCAGAGGCCAAAAAGAGGACACAAGATTAGTTAGGGCCTTTACCCTTGTCAGAAGAAGGAAGGACTTTGCTTGGATAGTATCCAATTGTATCCCTATGAAAGTAAGAAACTGTACTGGTTCAAGAACAGACTTTGGGAGATTGAGAAAAAACCCAGAGAACTGAGCAAGTCTTGAGTGATTTGTAGAGCTGACTTGACCAGGTCAGATGACTGACCTACAATTAGCCAGTTGTCCAGATATGGGAAAATGGAAATACCCTGCCTTCTGAGGAAGGCAACTACTACTGCAAGGCACTTTGTGAACACTCTTGGAGCTGATGTTAGGCCGAATGGCATGGCTCTGAACTGATAGTGGCCTGAAGGCAACTCAAACCTGAAGTACTTTCTGTGGGAGCACCGGACAGGAATATGGAAATAGGCATCCTTGAGGTCCAGGGATGCAAGCCAATCCCCTGGCCTTAGAGAGGGAAGAATTATTCCCAGAGTCACCATTTTGAATTTTGGTTTTGAGATGTGTTTGCTCAAATACCTTAGGTCAAGGATGGGTCACCACTCCCCCTGTCTTTTTGGGGGTAAGGAAGTACCTGGAGTACAGGCCTTTTCTCCTGTGCTGAATAGGAACTTTCTCTATGGCTCTGAGAGCCAGAAGAGACGAAACCTCTGCCTCTAGGGCAAGGGTCTCTGAGATGGATGCAGGAGGCAAAGACCTGGCCCTCAGTTTTGGAAACCTTCTGAAGCTGAGGGCCAGTCCCTGGCTTACTACCTCAAAGACCCACTTGTCTGAGGTAACCTGGAAGTAGTAAGCCAGCCTGCCTCCAACTGGAATAGGGGAGTCGACCCAGGCTGACACACCAGGGTGTCTGCTTGGCAGGAGCTTTGGACTGGAAAGAGGATGCAGCCCTGTTCATCCCCCTCCTTCGAAAGAATCCCCTCTGTGGGAAGGAAGAGGAAGCCTGAGCTTGGTAGAAAGGCATGTGGAAAGGCCTGCCCTTGCCCCTAGACTGATGCTTCTGAGGAGTGGCTTGCCTCTCTCTTTGGCCTGTGCACTCCTGTAGGAGGTCCTGTACGCGTCCATTTTCTTCATGTAAGCCTCTGTCTGCTCCCCAAACAGAGAGTTACCCACTACAGGGAAATCCATAGCCTTGGCCTGGGTATCCTGCAAAAGGCTAGTACATCTGAACCAAGCATGTCTCCTGAGAGACACAGATGTAGCCATGACTCTTGATGCCACATCACTGGAGTCCACAGCAGCATGAAATTGCACTTTGGATGCCTCAGTTCCATCAGCAGCCACCTCCTCCAGCTCTTTGGCTAGCTGGGGGAGGCCTGTTTAGCCAGTTCCAGAACCGTATCCCACCTGGACTTCTGGCACCTGGCTGTGTAGGCAATATAGTTAACCTGCCTGGGTCCCAAAGAAGATGCTAAATACTGTTTTTTGGCCATGGCATTGACCTTCCTGGAGTCTCTGTCTGGGGGGTGTGAAGCCAAAGAAATGTTATCCCTGTCACAGGCTGCAGCCTGCACTACCCCAACATGGCTGCAATGACTGCATAAAAACTCCATACCTGAGCCTGATAGCATATACCTCCTGTCCATTCTCTTATCCACAGGAGGTAAGGAGTTAGAGTGTTTGTCTGTCCCTCTTCACAAGTCCTTGGGGAAACAGACAAAAAAGATTTTACAGTCTTTTGGACTCTAGGATGTCCATCACCTCTTCAAAATCAGTCTCTTCCTTCTCCTCAGCATCCCCATTGGGAGCTGGAGGGTTTCAGCCACCTTCTTGTAAAACAAGAAGTGTGAAGGGGACTCAGAAAGCCTGGGAGGGAAGACACTGTAGGGTCTATCTGTAGGGTCTATCTGGGGAGATGTCCGGTTCAATGGGCACATCCAGACCTTCAAAGTCGTTATCTTCATCCTCATCCTTGGGATACTCGTCGTCTCCCTCCCACTCCTCATAGAAAGCATCTGGATTGTAATCTGATGGAGTTGGATCCGACCACCTAACCGGCGGTACCAGTTCGGACGGAACTGAGCGAAGCAACTGAACTATACCAATTGCTTTGGCTATCTCGTCAGCAGTTGGAGTATGCGGTGCTGGATCCGAACCGGCTGACTTATGCTTCCTTTTCGACGGAATGACCCCTCAGAGTCGGACCTCCTTTTGCCTGAGGGAGGTATCACCTAGGTCAGTAGGCATCTCCTTAGGTTCAGCCGCAACTGAACCGTGCTGGCCATCCGGATCTACGGACTTCTCTGCCTCCCTTTCCTTCAGCCTACTCAACCTTTTTTCTACAGTGGCTTTAGGGAAGTTTTTACAAATCTGGCAGCCTGTTTTGTGGTGGTCAAACCCAAGACTATAAACACAGATGAGGTGGGGTCAGCCTTGGCAAAGGCCTCCCAACACTCAGAACAGTGTTGAAACCCAGTGGAACTGCTTTTTTTTCTTGGGTTTCTCAGACATGGCCAATCTAAACAATTACCCTTAAAAGCTTTTTAAGCCAGGTAATAAGCAACCGACCTGTTACAAACCATGTTACAGGTTCTGTAAAAGAACCAGAAAAAGTCCAGTTCTTTTGAAACCAGTCGGAACCAGAACACCACACTAAATCCCACAGAAAATAAAAACAAGCAAAAAGGTTGGTTCCTAACCGGACCGACCGATGAGAAACTGAGACAAAACAATTTCCACAGAATTTTTAAAATAAAAGACAAGTCACCACCTATCTACCACACTACCTGTACCGGAGACAGAGGCTGGAAATCCAAAAATAATAAAACAGTCAGAAAAAACGAAAGCTAATTCAAACTCTACCAAACTGAGCAGAGGAGAAATCTCCGGAGCGACTTCACTGTTAGGCGGAGTAAAGAATCTGACAGTTACACTGGTTAAGTACTAGAGACACAGGTTTGAAAACCGAGCTCGAGCTCAACGTTCTATGCTTCTGCATAGAGTTAACTCTTTCCTCTCCTGGGCAGTTCAAGTGCTGGGGATAACTACATATTGTCAGAATACATTAAGACTTCATGTTGTTTGAAACATAGCTCTGAGCTCCAGAAGACTGATATGAAGGAGAGACTCTTACTATGACCAAGTACCCTGTGCAGTAAGAGCCCCTAGATGGGCTCCCCACCCCAGGAGAGAGGCATCTGTGGTCAGGACCACTGAGGGTGCTAGACTGAGGAATGGGACACCCTGTCTGAGACTGTCCTGATCCAACCACCACTGGAGAGCTTGGACAAGAGTCTGAGTCACTGAAATAAGTTTGGTGAGAGAGAGCCTTTTTCCTGGGACCAAAAGGACCTTAAGTGGAACTGAATGTCCCTCATCTGGAACCTGGCTCCCTGAACCACTGAAGTGGAAGCTGCTATGTGGCCTAGGAGTTGAAGAAAATGTCTGGCTGGGCGAGACACCAGAGGTTGAAAAGAAGAAGCCAGATCTGTAAGGGCCTTTACTCTTGAGCATAGGATAAAGGCCTTTGCCTGAATAGTATCCAGCTCTACCCCATGACGGTAAGGAGCTGTACTGGTTCGAGAACTGACTTGGAATGATTGAGAAGGAATCCTAGAGAAATGGAAATTATGTACTTACCGTAATTGTTGATCTTCTTGGACAGTCTCCATCACTCATTCACACTTGTGGGAGAGTACCAAGCTAAAACCAACAACCCTGAGTAGGGTGGTAGGAGATAGGGTTCACTCAGAAAGGACAGCCAAAGACTGTCCTGCTAATAAAAAGAGCTGTCTTGTAAAGAGCATCTAGAACATAGTGTTTACAAGATAAGCGCTCGAGTTGTAACTCACCACTTTACAGACGACTGCAATGGGCACAAAATGAAAGCCTGCCAGGAAACCACAACCACTTTAGTAGAGTGGTAAGAACCTGGCCTCACAATTTGGTCTAGGACCAAAAGTAATAGTGTCAAAGATATGTACTAATGTAATGTAAAGGAACCTCAGGAACTGAAAGAGTTGGAGGTAAAGTCTACTGGTTCAGGGCAGACTAGAAAGTGCAGATGGGAACCTCCACTATCCAGTATGGTTGACCTGTAAACAACAGGTCCAGAAGCACTTGAACCCCTTACTTGGTGAGCAAGGGGGTCCAGGTGGAGTTAGCCCATCAAGGAGAATGGTCTCCACTTAGTCACAGGATCTTCTTGATGGAAGGCCAAGCATGACTTAGAAGCCTCTCGTGGTGGTCTAGTAAAAACAGATCCTACCCACTGTATATTCCAATAGGAATAATTCTGCCTCTGTTTGTACAACTGTAGCAGCAGTCTCTGAACTCAGGGAAGAAAGGAAAAAGGTGTACAGGAGGATGTGTCCACTGTGGAAAAACATTCCAACGAAAAAAACAGGGGCTGGATTTCTAAGGTCAATAGAGGCAGATGTGTGTCGAGGAGGGACACAGCAGGACCAAGTTAGGGCTAACCCAATTGTTCAAGTGACTGAAAGAGGCAGTGAGTCAATGCGGTGAGGCACTAGCCACTCTGGCTTTCCTGAAAGGAGTAGGAAAGGATTCTAGTTCATTTGCTGAAAAAGAAACATCACCACTCCCTCTCACACTTGAAGAGGATAGCTTCGTGAGCGACTGGCATGGACCAGAGCGCAGGAACCGAAGGTGTGAATATTTGAGAAGCTTCCTCAGAAAAAGGGACCTACTTGACCATCCGTCAAGAAGGAGAAAATCGCCTGTTAAATTAAGCAAGCAAGGAAGCAGGAAACTGAGTTCCGACTCTGTGGAGAGTCGCTTTGGCTGCTGTAAGGCTCTGTTCGAGAGAAGAAAGCCTGATAAAAAGAATAGGAATTAACAGACTGGGCAGACGCCTAGGTGAAAATGTCACTGAATGAGAGAAATCTCTTAGAGAAGAGAGCGACCCATCTCGTGCGGATCGGACTCCCGTGAGAAGAAGAAATCAAGTACTCTTTACCGTATCCCGAAGACGAGCGCCTCAGGGGCTGAGGAGGAATCTGACCAGATCCCCCCTCTAAAAAAAAGGGGGGGGGGACCGGGTAATTTCGGCTAGGCTATGTGCTGTGATAAAAAACCATATGATACAATTTTTTTTTTCTTTTTAGTCCGAGCCTAAGAAGGCCTTCAGGCTGCTATTTTGAGGATTGTCTTGATACAAAAAGATGAAGATGTTCTCCATCTGAGTGTGGAAAAAGCTTGAGTGTCCATACTGAAATCATGACCGGACTAACAAGCACAGCTGGAGAGAAGTTAACCACCTGTGCCGAAGAAGCCACTGAAAAGGCAATATCACAAGGGGGCTATATACCCCTATCAAAGGAGCGGAAGAGTCAGAGCAGCCCCTGACCATTAAATTAAAATGTTCCACAGAGTATAACTGTCTTGACGATTGAAAAAGTCTACACGCAGAAGAGTATGGTCCACGGATGCAGTGAAATACTATAGTGGACCCCGTTACTGAGGAACTACTGAAAGGATTTTCCATCATGGACTCTGAAGATAGAGATGACGCGCCCTCCAGTATATAAAATGAGCTGTCCGCTGCGTTACTGACCAGAAAGACAGGGAAAGACTCATCTAGATGCACCTCTACCCCAGAAAGACCTCCAATAGAGGTCTAGGTCAGAGCCACTAGAGACTCCGCCATCAGGAGGATGTCGAGGAGCTTGGTACCACGTAGGGGGCAGAGAAAGTGCTGAGCAGAATGAGATTCCGCTGGCAGAACGGTACAGCAGAGTTCCATAGCAGAAAACCGTTGGATGACACAAGATCCCACATTGACCACCACTCACTAGAATGTGTGGAGAAAATAATCCGCAGAACAGGAGTTCATTCTGCGGTAAACATTCCTCCACAAGTTCTGTGGAAATGAGTCTGAAAGGAAAAATGTCTCACTAATTCTGCCATACAGCACCCACTAGTACCCGTGTGGCATCAGCAGCACTCGTAGCATAGGAGGGCACCAAGCAGTGCCTATGCCAACCTGGGCGAAACCCAAGGGTAGCCATGGCAGTATCCGCAGGTACTCAAAGGCACCCATGTAGCAATGGCACTGAGGGCACCTCTGACGCCCATGGCACCAATGACACCCATGGCAAGAATGGCACCCGAGGGCACCAATGGCACCAGTCCATGGCACCCATGGGTGTCAACCCGGTACCCAAGGCACCAGTGGCACCCATGGCACCTGAAGCATCCAAGGAACCCATGGGTGCCCACAGCGTCACCCACGGGTGCTCCCAGCACCACCCCTGGCATCCGCCCGCGGGTGCACGGCACAACTGATGGCACCGACAACCAGTGGCAGCAAAGAGAGCACCCACGGCGCTGCACAGAGTGACAGTAGCGACCCACAGCGCTGACCATGGCCCCGAGCCATGGCGCCAAGGCACTGAGCCAAGGGTCTGAAGCACGGCGCCGACCAAGGCACCGAGCCATGGCTCCGAGGCACGGCGATGACCAAGGCACCGAGCCATGGCTCCGAGGTAGGGTGCCGACCATGGCTCCAAGCCACAGCGCCGACCAAGGCACCGAGCCATGGCTCCCAGGCACAGCACTGACCATGGCTCCGAGCCACGGCGCCGACCAAGGCACCAAGGCACGGCACCAACCAAGGCACCGAGCCAAAGCTCCGAGGCACGGCGCAGACCATGGCTCCGAGCCACCGCGCCCGACCAAGGCACTGAGGCATGGTGCGCAATACACCCAAGCCACGGCGCCCGACAAGGCCCCAGCCACAGTGCCGACAAGAGCCATGGCGCCAAACCGCAGCGCCAAGGAAAATGCCAATGGAAATCCTGAAAAGGGAGAAGGAAAAGTAGTGCCCGTGCTGGCCCCTGCATGGAAAAAGGGAGGGGTAGGGCAACGAGGGGCCTCATGATGATGACAAAGGCACCCAGAGGGCACCTCACCATGTAGATCCAATCAACCCGGCTCCGTCCAATGGCTCGAGGCCAGAGGTCCCAAATCAGGAACAGAGCCAGGAAAACTGGAAGTCGAGCCCCTGCTCCATAGGAGGCGACCAAAAGTGAAACTGCTCACCGTGCTCCAGCGAGGACAGAGATGGAGCTCAGTCGAGAAAGCAGCCGTTAGGAGGCGGGGCCAGAGGAACCACCAAAGTCAGTCCGGACCCATCGCCCCTCAGGCGAACATTCCTCGTGCAGACATGCCAATGGGCAACCTCGGCGGCACGATTCTTCTTCCCGAGCGAGGAAGAGGAGCTCGAGGTCAAGCGGAGCCGAGCACCGAACTGTCAGAGATGTGCTTCGGAGGGCTGCCCCCCAAGCACAGGATGTCCGTAGTCAGACCCCCTCACACTAAAGAGCGCGGACCAGACACAGCCCTCTGCCATAAAACCTTTCAACGAAGTCCTCCCACCACACCGCTACCGTCTAAGGACGACTCTGTTGATGGCAGGAAAGAATTTCTTTTTCTTCTTAAAATAATAAATTACTACTTTAAAATATTAAAACATTAGAGCTGTTGTCGTATAGCGAAAACTTCGACTCCAGCAGATGGCGATGTGAGCATTCAACAGCTGCACTGGCGGGAAAAGGAACTGAGGCAGTTGGAATGTCGGCCTTGAGATAGCCACACAGGCGCTGAGCTAGTCTCCGGGTGTCAGCTGCATGCATGGCCCTCTCAGCCGACCCTTCTGAAAACTTTAGGCTCCCGCTTGGTCCTAGCGCCTCTGGCGCTATCCCACAAGTGTGAATGACTGATGGAGACTTAGTCCAGGAAGATCTGAGAAGATTCTGAGTGACCCTTAGAGTTGATGTGACCTGGTCTGAGGACTGACTTACAATGAGCCAAGTCATCTAGGTAAGGGAAGACTGAGATGTCCCTGTGCTGTGGAGGAAATTTCTCTACAGTCTTTAGAGCTAGTATGGAAGAAACCTCTGCCTCTAGAGCAACAGTTTCTGAAGGAGTTGTAGGTGGAAAGGATCCGACTCTCAGTTTGGGAAATGTTTTGAAACTGAGAGCCAGTCCCTGGCTTACTACCTCCAGGACCCACTTATCTGAAGTAACAGACTTCGAGGCCTGGGAGTAGTAAGCCAGCCTGCCCCTTACTGGAATAGGGGAGGTGACTCGTGCTGACACATCAGGGTGTCTGTTTGGCAAGAGCCTTGGACTAAGAAGAGGATGCAGCCCTGTTCATCCCCCTTCTACCTCTCCCTCTAAAGAACCCCCTCTGTGGGAAAGAAGAGGAAGCCTGGGCTTGGTAAAAAGGCCTTTGAAAACGCCTGCCCCTGCCTGCCCTAGACTGCTGCTTCTGATGAGTGGCTTGCCTTTCTTTGGCCACTGCACTCATAGAGGTGGTCCTATACTCATCCATCGTTTTCATGTAAGACTCTGTCTGCTCTCCAAACAGAGAATTACCAACAACAGGGAATCCATGGTGTGGTAGTGTGGGTTCCAATAACTGATCTTACAACCAGTTTAAGATGCATAAAAAACGCATACTTCTGCGTTTATCATTTTATTGTCTCAATAAATAAAAAAATAAAAAAAATACTTGTATACAGAAAGGAAAATAAATGGTGTTAGTCATTCACACCTTCAGAACACAGGATATTATTCTTCTTCCTTCAGACAACATAAAAGAATTCCTGCAGTCTCTCCTTTCCATGGAACAATGTGAAAACTGGCACACTCTCACTAGAACCTTCTCTCACTGTGATCAGCATGCTACTGATCACCACACCCGTCTGAGCCCCCTAGAGGAGCACTTTTTAAGTCAATCGGGTGACCTCATAAGTCATGTGACACCTTATTAAGGCAAAATATCTACTGGAGCCTTTGGATACACCATACATATATTTACATCATCAAACAATGTGTTCAAGTCCTTATCATTTGAACATATGTTCATTTAATGCAGCACACCAAGACAGAAGGGAGCTAAATGCTTAATTATAGGGCTAATGATGTCAGAGCATTAGCTTAGCTCCTCCCTCATAACATCACTCTCTCTGCTCTATAAAACCTGTCAGTCTGTGGGCAGCCAGCCCTGTAGCAGCACCCGTCTCAGCTACTGAGGACCTATCTCAGTAAACAGAGTAACTATACTTGATATTTCTATGGAATCATGTTACCTTTTATACCTTTTTCTTTTTACTAGAAGAAAAGGGAATTTATCTTGGAAACTCAAACAGACAAGGGCGCGCTTCCTTTATCGGTTTGTTTTTGCAAGGGTATGACTTTCTATTCCAGAGCCATTAAGAAGGCAGAATCAACATTTTCATTTGCAAAGGACTTAGGATACACATGGCAGCTTAACTAAACAAAAACCATGTCTCCTTTCTTCATTTGGAAACAGAAACCTAACGATAACTTTTTGAACAGCAGCCTTGGACTCTTAGTACACAGATACCTTTGTTTTCTTAATTATGACTAAGGAACTTGTGTAATGGGGAACATGTTTTAAGGATGTCTTTAAGACAAAAAGGGGGGGGTCAGGCTGCATTTCAGACAAGGGATAGATAAGAATGAAGAGTATCAGGTTGGCCACCCTGATATGAATAAAAGGATAGTCAGAAAAATGAAAGAAGATAGGAGAGAGTGAAAAGGAAGTTGAAATTTTAAGCTATGCCTGATGTTTGTTTATTAACATCCTAGCACACTCCTCCCCACACAAGAAGGCAACCAACTAGTTGTTGCCTTAAGACCTCCCACCCTGTGAAGGGTTGGAACTTCCACCACCCACTCCAGAAGTTCCCCAGGGACCCTTAAGATAAACAGTATTCAACACATTACTATCCTGTAATAATACTGTTTGTATTCATTCTTTTCCTGAGGTTGTGCCTTCTTGGCACCATGCATTCCATTTTAATTCTATTTTTTCATACCGGAATGGATACTACCTTCATCAGCACAAAAGCGTGATAGAAAATCCGCATTCTGATGCTGAGAACCAGTTCTATGTTTTACAACAAATTTATAAGGTTGTAATGACAGGTACCACCGTAAAATACGTGCATTTTTATCTTTCATTAAGTTCAGCCAGCATAATGGGTTGTGGTCTGTTACTATTGTAAACTGATTTCCCCATAAATAATATTTAAGCGCCTCTACTGCCCATTTGATGGCTAAACATTCTTTTTTCCACCTTGGAATATTTTCTCTCCCTTTCATGCAATTTTCTGCTGAGGAACAATATGGGGTGTTCCTCTCCCTGACTATGCTGGGTTAGTACTGCTCCTATACCCGTGTCGGAGGCATCAGTCGTATTACAAAGGGTTTAGAGAAATCTGGACTACTCAACACTGGAGCTGAACACAGAATTGCCTTGATCTTTTGGAATGCCTCTTCATAGGCTGGACTCCATTTTACTTTGTTTGGAAATTTGTTTTTAGTGAGGTCAGCAAGTGGTGTAGCAATTGTTGAGAAATCTGGGATGAACCGGCAGTAATAACTCGCCAGTCCAAGAAAAGATCTGACATGTCGCTTTGGTGGTGGGTATGGGACTATTTGCTACCGCTTCAACTTTGTCCACTTCGGGTTTAACCACCCCATGTCCAATTATGAAGCCTAGATAGTGCGTTTCGGTTTTGGCAATAGCACATTTAGACGGGTTGATGGTAAGACCAGCGTCTTTGATGCTTTGTATGACAGCACTAAGGTGTATTAAGTGAGAGTCCCAGTCTGTACTGTAAATGACAACGTCATCCAAATAGGCTGCGCTGTAACATTTATGTGGTCTTAAAACATGATCCATGTACCTTTGGAAAGTAGCCAGGGCCCCATGAAGACCAAACGGCATAGTGGTAAAATGATATAAACCAAGTGGAGTACAAAAAGCAGTGAGTTCTTGAGCTTGGGGTGCTAAGGGTATCTGCCAATACCCTTTAGTCAAATCAAGTGTGCTAATATACTTGGCAGAACCTATCTGGTCTAACAGATCATCAATGCTTGGCATTGGATACCCATCAATTCTGAAACTTCATTAATTTTCCGGAAGTCTAGGCAAAGCCTGATTCCTCCTTTTTTTTGTACCACTACCAGTGGTGAAGACCAGGGGCTATGGCATGGAACAATAACTCCTGCTTGCTCCATTCTTTTAACTTCTGCAACTACATCTGGTCTAAACTTTTCGGGCAATCTATATGGTTTTTGATGGATTGGTTTTGATTGTGTAACCCTTATCTCATGTACCACTGCTTTTGCTTTTCTTGGTTTTCTTGTGAATGTATCTGCAAAATACTCCAAGAGATGATCAATCTCTTCCTTTTGTACTTGGGTCAATTCTGTATTAATCTGAATTTCAGTCTCATTCCCTGTTTTATCCAGCCTGTCATATGCCATGTCTAATTCTGTCCTCCCTTGTTCAGGATGTATGAATAACACTGGGGTTGATGGTTTTTCTACCCACTTCCTTAAAAGATTGGCATGGTAAATTCGTTTAGGTGGCCTATGCCCTGGCATTTCAATGGCATAATTTACTGGGCGGTCTGATGTAATACCATATGGCCCCTTGCCAGCGCATCAGCAATTTATTCTCAGTGGCAGGTAGTAGCAATAATACTTTTTCTCCTGGTACAAATGTTTTGGTTTTTAGCCCCACATCATATAATTCTTTCTGTTTCATTTGCCGTTGGTCTACATTCTGGTGTGCTATGGACACATATTTTACCAATCGTTTTCTTAAGGAGGTCATATATTCTAATATGTTCTTGCAGGCCACATTATCCTTTTGTTCTCAATGCTCCTTAACAACATCCAATGGGCCCCTAGGGTTACGTCTATACAGCATTGTAAAGGGGACAACCCAGTGGTGGCTTGGGCACCTCCTGTATGCAAACAGTAAGTAAGGTAAAACTTATCCCAATCTCAACCTTCCTCCTGCACATATTTCTGCAACATACATTTCATGGTTTTGTTAAAAGCGCTCAACTAACCCATCAGTTTGGGGATGGTACGGTGATGTCCTTACAGCAGATACCCCTAATAAACTGTATAATTCCTGTAACATTATAGACGTGAAATTACTACCACGATCTGTCAAAATAACCTTAGGTATACCCATCCGGCTAAATACTTTAGCCAATTCCTCAGCGATACGAGGGGCAGTGACTGTTCTCATTGGTATCGCCTCAGGGTATTGAGTGGTGTAATCACATATAACCAAAATGTATTGGTTCTCTTTTGAACTCTTTAATAAGGGACCTACCACATCCACTGCTACTCTATCGAATGGAGTAGTTACATAGGGAATAGGCTGTAAGAGTACTAAATCCTTCTTTCCCTTTTGCTACTAACTGACATTGTGGGCATGACCGACAATAAGCAGCAACATCCTGATGTACCCCAGGCCAGAAAAACTGGGATAAGATCCCCGTTGCACTGTCCTATCTCTGCCCTCATGTCCAGCCATGGGGATGTCATGGGCCAGGTGCATTATCTGCTCCCTGTATTTGCTAGGTACTACCAATTGTTCAATCTCTTCAGCTGTATCAGGATCTATACAACTCTATACAGTATCTCATGATTAAGTATAAAACGAGATTGTCCAGGATGTCCAACTTTGTCTACCTGTGAAAATAAAGGTTCTAAAGTTTTATCACATTTTTGGTCCTGTACAATGTCTTGTACTATAGTCCCTGGAATACAAAATTGACCTTCAGCCTGTTGCAGTTCCTTCCAGGCCCTTTTTTCTCTTCTCTTGGCCTTTCTGGATTTCTTGGTTGCACTAACAGTTTCAAAATAGTCCTCCTCAAAAGGAAAAACTTCCTGTAAGGGCTGTGTTTTGGCCTGGGATCTAGTGACCACATTGACTGTTTCTGGAAAGGTTTTATGTTGTTGCATTAATAAATCAAAATGGGGAAAGTCTTGTCCAACAATTATGGGTACAAGAAGGCATGGAACAAGGCCTACCAACATGGCATGGCTTTCTTTGTTTACAGTTATGTTTAGACATGCTGTGGGGTATTTATGTATGTCTCCATGAACACAACGGACAGTGGTAGCTGAGTCATTTTTAGGCATACCGTGAGCTAAATTGGCTCTAACCAAAGTCTGTATACTCCCAGAGTCCAGCAGGCCCAAAGTCTGTTGTTCCCCAATACCCACTGAGGTCACATACCCAAAATTAGCTAGGGCAAGATGTGCCAAATCAGTTCTTTTATTGGGGCAGTTCCTCACAATATGTCCTTTTCCGAGGCAACCATGGCATACAATCTCGGTGTAAGGAGTTCTCCCACCTCTCTCTCTTCGATAAAATTGTCTTTGATTATGAGAAGTATAAAAGGTGGCCTTACCAGTGTGCTGGATAGTCCTGGGTTGTTCTGGTTACCTCTAGCTTGAGTGCTTCATGCTGCCAAGTAGACCTCCGCCAACTTGATGGTGTTTTCAGCTGTCTCGGGTTTATGCTCCTTCACCCTCAATTGAACATCCCCTGGTAGTATCTGGATGAACTGTTCTATTATTATCAGTTCCATTATTTCAGCCACGGTTTTGGAGGTGGGCTGCAACCACTTACCACAGAAGTCCTTCAGACGAGCGTAAGTTTCCCTTGGGGTGTCCAGGTTGGCCATTTTCTGGGACCCGAAACCGCTGTCTATTCGTTTCTGCATTTATATTATATCTACGTAATATTTCTTCTTTGACTCTGTCATAGTTGGTACTGTCAGCTCCACTTAGCTGACTATAAACTATCTGTGCCCGTCCGGAGAGGTATGGGACCAAACGAATCACCCATTGATCTCTGGGCCAGTTGCAGGTTTGAGCCACCCTCTCAAAGGTTGTCAGGTAGGCCTCGATGTCATCAACCTCCATTAATTTAGTCAATTTTATGTCTCTAGGGACAGTCCTCTCAGTCTGCCCCGTGTCATGTACTGTATAGCTTTTAGAGTTGCTGTCCATTTTTCATCCTGTCTCCGTCTTTCTTCTGCCTGTATCCTCCGATCTTCATCCCTCTGTCTCTGGTCTTCTTCTCTCTGGCGCTCCATCTCAATTTGGCATAGACAAAGCCATTTCAATAATTCACTTGGGTCCTCTGGTGCTGGGGTCATCTGGCTTTCCTCCCTTTTTGAAATACCAGCCGCTGCCATGGCTCCTTCTTCCATCTTCTTTGGTCTGGTGGTAGGTTCAATCCTGGACAACAACTGCACTCCAGTCTTCAATCTGACTAACCTGGTCAAATGTACTGCATCCAGCTCCACTTGTTCTGGTTGTTGCATCTGCCAGGGTATTTACAGTGCAACACCCCCTCTGGAGTACCTTCTGATACCCCCGAGGTTGAAATCCCACTTCTAACACCAGTTGTGGTAGTGTGGGTTCCAATAACAGATCTTACAACCAGTTTAAGATGCATAAAAAACGCATACTTCTGCGTTTATCATTTTATTGTCTCAATAAATCAAAAAAAAAAATACTTGTATACAGAAAGGAAAATAAATGGTGTTAGTCCTTCACACCTTCAGAACACGGGATATTATTCTTCTTCCTTCAGACAACATAAAAGAATTCCTGCAGTCTCTCCTTTCCATGGAACAATGTGAAAACTGGCACACTCTCACTAGAACCTTCTCTCACTGTGATCAGCAAGCTAGTGATCACCACACCTGTCTGAGCCCCCTAGAGGAGCACTTTTTAAGTCAATCAGGGGTGACCTCATAAGTCATGTGACACCCTTATTAAGGCAAAAAGATCTACTGGAGCCTTTGGATACACCATGCATATGTTTTACATCATCAAACAATGTGTTCAAGTCCTTATCATTTGAACATATGTTCATTTAATGCAGCACACCAAGACAGAAGGGAGCTAAATGCTTAATTATAGGGCTAATGATGTCAGAGCATTAGCTTAGCTCCTCCTCCTCATGACATCACTCTTTCCTAGGTCTATAAAACCTGTCAGTCTGTGGGCAGCCAGCCCTGTAGCAGCACCCGTCTCAGCTACTGAGGACCTATCTCAGTAAACAGGGTAACTATACTTGATATTTCTATGAAATCATGTTACCTTTATACCTTTTTTCCTTTTTACTAGAAGAAAAGGGCATTTATCTTGGAAACCCAAACAGACAAGGCGCACTCCTTTATCTGTTTGTTTTGCAAGGGTATGACTTTCTATTCCAGAACCATTAAGAAGGCAGAATCAACATTTTCATTTGCAAAGGACTTAGGATACACATGGCAGCTTAACTAAACAAAACCATGTCTCCTTTCTTCATTTGGAAACAGAAACCTAATGATAACTTTTTGAACAGCAGCCTTGGACTCAGGACACAGATACCTTTGTTTTCTTAATTATGACTAAGGAACTTGTGTAATGGGGAACATGTTTTAAGGACGTCTTTAAGACAAAAAGGGGGGGGGGTTCAGGCTGCATTTCAGACAAGGGATAGATAAGAATGAAGAGTATCAGGTTAGCCACCCTGATATGAATAAAAGGATAGTCAGAAAAAGGAAAGAAGATAGGAGAGAGTGAAAAGGAAGTTGAAATTTTAAGCTATGCCTGATGTTTGTTTATTAACATCCTAGCACACATGGCCTTAGCCTGGGTGTCCTATGAAAAGCTAGTACACCTGAGCCAAGCAAATTTCCTGAGGAAGACAGATGTAGCCATGACCCTAGATGCCACATCATTAGAGTTCACAGCAGCATGAAATTGAACCTTAGATGCCTCAATTCCATCAGCAGCCACCTTCTCCAACTCTTTGGCCAGCTGGTGAGAAGCCTTTTTATTCAGTTCCAGAACCGCATCCCACCTAGACTTCTTGTATCTGGCTGTATTGGCCACATAAGCCGCCTGCCTGAGTCGCAAGGAGGATGCCAAGTATTCTTTCTTGGCCATGGCATCCACCTTCCTGGAATCTTTGTCTGGGGATGTGATGTCAAAGGAATATTAGCCCTGTCACAGGCTGCAGCCTGCACTACCCCAACATGGCTGCAATGGTTGTACAAAAACTCCGTACCAGAACCTGATAACATGTACCTCCTGTCCATTTTCTTATCCATAGGGGGTATAGAATTAGGCATTTGTAAAGTTTTTTAGTCTGTTTCCCTAAAGATTTCTGGAT
Organism: Neoceratodus forsteri; assembly: GCA_016271365.2. Lineage (NCBI taxonomy): Eukaryota > Metazoa > Chordata > Ceratodontiformes > Ceratodontidae > Neoceratodus > Neoceratodus forsteri. The sequence goes on along the minus strand of CM057458.1, from coordinate 1,397,490,075 downwards.
AGGGATGGACAGCCTCTTAGACTCTGGGACATCCATCATTTCTAAATAATCAGGTTCTTCTTCCTCCTCAGCAGCTTCCACACCTGGGAGCTGCAGTTTCAGCCACTTTCTTGTAGAACAAAAAGTGGGAAGGGGACTCAGAAAGCCTGGGAAAGGAGACATTGATAGGCCTGTCTGGGGGGGTGTCAGGCTCTATAGGCTTATCTAGACCACCAAAATCATCATCAATCATCATCAATCATCATCATCGTAAATCTCCCTCCCACTCTACATCATAAAAAAACATCCAGTTCATAATCCGACGGGAGCTGGAACCGGCCGAACCAACCACTGTCCAGAGGATGTCAGTTCAGAAGGAACCAGGTAAAGTGACTGGACTATATTTATCACTTTGGCAAATTCTTCAGCAGTTGGAATCTGCAGAGCAGGATCCAAACCGGCTAATTTTCTTTTCTCTTTAGATGAGACCGATCCCATTGGCTCTCCTTTCGCCTGAGGAGGTATCACCCGGTTCAGCAGGCACCTCCTCAGGTTCGGCTGAAACCGAACCGGGCTGGCCATCCTGCTTAGCGGACTTCTCTGCCTCCTTTTCCTTCAGCCTACTCAACTTCTTAGCTAAAGAGGCCTTAGGAAAATTTTTACAAATCTGGCAGTCTGTTTTGAGGTGGTCAAATCCCAGACAATAAACACACATGAGGTGGGGATCAGCTTTAGCAAAAGCCTCCCCACACTCAGTACAATGTTGAAACCCAGTGGTCCTGTTTTTTCATTTGGGTTTCTCAAACACAGCCTCTACTAACAAGTTACCCTCAACAGCCTTCAAGCCAGGTAACACTCCCCTATCGGTTACCAACCGTGTCACGGGTTGTGGAAAAAAAAATGAGGAAAATTTGTTTTTTTGAAACAGATAGAAACCGGGCACCACTACTAATTTAGGGAATAAAAGAAACACACAATTTGTTTTGGTTCCCAACCGACCGATAGGAAACCGAAGAATAGACAATTTCTATGCAAAATATTCCACTATCTACCTACTTACACTACCTGTACCGTAGAGCGAGACATAATACCGAAAGAAAAAATTACTCACCTTAGTAATGTTGTTTCTTCTAATGGAGTCTTGCTATATTATGACAGTAGCAGTTTGTCCCACCACTAGAACTGCTCCGGAGGTGAAATAGTTAATTCCATTCCAAAATGGAACTTTGAGCACGAGCTCTAAGAAGCAGCTCTGTCTGTGTAATTTCAAACCTGAACTGTCAGATCTTTATGAGCAAAACTCACTAAGGTCTGTGTGGAAGCTGTAACCTACGCTAGCCAAATGGCTACCTAAATATTAACAACCATTGCTGGTCCCAACACCCAAGACTCAAGTCAGGGGACCAGAACTACTAATACAATTTTAACAACATGAGAATAAAACAACAGGATAATAAAACACACACCCAAACCCCCAAAAGGGAAGAAACGTTAAAAGGGCATAAAATAGTGCCCACTAAGTTGCCGCACCCACCCAAGTAGAGGTTCTGAGAGGGGCAGGCTGGGGAGGTCATAATATAGCAAGACTCCATTAGAAGAAACAACATTACTAAGGTGAGTAATTTTTCTTCAAAACAACATGAAGTCTTGCTATATTATATACAATAACGAACTACACAGCAGTACCTCCATGGAGGAGGGCAGAACCTACTTAGGGAATAGGCTCTGAAGAACAGCTGTGTCAAACCAAGCATCTCTCCTGGCCTGGACATCCAGGGAGTAATGCTTGGTGAAAGTGTGTACCATTTTCCAAGTAGCAGCCTGGCATATCTCTAATAAAGGGATGTCTCTGGCAGCAGCTAGAGACGCGGCTGTACCCCTGGTAGAATGAGCCCTCAAGCCAGAGGGGGGATCTCTGCCCATTTTCTGATAACAAAATCGGATACAAGAGACAATCCACCTTGCAACTGACCTCTTAGTGGCCGGTTTGCCTTTCCCAACTTCGCCATAGGTGAGGAAAAGTTGGAGGGATTCGAACCTGTGACCTTTGGTACGCTCTATATAGTAACTAAGAGCCCTCTTAACATCCAGACTGTGCAAGCTCCTCTCACCAGAAGGAGTGATCAGTGAAAAATACTGGAAGGAGATAGATTGGTTAAGATGGAAATCTGAAACCACCTTAGGTAAAATTTCCTATTAGTCCTAAGGACTACTTATCCCTGTGGAAAGAAATAAAGTCAGTTTCTACTGACAAGGCTTGCAACTCACTTATGCGTCTAACAGAAGTGATAGCCACCTGAGAAAATAGTTTTCCAAGTTAGATACTTAAGCTCTGCAGAAAACAGAGGTTCAAAAGGTTGCATTAACTGGGCAATGCACACATTAAGGTCCCAGGCAGGGGCCGGTTCCCGAAAGGGTGGATTAGTATGGAGTAATCCCTTAAAAAACTTGGAAAACACAGGGTGAGTGGAAAGACGGGATGACTTCCCTGCTGAAACAAAAGCAGAGACAGCTGCCAAATGAACTCTCAGGGTAGCTGGTCTGAGGCCCAAGGAATTAAGATGGACCATATAATCTAATACAATGGGCAAATCAGCAGATTCTGGGGAAATATTTTTCCCAGCACACCAAATGGAAAACCTTTTCCATTTAGAACTATAAGTAGCCCTAGTGGAAGGCTTCCTGGAAGCCTTTAGGATTTCAAGAACACCCTTGAGAGAGGTGTAAATCAGCAAACTTTAACTCCTCAAGAGCCAGGCCTTGAGGTTGAGGGATTGAGGTCCGATACCAAACTCTTCCCTGGGCACAAGTTAATAGATTGTGATTCCTGGGGAGACAAAGGGAAGAGGATTGTCAGTGAGAGAAGGTGGGTACCAGGACTGCCTGGCCTAATCCGGGGCAATCAGAATCACCTTACAAGGCTGAGATCTGATTTTGACTAATACTTTGAGAGGGAAGGGAAAGATAGAAACTTCCTTCCCAATCCAGGAGAAGGGCCCAGGGGACTGGAGCCCAACACTGGAGGCCTGCAACAGAACAGAGGAAGTTGGTGATTGTCTGGGGCTGCAAAAGATCTATCTGAGGAGTGCCCCATCTGGCAAAGACTATCCCCAGTACTTGAGGATCCAGGGACCATTCGTGATGGCCCTCGGAAATCCTGCTGAGGGCATCCGCTAGGACATTGTCCTTCCCTGGAAGGTGAACTGCTATGAAGGAAGTGTTCAGGGAATAGGCCAGAGACCACAACTTCATCGCCTCGGTGCACAAGGCCGAAGACCGAGTGCCCCCCTGTTTGTTGATGTACCACATTGTTGTGGTGTTATCTGTTCTGACTTGTACCACCCTGTTGTGGACAGATGCAGAAAACGCTTGAGGAGCTAAAAAGACAGCTCTGAGTTCCAGCAAATTGATGTGGAGCAGAGATTCCTGGGGGGACCACACTCCCTGAGTGGAGAGGTCGCCATGTGGGCCCCAACCCAGAAGGGAAGCATCTGTAGAGAGTCAAATTGTGAGCAGGGGGAATGAAGGGACCCCCAATCTTAAATTGCTCTGATCCTGCCACCACTGGAGGGCCTGGATCAAGGTTCGAGTCACTGGGACCAACTTGGAAAGGGGGTCTCTTCTCTGAGACCAATAGGTTCTCAAGTGAAACTGAATGTCTCATCTGAAATCTTGCTCCCTGCACAACAGCTGTGGATGCAGCCATGTGCCCCAGGAGCTGCAGAAAGTGTCTTGCTGGTCGAGAGACCTGCAGAGTGAAGGAGGAGGCCAGAGCCACTAAATTCCTTACCCTTTCTAAGGGAAGAAAAGCTCTGGCTAGCTTTGTGTCCAATTCTGCCCCTATAAAGGTGAGTACCTGGACTGGTTCCAGAACCGACTTTGGTAGATTTAGCAGAAAGCCCAGGGAGGTAAGAAGCTGCTGGGTGACTTGCAGGTGAGATTTTACCTGTTCTGGGGGACTGGCCCACAATGAGCCAATCATCTAGATAGGGAAAAACAGCAATCCTTTGCCTCCTTAAGTGAGCCACTGCCAGACACTTTGTGAATACCCTTGGGGCAGAGGTAAGGCCGAAGGGGCATTGCTCTGAACTGGTAATGACCTGAGGGTAGTTCGAATCTGAGGTACTTTCGATGGGAGCTTCTGATTAGGATGTGAAAATAGGCATCCTTGAGGTCCAGGGAAGCTAACCAGTCCCCTGGCCTTAGGGAGGGTAAAATCATTGCCAGAGTTACCATTTTGAACTTTGGTTTCAAAAGATGCTTGTTCAGATATCTGAGGTCTAATATGGGCCGCCATTCTCCTGTGTTTTTTGGGGTAAGGAAGTATCTGGAATACAGACCCCTGCCCTGGTGCAGGGGAGGAACCCTTTCTACTGCTCTGAGAGCCAACAGGGTTGAGACCTCTGCTTCTAGAGCAAAGGTCTCTGAAGAACTTGCAGGTAGAAAAAACCTGGTTCTCATCTTGGGAAACTTTTTGAAGCTGAGAACCAGACCCTGGCTTACTACTTCAGAACCCACTTGTCTGAGGTTAAAGACGCCCAGTTCTGACTGAAGTAAGCCAACCTGCCCCTACCGTAAAGGAGAGATCGGCCCTGGGCACCCCATCAGGGTGCCTGCTTAGCAGGTGCTTTAGGCTGAGGGGTGGGGCAGGCCTGCCCACCCCCTGCCTGCCTCTGCTCTGAAGAAGCCCTCTGAGCATAAGCAGAGGAGGCCTGAGTCTGATAAAAGGCCTGTGAAAAGGCCTCACCCTACCCTGGGGTATGACTCTGGGGAGTGGCTTGCCTCTCCTTAGCTTGGGCACTTTTGTAAGTAGTCCTATATTCATCCATCTTTTTCATGTAATTCTCTGTCTGCTCCCCAAACAGAGAATTTCCCACCACAGGAAAATCCATAGCCTTAGTCTGGGTATCCTGTGACAGGCTAGTACACCTGAGCCAGGCCAACCTACGAAAAGCTACAGATGTGGCCATGACCCTAGAGGAAACATCATTAACATCCACAGCAGCATGAAACTGCACCTTAGAAGCCTCAATACCATCAGCAGCCACCTGTTCTAGTTCACTAGCCAGCTGGCCATGGGCTTGTTTGGCTAATTCCATAATAGTATCCCATCTAGATTTCTGATACCTAGCTACATAAGCCATATAATTTGCTTGCCTGAGTCCCAAGGAGGCTGCCATATACTGTTTTCTCGCCATGGCATCAATCTTCCTGGAATCCTTGTCAGGAGGATGTGAAGCCAGGGGAATATTAGCTTTATCACAGGCTGCAGCCTGAACTACCTAACATGACTGCATTGCTGAGAAAGGAATTCTGTATCAGGACCTGACAATGTGTACCTTCTGTCCATCTTTTATCTACAGGAGGCACAGAATTAGGAGTTTTAAATTTTTATTGTTTGCTTCCTAAAGACTTATGCAAAGGAATAGACAATCTCTAGACTCTGGAATATCCATCATTTCTACCAAATCAGGCTCCTCTTGCTCATCCACAGCTTCTTCCAAGGGAAGCTGGAGGGTTCAGCAACTTTTGTAAAACATAAAATGAGATGGGGACTCAGATAACATAGGGAGATTCTAAAGGTCTGTCTGGGGAATGTCCGGTTCAATGGGCACACCCAGACCTTCCCAGCCACATTCATACTGTTCATAATCATCCTCCTCCTCTGGTTCAGTCTCCTCAACATCATATTCCTGAACCACTGGAACAGGACGAACCGACCTTTTGCCAGATAGTGGCGGTTCGGACGGAACCTGAGACAGTGACTGGACAATTTGGATGGCTTTGCTATCTCTGCAGCAGTTGGAGAAGGGGTTTTGGACTCAAACCTGCTGACTTTCTTGTTTCTTCACTGGAAGTGGTCCTCAGAACCAGCTTTTCTTTGCCCGAGGAAGTCTCGCCTCTGGTCAGAAGCAGTCCCTCCGGTTCGTTGGCACCGAACCGGCTGGCCATCCGGGTCAGCGGACTTTTTTTGGCCTCTCGTTCCCTGAGCCTGCCCAATCTCTTTTCCAGGGTGGCTGCAGGGAAATTCTTACATATCTGGCAGTCTGACTGTAGGTGGTCAAACCCCAGACAATAAAGACATGTGGTGTGTGGTTCAGTCTTGGCAAAGACTTCCCCACAGACATCACAGTGTTGAAACCCAGTGGGCCCAGTTTTTCTTTTGGGTTTCTCAGACATAATGCCAGCCTAACCAGAAAAACTTGCCCTTTGAACGGCAAGACACCCTTATCGGTTCCTAACCGTGTCACGGGTATTGGAAAAAACGTGGCAAAATCCGTTTTAGAACCGATAAGAACCGGAACCGTGACTCTAAAATGATAAACTTTGAAGTCATACGTTTTAAACCCGGCTGATCGTTGAAAACCGAACCGATAAACTTACAAGTTCCACACAGACAAACACTTTTAAATTACTTACGATACACAGACAGAGCTTGAACCGAACGGTTTTATGTTACAATAAAACTATTCTCGTTGAATCGGACCGAAAACACTGTTTAAACCGAGAAATGAACTCAGCAGTAGGAGAAATCTCCGGAGCGACTGTTCACTGAGGCGGAGTAAAGAATCTGACAGTTCAGGTTTGAAATTACACAGACAGTGCTGCTTCTTAGAGCTTGTTCTCAAAGTTCCTTTTTGGAATGGAATTAACTATTTCACCTCTGGAGCAGTTCTAGTGGTGGGACAAACTGCTACTGTCATAATATAGCAAGACTTCATGTTGTTTGAAATAAATGAAACGGCTGAGGAAAAACTGACCGATTTTTACTTTTACCGAACCGAAGCGAAGGAGACATCTCCGGAGCGACTTCAGAGTTAGGCAGAGTAAAGAATCTGATGGTTACACTGGGATGTACCAGAGACAGAGGTCTGAAAACAGAGTTCGTGCTCAATGTTCTATGCTGCTGCATAGAGCTAACCCTTTCCTCTCCAAAGCAGTTCAAGTGCTGGAGCTAACTGCATCTAGTCAAAATACAGCAAGACTTCATGTTGTTTGAATCACGTGGTTATTCAACAGATCACTGCTTGAAGGTAAAGTTCCCACAGTGTGGAAAGTTGCCCTGGTTACTCCCATTCCGAAAGGGGGGGCCAAGTGAGTTGGTTGAGAATTCCAGGCCAATTTCTATTCTCTGCACACTAAGCAAAATGCTAGAGAGAACTGTGTACCAGCAAGTCCAACAATATACTGAACAACATAACCTTCTCACTCCCTGGCAACATGGGTTTAGAAAACAACATGGCACTGATGCTGCTCTGGCTAGCCTCACATCGGACATCCTTACAACCCAAGATTATGGCCAGTTAACTGCTGCAATCTTTATAGACCTCACCAAGGCCTTTGATCTGATAGACCACCAGCTGCTTATCTTATGGCTCCGATCCCTTGGACTGGACAACCACTTAGTGCAGTGGTTCATGGATTACCTGCATGGTAGATCTCAAATAGCCCAAATAATCAGATGGCTGGGGGCAAAGTCTGACAAATGCCCCATTTTGGATGTGGTCCCTCAAGGTTTAATACTGGGGCCACTCTTGTTTCCCCTAGTTATCAATAATTTGCCCAAGTACTGTGGGGGTGCCAAGGTGACCCTTTACGCTAATGACACCATGCTGTACAGATCATCTTAGGATGCAGCCCAGCTAAATCAGCATCTCAGTCAAGACCTCTCTACACTGGAGAACTGGTTCCTGACCAACTGGCTAGTCCTCAATGGGAAGAAAACCAAAGCTATCTTATTTGGACCCAAAAGCATGGGCCCTGATAGGTCAAGCTTATTGTCACCCTATCTGTCCAATGGTTCTAAGATAGAGGTAGTTGACTGCATTAAATAACTGGATGCATGTATATAGATCAAGATTGTTCCTTCAAGGCTCATGTTGACCAATTAACCAGGATGCTGAAGCAGAAGCTTGGTCTCCTGTATCGTCTGAGATGGTTCCTCACTCAGACATCTAAGTTAAGGGTAGCCACTGGCACGCTCCTGCCCATACTGTTCTATGGGGCCCTGGTGCTAGACTCGCTGAGAAGCACAGAGATGCAAAAGCTGAGAACATTATATCATAGCGTTGGGCATTTTGTCCTAGGTGCATCGCCCCTAGAACACCACTGCAAAGTTTTGGACTCACTAAACTGGCCTCTCTAGAGGGCAGATTAATGTACTCTTCCCTATGTCTGGCCTTCAAGCTTCAGCAAATGAATGCTCCCCCTAGTCTGGTGGGTACTACAACACCTAAGCAGATTGGAAGAACTCTGAGGTACTCCGATCGGCAGCTCCTCCATGTCTCCAGGGTCAGGACATCTCAAGGGCTCCGGTCATTCGCTGCTTACATACTGTCCCTCTGGAATGGCCTCCCTAATAATCTCCAAGAATGCAGCTCCCTTGGAGGCTTTAAAAAAGGCCTTAAGACACACCCGTTAGGGCTGAGTCTCTGCTCATGTTACTGCTGAGTATCAGATCACTCCAAAGAGCTACCTCAGTAGCTACTGTCGTTCTCTTGGCTGGCCACTGCTCCCACATTGGGACCCTTACCGATACCGGTAAGCTATGTATAATTGTTTTATTTCTTAACTGTTTTACTCTTCATGATGATTATCAATTGTACCTAACCTGCCTGTGGTACCATCTTTTATGTCCTTGATTGTAATGTCTGTATTACTCTATTTGCTTTGAATTGTTCTTACTGTTTTTTCTCTTGATATATGTAATTAATCCCGGGTCCCCCCAAAAAAGGGACTGTAATGGTCTCAGTGGGCCTACCTGGCTACCAAAATTTAAATAAATAAACAATGCCTAACTAAGCCAGGCTATGATGCTGACAGGCTTTAAATGGAAATGCCTCTTAAAAGGGCAATTTCCTCAGAGAGCAAAAACACACCAGTGAAATTTACTGCTAAATGACAAAAATAAACCTAATACTAAGGAAGGAAGGGGTTTGAAGGGATCGATGCCCAAACAGATGATAGGGAATACCCCCAGGAGCCCTAACCTAATACTCCCAATATCCCAATACAAGAACAGGAAAAAAAAACTGTTACATGTGACACCTTTTTTTGTCTCTATTTTTTTTTTTTTCAAATCTGAGACCATAGAAGCAAGAACAACACCCTAATAAAAAGGCAGATGTGGCCCCCAATCCAACCTGGGGAAAAGGCAGGTTATTCAATTTGAAAGCCACAGCTTAACGGGCACAATTTTAATTTAGGAGTGCTCCCTATTACTAGGTAGCCTCAATCTGCTATACAGAACTGCTGCCCCAAGGCCTAGAAGCCTGAAAGATCCTGAGAGAAAAACTTGATACAGCTTTCCCCTTCAATGGCACAATAAAAACTAGAGAGTTGCTGCTGCTTGGAATCCTCATATGCCCAGCATTCGAAAGCCTTGTGCTGTGCCATTTCCCCCAGTAGGGAATGCACATTACCCAGTATTTATGAATTCCCACTAACAATGTGGAGAACTACAGAAGGATGAGGTGTAAATGAAAAAGTAATTTTTTTGAGAATAAACAGTAAGAACTGCAAAGCAGTTTCATTTTGTAGTAATTTAGTATTAAAAATATTTCCCTAACAGTGGGAACCATGCCGAAAAACAGCCTTCTCCAGATCCTGGGAAAGTATGGGGAACCGGGGAAAGGTAACAAATATATTACAAACAACCTATATAAGCAGAGTTATCTAAACACTATACAATGGAAAAGTTTTACAAAATAATAAACTGAAAACCGATCTGAAGTTGAAGAGAAGACTGCTTCTTCAGGCGAAGAAATAAATCCATCACTAGAATGCGAGAGTGAGCATGACCACACAGCACAGTGTGAATTTCATTTTAATTCCATAATTAGCGTAACATTCTAAGCTCTGGGGCAGCTCACGCCAGGGAAATCATGCAGTTGTTAAGCATAAATGAGGGACTCCTGGGGTTTGAAGTGCTGACATTACCCATAATGTCCCGAAAGCCAAATTCATGGCCTTTTCTTGGAATAAATAGGGACTTCCATGGACCATATCATGTCCATGACATAGATATGGAAGCTTAAAGAATGCTCTACTGGTAAGACTTGTGATATTCTCAAACTAATCTGGACTGAAGACATCAGGAATATCCCCTTCCTGGACTAAATCAGATTCTGCTTTCTCAAAGAAGATGGGTTGAAGCCAATGAAGCTGAAATGGCAGATGATACTGGGACCAGTATCAGTGCCTCAGCAGGGACTGGTGCTGGGAAGAGACTTGGCTGAAGTAGCTGCTGGACCTGGGGTAGTGTAGAGAGTTCCAGAGTACACAGGAAGAGGACAATTAGCAATGGAAAGAGACCCCTGTCCCAACCAAGTGAAAGGGGGTGGGGGGTCACTGATCATACCTGGAGCTCTGTGTTAGGAGGGTGAGAGGTAGGAGAGTATGTAGAGGGGGCCTCCCTCTTGGCATCAGACTCTGTCAAGGTAGAAAGTTATCATGCACTGCTCCTGAGTACAGTATAAAGGAGAGTAGCTGGTGGATCTATGGTCCCCTGATTCTAAGCGCAACTTTCTATGGGGCCTTGAAGAGTTATTATCAGTACAGAACTGACCAGTAATAAGCCTTTTTGGTACCAGAGACCTGCCTGGGGAAATCTGCAGAAATGCCCAAGGAATGTCAGCTAAGATTCTTGGCATCAGGTTCCTTGATACGTTTGACACCTTTCGGTAATGTGCTAATCAGCAGTGGGTTTGTGGGGACAGAGCTTGGCCATACCTGAAGAGCTTGTGCTTGGGTGGTGGTACCAGTATTGACAGAGCTTTTGGCCAATGGCGCTAGCCTGCGCTATCAGAACTGGTACCATGGGATGAGCTCCCGGTACTAGGTAACTTAACTAGTCTTAACAGGGTTCTAGGGGCTTCACAAAACCAAGAAAGCCTATCCTATGATAAGCCAAAAAATTAGGAAAGCGTGTCCTGTGATAACCCCTCAGAATCCTAACAAACATATACGTCACAGTAATGTTAATTATTCTAACTATATTTTATACATGAAATATATATTAAAAATAAGTTTTATATTAAAGCAGCAGTGTAATGAAATTGGGCAAAAAATTTACCCTATTTTTCACTATAAAAGATTCTAGGCATCCTCAGTTTTATTTGATGGTACAATTTTCTAATTCCACCAAAATGTGAGTATTTTATAAATGTTTTAGTTTAATTTTGCATAGAAATAGTATTGTAGACCTGTCAAGGGTTAGGATAAACAATAAATTAAAAAAAAAAGACTCATAGTGTGCAGCACTGGAGGTACCTAGATAAACACATTTGACAGGTATGCTAATATTTTTCTTCACTGTAGCTGAAAAAGGATAAAAACAAATTTTTGTTGCACTGCTGCTTGAAATGCAATCATGTCTCTTTGGGATACATTCAGTGGTGGTTTACAAATATTCTTAAAATAGAACTAAAGGTCTATGTTAAAATTATAGAAGAGGTTTACTTCTCAACAGGGGTAAAAAATCCACGATGTAAAATTTCTTGTCTTCTTTCATAGTTCTTCTTCCATTTTTCTGGTTCTACTGATATTACACAAACCGTACTATTCCTTATTTCAACCTTAGCCGGACTATAATGCTTTTCTACAGCACACAGAAAAAAAAGCACATAAAATGATAATTAGATGATACAGAAGTAAAGTAGATAAGAAAAAAATACACAGTTTCTTCTTAAGGGATCCCTCGCTATGTTTACATTTTATACAGGCACCTCGAATGAGTGCTGCTCCGGAGAAAGAACCCATGCAAATTTTAGAATTTAGAATGTAGGTTCAAACTCTGCATCTACCCCCCCACTTTGGCCACTGCTCAGATCTGTTTCCAAGCCAGAGTAGTGCAGCGGATAGAGAAACTAGCTAAAAGGTTAACAACAAATCTCAAAAACATTTTTTCATAGAATTTTAAAAATCACCAAACAAATTGAAATCAGATTTGAGAAAATGTGTCCTATAAACCATAACAATGAACTGACAATTGGAGAAGCTGTAATAGTAATGCTCAGGCAAACACAATGAAAAAAAGAACTGAGAAGAGGAGGCAGGGTTAGGGAGAGTAAACGTAATGAGGGATCAAGTAAGTAGAAACAACATTAGTAAAGTATTTTTTTTCCTTCTAACCCCTGAAATCCCTCACTTAAATGTTTACACTTTATGCAGACTCAGCAGCACCTTGGGAGGCTAAGGCCAGAGCCTAGTTAGGAAAATGGTTCTGAAAGACAGCAAGTTTCAAAGCTGGCATCCCTTCTGGACTGTAGGTCCAAACAGTAGTGTTTTGTGAAGGCGTGCACGGTTTTCCAGGTAGCTGTTTGCATATGTCTAACATAGAGGACTGTGTATGAGCAATCACACACAACAAGGATATTCTTGTATCAAGAGGTTTCTTTGGTAACAGATGACCTCGAGAGCGCAGCTCGAGAGGTGCTCTGTTACCAAGGGAACCTCAAAATTCAAGAATTTCCTTATTTGTGTATGACTGCTCATACACAATCTTTTATAGTGTATGGGCAGTCACAGCATAGAAAATCACACAAAACCAGCAGGAAAAGACAACAGAGAATAGAAATGTTAAAATTTTCCTTTTTTTTTTTTAACTGACACAGTATGCTGCAGATGTTTCTGCAAGTTCAAGTTTAATAAAAAAACAGCAATTTCTAGCTTAACTGGATTGAGGAAAGTAACTATGTGGCAGCATTCCAAGTTGTCATGTTGCAGTAGTGACATAGCTAGTGCAGCATAACAGCTGTGATGACATAGCTACTGCAGCCTAACAACTCCATTCTAGTTATGGATTTCCATCCATAACAACATTCTACCATAGACTATAATGGGATGCCCTCAAGGATGCCACAGAGGCAGAAGTACCCGTTATGAAGTGTGCTCTTAAGCCTACTGGTGGCATACTTCATAACAAAACTGAATGCAAGAGACTATTCAGTGAGACACAGATCTCTTTGTAGCTGGTTTGCTTTTGCCAACCTCACCATACGTAACAAAAAGCTGGGTACTCCGGGAGCTGACATCTTTCATCTGGTCCATGTAGCCAGGACTTACTTTAGATCCAGGATATGCAACTTTTCCTCACCTGGACTAGAATGCTCGACAGAGCACAGGGAGGGTCAGTGACTGATTCAAGGGAATTCTGATGCTGCCTCAGGAAGTAATTTTCTGTTGGTTCTAATTACTACTTTATTCTGTGAGGATTATGTGATATGGCTCTGTGCAGAGGGCTTGCAATTCACTTACCCTCCTAGCAGAGGTCACTGTAATCAGGAATATTTTTTTTCATGCAACATAACTTCAGGTCAGCAGTTTCCATATGGTCAAAGGGAGCCTCCATAAGCTGGGCAAGGCATATGTTGAGGTCCCAGAGTGGGACAGGGACCCTCACTGGTGGGTACAAGTGGTTGAGGTGTTTGTTTGTTTATTCGATTAACGGGTAAGCACACTGGAAACAAGTTCCTTTTACAGGTGCAACCCACATATGTTACATACAGACAATACAATACATAATCAAACATACATATACAATACAACAGATTGCAGACATAAAGTGTCTGTTACAAAAATTGAGTCATAAAAAACATTTACAGTTAAATTGGGATTCAAAGTACATCCTTACTGCATCAGCAAACTTTTTGGCAGAACACAACCACCTAATATCATAAGGAATTTAATTCCAGGTAAATGGAGCAATGTAAGCAAAAGATCTTTGTCCACTTTTTTAGTTTTCATGAATGGAATCTCAAAAAACCTAGTATCTGACCTATGTCTAGAGTAATAACCATCATTATGCGGTCTCAAAAATTTACAAATATTATGTGGAATCCCAGAATCTACAATTCTATGTATAAACTTAGCCACACAATATTAAAAATTTAAAGAAACCGGTAACCAGCCCATTTCTTTCAAAATCACACAATGGTGAGATAATTTAGGACAGTTTAAAGCAAACTTAGCTATCAAATGAAGTAAGGTGGATTTCTTTGAGATCGCTGTCACAGAAGCAGTGTCAGTAATTATAGTTGCATAGTTCACAATGGGAGCTAAACAATGTTTAGTAATAGCTAGCCTAGACTCATGAATAAGAAATGAACGAATTCTGTACAAAGGAGCCAATCTACAGTGTATTCTTGAGGTAACCCTCAAAAAATGAGGTTCATAACTTAAGTGTGAATCTAGTAATACCCCAAGATATTGAAATGTATCTACATGATCAAACAATGCTCCATCAATAAATTTAACTTCCAATTTATTAACCTCAGATCTTAATCTAGGAGGGGTTCCAAAACCATCACCTTTGTTTTGATCTATTTAAGACTAACTTACAGGCCATACGTGAAGACTGAAAATTACACATTTCCTCTGTTAAGGAAACACCTAGGTCTCCAACAGACGAACCCTGCATGTAAATTACTGCATCATCAGCGTAAAGGGTTAAAAAAGCATTTTTAGTCACACTTACTAGTTGATCAAAAAATAAAGAAACAAGAGTGGCCCCAAAATGGAGCCTTGTGGGACACCACACTTTACCAATACAGAATCTGATACGGCACCTCTATACTTAACCCTTTGAAACCTGTTAGTTAGATAATCCCTCGTCCAGTCCAAAAAAGAGTCACCAGCTCCCAAGAACTCAAATCTAGAAACCAACAGCTGGTGATTAACTAAATCGAATGCCTTGATCAAGTCCACAAACACGGCACCCGTCAGGCACCCTTTATCCATGCCATTAAGTACCGTGTTCGTGAACTCAACCAAGGCAGTCTCAGTACTCCTTCCTTTTCGGAAGCCATGTTGGTTCTGAGACAGTAATCCAAGGCAATCCACATACTCAATCAACTGATTATAAACTATTCTTTCCTGTGTTTAAAAAACCTTCTGAAAATGTGTTGTGAGGCCAAAGAATTTTTCTTTGCTAGATATGTATGCTGATACTGCTGCTAAGTGCACCTTAACAGCTATAGGTGTAGTAGGTTTTGCAGAATTATAGGCAACCCTGCCTTTATTGAGTTTATTTTTCTGGGGGCACACCAGTATGAAAGCCTTTTCCATTTAGAGGAATAAGCGTTTCCGGTACCAGGTTTCCTTCAAACTCTAAGCACCTTCATGACTTCTTCTGAGAGATCCAATCCAGAAAATTCTAACTCATCAAGAACCATGCCCTCAAGTGTAGAGCCTGGGGTTTGGAAATATTATTCTGCTCCAGGACAAAGTCAACTGAGTGACAGGCTGACTAGATTCTTGTCAGACAGGACCAGGACCATCAAGTACCAGGTCTGTCTGGCCCAGTTTGGAGCTATCATGATCACTGTTGCAGGTTCCCTCCTGAGTTTTAGGAGTTCCTTCTGAACGAGTGAGAATAGTGGGAAGGCATACAGAAACATCCTTGTCCAGTCCAGTATCAGGGCATCCTCTGGGACTGTTCCTCTGGCTGGTGTTCTACAACAAAACTATGGGAGCTGATTGTTCTCCCAAGATGCAAACAGATCTATAATGAGCGTACCCCACCTTCTGAACACTGTGGCCAGAACCCGCTACTTTAAGGCTCATTCATGAGTTCCCTCGCTAATTCTGCTTAGGGAATTTTTTTTCTCAATTAGATTTTATTGGAGTATTTTCATAACAACAGGATAATGAAAACCAACAATTATATCATTAACACAATGTCACATACAAAACAATGCATAAATATCAAATGTGATCTTCTCTAATTTTCTAATATAAGCTATATGTTATCCTATATACAACCTAGTTCCAGTAAAGTTTGAAGAGGCACTGTTAATTAACACTACTGGGCAGACTGTGTGGGCCAAAGGCCCTTATCTGCCAACAGCTATGTATCTATGTAAGCTCTAACAGTTAAAGATTTATTACTCATTACAACCTGTAATAACTAAAGTGCTAAAATAAAAAGAGAAACCAGTGGGATTGCTGTTATAAACTATAAATTTCCTAAGTTTAAGAAAGAAGAGAAGAGGGAGAAGGGGAAGAAAGGTAGTATGAGCTTGTGTGAGCTATCTCATGAGGTATAAAGAAGAGTTCATAAAAGAGAAAATGCTTATTCGTAACAATGTTGGAAGTAACTTGTTCAAAGCCACAGTGAAAATTGTTTTTAAAAATTCAAGCATGAAATCTCGATTATAAAACATGTGACATTTGTATGGAATGCTTGGTCATGTCCTATCATGACCATCTGCTAAAAAATCATAGATTATCCCTCATTTAAAGTAAAAATTACCTTTATAAACAAATAATCCATGTGCTAATTTTTCTTATTTAAGCTCCTACAGAAGCTTGTTTATCCACTATTTATCATTGGTGTTCTTTCTTCAATCCATACTTTTAGTAATATATTTTTCACTGTCACGCCTATTAAAGCTGGCTTATACCTTTGTTCTTTGGTCAACGGTCATTTTTTGTCAAAGTAACCCAGGATGATTGGAGAGAAACTGGGAGACAAGGAGGTGGGAGTGGAGCCCCCCTTCAGCAGGGGGGTCAGTACCAAGGATGGGGCCCTAGCTAAAGGGGACCCAAAGAGAGCCTCTGGAAGCAGGGGTACTATTACAAGGGGGGAGGATGGCGTGTGGGGGGAGGAAACCATCAGGCCAGGATAAATGGTTCGGATAAGAGAGGGTTTAAGGGACACCT
The DNA here is from genome assembly GCA_016271365.2 of Neoceratodus forsteri. Lineage (NCBI taxonomy): Eukaryota > Metazoa > Chordata > Ceratodontiformes > Ceratodontidae > Neoceratodus > Neoceratodus forsteri. The sequence goes on along the minus strand of CM057458.1, from coordinate 1,397,473,434 downwards.
ATTCAGAGGGGTTTGAGTTAAGTGGGCAAAATAACGAGGGAGGCAGAAAGGAGGTGACAAGGGGTCTCTAATAAGGCAGGAAGACTCTCATGGAATTGAGATCATGAATAAAGGGGAGGGGGCTGAGAGGGCATAGTGGAGGTAACCATAAGGATGATGGCGGTGTTAAGGTTCTGTTATTGGGAGACTCGATGATTAGGGGTATCCAGTGGGGGATAGGGGGTGGATGCCATAGCCAGGTGAAGGTAGTGAGTATCTCTGGGCTGACAGTGCACAGAGCAAAGTTCATGGTGTATGAAATGGTTAGGGATTGTGGAGGGAAACCGGATTTCCTGGTGCATTTGGGAACTAACGATCTAGAGGGAAATAGCGTTTTGGAAATCCAAGCAAGGTTCCAAGAACTTGCCAGAGTCTGTTGGGATAATGGATGCAACATTTCCTTTTCGGAGATATTGCCAGTACCAAAGGCCTCAGTGGAGAAAAAAATGAAGCTCACAGAGGTTAATGACTGGCTCAGGAAGTGGGTGAAGAGAGTGGGTTGGGGGTGTTAGGGAACTGGAATGGAGTTTGGGAGGATAAGGGACTATATGCCAAGGACAGGCTTCATCTTGCCCCATTAGGGAAGGAAGTCCTTAAACAGGGGATGGCTGACTACATTCAAGAAAGGTGGGGTTTAAACTTGTGAGGGGAAGGGATAAGGGAGGGGCTGACCAGAAGCCCTCTCCTCCAGATGAGGGGAGTAGCCTTCAAGCCCAAGGGGGGGAGGGGGGAAACAGACTGGGGGTGGAGGTTTCAGGAGGAGCAGAGGGAGGATGGAAGTATAAGGAATCTGGGTGGGGTTCGACAAAGAGGATCAGGGATAAGGGGTGGGGGTTGGTGTTAGTAAATGCCAGGAGCTTGGGAAACAAGTTGCCAGAGTTCCAGGCCATGCTGTTCGAGGGTGTGTGGATGTGGTGGCGGTCACGGAGACGTGGGCCAACAAACACCATGACTGGGACCTAAACGTGCGGGGGTACACTATGCTTAGGAAGGATAGAAAGGAAGGCAGAGGGGGTGGAGTGGCTATGTTCATTAGAGATGACATAGAAATTGCTAGGGTAGAAGAGGCAGAGGGAAACGTGGAGGCCTTATGAGTCACCTTACGATCCCCAGCAGGAGATAAGGTCAAGCTGGGTGTAGTACATAGGCCCCCCGGGATGAGTGATGTTCTAGAGGATGGTTTGCTGGACATCATTGCCCAGTGTGGACCAAAAGGGGAAGGAGTGGTGTTGATGGGGACCTTAATATGCCAGGTACAAACAGGGAACCATGTCCTCTAAGGTGGCCAAGGAGCAGAGGCTGCTGGACGGCTTCGAGGATGTGTTCTTAACACAGCATGTGATGGAGCCCACAAGGGAGGGCATGTCCTGGACGTGGTTCTGGCAGATGGGGATCTGGTAAGGGACCTGGTTGTACAGGACCCCTGACTGGGGCGACCACAATACTGTCTGGTTTCAAATAAGCATGGGGGTGAGATCTAGGACACTGGCAGTGGACTTCAGGGGGCAGACTTTGAGGCGTGGGAAATATTCTCAAGGATCAGTTGAAGGGATTACATCAATGACAAGTGTGGAAAGGAGATGGGAGGTCATAAAACGGGACTTCATGAGGCAGTCAGGATCTGCGCTAAGTTGAAACGTAAGGAGCAAGGTCACATAAACCATGCTGGTGGTCCAGTGAGGTACAGGTAGCAGTCAGAGAAAGAAGGCGGCCTACAAAAAAATAAAACAACAAGAGGGGATAGGGATAAGAAATGTACCATCTTGCATCTAGAAAAGTCACCCGTTGGTGAGGGAGCAAAGTCCAGTAAAGAGCAGCGGCTGGCACAGAGGGATACAAGGAGGGAAAGGGTTCTTCAGTACATTGGGGAGGCGGAGAAAAACTAAGGGGCCATCTCAGCAGATTGAGATCAGGAGGGTGGGTGGAAGAGGCGAGGGACTAGGCAGAGGTATTTAACGAGTACATTGCCTCTGTGTTCACTAGGGAGGGGGAAGGGATATCTACAAAGCAAGGCATGAAGGGGATAGAAGCGGCAGTGAGTGGGAACAGGGGAGCAACAGAAATGGAGCAAGAGGGAGGGAGAGGTACTCCAGGAGTGTCACATCTGGATAAGGATAAAAAGGCCAGTAAGGTGGAGGGGACGGATGATGCTATCTCCGCCAAAAGGGTGTGGTTAGCCCTCAAGAAAGACAAATCTCCTGGGCCAGATGGCATTCATCCGAGAGTACTATGGGAATTGGCGGACATACTGGCTGCACCCCTGGCGGAGCTCTTCAACAGGTCACTTGAGACAGGGAGGGTACCTAGGGATTGGCGAGAGGCACATGTGGTGCCAATCCATAAAGGGGGGTCGAGGGAAGTACCAGGTAATTACAGACCCATCAGTTTGACCTCGGTGGTGGGAAAATTAATGGAGAGTATACTAAAGGACGATTGGGGTGTACTTGGAGGAGGTGGAAGGTCTGGATAGTCGGCAACATGGGTTTGTGCCAGGTAGATCATGTCAAACCAATCTTGTGGAGTTCTACGAATGGGTAACATCAGAACTGGACAGGGAAAGCCTGTGGATGTATTATTCTTGGACTTCAGCAAGGCGTTTGACTCTGTCCCACAATGGTCTGGTGGAGAAACTGATGGGGTTGGAGTAGGGCCTTTGATGGTCAGATGGATTGAAAACTGGCTAGCTGAGCAGCACCCAGAGGTAGTGGTCTGTAGGGGCTCTCGAACCCTAGAGAGGTTAGTGATGGGGTACCGCAGGAGACCCGGTCCTGGGTCCGATCCAGTTTAATGCATACATATCAGACATCAGGGAGGGTATAGGGTGTGAAATGACTCTCTTGCGGATGACTCCAAGATGGAAGCAGTAGTTGAGGAGAGGGGAGGTTGGCCTAAGGGACCTGGACACCCTGGAAAGCTGGGCTCACATGGAAATTAAATTTCAATATCACCAAGTGCAAGGTGTTGCATCTTGGTCAGAAACTCTAAACACAGGTACACCCTGGGAGGAGGCGCTGGAGGCCTCAATAGGGAAAAAGACCTAGGGTCATGGTGGATGCATGTATAAATAACTCTGAGCAGTGCAGGAGGCGGCTAGCAAGGCAAACAGGATGTTGGGATGCATCGTAAGGGATCACCTCTAGGAGCAAGGAAGTGATTCTGCCGCTGTACAATGGACTGGTTAGACCACCTTGAGTACTGTGTACAGTACTGGAGACCACACTTGAAGAGGGACATACATCTCCTGGAGAGGGTACAGAGGAGGGCAACTAAAATGAACGAGGGCTAGGGGATTTGGCGTATGAGGACAGACTTAAAGAGCTCTGCCTGTTTTCATTGGAGGAGAGGAGAGGCGGGGGCATGATTGAGGTCTTCAGCACCTCAAGGGAATAAATAGGGTAAACATGGAGGGATCTTTAGACTAAAGCAGGGAGGTATCACCAGAGGGCATGGTTTGAAGTTGGAAGGTGGAAGGGGAGGGGAAAAGAGGAGGAGGTTTTCACTGAGAGGGTGGTGGATCCTTGGAATGCACTGCCTGGTGAGCTGGTTCAGAGATCCACAGTGGAGGGCTTCAAGAGAGGGTGGGACAGACACAGAAAGTGGATGTATCAGATGATGGCCTGTCCCAGTGGGGTGGGGATGGATGATAGGGGTTTCTGGAGCACAAGGGATGGGAGGGCCTCGGCACCCAACTAAGGATCTAAGGTTCGAGCAGACTCGATAGACCATAAGGCCTAATCTGCTGGCAAATAGTATGTTAGTATATGTTCACAGCACAGAGGTTCTTAATATGATTATAGGACTAGAACATGTGTAACAAATTCCATGACTCTACGTTAAATTATAGGCACCTATCAATTGGTTTGATACCCATTTTATGAGGATGAGTCAGTGTGTAGTATAGCTTCACCCTTGACACGGGTGCCTCTGCTGCTGCTGCAATCAGCCGGAAAGACTCCTTCTGTCCGCCGGCAGCCTTCCTCGCTGTACTGCCTGTCGATCACCAGACCGGAGCTTCACCCTTGACACGGATGCCTCTGCTGCTGCAGGCAGCCGGGCTGACCCCTTCTGTCTGCCGGCTGCCTTCCTCGCTGTACTGCCCACCGATCACCAGACCGAAGCTTCACCCTTGACACGGGTGCCTCTGCTGCTGCAAGCAGCCGGGCAGACCCCTTCTGTCCGACGGCTGCCTTCCTCGCTGTACTGCCCACCGATCACCAGACCGAAGCTTCACCCTTGACACGGGTGCCTCTGCTGCTGCAAGCAGCCGGGCAGACCCCTTCTGTCCGACGGCTGCCTTCCTCGCTGTACTGCCCACCAATCACCAGACCGAAGCTTCACCCTTGACATGGGTGCCTCTGCTGCTGCAAGCAGCCGGGAGGACCCCTTCTGTCCTCCGGCTGCCTTCCTCGCTGTACTGTCCGCCAATCACCAGACCGAAGGAACGCTGCAGAAACTGGACTGTCCAGAACCATCGACTGCCTGCTGATGGGCTGCTGCAGTTCTTTAATTCTTTGCTACTGCCGTTTCCTCTGGACCTTGAGCTAATGTTATATTCTGATTGTGGTACTTGTTAAGTCTCTCCAAATTGTCTTGTAAATCCTAGCTTAAACATGAACCTAAGCCTGTTTACAGCAATTTTGCACTCCAAGGGTAGTTTGAAGTGCAAGTTCATTTAGGCTGCAGGTTTGTAGATTGTAAATTGTAGATTCTGTCTCACAGAAACTTGGCTAAAACCCGGTATACCTTATGACGTATGCTCCTTGCCTAACTATTCTCTGTTCCGGCGGAATAGATCCTCATCCAAGTGTGGAGCTGGAGTTGCCCTATTCTTCAAAAAACACCTCCACATCTCTGTTGTCCCGACATCTGCCTCTCCCACAGGGTGCAAATTCACACAGGCAACTACTGTATTGGGGGAAATGAAGCTTCATATTATCTGTGCCTATAATCCCCCTGCTGGGGGAATAGTAGGTTTTCAAGAAGTCCTTGACATCACCTCCCAGACTGTAAATCATAATGAGGCTGTCATCCTAGGTGATCTTAACCTCAGTTGGTTAGGGTCAGCTCAAACATCCTTGCAATCACTCACACTTAGTTATAATTTTCACCAGTTGATCTCTGAAGCAACTAGAGCCACGTCATCCCATCAAATGGGTACACTCCTAGACTGGGTGATGGTTAACCGTATGGAACATGTGTCGAAAGCAGGAATCTTTGCAGATGCACTAACAGACCACTCACCCACTTTTTGTATCCTATCTAGGGTTGCGCCTAACTCTCCTCCATCAAGACTAATCACGTTTACAAATCTAGCTCATTTATTGACTAGGATGCAATTCTCTATGATGTCTCCAATATTGGCTGGGCAGGTATCTATCAAACAAAGGATGTGGAGGTTGCTCTACAGATATTCATACATTAATTTCTTACCATTCAATATAAACATGCCCCCAAGACTACTAGGAGGGTCAGAGGAAAACAGACGAGGTGGCTGCATAAAGACCTCCTTGCTAATCTGTGCCAGAGGGACAAGCTCTGAATTCGCTACAAACAAACCGGCCTACAGTCAGATCTTATTGTCTATCGTGAACTAAGGAACAGACATAAGAGACAAGTTAGAGCTGCTAAAAGTAAATACTGCAAGGATCTTCTACAAAGCTCAGCCTGCGAACCGAGGAAATTCAGGGCCCATGTCAAAACATTTTTGGGTACCTCGCAGTCGGTCACTCCTGATGAAATGATCATAAATGGGGCACACTGTAATGACCCTAGGACCATCTCAAACAGTTTTAACAATCTTTTCTCTGATCTTTCACACTATACCTTGGCTTTACAACCTAGTGGATCGCACTCCAATCTACCTACCATACTACCATCAGACAACCATACTGCCCTATCGTATGATGCTCCTCCAGCGCCACTATTCTATTTTAAGGCTGTATCAAGAGCAGAAGTTCTGAAATTACTGAGATCCATATCTGCCAATACCAGCTCTGGTTCTGACTCATTGGAACCTCTTCTTCTTCTTAAGCTGACTGCTCCACTCATTGCCTCTCCGATTGCCAGAATCTACACTTTATCCCTTATCCATAGCACTGTGCCGGACCTATGGAAATCTGCAAGAGTAACGCATGTCTTTAAAAAAGGTGACCCAAAGGACATGGCCAATTACAGACCTATAGCAATTCACTCTCTCCTTAGTAAGATCCTAGAGAAAATAGTTGCACCACAGACCATTGACTACCTTACACACTACAATCTCCTCTCAGACACCCAGCATGGTTGCAGAAAAGGTCATAGCACCACCACGGCTCTTCATCTAATTACTGATATTCTGTCCAACATGGATTCTGGAAAACTCACAGGTGCCATCTTCATTGACCTCACTAAGGCTTTCGACCTTGTAGACCATCCCCTGCTTCTCTCCACTCTCCATAAATTCCATTTCTCTACCCCTGTTGTGGACTGGTTCTGTAGCTACCTGTCAAACAGGTCGCAAGCTGTCAAATTTAACTCCTCCCTGTCCAACACGTCTACTATCAACCTTGGGGTCCCCGAGGGCTCTATCCTTGGACCCCTTCGGTTCTCAATTTTTATCAACAATGCAGCTGAGGTCCTGGAATCCTGCTCAGCTATTCTCTACGCTGATGACCTGATCATCTATACTAGTTATTCTAGTATTGCCTGCATAAACACATCACTTACTTCAGAGTTCAATAAGGTCTTAGACTGGCTACTAGATCGTAAGCTTGTACTAAATGAAAAGAAAACGAAAGCCATTCTCCTAGGTTCCGCAACGAAGATTAAGGCCTGTTCTAGTTTGCTGGAGGTTCTTCACCCAGGAGGATTTCCACTTGAAAATGTTACTTCCTTAAAGTACCTTGGGATCCTGCTGGACCAGTCCCTGGATTTTAATCTTCACATTCAGTCCTCATACAAAGCTGTAAACTTGAAACTGGGAGTAGCTTACAAAACGAGCTACATGCTTACACCCCTCGGCCAAATTAGCAATTGCCTGAAGTATTCTGCTCCCAACCCTTACTTATGGTGCCTCTATTCTTACCTCTGCCCATAAAACCTCCCTTCTAAAATGGGACGTAACGTATAACAATATATGCCAATTTGCCTCTTTGTCACCTCGACTCAAACATCACTGCCTTCTTTATAAGGATCTGAACTGGCTCTCACCCTCTGCCAGTAGACAATACTACCTTGGATCACTAATGGACTCAATCAGCCGGGGACACAACCCATCCCAGCTGGCGGCGTTGGTGGTCCCTCAACCATCATCCCATGGCCTGTAATCAGCTGACAGATCCTTGATATATGTTCCGAGATGTCGGATGACTAAAGGCACAGGGGTCTTCCAAATTCTCTGCTCCTAGGCTATGGAATGCTCTTCCACTCAACCTCCAGCTGTCTCAGTCTCACTTTGGATTTAAAAGTGAATATCACCGTTATCTATCCTTAGCTGATGCTTGTACATGCTTTGACCCAACCTGAAGCTCCTGAGACTTACCAGTAATGTCACCCCTGCTCTAATCGAGCTCCAAGACTGTCTCCTCTTCCCCTCACCTTATTTTTTCTTCTCTTTGAAATAACTTCTTGACTAATAGCTCTCTTCCTTCTCGAACCTTGTTGCTGACAACCCACTGTTGTTTTGCCAATTACCACCCCTGACCTTCCGTCAGTCTTTCTTGTTATGTTTGAACATTCCTCACATTTCTCTCTATACTGTATAACCTTACTATCTTATTAACCCTTTCACTCCACAGGTCGAGTCCGTGGTTTCTGCACTTATTATATATCTTACTGCCATTATCCGTATAATGCTTGCCATTATTTTTTGTTGTTTCTGCCCATTGTATTTTTGTAGCACTGCTGACTGACTAGGGAGGTGGATCAGGGGAGGGCAGTGGACATGGCCTATATGGACTTCAGCAAGGCCTTTGACATTGTGCCACATAGAAGTCTATTACACAAACTGGGGAATATGGGTGTGGGCAGGACAGTAGTGTGGTGGGTAGGTAACTGGCTGGGTGGCAGGACACAGAGGGTGGTGGTAAATGGCTGTCACTCCACAGAGGAAGAGTGACCAGTGGGTACCACAGGGATCAGTGCTGGGACCGGTCCTATTCAACATCTTCATCAGTGACATTAAGCAGGACCTAGAAGGCAGAATTTCACTGTTCGCTGATGACACAAAGCTCTGTAACAGAGTAGACACACCAGAGGGTGTAGACAGAATGAGAAGCGACCTGCAGAAACTTGAAGAATGGTCAGGGTTTGGAGGTGAAATTCAATGCAAAGAAGTGCAAGATAATGCATATAGGGCACAAAACCCTGGCACATATATCAGTTAGGGGGTGAGGATATAGCATGCACCAAGCAGGAAAGGGATCTTGGGGTTGTCATCTCTGATGACCTCAAGGTAGGGAAACAGTGTGACAAGGCAGCAGGTAAAGCAAATAGGATGCTGGGATGTATAAGCAGGGCATCACCAGCAGGAAAAGGAGGTCATAATTCCGTATACAAGACACTAGTGAGGCCCCACCTGGAGTACAGTGTACAGTTCTGGAGACCATACCTACGTAAGGAAATAGACAGGGTAGAAGGTTCAGAGGAGGGCAACAAAGATGGTGCATGGATTGCATCACAAGTCCTATGAAGACAGGTTGAAGGAACTGAACATGTACTCCCTGGAGGAGAGGAGGAGAGAGGGATATGATAGAGACATATAAGTATCTTACAGGAGGAACAGGGTGCAGGAAGAAAAATTACTCACCTTAGTACTGTTGTTTCTTCTAATGGAGTCTATATTATGACAGTAGCGTTTGTCCCACCACTAGAACTGCTCCGAGGTGAAATAGTTAATTCCATTCTAAATGGAACTTTGAGCACGAGCTCTAGAAGCAGCTCTGTCTGTGTAATTTCAAACCTGAACTGTCAGATCTTTGGAGCAAAAACTCACTAAGGTCTGTGTGAAGCTGTAACCTACACTAGCCAAATGGCTACCTAAATATTAACTAACCATTGCTGGTCCCAACACCAAGACCCAAGTCAGGGACCAGAACTACTAATACAATTTTAACAACATGAGAATAAAACAACAGGATAATAAAACACACCCCAAACCCATAAAAGGGAAGAAACGTTAAAGGGCATAAAATAGTGCCCACACTAAGTTGCCTGCACCCCACCCAAGTAGAGGTTCTGAGAGGGGCAGGTTGGGGGGAGGTCATAATATAGCAAGACTCCATTAGAAGAAACAACATTACTAAGGTGAGTAATTTTTTCTTCAAACAACGGAAGTCTTGCTATATTATGACAGTAGCAGACTACACAGCAGTACCTCCATGGAGGAGGGCAGAACCTACTTAGGAATAGGCTCTGAAGAACAGCTGTGCAAACCGAGCATCTCTCCTGGCCTGGACATCCAGGGAGTAATGCTTGGTAAAGTGTGTACCGCTTTTCAAGTAGCAGCCTGGCATATCTCTAATAAAGGGATGTCTCTGGCAGCAGCTAGAGACGCCTGTACCCTGGTAGAATGAGCCCTCAAGCCAGAGGGGGATCTCTGCCCATTTTCTGATAAAATTGATACAAGAGACAATCCACCTTGCAACTGACCTCTTAGTGGCGGTTTGCCTTTCCCAACTTCACCATAGGTGAGGAAAAGTTGGAGGATTCGAAACCTGTGACCTTTGGTACGTCTATATAGTAACTAAGAGCCCTCTAACATCCAGGTTGTGCAATCTCCTCTCACCAGAAGAGGAGTGATCAGTGAAAATACTGGAAGGGAGATAGATTGGTTAAGATGGAAATCTGAAACCACCTTAGGTAAAATTTTCTATTAGTCCTAAGGACTACCTTATCCTTGTGGAAAGAAATAGAGTCAGTTTCTACTGACAAGGCTTGCAACTCACTTCAGCGTCTAGCAGAAGTGATAGCCACCAGAAAAACAGTTTTCCAAGTTAGATACTTAAGCTCTGCAGAAAACAGAGGTTCAAAAGGTTGCATTAACTGGGCAATGCACACATTAAGTCCCAGGCAGGGCGGTTCCCGAAAGGTGGATTAGTATGGAGTAATCTCTTAAAAACTTGGAAAACACAGGGTGAGTGGAAAGAGGGGATGACTTCCCTGCTGAAACAAAAGCAGAGACAGCTGCCAAATGAACTCTCAGGGTAGCTGGTCTGAGGCCCAAGGAATTAAGATGGACCATGTAGTCTAATACAATGGGCAAATCAGCAGATTCTGGGGAAATATTTTTCCAGCACACCAAATGGAAAACCTCTTCCATTTAGAACTATAAGTAGTTTTAGTGGAAGGCTTCCTGAAGCCTTCAGGATTTCAAGAACACTGTGAGAGAGTGTAAATCGCAACTTAACTCCTCAAGAGCCAGGCCTTGAGGTTGAGGGATTTGAGGTCCGGATACCAAACTCTTCCCTGGGCACAAGTTAATAGATTGTGATTCCTGGGGAGACAAAGGGGAAGATGGATTGTCAGTGAGAGGAGTGGGTACCAGGACTGCCTGGCCCAATCCGGGGCAATCAGAATCACCTTGCAAGGCTGAGATCTGATTTTGACTAATACTTTGAATAGGAAAGGGAAGGGGGGAAAAGCATAAAGAAACTTCCCTTCCCAATCCAGGAGAAGGGCATCCAGGGGGACTGAGCCCAACACTGGAGGCCTGCAACAGAACAGAGGAAGTTGGTGATTGTCTGGGGCTGCAAAAAGATCTATCTGAGGAGTGCCCCATCTGGCAAAGACTATCCCCAGTACTTGAGGATCCAGGGACCATTCGTGATGGCCCTGGGAAATCCTGCTGAGGGCATCCGCTAGGACATTGTCCTTCCTGGAAGGTGAACTGCTATGAGGGAAGTGTCTCAGGAATAGGCCAGAGACCACAACTTATTGCCTCGGTGCACCAGGTCAAGACCGAGTGCCCCCTGTTTGTTGATGTACCACATTGTTGTGGTATTGTCTGTTCTGACTTGTACCACCTTGTTGTGGACAGATGCAGAAAACGCTTGAAGAGCTAAAAAGACAGCTCTGAGTTCCAGCAAATTGATGTGGAGCAGAGATTCCTGGGGGGACCACACTCCCTGAGTGGAGAGGTTGCCCATGTGGGCTCCCCAACCCAGAAGGGAAGCATCTGTAGTGAGAGTCAAATTGTGAGCAGGGGGAATGAAGGGGACCCCCAATCTTAAATTGCTCTGATCCTGCCACCACTGGAGGGCCTGGATCAAGGTTCGAGTCACTGGAACCAACTTGGAAAGGAGGTCTCTTCTCTGAGACCAATAGGTTCTCAAGTGAAACTGAATGTCTCTCATCTGAAATCTTGCTCCCTGCATAACAGCTGTGGATGCAGCCATGTGCCCCAGGAGCTGCAGAAAGTGTCTTGCTGGTCGAGAGACCTGCAGAGTGAAGGAGGAGGCCAGAGCCACTAAATTCCTTACCCTTTCTAAGGGAAGAAAAGCTCTAGGCTTTGTGTCCAATTCTGCCCCTAAAGTTGAGTACCTGGACTGGTTCCAGAACCGACTTTGTAGATTTAGCAGAAAGCCCAGGGAGGTGAGAAGCTGCTGGTGACTTGCAGGTGAGATTTTACCTGTTCTGAGGACTGGCCTACAATGAGCCAACTGCCTAGATAGGGAAAAACAGCAATCCTTTGCCTCCTTAAGTGAGCCACTGCTACTGCCAGACACTTTGTGAATACCTTGGGGCAGAGGTAAGGCCAAAGGGCATTGCTCTGAACTGGTAATGACCTGAGGTAGTTCGAATCTGAGGTACTTTGATGGGAGCTCTGATTAGGACGAAAATAGGCATCCTTGAGGTCCAGGGAAGCTAACCAGTCCCTGGCCTTGGGGAGGGTAAAATCATTGCCAGAGTTACCATTTTGAACTTTGGTTTCAAAAGATGCTTGTTCAGATATCTGAGGTCTAATATGGGCCGCCATTCTCCTGTCTTTTTTGGGGTAAGGAAGTATCTGAATACAGACCCTGCCCTGGTGCAGGAGGAACCCTTTCTACTGCTCTGAGAGCCAACAGGGTTGAGACCTCTGCTTCTAGAGCAAGGGTCTCTGAAGAACTTGCAGGTAGAAAAACCTGGTTCTCATCTTGGGAAACTTTTAGCTGAGAACAGGGCCCTGGCTTACTACTTCCAGAACCCACTTGTCTGAAGTTAAAGACGCCCAGTTCTGACTGAAGTAAGCCAACCTGCCCCTCACCGGTAAAGGAGACCGCCCTGGCACCCCATCAGGGTGCCTGCTTAGCAGGTGCTTAGGCTGAGGGATGGGAGCAGGCCTGCCCACCCCCGCCTGCCTCTGCCTCTGAAGAAGCCCTCTGAGCATAAGCAGAGGAGGCCTGAGTCTGATAAAAGGCCTGTAAAGGCTCTACCTACCCTGGGGTATGCCTCTGGGAGTGGCTTGCCCGCCTTAGCTTGGGCACTTTTGTAAGTAGTCCCATATTCATCCATCTTTTTCATGTAATTTCTGTCTGCTCCCAAACAGAGAATTTCCCACCACAGGAAAATCCATAGCCTTAGTCTGGGTATCCTGTGACAGGCTAGTACACCTGAGCCAGGCCAACCTACGTAAAGCTACAGATGTGGCCATGACCCTAGAGGAAACATCATTAACATCCACAGCAGCATGAAACTGCACCTTAGAAGCCTCAATGCCATCAGCAGCCACCTGTTCTGGTTCAGCTGGCCAGCTGGCCATGGGCTTGTTGGCTAATTCCATAACAGTATCCCATCTAGATTTCTGATACCTAGCTACATAAGCCATATAATTTGCTTGCCTGAGTCCCAAGGAGGCTGCCATATACTGTTTTTTGCCATGGCATCAATCTTCCTGGAATCCTTGTCAGGAGGATGTGAAGCCAGGGAATATTAGTTTATCACAGGCTGCAGCCTGAACTACCCCAACATGACTGCATTGCTGAGAAAGAATTCTGTATCAGGACCTGACAATGTGTACCTTCTGTCCATCTTTTATCTACAGGAGGCACAGAATTAGGAGTTTTTAAAATTTTATTGTTTGCTTTCTAAAGACTTATGCAAAGGAATAGACAATCTCCTAGACTCTGGAATATCCATCATTTCTACAAAATCAGGCTCCTCTTGCTCATCCACAGCTTCTTCCAAGGGAAGCTGGAGGGTTTCAGCAACTTTTTTGTAAAACTTAAAATGAGATGGGGACTCAGATAGCATAGGGGGAGATTCTAAAGGTCTGTCTGGGGAAATGTCCAGTTCAATGGGCACACCCAGACCTTCCCAGCCACATTCATACTGTTCATAATCATCCTCCCCCTCCTCTGGTTCATAAAACTCCTCAACATCATATTCCTGAACCACTGGAACCGGACGAACCGACCTTTTGCCAGATAGTGGCGGTTCGGACGGAACCTGAGACAGTGACTGGACAATTTGGATGGCTTTTGCTATCTCTGCAGCAGTTGGAGAAGGGGTTTTGACCCAAACCTGCTGACTTTCTTGTTTTCTTCACTGGAAGTGGTCCCTCAGAACCAGCTTTTCTTTGCCCGAGGAAGTCTCGCCCTGGTCAGAGGGCACTCCGTCTGATTCCGGTTGCCACGACCGGGCTGGCTCATCGGGTCAGTGGACTTTTGGCCTCTGGTTCCCTGAGCCTGCCCAATCTCTTTTCCAGGGTGGCTGCAGGAAATTCTTACATATCTGGCAGTCTGACTGAGGTGGTCAAACCCCAGACAATAAACACATGTGGTGTGTGGGTCAGCCTTGGCAAAGACTTCCCCAGACATCACAGTGTTGAAACCTAGTGGGCCCAGTTTTCTTTTGGGTTTCTCAGACATAATGCCAGCCTAACCAGAAAAACTTGCCTTTGAACGGCAGTGCAGGCAAAGACACCCTTATCGGTTCCTAACGTGTCACGGTATTGGAAAACGTAATAAAATCCGTCTTTTATAGAACCGATAAGAACCGGGAACCGCACTCTAAAATGATAAACTTTGAATTTAATAAGTTTTAAACCCACTGATCGGTTCAAAACCGAACTGATAAACTTACAAGTTCCACACAGACAAAACTTTTAAAATTACTTACGATACCACAGACAGAGCTTGAACCGAACGGTTTTGCGGTTAAAATAAAACTATTCTCAGTTGAATCGGACCGAGAAAACAATGTTTAAACCGAGAAATGAACCAAGCAGTAGGAGAAATCTCCGGAGCGACTGTTCACTGAGGCGGAGTAAAGAATCTGACAGTTCAGGTTTGAAATTACACAGACAGAGCTGCTTCTTAGAGCTCGTGCTAAAAGTTCCATTTTAGAATGGAATTAACTATTTCACCTCTGGAGCAGTTCTAGTGGTGGGACAAACTGCTACTGTCATAATATAGCAAGACTTCATGTTGTTTGAAAACACTATTTTTAAGCGAAAAAGATGTTCCAGGACTAGAGGGCATGGGATGAAGTTGGAGGGAGGACGATTCAGAGGAAACATGAGAAAGAATTTCTTCACAGAACGGGTGGTGGACAGGTGGAACACCCTGCCAGAGGAAGTGGTGGGAGCTGAAACAATCACGGGATTTAAGAATGCATGGCATAGACATAAAGGAATTCTGGAGGTCAGGGGTAAGGGGCAACAGACTTCTAGGAAAACAAACTGAACTTACAAGCTCAAATGGGCAGACTGGGTGGGCCATAGGCCCTTATCTGCCGACACTGTCTATGTATCTATGCTGTACTGTTCCTCTATTTGTATTATTGTACCCATGTTGCTGTTGTTCAACTGTTAGCTTTTTGTTGTACTCTCCCGGGTCGTGCCTGAAAATAGTCATTTTATGACTAGTGCACCTACCCAGCTAACAAAAACTAACTAAATAAGTAAAATATATTGTCCTGTACTCTTATTAGTTTACTATTTGTCAAATTGAAAGTTTTTTAGTGAAAACTCTATATATGCTTCAAATTTCAATTGTTTTATTTATTTATGTTAGTTTTTGTTGACTGGGTAAGTGCACTAGACAAATCCTGCCTATTTTCAGGCACAACCTGGGGGAAGGGGATACAGATGAATGCCAAATGACCTTGAACCACATTAAGTTGTTGGTGGTAAGTTTAGTGAAGGGATGACCAGTTTCTCTTGGTTTCTATAGTGCACCCTCTGATATTATCAAGCAAAATCTTTGTTTTCGGAGGAATACACTTAAAAGCTGTTTGTGGTTAAGTGAGCTCCGAGGGACTTCTATGCTGGGAAATAATTCATTGATGGCAGACATAAAGGTATAAAGGAAGTTTTCTTCGTTAGCTGGTGTACTGTATCATCTTTGGAGTTCAGGAAAGGGTATACATCTGTCATTGTTGATCTTCCAGAATATCTTCACAATTTATTGCCATGTATGGTAATGTGTCAAAGGCACTAGGACCCCACAGGAGCTAAAAACTTCATTAGCTTATAGTTAGGGAGCCAGTGTCAATGACAGCACCGCCCAAAAGGCCAGCGTATGATGTAGCACTCATGGACTGGCCAGTAAATGACACCAGCTCCCTGCAAACCTCAGTTCTGTCGCCTGGACAGAAACAAAGTGAAAGAATAAAAGAGGACAGGGGCAAGGTTGCGCAAGGGATAGAGAAATGGAAATAGGATATAAAAAGAACAAAACAATAAAACTCGACTACCAGCGATGAAGAAGAAAAAGGGAAGGGGTCTAGGTAGTGGGTTTTTGCTTTTCTTTTTTGTTAAAAAGGAAAAGAAAAAGAGGCCATGGCCATCTGGGCAACATACCTCTAGAAAAATAGGAGGGGGGCCTGACCAAAGGGAAGAGGACCCGAAGAAGGAAAAGCTCAGGAAGAGGATTGACAAGAGAGAAGAAAGGCAAGTAAAGGACCACATAACCCAATACAGGGTAGCCATGAAAAGGGGTACTGAAGAGAAAAACCAAAGCCCTGCTGGTGGGAACCCAGAATGGAAAACAGCTGGGTCCTGGAAGAAGAGCTGTAGCCCTAGGAAGGAAGAGAGGCTACTTACATTGATGTCCCTCCTATGCCTAGCCTGATGAGAACAGAGAGGCTGCAATCAAAAGAAAAATAAAGTACAACGAAGCAGCTTTCTGAATGTAGGAAGGTCGCCATGTCCCTCTAGGACAAAATCAAAGCTGCTGGGGAATGGTGCCTTCTTCTTCACCCTTACCCTTTTCTGTCTTTTTTTTTCTCTGAAAAACATATAGAGAACCACATGGTGCAAGTATCTACATTTGTTTTCCTACCTGTTATATTCTCCCTCCCCACCACTTTTTTTTGTCTTTCTTTTTAAATATAATTGTTATTACCTAGGAACAAACAACCTAGAGGGCAGTACAGTGGAAGAAGTGCAGGTCAGGTTCAGGGAAGTGGAGGGTATCTGCAATCGGGTGGGAAGCTCAGTGACATTCTCCGAGGTACTCCCAGTACCTACGGCAAGCACAGTGAGAAAGTTAAGAATACAGGAGTTTAATGGGTGGCTGAAGGGTTGGTGTGCAGAAATGGGGTACAGGGTAGTAGGAGGGTGGGGCGAGACATGGAACAATAAGGGGCTTTATGCCAAGGATAGGCTGCATCTCAACATCGAAGGTACATGGGCATTCACACAAGGGCTGGAGAAGTACATTTAAAAACAACATAGATTTAAACTGAGGAGAGGGAAAGGCTGAGTCGGATAGCAGGGAGGAGGCACCTTCCAGGGGAAACCGGAAGGCCTTGCCCCCCAGAGAGGGAGGAAGAGGAGGAGGAGTAGGAGAATGAGGGGAAGTTTCCAAGACAAAAGTGGAAGGGGGACAGATGGGAAGAGGAGGGGCAGGACACAAGGTGGACTGCAGTATCCTTGAATGTAAGGAGCTTAGCAAACAAGGTGGCAGAGTTCCAGGCAATGATGGCGGAGGGGAAGGTAGATACTGCTGCCATCTCAGAGACCTGGGCCACCAAATACCATGACTGGGATCTCACAATCCCCGGACACAAGGTATTCCGCTGAGGGACCAGTGGGGGGAGATGGGGAGGGTGGTTATTTATATCAGAGATGGGGATACTGTGTACCAGGCAAAAAGGGGATGGGGGAGGCCAGAAGCCATATGGGTATTGCTCCAAAGCTCTAAACGTAAGAAGCTCAGGATGGGAGTGGTGTATATGCCACCCTCACAGAATGAGGAGGTGGATAGGTAGCTGGGGGAGCAAATCAGGAAGGTCAGTGGCAAGGGAATACAGTTATAGTGGGAGACTTCAACCTATCTGAGGTTGACTGACAGATAGTAACTACAGTACACGCCAAGAAAAGTGCAGTTACGTAAGAACTTACCATAACAGTAGATCTTCGAGAACAGCTTTTGCAGCAGGTTACACCATTAGGACTGAAGCCATCAGGCGTCAGGACCCCACGGGAACTTTCTAGCTAGCAGTCTTCAGCGGGGACCGCCTCCGACATCGGTCCCGCCCCCGACGTCAGGCGTAGTACATAAGGAGGCAGTCCCGCCACAATCCCCAGTTCTCCCGCCGGAGACTCCCGCCGCTGAGGACATCAGAAGAGGAGATCGAGGATCCGCCATCAGATGGCTAAGACTAAAACAAATCGCTCCATCCCTAAAGATGGATGTTAGGCTATAACCTACCTCCTCAAAAGGGGAATGGTGGGGGAGTAGAGCTGCTGCAAGAGCTGTTCTCGAAGATCTACTGTTACAGTAAGTTCTTACATAACTGTACTATCTTACTTCGAGATACAGCTCTTGCAGCAGGTTACACCATTAGGACTGATTCCCAAGCAATAGCGACAATCTTACGCCATCGGGAGGAGGAAAGGCAGAGATTACAACCCTGCTCAAGCCTAGGACAGAAGTCCCTGGAGGACGGCTAGGCCGAAACCTGCCCTTCACCTGAAGGCTTATATCCAGGCTGTAATGCTTTAATAAAGGTATGCACTTAGCTCCAGGTAGCTGCAGCACAAATAGCTGAAGTGGAAACATTCTTCAGCGTTGCAAAGGAGGTGGCCACTCCTCTGGTGGAATGACCCTTGACCACGCCTGGCAAGGGTTTGCTGTGCTTGTCATAACAGAAAGAGATACACTGAATGAGCCAATGCGAAAGGGACTGTTTAGAAACAGGAGCTCCTTTCATCCTCTCAGCAAAGGAGACAAACAGCTGATCCGCTTTCCAGTACTGTTTGGTTCTGGTCAGATAATATCTGAGACACCTGTGAACATCTAGGGTGTGAAGCAGTGCTTCTCCTCGATTGGTGTACTTGGTAAAGTACACTGGTAAGTCGATATCCTAATTAAGGGTAAGGGCTGAAGCCACCTTAGGCAAAAACTTAGGATTTGTCCTCAGGGATACCCTATCCTGGTGGAAAATTAAATAGAGCTCTTTGCACATGAGTGCATGCAATTCAGAGATTCTTCTCGCCGAAGTAACTGCAACTAAAAAACGTTGAAGTTTCCTAGTCGCCGCATGCTAGAACGTGACCGAGAGGCCGATGCTGCGATGTCGACGGCAGGAAAAGAACTGGGGATTGTGGCGGGAGCGCCTCATGTACTATGCCTGACGTCGGGGATGGGACCGACGTCGGAGGTGGTCCCCGCTGAAGACTGCTTGCTAGAAAATTTCTGTGGGGTCCTCACGCCTCACGGCTTCAGTCTTATTGGTGTAACCTGCTGCAAGAGCTGTATCTCGAAGTAAGATAAGGTGCTGCTTGAGGCTATCCAAGGCAGTTACCTAGTGCAAGGGGTGATGGATCCTGCTAGGGAGGGGAACACACTGGACTTGGTGCTAACAAGTGGAGACCAAGTCCAGGATATGGTAGTACATTACTCTCTAGCAGAAAGCGACCATCACTCAGTGTGGTTCCTCTTCAACATAGGGAGGGAGTCTGTTAAGACAAGGACAAGCGTGTTGTATTTCAGAAAGGCAGATTTCGCCAGAATGGGCAGTATCCTAGAAGGGTATTTAGCTGAAATTAACCCAGGGATCGATGCTGAACAGAAGTGGGCAATCATTAGAAAGGGGCTGAATGAGGCCACAAACACGTGTGCCAAATCTCAGATTAAACAGTGCAGGTCAAAAAAACCTAGCTGGCTCAGCAAGGAGGCAGAGGGGAAGGTGAGGGAAAAAAGATTGGCCTTCATTAAGTTCAAAAAATCTGGGCGTGAGGAGGATAGAGAAGTGTTCTCAAGGCATCTATGGAGGTGACCAGGTCAGTCAGGGCAGCCAAGGCAGCAAAGGAGCTGAAGTTGGTTCAGGGGGATCAGAGAGGGGGAAAGGGGGTTCTTTAAATACATAAGGGAGAAGAGGAGTTGTAAGGATGATATTGTTAGAATCAAAAAAGAAGGAAGATGGGCGGAACAAGTGGAAGATCAGGCAGAGGCACTCAAGAAAAAAATTACTTACCATAGTAATATTGTTTCTTCTAATGGAGTCTTGCTGTATTCTGACAAATGCAGTACGACCAACCGGTTCAGCTGCCCCAGAGAACAAAGAGTTAAACTCTATGCAAATGCATAGAACGTTGAGCTTGAGCTCGGTTTTCAAACTACCATCCTCAGTACATTCTAGTAACCTATCAGATTCTTAAAGAGCTACTAATAGCAAAAGATAGGAAAAAACTTCTAACCAGACCTAAGCACCACCAGGGGCAAACACCAACAATTAAACTGGACATGGAGAAGACTCAAGTCACTGATGCCCAGGAAGAACACCCTACCCACTGGTGAGTGAAGAAATCTACTGAAATGCAAAGGACCACCTTTTTCCCTCAGGTTCTAGAGGGGAGGCAGGGTAGGAGGTCAGAATACAGCAAAACTCCATTAGAAGAAACAATATTACTACGGTAAGTAATTTTTTCTTCAAACAACATGAAGTCTTGCTGTATTCTGACAAATGCAAACCACCAAGCAGTGCCCCCTTGAGGTGGGCACAGAACTGACTTGGGAAATAAGCTCTGCAACACTGCTGTGCCATATCTGGCATCACTCCTGGCCTGGGTATCTAGCCAGTAGTGCTTAGTGAATGTGTGAATAGTTTTCCAGGTGGCTGCTTTACAGATATCAATCAAGGGGATATCTGTGGCTGCTGCTACTGAGGCAGCACTACCCCTAGTGGCATGGGCCCTCAGACCCAAAGGGGGATTCTTCCCTAGTTTGCCATAGTAGAACTGAATGCAAGCCACAATCCATCTGGCTATGGTCCTTTTTGTGGCTAGCTTACCCTTACCTACCTCCCCATAGGTAAGGAACAGTTGGGAACAGTCCTGTCTATGTTCCTTAGTCCTGTCCATGTAATAACTAATGGCCCTTTTTACATCCAGACTATGAAGCCTCCGTTCACCTGAGCTGGAATGGTCTGTGAAGAACACAGGCATTGTGATAGACCGATTAAGATGAAAGTCAGAAACCATCTTGGGAAGAAACTTTCTATTAGTCCAGAAAACAATCTTATCACTGTGAGGCACAATGTAGTTGGGCTCCACTGACAGGGCTTGAAGCTCACTGATCCTCCTGGCAGAAGTGATACCCACTAGAAATACAGTCTTCCAGGTCAGAAACTTGAGTTCTGCTGAAGACATGGGTTCAAAAGAGGGCTGCATAAGCTGACCTATCCATACATTGAGATCCCAAGCTGGAGTGGGCTCTCTGTGAGGGGGATGGAAAAGTAACAGCCCCTTAAAGAATTTCCTGAAGATGGGATGTGCAACTAGGGAAGGGTCCTTCTCTGCTGACAGGTAGGCAGAAACAGCTGCAAAAAGCACCTTTAAGGTAGAAGGCTGCAGGCGTAGTGATTGTAGGTGTACCAGATAATCCAGCAGCACTGGGAAACCAGCCTGCTACATATCTAGACCCTGTTGGGAACACCAAATTGAGAAACTTTTCCACTTAGAGGAACAGGTTTTTCTGGTGGAAGGCT